>CM046947.1:17333909-19733909 GCA_025698515.1 Gossypium sturtianum
AATACATGCCTTAGTTTAATTAAAATTTAAATGTCTATCGGTAATAAAAGCCCAAACTAAAACCCAAAACAGTATAATAGTCTAGTGGCCCGTGGCCTTATAACAGCGAGATTTAAAACCCATTAAATAAAAATATAAAATAATAAATTAAAGCCTTTTTGCCGAATCCAAATGTTCTTTTGCATGGCCACCTTGCTCTCCTCTCCAGCCCGGTCCGATGCACTAAGTGCTACCTGAAATTTGTTAAAAATAATAGGGTGAGTCGCGAGACTCAGTGTACAACCCTCGTGCACCATCAGATTGGGCCTTAGCCCACAGATCAGAATATAGAACATAATATAAGAGATAACATACATAAAAACCCAACCCAATCCTAGGTTTCCATCCGCTACACACCACCCTTACCTGCCAATCACACCATTGGGGATTTCTACAATCAACCCACACCGCTACACACCATCGATGGCAGTCATGCTGCAATTAGCTGCTCATCGTCAGAGTTGTGACAGAGTCACCAGGCTGAAATGGCAGAAGCCACCAGAAATAGAGATTGTGACAGAGTTACCAGGCTGAAATGGCATAAGCCACCAGAACAGATCACTTCCCCTTTTTATCAATTACCCAACCCCGAGCATACATAGAAATCGACATGCAAAACATATCTTTTAACGAAACATTCATCAAGAATGGCGAAAACACTAACACGATATTTATCCTTTACCCTTCTCGGGTTTTCAAACGTTATGCTGGGATTTCGGCATTTAACAGAGTATAGCAGATTTATACTTATATATATATATATATACATAATAGCATTCAATCTAATGGTGTGAGAAGTTACACACCTGATTAATGTCGATACCCTTGCTAAACCGATCTACAACTTTGCTCGAAAAGCTGAAAAGATGTGACAATAGGGCCTCTCCTATAATCGGCCATGGTTAGTGTTTTACCCGATCTTACACACTAAAATCAATAGATTCCCTTACCTTGAAATCCTGAAAGTACCACGATTCAAGTATTACCGAGCTTATGACTTAGAGATCTACGCGATTGACTCCTCTTCAGATCCCAGAATGCCGAAAATAAGAGAGAAATAAGAGATTAGTTTCTAAATAGCCATTAGGCTAGGGACTTTGAAAACCCGAAAAAAAAACATTGAAATCCCGAAATCAACACTTACCTATTGCTTCCTTCAAAATTCGGCACAAACAAGCTCCACTAAAGAAGATTCGGCAACTTTAGGAGGTGAGATCTTAGTGATTTCGGCTTTTAGAAGAACAAAGAATTGGAAAAATAAAAGCAAGGAATGGGTAGAGAGATTCGGCCAAAAGAAAAGAATATCAGGGTTTCGGCAATTGAGACTTCAAGAGCTTTGTTTTCTGTCAGAAAAACAAAAGAGAGAAGAGCAAGAATGGAGTAGGAATTTCGGCAGAGAAAAGAGAAGAATAATGAGAACTTGCTAGCAATTTCGGCACATACACCTTAAGCCAAAACCGAATGCCCCTTTCTTTTCAAATTCTTCAAAGTTTCGGCTAGCATTAAACACTTAAAGATGGCTCCTATCTTTGATCTATTATCTCCTCAAAAATAGCCTTTATCTGCTTATTATCCACACAATAAAATCCCTAAAATTTAGCCTTGTGCCGTCCCCCCCTTGCTCATTTAAATGCCGAATTTTAGCCCTAAAACTTAGGCTTCAAGCAACCATATTTTGGGCCTTCCTCATGCACAAGTGACGCCAACTCCTCTTCCACCTAGTAGCACCATTTCCTCTGGGCCACAAGCCCAAAATGCTTATTAAACTACTAAAACTTCAATTTAAACCCCTAGAGTGTCTGGACAAAATAGTTAAAACAAGGCCTCAAATTTTTGAGCCCCATTTGTACCTCAAACTCTCAAATTAATATTTTAAGCACACAAAATGTACAAGCCCATAAATTCAGGATGTTACATTAACCTTCAACCAAAATTTTCTTTTATAACAATGGAGAACACTGAAAATTAATAAACTACACTTTTTTACACTACTTTTCTACCACACTTATAAAAAATACTTTTTGACAGCAATAACTATATTCTAACTAAGAAAAAACTCAGGCGACACAAAGCTTCTGAAGACTTTTTCCTCAAAAATTCTCAAGTTCTTAATGCGGCAAGATAAACACTTAACAAAGTTTTAGAGAGCCTTATCTATACAAGGCCCAAGCATGCTGAGCACAATTCCAAGATGGCATAATTCTTCAAAGCCAATTAAATGTGCCTACGTGTCTCAACAATTTTGATCCTCCAATTTGTCTATCCTAACAAAACAAACACATAACATTCTCATTAATGGGTAAAAATTTAAATGACAATTTTATCCGCCAAAATCAAGGTTGTTGCGGTTATAAAATGCATATGTAGCATGCAACTCCTCCCTATCACATGTATTGCTCAATTATAAGTTGCCAAGACTCCTACCCTTCTTAAAAAGTATAAATCTAAAATTCCATTACTTCGTCTTGGGAAATGTCACTTTATAACTATAACCTCATCTTGGGAAAGGTCAATTTATAACTTTTCCCTCGACTTGGGGTGAAAATTGTTATACATGCCTCACCAACCATGTCTAAGATAAACTCGCTCGTCAGTGACATCTCAACAAGCATGATCTTCACAATTACATGCATGGTTGACACGTGGAACGCTTTCACTCTACTTCACCAAAGATAGGTTTAGAACCTTCTCGCATGAAACACATATGGGACTTTATTAAGTCTACAATTGATGAGTTATTTGCTCAATCTAATCCCATGGATTACGAAAAATTTAGATTACCTATAACCATAAGTTGTCTTCTCACATTATAATCTCTAAGTATGTAATATAATTTAACGGTTGTTAAACCTCAAATAATCAGTGAACCAATTTTTGTTTATACAATTTACTTTACTTGAAAAAATATTGTGGACATCATAAAAAAAATATTAAATGATTATTATTTTTTTCAATCAGTTGGAAAATTATAAGTAGATCATGAAAAAATCATTTCAGTAAGGGAAAAATGCTAACAATTCAATTAAAGCAAATCTTAGCACACGTCCACTGTTTGAACTGCCATGTTCTTTCTTCTTCCTAATTTTACCCTCAATGTTAAAGATGTTAAGACGCTCTTTACTCGGCGTCGACTTGCTGCACCAAACTTCATCTAGTAACAAGCCTATAAAGATTATCTTCAATTCATATATAATTGGTTTGTTATCAATACGGATTATCCAACACCACCAAAGCTTGAAGTGATGTTCTTAGCAATACATTCCTATGTGTATGTATATTTGAAATTTCCAGTTTGTGCAATTTAAATTGTGTGTCTTTTAATTTATTTAAATTTAGAATTTACATGTTAGTCACGAAATTAACTCTTAAAATGTAAAACCCAAATGCAGTGTTTTTGAATATATATATATATATATATATATATAGGCCTTTGAATCCAAAATATCCAACTTCTAATATAGTATACATAATGTTTTCTAAAAGCAAATTCAATAAAATGGGTTCAAAATAGCTAACTTCAGACCTTCTAAATTCCCAAGTAAAAAAAATAAAAGCCAAAAAAGATAAACCCCAAATCTCTGCTATGATTGAGGAAACCTAAGCAGACAATAAAGCTAAATAGAACAACAGACTCAATTAATGAAAAAAGATACAAAAGCCCAAGTCAGAAATATGAAATCAGAAAGGTAAAAGTGAAGGGAAGGGGAACCTGAAATGGAAGTAATGGCAGAGTGAAGGAGAGAAACAGAGGTGTTAACAAAGAGAAGGTCACGAGAGACGGAAAACCTAATGACCCAATTGGTAAATTGGGAAAAGCAACCCCCAGCAAAGATGTAAAGGAGGTCCCTCCGCTTATTGAAGAGGATTTGGAAGAAAGCAGAGATCACCCAGAGAAGCAGAGTTGCTGAGAAAATTGCTATAGAGGTTAAAACGATTGAGATAACACAAGGTCCTTGGCTTAGGGTCGATGGGGGGCCATAAAGGAACCCAACTGCTCAACAACAAAACCACACATCACAAATTTGACCGAGATTACGGGTAAGGGAAAATTGATGATCCAAGGGTCTATTCATATCAAGTAGAACTCTCTTTAACCCTAATGCTCACTCTAAAACAAGCAAAGTTGGTTCCTTTGAAACCAAATGATATTATAGGAGATCCACAAAGATATTGAACCATCCCAAACTCGGAGGGAACAATTTTGGGAGACTGTTGTGATGTTCAACTGCCACTTTGCACCCAGCAAAATATATTGAATCTGTGGGAGAATGGCTCCATTAGCCAAGAATGTGAAATCCAGTTTTCTCAAGAAAAATTAAGATCGCAGATTGTTCAACATGCTATTCAATTTTCTTGGCTTAATTTTGAGGCTCTTATGACGATGTAAAAGTTAAAAAGTACCATTAAAAATTAAATTTTCAATAATGAAAAAGAATTAGATATGCGACAAAGGGGTTATACTTATAGTTAGAGAGTAATGTTGATCAAACTTTTTTTATATATAATTTACTTTGTGAAAATACAAAAATCAAAAGTATGTTAAAATAGGAGACACAAAATAATTATAGGATTAAAAGTAAATTTAAGTGGGCATCTCGTATCGGCACAATGGGCAAATATGATTAGTTTCCAACCACTTAACAATGCAACCATCATGGTAACCATGGCCGCAAGGCATCGAAGCAACCTCTTCGCCTTCCACAAACTCCTCCAAGCAAATGGCACATTCATCCTCCCTTTTCGTCATTGGGTCCCATTTAACCCTTTCTAGACCTTCAATCAATGACCTACTTGCTGGCGTGAAGTTGAGCACAGCGTTCATCAATAATTCATCAATCAACTCATCATCATTATCAATATCATCAATCAACTCATCATCATAATCAACATCATCATCCTCGATGATGTTCACATCAACAACTATGTCCACAACTACCTCTATATTTATTACTTTAAGCCCAAGGTTCACTGGGTTGCTATTTGCATCCCTTGCAAAACGTAAAAGGGGAGGAAAGACAGCGAACTCAATGAATTCTGGAGAAAGTACCGAATGAGGAATTATGCGGTTAATGATGTCTCGGTGATTTTGTTCAGACAAAAACGAATCTCGATCAAAAACCAGGCTTTGCTCAAAGTTATCTACAGTGATTTCGGCATTGAGATATGGAACGTAACGAAACTCTATATCGAAGTTGAAAACATTATCATCGAATTCTTCTAAGTCAGGCTCGTTTTCTTGCCTAATATTCACGTTGTAACATAAAGCCATGGTAGAATTTTGAATGTTTTTTCTTTCTGTGTTATGATATGATTTTGAAAGTGAAGAAATAATACATTTATAGATAGATGTATTTTAATTATACTCTAATTAGGAATCCAATACAGAAGTGGAAGTTGGAGTTAAATACTGTTTTTATATGATTTTTTTTTTTAAAAAAGAATTGTTAACATGATTTTGAGAAAAAACCTTGCTAGCCCATTAATAAAACCTAAAATTTCTCCGAATCAAAACATGATTTTGAGAAAAAACCAATTTGGTCGCTTTCAGTTTTCATATATCATAAACATCGATATAACAATGAAGCACGCCTCATCCCAATTCTTTACAAAGATCCTCCATGTGCAACCACACGAAAAATAAAGAGCCTGATATGCCCATGGCCAAGTACCCTCGACAAGTTCCTTATGCTCAAACATCTTCTTTGCTTCTGCTCTCCCCGTTATAGCCTTCGGCGAGCAGCTAAGCCGAGATACAGGTTTGTCACTGTTCCATTCATGAAACAGTATTCAACGGTGAAGTTAAAAGGTTATGATTAAGATGGATTTGGGTTTAGATGGGGGCCTAAGCACGGTTGAAACGTTGGCATCGACTGCCCTTTGCGGTATTCTACACTCGATATTCGGTGGCCAACCACTTTTGATTCTTGGAGTTGCAGAGCCAACTGTTATCATGTATACATATTTGTATAACTTTGCAAAAGGAAGAGATGACTTGGGGCAGGAACTATACTTGGCTTGGGTCGGATGGTAAAACGAGTCTCCGTTGTTATCGGTTTTGCCAAAGTTTTGGGAAGTACTTGATCTTCATAGTTGATAAATGTTTTGCAGGGTTTGTGTTTGGACTGCTCTCTTGTTGTTTCTGCTTGCAGTATTCAATGCTTGCACGGTAATTAACAGGTTCACAAGGATTGCAGGCGAGCTTTTAGGCATGTTGATCGGTGTTCTGTTTATTCAAGAGGCTATCAAGGTAAAATCTGATCAAAAGAAAATAAATCATCTACTATATGAAGTTCTAAACACCTACTGATGATTCGATTGCAGGGAGTTGTGAGTGAATTCCAAGTTCCTGAACATCAAGACGCGAAGTCAGAGAAGTATCAATTTCAATGGCTTTACACAAATGGATTGTTGGGAATCATATTCTCGCTTGGCCTTCTCTATACCGCCTTGAAAAGTCGAAGGGCGAGGTCATGGTGGTATGGCACAGGTTTGTCAAGCAAACAAATTCATAGCATTTGACTATTTTCGGATTTAGTATACAAAATAAGCTCTCATAAATGGCTGCTGAATGTTGTACAGGGTGGTTTAGAAGCTTCATTGCAGATTATGGGGTACCTTTAATGGTTGTAGTGTGGACAGCAATGTCATTTAGTGTACCAAGCAAAGTTCCTTCTGGGGTTCCAAGAAGGCTTTTTAGTCCTCTGCCATGGGAACATGCATCATCACAACATTGGACCGTAATTAAGGTAATCGTACTCGCTTATCGTATATGTCTTGCAAGAAAAGGCTACAAGGTTCAAGGTTCAAGGTTGACAGTGTTATAAATAATCAAATTGCAGGATATGGGAAGGATCCCTCCATTGTACATCTTTGCTGCATTTATTCCACCTGTGATGATTGCGGGACTCTACTTTTTTGACCACAGTGTTGCTTCGCAAATGGCATAAGAAAAGGAATTCAATCTCAAGAATCCATCCGCATATCATTTTGACCACAGTGTTGTATGTATTTTTATTAATACACTTGTATTAAATCATCACCTTACATTTGTCATGATTTTATTTATTTTATGTAATTTAATATTTTAATATAATAAAAATCTATTTGCTTAAATAATAATTAATTAAATAGAAATATTACAATTGTATAAATATTATTATTACATATCTATCATTTAATCACCCTACATTTGTCAATTCATTAAATTATTCATTAATTTAATAATATAATATAAATTAAATAATAATTTATATTTTATATCTTAATATTAATTAATATATATATATATACAATAATAATCTAAAAAAAATCTTTAGATTTTTCATTGTTTTGCCGCCTCAACTATGCTAAATGGCCTATTTGCCATTTTGGCCATTTTTATTTTCTTTTAATCTACAATTCAACTTTTACCCTTTATTCACTTTAGTCCTTTTTCCTAATTTCTCTCAATTAAGTTAAATTCACCTAATTAAAACCTAATTAAACACACCACTAGACTCATAAATATTCCTAATAATTATTTACTAATTCAGTTTTCTAAGATTGAGGCCCGATATTGCACTTTTTTGATGCCCGTGAATTTTGGGTCATTACATTTCTCTCCCCCTTAAAATAAATTTCGTCCTCGAAATTTCCTTATCTAATAATTTTATAATTCGGTTACAAGGTTTAAAATTTTATAAACTATCAATTATATGCATAAACTTAACTAGACTTGTCAAGGGCCAAGTAGTTCGCCCGACTCAATAAGCTCAACTCAACTTGGACAAATATTTTTACACTTCCTCTTGGTCCAAATTTATTTTAAATAGTAAAAAAATACTTTAAATTCAAATTTAAAATATAAAAATATTTTTTTTATTTTTTTAACAGTGAAATGGGCTTTTGCGCAGGCCGAGTCAAAATCGGGCCTGGGTTGAAAAATTTTTGAAACCGAAATATAAGATTTGGGGTTTTTAAAATAAAAAAATTAATAAAAAAATCATTAGATGCAAATCTTGATATTGATTTCTTTCTTTGATTGCAAAGAAAATTGAAGAAGATGAATGATTTAGTTGTTGTATAGTTTAGGGATTACCTTTTGAATAGAATGGCACGTACTTAGGAAAAATCAAGTATGTTCCAAGTAGTTGTAAGGACTAATTTATTATTTGTTCGTTTTTATGTTATAATATATTAGTGATTAGCCAAGGATTACTTTGGCACCAAATGTAATATTTCCTATATCAGGTTCCTTGAGTCGAACATGGTATAGGGGTGTTACATTTAGTGGTATCAAAGCTTAGGTTTTCTGATTTCTGGGAAAAGAACGAGTCTAGAAGTACATGCCATATAAGATATATCGATGTGATGAGATGTGATATCAATATTAGAAGCATTGATAAGCTTGAAAATATGAATTATTATTAAGGAAATGAATTTAAATGGTTAAAAGTAAAAATTAGAGACTAGTGTATATAAAGGAAAATTGAGTATATATGTATATATAGTTGTACATGTACAGAATAAGAACTTAGAAAGTCGGAGCTTTTAAATGAAAAGCTTGGTATATTAATATAATATAACGCCCCAAAATTTTAATTTTTGATTTCGTGTATGTATGACACATAATGTTTATCCGCTTCAGTGGTTATGAGTTTTGGGTGTGTGTGTGAGGTCCCAAGTTCAAGCCTTACTTGGGGAAATTTTGGTATTTTTTTTATAAATAAAGCCTTAACCTTGTGCAAAGGGCTTAAGTTTAATTGTTGGTAAGTTTATATCAGAATGGGCCTGCTGGTCTGGTGGTTAAGTGGAGTGTTGGAGTGTTAGAGGTCCTATGTTCAATTTTCTGTGATGGTGTGGAGACAATATTTTTGCTCCAATTTCGGCTAAGAGTTGTGTTGGGGCAAAATTCTGAGTAGTTGTGTTTTAGTGGGTTAATAGGGAGTAATTTTAAGAGATAATTGGGGAAAGGTTATCAGAAAATAATCTGATTATCTTTTTGTTGCAAAAAAAAAAAGAGTAGAGTTTCGGTTTTTTCTCCAATTCCCAAACTTTTTCTGACGTTTTCTTCTTCTTCTTCTTTTCCCTCCTCTGCCGATTCTTTCCCCTAGTTGTTGTCGAAATTTCCATTATTTTTCCCCTTTTTTTTCTTTCTTTTTTTCCCAATTGATTCGGTTGTTCATCGTTGGTTGCGCGTGTTCGGTAAGTAACGGTTTTGTCTATTGTTAATCGTTCTTGGTTAATCTCTAAAAGGGGGATTCCTTTTTGGTGTTTAGGAGTTAATCAAGGGGTTGGTGGTTTTGAATCGACACTGTGATTGTGCGAAGTCGTGGTTACTCAAGCGAGGTAAGGGTTTTGCTAGGTTTTTAGTCGAGTTCCTTCCGAAATTGGTTGATTAAAAACGAATTAAGTGATTAATCTAGAGATATGTTGGTCAATTTTTAGGTTCTGGAGGCTTAGGAGTGCTTACGCATCAGAAACGATACCAGGTGTGTACTCGAAACGCAGAAAACAGGATTCAGCGAAAAGCCAAAATTGCTTGATGTCGAGAAATAAGAGAAATAAGAGAAACTGATGCGAAAAATTGTAGAGAAAGGAAATAAGGGTGTTATAAACTTGGAAATCAACATTTTGCACTAAAATAGTTTTGGACAGCAGCAGTAGTCTAACTTTGAAAAATCATCAAAAATAGTGGGAATTTATTTAGAGGTTGAATAAAATATAAAATTAAATTTTATTGAGTCTGGTTTTTCATGGAAGAAACAATGTAAGCAATGGAATTGTAAATCATGAGATATAATAAATTTTTTGAGACAAGGTCAGAATGATTTTGGGTTCCCTTGTTCTGACTTAGGAAAATCATAAAAAAATTGTAAAAAAATAATTAGGGGCTTAAATTTATATGTTTAAATCCTTAATGAGTCTATTTTCAAGAGAAATAAATGGAAACATCATCTAAATTCCGTACTAAGAGATAAATAATTTTTAGTAAGGAAAGGATGAAGCTGTCAAATAGCAGAATAGAGATAACTTTAAAGTTTTTACTGTACTTATTTTATAAACTATAAATTCCGAAAATTTTATGGTAGAAAGGTATTTGAGTCTAGTTTCATAAACATCAAGCGAATCTTAATTTGGAATTCTGTAGCTCAAGATATAAATAATTTAGTGATAATGACTCAAGTAGACAACTTTGAATGAACATATAAGTAAATAGTGAACACATATATGAGTATTGAGCTAGCATGGGTTACTTTAAAAATGGATCACACGGCCAAGGCCAATTTGGGCCGAGTGGGCCACACGGGTGTGTGGGCCCACACGGGTGTGTGGGCCCACACGGGCAGATCACATAGGCGTGTGGGCCCATTTTTACCGAAATATTTTTAACGTTGCACAGGTCGCCCAAGTCGACTGTGAACCTACTGTAGGGTCGGTAAGCGCTACTTAGACCCCTAAATGTGTGAAATTGACTGAATGATATATGTACTGGGCATGTTAATATCTGAACTGAATATATGTACTGAAATTGCATAATAGCATGTCATCCATTGTGTGTTGCATTGCATTGGGTTGGAGGTTGTTATTCGGAGGAAGTGTACTGAAAGGCTTTAAGCCTAATTTCTTGGGCGATTCAAATTGCAAACTCTCAGTATTGTGTTGCATTCGATACTACTTGGAGTGTAGGGATGGGTGGGTTGATTACATCCCCACATGGAGTGTAACAACCCGATTTTGACCCTAATCGGAATAGTGGTTTCGAAACCACAAATCAGAGTCCGAAAAATATTTTAATTTTATTTTCTATGTTAATTATGTGTGAATTTACATGTGTGAAAGTTTCGTGAATTACTTTTATTGTTTGAGTGCTTAATTTGATAAAAAGGGCTTAATCGCGTAAAATGAAAATTTGATGGTTAATTATGAAAGTGCCTAATTGTTGTTGTCTTTTTAATATGGGGGATTTATGGTGCAATTTTGCCATTAATAAATATAGTGGACGGCATTATGTTTATATTATATATAGTTTTTATATTATTTATAAAGGTTAAATAATATATATTATATTATAAAGTTATTATAATAAGACAAACATAATTAAAAGCCATGTTTTCATCTTTTTATGAACCGAAAGTAAAAAAAAGAAAAATAAAGAAGAAAGCTTTGAGTTCGGCCATTGTTTAAGCAAATTGAGGTATGTTTCGGTTTCGGTTTTTGATAATTTTTACGTTTTTGAGATCGTTGCTAAGTTATCTACAAGACCCATGCTTGAATTTTTGATTTTGGTGAATATTTTGAATTATGCCATTGTTGAAAGCTTGTGATTTTTGTTGTTTGATGATGAAATATGAAAGATATGTTTTAGATTAACATGTTTTGTATTAGAGTTTTTGATGATTTTGAGTAATTAGGACTAAATTGCAAAAATAATAATTTGAAGGACTAAAATGTGAAATAAATGAAATATGTGGATTTGTTTGAGAGTGGGTAAAATTCAGCTCAACATGGGTATGCTGAAATTTTGTGTATTTTATGTTTTGTGCAATAGGGACTAAATTGTAAAAAGTGAAAATGTCAGGGGTAAAATGGTAATTTGCCTATTTATGTGTTCTTAGACTAAATTGAATGAAATTATATTGAATTAGTTTATTTTGAATACATTTAGATCAAGAACCAAAGAAATCGGATTTGGATCAGAGGAAAATTAAAATCGTCGATTAATCGTCATGTTCCGATTACCGTTGTCCGAGGTAAGTTTATAAGCAAAAAGACGTACTAAATTTTATAAAATGTGAAGTATACATGTAGAAATAAATATATGAATTTTTATTTGACTTAGCCAAATGTATAAATGTTTATGAGATTTGGGAACAAGTTCGATTCAATTGAGATAGGATGTTTGAAAAGCTTCGTATGAACCTTAAGGATTAGTTAAGATTTCTGATATATGAATTATGTGTAAAATGACTTTGTATCCGTGATATCGGGCTTTATGCCTAGCAGGCTTTGTGCCGGTGTATAATATCGGGCTCTATGCCTAGCAGGCTTTGTGCCGGTGTATAATATCAAACTTTATGCCTAGCAAACTTTATGCTGGTGAATTATATCAGGCTTATTGCCTAGCAGGCTCTGTGCCGGTGTATTATATTATGCTTTATGCCTAGCAAATTTTACGTGAGCAACGGTAAAAGTAATCAAATGTGTTAAATGAGTAAAGTGAACAGGTATGTGACAATTTATTACCTTTTCAGAAATAAGGTAAGTTGATTATTTGATATGTGATACAAGTTATAAATGACGTTAATGGTAGTGAATGTGTATATGAAAATCTATATGTGGATTAATGCATAAATATGTGATATAAATGTTGGATTTTTGAGCTTATATTCGGCCTAATGTTACATGAGGAATAAATTGAAATGTGAAATTCATATTAATATTAAAGGATTTATGTGCATTCGATTAGTAGGTATTTGAAATGTGAACCTTGAACGTGTTTATAGAGAAATATATATATATATATATATATATATATATATTCGGAAAAATAAGGTCTATGGGATATTAAACATGTTAATGAATCAATGGGTGTTTGGAAATGTTATAATTTATGTGTAGATAAATGTTTGGTAATTAAATTTCATAAGTATGGCTTGGTTATACCTTAATAAATTATCAATGCCATTGAGATAATATTTGAATTAAAAAAATTAAGCTATGAATGAAGTGAATGAAACCATATGTTTAAGTATATGATTGGTCATATTCGGTTTAATGATATAAATATATATATGATATGGAAATGTGAATTTCATACTCATGCCAAAGTTTATATGTGCATTTGTCTATATGGTAATTGAATGTGAAATTATGACTAAGGAAATGTGAATTGTATAAATGTATTATGATAGTATGTATTCGGTCAAATGAAATTCCTATTGATATTGAGTATGAAAGATGATTTTGGATAAAGAACGGATGCGTGTTTGGACAAAACTTAATTCATGTTTAGTTATATGTGGATATTTGAATTTACAAGTATGGTTTGGTTATGTATTATTAATTTATTATTTTTATTGAGTTAATATTTGCTTATGACTTACTAAGCTATGATAGCTTACTCTGTGTGTGTATTTTTACTTCTATTTATAGATTTTGGAGACTAGTTGCAGGCTCGGGGATCATCAGCAAAGTTTATGTAACAGCCCGATTATGACCCTAATCGGAACAGTGGTTTCGGGACCACGAATCCGAGTTAGAAAAATATTTTAATACTTTATTTGATATCTATGTTACGTGTTTAAGCATGTGTTAAAATATCGTATGCATGTGCCGGAGATTTGAGGATGGTTTAAATGAAGATATAAAACTTCTGGTTTGCATTCTTAAAATTAAGGAGTTCGTGGTACTAGTTGAACAAGCTTGTAAAGCAGAAGAGCTGGGAAAAGAAAAACGGAAAGCTGAACTTGAATTTAAAGATGCTAGGAAGAGATCTGCGAGTAAATTTTCGCAGATGGCTACGAAGAAGTTCAAGAATGACGGTAGTCGATCCAAACCTAACACTGGAATTTCTATACGAGAACGACCGCCAGTGAGTTCTCGGGCTACGTCAGTCGCTAGTGTTGGTAATGTAAAATCGAACAAACCGGAGTGTCAGCAGTGTGGTGGCGACATTTTGGAGAGTGCTGGGGTAAATCTATTTCTCGCACCTGTTATAAATGTGGCTCGCAGGACCACTTCATTCGGGATTGCCCAGAGACCGCTGAAAGGGGTATTGCACAAAGTGCGAGACCGAGCGGCACTACAGCTAGAGGCAGACCATCTCGTTTTGGGGGAGGTAGGAGTGGTGTACAGAGGGGGACTGCAGATGCTGTGGTTCGATCTGATGCCCGTGCACCAGCTAGAGCTTACGCCATCTGTACTAGAGAGGAGGCCTCATCTCCAGACGTCATTACCGGTATTTTCACTCTCTTTGATACTAGTGTAACTACTTTGATTGATCCCGGCTCAACTCATTCGTATGTATGAGAGACTTTAGTAGCCAGTAAGACTCTACTTGTTGAGTCTACTGAGTTTGTGATTCGGGTTTCAAACCCTCTGGGTCGATGTGTATTAGTGGATAAAGTGTGCAAGAACTGTCTTTTGATGATTCGAGACATGTGTTTTCCAACGGATCTGATGCTATTACCTTTTGATGAGTTTGACATTATTCTCGGTATGGATTGGTTGACCGCTTCACGATGCGCGTAGTGAATTGCGCATTTAAAGACTATTGATTTGAAATGCCAGAATAACGAGAGCGTTCGAATAGAGTCTGCGGATTTGAATGGATTACCTGCTGTGATATCTTCAATGTTGGCTCGACAGTATTTGAGAAAGGGTTGCGAAGCTTATCTTGCATATGTGATTGATAGAAAGGTAACCGAAAAGAATATTGAATCTGTGGCGGTTGTTAGTGAGTATCCAGATGTGTTTCCGAAGGAATTATCGGGATTGCCACCCGTTCGCGAAGTAGAGTTTGGTTTTGAGTTAGTGCCGTGGACCACCCCGATTTCGATAGCTCGTATAGGATGGCACCGATGAATTAAAAGAATTGAAGACTCGATTTGCAAGAATTGACAGATAGAGGTTTTGCTCGACCGAGTTTTTCTCCCTGGGGTGCGCCCGTTCTATTTGTGAAAAAGAAGGACGGAACTTTGAGAATGTGCATTGATTATCGACAGCTCAATAAGGTGACAGCTAAGAACAAATACCGCTACACGCCGTATCGGCGATTTATTTGATCAGCTTAAGGGAGCCTCGGTGTTCTAAAAAATTAATCTGAGGTCAGGATATTATCAGTTGCGAGTTAGGGATTCGGATATACCGAAGACTGCTTTTCAGACGAGATACGGTCATTATGAGTTCTTGGTGATGCCGTTTGGGCTCACTAACGCCCCTGCAGTTTTCATGGATTTGATGAATCGTGTATTCAGACCGTATCTAGATCGGTTTGTGGTTGTTTTCCTAGATGACATACTGATCTATTCGCGTGACGAAACTGAGCACGCTGAGCATTTGAGGCTAGTATTACAGATTTTGCGTGACAAACAATTATACGCAAAATTCAGTAAATGTGAGTTTTGATTGAAAGAAGTCAGCTTTTTGGGGCATGTCATTTCAGCATCAGGTATTCGGGTTGACCCGAGTAAAATTTCGGCTATACTTGATCGGAAACCTCCGCAGAATGTTTCTGAGGTTCGTAGCTTTCTGGGACTTGCCAGATATTATAGACGCTTCGTGAAAGGGTTTTCTATGATAGCGTCACCGATAACAAAGCTATTACAGAAAGATGTTAAATTCAAATGGTCAGAAAGGTGTCAGAAGATTTTTGATCAACTGAATACCTTACTAACGGAAGCTCCAGTGCTCGTTCAGCCAGAATCGGGTAAAGAGTTTGTTATTTTCAGTGACGCATCTTTAAATGGGCTGGGTTGTGTTTTGATGCAGGAGGGTGTTGTAGCCTATGCTTCGAGACAGTTGAAACCACACGAGAGGAATCATCCGACGCACGACCTTGAGTTGGCCGCTATAGTTTTTGCTTTGAAAATATGGCGTCACTACCTATTCGGTGAGAAATGTCATGTCTATTCAGATCATAAGAGTCTTAAGTATTTAATGACTCAGAAGGATCTGAATTTGAGACAACGACGATGGTTAGAGCTGTTGAAAGATTACGAGCTTGTGATTGATTATCACCCGGGAAAGGCTAACGTGGTTACCAATGCACTTAGCCGAAAGTCATTATTTGCTCTACGCGCAATGAATGCGGATATAGTTATGACCGAGGATGGTGGGATCATTGTCGAGTTGAAAGTGAGACCATTGTTTGTGCAGGAGATTCGAGAAGCTCAAGAGTTTGATGATGATTTAAAAGCAAAAAGGAGTCAATGTAGCTCGTGTGTGAGTTCATATTTTTAGATAGATGCTGAGGGATGCTTACGATTTAAGAATCGGGTATGTGTACCTAAGAAACCTGAATTAATTCGAATGATTTGTGATGAAGCTCAAAGTAGTAGATTATCGATTCATCCTGGTAGCACGAAAATGTATAATGACTTGAAACAGCATTACTGGTGGCACGGTATGAAACGAGACATCTCAGAATATGTGTCGAAGTGTTTAGTATGCCAACAGGTGAAAGCTGAGCATCAAGTGCCATCGGGACTACTTCAGCCGATCATGATACCAGAATGGAAGTGGGATCGTGTTACGATGGACTTTGTATCGGGTTTGCCTTTGACATCAAGCAAGAAAGATTCAATCTGGGTTATTGTTGATAGATTGACGAAATCAGCTCATTTCATCCCAAAGACGATTATGACCCTAATCGGAACAGTGGTTTCGGGACCACGAATCCGAGTTAGAAAAATATTTTAATACTTTATTTGATATCTATGTTACGTGTTTGAGCATGTGTTAAAATATCGTAGAATTATTTGTATGTTTGAGTGGCTAATTTACGTGAAGGATTAAATTGAGTAAGTATGAAAATAGCTATTGTGGAATTTAGAGCCAAATTGAATGGTTTTTCTTTTGCTTGGAATTTAAGTTGCAATTTAGCCATTAAATAGAGATAGTGGACGGCAAACATGATGAGAAATTATTAAAGTATGTTTATATTATAATTAAATAAGTTAGTGGAATGTTAAAATATGCATGGATATTATTAAATAAAGAAAACATTTTTTTTATCTCATCTCTTTCTTCTCCATCTTCTTCACCGAAATCACAAAGGAATGAGGGAGTTAAAACCTTCATTTCATTCGGTCATTGCATGTCTTATTGAGGTGAGAAATTAAGCTTAGTTTTTGTAAATTTTTGCATTTTTGAGTTAGTTATCTTGAGTACTATCAAATCTATGTGGAAATTTTGGAGTTTGAAGCATGTTTTAGGTTCGGCCATGGATGAATGCTTTGGCTTTGTTATGTTTGATGGAAGAATGTTAAGCATAGATTAGACATCATTATGTTTTGAGAAGGAAATTTAGATGAAATGGATGTGTGATGGCTTAAATTATGAAAATAAATAGTGGAGGGTATAAATGCAAGAATAAATGGTTTATATAGACTTGTGTAAGGATGAAGAAAATTCGGTCCTCAAGGAATTAATCCAAATTTCATGTAATTTTCGTGTTCTATGCTTTGGGGACTAAATTGCAAAAAGTTGTAATTAGAGGGGTAAAATGGTAAATTATAAATTATAAGTTATGATTAATTTAATGATATATGGGGACTTGAATGAGTTTAAGGAGCATTCGGTCTTAGCTCAAAAGTGTATAAATTTGTTATATTTTCGAATGAGTGATAAATTAGAAAATGTTTCCAATTTTGTGTTTTGAGCTAAATGAATGAAAGATTATTTGAGTGAGCTCTTTTTTGAAACTATTTTAGATCAAGGACGGAAAGAACCGGAATCGGATCGGGGGAAAGCTAAATTAAGCGAGTAGCCGGAAAATTTTTACTCATCAATCACCAAAGTAAGTTTATAAGCAATTGGTTGTAGATGAATAAATATTAAATTGAAATGTATATTTTCGAATGAATTTTATCTAAAGTCTTGATTTCCGAATGTGATATGGTAATTTTTGAACGTGATTGCCGAATGTGATAGTATCATGGACATGTGATTATTTATATAAATTTCTTGGTTGGTTGAATTATGTATAAGGGTATATAGATTTTATGAATGTGATATGGTATGAGGTTAAATATTGGTATCAATCGAATGTGGGTTGGATTATGTATGGAATATTTATATACATATGTTTGGGGTAGAATGAATGTTTATAAATTGAGTAGAGGTTTAAATGTGGGCTTTGAGTTAGTGAATAGTAGTTAACTAGGTGTATGTTTGGGGGTGACCGATTGTGAGATTGAATTATAGAAAGGGAAATTTGTTTGAATACATATATATAGGGGTATGTTATATGCTCAAATCAAGAATGTAAATATATATATTATGTGCAAGAGAAGATAATTATATAAAAGAAAAGGGGGCACTATGTGTGCGAATCTTATTCACCGAGCACTATGTGTGCGATATCGGTCGAATGGCACTATGTGTGCGAATCTTATTCATCGAGCACTATGTGTGCGATATCGGTTGAATGGCACTATGTGTGCGGATTTACTTACCGAGCACTATGTGTGCGAAATCGGTTAAATGGCACTGTATGTGCAGAAATTATGTAACGGCACTAAGTGTGTGATACGTTACGGGAGTTGTACTACGTGGGCGGTTTATCGAATTTCCTAATGAACGAAAACACTTAGTAGAGGTAAACGAGATTATCAGGTATGTACGTATCATATGATAGTTCATTATCTTGGTGCAAATTAAGTAAGCCATTTTGGTATGGAAATTGGGCATGTGGATATTCGGTTTTATTTGGAGACCAAATAAGTATGATATCGGTTAATGGTATCCTATTATGTGTATTGATGTTGCAATTTAATCAATGATTAAGTTGAGTTAATTAGAAACTTTTATAATGTTTGGTTATACTTACTTTCTCTTGCTTATAACTTACTAAGCTATTATAGCTTACCGGTTGTGTATTTGTTTGTTTTTGATATAGATCTTTAAGGTTGAAGCTTTCACTTGGGGATCATTGTCGAAGTTTATCACATTATCAACTACTTTTGGTATTTTATTTTTATCTAGTATAGAACCTTGGAAATTATGGCATGTATAAGCTTGAATACTTTTTGCTTTCTTTTTGGATTGGAAATGTACATAAAAGCCATGCGAAAATGGCTAAATAGTGGAAAGTTTTGTCTTATGTGAATTCGGTCATGATGTTAATATATTAAGAAAGTATGGTTTTTTAATGTGTTTGTATTTGAGGTATGAAAATGAAGATCAAATGATCAATGAGTTAAAATTTTTGTTTTAATGTCGAACTTGGTGTTTGTATAACTTGGTAAATAATATTTCATGATAGGTATGGATGATATTATAAATCATGTCTTAGATTTGTGTCTATTCAAACATGATATGTATAGGTACATATAAGGAGTTTGATTTGAATATGGGTAGATCATGTATAAGACATGTTTGGTTTTGAATAATTTGGCTAAGTTAATTATAAGAGAATGATCGATGTTAGAGTTGGATACTTTCAGAAATTTGTACTGTTCTTGGTATATCTTAGAATCGGTAAAGTAAGGTTTTAGTATATGTGTATACTTGTCTTAAATGTTCGAAACCTTGTTAGTAAAGAGATTATTAGTAATGTGCATATTCGGTTTTTATAACCTACTTACCAAATGAATAGTGTTTAATAGCTGAAAGGGGATTACATTATCATTTTTTTTTATAATGCAAATGATATTATTTTGAAATGACTTGCTTATTTGTGATATTATCATTTGAGGATTATGATTCATGTGAATGGATGGAATAATTGGTTAGTTGAGTAATACCTTGTAACCCTAATCCGGTGATGGATACGGGTTAGGGTTGTTACATTTTATTAGTATCAGAGCTACGGTTTAGTCGGTTCTCGGACTAACGTAGCGCGTGAGAGTCTAGCTATACATGCCATATTTTGTGATAAGATAATGTGATGACTTCTGACAGTGAAATGTATTCGTTTCTTTTATATAGTAATGGATCCCGATCCCGAGCGAGCAGTAGCTGATGACGTTGAGAGTGTGGCGCACGTTCCGCGCAAGGGACCGCGCCAGAGGAATCTCGATCGGCTACAAGTAATCCAGATGAGGGGCTAGACAAGCCTTCTATAGTATGATGAATGATTGGTTCAGTCAGTACATACGAACCAATCCGGCTGTTCAACCACCCCTGAATCCAAATATTTCCCCTGTAGTACCGGTGGTACCCCCAATTGCCAATCCTGAAAGAGTAAACAAGCCTCCTGTTGATCGTATTAGAAAGCACGGACTCAAGAATTTAGAGCTGAGGATGATGACGATGCAGAGCGAGATGAATTTTGGCTCGATAATACTGTTCGTGTTTTCGATGAACTGTCCTGCACACCCGATGAGTGTCTGAAGTGTGCCATATTATTATTACGGGATTCTGCTTACTATTGGTGGAATACACTCGTGTCAGTTGTTTCGAAAGAGAGGGTTACTTGGGACTTCTTTCAGACGGAATTTCGTAAGAAGTATGTAAGCCAGCGCTTCATAGACTCTAAGCGCAAAGAATTTTTTGAGCTTAAACAGGGTCGTATGACCGTATCCGAATATGAACACAAGTTTGTAAGACTTAGTCGCTACGCTCGTGAGTGTGTTTCATCGGAGACTGCTATGTGCCGGAGATTTGAGGATGGTTTAAATGAAGATATAAAACTTCTGGTTTGCATTCTTAAAATTAAGGAGTTCGTGGTACTAGTTGAACAAGCTTGTAAAGCAGAAGAGCTGGGAAAAGAAAAACGGAAAGCTGAACTTGAATTTAAAGATGCTCGGAAGAGATCTGCGAGTAAATTTTCGCAGATGGCTACGAAAAAGTTCAAGAATGACGGTAGTCGATCCAAACCTAACACTGGGATTTCTATACGAGAACGACCGCCAGTGAGTTCTCGGGCTACGTCAGTCGCTAGTGTTGGTAATGTAAAATCGAACAAACCGGAGTGTCAGCAGTGTGGCAGACGGTATTTTGGAGAGTGCTGGGGTAAATCTATTTCTCGCACCTGTTATAAATGTGGCTCGCAGACCACTTCATTCGGGATTGCCCGGAGACCGTTGAAAGGGGTACTGCACAGAGTGCGAGACTGAGCGGCACTACAGCTAGAGGCAGACCATCTCGTTTTGGGGGAGGTAGGAGTGGTGCACAGAGGGGGACTGCAGATGCTGTGGTTCGATCCGATGCCCGTGCACCAGCTAGAGCTTACGCCATCCGTACTAGAGAGGAGGCCTCATCTCCAGACGTCATTACCGGTATTTTCACTCTCTTTGATACTAGTGTAACTGCTTTGATTGATCCCGGCTCAACTCATTCGTATGTATGCGAGACTTTAGTAGCCGATGGACTCTACTTGTTGAGTCTCCATCGAGTTTGTGATTCGGGTTTCAAACCCTCTGGGTCGATGTGTATTAGTGGATAAAGTGTGCAAGAACTGTCCTTTGATGATTCGAGACATGTGTTTTCCAACGGATCTGATGCTATTACCTTTTGATGAGTTTGACATTATTCTCGGTATGGATTGGTTGACCGTTCACGATGCGGTAGTAAATTGCAGACGAAAGACTATTGATTTGAAATGCCAGAATAACGAGAGCGTTCGAATAGAGTCTGCGGATTTGAATGGATTACCTGCTGTGATATCTTCAATGTTGGCTCGATAGTATTTGAGAAAGGGTTGCGAAGCTTATCTTGCGTATGTGATTGATAGCAAGGTAACCGAAAAGAATATTGAATCTGTGGCGGTTGTTAGTGAGTATCCAAATGTGTTTCCGAAGGAATTACCGGGATTGCCACCCGTTCGCGAAGTAGAGTTTGGTTTTGAGTTAGTGCCAGGGACCACCCCGATTTCGATAGCTCCGTATAGGATGGCACCGACTGAATTAAAAGAATTGAAGACTCAGTTGCAAGAATTGACAGATAGAGGTTTTGCTCGACCGAGTTTTTCTCCCTGGGGTGCGCCCGTTCTATTTGTGAAAAAGAAGGACGGAACTTTGAGAATGTGTATTGATTATCGACAGCTCAATAAGGTGACAGTTAAGAACAAATACCCGTTGCCACGTATCGACGATTTATTTGATCAGCTTAAGGGAGCCTCGGTGTTCTAAAAAATTGATCTGAGGTCAGGATATTATCAGTTGCGAGTTAGGGATTCGGATATACCGAAGACTGCTTTTCGGACGAGATACGGTCATTATGAGTTCTTGGTGATGCCGTTTGGGCTCACTAACGCCCCTGCAGTTTTCATGGATTTGATGAATCGTGTATTCAGACCGTATCTAGATCGGTTTGTGGTTGTTTTCCTAGATGACATACTGATCTATTCGCGCGACGAAACTGAGCACGCTGAGCATTTGAGGCTAGTATTACAGATTTTGCGTGACAAACAATTGTACGCAAAATTCAGTAAATGTGAGTTTTGGTTGAAAGAAGTCAGCTTTTTGGGGCATGTCATTTCAGCATCAGGTATTCGGGTTGACCCGAGTAAAATTTCGGCTATACTTGATTGGAAACCTCCGCGAAATGTTTCTGAGGTTCGTAGCTTTCTGGGACTTTCCAGATATTATAGACGCTTCGTGAAAGGGTTTTCTATGATAGCATCACTGATAACAAAGCTATTACAGAAAGATGTTAAATTCGAATGGTCAGAAAGGTGTCAGAAGAGTTTTGATCAACTGAAGACCTTACTAACGGAAGCTCCAGTGCTCGTTCAGCCAGAATCGGGTAAAGAGTTTGTTATTTTCAGTGACGCATCTTTAAATGGGCTGGGTTGTGTTTTGATGCAGGAGGGTGTTGTAGCCTATGCTTTGAGACAGTTGAAACCACACGAGAGGAATTATCCGACGCACGACTTTGAGTTGGCCGCTATAGTTTTTGCTTTGAAAATATGGCGTCACTACCTATTCGGTGAGAAATGTCATGTCTATTCGGATCATAAGAGTCTTAAGTATTTAATGACTCAGAAGGATCTGAATTTGAGACAACGACGATGGTTAGAGCTGTTGAAGGATTACGAGCTTGTGATTGATTATCACCCGAGAAAGGCTAACGTGGTTACCAATGCACTTAGCCGAAAGTCATTATTTGCTCTACGCGCAATGAATGCGGATATAGTTATGATCGAGGATGGTGGGATCATTGCCGAGTTGAAAGCGAGACCATTGTTTGTGCAGCAGATTCGAGAAGCTCAAGAGTTTGATGATGATTTAAAAGCAAAAAGGAGTCAATGTAGCTCGTGTGTGAGTTCATATTTTTAGATAGATGCTGAGGGATGCTTACGATTTAAGAATCGGGTATGTGTACCTAAGAAACCTGAATTAATTCGAATGATTTGTGATGAAGCTCATAGTAGTAGATTATCGATTCATCCTGGTAGCACGAAAATGTATAATGACTTGAAACAGTATTACTGGTGGCACGGTATGAAACGAGACATCTCAGAATATGTGTCGAAGTGTTTAGTATGCCAACAGGTGAAAGCTGAGCATCAAGTGCCATCGGGACTACTTCAGCCGATCATGATACCAGAATGGAAGTGGGATCGTGTTACGATGGACTTTGTATCGGGTTTGCCTTTGACATCAAGCAAGAAAGATTCAATCTGGGTTATTGTTGATAGATTGACGAAATCAGCTCATTTCATCCCAGTACGTACGGACTTCTCACTCGATAAATTAGCCGAGTTGTACCTATCGCAGATAGTACGGCTACACGGAGTACCTGTTTCTATTGTTTTGGATAGAGACCCGAGGTTCACATCGCGGTTTTGGAAGAAGCTGCAGGATGCTTTAGGTACTAAGTTGTACTTCAGTACGGCTTTTCACCCTCAATCGGATGGTCAATCCGAACGTGTTATTCAGATACTCGAGGATATGTTGAGATGTTGCGTTCTTGAGTTTGAGGATACATGGGAACGATATTTGCCTCTGATTGAATTTGCATATAATAACAGCTTTCAATCAAGTATTAGAATGGCACCTTATAAAGCATTGTATGGTCGAAAATGCCGTACACCTTTATATTGGACCGAGCTAAGTGAAGGCAAGATACATGGGGTTGATTTCATCAGAGAGACGGAGCAGAAAGTTAAAGTAATTAGAGAAAGTTGGAAAGCCGCATCAGATCGTCAGAAGTCGTACGCAGATTTGAAACGAAAGGATATAGAATTCCAAGTGGGTGATCGTGTGTTCTTGAAAGTATCGCCATGGAAAAAGGTACTGAGATTTGGTCGTAAGGGAAAACTGAGTCCGAGATTTATTGGGCCATATGAGATTATTGAGCGTATTGGACCGGTTGCATACAGATGGAGGTTGCCATCTGAGTTAGACAAGATTCATAATGTTTTCCACGTGTCGATGCGTCGACGATACAGATCCGATCCTTCTCATGTGATCAGTCCATCAGAGATTGAAATTTAGCCCGATTTGACTTATGAGGAAGAACCGATTCGCATTTTAGCTCGTGAATTGAAAGAATTGCGAAATAAGAAAATATCGTTGGTTAAAGTAATGTGGCATAAACACGGGGTCGAGGAAGCAACTTGGGAAACCGAAGAATCAATGAAGGAACGTTACCCATATTTATTCACTGGTAAGATTTTTGGGACGAAAATCTCTTAAGAAGGTGGGGGAAGAGTTGTAAATGACACAAATGACGATTATGACCCTAATCGAATAGTGGTTTCGGGACCAATTTATTTTAAGTATTTTAAGTTTTACTTTGGATCATTGATATAATAAGGCCATTTCACGAATCCGAGTTAGAAAAATATTTTAATACTTTATTTGATATCTATGTTACGTGTTTGAGCATGTGTTAAAATATCGTAGAATTATTTGTATGTTTGAGTGGCTAATTTACGTGAAGGATTAAATTGAGTAAGTATGAAAATAGCTATTGTGGAATTTATGGCCAAATTGAATGGTTTTTCTTTTGCTTGGAATTTAAGTTGCAATTTAGCCATTAAATAGAGATAGTGGACGGCAAACATGATGAGAAATTATTAAAGTATGTTTATATTATAATTAAATAGGTTAGTGGAATGTTAAAATATGCATGGATATTATTAAATAAAGAAAACATTTTTTTATCTCATCTCTTTCTTCTCCATCTTCTTCACCGAAATCACAAAGGAAGGAGGGAGTTAAAACCTTCATTTCATTCGGTCATTGCATGTCTTATTGAGGTGAGAAATTAAGCTTAGTTTTTGTAAATTTTTGCATTTTTGAGTTAGTTATCTTGAGTACTATCAAATCTATGTGGAAATTTTGGAGTTTGAAGCATGTTTTAGGTTCGGCCATGGATGAATGCTTTGGCTTTGTTATGTTTGATGGAAGAATGTTAAGCATAGATTAGACATCATTATGTTTTGAGAAGGAAATTTAGATGAAATGGATGTGTGATGGCTTAAATTATGAAAATAAATAGTGGAGGGTATAAATGCAAGAATAAATGGTTTATATAGACTTGTGTAAGGATGAAGAAAATTCGGTCCTCAAGGAATTAATCCGAATTTCATGTAATTTTTGTGTTCTATGCTTTGGGGACTAAATTGCAAAAAGTTGTAATTAGAGGGGTAAAATGGTAAATTATAAATTATAAGTTATGATTAATTTAATGATATATGGGGACTTGAATGAGTTTAAGGAGCATTCGGTCTTAGCTCAAAAGTGTATAAATTTGTTATATTTTCGAATGAGTGATAAATTAGAAAATGTTTCCAATTTTGTGTTTTGAGCTAAATGAATGAAAGATTATTTGAGTGAGCTCTTTTTTGAAACTATTTTAGATCAAGGATGGAAAGAACCGGAATCGGATCGGGGGAAAGCTAAATTAAGCGAGTAGCCGGAAAATTTTTACTCATCAATCACCAAAGTAAGTTTATAAGCAATTGGTTGTAGATGAATAAATATTAAATTGAAATGTATATTTTCGAATGAATTTTATCTAAAGTCTTGATTTTCGAATGTGATATGGTAATTTTTGAACGTGATTGCCGAATGTGATAGTATCATGGACATGTGATTATTTATATAAATTTCTTGGTTGGTTGAATTATGTATAAGGGTATATAGATTTTATGAATGTGATATGGTATGAGGTTAAATATTGGTATCAACCGAATGTGGGTTGGATTATGTATGGAATATTTATATACATATGTTTGGGGTAGAATGAATGTTTATAAATTGAGTAGAGGTTTAAATGTGGGCTTTGAGTTAGTGAATAGTAGTTAACTAGGTGTATGTTTGGGGGTGACCGATTGTGAGATTGAATTATAGAAAGGGAAATTTGTTTGAATACATATATATAGGGGTATGTTATATGCTCAAATCAAGAATGTAAATATATATATATATATATATATATATATATATGTGCAAGAGAAGATAATTATATAAAAGAAAAGGGGGCACTATGTGTGCGAATCTTATTCACCGAGCACTATGTGTGCGATATCGGTCGAATGGCACTATGTGTGCGAATCTTATTCACCGAGCACTATGTGTGCGATATCGGTCGAATGGCACTATGTGTGCGAATCTTATTCACATAGCACTATGTGTGCGATATCGGTTGAATGGCACTATGTGTGCGGATTTACTTACCGAGCACTATGTGTGGGAAATCGGTTAAATGGCACTGTATGTGCAGAAATTATGTAACGGCACTAAGTGTGCGATACGTTACGGGAGTTGTACTACGTGGGCGGTTTATCAAATTTCCTAATGAACGAAAATACTTAGTAGAGGTAAACGAGATTGTCGGGTATGTACGTATTATATGATAGTTCATTATCTTGGTGCAAATTAAGTAAGCCATTTTGGTATGGAAATTGGGCATGTGGATATTCGGTTTTATTTGGAGACCAAATAAGTATGATATCGGTTAATGGTATCCTATTATGTGTATTGATGTTGCAATTTAATCAATGATTAAGTTGAGTTAATTAGAAATTTTTATAATGTTTGGTTATACTTACTTTCTTTTGCTTATAACTTACTAAGCTATTATAGCTTACCGGTTGTGTATTTGTTTGTTTTTGATATAGATCTTTAAGGTTGAAGCTCGCACTTGGGGATCATTGTCGAAGTTTATCACATTATCAACTACTTTTGGTATTTTATTTTTATCTAGTATAGAACCTTGGAAATTATGGCATGTATAAGCTTGAATACTTTTTGCTTTCTTTTTGGATTGGAAATGTACATAAAAGCCATGCGAAAATGGCTAAATAGTGGAAAGTTTTGTCTTATGTGAATTCGGTCATGATGTTAATATATTAAGAAAGTATGGTTTTTTAATGTGTTTGTATTTGAGGTATGAAAATGAAGATCAAATGATCAATGAGTTAAAATTTTTGTTTTAATGTCGAACTTGGTGTTTGTATAACTTGGTAAATAATATTTCATGATAGGTATGGATGATATTATAAATCTTGTCTTAGATTTGTGTCTATTCGAACATGATATGTATAGGTACATATAAGGAGTTTGATTTGAATATGGGTAGATCATGTATAAGACATGTTTGGTTTTGAATAATTTGGCTAAGTTAATTATAAGAGAATGATCGATGTTAGAGTTGGATACTTTCAGAAATTTGTACTGTTCTTGGTATATCTTAGAATCGGTAAAGTAAGGTTTTAGTATATGTGTATACTTGTCTTAAATGTTCGAAACCTTGTTAGTAAAGAGATTATTAGTAATGTGCATATTCGGTTTTTATAACCTACTTACCAAATGAATAGTGTTTAATAGCTGAAAGGGGATTACATTATCATTTTTTTTTATAATGCAAATGATATTATTTTGAAATGACTTGCTTATTTGTGATATTATCATTTGAGGATTATGATTCATGTGAATGGATGGAATAATTGGTTAGTTGAGTAATACCTTGTAACCCTAATCCGGTGATGGATACGGGTTAGGGGTGTTACAGTTTATCACACTATCGACTGCTTTCGGTACTTTTAAAAGTTGAATAATTTATGGCATGTATAGGCTATACTACTTTTCGATTATGGTTGAAGTTGTATATATATATGTATAAGCCATGCGAAAATGGCTTTTCCGTCTTGTTAATCTTGGAATTTATATTTTGGCCTGATGATTATGTTTGGTTGTGGTTTTGGTTGATTTGGTTTTGGTATATATAAGTATAGTTATGTTTGATATTTTACTCATGAATTTATTGATTCAAATATGTCTTGTATTTGGTTTTATTGAGAAATGGGATTTTGTGCATATATGGGTAATACTTTGGTTTTATAATGATAGGTATAAAATTTGATTCATAGTGTACTTTTATTGAATAGCTGAATATAAAATGACTTAATATGGTCTTGTGATTTGGAAAAAGTATAATTCCTATATGTATTTTAAAGCATATGAATTTAACTTGTTTATATTCGGCAATTGTATTTGGGTTTTGACCATTTGAATAGTAAATTTGGATGCTTTGTTGTGTGTTCTCAAATTATGTTAGTTTATTAATAATTATCTGTTTTAAGAGTTTCAATAAAATTATGCATATGATTATATATTCGGAAGTTATGTTTTCTTCTGGTAATACCTCGTAACCCCTTTCCGGTGACGGATATGGGTTAGGGGTGTTATATTTTATTGGTATCAGAGCTATAGTTTAGTCGGTTCTAGGACTACCATAGCGTATGTGAGTCTAGCTATACATGCCATATTTAATCATGCGATAGTGTGATATCTCCTAATCACGCGAAGATTGTTTTGATGAGATAGATAAGTTTTCCAACTGAGCTAATTCTTATAGTACAAAAGTAAATACTCAAATATTTGAGTGGAAATGTGTTGATGATGAGTTGAGACTCATAAAGGTAAGAATCAGATTTTATGACATGTTGTTATTGATAAATGTAGTAATTATATGAGCATGTGAGATATGATATTTGAGTTATGAGTGCTACCTGAAATGCTCTGATTGTGAAATAGTGATTTGAGATGGCATATGAACAATGTGTTAAGAATAAAAGTGATTAAAAGTAAAAGTTTATTAAATGATTTGAGAATGTGAAATTAGTAATGAACTGATTATTTGTGATAGTATGTATTATGTGCATTTATGTGAGAGTTAAATTTGAGGCTTTACTACCCTCACCCCCTTATCAGTAAAAGGTTACAATTTTATTATAAAAGTTGGAATAAATAAGCTCACGAGTGTGGAGTTATAGAAATCCGTGTTTGAAAGATTAGTAATGTGGTCAGAAAGGAGAATGAATCAGCAAATGAAGACAGTACTAAAAGAGATATTGGGCAATTCTGAAGACTATTCAGATTATGCAAAGTTACTGTTAAAGAAGAAGTTAACTCCGATTAAATGACTTATTCAAGTATGTTATCTAAAGAAAGTATTAACTGGAAGCTTTTCTGAATTGATTTCTGTTAGTGATGGGATAATGTGAAAATTTCTAATGACAAAATTAAATAGAAGATTAATGTTTGAATTGTATTTATGGTTGAGTACAGTGGTTGTAGTTAAGTTAATTACGACGATCACTTTTGAGTATGCAATGTGTTCATTTACTTCAGAGGTATATATAGTTGATTATGTTAAGATGAAATTCTTATCGTATAAGAACATTTGCTAAACATAATAATAGGCGAAAGCACTGAAATCTGTTTGGATTATGTTTGACATTGTTATGTCTTTCTCCGATAATTTGTTTCATTGAGTGGATATGGAAGTCGATGGTAAAATCTGTATGAGAGTAATATTCAGTTTCTACTTGTTATTGTTCTGTTGAAAATATATATGAAGAATATAATGTTTCTGTTACTGTGGATTTCAGTATTTAAGGATGATATCGTTCCTTCTGGACATTTTCTAGGATATTCTCGAAATTTTATATCATTATATATGGGTCATAATTTTTAGATATCCTGTGTGACTCCATATACTGAAATTTTGCTATTCCGGTTTTCTTATGATTCCATGTGATTATCTACAAAAGATCTCTATTTGACAAAGATGACTATTTCTATTATGATCTTAATTTCTGGCTTTGAAATGTGAGAACACAGTGGTATCGTCCTCAAAGTTATAGAAGTTATGTTTCTCAATGGTTGCTATTTAAATCATATTTGATACTTCTCTGTGTTCAAATGCTTCATTAACAGTCGGGATAATATCTATTTATAGGGTTGAGATATCGTTCTGATTAAGGCCTAATGATTTCTATTTGGTTAAGGTGATTTCAGTATAATTCAGAATTTTGATGATTAATATACGAGATAACTTCATTATAAACTCTTTTCTAGTTCTCGTGAAGGTCCGACATTGATAAAAGTGAAAATGATAGAAGAATAATATCAAATCTGTGAAACAATATGTCTGGGTTATCCTTTTTAACGAGAAGAAAAGATTTTATCGAAAAGACTGATTCAGTGGTTTAGTTTGATTTGAATTATTTGATTGAAAAGATAATTGGGTTATATGTGTCTGAATCTATCCACCTGACTGGAAATAAACTTTGAATGTACATGTGTGAATTGAGGGATAGTCTAGAAAAAAAAACTCGTATTCTTGAAAACTTGATACCGAATTATATCCATCGAAATGATTCTATCTAGGAAATGTGTTGATAAATTTAAGTTAGTTGATTGTTGAAGTTTTCTTTTGCACGAAGATAATTTCAACCGAAATATCAGTTCTGGTTCAGCTTGAGTTCAATAAAGAGATTATGATTTTCGTCCTTATGTTAATGAACAGTTCGAAATGTATTCTAATAAAAGAATGTGCAAAGATATCTTATGATTTTATACAGTTAAAGCTACATAAAAAGAGTTATGGGAAATATATGATGATTATAAGAGTTTAAAATGTTTAATGTCAGAGAAAGGTCTGAACTTGGCACAACAAGGCTAGTTTCAATCGTTGAAAAACTTAAGTGATTCTTATCTGAGGAAAAGGATTATAGTTTCAAATGTTTTGATTAGGTGATGAATACATGATTGATCTTATCAGGTAAAGAATAGTTGTTAGTTGAATTGGAGGCTAAACAAATGTTTGTATAGTGAAGTTGTGAAATTCAGAAATGTGTCAGCAAATTATAAGTTAAAAAGGAGTTCAACATAAATTGATTTCTAATTCAGAACCTCAGATATGGTATAGATAATTATTTGTTATTTCGAGATAGAGTGTGTATACTGAAAAAGTTCTACGAATATGTAACAATTGCTATAATAAACTCTCAGTGGTGTTCATATGAGATTAACAAGATGCACAACAGTCTGAGATATGATATAGATGATGAGTGTGAAATGTGATATATTTGACTTTGTTGATTATAAAAATGGTGGATTGATGAATTTTGTATTGGGATTATCTTTATCATTGAAAAAGATGGAATTATATGAAATATGGTAAATTGTCTGAAGAAATCTCTCTGTAAGTATATATTTTCTCTTTTGATAAAATAGTTAAGTTATTCGTTTCTGAGTTGGTAAATCTGTCTATGGTGTCAGTTATCATTGTTTTGGATTGAGATCTGAAATTTATATGGTAATTCTAAGAGAGATTACAGTAATATGTGAGTATGAAATTGCATTGAAATCAGGAAATGCAAACCAAATTCTCGAAATATTTATTTGTCACTATGTTTTAGAATTGCAAAGTAACTAAGAAAGACTGTTGCTATTATAAGCAGTTATCGAACTCCGTTACTTCAGGATCGAGTTTTGTGAGAGAATGATTCACAGGATTAAAATCGTCAGAGAATGTGAGTAGAAAATGGAAACAATTTAATACGTTTATAAGCGTTTTCACTAGGGATGATGTACAGTGGAAGTCAGATCAGAATTTTAGTTGTGAGATTAAAGAGATTTGAAATTCGAAGCTATGTGTGAATTTGAAATATATGATGTGTAAGTGATTCGAGATAGTCTGAAAACAGCATTGAATTGTCAGAAATCGTATGCAGACTTGAAACGAAAAGATATAGAGTTTCAGATTGAAAATAAAGTGTTTTTGAAAGTCTCACGTGGAAGAAAATACTCAGATTTTGGTTGTAAAGGCAAGTTGAGTCTGAGGTATATCGGATTGTATGAGATTATAGAGCGTATCGGGTCGGTTTCTTATAGACTGCTGTTGCCACCTAAATTAGAAAAGATTCACAATGTATTCCATGTTTCGATGCTCCGTAGATATCAATCCGATTCCTTACATGTAATTAGTCCGACAGAGATTGAGATTAAGTCTGATATGACATGTGAAGAAGAACCGATTCGTATTCTGGCTCGTGAGGTTAAAGAATTGCGAAATTAGAAAATTATGTTAGTTAAAGTACTGTGGCATAAACACAGAGTTGAGGAAGCAACATGGAAGCCAAAGGATGCAATGAAAGAGCGTTATTCGAACCTATTCATCGGTAAGATTTTCGGGGACGAAAATCCCTAAGGGGGAGAGTTGTAACAGCCCGATTTTGACCCTAATCGGAATAGTGGTTTCGGAACCACAAATCAGAGTCCAAAAAATATTTTAATATTATTTTCTATGTTAATTATGTGTGAATTTACATGTGTGAAAGTTTCGTGAATTACTTTTATTGTTTGAGTGCTTAATTTGATAAAAAGGGCTTAATCGCGTAAAATGAAAATTTGATGGTTAATTATGGAAGTGCCTAATTGTTGTTGTCTTTTTAATATGGGGGATTTATGTTGCAATTTTTCCATTAAAATATAGTGGACGACATTATGTTTATATTATATATAGTTTTTATATTATTTATAAAGGTTAAATAATATATATTATATTATAAAGTTATTATAATAAGACAAACATAATTAAAAGCCATGTTTTCATCTTTTTATGAACCGAAATGAAAAGAAAAGAAAAAGAAAGAAGAAAGCTTTGAGTTCGGCCCTTGTTTAAGCAAATTGAGGTATGTTTCGGTTTCGGTTTTTGATAATTTTTACGTTTTTGAGATCGTTGCTAAGTTATCTACAAGACCCATGCTTGAATTTTTGATTTTGGTGAATATTTTGAATTATGCCATTGTTGAAAGCTTGTGATTTTTGTTGTTTGATGATGAAATATGAAAGATATGTTTTAGATTAACATGTTTTGTATTGGAGTTTTTGATGATTTTGAGTAATTAGGACTAAATTGCAAAAATAATAATTTGAAGGACTAAAATGTGAAATAAATGAAATATGTGGATTTTTTTGAGAGTGGGTAAAATTCGGCTCAACATGGGTATGCTGAAATTTTGTGTATTTTATGTTTTGTGCAATAGGGACTAAATTGTAAAAAGTGAAAATGTTAGGGGTAAAATGGTAATTTGCCTATTTATGTGTTCTTAGACTAAATTGAATGAAATTATATTGAATTAGTTTATTTTGAATACATTTAGATCAAGAACCAAAGAAATCGGATTTGGATCGGAGGAAAATTAAAATCGTCGATTAATCGTCCTGTTCCGATTACCGTTGTCCGAGGTAAGTTTATAAGCAAAAAGACGTACTAAATTTTATAAAATGTGAAGTATACATGTAGAAATAAATATATGAATTTTTATTTGACTTAGCCAAATGTATAAATGTTTATGAGATTTGGGAACAAGTTCGATTCAATTGAGATAGGATGTTTGAAAAGCTTCGTATGAACCTTAAGGATTAGTTAAGATTTCCGATATATGAATTATGTGTAAGATGACTTTGTATCAGTGATATCGGGCTTTATGCCTAGCAGGCTTTGTGCCGGTGTATAATATCGGGCTTTATGCCTAGCAGGCTTTGTGCCGGTGTATAATATCAGGCTTTATGCCTAGCAGGCTTTATGCTGGTGAATTATATCAGGCTTATTGCCTAGCAGGCTCTGTGCCGGTATATTATATTATGCTTTATGCCTAGCAAATTTTACGTAAGCAACGGTAAAAGTAATCAAATGTGTTAAATGAGTAAAGTGAACAGGTATGTGACAATTTATTACCTTTTCAGAAATAAGGTAAGTTGATTATTTGATATGTGATACAAGTTATAAATGACGTTAATGGTAGTGAATGTGTATATGAAAATCTATATGTGGATTAATGCATAAATATGTGATATTAATGTTTGATTTTTGAGCTTATATTCGGCCTAATGTTACACGAGGAATAAATTGAAATGTGAAATTCATATTGATATTAAAGGATTTATGTGCATTCGATTAGTAGGTATTTGAAATGTGAACCTTGAACGTGTTTACAGAGAAATATATATATATATATATTCGGCAAAATAAGGTCTATCATATTAAACATGTTAATGAATGAAGTGAATGAAACGATATGTTTAAGTATATGATTGGTCATATTCGGTTTAATGATATAAATATATGTATGATATGGAAATGTGAATTTCATACTCATGCCAAAGTTTATATGTGCATTTGTCTATATGGTAATTGAATGTGAAATTATGACTAAGGAAATGTGAATTGTATAAATGTATTATGATAGTATGTATTCGGTCAAATGAAATTCCTATTGATATTGAGTATGAAAGATGATTTTGGATAAAGAACGGATGCGTGTTTGGACAAAACTTAATTCATGTTTAGTTATATGTGGATATTTGAATTTACAAGTATGGTTTGGTTATGTATTATTAATTTATTATTTTTATTGAGTTAATATTTGCTTATGACTTACTAAGCTATGATAGCTTACTCTGTGTGTGTATTTTTACTTCTATTTATAGATTTTGGAGACTAGTTGCAGGCTCGGGGATCGTCAAAGAAGTTTATCACACTATCGACTGCTTTCGGTACTTTTAAAAGTTGAATTAGAAATTTATGGCATGTATAGGCTATACTACTTTTCGATTATGGTTGAAGTTGTATATATATGTGTATAAGCCATGCGAAAATGGCTTGTCCATCTTGTTAATCTTGGAATTTATATTTTGGCTTGATGATTATGTTTGGTTGTGGTTTTGGTTGATTTGGTTTTGGTATATATAAGTATAGTTATGTTTGATATTTTACTCATGAATTTATTGATTCGAATATGTCTTGTATTTGGTTTTATTGAGAAATGGGATTTTGTGCATATATGGGTAATACTTTGGTTTTATAATGATAGGTATAAAATTTGATTCATAGTGTACTTTTATTGAATAGCCGAATATAAAATGACTTAATATGGTCTTGTGATTTGGAAAAAGTATAATTCCTATATGTATTTTAAAGCATATGAATTTAACTTGTTTATATTCGACAATTGTATTTGGGTTTTGACCATTTGAATAGTAAATTTGGATGCTTTGTTGTGTGTTCTCAAATTATGTTAGTTTATTAATAATTATCTGTTTTAAGAGTTTCAATAAAATTATGCATATGATTATATATTCAGAAGTTATGTTTCGTTTGGTAATACCTCGTAACCCCTTTCCGGTGACGGATATGGGTTAGGGGTGTTACATGGAGTGTAGGGTTGGACGGAGATGTTGTGTAGAGGCTGGTTGGGTAGGATTTTGCTACTGCATAACTGTTACTGCTACTGATACTACAATGGGCTAAGGCTCTACTGCATTTTTTACACTGTACTGAGATGGGCTAAGGCCCAAATTGTCACTAATACTGAAAAGGGCTTAGGCCCAAGACTGTTCAACTGTGCACTGTGAATACTGATTGTTTGTTTGTTTCTGCGGGATTACACACTGAGTTTACGTAAATTCACCCTTTTTGTTTAATGTGCACAGATAATCCCCAGGACTTAGACGGATCGGTGCGACGACGGAAGACTCAAATGGTGACCACGGTAATTTTTGACTTCATGGTTTTCAATTTACGATTTGATTATTATTGCTTATTTGGGTTGTAATTTAAGGACCCTCCGAGACTTTGGTTTTAAATTTGGTTTTTTATTTATTTATTTTACTTGATGGATTTTTACCTGCTGGTCGTAGGAAATTCGATTTTCAAAAAGTTAAATTAATTTCTAAACGCATGATCACCTAGATTGTTTTATTAAAGCTTCCGCAACGAGGGATGTTTCAAAACAAATGTTTTAAATGAATAAAGACGACTTCCTAAGTTCTAACAAAGGTTTACTAAAGATAATAACATGAAATGTTTTCATCGTAACAACGAGGTTTCAAAAACACTATCGTGTGACATTGATACGGCCATAACGTCTAGGCCGGGTTTGGGGTGTTACATATAAGGTTAGTCTTTTGGAAATAGAAGAGATAATAGAAATATGAGAAGTAGAATAGAATAGTAATATCTTCCAATTATGAAGATCAGAAAATAAATTTTTTTTAGAAAGAAGTATAGAAAGAAATAAAGACCTTAGCTAAGAAAATAATCAATATTAAAAATAAAATAGTGAGAGTTCTTTAGAGAACATAAAAAAAATGTAGTGAAGTGATTTTAAGAATTAGTGAATAAAGAGTGATCTATGATCTAAAGTGTGAAAAGAAGAAGAAGAAGAAAAAATAGCAAAGCTGTAAATTGTGTAATAAAAGAGGCAAACTTTGGAAAGAACAGTTACCTCGATTAGATTGTTGGCAGCGGCCGGGCCAATAGATTTCTAAGAGGTTTGGATTAAGAGTAATAACTTTGATCCATAACTGGGATAATCGTTGTTTGCCTCAAAAAAAAAAGAAATGAAATGAAAATGAGAATATAAAAGTATAACAAAGTAATAATAATAAAATAAATAAAAAGAAAGAATAAAGAATGAATACAAATGATAAGCTAGGTAAATATGTGTAGAAAGGAGCTATACAATTATAGAGATAATTTTAGGAAAACTAAATGAAGAAAAGACTTCTGGTTAAGTGGAAAGAAAAGAAGCAGGAGACCAATTGAGTAAAAAGAAAATATAGGATTAAAAGAATAACTCTAAAGGTAATATACTAAAAGTCTTCGATTCTTATGGAAAGAAAAGTGAATTAAAAGAAGAATATTATTGAAAAGGAAGTGTAAAATGATATAAAAACTAGAAATGTTAGTGATAAGAATGGAGGGAAAAGTTCATGATCAAAAGAAAATAAGGAAATTTCGAGGACGAAATTTATTTTAAGGGGAAGAGAAATGTAATGACCCAAAATTCACGGGCATCGAAAAAGTGCAATATCGGGCCTCAATCTTAGAAAACTGAATTATTAAATAATTATTAGGAATATTTATGAGTCTAGTGGTGTGTTTAATTAAGTTTTAATTAGGTGAATTTAGCTTAATTGAGAGAAATTAGGAAAAAGGACTAAAGTGAATAAAGGGTAAAAGTTGAATTGTAGATTAAAAGAAAATAAAAAGGGCCAAAATGGAAAATAGGCCATTTAGCATAGTTGAGCCGGCAAAACAATCAAAAGTCTAAAGATTTTTTTTAAGATTATTATTGTATATATATATTAATTAATATTAAGATATAAAATATAAATTATTATTTAATTGGTATTATATTATTAAATTAATGAATAGTTTAATGAATTGACAAATGTAGGGTGATTAAATGGTACATATGTAATAATAATATTTATATAATTGTAATATTTCTATTTAATTAATTATTATTTAAGCAAATAGATTTTTATTATATTAAAATATTAAATTACATAAAATAAATAAAATCATGACAAATGTAAGGTGATGATTTAATACAAGTGTATTAATAAAAATACATACATTTGTAATATTTATATTTCTAGTTTTTATATCATTTTACACTTCCTTTTCAATAATATTCTTCTTTTAATTCACTTTCCTTTCCATAAGAATCGAAGACTTTTAGTATATTACCTTTAGAGTTATTCTTTTAATCCTATATTTTATTTTTACTCAGTTGGTCTCCTACTTTTTTTTTCTTTCCTCTTAACCAGAAGTCTTTTCTTCATTTAGTTTTCCTAAAATTATCTCTATAATTGTATAGCTCCTTTCTACACATATTTACCTAGCTTATCATTTGTATTCATTCTTTATCCTTTCTTTTTATTTATTTTATTATTATTACTTTGTTATACTTTTATATTCTCATTTTCATTTCATTTCATTTTTTTTGAGGCAAACAATGATTATCCCAGTTATGAATCAAAGTTATTATTCTTAATCCAAACCTCTTAGAAATCTATTGGCCCGGCCGCTGCCAACAATCTCCTCGAGGTAACTGTTCTTTCCAAAGTTTGCCTCTTTTATTACACAATTTACAGCTTTGCTATTTTTTCTTCTTCTTCTTCTTCTTTTCACACTTTAGATCATGGATCACTCTTTATTCACTAATTCTTAAAATCACTTCGCTACTTTTTTTTTTTGTTCTATAAAGTACTCTCACTATTTTATTTTATTTTATTTTTAATATTGATTATTTTCTTAGCTAAGGTCTTTATTTCTTTCTATACTTCTTTCTAAAAAAAATTCATTTTCTGATCTTCATAATTGGAAAATATTACTATTCTATCCTACTTCTCATATTTCTATTATCTCTTCTATTTCTAAAAGACTAACCTTATATTAATATACCAAGCTTTTCATTTAAAAGCTCTGACTTTCTAAGTTCTTATTCTGTACATGTACAACTATATATACATATATACTCAATTTTCCTTTATATACACTAGTCTCTAATTTTTACTTTTAACCATTTAAATTCATTTCCTTAATAATAATTCATATTTTCAAGCTTATCAATGCTTCTAATATTGATATCACATCGATATATCTTATATGGCATGTACTTCTAGACTCGTTCTTTTCCCAGAAATCAGAAAACCTAAGCTTTGATACCACTAAATGTAACACCCCTATACTATGTTCAACTCAAGGAACCTGATATAGGAAATATTACATTTGGTGCCAAAGTAATCCTTGACTAATCACTAATATATTACAACATAAAAATAGAAAAATAATAAATTAGTCCTTACAACTACTTGAAACATACTTGTTTTTTCCTAAGTACATGCCATTCTATTCAAAAGGTAATCCCTAAACTATGCAACAACTAAATCATTTATCTTCTTCAATTTTCTTTGCAATCAAAGAAGAAATCAATATAAAGATTTGCATCTAATTATTTTTTTATTAAATTTTTTTCTTTTAAAAACCCCAAATCTTATATTTCGATTTCAAAAAATTTTCAACCCAGGCCCTATTTTGACTCGACTACCTTACCCAAAGCCCATTTCATCATTAAAAAATAAAAAAATATATTTTTATATTTTAAATTTGAATTTAAAGTATTTTTTTTACTATTTAAAATAAATTCGGACCAACACGAAATGTAAAAATATTTGTCCAAGTTAAGTTGAGCTTATTGAGTCGGGCGAACTACTTGGCCCTTGACAAGTCTAGTTAAGTTTATGCATATAATTGACAGTTTATAAAATTTTAAACATTTTACATAAAATAAATAAAATCATGACAAAGGTAAGGTGAGGATTTAATACAAGTGTATTAAATCAAAATACATACATTTGTAATATTTATATTTAATTTGTAAATAGATATTTATTATTTATTATTATTAAGTTAAAAGATAATTATTAATTAAATTATTATATTATAAGATTTTTATTTGATAAATAAATTAAATAAATGACAAGTGTATGGTATTGATGATGTACAAATGTAGTGAAAAATATGTGTACGTTTGTGTATATATATAATTAATTGTATAATAGATATTTATTATTTGAAAGATATTTATTAATTAAATAATTATATTATAAGATTTTTGTATTATTAACAAATTAAATGATGACAATTGTAATTTAAATATTTGTTATTAAATATATATTTATTATAATTATTATAATGTATTATTATTATTATTATTATTATTATTATTATTATTATTATTATTATTATTATTATTATATATATAACTATATATATATATATATATATATAAGATATAAAGTAAAAAAGAAGAAGAAAAGAAACAGAGAACAATCCGAAGCAGGAAGAAAGAAATAAGGAAAGAAAAGAAAAAGGAAAAACTAGGGTTTTAAGGTTTGGAGCTTTAATTGGTAAGTCAATTAAGCCCTTTTCTCTTAAATTTGATGTTTTAGAAGCTTTAGAACAAAGTTTTGTTGAAATTAAGTTGAGGTTTTGGAAGTTCTTAGGTTTTTGAACATAGTTCATGTTGAACAAAATGATGAATTAGGGGTTTAATTGAATGAATTTCAATTTAGATTTGATAAAGGGATTAAATTGAAAAGTAAGCCATAAGTTTTGCATAGTAGCGACTAAATTGAAAGAATTTCGAAATTAGGGATTTATGATGAAATTTTGATAGATATGTATAAGTTTGGTTGAAATTTGAATGGAAATAAAGTATGAATTGAGTTAGAAAAGTAAGTGAATTTAGTTAGGATCAAATTGAAAATAAGGTAGAAATTGAATAGAAATTCAATTATTCAATATAAATTAGTGCTGTATTAATAGTATAAATTATTTTAATTTACGTAGCTAGCAAAGAACCCGAGGCATTGGCATCGAAAGGAAAAGAAAAGGTTATCGAGGAGTAAACGAGCAAATTACGGTTTGTATTACTATAATTCAAATCTATTTATTATTAATTGCTATATTTTAATTAAAATGCATGGTAGATAAATTAGGAAAGTAATTGAAATAATGATATTGATTTGAATGAAATTGATTTAAAAATGTTTATGGCTATTGAAATTGAATGCGAACAAATTGAAAATTAAAGTGATTTGAATTGAATCAAAATGAATTGAATGAAGAAAATATGTGATTATTTGAAATGTATATTAATTGAAAAGTGATTAGTGATTTGAACTTGATTGGAAAATGAATCGAAAATATGAATTGAATAAAAGTGAATTAAATTATGAATATGGTGAATATGTGAATTGTGTATTGATTGAAAAGTGGATTGAATTGAATCAAAGTATGATTATATGTGATTATTTGAAATATGTATTGGTATTGAATTGTATATTGATTAGAAAGTAAAAAGGTGAACTTGAATTGAATTGTGATTGAATTGAAAGAGAATTTGAAATAATAAAAAATAAAAAAATGATTTGAATACCCTATTAACTAGTCGGGCTGAGTCGGATATAGTTGGCATGCCATAGGATTTGGAAGAGTACTGGATTTATCGGCTTTGCCGATCAGGCACTTTATGTGTTGTATATCAGGTACTTTATGTGTCGTATTTCAGGCACCTCGTGTGTCGTATCAGACACCTCGTGTGACGTTTTAGGCACTTATGTGTCGTATACTGATCAGGTACTATGTACCGTTTTAGGCACAATGTTCCGTATTGGTGTGTTTGGGTTGGAATCCGTGTATCCGTCAAAGTCCGGGTTTGTTAATAGGGTGAAGAACTGAAATGAGAAAAATTAAATAAATTTGATTGATCGTACTATTGAAAATATGAGAAAGAAATTATGAGTTGAATTGTGAATTGAATTGAAATGTGAGATTTGAAGCATGAACTTAAGGTTCATGAATTTGCTAAAATATTGAATTATTGATATTGAAATCAGTTGAATAAATGAAAGGAGAAAATCGAATGAATTGATCGATTGAACTATTGAAAGTATGAGAAAGTGAAATTATGAATTGAAATGTGAATAGGTTAGTATTATCCTTAGTGTGGATTTTGTCTCTCGACTCTATTGAGAGCCCGGGTGTTTGAAGAGGCGACAAGCTCAATAGTGAGAGAGCGTCGTTGGGTGTTTGAAGAGGTGGACTCTGCATATGCACTTGATCACCCACCAAAGAAATCTCAACATTTGCATTTGGTAGGATTTGAACCTGTGCCTTACAGGTCAACATAGAGGGAACTTATGAAAAAAAACTCACTTAAATACTGACCTTATCACAATTTACCAGGACAAACTATTACTAACAATGCCTAAAACACAAAGCAAGAATGTAAAGACTTGGGCCCCATGACTTTTGACGTCAAAACCGCGTGCAAAAGTGTTTTTTCACCGAAACACAAAAGTTGATATTTAAGTACTTTTAGCTTTTACTTTTGTGTTTGAAAGTGAAAAGTATCAAAATACCTTATTTATATTAATTATTTAAAAGGTATATAAAAGTAAATTAATTTATATTTTATGTATCACTATATTAAAATATTAAAATATAATTTATTATTATATTTAAGTTATTAAATGGTTTTATGTATCATTAATTTTACAATAATATATATTAATTACTTAAAAGGTATTAAATTTAAACTTTATGTACCATTATATTAAATTATTTAAATATCGTATAATTTAACTAATTTTAATTTTCCACTTCATGTCTAAAATAACATTTTAACTGTAACACCCCAAACCCGGCCCAAACACTACAACCGGATTTGGTATGTCACTCAGGAGATTTTTGTAAAAGATGTCGAAATTTGGGCAAAACTTAATAACTTGATAAGTTTAAGTAAGATTTAAAGTTCATTTGTTGTTTTCGTGAATTAAAAACCAAAACCTTAATACATGCCTTAGTTTAATTAAAATTTAAATGTCTATCAGTAATAAAAGCCCAAACTAAAACCCAAAACAGAGTATAATAGTCTAGTGGCCCGTGGCCTTATAACAGCGAGATTTAAAACCCATTAAATAAAAATATAAAATAATAAATTAAAGCCTTTTTGCCGAATCCAAATGTTCTTTTGCATGGCCACCTTGCTCCTCTCTCGGCCCGGTCCGATGCACTAAGTGCTACATGAAATTTGTTAAAAATAATAGGGTGAGTCGCGAGACTCAGTGTACAACCCTCGTGCACCATCAGATTGGGCCTTAGCCCACAGATCAGAATATAGAACATAATATAAGAGATAACATACATAAAAACCCAACCCAATCCTAGGTTTCCATCCGCTACACACCACCCTTACCTGCCAATCACACCATTGGGGATTTCTACAATCAACCCACACCGCTACACACCATCGATGGCAGTCATGCTGCAGTTAGCTGCTCATCGTCAGAGTTGTGACAGAGTCACCAGGCTGAAATGGTAGAAGCCACCAGAAATAGAGATTGTGACAGAGTTACCAGGCTGAAATGGCATAAGCCACCGCAATGTATCACTTCCCTTTTATCAATCACCCAACCCCGAGCATACATAGAAATCGACATGCAAAACATATCTTTTTAACAGAAACATTCACTGAAGAATGGCAGAAAACACTAACCTGATATTTATCCTTTACCCTTCTCGGGTTTTCAAACGTTATGCCGGGATTTCGGCATTTAACAGAGTATAGCAGATTTATACTTATATATATATATATATATATATATATATATACATAATAGCATTCAATCTAATGGTGTGAGAAGTTACACACCTGATTAATGTCGATACCTGAAACACCCCAAACCCGGCCCACGAGCTTTGACCAGATTTGGTATGTTCCTCAAGTAAACCGGTTCAAAATTCTTTTGTTACTTAGGAAAAACTTGTATGATTTTTAAAAATATTGTTTGGGTTGGGCTTGAGTTGAAAACAAATTTATCTTATGTTAAAACCCATTTATTTAAGGTGACAAAACATTTAGAGTTAATTTTAAAAAAGGAATTTACTTAAACTTTAATTGATAAAAATCCATAAACATAATAAATAAAAGAAAAATAAAGTAAACCACAATGGCCTTATTATATCAATGATCCCAAAGTAAAACTTAAAATACTAAAAATAAATTGAAAGTCCAAATCATAAATTTCTTGCTATGCATGGCCACCTTTAAGCTCCTGCCGACCCGGTCCATTATCGCTCATCACACTAAAAATATTCCCCAAACGGGGTGAGTCAATGAGACTCAATGTGTACACAACACTAAGTCATAATAGAATCAGGCATGCAAATGATACACATTCAAATCATAGAATACAATTAATGATGCATTCCCAAACCCAAACCTAATTAACCATCCGCTACACACCCCCGCACTCGCACCAACACACCGTGGGACTACTAAGTCAACCCTCCATCCGCTACACACCATCGAAGCGATCATTTGCAATGACGTGTGCTCATCGCCATATAATTTGTGTCATTAGACACCATATTCAAATAATGTAACCGGGTTACCAAATTCGGATAATGTAACCGGTTACCATATTCAAATTTTGTGACCGTAGTCACCATATTCCGTTGGTGAGACCAAAGTCAACACCTTCTTCCCTTTCTCATATATCCCGAATGCCCCATAAATGCATAACATACTTAATTTCTCATTATTCACATGTTAACAATATAACATATTCGTAATCCTATCGAAAGTAGGAAACGTACCTGGGTACTCTTACCACATTTGTGGTACTTAGCCACATTCACATTCTTATGCATATTCATATATTAAAATAATTGCCATATGATATATTGTAAGTTAGTGTGAGTACACACATTCTTAATAATACATTTAATTTAAACATAGCCATGAACCTATCAAAACTTAGGGTAGGGTACACACCTGATTTGCTTAACGAATTCCTTGAAATCCAAAATCTGATCTATCGCCTTTAGATCTCAAATTCCTACATTTGATTAATCACTTACTAATTTAATAAAAAGCCATTCGACCATAAATCCAAATCCTAGTAGGATTAGTATTCTTAAAACTAGTAGGATTAGTATTCTTAAAACTTACCTTGAAATTCTCAAATCCCAAAATCCTTGTATCCTCTCTCATTAAATCCCTATAACTACATGTTAGATCAATTTCTAACATTTATTCACAACAAATAACCCTTAGCCGTATGTTAAATATGACTTACCTTAGATTCTTAAATCCCAAAATTCACCGAATAACTAGGGAACACGCGGCTTATGGTGTACCTTCTGAAAAGAACTTCTCCTTCCTTGTAGTCGACACTTAGTAAATCCCAAAAGATCTCTTCGACAATGTATATTAAGGGTATTAGAATCTTAATTTCGACAAATTTTAAAAGAAATAGAATGAGAATCTAACCTAATCTTACCCTTTATCAAGAATTTGATGGAACTCTTGCTTGAACCCTTAGCAGTATTCGGCTATGGCTTTGATGTGGATAACAATTTCGGCTCTTGAGGCTTAGTGAGAAATCGACTAGGGCTATTGGTATCTTCGGCTTTTGATTGTGTTTGTAATAGAAGAAGAAAAGAAAAGATAAAAAGAGAATAATGGCAGAGAAAATTCGGCAGAGAGAAGAGGAGAAACTTTAGAGAATTTCTGAGAGGAGGTTTTCTTGAAAAGAAAAGAATGAATGAAGAATAGCCTTACTCTTCCTTTTATAGCCAAAATTACTAGCTAGAGTCCTTTACTTGGCCACCACTCTTCTATTTTGATAGCTTTATCCCTTGATTTATCACTTTAATAAAACTTAATCCAATAATTATCTCTTAATAAAAATAATACTAATAATAATCCTCTTTTATCTCTTCCTTATCTATCAAAATAAAAGAAATAATATCCACATTTATCTCTTGAAAATAATCTAAAATAAATCCATTATTTATCCCTTATTATTTACATATTTATGCAAATAAAACTCTTCCTTTTCTAGAAACCCATGCCGTCCACCTCAAACCTTCCTGAAGCAAAAATAAAACTTATTTATTTGCTTCTCAAGTGACTCGAACTCAGCCTATTTCCCCGCATGTGGCGCCATTTCCAGAGGCCCTAAGTGGCATCTTCAGCCACTTTTCCAAGCTCTGCTTGTGTGTCAAACTTCTCCAACTTTTTCTTTTAAGGCCCTCTAGCCCTTATTTCCTATTTTGAACTTTAAAATTTGACATTTCGGCATCATTTCTAAGTTTCCTAAAATTTTCGATCGGCTCTGTTTTTGACCATTTTCTTACATTTCCGTGTTTCCAAAATGTTCAAAAATTTATTCATAGTGCTTAAGACTTGTCATTTCGTAATTAAACCGAAAATGCATAGGCCCTTTCCAGGGATGTTACAGCTTCTACCCTCCTTAAAAATAATTTCGTCCTCGAAATTACTTATTAACAAATTGTACAATCCTTCTCACCGCACTATGCTTTCACTTCAAGACTCGATCTTAGTAGAACCATCATACTTTCTAGGCACAATCCCTAAGTTCACGTCCCTAAAACTTATTTCTAACGTCGCGATTTAATCCGAGTAAAAGTTTTATGAATTAGTCCTTGTTTCACTCGATTATTCGCGAAGAATTTTTATGGAAAAATTTTAGGAGTGGTTCTTTCGTATCCATACATGCACACAGCCTTTACATTCATACATCCATCAATCAATTATGAACTTTCGTTCATTCGGAGAAATGTTGTAGTTTTCATTGTTGTTGTTTTTCCACTACCCATGGGTATTTTCGTAATTTGCCCTACAGGGGTATTTTTGTAATTTGTCAAAATGAGGTTCCTTGGTGATTTTGTCAAAAAGTATTTTGGAATTTTTAAATTCCCGGGGTATTTTGAAAAATTTTGAAATCCGGGGTATTTCTGGGTATTTTGGTAATAAACCATGGTAAATTTGTAGAGTTTAATATTTTCGGGGTATTTCCAAATTTTGCAAAACTTTGAGGGTTCTTTTTGAGAATTGTACTTTCCAAAACGGTGATGTTGCAAAAATTTGGAAATTAGGGTCATTTTGGTAATTTTGTAAGTTAGGGGCAATTTTGTAATTTTCCAAAATCAAGGTATTTTGATATTTTGCAAATTAGGGTTTTGGACATTTTATAAAGTAATGAATTTTTGATAAGAATCATGGGTATTTTGGAAATTTCATAAACCAAGGGCAATTTAGTAATTTTGCAAATAGGGGTATTTTAGTAATTTTTATAAATCAAGAATACTTCAGAAAATTTTATAGAATCATGTTTGCAATTCAAAAGGATAATTTTAAGAGTTTTAAAACTAGGTTTTTTTTTTTTTTTGAAATACGGCTAGTTCCTTTCTGGTTTTAGTTAGGGGTTTAGCCTATGAATAAGTCCTCTTGGTTAGGGTGAACCGAAGCTACGCACTAGGTAGGATTCGAGTAAAGAGGAGGTGAGTCACTAGGACTGCTTAAATACCAAGCTCTTCACTGAATCCACTCCTAGACATGCGCACAACAATTTGCCACACCCTAGCTCGGCGACTTACTTCACAAAAGTTTGTTTAATAGTCCTTAAGTCTTATGCATGTGTTTGAGTAGCCTAGTCCTAGGGTTCAATAGCCCTAATCTGCTAATCTACGTTCCCATAAAAGCCCATACAGTTCACATGTTTATTTCACTTGAAGTCGAGAGTCGAGGTACTTACCGTGGACTTCGGCCGAGGTACAGTGCCATGCCGAATAACTCAAATAAAAGTTCATATTTTGAAAGGCCCATCTTTGAAAATGTTTTTGGACCCAAAACCCTCAAAGCCGAGTTTTGAACCGGGCTCTGATACCAAGCTGAAACACCCCAAACCCGGCCCACGAGCTTTGACCAGATTTGGTATGTTCCTCAAGTAAACCGGTTCAAAATTCTTTTGTTACTTAGGAAAAACTTGTATGATTTTTAAAAATATTGTTTAGGTTGGGCTTGAGTTGAAAACAAATTTATCTTATGTTAAAACCCATTTATTTAAGGTGACAAAACATTTAGAGTTAATTTTAAAAAGGAATTTACTTAAACTTTAATTGATAAAAATCCATAAACATAATAAATAAAAGAAAAATAAAGTAAACCACAATGGCCTTATTATATCAATGATCCCAAAGTAAAACTTAAAATACTTAAAGTAAATTGAAAGTCCAAATCATAAATTTCTTGCTATGCATGGCCACCTTTAAGCTCCTGCCGACCCGGTCCATTACTGCTCATCACCTGAAAAATATTCCCCAAACGGGGTGAGTCAACAGACTCAATGTGTACACAACACTAAGTCATAATAGAATCAGGCATGCAAATGATACACATTCAAATCATAGAATACAATTAATGATGCATTCCCAAACCCAAACCTAATTAACCATCCGCTACACACCCCCATACCGCCAAATCACACCGTGGGGACTACTAAGACAACCCTCCATCCGCTACACACCATCGAAGGCGATCATTGCGATCGACGTGCTCATCGCCCCATATAATTTGTGTCATTAGACACCATATTCAAATAATGTAACCGGTTACCAAATTCGATAATGTAACCGGTTACCATATTCAAATTTTGTGACCGTAGTCACCATATTCCGTTGGTGAGACCGAAGTCAACACCTTCTTCCCCTTTCTCATATATCCCGAATGCCCCATAAATGCATAACATACTTAATTTCTCATTATTCACATGTTAACAATATAACATATTCGTAATCCTATCGAAAGTAGGAAACGTGCACTGGTACTCTTACCACATTTGTGGTACTTAGCCACATTCACATTCTTATGCATATTCATATATTAAAATAATTGCCATATGATATATTGTAAGTTAGTGTGAGTACACACATTCTTAATAATACATTTAATTTAAACATAGCCATGAACCTATCAAAACTTAGGGTAGGGTACACACCTGATTTGCTTAACGAATTCCTTGAAATCCCAAATCGATCCATCGCCTTAGATCTCAAATTCCTACATTTTATTAATCACTTACTAATTTAATAAAAAGCCATTCGACCATAAATCCAAATCCTAGTAGGATTAGTATTCTTAAAACTTACCTTGAAATTCTCAAATCCCAAAATCCTTGTATCCTCTCTCATGAAATCCCTATAACTACATGTTAGATCAATTTCTAACATTTATTCACAACAAATAACCCTTAGCCGTATGTTAAATATGACTTACCTTAGATTCTTAAATCCCAAATTCACCGAATAACTAGGGAACACGCGGCTTATGGTGTACCTTCTGGAAAAGAACTTCTCCTTCCTTGTAGTCGACACTTAGTAAATCCCGAAAGATCTCTTCTAAGAATGTATATTAAGGGTATTAGAATCTTAATTTACACAACCTTAAAAGAAATAGAATGAGAATCTAACCTAATCTTACCTTATCAAGAATTTGATGGAACTCTTGCTTGAACCCTTAGCAATATTCACTATGGCTTTGATGTGGATAACAATTTCGGCTCTTGAGGCTTAGTGAGAAATCGACTAGGGCTATTGGTATCTTCACTTTTGATTGTGTTTGTAATAGAAGAAGAAAAGAAAAGAGAAAAAGAGAATAATGGCGAGAGAAAATTCGGCAGAGAGAAGAGGAGAAACTTTAGAGAATTTCGGAGGTTTTCTTGAAAAGAAAAGAATGAATGAAGAATAGCCTTACTCTTCCTTTTATAGCCAAAATTACTAGCTAGAGTCCTTTACTTGGCCACCACTCTTCTATTTTGATAGCTTTATCCCTTGATTTATCACTTTAATAAAACTTAATCCAATAATTATCTCTTAATAAAAATAATACTAATAATAATCCTCTTTTATCTCTTCCTTATCTATCAAAATAAAAGAAATAATATCCACATTTATCTCTTGAAAATAATCTAAAATAAATCCATTATTTATCCCTTATTATTCACATATTTATGCAAATAAAACTCTTCCTTTTCTAGAAACCCATGCCGTTCACCTCAAATTTCTGCAGAAGCAAAAATAAAACTTATTTATTTGCTTCTCAAGTGACTCGAACTCAGGCCTATTTCCCCGCATGTGGCGCCATTTCCAGAGGCCCTAAGTGGCATCTTCAGGCCACTTTTCCAAGCCTGTTTGTGTGTCAAACTTCTCCAACTTTTTCTTTTAAGGCCCTCTAGCCCTTATTTCCTATTTTGAACTTTAAAATTTGACATTTCGGCATCATTTCTAAGTTTCCTAAAATTTTCGATCGGCTCTGTTTGTTGACCATTTTCTTACATTTCCTGGTTTCGAAATGTTCGTGTTTCAAAATGTTGTGTTTCCAAAATGTTCAAGTTTCCAAAAATGTTCATTTCCATTTCCATGCATTTCTAGGTTTCCAAAATATTCAAAAATTTATTCATAGTGCTTAAGACTTGTCATTTCGTAATTAAACCGAAAATGCATAGGCCCTTTCCAGGATGTTACAATACCCTTGCTAAACCGATCTACAACTTTGCTCGAAAAGCTGAAAAGATGTGACAATAGGGCCTCTCCTATAATCGGCCATGGTTAGTGTTTTACCCGATCTTACACACTAAAATCAATAGATTCCCTTACCTTGAAATCCCGAAAGTACCACGATTCAAGTATTACCGAGCTTATGACTTAGAGATCTCACGCGATTGACTCCTCTTCGGATCCTGAATGCCGAAAAATAAGAGAGAAATAAGAGATTAGTTTCTAAATAGCCATTAGGCTAGGGACTTTGAAAAGCCGAAAAAAACATTGAAATCCCGAAATCAACACTTACCTATTGCTTCCTTCAAAATTCGCACAAACAAGCTCCACTAAAGAAGATTCGGCAACTTTAGGAGGTGAGATCTTAGTGATTTCGGCTTTTAGAAGAACAAAAAGAATTGGAAAAAATAAAAGCAAGGAATGGGTAGAGAGATTCGCCAATAGAAAAGAATATCGTGGTTTCAAAGAATTGAGACTTCAAGAGCTTTGTTTTCTCATCGAAAAAGAAAAGAGAGAAGAGCAAGAATGGAGTAGGAATTTCGTGAGAGAAAAGAGAAGAATAATGAGAACTTACTAGCAATTTCTTTACACACCTTAAGCCAAAACCGAATGCCCCTTTCTTTTCAAATTCTTCAAAGTTTCGGCTAGCATTAAACACTTAAAGATGGCTCCTATCTTTGATCTATTATCTCCTAAAAAATAGCCTTTATCTGCTTATTATCCACACAATAAAATCCCTAAAATTTAGCCTTGTGCCGTCCCCCCTTGCTCATTTAAATGCCGAATTTTAGCCCTAAAACTTGGGCTTCAAGCAACCATAATTTGGGCCTTCCTCATGCACAAGTGACGCCAACTCCTCTTCCACCTAGTAGCACCATTTCCTCTGGGCCACAAGCCCAAAATGCTTATTAAACTACTAAAACTTCAATTTAAACCCCTAGAGTGTCTGGACAAAATAGTTAAAACAAGGCCTCAGCCCAATTTGAGCCCCATTTGTACCTCAAACTCTCAAATTAATATTTTAAGCACACAAAATGTACAAGCCCATAAATTCAGGATGTTACATTAACCTTCAACCAAAATTTTCTTTTATAACAATGGAGAACACTGAAAATTAATAAACTACACTTTTTTACACTACTTTTCTACCACACTTATAAAAAATACTTTTTGACAGCAATAACTATATTCTAACCAGGAAAAAACTCAGGCGACACAAAGCTTCTGAAGACTTTTTCCTCAAAAATTCTCAAGTTCTTAATGCGGCAAGATAAACACTTAACAAAGTTTTAGAGAGCCTTATCTATACAAGGCCCAAGCATGCTGAGCACAATTCCAAGATGGCATAATTCTTCAAAGCCAATTAAATGTGCCTACGTGTCTCAACAATTTTGATCCTCCAATTTGTCTATCCTAACAAAACAAACACATAACATTCTCATTAATGGGTAAAAATTTAAATGACAATTTTATCCGCCAAAATCAAGGTTGTTGCTGTTATAAAACGCATATGTAGCATGCAACTCCTCCCTATCACATATATTGCTCAATTATAAGTTGCCAAGACTCCTACCCTTCTTAAAAAGTATAAATCTAAAATTCCATTACTTCGTCTTGGGAAATGTCACTTTATAACTATAACCTCATCTTGGGAAAGGTCAATTTATAACTTTTCCCTCGACTTGGGGTGAAAATTGTTATACATGCCTCACCAACCATGTCTAAGATAAACTCGCTCGTCAGTGACGTCTCAACAAGCATGATCTTCACAATTACATGCATGGTTGACACGTGGAACGCTTTCACTCTACTTCACCAAAGATAGGTTTAGAACCTTCTTGCATGAAACACATATGGGACTTTATTAAGTCTACAATTGATGAGTTATTTGCTCAATCTAATCCCATGGATTACGAAAAATTTAGATTACCTATAACCATAAGTTGTCTTCTCACATTATAATCTAAGTATGTAATATACTTTAACGTTTGTTAAACCTCAAATAATCAGTGAACCAATTTTTGTTTATACAATTTACTTTACTTGAAAAAATATTGTGGACATCATAAAAAAAAATATTAAATGATTATTATTTTTTTCAATCAGTTGGAAAATTATAAGTAGATCATGAAAAAATCATTTCAGTAAGGGAAAAATGCTAACAATTCAATTAAAGCAAATCTTAGCACACGTCCACTGTTTGAACTGCCATGTTCTTTCTTCTTCCTAATTTTACCCTCAATGTTAAAGATGTTAAGACGCTCTTTACTCGGCGTCGACTTGCTGCACCAAACTTCATCTAGTAACAAGCCTATAAAGATTATCTTCAATTCATATATAATTGGTTTGTTATCAATACGGATTATCCAACACCACCAAAGCTTGAAGTGATGTTCTTAGCAATACATTCCTATGTGTATGTATATTTGAAATTTCCAGTTTGTGCAATTTAAATTGTGTGTCTTTTAATTTATTTAAATTTAGAATTTACATGTTAGTCACGAAATTAACTCTTAAAATGTAAAACCCAAATGCAGTGTTTTTGAATATATATATATATATATATATATATAGGCCTTTGAATCCAAAATATCCAACTTCTAATATAGTATACACAAGGTCCTTGGCTTAGGGTCGATGGGGGGCCATAAAGGAACCCAACTGCTCAACAACAAAACCACACATCACAAATTTGACCGAGATTACGGGTAAGGGAAAATCGATGATCCAAGGGTCTATTCATATCAAGTAGAACTCTCTTTAACCCTAATGCTCACTCTAAAACAAGCAAAGTTGGTTCCTTTGAAACCAAATGATATTATAGGAGATCCACAAAGATATTGAACCATCCCAAACTCGGAGGGAACAATTTTGGGAGACTGTTGTGATGTTCAACTGCCACTTTGCACCCAGCAAAATATAGCAAAATATATTGAATCTGTGGGAGAATGGCTCCATTAGCCAAGAATGTGAAATCCAGTTTTCTCGAGAAAAATTAAGATCGCAGATTGTTCAACATGCTATTCAATTTTCTTGGCTTAATTTTGAGGCTCTTATGACGATGTAAAAGTTAAAAAGTACCATTAAAAATTAAATTTTCAATAATGAAAAAGAATTAGATATGCGACAAAGGGGTTATACTTACAGTTGAGAGTAATGTTGATCAAACTTTTTTTTATATATAATTTACTTTGTGAAAATACAAAAATCAAAAGTATGTTAAAATAGGAGACACGAAATAATTATAGGATTAAAAGTAAATCTAAGTGGGCATCTCGTATCGGCACAATGGGCAAATATGATTAGTTTCCAACCACTTAACAATGCAACCATCATGGTAACCATGGCCGCAAGGCATCGAAGCAACCTCTTCGCCTTCCACAAACTCCTCCAAGCAAATGGCACATTCATCCTCCCTTTTCGTCATTGGGTCCCATTTAACCCTTTCTAGACCTTCAATCAATGACCTACTTGCTGGCGTGAAGTTGAGCACAGCGTTCATCAATAATTCATCAATCAACTCATCATCATAATCAATATCATCAATCAACTCATCATCATAATCAATATCATCATCCTCGATGATGTTCACATCAACAACTATGTCCACAACTACCTCTATATTTATTACTTTCAAGCCCAAGATTCACTGGGTTGCTATTTGCATCCCTTGCAAAACGTAAAAGGGGAGGAAAGACAGCGAACTCAATGAATTCTGGAAAAACTACCGAATGAGGAATTATGCAGTTAATGATGTCTCGGTGATTTTGTTCAGACAAAAACGTATCTCGATCAAAAACCAGGCTTTGCTCAAAGTTATCTACAGTGATTTCGGCGTTGAGATATAGAACGTAATGAAACTCTATATCGAAGTTGAAAACATTATCATCGAATTCTTCTAAGCCAGGCTCGTTTTCTTGCCTAATATTCACGTTGTAACATAAAGCCATGGTAGAATTTTGAATGTTTTTTTTTCTGTGTTATGATATGATTTTGAAAGTGAAGAAATAATACATTTATAGATAAATGTGTTTTAATTATACTCTAATTAGGAATTCAATACAGAAGTGGAAGTTGGAATTAAATACTGTTTTTATATGATTTTTTTTTTTAAAAGAATTGTTAACATGATTTTGAGAAAAAACCTTGCTAGCCCATTAATAAAACCTAAAATTTCTCCGAATCAAAACGTGATTTTGAGAAAAAACCAATTTGGTCGCTTTCAGTTTTCATATATCATAAACATCGATAAAACAATGAAGCACACCTCATCCCAATTCTTTACAAAGATCCTCCATGTGCAACCACACGAAAAATAAAGAGCCTGATATGCCCATGGCCAAGTACCCTCGACAAGTTCCTTATGCTCAAACATCTTCTTTGCTTCTGCTCTCCCCGTTATCGCCTTCGGCGAGCAGCTAAGCCGAGATACAGGTTTGTCACTGTCCCATTCATGAAACAGTATTCAATGGTGAAGTTAAAAGGTTATGATTAACATGGATTTGGGTTTAGATGGGGGCCTAAGCACGGTTGAAACGTTGGCATCGACTGCCCTTTGCGGTATTCTACACTCGATATTCGGTGGCCAACCACTTTTGATTCTTGGAGTTGCAGAGCCAACTGTTATCATGTATACATATTTGTATAACTTTGCAAAAGGAAGAGATGACTTGGGGCAGGAACTATACTTGGCTTGGGTCGGATGGTAAAACGAGTCTCCGTTGTTATCGGTTTTGCCAAAGTTTTGGGAAGTACTTGATCTTCATAGTTGATAAATGTTTTGCAGGGTTTGTGTTTGGACTGCTCTCTTGTTGTTTCTGCTTGCAGTATTCAATGCTTGCACGGTAATTAACAGGTTCACAAGGATTGCAGGCGAGCTTTTAGGCATGTTGATCGGTGTTCTGTTTATTCAAGAGGCTATCAAGGTAAAATCTGATCAAAAGAAAATAAATCATCTACTATATGAAGTTCTAAACACCTACTGATGATTCGATTGCAGGGAGTTGTGAGTGAATTCCAAGTTCCTGAACATCAAGACGCGAAGTCAGAGAAGTATCAATTTCAATGGCTTTACACAAATGGATTGTTGGGAATCATATTCTCGCTTGGCCTTCTCTATACCGCCTTGAAAAGTCGAAGGGCGAGGTCATGGTGGTATGGCACAGGTTTGTCAAGCAAACAAATTCATAGCATTTGACTATTTTCGGATTTAGTATACGAAATAAGCTCTCATAAATGGCTGCTGAATGTTGTACAGGGTGGTTTAGAAGCTTCATTGCAGATTTTGGGGTACCTTTAATGGTTGTAGTGTGGACAGTGTCGTAACAATTTTTTTGAGAAACGGCGTCGACTTTATATTTAGAAAATGAAAATAAAAAAGGGGAGTCGCCACCAATCTTTTTTGTTGAGGTGTGATCGGGTCACCTCGAAAGTGGTTGTTTTAAATAAACTGTTTGATTTATCAAAACAACTATTTTGGTTTACGAAAATCAGAAAGACAGGTTCGGGAGTCGATTACGCACGAGGAAGGATTAGCACCCTCGATACGCCCAAAATTGGTACCTAGTTGATTAATCAATGTTTTAGTGTCGAAGATTTGAAAACTTGAAAGAATTGAAAATACGATCCCTCGTTGTATTAATGTTAATTTCAAAATGCTTGGATGAATCGAAAAGAATGTTAAAGACCCTCTCGTCTCGAAGTAATAAAACATCACATCTAGTAAGTTAGGACACGACATCTTGAACCTTTAAGAACGAGCTTGCCTTTTATTTGAAATTCATGTATTTTAATTTTAAAAGGATATTCGGTTATTTAGGTTAAACGAGAAAAATCGAAACCCAGTAAGTTAGGGCACGATTTTTCGAATTTCTAAATACAGAATATTACATTTATTTTAAGAAATCTTTTCCCGATGTAACAAAATGTCATATCCAATACGTTAGGACACAACATCTTGAATTCTCGAGAAATAGCTTTTTTTATTTAAGATTCATGTATTTGTTTTAAAAGGATATTCGGCTATTTAGATTAAACGAGAAAAATCAAAACCCAATATGTTAGGGCACGACCTCTCGAATTTCTAAATACGGAATATTACCTTTATGAAAAGAATTAATTTTGTATCGGGCAAAATGCAGCACGAATTTGTAACAAAATGCAGAAAGTGGATTACGATGCTAGCATGCATATAGAATAAATGTATTAAATACAAATGACAATAGTAAAATGAAAATAGAATAAAATGAATAAAACCAATAAGCTAAAAAGATAATAAATAGAAAATAAAAGAATAATAAGCAAAATGAAAGTTTTACGAGAAGAAAAGAAAAGAAAAATAATAATAATAATAATGATAATAGTGATAATGAAAATGATGTTAATATATATAGAAGTAGAAATATATAGAAATATAATAATGATATAAGGGGAAATAGAAGTATATATGCAAAAATATAAGTAAAAATAGATAAATAAAAATTAAATAGATAATAATAGCATTAAAATAAGAAAATAAATATGGATAGAAATATAGTACTAATGGTGAAAGGGAAACTAATAGTAATATTGATGATAAAAATAATAACAATAATAATAATAATAATAATAATAATAATAAGACAATAATGATAGAAAGGATAAATAAATTATAGTAAAATAATAATAATAATAATAATAATAATAATAATAATAATAATAATAATAATAATAATAATAATAACAATAATAGTGATAATAATGGTAATTAATAATAGACATAATAATAATGATAGTAGTTATAATAAAAATGATAAAAATAATAATATTAAAAGTAATAATAATAGTTTAAGAATAATAATAATAATAATAATAATAATAATAATAATAATAATAATAATAATAATAAGGAAATTAATTAAATTAATAATAAAATAGTGAAAATAACAAAAAGGGACTAAATTGAATTAAAAATAAGATATCCGGGGCAAATTCAAAAATAAATAAAAAGGAAAAGGACCCCATTGAACACGCAAATAACAAGGAGGGACTAAAAATGGAAATTTTCCCTTCTCCTCCAAAACGCACAGCATAGGGGGACCAAATTGAAAACCAAAATAAATTATTGGGCGAAATTTAAAAATAAGAAAAACCTGATTATAAAACGATAAAAAAGCGGAAGGGCTAAAAGTGCAATTAGCCCTTCCTTAAAAAAACACGCGGATCCTAGGCTCTGGGTCGGGTCAAAATCGGGTCGGCTCAAAACGACGCTGTTTTGGCGCTGAAAACTGCCAAAACGCAGCGTCGCTTTGGGGGCTATTTAAGGCCAAAGTCCTTTAAAAAAAATTCATTTTCCCCAGCTTAAAAAAAAAAAACTTAACCCCCTTTCATTTTTTCTCTGCAGGGCCTGGATCTCCGGTGAGGTTTTGGTGATTCATACAGCTCTTCCGCCGATGTCCGCTGCCGATAACTGCTATTGTGGCGTAAGCGCTCAGGTAATAATTTTTTTAATGCTTAATATACATATGTATATATATATATATATATATTAAAACAAAAGGAAGATAAATAATCCTTGAATACAACAGTTTCAAAAATAAGAAAATAGAGAAATCCAAACGACCTTTGAGCGTCTCTAATCTGCTCTGTTGGTATTTGCTGTTTGTATATTCGGGTATGTTTTTGGTTGTATTCGAAATCTGTCGTTTTTTTTGTATTGAAATTTCTTCTTGTTTTTCTTTGAATCTTTTTGTTTTCGTATTCAATAATCGTCTGACCAAAATTACAAAGGATTCGGGTTGGCTTTTATAGCCCTTTTTTACAACTTGTTTGATAACATGTCTTTTCTATTTATTTTTGCAGGTGCAAGTGACCATGATGACAGGATGGTGGCGGTGGAGAGGCGGTGCTGCAGTGGTCAGAGGGCAAAGGCGGCAACAGTTAGGTCTAGGGGAAAATTAGGGTTTTCTGATTTTGGGCTAGGGTCTGATGGGCTTGGTATTGGGCTAATTTTAATTTGGTTAGGTTTAGGCTTTAATTGGTTTGGGTTGTTTGGTTGTAGAAATGGGCTGGGGTTTGTAATGGGCCCCGGGCAAATTATGGGTCTTACAGTTGCCCCTCTTTGCTCGTTGTCGTGTAACGGGAACAGAGCAAAGACTTTAAAAGGGCCAAGTTTGCCCGGTCTCACCGAATTCTGGCTTCTTTCTGTGTTTTTCTTCTTCGAGTAGCTTCATTCCATCCCACTGCATCTTCAAGGGTCCGAGAATTAGCACTTCGACCTAACTCAAGGAAAATAGACTTGTAGCTTCAATCTGCTCCGCCGTAACTTCGGGGAGATGAGATTAACCATCTTCAGTCTGCTCCACTGCAACTTCAGGGAGATAAGACTTGTGACTTCAACCTGCTCCACTGCAACTTCAGGGAGATAAGGTTTGTTTTGATCTGCTCTACTGCAACTTTAGAGAGATAAGATCTGTTTATTTATAGCTTCAATATGTTCCACTGCAACTTCAGGGAAATAAGATTTGCTATCTTCAGTCTGCTCCACTGCAACTTCAGGGAGATAAGACTTGTCATGGTAACTTCAATCTGCCCCACTGCAACTTCAGGGGGATAAGGTTGATGGCTTAAATCTACTCCGCTGCTTCATGGAGATGAGATTCGCCGTCTTCGATCTTGGTCCACTACTGCTTAGGGTGACAAGATCTACAATCTGCGACCTATTCCACTGCTGGTCAGAGAGATAGGACTGGTGGCTTAAATATGTTCCACTACTGCTTAGGGAGACAAGATTTGCCATTCGATCTTGGTCCACTACTGTTCAGGGTGACAATATCTACAATATTCGACCTATTACACTGCTGGTCAGGAAGATAAGACTGGTGGCTTAAATCTGTTCCATTACTACTTAGGGAGACAAGATTTGTCGTTCGATCTTGGTCCACTACTGCTTAGGGTGACAAGATCTACAATCTTCAAACTATTCCACTGCTGGTCAGTAAGATAGGACTAGTGGCTTAAATTTGTTCCACTACTGCTTAGGGAGACAAGATTTGCCGTTCGATCTTGGTCCACTACTGCTTAGGGTGACAAGATCTACAATCTTCAAACTATTCCACTTTGCTTTGTCGTGAGATAGGATCGGTGGCTTAAATCTGCTCCACTCTTCGCTAGGGAGACAAGATTTGCCGTTCGATCTTGGTCCACTACTGCTTAGGGTGACAAGATCTACAATCTTCAACTTATTCCACTGCTGGTCAGGGAGATAGGACTGGTGGTTTAAATTTGTTCCACTACTACTTAGGGAGACAAGATTTACTGTTCGATCTTGGTCCACTACTGCTTAGGGTGACAAGATCTACAATCTTCGACCTATTCCACTGTTGGTCAGGGAGATAGGATCTGTGAATTCACCGATGTTGCTACACCATCCTCTGAGGGACATGTCCTGTAGACTTGATTTCATATGCTTGTGTTTATGCCAAATGATCAGGATGCTATGATCAGAATGAATCTAATGCTCCTAACTAAATGTATTATGGACGACATTTGCATGAATGCAGAATGTCATGAGAATGATCTATTTTTTTTCAATGTATAACGATTAGGATGCAATGATCGGAATGAATCAAATGCTCCTAATTGGATGTGTATGAATGATATTTACATGAATGCATGAAAATGATCCCCTTTTAATGTTTGGGTTGTCATTGCTCGTAGTTCATCAAGTTTCTATCACTGATGCGTTACCATGCTTTCTCGTTCAGCTGGTATCTTTGACAGAAAACCCAAAGAAGCGATCATATTCTGCTCAGCAAGCTTGCCTCGCTGTAATTTCAGAGTCCCTTCCACTGTACCTTCTGGGACATAAAGTTTGTACCTCCCACTGCAACCTCAGGAGAATAACATTTGGTTTCTTCCATCCATCCTACTGCAACTCCGAGGTATAGGATCAATTTGATCTGTTACACCATTCGCTGGGTGTAATGACCAGATGTATATGCCTGATATTTGCATGAATGCGAAGTATCATTTTTCTTTTCCCGAGAATGATCCCCTTGTACACCTGGGTTGACATTGCTCGTTATTTGTCGAGGTTGTATCACCGACGAAATGTCTTGTCTTTTGTTCAACCAATAAAAAAGTCCAAAGAGATAATCATCTTTCTCCAATATTTCCAAACCTTAGGCTTGGTGAGTTCTAAACAACAGTCATATTTCAGATCCTTCTATTATTTAGAAGCTTCCAAAGTAATATGCAAAACTTCTTTTATGAAAGTATTATTAGTCCACTAATCGATATTTCAATGCAAAATGCTTGAAAAAGATCATAACAATGGACCAGAAGGAAATTAATTAGGAGCATAGCTCGAAGCAAGTAAGTTAATCAAGGATAGCAAATGCAATTAAGAAGGAAATTTATAGGGACGTATCTTGAAAATAAGGTAATCAAAGATAGCAAATTCAAAATGGGTAAAATAGAAAGCTAGGTGCCCCAGATATCGCAACTTGAGCTTCTCTGTACCAACTTCTTGAAGACCATTTTGAGCTCAATCTGCGTTTAGGGGATCCGGAGTACTTTGTCGATGCCCCAAGCCGTAGCATACTTCTTCATTGTTAATTTAGGCATAGCAGGACTACTGTATGCCCTACTTTTGATCAAAATTTGATCCGCCCTTTTTGGGTTTTCAACTCAAATCCCCTTTGGTCTCAAAACGCCCTTTGCAGGTTTTCGCTTTGGCCTCTCCTTTTTCTTCTTTTTTCTTTCTTTTCCTTTTTTTTTGTTTTTTTGTGTTTTTTTTTTGGAAAACTTTTTATTAAATCTGAATTCACTAGGTTGGGCAAGTCCTTGCCATCCATCTCGGTCAACATCCATGCTTCCCCAGAACAGGCCTTCTTTGCTGCATAAGGTCCTTCCCAGTTTGGCATCCACTTTTCTTTGAAATCATTTTGTATGGGAAGGATCTTTTCCAAAAACTAGGTCTCCTTCATGGAATTCTCTAGGGTGAACCTTCTTGTTATAGGCCCGTATCATTCGCTTTCGGTATAATTGACCATGAGGATGACCCTTAGCCTCTCTTCTTCGATCAAGTTCAGCTAATCATATTGGGATTGGATCCATTCTGCTTCATCTGACTTCAACTCTGATAAAACTCAGAGAGAAGGAATATTGACTTCAATGGGCAAAAACCGCCTCTATTTTATAAATAAATGAGAAAAATGTTTTCCCGGTGAGGATCCTAATAGACGTTCGACAAGCACAGATGCCAATCTTCATAAGTCTTAATCTTTTTCCCGGCGATCCCTTTTTTTTTACCGTTCATTTTGGGACAATACGGTGTTTAATCTTGAACAGACTGCAAACTTCTGATGTCGTGTTGTTGTTCAAATTTAATGCATCGTCAAATATGATCTCTTTTGGGATTCTATACCGACATAGAATTTGCTGACTATCGACTTTGTGTCATCGGCATATGACGTAGCTTCCATCTACTTGGTGAAGTAATCGACGACCACAGAGGTGAATCGATACCTTTCAGAAGCTTTTGGCGTGATTGGCCTACTGCCATCCATGCCCCACATAAAGAAAGTCATAGATTCTACTTATTCTTTTAAGGTGGGATCTGTTACTTATCTTATTCTACCATCATTAACAAATTAGGAAATGATCTACAGTCTCAGTCATCTTCAAAGTCCTGAGATCCCTCTAGACACATATCTTGTTCAAAAGTAGACTTTGAGTCAGTAGCAGCGTGGCTCATGTCATTGATATCTAGGGACCAGTTGTAGGTACGAAAGAATATTAAAAGAACAAATGAATCTAAGAATAATTATTTATGTGGTATGAACATGAATGAAATACAGGAATAAAAGAATATTTGCTCAAAGTGAGACATAAAAATGCATTTTCATTGAAAATATAGATGTTGAACATAAGCCTATTTCTCAAAAAGATTCTTATTGCTCCTAGGCTTAGAGCAGTAAGCGTGTTTTGGACATTACTCCGAATTTGGCTCTAAAAAATACAGGGCTCTCCTCCACAGTCCCATTGTTCAAAACTCTCCCAAGTATGTAAGAGCTTGGAAACTTTTATTCCCCAGTTCCCTTTTCGGATATGTCATTCAGATTCCCCGATATTCCTTCCAGGCTTTTGTCTTATTCAAGGCATCGCAACTCTTTTGCCCCCGCTTTCAACTATCGCATTTATTACTTTGTCAGAGAGATTAGGTTCTGAAGAATCATCGAACTTCACAATTCCCATTTTAATGAGCCTTCCAATTAACTTTTTAAACGTAGTACAGTTCTCGATCGAGTGCCCCGTTATCCTTACGTGGTACTCACACTGGGCATTTGCGTCATACCATTTTGGGAACGGGGGTTGCATGGGCTTTATGTAGAATGGGGATACCACATGTGCGTTGAATAGACTCTGGTACAGCTCCCTATATGTCATTGGGATGGGCATAAACTGGAGCGTTTCCGCATTTGGCCTTATATTAGATTCCTGCCTCGGGGGGCCTTGATGGCTAGTAGTTAACGCCCTTGGATGGCTTGAATAGCCCTTGTTATACATGATCACATTGTTTACCTTGTTGTCCCTCTTTCTCGGGGTAGATCTCCTGGCGCTTTCCCCATCGTATATCTTCCCGCTCCTGATTGCGTTTTCTATCATCTCCCCAGACATCACTATGTCTGAAAAACTTTTTGTGGCACTTCCCACCATGTGAGTGGTGAATGGGGCCTTTAAAGTGTTGATAAAAAGCATTGCGGTTTCTTTTTCTAGGAGGGGTGGTTGGACTTGTGTAACTACCTCTCTCCACCTCTGGGCATACTGTCTGAAGCTCTCACTCGGCTTTTTCTCCATGTTTTGCAATGTAATTATGTCTGGAGCTATGTCTGTTACGTGGCCATATTACTTCATAAAAGCCTGTGCCAAATCCTTCCGTGAATTAATTTGAGCACGGCTTAGCTGGTTGTACAACTTGGCCGCAGATCCGATCAAACTTTCTTGAAAGCTGTGAATTAACAGTTGATCATTGTTGACGTATCCTGTCATCTTCCGACAGAACATCGTAATGTGAGCTTCAGGGCAGCTAGTCCCATTATATTTCTCAAATTCTGGAGTCTTGAACTTTGATGGGAGTATTAGGTCTGGGACTAAGCTCAGGTCCTTAGCATTAACTCCGCCATGGTAGTATGCGTTCTCCATTGCTTTAAACTTCTCTTCCAGCCATCTACACCGGTCTTCGAGTTGTTTAGACACATCTACTCTCGCCTTCTCTATTTTCGCTATATCATCGAGGTCGGGAACAACGGGATTAGTTGGATTATCTCCCGGATTGAAACTCGAGCCTGTTGGAAAACTCATCGGTGCCGAAGCACCAGCTTGATATTGGGGCCTGATGGTAACAGGTACCCTTTGAGGATTCACATCTGGTTGTGGTGGGATGTTTGTCGGGGTAAAACCTGGAGGATAGGTAGGGTCCTCATTATCATTCCCTGAACTAACAGCAGTGCTTTTTCCTTTTTCACGTTCTTTAGCCAGCAACTGTGCCAACTGGCTTATCATACTATTTTAGGATTCTTGCATCCGTTCTATCATGTCTTGTTGTATTTTGGCTAATTGCTCTTGCATTTGTACTTGCAATTGATCTTGCATATCCCTTTGCATATGTTCTAATCTTTCTAGTCTCTGATCCATTGCTTTCGTTTTACGATGGGTATTGTAGCAATATGTAGTTGGTGGATTTTCGTTGGTTTCCAGGGTAACTGTCATAATTTTAATTAATTAGGGTCTTTTTATGAAAATCTAATGCAAATGATGTAATGCAATGTAGATGCATAGAATTAATGCAAAAGAAAGAAAGGCGTTGATTCTGAATTCAATTCCATTAAACAAAACTTTTCTAGAAAACAAATTTCTTTACATAAAACGGATTACATATGTGGCCTTGCCCTCATACTCCCAATGAAGACATCGATCTTCTCCTTCGTATCCGGACGCTATGGTCGAATCTTGCTAATTTTCCAAAGATGTTTCTATTGTCTCATTTTTGCTTGATCCGTGTCGTGACCCATTGCTCACTTATCCCCGCAATGCTCATTAACTCCTTTTAAAAGAGTTGAGATGTGACAGCTCTCAAATAATCCTCGTTGGCCTGAATCCTCGGGTAATGAAGCAAAGTCTTTGTTTTCCTTCGCGGATCATCAATCTTCTTTCGTTGTGTTTACTTGGACCCTATTCGGACAGCCGTACTATATTCCACTATATCAAGAAGTTCGTTTTCCTATGAAAAGCTCTTCTATTTAGTAATCGAATATCGATCAATACCTCCTTTCTAAGATGATGCGATGCGATGCAATGCAATGCTATCATAAACAAAACAAAACATGTTAGCACAGGAGAAATAAACAAAATAGAGTACCTATCCGGGTGACCACTAGGGGTACGGAATGGCTCTACCTAGGTTGGGTTCTTAAGGGTTCACAATATGTGGTTTGGTTCTAAAGAGAGGTACCCGAACCAGCAGATTCCTCGATCCTCACCCATTATAGGCTCATACGGACCGAGTTCGATTCGAGGGAATACATTTCCCTATGGCTGCACGGAGATGAAAATCTCACGAAGACATAGGTACGGATGTATCCCGAAAGCGATCCACTATCTTGCACGGAGGTGAAAACCTCACGAAGGAGTAGCTTCTCACTCCCACTTAAAGGGGTAAAACCAAAATGGTCTCTATGCAATATGATGCGAGACTCAAACCACAATAATTATGAAATAACAATACGAACAAATGCAATAATAGGATCGTAATTTTTCAAATCAAATTTTCAATTTTCAACAACAAGACAGAAAACAATCAATTTTACGGCTCGACTCTCTCATTTCCCCAGTGGAGTCGCCAAGCTGTCGTAACCATTTTTTTGAGAAACGACGTCGACTTTATATTTTGAAAATGAAAATAAAAAAGGGGAGTCGCCACCAATCTTTTTTGCTGAGGTGTGATCGGGTCACCTCGAAAGTGGTTGTTTTAAATAAACTGTTTGATTTATCAAAACAACGATTTTGGTCTACTGAAAATCGAAAGACAAAGTTCGAGTCGGTTACATACGAGGAAGGATTAGCACCCTCGATACGCCCAAAATTGGTACCTAGTTGATTAATCAATGTTTTAGTGTCGAAGATTTGAAAACTTGAAAGAATTGAAAATACGATCCCTCATTGTATTAATGTTAATTTCAAAATGCTTGGATGAATCGAAAAGAATGTTAAAGACCCTCTCGTCTCGAAGTAATAAAACGTCACATCCAGTAAGTTAGGACACGACATCTTGAACCTTTAAGAACGAGCTTGCCTTTTATTTGAAATTCATGTATTTTAATTTTAAAAGGATATTCGGTTATTTAGGTTAAACGAGAAAAATCAAAACCTAGCAAGTTAGGGCACGATTTCTCGAATTTCCAAATACAGAATATTGCCTTTATTTTAAGAAATCTTTTCCCGATGTAACAAAATCTCATATCCAATACGTTAGGACACAACATCTTAAATTCTCGAGAAATAGCTTTTTTTATTTAAGATTCATGTATTTGTTTTAAAAGGATATTCGAGTATTTAGATTAAACGAGAAAAATGGAAATCCAATACGTTAGGGCACGACCTCTCGAATTTCTAAATACGGAATATTACCTTTATGTAAAGAATCAATTTTGTATCGGGCAAAATGCAGCACGAATTTGTAACAAAATGCAGAAAGTGGTTTACGATGCTAGCAAGCATATAGAATAATTGTATTAAATACAAATGACAATAATAAAATGAAAATAGAATAAAATGAATAAAACCAATAAGCTAAAAAGATAATAAATAGAAAATAAAAGAATAACAAGCAAAATGAAAGTTTTACTAGAAGAAAAGAAAAGAAAAATAATAATAATAATAATGATAATAGTGATAATGAAAATGATGTTAATATATATAGAAGTAGAAATATATAGAAATATAATAATGATATAAGGGGAAATAGAAGTATATATGCAATAATATAAGTAAAAATAGATAAATAAAAATTAAATAGATAATAATAGCATTAAAATAAGAAAATAAATATGGATAGAAATATAGTACTAATGGTGAAAGGGAAACTATAGTAATATTGATGAAAATGTTAATAGTAATATTGATGATAAAAATAATAATAATAATAATAATAATAATAATAATAATGATGATGATGATGATGATGATGATGATGATAATAATAAGACAATAATGATAGAAAGGATAAATAAATTATAGTAATAATAAAATAATAATAATAATAATAATAATAATAAGAATAAAATAATAATAATAGTGATAATAATGGTAATTAATAATAGCTATAATAATATTAATGATAGTAGTTATAATAAAAATGATAAAAAATAATAATAGTAAAAGTAATAATAATAATAGTTTAAGAATAAAAATAAAAATAAATAATAATAATAATAATAATAATAATAATAATAAGGAAATTAATTAAATTAATAATAAAATAGTGAAAATAACAAAAAGGGACTAAATTGAATTAAAAACAAGATATCCAGGGTAAATTCGAAAATAAATAAAAAGGAAAAGGACCCCATTGAACACGTGAATAACAAGGAGGAACTAAAAATGGAAATTTTCCCTTCTCCTCCGAAACGCACAGCATAGAGGGACCAAATTGAAAACCAAAGTAAATTATTGGGTGAAATTTAAAAATAAGAAAAAACCTGATTATAAAACGATAAAAAAGCGGAAGGGCTAAAAGTGCAATTAGCCCTTCCTTAAAAAAACACGAGGATCCTAGGCTCTGGGTCGGGTCAAAATCGGGTCGGCTCAAAACGACGCTGTTTTGGCGCCTGAAAGGCCTGCCCAAAACGGCGTCGTTTTGGGGGGCTATTTAAGGCCAAAATCCTTTAAAAAAATTCATTTTCACCTGCTTAAAAAGAAAACTTAACCCCCTTTCATTTTTTCTCTGCAGGGCCTGGATCTCCGGTGTGGTTTTTCGGCAGTTCGCCGCCGCTCCTCCGCCGACGTCCGTCGCCGACAATCGCCGTGCACGGCGGTGCTCAAGGTAAATTTTCTTTTAATGCTTAATATACATATGTATATATATATATTTAAAAACAAAAGGAAGATAAATAATCCTTGAATACAACAGTTTCAGAAACAAGAAAATAGAGAAATCCAAACGACCTTTGAGCGTCTCTAATCTGCTCTGTTTGTATTTGCTGTTTGTATATTTGGGTATGTTTTTTGTTGTATCCAGAATCTGTCTTTTTTTTTGTATCGAAATTTCTTCCTGTTTTTCTTTGAATCTTTTTGTTTTCGTATTCAATAGTCGTCTAACCAAAATTACAAAGGATTCGGGTTGGCTTTTATAGCCCTTTTTTACAACTTGTTTGATAACCTGTCTTTTCTATTTATTTTTGCAGGTGCAAGTGGCTATGATGACAGGATGGTGATGGTGGAGAGGCGGTACTGCAGTAGTCAGAGGGCAGAGGCGGCAACAGTTAGGTCTAGGGAAAAATTAGGGTTTTCTAATTTTGGGCTAGGGTCTGCTAGGCTTGGTATTGGGCTAATTTTAATTTGGTTAGGTTTAGGCTTTAATTGGTTTGGGTTGTTTGGTTGAAGAAATGGGCTGGGGTAATATGTAATGGGCCCCGGGCAAATTATGGGTCTTACAGTTGCCCCTCTTTACTCGTTGTCGTGTAACGGGAACAGAGCAAAGACTTTAAAAGGGCCAAGTTTGCCCGGTCTCACCGAATTCTGGCTTCTTTCTGTGTTTTTCTTCTTCGAGTAGCTTCATTCCATCCCACTGCATCTTCAGGGGTCCGAGAATTAACGCTTCGACCTAACCCAAGGAAAATAGACTTGTAGCTTCAATCAGCTCCGCCGCAACTTCAAGGAGATGAGATTAACCGTCTTTAGTCTGCTCCACTGCAACTTCAGGGAGATAAGACTTGTGACTTCAACCTGCTCCACTGCAACTTCAGGGAGATAAGGTTTGTTTTGATCTGCTCTACTGCAACTTCAGAGAGATAAGATCTGTTTATTTATAGCTTCAATCTGTTCCACTGCAACTTCAGGGAAATAAGATTTGCTGTCTTCAGTCTGCTCCACTGCAACTTCAGGGAGATAAGACTTGTCATGGTAACTTCAATCTGCCCCACTGCAACTTCAGGGGGATAAGGTTGATGGCTTAAATCTACTCCGCTGCTTCATGGAGATGATATTTGCCGTCTTCGATCTTGGTCCACTACTGTTTAGGGTGACAAGATCTACAATCTTCAACCTATTCCACTGCTGGTCAGGGAGATAGGACTGGTGGCTTAAATCTGTTCCATTACCACTTAGGGAGACAAGATTTGTCGTTCGATCTTAGTCCACTACTTCTTAGGGTGACAAGATCTACAATCTTCGACCTATTCCACTGCTGGTCGGGGAGATAGGACTGGTGGCTTAAATATGTTCCACTACTGCTTAGGGAGACAAGATTTGCCGTTCGATCTTGGTCCACTACTGCTTAGGATGACAAGATCTACAATCTTCTACCTATTCCACTACTGGTCAGGGAGATAGGACTGGTGGCTTAAATCTATTCCACTACTGCTTAGGGTGACAAGATCTACAATCTTCAACCTATTCCACTTCTGGTCAGGGAGATAAGACTGGTGGCTTAAATCTGTTCCACTACTTCTTAGGGGGACAAGATTTTTCGTTCGATCTTGGTCCACTACTGCTTAGGGTGACAAGATCTACAATCTTCAACTTATTCCACTGCTGGTCAGGGAGATAGGACCGGTGGCTTAAATCTGTTCCACTACTACTTAGGGAGACAAGATTTGCCGTTTGATCTTGGTCCACTACTGCTTAGGGTGACAAGATCTACAATCTTCAACCTATTCCACTGCTGGTCAGGGAGATAGGATCTGTGAATTCACCGATGTTGCTATACCGTCCTCTAAGGGACATGTCCTGTAGACTTGATTTCATATGCTTGTGTTTATGCCAAATGATCAGGATGCTATGATCAGAATGAATCTAATGCTCCTAACTAAATGTATTATGGACGACATTTGCATGAATGCAGAATGTCATGAGAATGATCTCTTTTTTTTTTAATGTACAACGATTAGGATGCAATGATCGAAATGAATGAAATGCCCTAATTGGATGTGTATGAATGATATTTACATGAATGCATGAGAATGATCCCTTTTTAATGTTTGTGTTGTCATTGCTCGTAGTTCATCAAGGTTCTATCACTGATGCGTTACCATGCTTTCTCGTTCAGCTGGTATCTTTGACAGAAAACCCAAAGAAGCGATCATATTCTGCTCAGCAAGCTTGCCCAACATTGTAATTCGCAGTCCCTTCCATCGCACTTTCCGGGACATAAAGTTTGTACCTCCCACTGCAACCTCAGGAGAATAACATTTGGTTTCTTCCATCCATCTTGCTGCAACTCCGAGGTATAGGATCAATTTGATCTGTTACACCATTCGCTGGGTGTAATGACCAGATGTATATGCCCGATATTTGCATGAATGCGAAGTATCATTTTTCTTTTCCCGAGAATGATCCCCTTGTACACCTGGGTTGACATTACTCGTTATTTATCGAGGTTGTATCACCGACGAAATGTCTTTTCTTCTGTTCAACCAATAAAAAAGTCCAAAGAGATAATCATTGTCGAAACCATTTTTTTTAAAAACGGGAATCGACTAGGGTTTTGAAAATGAAAATAAAATGGGAGTCGCCACCAATCTTTTTTGATGAGGTGTGATCGGGTCACCTTTGTTTTAATAAAACATTTTGGTTTACTAAAACGGTGTTTTTGGTCTACGAAATTTGAGTAAACAGGTTCAAGAGTCGGTTACTCACGAGGAAGGGTTAGCACTCTCGTAACGCCCAAAATTGGTACCTAATTGATTAATTAATGTCCTAATGTCGAGAGTTTGAAAACCGAGAATGAATTTAAAACATGATCCTTTTATTGGTGTTAATTTTAAAACACTTGAATGAGTTGGAATAATTGATAAAGACCGTCTCATCTCGAGGCAGCGAGATGCCACATCCAGTAAGTTAGGACACAGCACCCCGAATCCTTGAGAATAAGCCCACCTTTTGTTCAAAAGCACGTGTATTTTAATTTTAAAAGAATATTCGGTTATTTAGATTTAAACGAGAAAAAACGAAACCCAGTAAGTTAGGGCACGGTCACTCGAATTTCTAAATACGGAATATTGTCATTTTTAGAAATTCTTATCTCGAGGTAACGAGATGTCACACCCAATAAGTTAGGGCATAACACTTTGTACTTTCGAGAATAAGCTTTTGTTTTAAACTCGTATTTGGTTCTAAAAGGATATTCCGTTATTTAGGCTAAACGAGAAAAATCAAAACCCAGTAAGTTAGGGCACTATTTTCTCGAATTTCCAAAACGCGAAATATTACCTTATTTTGAAAAAATTTCGGTTTTTGAATAATAGCGAATACAACGTGTAAAGGCATACATTTATTTTATTTGGAATAAAATGAAGCATTCTAAGTTGGATAAATATGTTGGGATTTAATGGATAATGCGATGGCATAATATAAAAATAGTAACGATCATGGTACAATAATATATGAACACAAAATTATACAATAGACTATAATAATAAGACAATATAAACAAATGAATCATGGTACATGCAACGACAATAATTCTCATATTATACAACATCTAAATATCAGCATTAATAATCAAGGACCAATGAATTGAACAATTTTAAAAAAGAGATCATACATAAAACAATTTAAAATAATTAACAAAACGATTTTAAGTAAAGAATTCATAAAAAGGAGTAAATAATACATAAAGCAATTTAAAGTAATATCAAAGGTTTAGAATACATAATATGTAAAAAGAAATTTAAGATACATAATATAAAAAAATATAAAATGGTTTAAAATAAATAACATAATATTTAAAAGGAATAGCATATAAAACTGTTTGAACCAAATAATACATATAAAACTTTTAAAATAGAAAATATATACCAAAATTTAAAATAAACAATACATATATAAGAGGAATTTAAAATAAATAATACTTTAAAATAGTTTAAAACGAATACTACATATATATAAAAAAGCAAATAATATATAAGAAAAGTCTAAAATGGATATTATACATAAAAAAATTAAGATAAACGATAAATTTAAAAAAAACAATATATAAAAATGAAATTTAAGATAGTACGTAAAATAGTTTAAAATAAACAGATAAAATAAAAAGATAATATATATATGATAAAATAGTTTAATAAATAATATTTAAAAATTTAGAAGAAATAAGATAGTTTAAAAAAGATAATATGTAAAGCATTAGAATGAATAAATAAAATAACAAATAAAAGGGGTTAAAAAAAACAACAAATTAGGGACTGAATTAAAATAGGAATGAAATTATGGGCCTAAATTGGAAAACGCGCTAAGACAGAGGGACTGGTTAGGACAATATCCCAGCCCTTATGCGCATTTATGGGTCAAGGACCCGATTGAAAACCCGAAGAAATTTAGGGGTAAAATTCGTAAAAAGGAAAAATAACAAAGAAAGGGCCGATTGAATAGCGTTGCAATGGGGAGTAGGGGTGTGCAAAATTCGGGTAAAACCGAAAAAATTCGGTTAACCGACCGAATTCGGTTAATCGGTCGGTTAACCGAACTTTTTCGGTCGGGGGTCGGTTAATAATTTTTTGATTTTTCGGTTAACGGTTAATTCGGTTCGAAACCGGTCGGTTAACCGAATTTTTTCGGTTAAACCGAAAAAATTAAAAAATAATATTATAATATATAAAACCCAATTTACCCAGTCCCAACCAAATACCCAAACCCAATTACCAACCAAGCCCAAATACCCAACCCCCAATTACCCAACCCAACCAAATTATATCATTTTATTAATAATTTAATAAATAAAACTAAATTAAACTCCCTACAGTAATCAATCAGTAAACACGATAGAAAAAAAATACCCCTTCCCTTTCAACTTCAAGTTCAAATCCCTAATTGATAACTCCGGTCCCAAAGTCTCTACCAGGCTAGCCACCTTCCGTCCGTCACTCCGGCGTCTACCAGGTCACCATCCATCACCGGCGAGTTTAGGTAGGTTGTTTACCAACCTCTTAAAATTCGATGTTTAATTTTCTGAGTTAGAAATTAATTTCCAGTTTTATTCCGGGAAATGCAGTGTCAATTTAGGGGTTATTTTAATTTTTTTGTTCTTCTCGTCCTTTGATTTTTATAATCATATTGGTTTGACATTTATAAGGTAACAGAAAGCTGTATAAGTTTGCTTCTCCAGATTATTCTGCTAATAAGGATTTATTTATTTGAATATTGCAAAAATAATGTGTTCTTTTTGGTCGTTTGTTTGCGAATATTGATAAAATTCCACTTGTCAATTGTCCTATTTCTTATCATTCATGTAAGTATCTCTAATCCCGACACTCTATAAGACTTCATATATTTTAAATTTCATAAGCCTACCACATGCAGACATATCTCTTTATGTTTGAGCCATTATGTTATTTATATTGTTCTTATCTTTTTTACATTGAATTCTTCATAATTATAATGGAACTTAAAGAGTTCTCATTTTTCTTTTCTTTCTTCAAAGTTCAAAATTACTTTTGAACTTTTTTAGGTTGAAACTTGAAAGGATACCCCCATTATTGAAAGATGACATACTAAAGCAACACTCAACATTTTCTTCATATGATATCTTGAATTTTAATTTTTTTCCCCTACATTTTCCTTTGATATGTTTGTTGTAATAACTTATATGTTCTTACCCAAAGTTCCCTGGATCCACTTTCATTGGATGATGAATTGATGATCAGAGCTTTCGGCCTGCAGTCTGAATGAAAATATGAAGGGGGGCTATCAATGAATTTCGTAGACCTTTCTACAGTTTTGATTCACATAAAGTCATATCTTATCATTGATTTTGTCATGTTTAGTGCTACGGTGTTTCTCTTGAAGGTCCAATTCTTTCACCAAGTCCATTAAAAATATAGATCTGCATTGAACTTTGGCCCATGCAAAGTCTCAAGTACAAACAAAAAGATAGCTGTCTTGGCAGTGGGTAAATAATTGCTAGTTTTGGAGGATTGGCATTCCGGACAAAGTAAATTAATTGGAGTCCATAGAATTAAGAGTTCTTGCAACTTAAACACCCTCTCATCTTCTCTACTGAGGTGTAAATTAAGAAGTAAGAGGATCATGATTGAACCCCATTGATCTATATGGACCCCATTTCAGGGAGGATTGTTGAGCAGTATCTTGAAGTGAAAAGAATGATCTGTATGGACCCCATTAATGGCTAACCCAGATTACTATGCCCCCCTTCTGTTTCCATTGAACTTTCTTACTTTTTGTTGTCACTTCCAGCTGATATGCTTTCATAATCTGTATAGAGAATTTGTACTTGAAGTTCAGACTCATAATGTGTGTGGAGAATATTGCAATTGAAGCTTAGACTGTTTATGGTTAAACTTTACAGTAAAATAGAGTATAACTTGCTGTTGGCCTCATGTACAGGCACTGACTCGTGCCAGGATCCCCATAGTAAAGCTTCTGGGTTTTTCTTGTAATCATTAATTGTGTCTTAGTTACCTGTATTAAAAATGAAATTTTATGAACAAGGGATTTGTGTTCAACTGTCTGATATACTTTCATTATATGCTTATAGAATTACGTTTTATGTGGTTTGCCATGTCTTAGAAAGTACCAAATGTTGGACTTACATTTGGTATGCTTATAGAATTACTATATTACTGTAGAATGTAGATTGTATACACTTGTGGACCTGTGGATGCTTTCGTTATATGCTTACTTTGTGTTCACCTTTTCATCGTAACTTACAGCAGATTTGGATAAATTTTCTAAAATATATTAACTTCTTCTATTTGAAGACAATGTGTTCAATTGCAATTGTTATGATCTTTGTACATGGGAATGGGATTTTAATTTATTATATATGTTTTTCTTGCAGAATGTCAACTGAACCAACATCTATTGAGGCTAGTGTTACACCTCCTACTTCGATAGATTCTGAAAATTCGGGAGTTGAAGCTTCAAGCCAAGCAAAGGGGATTACCGGGAAAAGAAAAGCCACTCTTCCAAGGTCAGAAGTTTGGTCTCACTTCACTAAGATTATTAATAGTGAGGGTGCAAGTAAAGCTAAATGTAATTATTGTCAAAAGGAATTTTGTTGTGATATGAAAAAAAATTGGTCCGGGTCATTAAAATATCATATTGGTTCATGTAAGAAAAATCCTAGTAATGTTGTTGAAAATAGTCAAGGACAACTAGTTTTACCTAGAAAGGGAGTTGAAGGGGGGGAAGGGAATCTTTCAACTTGGAGATTTGATCAAGAAGCATGTAGGAAAGGATTAGCACAAATGATTGTGATTGATGAATTACCTTTCAAGTTTGTTGAAAGTGAAGGTTTTAAGAAATTTATGTTTATGGCATGTCCTAGGTTTCATATTCCTTCACGAACTACTATGACTAGGGATGTTTATCAATTGTATTTAGATGAAAGGGCCAAGATAAAACAACTTTTGAGAAGTTCTTGTTCTAGAGTTTGTTTAACTACCGACACATGGACTTCTTTGCAAAGAGTTAATTATTTGTGTATCACTGCTCACTTTATTGATAATGATTGGAAATTGAATAAAAAGATTTTAAACTTTTGTCCAATTTCTAGTCATAAGGGTGAGTCCATTGGGATGGTGATTGAGAAATGCTTGTTGAATTGGGGGATTGATAAGTTGTTTATCATTATCATTGATAATGCAAGTTCAAATGATGTTGCTATTGGTTATTTGAGAAAGAAATTTAACCCTCGAGGGGGTTTAGTTCAAAATGGTAAATATCTTCATATGAGATGCATGGCACACATTGTGAATTTGATTGTTGTTGAAGGCTTAAAGGAAATGAATAAATCATTGAACGTGTTAGGGGGTCATTAGATATGTGAGACAATCTCCATCTAGATTACAAAAGTTTAAGGAGTGTGTTGTGGTGGAAAAGATAGAGTGCAAGAAGATGTTGTGTCTTGATGTTTGTACTAGGTGGAACTCAACTTACTTAATGTTAGATAACGCTCGAAACTTTGAGAGAGCTTTTGAGAGATTTGAGGAGCAAGATACAAATTTTAGGGCTTTGAACTTGAAAGGGGTGATGGTTGGCCTAGTGTGGATGATTGGGATAATGTTAGAAACTTGAGGGATTTCTTGGAACATTTTTATGAAGTCACTTTGCGTATATCCGGCACTTCATATGTCACGTCCAATAATTTTTTGATGAGCTTTACAAATTGATATTCTTTTACGAGATGCTCTGGGTTAAATAGTAATGTTGATTTCAATGTTATGGCCATCAAGATGAAAGAGAAGTATGATAAGTATTGGGGTGATATTGATAAGATGAATATGCTTATGTTTGTTGCTTGTGTTTTAGATCCTAGACAAAAACTAAAGTATCTTGAATTTGCACTTAGTGAAATGTCTAGTTCTCAAAAAGCTTGTGAAATGATGCAAAAATTGAAGGAATCTTTGTATGAAATGTTTGATGAGTATAAGCCTCCTCCACTTCATAGTACTTGTAGCCAATCGAGTGTGCCAACAGATGCTTCTCTTGGTGAACCACAACAAAAAATGAAAAGGCGAATGCAAGCTTTGTATAAAAAGCGTGAGTTGGAAATTTGTGGTGAGGATAAAACATCTGAATTGGATAAATATCTAGCTGAGGCTAATGAGGAATTTGTTGAAGATTTTGATATTTTATTGTGGTGGAAAGTGAACAAATTTCTAGATTTCCCACTCTTTCAAAAATGGCCAGAGATGTGTTAGCTATACCGGTTTCTCTGATTTGCTTCAGAGTCCGCATTTAGCACCGGGGACGTGTGCTTGATCAATATAGGAGTTCTTTAACTCCTAAAATTGTACTGAGCTCTTGTGTGTACTCAAGATTGGATTCAAAATCATCATCACAAGCAGGACATCAAAAAGATTGAAGAACAAATCCAAGAGCTTGACAAGATTGAAAATGGTATATTTATTGTCTTATTTTAATAGTTTTAAATTTTTTTACCATATCACTCCTACTTATTTAATTGATTCAATGTTTAGACTTTTCTTGAATGCATCAGAGCCTACCCTTAATTCATGAGCTTTAAGTGAGTTGAAGGGTATACTTACTATCTTATTCTTGTTAACTTATAATTTATTCGTTTGTTTATATTATTTGATTTTTTTAAATGCAGATATTTCTATTATACGCTAAACTTTTGCACTTGTTTTTTCCTTTTTGTAGGTTTAATGCAAATGGAGATTTTTTGGAGAGAAGAAATAGATACAAATGAACAATATTAAATACTTACATTTCAATTATGTATTAATTTAAAGATTTATGTAATGTTTTTAAACAAATTATGTACGGTTAAATCGGTTAAATCGGTTAATTCGGTTAATTCGGTTAATTCGGTTAATTCGGTTAAATCGGTTAAGACGGTTAATTCGGTTAATTTTTAACCAAAAATTAAAAAAATATAATTTTCGGTTAATTCGGTTAACCGATCGAATTAACCGAAAAAATTCGGTTCGGTTAATTTTTTTGAAAAAATTTCGGTTCGGTTAACGGTTAAAAATTTTGACATGTCGGTTAATTCGGTTAATAACATTTCGGGTCGGTTAACCGAATGAACACCCCTGATGGGGAGGGATCCATCGCGCAAATATCCCTTTTAAGGGACATGCGCAGTAACCCCTGAACCAAACGGCGCCGTTTTATTCAAAGCTTTAAAACCCATCTTTTATTCTGTTTCATTTCAATCCAGATTCAGAAAAAAAAAAAAAAACAAAACGTTAAAGCTTCTTCCCCTCTTCCTTCCTACCGACGCTCGGGCTGTCTCTAACTTCCCGTCGCACCACCACCGTACTTGGTGGCCGATGAGGCGCAGAGATAGGCTTTTAGCCCTGTTTCAATAGGCGTTCGAAGGTTTCGCCTCCAAACTCCCATGAACACCGAAACCACAAGCCCCTCTTCCCCCTTTAGCCCGATTTTGGCGCCAAAAGGGGTTCCGACGAAGGAACGACACCGACTTAGGTAAATTTCTTTCCCTTTTCCTTTTTTTATTCGTTTGTTTGTAAAGATTTGAAATAATAAAAATAAAATAATAAAAAACAGTAAATAATGATAGAAAATAAACATAAAAGGAATCAACCTTTTGATTTTCTTTGCCTTTTGATTTCTGATAGTTTATAAAAAATCGTAAAAAAGGGAGCCCTCCATACAAGATATTTGTTTCGGTTTTTATAACCGAATTACAGATTCTTTTTTTGTCCGTTTTCATTTTTTTTCGTCGCTTTTTTGTCGTTTTCTCTTTGTCTGTTGTTGCTGTTGCGTGTTTCATTTGCAGGTCACGAGCGTGCTAGGGGGCTGGCGTGGGGAGACAGACGCCTGGTCAGAAGGCGACGAGCGCGCTGACCTTCACGTGAAGGCTGTACGATGCAAGAGGGTTGCTTTTCTTTTTCTTAAAATTTTACAAATGTGGGCTAGGGTTTGGTTTGTGGGGTTTGGGCCGTTTGGGATTGTAATTGGGCTAATGGACTGTTATTTTGCACTTTTTTCTTTTTGTTTCTGGTAAGTAGTGGGCCAAGGTTAATTGGGTTTTGGGTTTGATTAATTGGGCCCCGGGCATAAATTGGGTCCTACAATCATCTTTCTCCAATATTTCCAAACCTTAGGCTTGGTGAGTTCTAAACAACAGTCCTGTTTCAGATCCTTGTATTATTTAGAAGCTTCCAAAGTAATATGCAAAACTTCTTTTATGAAAGTATTATTAGTCCACTAATCGATATTTCAATGCAAAATGCTTGAAAAAGATCATAACAATGGACCAGAAGGAAATTAATTAGGAGCATAGCTCGAAGCAAGTAAGTTAATCAAGGATAGCAAATGCAATTAAGAAGGAAATTTATAGGGACGTATCTTGAAAATAAGGTAATCAAAGATAGCAAATTCAAAATGGGTAAAATAGAAAGCTAAGTGCCCCAGATATCGCAGCTTGAGCTTCTCTGTACCAACTTCTTGAAGACCATTTTGAGCTCAATCTGTGTTTAGGGGATCCGGAGTACTTTGTCGATGCCCCAAGCCGTATCATACTTCTTCATTATTAATTTAGGCATAGCAGGACTACTGTATGCCCCACTTTTGATCAAAATTTGAGCCACCTTTTTCGGGTTTTCAACTCAAATCCCCTTTGGTCTCAAAACGCCCTTTGCGGGTTTTCGCTTTGGCCTCTCCTTTTTCTTCTTTTTTCTTCTTTTTTCTTTCTTTTCCTTTTTTGTGTTTTTTGTGTTTTTTTGTGTTTTTTTATTGGAAAACTTTTTATTAAATCTAAATTCACTGGGTTGGGCAAGTCCATGCCATCTATCTCGGTCAACATCCATGCTTCCCCAGAACAGGCCTTCTTTGCTGCATAAGGTCCTTCCCAGTTTGGCATCCACTTTCATTTGAAGTCATTTTGTATGGGAAGGATCTTTTCCAAAAACTAGGTCTCCTTCATGGAATTCTCTAGGGTGAACCTTCTTGTTATAGGCCCGTATCATTCGCTTTCGGTATAATTGACCATGAGGATGGCCCTTAGCCTCTCTTCTTCGATCAAGTTCAGCTAATCATATTGGGATTGGATCCATTCTGCTTCATCCGACTTCAACTCTGATAAAACTCAGAGAGAAGGAATCTTGACTTCAAAGGGCAAAAACCGCCTCTATTTCATAAATAAATGAGAAAAACGTTGCCTCGGTGAGGGTCCTAACAGACGTTCGACAAGCACAGATGCCAATCTTCATGAGTCTCAATCTTTTTCCTGGCGATCCTTTTTTTTACCGTTCGTTTTGGGACAATACGGTGTTTAATCTTGAACAGACTACAAACTTCTGATGTCGTGATGTTGTTAAAATTTAATGCATCGTCAAATATGATCTCTTTTGGGATTCCATACCGACATAGAATTTGCTGACTGTCGACTTTGTGTCATCGGCATATGAAGTAGCTTCCATCCACTTGGTGAAGTAATCAACGACCATAGAGGTGAATCGATACCTGTCAGAAGCTTTTGGCGTGATTGGCCTACTGCCATCCATGCCCCACATAAAGAAAGTCATAGATTCTACTTATTCTTTGTAAGGTGGGATCTGCTACTTATCTTATTCTACCATCCTTAACAAATTAGGAAATGATCTACAGTCTCGGTCATCTTCAAAGTCCTGAGATCCCTCTAGACACATATCTTGTTCAAAAGTAGACTCTGAGTCAGTAGCAGCGTGGCTCATGTCGTTGATATCTAGGGACCTGTTGTAGGTACGAAAGAATATTCAAAGAACAAATGAATCTAAGAATAATTATTTATGTGGTATGAACATGAATGAAATACAGGAATAACAGAATATTTGCTCAAAGTGAGACATAAAAATGCATTTTCATTGAAAATATAGATGTTGAACATAAGCCTATTTCTCAAAAAGATTCTTATTGCTCTTAGGCTTAGAGCAGTAAGCGTGTTTTGGACATTACTCCGAATTTGGCTCTAAAAAATACAGAGCTCTCCTCCACAGTCCCATTGTTCAAAACTCTCCTAAGTATGTAAGAGCTTGGAAACTTTTATTCCCCAGTTCCCTCTTCGGATATGTCATTCAGATTCCCCGATATTTGATCGCTGTGAATCAGAGCTTTAAAATTTATAAAAAGAATGATCGAACCTGGAAACTAACTCTGACAACGATTGAGGCAAGTACACCTATCGAACAGTAGTATAGCTTAGGCAAGACCGGATTATCAAACCCAAAGGAACTAAAAGTACTAATACTAACTTTCTTTTTATTATTTAGCCTAAAATAAGTGAAGTTGTTTATTAATCTAAATTAATTAACTACTAAACTAAAGACTCTAAGACAAAGAAGAATGAATTTGGAAAATAACTTGGGAAAAACTCAGTTGATTTAGACGATACCCTAGGAAGTATCCACCAAGACTTCACTTGTTATCTAACACTGAACCATACGATTTATTCACTTAGTTTGATCCATAAGAATCCCTAACGTATATTAAACCCTCTCTCGAGGCGAATAACGTCTAACCCTAGGTTAATTAGTAGAACTCTCGTTCTCTTATAATAACCCCCTAGAATAGCAGTAAATCGATCTATGGATTCCCATATTAGGTTTCACCCTAATCCGGAAAAATCTCGTCACCCTATCTCTAGGCGTGCGATCAACTCCGCTTAATTATGTTGGATCTACTCTTAGCGTGGTCTATTCCTCCTCCACCTAAGCACATTAGATTTGGATTAAGTTCACACAATTAAGAACAAACTAAGTTATTATCATATAATTCAAATAATCAAATAACAAGATTCATCATAGGTTTCATCCCCTTCAGGTATGCGAAGGTTTAGTTCATAACAATAAAGGAAAAAATCTCAAGAGAAAAGATAAAACAAAACATAAGAAATCCCTAAAACCCCTCAAGGAATTGAAGAGGAGATCCTCCGTCTTGAGTATAACTCGCTTCTTGAGATGGATCAACTGGCTATCCCCGAGTGAATCCCCACAAATCGCCTTCTGCCTAGCACGACGCCCCTAGACGATGGCTTTGGGCTCCCTTTCAGTCATACTTAGGGTGTATTTATAGGCTTTTGAAATACGTTTCTTTCTCCTAAGTATCCTTTCCGTAATGAAATTGCTCTTCTCCACAGCGGAGGCACGGCCATGGCGCACGCCCGTAAAATCGTGGGACAGCCGTGTTCGGATTTCTTTAATGAGACACGGCCGTGAGTCGGGGTTAGACCGTGTGTTCTAGATGATTGACTTGGCACGGTCGTGTGAGTCCAAGTCCAGGCCGTGTCGATTTCCTCTTTGGTCCATTTTGAGCCCGTTTCTCATTCGTTTTATCCTTGGGTGCTTTCCTGGGTATAAGACATGAAAAGAAAGGATTAAGAGCACCTTTTTACATAAATCAAGGGATAATTCATCCAAAAGCATACTAAATGTGGGCCTAAAATATGTTACTATTTCAGTTTATCAAATACCCCCACACTTAAGCTTTTGCTTGTCCTCAAGCAAAATTCTCAACTTACAATTAAAACGAACTTCCTATAATTCATAATAGTCATTGATAGTGTCTCATCATAATTCAGGGATAATTTATACATGGATAATTCAACTCAAAGTGTCCTAAAAATTCAAACAGTATAAGTCATAGATTTTGTAGCTCGAAAACATAGGCGTCTCCCATTATCTAGATAATTACCTTTAATTTGAAATCGACAAGGATTGACATCCTCACAAAAGATTCACTCAAATTACTAAAAGTGTTTAAGGTTCAGAATTTAGGCACCCAAAAGTCAAACATGAAGAGTTAATCCCATAGGCTTGCATGAAAATCAAATCTCCACCACTGAAATATGAGATGAAACACAAATCAAAAGGTCTTTAACAGGGTTGTAACGGGGCTAGGGTTAAGGTGTGAAGGAAGGCTAAATTAGAGGGTTAGAATCGAGATTGAATTGACAAATTACCTAACTAAGAACTAATAAACTAATAATAATAATTACATCAATTGAAAACTAATAATACTAATAATACGAGCTTCTTTTTTCGATATTTGGAATAAGCTCGTTTAATCACATAACTAATAATGAATTTTGAATATACTTTTGATGATGCTTTTTTTTTAGAACAAATCATAAATACATAACAAAGGATAAACTACTAAAATTCATAATTAGGTAACTAATCAGATCAAATCTCGATATAAGGGTAGTCAAAAGGAATGGTGATAACAAAAATAGAGGGGTTCTGGGTTAATATTAGCGGTTATGTCAATAAATAGGGTTGTTAGGATTAAAAGGGGTTCACTAGGGGTTAATTGTGAAGGTAGGTTTTTTAATGGAGTTAGTGGGTTAGATCCTAGGTGCATTTATCATCTCTGTGTATCAAATCAAAAAATATGGTCTCGATATGTATAATCGATGCAAGTTCTAGAATAACAAATCAGTGTTGACATACTCATAATCAATAAAGTGAGCAAGAAAAAGAATGTATGCTCTATAAGGCTCAAAATCTCACAAAAATTATGGGTATTTTGATGTCAACCTCAGAAATTTCAAACTTCAAAGTAATATTTAAACTCATTCGACAACCTAGAAAATTTTTAATTGAAAAAATAGACTTATCATGCTTGATTCTCTAGTATTCTTCAAATTTAATTATCAATGCACAATTATCAATGACTTAATCTAAAACATATCAATAAAAATCATAAATCGTCAGAAATTCCATCCTAATTAGTAATATGAGTAATTTACTTTCAAACAAGACTAAATTCGTGGATTTGAGAATAATGCAAAAGTTTGGTACCTAATTTCAGAAATTTGAGAATAATGAAAAAATTAGGCACCTTTTTAGGTTGTTCACCCCCCCACACTTAAGATGTACATTGCCCTCAATGTACAAAGATAGATAATATAAATGTAATTTTCAGATCAGAAGATATGGGGATAAGTGAAACTCCCTGAATTATGGATGAGCTCCTTGGAGGATGTGGAAAATACGTTGGAGAAGCCGGTTTGGATGTGGTGGTTGCCCACAAGTTCTGCGCTAGATGAAGAAATTGGAAGACTCGTGGGGGATTAGCCAGGATTTATTAAGACAAATAAACTAAATATATAATTAAAGACAAGAAAGGTAAAGAGAATGAGACTAAGAAGGAAAATAAACTAAGTTTAAAAGATAAAGGGTCTTGAGAATCCTTATTGGTAGATGGTTCGAGAGGTGGGTGTGACTTTGAAGGTGACGGAGGTGTTGGTGATGGTGGAAGTGGCGTGATTCCCAAGCAGCCTGAAGAACCTAAAAATAAGAAACTAAAACAAAATAAACTAAATTAAGTAGAAGAGAAGTAAAGATAAGGAAAATAAAGGAGAAGATAAAAATAAAAGAACAGATAATTGGTCTCAAAGACCCTTGGCTTGTTATTTGGATGAAGCTACCGGCATGAACTCATGTGAATCGGTCTCCTTTGAGGAGACTATGATTGGCCTTTTATGCTTCTTTGCCATGGATATGATGTTGTTGTAGCTCAAGAGTCTAAGGATTTATTAGGAAAAGGAAAAAGAAAGAGGGAGAATAGAAGGAAAGAAAGAGAAGATGGAAGAAGGTGGGGTAAAGGGCTGTGGGTTTTAAATAAATTTTGCATCTGAGGCTCTCCCACGCCCGTGGACGGAGGGTGTGTCGATTCACACGGCCGCATCACACGACCGTGTTCCTAGGCGTGTTGGTTCCCCATGCTCGTGTTTAGCCTGTGTTCGACAAGTCAGTATGTTGGCACGGTTGTAAGGCACGGGCGTGTTCTTCCCGTGGTTGGAAAGTCAGTAGCTTCACACGATTATGGGGCACGGTCGTGCCCCTTTGTCGGTACCCGTGGTGTAGTGGTTGGATCCGTGACGTCGAGAAGTGGTTGTAATTGATTCACACGGCCTCTGTTATGTCAGTACGGGGATTCTTATGGTCCACACGGCCACGGCCACAGCCGTGTGCAAGGCCGTGTGTCCTGGAATTCTATACCCCTTGTTACTTTAAAGCTAGGTGTAAAGGAGAGAAGAAAAAGAAAAATAAATTTAAAGCAAAATATGAGAATAAATTATGTTAGTGCTCGGGTTGCCTCCCGAGAAGCGCTCGTTTATAGTCTTAAGCTAGACTCTCCTCTCGTTTGCTTTGTCAGGGTGGTTTGAGGAGTTGGAAGTCCTTCATCATGCTATCATTTGCGTCTTCGTGAAAAAATTTAAGTCGAGATGTGTTTATAGTAAAAGTACCAAAAATAGGATTACTTACCTCAACTGTTCCGTGTGGGAAAACACTGGTTACCCTAAAAGATATTTCTTTGTTTGTGCTAGGGTCCGGAGGAGATATTCGAGATCTGCACTCGATCTAACAAAGACTGGTCCCCTATTTTGAAGTGGTTTGTTGTTCCTATTAGCTCTTTTGGGGGCTCCTTCGATTTTATCTTGTGTGGTTCCGGTTCTTCGTCGTGTATCCCTAATTTCTCCTTGAAGTGTGTTTTTCACTTGTCTAGATCATCGAACTGAATCCCTCGATCTTCATGAGTTATTTCTTGATTACTCAATGTTCTAGCCGAGTCGAGAGCCTTGATGGTGACTGTCTCATTACCTACACAAAGTATGAGTTCTCCCCGCATCAACATCAATTTTAGTCTGCGATCGCTAAAAGGGTCTTCCTAAAATTAGGGGATCGAATTATCCTCATCCATGTCTAAGACAACAAACTCTCTGGGGAAAATGAATCATCAATTTTACAAGAACATCTTCGATAATACCCTAGGAATTCTAACAGTTTTATCACCTAATTGAATGCTCATCCTAGTTTGTTTGGGTTTCCTAGACCTAATTGTTTAAACAATTTATAAGGCATGACATTTATGCTTGCCCCTAAATCACTAACGATTATCAACAGTTAGTCTACCAATTAAACATGGAATTGTAAAACTCCTGGATCTTTTAGCTTTTGTGGTAGTCTATTTTGGAGAATTGCTGAGCACTTTGTGTTAAGTTCCACATGTGACGACTCGCCTAACTTCCGCTTATTTGTCAAGAGATGTTTTAAAAATTTCCTCAAATCTGGCATCTGTGAAAGAGCTTCAAGTAGCGGTAAGTTAATATGTAATTTCTTTAAAAGTTTAAGAAACTTACCGAACTGTTCCTCTGTATCATCTCTTGTTAACGCTTCGGGATATGGTATGTGAGGTTGGTACTCCTTGATTACCGGGTTTGGCTTGTCTTGTGGTACCTCAACTTTACCTTCTTTTACCTCGTTTCCTTGTGTTGGACTGGGCTCGTCTACTTCTTCGCTTTCTTGAGTTGTTATGGCTTGGATTTGCTCATTTGGATTAATTTCAGTATTACTCGGTAGACGCCCTTGCGGTCGTTCGGATAATAGCTTTGCAATTTCTCTGACTGACTGGGTAATTTCCCCGATTGCCTTTGTAAGTCCTCCAACTTGGTTCTCGATCGTTTTGATCGATGTTTATAGAGTGTCGAGTGTTACCTCAGTTTTTTGGAGACGGGCTTCTGTGGATGCTATAAATTTGTTCAACGTCTCTTCGAGATTCGACTTCTTTTCCTGTGGATAGGGCTGATTTTGGAAATTTTGAGGAGGTTGTTGTCTTTGATTTCCTTGATTTCCTTGTCCTCCCCACAAAAAAATTGGGTGGTTCCTCCAACCTGGATTATAATTATTACTATATGGGTTATTATTAGATCTTAAATTGTTACCTATATAGTTCATCTGTTCGCTCTCTATGCCCGGTTGGTAGGGTGGGTACTCAGGATTCGCCACAATTCCACTTGTGTCGCACTGCATGACTGGATGTACCTGCGAAGAACACAAACTATCAATCTTCTTATTCATCAACTCTACTTGATTTGATAGCATGGTTACTGTGTCGAGGTTGTAAACTCCGGCTATTTTTGTTGGCCTTGTTCTTGTAACTTGCCACTGATAGTTATTCAGCGAAATCTCTTCTATAAACTCGTAGGCTACCTCAGGAGTTCTATTATTCAAGGTTCCACCGCACGATCGAAGTCGATTAGTTGTCTCGTTGAGGGTTTTACACGTTATAGAAAGTCTGGACTTGGAGCCACAAAGGTAAACCATGGTGCGGACACCTCCTCAAGAGATCCTTATATCTCTCCCATGCATCATATAGTGCTTCTAAATCCATCTGCACAAAAGAAGAGATATCATTACGTAATTTGGCCGTTTTGGCCGGTGGGAAATATTTTAATAAAAAAATTTCGGCCATTTGTTCCCATGTAGTGATTGACCCTCGTAACGTGCAGTTTAACCAACTGCTTAGCTTTATTCTTTAATGAAAAGGGAAATAACCAAGTCGTATGGCATCATCAGAAACGCCATTTATTTTGAAGGTATCACAGAATTCTAAAAAATTAGCTATATGAGCGTTTGGATCTTCGTCCTGTAAACCATCAAATTGAACAAACTGTTGAATAATTTGTATAGTGTTAGGCTTTAATTCAAAATTATTAGCAGCTATAGCAGGCCTAACAATACTTGATTCGGCTCCTGTTAAATGCGGTTTAGCATAATCAAATATAGTACGCGGAGCATTATTTTCTACCACATCTTGTGGTGGAAGATTATTTTCGTCCATCCCTTCAGTAGGATTGGATCTGTTTTCTCGCTCTCCTTCTTGGTAATTTAGGGCTCGCCTAATTTCTCTGCGATTTCTTCGAGGGGTAGCTTCAATATCACTGTCGTATTCTAAAGGTCCTCTCGGGTTCCTTCTAGTCATAAACTAGAGGTACCTGGGAGGAAAAGAAAGAAAGAAAGTTTAGCAAATTTAAAATTAAAACTAAAAATAAAAATAAATTATAAAAATAAAAATAATGGCTAAAGTAATAAAAATAGAGTTTTCTTAATATTTTAGATCCAAGAAACGGCGCCAAAAACTTGATCGTTGTGAATCGAGCTTTAAAATTTATAAAAGAATGATCGAACTCGAAACTAACTCGACAACGATTGAGGCAAGTGCACCTATCGAACAAAGATAGTATAGCTTAGGCAAGACCGGATTATCGAACCCAAAGGAACTAAAAGTACTAATACTAACTTTCTTTTTATTATTTAGCCTAAAATAAGTGAAGTTGTTTATTAATCTAAATTAATTAACTACTAAACTAAAGACTCTAAGACAAAGAAGAATGAATTTGGAAAATAACTTGGGAAAAACTCGGTTGATTTAGACGATACCCTAAGAAGAATCCACCTAGACTTCACTTGTTATCTAACACCTTGAACCATACGATTTATTCACTTAGTTTGATCCGTAAGACTCCTAAACGTATATTAAACCCTCTCTCGAGGCGAATAACGCCTACCCTAGGTTAATTAGTGGAACTCTCGTTCTCTTATAATAACCCCTAGAATAGCAAATGCGTCGATCTATAGATTCCCATATTAGGTTTCACCCTAATCCGGCAAAATCTCGTCACCCTATCTCTAGGCGTGCGATCAACTCCGCTTAATTATGTTGGATCTACTCTTAGGCGGTGGTCTATTCCTCCTCCACCTAAGCACATTAGATTTGGATTAAGTTCACACAATTAAGAACAAACTAAGTTATTATCATATAATTCAAATAATCAAATAACAAGATTCATTATAGGTTTCATCCCTTGGTATCCGAAGGTTTAGTTCATAACAATAAAGGAAAACATCTCAAGAGAAAAGATAAAACAAAACATAAGAAATCCCTAAAACCCCTGAAGGAATTGAAGAGGAGATCCTCCGTCTTGAGTATAACTCGCTTCTTGAGATGGATCAACCGCTATCCTCGAGTGAATCCCCACAAATCGCCTTCTCTGGCCTAGCACGACGCCCCTAGACGATGGCTTTAGGCTCCCCATTTTAGGTCATACTTAGGGTGTATTTATAGGCTTTTGAAATACGTTTCTTTCTCCCTAAGTATCCTTTTCCGAATGAAATTGCTCTTCTCCACGGCAGAGACACGGCCATGACGCACGCCCATGTAAATCGTGGACAGGCCGTGTTCGGATTTCTTTAATGAGACACGGCCGTGTGAGTCGGGGTTAGACCGTGTTCTAGATGATTGACTTGGCACAGCCGTGTGGGTTCAAGTCCAGGCCGTGTCGATTTCCTCTTTGGTCCGTTTTGATCCGTTTTGAGCCCATTTCTCGTTCTTTTTATCCTTGGGTGCTTTCCTGAGTATAAGACATGAAAAGAAAGGATTAAGAGCACATTTTTACATAAATCAAGGGATAATTCATCCAAAAGCAGACTAAATGTGGACCTAAAATATGTTACTATTTCAGTTTATCAATATTCCTTCTGGGCTTTTGTCTTACTCAAGGCATCGCAACTCTTTTGCCCCCGCTTTCAACTATTGCATTTATTGCTTTGTCAGAGAGATTAGGTTCTGAAGAATCGTCGAACTTCACAATTCCCATTTCAATGAGCCTTTCGATCAACTTTTTAAATGCAGTACAGTTCTTGATCAAGTGCCCCGTTATCCCTGTGTGGTACTCACACTGGGCGTTTGCGTCATACCATTTTGGGGACGGGGGTTGCATGGGCTTTATGTAGAATGGGGATACCACATGTGCATCGAATAGACTCTGGTACAGCTCCCTATATGTCATTGCGATGGGCGTAAACTGGAGCCTTTTCGCATTTGGCCTTGTATTTGATTCCTACCTCGGGGGGCCTTGATGGCTAGTAGTTAACGTCCTTGGCTGGCTTGAATAGCCCTTGTTATACGTGCTTACATTGTTTACCTCGTTGTCCCTCTTTCTCGGGGCCGATCTCCTGGCGCTTTCCCCCTCGTCTATCTTCCCGCTTCTGATTGCGTTTTCTATCATCTCCCCAGACATCACTATGTCTGAAAAACTTTTTGTGGCACTTCCCACCATGTGAGTGATGAATGGGGCCTTTAAAGTGTTGATAAAAAGCATTGCAGTTTCTTTTTCTAGGAGGGGTGGTTGGACTTGTGTAGCTACCTCTCTCCACCTCTAGGCATACTATCTGAAGCTCTCATTCGGCTTTTTCTCCATGTTTTTCAATGTAATTCTGTCTGGAGTTATGTCTGTTACGTGGCCATATTGTTTCATAAAAGCCTGTGCTAAATCCTTCCATTAATTAATTTGAGCACGGCTTAGCTGATTGTACAACTTGGCCGCAGATCCGATCAAACTATCTTGAAAGCTGTAAATTAACAGCTGATCATTATTGACGTATCCTGTCATCTTCCGATAGAGCATCGTAATGTGAGCTTCAGGGCAGCTAGTCCCATTATATTTCTCAAATTCCGGAGTCTTGAACTTTGATGGGAGTATTAGGTCTGGGACTAAGCTCAGGTCCTTAGTATTAACTCCGCCATGGTAGTCTGCGTTCTCCATTACTTTAAACTTCTCTTCCAGCCATCTACACCGGTCTTCAAGTTGTTTAGACACATCTACTCTTGCCTTCTCCGTTTCTGCTATATCATCGAGGTCAGGGACAACAGGATTAGTTGGATTATCTCCCTGATTGGAGCCCGAGCCTGTTGGAAAATTCATCGGTGCCGAAGCACCAGCTTGATATTGGGGCCTGATGGTAACAGGTACCCTTTGAGGATTCACATCTGGTTGTGGTGAGATGTTTTTCGGGGTAAAACCTGGAGTATAGATAGGGTCCTTATTATCATTCCCTGAACTAACAGCAGTGCTTTTTCCTTTTTCACGTTCTTTAGCCAGCAACTGTGCCAACTGGCTTATCATACTATTTTGGGATTCTTGCATCCGCTCCATCATGTCTTGTTGTATTTTGGCTAATTGCTCTTGCATTTGTACTTGCAATTGATCTTGCATATCCCTTTGCACCTGTTCTAATCTTTATAGTCTCTGATCTATTACTTTCGTTTTACGACGGGTATTGTGGCGATATGTAGTTGGTGGATTTTTGTTGGTTTCTAGGGTAACTGTCATAATTTTAATTAATTAGGGTCTTTTTATGAAAATCTAATGCAAACGATGTAATGTAATGTAGATGCACGGAATGAATGCAAAAGAAAGAAAGGCGTTGATTCTGAATTCAATTCCATTAAAACAACTTTTCTAGAAAAAAAATTCTTTACATAAAACGGATTACATATGCGGCCTTGCCCTCGTACTCCCGATGAAGACATCGATCTTCTCCTTCGTATCCGAACGCTATGGTCGAATCTTGCTAATTTTCCAAAAATGTTTCTATTGTCTCCTTTTTGCTTGATCCGTGTCGTGACCCATTGCTCACTTATCCCTGCAATGCTCATTAACTCCTTTTAAAAGAGTTGAGACGTGACGGCTCTCAAATAATCCTCGTTGGCCTGAATCCTCGGGCAATGAAGCAAAGTCTTTGTTTTCCTTCGCGGACTATCAGTCTTCTTTCGTTGTGTTTACTTGGACCCTATTCGGACAGCCGTACTATATTTCACTATATCAAGAAGTTCGTTTTCCTATGAAAAGCTCTTCTATTTAGCAATCGAATATCAATCAACACCCCATTTCTATGATGATGCGATGCGATGCAATGCAATGCTATCATAAACAAAACAAAACATGTTAGCACAGGAGAAATAAAAAAAAATAGAGTACCTATCTGGGTGACCACTAGGGGTACGGAATGGCTCTACCTAGGGTGGGTTCTTAAGGGTTCATTATATGTGGTTTGGTTCTAAAGAGAGGTATCCGAACCAGTAGATTCCTCGATCCTTTCCCAGTATAGGCTCATACAGACCGAGTTCAGTTTAGGAGAATACATTTCCCTATGGCTGCACGGAGATGAAAATCTCACGAAGACATAGGTATGGATGTATCCCGAAAGCGATCCACTATCCTGCACAGAGGTGAAAACCTCACGAAGGAGTAGCTTTTCACTCCCACTTAAAGGGGTAAGACCAAAATGGTCTCTATGCAATATGATGCAAGACTCAAACCACAATAATTATGAAATAACAATACGAACAAATGCAATAATATGATCGTAATTTTTCAAATCAGATTTTCAATTTTCGACAACAAGACAGAAAACAATCAATTTTACTGCTCGACTCTCTCATTTCCCCAGTGGAGTCGCCAAGCTGTCGTAACTATTTTTTTGAGAAACGGCGTCGACTTTATATTTTGAAAATGAAAATAAAAAAGAGGAGTCGCCACCAATCTTTTTTGCTAAGGTGTGATCGGGTCACCTCGAAAGTGGTTGTTTTAAATAAACTGTTTGATTTATCAAAACAACGATTTTGGTCTACAAAAATCAGAAAGACAGATTCGGGAGTCGGTTACGCACGAGGAATGATTAGCACCCTCGATACGCCCAAAATTGGTACCTAGTTGATTAATCAATGTTTTAGTGTCGAAGATTTGAAAACTTGAAAGAATTGAAAATACGATCCCTCATTGTATTAATGTTAATTTCAAAATGCTTGGATGAATCGAAAAGAATGTTAAAAACCCTCTCGTCTCGAAGTAATAAAACGTCACATCCAGTAAGTTAGGACACGACATCTTGAACCTTTAAGAACGAGCTTGCCTTTTATTTGAAATTCATGTATTTTAATTTTAAAAGGATATTCGGTTATTTAGGTTAAACGAGAAAAATCGAAACCCAGTAAGTTAGGGCACGATTTCTCGAATTTCCAAATACAGAATATTGCCTTTATTTTAAGAAATCTTTTCCCGAGGTAACAAAATGTCATATCCAATACGTTAGGATACAACATCTTGAATTCTCGAGAAATAGCTTTTTTTATTTAAGATTCATGTATTTGTTTTAAAAGGATATTCGGCTATTTAGATTAAACGAGAAAAATCAAAACCCAATACGTTAGGGCACGACCTCTCGAATTTCTAAATACGGAATATTACCTTTATGAAAAGAATCAATTTTGTATCGGACAAAATGCAGCACGAATTTGTATCAAAATGCAGAAAGTGGATTACGATGCTAGCAAGCATATAGAATAAATGTATTAAATACAAATGACAATAATAAAATGAAAATAGAATAAAATGAATAAAACCAATAAGCTAAAAAGATAATAAATAGAAAATAAAAGAATAATAAGTAAAATGAAAGTTTTACGAGAAGAAAAGAAAAAAATAATAATAATAATGATAATAGTGATAATGAAAATGATGTTAATATATATAGAAGTAGAAATATATAGAAATATAATAATGATATAAGGGGAAATAGAAGTATATATGCAATAATATAAGTAAAAATAGATAAATAAAAATTAAATAGCATTAAAATAAGAAAATAAATATGGATAGAAATATAGTACTAATGGTGAAAGGGAAACTATAGTAATATTGATGAAAATGTTAATAGTAATATTGATGATAAAAATAATAACAATAATAACAAAAATAATAATAATAATAATAATAATAATAGTGATAATAATGGTAATTAATAATAGCCATAATAATAATAATGATAGTAGTTATAATAAAAATGATAAAAAATAATAATAGTAAAAGTAATAATAATAATAGTTTAAGAATAAAAATAAAAATAAATAATAATAGTAATAATAATAATAACAAGAGTAATAATAATAATAATAATAATAAGAATAGTAATAATAATAATAATAAGAATAGTAATAATAATAATAATAAAATAGTGAAAATAACAAAAAGGGACTAAATTGGTAAATTGGGAAAAGCAACCCCCAGCAAAGATGCAAAGGAGGTCCCGCCGCTTGTTGAAGAGGATTTGGAAGAAAGCAGAGATCACCCAGAGAAGCAGAGTTGCTGAGAAAAGCGCTATAGAGGTTAAAACGATTGAGATAACACAAGGTCCTTGGCTTAGGGTCGATGGGGGGCCATAGAGGAACCCAACTGCTCAACAACAAAACCACACATCACAAATTTGACCGAGATTACGGGTAAGGGAAAATCGATGATCCAAGGGTCTCTTCATATCAAGTAGAACTCTCTTTAACCCTAATGCTCACTCTAAAACAAGCAAAGTTGGTTCCTTTGAAACCAAATGATATTATAGGAGATCCACAAAGATATTGAACCATCCCAAACTCGGAGGAACAATTTTGGGAGACAGTTGTGATGTTCAACTGCCACTTTGCACTCAGCAAAATATATTGAATCTGTGGGAGAATGGCTCCATTAGCCAAGAATGTGAAATCCAGTTTTCTCAAGAAAAATTAAGATCGCAGATTGTTCAACATGCTATTCAATTTTCTTGGCTTAATTTTGAGGCTCTTATGACGATGTAAAAGTTAAAAGTACCATTAAAAATTAAATTTTCAATAATTTGAGAGTAATGTTGATTAAACTTTTTTTATATATAATTTACTTTGTGAAAATACAAAAATCAAAAGTATGTTAAAATAGGAGACACGAAATAATTATAGGATTAAAAGTAAATTTAAGTGGGTATCTCGTATCGGCACAATGGGCAAATATGATTAGTTTCCAACCACTTAACAATGCAACCATCATGGTAACCATGGCATGAAGGCATCGAAGCAACCTCTTCGCCTTCCACAAACTCCTCCAAGCAAATGGCACATTCATCCTCCCTTTTCGTCATTGGGTCCCATTTAACCCTTTCTAGACCTTCAATCAATGACCTACTTGCTGGCGTGAAGTTGAGCACAGCGTTCATCAATAATTCATCAATCAACTCATCATCATTATCAATATCATCAATCAACTCATCATCATAATCAACATCATCATCCTCGATGATGTTCACATCAACAACTATGTCCACAACTACCTCTATATTTATTACTTTAAGCCCAAGGTTCACTGGGTTGCTATTTGCATCCCTTGCAAAACGTAAAAGGGGAGGAAAGATAGCGAACTCAATGAATTCTGGAGAAAGTACCGAATGAGGAATTATGCAGTTAATGATGTCTCGGTGATTTTGTTCAGACAAAAACGCATCTCGATCAAAAACCAGGCTTTGCTCAAAGTTATCTACAGTGATTTCGGCGTTGAGATATGGAACGTAACGAAACTCTATATCGAAGTTGAAAACATTATCATCGAATTCTTCTAAGTCAGGCTCGTTTTCTTGCCTAATATTCACGTTGTAACATAAAGCCATGGTAGAATTTTGAATTTTTTTTTTTCTGTGTTATGATATGATTTTGAAAGTGAAGAAATAATACATTTATAGATAGATATATTTTGATTATACTCTAATTAGGAATCCAATACAGAAGTGGAAGTTGGAGTTAAATACTGTTTTTATATGATTTTTAAAAAAAAAAAGAATTGTTAACATGATTTTGAGAAAAAACCTTGCTAGCCCATTAATAAAACCTAAAATTTCTCCGAATCAAAACATGATTTTGAGAAAAAACCAATTTGGTCGCTTTCAGTTTTCATATATCATAAACATCGATATAACAATGAAGCACACCTCATCCCAATTCTTTACAAAGATCCTCCATGTGCAACCACACGAAAAATAAAGAGCCTGATATGCCCATGGCCAAGTACCCTCGACAAGTTCCTTATGCTCAAACATCTTCTTTGCTTCTGCTCTCCCCGTTATAGCCTTCGGCGAGCAGCTAAGCCGAGATACAGGTTTGTCACTGTTCCATTCATGAAACAGTATTCAATGGTGAAGTTAAAAGGTTATGATTAACATGGATTTGGGTTTAGATGGGGGCCTAAGCACGGTTGAAACGTTGGCATCGACTGCCCTTTGCGGTATTCTACACTCGATATTCGTGGCCAACCACTTTTGATTCTTGGAGTTGCAGAGCCAACTGTTATCATGTATACATATTTGTATAACTTTGCAAAAGGAAGAGATGACTTGGGGCAGGAACTATACTTGGCTTGGGTCGGATGGTAAAACGAGTCTCCGTTGTTATCGGTTTTGCCAAAGTTTTGGGAAGTACTTGATCTTCATAGTTGATAAATGTTTTGCAGGGTTTGTGTTTGGACTGCTCTCTTGTTGTTTCTGCTTGCAGTATTCAATGCTTGCACGGTAATTAACAGGTTCACAAGGATTGCAGGCGAGCTTTTAGGCATGTTGATCGGTGTTCTGTTTATTCAAGAGGCTATCAAGGTAAAATCTGATCAAAAGAAAATAAATCATCTACTATATGAAGTTCTAAACACCTACTGATGATTCGATTGCAGGGAGTTGTGAGTGAATTTCAAGTTCCCGAACATCAAGACGCGAAGTCAGAGAAGTATCAATTTCAATGGCTTTACACAAATGGATTGTTGGGAATCATATTCTCGCTTGGCCTTCTCTATACCGCCTTGAAAAGTCGAAGGGGGAGGTCATGGTGGTATGGCACAGGTTTGTCAAGCAAACAAATTCATAGCATTTGACTATTTTCGGATTTAGTATACAAAATAAGCTCTCATAGATGGCTGCTGAATGTTGTACAGGGTGGTTTAGAAGATTCATTGCAGATTATGGGGCACCTTTAATGGTTGTAGTGTGGACAGCAATGTCATTTAGTGTACCAAGCAAAGTTCCTTCTGGGGTTCCAAGAAGGCTTTTTAGTCCTCTGCCATGGGAACCTGCATCATCACAACATTGGACCGTAATTAAGGTAACCGTACTCGCTTATCGTATATGTCTTGCAAGAAAAGGCTACAAGGTTCAAGGTTCGAGGTTGACAGTGTTATAAATAATCAAATTGCAGGATATGGGAAGGATCCCTCCTTTGTACATCTTTGCTGCATTTATTCCAGCTTTGATGATTGCGGGACTTTACTTTTTCGACCACAGTGTTGCTCCGCAAATGGCACAACAAAAGGAATTCAATCTCAGGAATCCATCTGCATATCATTTTGACATCTTGCTGCTTGGATTCATGGTAAACCTCATGCTCGAACGGTACCACCACCCGAATTATAAACAATCTTATCGTATACTCACGTTTTACCACCGGGAACATGCTTGCAGACTTTACTTTGTGGACTAATCGGCCTCCCCCCTTCGAATGGAGTCCTACCACAGTCTCCTATGCATACTAAGAGCCTTGCAGTTCTCAAAGGGCAGGTGGGTACATACATTCTAAAGCAAAGTTTCCTATCGGATATAATTGACCTGGTTACATGCTTAATTTTTCCTGTATGAAATGCAGATCATCTGACGAAAAATGGTGGAGAGTGCTAAAGAAAGCAGAAAGCTAGTGACTCTGAAATATACAGCAAGATGCAAGCGGTCTTCATCGAAATGGACAAGAGTGCAGAAGTAAGTGATCCTTTATCTTGAAACATTGCAAATGACATTTTAGTCCACAACTTGTAGTTTTGCTTCAACCCCGAATTGCCGGTCCGTATTCTCCGAATACATAGCGATAAGTCTTATACAATGCCTGCATCTGACCTTAACTATTCCAATTACAGGCTGCAGTTATTAAAGAGTTAGAAGACTTGAAGAAGGTTGTTATGCCGGTTTGAGTTAACGAACAGAGAGTGAGCAATCTTTTGCAGTCACTCCTAGTTGCTGCAATTCATGTGTGACATATTAGCACAATGATATGACTTCCAAAAATCTTTCAAATACTTAAAAAATAATCTAACCATACGTTTGCGAGATGCATGTCTGTATCCAATAAGATAGCTTTTTCGTGCATGATAATCTTTTCACTATATTACTTTAAGTCTCGTTTTTCTTGAATTACCTATATTAACATTTGTATATGACACATAGGAATATGACTTTAAAGAATTCTTCACGTACATGAATCAACCTAGAAAAATCTAACCATACCCGTATATGAATAACATAAGTTTTTTATGCATGATTATCTTGCCAATGAATTTTGTATAACGTCTTTTATATTTGCATTTTGCAGGTTTATCCAAAGGATATTGTTGAGGAAGAATGAGATTGAGAGATAGAGTTGAAAAACATGAACATCATATAGGCTTCTTAGATGTTTTCCTTCTCTTTTTTTCCCCTTGTTTCCTCCATGGTTGAATCTGAAAAATTCCCCTTCCCCCTTCCAAATATGTAAAATGCAAATATATTTCCAAGTAAACTACAGAAACATGCATTTAGTGTGTTTCTTTCCACCTTCAACACGCAAATCTATTTCCATGTAAAGTGCAAATTTATTTCATTATTTTTTTCAAAGGGAAAAAAAGAATTATGGTATATAAAAAAAATTGGTTGATTTGTGAACCAATAAGAATTAAGTTAAAAAATTGGTTGAACTATTTTTTGTTTGTATTTTTATAATTTTTTAATGATTAATTTGAATTAAATTGTACAAACCAGTCAAATCGACAAACTAATAATTTAATCAATTTAATCATCAATTTGGTTCTGAAAACCATTCCTTAATCACACAAAAAATAAATAAATTGGGAAATTGTCATTTTCAACATAAAATTCGTCCAGGTTCTAATAAAATAATAATTTTGCTGACAAAATTAAAATCCACCAAAATATTTCGTCACTAAAATGCATTTTACTTGTAGTATTAGCAACAAAAGAACCTGTCGAGACTAATATTATACGTGCAAAGATGAGTAATCCCAGAGGCTATAGAAATTTTCGATTGACAATATTATTGTCGAGATAGTGAGATTATTTTTAAAAAAATAATTGGAGAACGAAATATCCTGTAATAATAAAATTCCGTCATTGTATAAAAGGCAAAATAAAAAAATACAAACAGTGAGGTCCTCTACCATAACTCATGCAAACCTCAAACATTGTATCTATTTGATGATGACATTTGAGGTAGGGTGTTGAGAAAGATATACTTGGTTTGTTTTAAGTTTTTTCAGCTTCGGATTTTTGAAGCTTCTAAGTTTTTTTTACAAGCCCATTAGTTTAAACTATGGTTGTCAATCCTTCGTCTTTTCTTCAATTACCCATTTACCATTATATATATTCAAAAGAAGTCTTTGAAATATCGTTTGTTGAAAGTTGATAAATCATCTCTCAATAGGTTAGTATTATCCTTAGTGGAGATTTTGTCACTCGACTCTATTAAGAGCTTGAGTGTTTAAAGGGGCGACAAGTTCAATAGTGAGAGAGCTTTGTTGGGTATTTGAAGAGGTGGATTTTACATGTGCACTTGATCACCCACCAAAGAAATCTCAACATTTGCATTTGGTGAGATTGAACCTATGCCCTACAACATAGAGGGAACTTATGAAAAAAAACTCATTCAAATACCAACCTTATCACGATTTACCAAGACAAGCTATTACTAACAATGCCTAAAACACAAAGCAAGAAGGTAAAGACTTGGGCCCCATGGCTTTTGACTCAAAACTGTGGTGCAAAAGTGTTTTTTAACTAAAACACAAAAGTTTTAGGTACTTTTAGCTTTTGGCTTTTGTATTTGAGAGCGAAAAATATCAAAATACCCTTATTTATATTAATTATTTAAAAGGTATATAAAAGTAAATTAATTTATATTTTATGTATCACTATATTAAAATATTAAAATATAACTTATTATTATATTTAAGTTATTAAATGATTTTATGTATCATTAATTTTACAATAATATATATTAATTATTTAAAAGGTATTTAAAATTTAAACTTCATATACCATTATATTAAATTATTTAAATATCGTATAATCTAACTAATTTTAACTTTCTACTTCATGCCTAAAACAATATTTTAACCTTCAACCACAATTTTCTTTTGCAACAATGGAGAACACTAAAAATTAATAAACCACACTTTTAAAAACACTTTTTGACCGCAATAACGAAACGTAGATATTCCAACAAGAAAAAAACTCAGACGACACAAAGCTTCTGAAGACTTTTTCCTCAAAAATTCTCTGTGGCAGCTATAAACACTTAACCAAGTTTTAAAGAGCCTTGTCTATACAAGGACCAAGCTTGCTGAGCACAATCCCAAGATACCGTAATTCTTCAAAGCCAATTAAATGTGCGTACGTGTCTCAACAATTTTGATCCTCCAATTTGTCTATCCTAACAAAACAAACACGTAACATTCTCATTAACTGGTAAGAACTCGAATGATAATCTTCTCCGTCAAAATTAAGGTCATTGCGGTTATAAAACGCGTATGTAGCATGCAACTCCTCCCTATCACACGTATTGCTCAATTACAAGTTGTCAAGACTCCTATCCCTCTTAAAAAGTATAAATATGAAACTACATTACTTTGTCTAGGGAAAGGTCACTTTATAACTATTACCTCATCTCGGGAAAGGCCAATTTATAACTTTTCCCTTGACTTGGGGTGAGAATTGTTATAAATGCCTCACCAACCATGTCTAAGATAAACTCTCTTGTTAGTGACGTCTCAACAAGCATGATCTTCACAATCACATGCATAGTTGACACATGGAACGCTTCCACCCTACTTCACTAAAGATAGGTGTAAAACCATCTCGCATGAAACACACATGGGACTTTATCAAGTCTATAATTGATATGAGTTATTTGCTCAATCTAATCCCATGGATTACTAAAAATTTAGATTACCTATAAACATAAGTTATCTTCTCACATTATAATCTAAGTATGTAATATAATTTAACGTTTGTTAAACCTCAAATAATCAGTGAAACAATTTTTGTTTATACAATTTACTTTACTTGAAAAAAATATTGTGGACATCATACAAAAAATTATTAAATGATCTTTTTTTTTTCAATCAGTTGGAAAAATTATAAGTAGATCATGGAAAAATCATTTCAGTAAGGGAAAAATGCTAACAATTCAATTAAAGCAAATCTTAGCACACGTCCACTGTTTGAACTGCCATGTTCTTTCTTCTTCCTAATTTTACCCTCAATATTAAAGATGTTAAGACGCTCTTTACTCGGCGTCGACTTGCTGCACCACACTTCATCTAGTAACAAGCCTATGAAGATTATCTTCAATTCATATATATAATTGGTTTGTTATCAATACGGATTATCCAACACCACCTAAGCTTGAAGTGATGTTTTTAGCAATACATTCCTATGTGTATATATATTTGAAATTTCCAGTTTGTGCAATTTAAATTGTGTCTTTTAATTTATTTAAATTTAGAATTTACATGTTAGTCACCAAATTAACTCTTAAGTGTAAAAACCAAAAAAATTAATTTAATTATTCCATACAATTATTTTTTTAAAATGTCAAGTACGAAAATTGTTCAGATTTTAAATTAATTGAGTATCCAGGCAAAAAAGAACAATTTACTTGCGTATTTGTGCATGACAAGTAGACTTCTAACAAAGCCGAGTTTAACTCAAGCTATATGAAGCTCAAATTTGCTTTTAAAGCTTGAGCTTAAAGGTAAAGATCAGAGCTCATTCAATTAATCCCAATAAACTCGATTACTTAAAGGGAAAAAAAACAACACAGTTATGTTGATTATAACCATCGTTGACACCTTTTTATTACACACAAGTGGACTTAATTAGAAAGGTTGTGTAAGATTCTAATGACGTATTTTCTATAAAGATTGTGAATGACACCTTTTCGGTTAAGATTGTGATGGAACATGCTCTCTAAATATGCCAACTCACATATCTGAGGCCCACTGGTAGTCTGCATGAATTACTTCATTAAGCATGCATGCAAGCAAGGCAATGCAAAGTGCTTTGAGTTGACACAAATTAAATGCTTGTGATTTTAAAATATATAAATAAAAGGTTAAACTAAATCGTTGGTCACTCTTCTAGCAGGTGTAAGTTCTCAATCTCCTCCTGAGATTGAATTTTTTTAGTCACTCTTTAATTTATTAAATTATTTAAATGATGTGATCTTTTTTAATTGGATAATCTTATTAATTCGATCTTAATTCTTAAAATTCTAAATATATAATTCAAAAAATTATTAAAAAATAAAAAATGTATATAAAATATTCATAAACTCAAAAATATAAAAATCAGAAAAAAAAATCTAAAAAAATCTAAAAAATCCAAAAAGATTATAATTTTTTTTCTCAAACTTTCAATAAAAATAGAAAACTAAATTTCTAAAAAAATTTGTGAAGGAAACTATAAATGGTACCAAAACATCAATCTCCATGACTCCAAATCAATATGGTGTATCAAGATTTCGAATATGAAATCTTCATTGGAAGAAGTAAATTTAACTAACAAAGAAAAAGAGCTCCTCTCTTTATAAAGTGAATTGTTGTAACGAAGCAAACAATTTCGATTAAATGTTTAACCATTGGGGTTATTTTCTAAGTATTTTTCAATTTATAATAAATATATATATATATATATATATCATCCAACAATAGTGTAATTGTTTATTGAATCTTAGCTAAAGGTTTTTTTTGGATGAACGGTGAAATTAGTTTTGGTAAGATTAAAAATTACAGCGATGGTGAATTAGTTATTGTACCAATGAAATTGAATATTATAATAGTGAGATTAAAATTAATCGTGAGATATGTATTTAGATTCAATCGCAGTGTTGACAATAAAATAAATTATAATGAAAAGATAAAATGACAAAATTTGATTAAACATATTGATATATAATAAAACAAAAGTATAGATTATTTAACATTTTCAAATTAATAAATATTTAAAATTAGTACAATTATATTTATGTCTGATAATAATTTTATTGATAAATAATTAAAAAGGAATTAAAACTTGAGAAAATTTCAAATATTTTTTATTTTATATTTCAGAACTAGTTATATATTTAATTATAATATTAGAATTTATTTATTACTTTAAGCCCAAGGTTCATTAGGTTGCTATTTGCATCTCTTGCAAAATGTAAAATAGGGGGAAAGTCAGTGAACTCAATGAATCCTCGAGAAATTCCCGAATGAGGAACCATGCAATGAATGATGTCTCGACGATGTTGTTCGGATAAAAACATGCCTCGATCAAAAATCAAGGTTTGGCTAAAGGTATCTACGGTGATATCAGCGTTGAGAGATGGAACATAACGGAACTCTATATTGATGTTGAAAACATTATCATCGCATTCTTCTAAGTCGGGCCTGTTTTCTTGCCTAATATTCCCGTTGTAGCAGAAAGTCATGGCAGTGTTTTGAATTTTTCTTTTCTGTGTTATGATATGATTTTGAAAGTGAAAAAATAATACATTTATAGATAGGTGTGTTTTAATTCTACTCTTATTAGAAATTCAATTCAAACGTGAGTTGGAATTGAATATTGTTTTGATATAAATTTTTAATTTAATAAGTGAAAATATTAATTAAAGATAAATGATAGTTTTTTTTTTTTAATTTTGGTTATAAGATTAAAAAATTCCTAAATACCGGTAACAGTGCCAACAATGAAATGCGTAAATACAAGAGGATTTAAAGGACTGGTCTAGTTATTCATCAATGAAAATGCGGACGCAAGAGCCATAGTGCCAATGGAAGAAGCTGCTTTGGTTAGGTCAGACGTGGGGAATATTAAAGTAGACTTCGCCCCTAAAGTTACTGTACCATTTGTTTTTCTCAGATTGGGTATTTACTATTTTACTTTCGGTTCAGTCCATTATCTTTGGAAAATTGATTGAAATGTGGACCAATAAGAATCTATCATGTTGCACTCCAATCCAAAATACAATTCTAAAAACTATATATTAGGTAATTTTTATATTTATACTTTCTATAATTTCTATACATTTTTCTAGATTATATATATTTAAAAATATTATATTCTTTAATGCTTATATGCATTTGACAAAAAAATATTTATTTTTTTGCAAAAAAAAAAAAAACACATGATACAATGTAATTGAACACTAGCCTTTTTTTAAAGCTCTGTTAAAAAAACTAAAATAGAACGGAAGCACACTCGTATTAACTTTAGATACCAAACTTTTTAACTCCTGAAATCAAAATTGTGTTAGAATAAATTCGTCGTTCTACATTCGAGAGCATGTACGAAAATTTTCCGATTATGTAGGGTTATTTATTCAAAAATCTCTTGTTAATGGCCCCCCGCTCGACTCCTGAACATCGCAAAAAAGAAAGAAGAAAAAAAAAAGGGAAGCAAAGAGAAAATAAATTAAAATATCTTCTCTCCAGGTTTTGCTCGTTCCTATAGCAAATTTAACTGTTACAAAACTATTATAACATTGTCTAAACCTTCTAAAAATAAAAATACATCCTGCATTATTCATAGCTAGGTCTTTTTTAAATGTAAAGCTAAAGGAGATAAGGGAAAAAAAGGGAGATCAGTCATCCGCTTAGTCAATAGCAATTCTCGTATTTAACGTACAATGCACTATTTATGTCTCTTCTCGTTTCAAGTCCTGCAAAACCAAAACAATTTTTGGTATTAAATTTTGGAATAGCTAAGAGTTAGCTCATAATGCACTTTGGGAAACAAACACAAACACGTGCATATAAATAGAACTGTAAGAAAACTTACCCCTCTTCAGAGCTCATCTTTTAATGCCTCTTGATGAGCAGTTTTTTCCCTGTTCTTCTCAATGAAGTCAATGATGTCTTCCTTTGTCCTATCACCTTCGTATGCACTTATGTTTCCGTCCGCTGATCTAAAGTAAACAGTTGGGTAGCCTCTAACATCAAAGTTTGGATCCACGATATCATTTGCAGTTGCATCCTGCAAACAAAAAAAGAGAAACCAATGGATCAAAAATAGAGGAATGTCACGTGCCTAGATATTCGTATAATCCTAAGAAAGTTACTTGATAATTTGAGTAAAATCAAAGTAAATGCCACTAAGGAACTATCTAAAGTTCAAAAAAAAAAATCATGATGGTGTTACTACTCTACCAGCAATACCCGACCAAGACATTTTTGTTGTATTGCATTTTCTACCATTTTTATTATTCTCCGCTAATCAAAGTAATACTCAGAAGAACATCTCATCAATTAGATCCAAACTGAAACCAAAACCTTACAAGTTGAGCAATATTTAGTTATAGAAAGCTATATGGTGAAGAACATCTCATCAATTAGATCCAAACTGAAACCAAAACCTTACAAGTTGAGCAATATTTAGTTATAGAAAGCTATATGGTCCCTATCAAAATCATCGAGAGTATAAAAGCTTACAAGTTTTGCAATCAAAACTTTAGCATCTTTTTCATAGTGGACAGCAACTTCCTCCAAGATTGGTGCCAATTTCTGGCAATGTCCACACCAGGGGGCATAAAACTCGAGCAGAACTGTTGAAAGAAAAGCTTGATATCATTTTATAATTCCCGAAAAGGTGGTTAGAGAAATAGAATTATCAAAGCTCATTGTACACGAAGATTGAAGTCTAAAAACCCCATCCAAAATATGTTCCCATACAGTTGACTACAAGGATATTACGTTTCTAAGGATATCAAGAAACGTTACATATAAGGGTACATTGATTACTGGAGTACTAACAAGTTATATACCAAAGATCAACTCAGTCCAAATTCAAAGTTTCATACTGTTAGATAAAAACAAAACATTCCAATTCTGATTAAAAGAAATAGCAGAAAGTAAACAAAAGTGTCATGTAGCATGACTACAAACAATGGCAAAGAAGGAAAAAAAGCATCAAGCAAAGTTACAATCACACGCACCATTTTTTCCTGATTTGAAAACCATGTCATCAAGGGTGTCAGCAACAACCACTTTCACAGGTTCATTATTTTCCACCGGAATAGGTTCAGATTTTACATATGGTGGAACTTTTCCTTCCTGCAAAAGAGTAATTTGGTCAAACAAAAAAGAAAACACTCACTAATATTGCACAACTCTTGGCTAGATATTGTATCACTAAAACCATGACCTGAACAAGTACATGCTTTTGGATTTGCAATTCTACCACATTTATCTTGGTAAGAAAGGCTAAGTTCTATCATCATTCTGAGAAAAATACATCAACTGAAGTGCAGAAGTCACCTTGTAATCCTTTACCCATGGTGCAATGTGATCAGCCTCCAAGTTTGGCTTCAAATACTTCTTCCCATCATTCTCCAGAATGATGATGAGAGGTACTTGGCTTTCTTGAACTCCAAAATACTGCTTGGCAACCAACAGAAGAATTAGACTTACTAACAAATCGAGAAACTTACTGCCATATTAAAGTAGATACTAACCTGGAAGGCAGCTTGACTAGCCTCAAGATCTCCCAAAAGGAAACCAATACCCTGTCCTTTATATTGCTCAGCAACTTCACGAAATTTAGATTTTAAGGAATCAACTCCTTCATTGCTCAAATTTGCGAACAACATAGCCTACCATATTCAGAAGTCCTATTAGCGTATGGAACAAGATATTATAGATTATTACATTCCAACCAGAATGATATTATATTGAAGAGCAAGCAGATAAAGAAACCGATCATATAGTCCAAAAGAAATCAGAGGAGAATCAAGAAGAGTGTATCAGGTAGTTCAAATAAAAACAGGACAAAAGTTGGTAACCGAAGATAATGCTCGGAGCCAAATAAATACCAGCAACACACTGCCTTTCTGCAAAGGTATAAGAACAAGCTGGTAAAGAGAATGAAATTTCTGATGGTGTAATTCACCTTCGCAAGGGGACTGTTATAGAATTTGATAACGAAGGGGTGATTGCTTGGGTCATTGTTAAAGAGAGTCACAAGAGGAATGCTAGATTCTTCAACAAACTTCTCTAGAGCTTCCACATTAAAATCCTGCAAGCAAATAGCTTCCGCATAAATAGCTAATAGTAAATGGTACAAAAGGTATGTTACATAAACACAACTCAACCTGTATTTAATGATGCCATAGAATCTAGCAAGATTTCCACGTTACCTTGAAGTCAACAAAGAGTTCATCAAAAGGCTTGAAAAGTCTGACCACAGGGCCAGTCACTGATGACTCACCACGGGGAAGGTACTTAGCATCCAAAGTATGACCAAATTCATAGTCAGAACGCAATTTCTCAGCAAGAGCCATATAGTTGTCAAACTCTTGACCGGAGAATTTGGGGAACACCCCAACCTAGAAACAAACATTTTGATACAAATCAGCTTAATTTCACCAATGAAAACGGAATAGAAAGGATTATCAAATAACTTACAATTACTATCTTCTTTTCATCAATAAAATTACTGGCATCTTCTGCAGACTTGATCTCAGCAGAAGCAGGACCACTTTGTTTCTTCAAATATTCCACAATACCATCAGCTTCACGTGGACCTTTGTATTCTTGAACATTCTTTCCTCCATTTCTCAAAATTTTAAGAGTCGGGAAACCCCTGACTTCATATTCATTTGCTAAATCTTTGTTTGATTCCTCATTGGCATCAACTTTAGCTAGAAGGATCGGAGGATCATGTTTACTCAATATAGATGCTGCTTTCTCATACTAGACAACAAACAAAAAGTTTTATTGTCATTAGCCAACTAAGAGTATGAATTAACAACCAAAACTCAATACTTTCTGGAAAATCTAATTTCATTTACCTCAGGAGCAAGATTCTTACAGTGTCCGCACCTAAAAGTAGAGGTCAAAGGAGACTATTTAGTGCAGGAAAGGTAAAGAAAAACTAACTAGGCATATTAAGGAAAGATTCAATTCGATATTTTCAATTAAGAAGGCACAAGGAATTGTAAATTGTAAACAAAGAATTCAAGTTAAACCTCTCAAGGTTGAAGTGTTTCGCCGCTCTCTTGGTTATACAAGAGAATCAAATGTTCTATTTAGATAATAAATTATTTTATGAATAAAATAAATAAATAAATAATAACAAGCCAAAAAGTATCCAGAAACACAGCCTGATATGACAAGAATTGTTTATTAAGCTAATCAAAAAGGACAAACTTCAACTGCCTACCAGATAAAAAAACCATGTCTAATTACCAAAAAGAACATAATAATCTCCGGGCTAAAGGGTGAGTGCCAAGTGCCAACATGGATATGCTTAATTTTCTAAGTTTTGACATATATTTGGAGAACCATAAGTTCATAACCAATACCCTTTCCGAATATTTGGGATGCAGATGATGGACAGGGGTACTCAGGGAAATAACGAGTCAGAGAAACATCGATCTAAAATGCCATATCCACACAAACAATTACAAATCCTAATCTAAGGCAGTCTTACTGTTTAATTAGAATCGAAAAGAATTACTCGCTGCTTCCTATGGCAATGATTCCGTTTTAGTTCTCGATATGGAATCCATTATCGAGATCACTTTCACATAATCAAACGCCAGATTGCAAACTACGAATTCAATTTTACATAACGATTTGCTACTTCCAATCAAGCAATCCTAACATTAATACTAAAAATCCTATAAAAAGATCATTTAAATGGCATTGAATTTTGAACAATTTATTCAGATCTGACTTCTCAAATCTCAAATCGACTACTAAACTTATTGCATGTACTTGGAAAAAAAATCAAAAAACTTAATCAACGGAACAGAAATCGAAACTAAAGGGGGGAAATGGAACATTAAAGTTTACCAAGGAGCGTAAAATTCGACGACTATGAAATCGTGCTTACTAACGGTGTCAGTGAAATTAGATTGATCCAAAGTCAAGACAAACTCTTTCGATTCGCCGCTCTCTTCAGCTGAGATCGCCGTTAGAGAGCATGCGATGACAGCAAAAGCAAGCCAAACTGAAATGATTCTCCCCATTATCGGACCTCTCTTCCTTTTTTTTCTCTAACTTATTTTGCCTTTTAGCTTTCCGTCTCTGAGATTTATAGGGTTTTAAAGTAGTAGTGATAGCAGCCAAGGAGTTCAGAAAGTGAAGGAGACAAAAAAACAGGAATTCTTAGATCACGCTCTCGAGTAGGCTATGATGATCTACTCGCATCGTGCGTTGTTTGATGTAAACGTGGAAGATAATAATTGGATGTTATTCGTGTGATTAGGAGAAAAATCAGTGATAGAAAGGCAAGTATATCTAAGTCTTTTGAATTTCTCGAGATCTTTTAATCAAGACGAATATTGCCACCTCATTTTTATTGTATTTTAATTCCCTCCGTGAGTTTTGGATCTTATAATTCCTTTTTTCTAATGTGGACCGTTTTATACAATATATCCTGATTTTGTAATCTTCAATTTATTTTCCTCAAATTTTCTTTTCGGATGATAATTTTTTACAACATGTTTATAATTAAATTTAAATATCGAAATTAACAAATTTTATTGGACGAGTCTAAAACCATTAATGGTTTGCCAAACAAGTTGGCAACTATATACAATAAATGTTGAAGGTACGGTCAGGTCTGCCATGACTGGCGGAGAAGTTTAGGAAGATGAATACTGTTATCTTTTTTTCTTTTTTAAACGGACAACAATGACGTTAGTTTAAATAATTGAAACTTAAGGTTAGAGATTAGGATTTACGTTAAGTTACGTTTGTAAATGCAACTCTACAGACTTAAAAAGGCTCATTTAATATTTAAAAAGATTTCGTGTCGTATTAATTGTGTTGCTATTAAAATTTTATTTTTTTCTTGTAATTCATCAAATAAAAAATTTTTTAACACTCAAATTTTAAGTTATAAGTAAATTATTTTCTCTATGTCTTGTTTTATCTCATCCATATCAAAAGTACAAATAGATATATTATTTTAATATAATTCATCCGTGACAATTGAATATGGTAAGATTAAAGATTCACACATAGAAGTGTTCATGGGTCGGGCACATACAAGGTATATAGATCAATCTTTTAAGTTTGGGTGCGACTCGGTCTGAAAAATGGGCTTACTTTTTGTCCAAGTCAACCCAATTTAAGAAAGATAAACTCGGACCCAACTCAGCCATATTTGATTTCTTTTTAAATTAATTTTTTGTTTAAAAATATTATACACTAAAATAAAAGTTTTCTAATACATTAAAAATAAACACTACCATAAATATAATAAACGTTTTATTATAATTTTTATATTTTTATATTTTGAGTTGGGATATTTAGTTGGATAAGTACTTTTTAAAATTTTGAGTAATGGGTTTAATTGTTATTTGATTAGTGATTTAATATAAATATAAATAATTATTATTTAACATATATAATTAATATAATACTTTTTATGATATAATATATCCGGGCTGAGCTCAAACCAAAAAAATTTTACCCAACTCATATAAAAAACGAACCTCAAAATTTACACAAATCCATTTTTCAAACCTAATATTTTATCCAAACTTTTTGATTTTTCAAACCATCTTTTCAGATAAACAACTTTCGCACTTCATAGGATTGAGCAAAGATTTTTCACGTGTTCAAATTTTTTTTTTTGGTGAAAAAACAAACTGACAACTTGGAAACTCCTAAGATACATTAAAAGCTTTTTCTTGTAGAAAAGCCGTTACCACTATATCAGGTGGTACTTCAAAAATCCGGAGAGAAGTCTGCCAAGAGAGTCCAATCTTCGCCATTTGATCTGCGGTTAAATTGCACTCCCTAGGAACATGCTTAATTTCCCATTGACCTTCAGAATGCAAAAGTCTTTTAATTCTTCTGAGAAGTGTATTTCCAGAGTCTACCATATCCTCCGTGGACAAAACCCTAACCACTTCAAGATTATCAGTCTGGATCTTGACCCTCTTGTACCTTTTGTTCATTAGGATAAGCACTCCATCAAGAATGCCCTAAAGTTATGCTTCCAATGGTGAACAGCTGCCCAGATAGTGCATGTATCCTAAGATCCAATTTCCATCTCGATCACGCACCACGCCACCTGTTGAGGCATTTCTGGACATTCTAGCCACTGCTCCATCGGAGGAAAGATGAACCCAATTGTCAGAGCAATGCTGTTGAGCCCCCGAAAGAATTACGGCATCCTTGGATTTAATGATAAAGGACTCAAAGTTTTGTGCCCAACTGATTGATGATTTAACGAGCTGGAAAGACGTCCAATCAATGTTTTGAAAGATGAAAAGATTCATGTTCTTCCAAATTCTCCAAGCTATGATCCCGAAAAGGCATGACCAAGTAATTCATTTATCCTGCAATTTAAGATGACAACAAAGATTAGTTTTTAACCAAATTTGTAAAGGGTCAGAAAAGAACCTGGATTGCTTCTCCGGAGGGACAACAAGCTTCCAAGCTTCCTTGGCCGTCGAACAATCGCGAAGTATATGCATGATGTCTTCAAGATCATGTCCGCATCTTGGACATGCACTACTTTGTGCAATTCCTCTTCTGTTCCTCTCTAAGTTAGTTAAGAGCCTCTGATTAGTCACAAGCCAAAGAAAAGTTTGGACTCTCTGAGGTCCTTGATATTTCCAAATGATTTTCCAAATATCATCTTTAGATCTCCAAGAATTCTCCTTTAACGTCCAATAAGCGATTCGGATAGAAAAAGACCCGGATCTCGAACGAGCCCAAATGATTCTATCTTCGCCACCATCCGGATGGGGTGGAGGGATACTAACAATACGCTTCAACATGTCCTCAGGTAGCCAAATACGAAGCATGTCTACATTCCATGATCCATCCTGCAGAACCCAATCCTTCAAAGTGCTATCCAAGTTGAGCCTATCATGAGCGGAAACATAAGATAACAGAGGCCCAACATCAGGTATCCAATTGTCTTTCCATCCACGAATTGTAGAACCATCCCCAATAGACCACATGAGATTTTCACGAAAGAGAGGCCACACTTTAGATAGGGATTTCCAAAGATGTGAGCACTGACTTTTGTGAATAGACTCAGGAAACTGATTCTTCCATCCATATTTCGAACAAAAAACTTGAACCCATAATGTGTCCTTCCTAGAGACAAGATTAAAACCAATCTTCATAAGGAAAGAGTTATTATGGTCTTAAAGATGTCTAAAACCAAGCCCTCCACAAGTCCTGGGCTGACAAATGGACTCCCATCCAACCAAGGCTAATTTTGGGTTTCCAGCTGAACCTCCCCAAATAAACTGTCTAGCTATCTTTTCTATCTCATCACACACCCCTTTCGGAATAGCTAATGACTGCATGAAGTAGCTAGGAATGGCCAGGAGAACCGATTGAGCGAGAGTAACACGCCCTGCAAGGGAAAGTTTTCGAGCGTCCCAATTTTGGAGTTTGCTTCTCACTTTTTTTATCACAAAGTTCAGAGTGCTCTTAGTGACATGATCATGGAGAAGAGATACCCCCAAGTAACTTCCTAGATTAAGCACCTTCTGAAAGCCAAAAAGTTGACTAATCTGATCGCTTAAGTTGATATCCACACCCTTTGAGAAAAACATGTTACTCTTCCTTGCAAATATTTTATGGCCAGAAAGATCACAAAACCGTCTAAGGATCTCCTTTAGCAAAAGAGCTTGATTCATTTCCGCCTTGCTGAAAATAACCAGGTCATCTACAAAAAAGATATGGGATAAAGCTGGTCCCGATCTAGAAAGTCTAATAGGTTGCCACTTGCCAATTTTCATCTCTGAATTGATAAGATATCCTAACTATTCCATACAAAGAACGAAAAGGTAAGGCGGTAACGAACAACCCTGTCTAATCCCTCTTACAGGCTTAAAGGATCTAGAAGGGACTCCATTCCAAAGGATCTGCATAGTGGAGGAGGAGATAGCGTTCATAATGACCTTTCGGAGTTTCTCGGGGATCCCAAAGAAATGACTGAGGACACCTCTATAAATTTCCAACCGACTCTCATCATATGCTTTTTCCAAGTCTAACTTAATGGCCATCCAGTTCTTGCCACCTTTCTTACTTCGCATAGAGTGGATAACCTCCTGAGCAATAATAATATTATCCGATATGTTCCTCCCCGCAATAAACCCTACTTGTTCTGGGGAAATGTAATTCGGAAACACCACTTTGAATCTATTAGCGATCACCTTCATCACCAATTTATACAGAACCGAGTAGAGGCTGATTGGCCGAAATTGACTGAAGTCTTCTGGACGCTCCTTCTTCGGGATAAGAACAATAAGGGTGTTGTTAAGCTCCTCTTCAATTCTGTTACCATCAAAAATTCATTGAACCCACTCACAAACTGCCCCTCCAACTAGATCCCACTGACTTTGGAAGAAATGCGCATGAAATCCATCACTTCCGGGAGCTTTCAGATGAGCCATATCAAACAGGGCTTTCTTAATCTCTTCATTCAACATCGGCTTTTTAAGAAAATCAATATATTGCTCCTTAAGACTGGAAAAGATATCAGAAGGGATATCAGACATGGGACTTGGGTTTTCACCATATAAATTCTCAAAAAACTTGACGGCTTCACCACTGAGAATATCCTGCTCTGAACACCACTCCCCATTACTGAGATGTAAGGCCAAAATACGATTGAATTTCCTCCTTTGCATCGTACGGCTATGAAAATACTTGGTATTCCTGTCCCCAAACTGAAGCCAGTCACATCTATCTTTTTGTCTCTATAAGAGCTCCTCGTGATTAAGCACATTTTCCAGCTCATCTCGAACCTCCATCTCCAAATTTACTAATCTACTAGAGGTCAACTGATCCATGGCCTTTTGAATAGTCCCAAGTGATTTCAAAAGTTGTCTTTTACGAGTGCCTATGTAGCCATATGTGGACCTGTTCCAATCTTTAACATGTGAGGTAAATTCAGATAGCGAAACGACCATGTTACCTGAGTATCTCCATTTGCTAAAGACCAAGTGCTTAAAATTTACATGCTTTGTCCATCCTGCAAGAAAACGAAACGGTCTTCCTCTTGGGGCATTAAGCATAGGCCTGGTTTTAAGAAGAATAGGCCTATGATCCGATTTAATGCGAGGGAGATGGTAAACCAGAGAATGTGGAAAAGCAGAAATCCAAGCATCATTGGCCAGGGCTCTATCCAACCTCTCGAACGTATTTCCTCTTTGCCAGGTATAGGAAAGTCCTATGTAACCATGATCCTGCAAATTACAAATATCAACAAAGTTACCAAACAAATTACATCTCTTACCTATCGATCGATCACTTTTTTTGTCCTTAGGGGATAGAATGGCATTAAAATCGCCCAAAATCAACCATGGAAAGGGGGTCTGAGGCAAGACATTCATTAAATCATCCCATAGAGATTTCCTTCTAGTTCTGTCAGGGCTACCATAAACAACAAAAACAAAAAAACCATCATTAAGATTAATGCCCTGAATACGAAGAAGCATGAACTAAGGATGATTATGAATAATACTGATGGAGATATAGTCCTTCCAACCAACCCAAATGCCTCCTGAGAAACCAACAGACTCAATGCTGTGAGAACGATCAAAGCCCAACTTATCAATAATAGAATTAGCTTTATGACCACTAACTCTCGGCTCCAAAAGACACACAATGTCTGGTTTATATTCGAGATTATATTCACGAAATGCTCAAGAAATTTACTGCTAGCACACCCTTGATGATTCGGGGAAAATATTGAGAGATTAAAATTCATAAGAAATTATTCAAAAAATAATAACAGCACTACCAAAAATTAAAGAAATAATCAAGCCAGAAAAAGTAAATCAGAATTAAACACTTTTACTAGTGTTCGGGATAAATGCATCTGAATCCGCATTTTGAGTCATGGAGATAGACTTGGCCAGCCTAGTTATATACTCACTCAAAGGAATTTTAGAGGAATTTTTAATTTTAAAATTACTCCCTTTCCCATGCGTAATTTTATTTATTTTCCTAGTTGCCCGAAAACCACCTTCCTTACCTCCCATTAATTTTCTGGAAAATCGATTCTTGTTCATATTGTCAATTGATCCTTTCTCTTTGAATAAAACGGATGTGTGCCTGTTGTTATTTAGACCTCCAAGAAAATCAACCATCTGTACTTCAACCATATTATCCTTTGTTGAAACAGGTTTGGTAGGCGTTAAATGACCCTCAACGTCACTTATCCCCTGATCATCAAAAATAAGATTAAGGCAGGATGTATGAATATGTTGTGAAATATTACTATTTCCATGCAATAAAGAAGAACCTATAATCGACTAGTTATTTAATTCATTAAAAGAAGGTTGTGAAGAGGAACTCCCTGTTTCAGTGTTATAATGAATTTTATTCGCGCAAAGAGAATCCAACCCATTAATAGACTGCATCAAATCAACCTTTAATGGGTCTGCCACGGGCTTAATAAGGATTGGGCCTTCTGCTACTGTAGCTTTGTCCTTAGTGGACAGCGAACGGCCCATTAGCTCATTGGTAAATGGGCTCCCTGCTTTGGTGATATGAAAAGCTTGTTTTGTAAATGCTGGGCCCACCTCCTTATTGACCTGAAGCTTGTCAATCACTAGAGTGTCTGTCCCTGAATTCTTCAAAGGTGGACCTTCGAAAACCAAGTTGTTCCCATCAATGCTTTGTGACCGTTCTGCTGACTCATTAAATGGGAGAGTATTTTGAGAAGCCGATGGTCCACTAAGCTTTTTGACTCCCTCCAGCTGTATCCCATTATTATTTCTAGGCCTTCCCCGAGATAACTGTCTCTGTTCCTCTACATTATTGCCAACGTTTTCAAAAGTCTGAAGAATCGCTATTTGTTTATCTTTCCTTTTATTTTGTTCATATTCCAATTCCTCTTTCCTTCCCGAATGTGCCAAAGCTTGAAATCTGGAACCTGAGTTTCCTTTTCCATTGTTATCTCTTTTGGGAAGATTATTTTTCAGTAAATAACTCCGTGATTTCCTGTCAACCACCATCCAAGGCCCGTATGTCTCCTCCTCTCCTCCTTTTTCCGCCTCTGTCGGGGTGATTTTCGCCTGGTCTTTTTCCGGTGCAGACTCCATTTGCAACGAAGGACATAATTCTTTTGTGTGCCCATATTTCCCACAGTTAAAGCAGATCGTCGGCAGCGCTTCATATTCCACCCTTTGTTTCATGCCATTAACAAGAACTTGAGCCGTCAACGACTTGTCCGAGTTGATGTAAACAGCCATCCTAGCAAAGCGACCTTTAGTCCTGCTGTCGGTATTGAGGTCTAGCCGAACGACTTTTCCAATAAGCCCTCCGATTTCCTCTAGAATTTTCTTTTTCTATAAATACCCCGGAAGACCTGGTAGTCGTATCCAAGCCAACACTATGCTTGGAAAGGGTTCAGAGGGACTGAACTCTTTTGTCCAAGGTTGCACCGTTAGATATTGACCGTAAACCAACCACGGGCCCTGAGACAGAACTTTAGTATAATCATGAATGGAATGAAATTTATCCAAATAATATCCATTCTCGATATCCATGAGATGAAAAGGCATGGACGGGTTCCATAAACTACTGATTCGGTTAGAAAGAGCCCTATATCCAATACTTCTTCCGAGCAATTTAATAACTACTGTTAATTCCATTTCTTTGAACAGGATTTGTTGAATCCTCTCCGAGAAATCAATGGCAGGAGTGCCATTAACTACAGATCTACGGATATCTCCCTCCAGAAATTCAAGGTCTTCAACATTTTCGCCTCTAAAAGGATCCAATTTTTCCTCATCAAGTGAACCAGATTTGAACCCCAGGAGTTTATCTTTCCAGGATATTTTTGGACTCGAATCAGATTCAACCAACATATCAATGGCTTCCTCGCCTATTCCTTCTTTAAAGCAGACTTTCTTAGTGTTACGATCCGCCTCCGCCTGAGAACCATCTCCGTCATCAGCTTCCAGATGAGGAGTATTTTACCATATTCCAGAGAGTTTTCTTGCATGTTGTTTTTTCACGTGTTCCTATTTGAATGATTTTTGGCCCTACAAATTCCCAGCCTTTACGTGTTTGCTTCTTTAGTCTGTCCAAAATAAAAATTCAATATTTTAAAATATTTGTATTTATGGTTTGGTAGTTCATATATTTATTGGGGCCATTTTACCAATAAAAGCCTATTTCTAACTTTATTTACGGAAATGGGCCAATTTTTTCATTATTTATCGGAAAGGACCGATTTTGGGAAAACGCTTCCACGTCAGCGCGATTTCAGGAAAAATTTCAACAAAACGCTCCCCCAGGGACGCGTTTTAACCCATGTTTTTTTCCCAAAAAAACCTATTCTCGAATTAAATTTTCAAAAAAAAGGTCATTTTTTAAAATATTATAAAAATAGACCAATTTTTTTAAAAAAATTACGAGAATAAACCTTTATAAAGGCTCAAAGTGGCAACACCATTTTTTTTTAAGGTATCACCAATTAATATGGAAATAAAACTTACAAAGCAAATCTTTATATAGACCCAAAGTCTTATTTCCCTTGTTTTCTTAAGCAATATGGGATATGAGATATGTGTATATATAGACTCATGAATAGTTTTGCAACTTGTTCCTAAACAATGTGAGATTCTTTCCTCTTTTAACTAACAACATGAGATTAAATGCTACACTATATTTGATATTTTTTTTACTTAGAGTTTAAATTTTTTACAAAAAATTAACATTTGTTACATTATAAATAAAACTTTTAAACTCTATAAGTAAAAAAATTATAAAATATAAAATGAGTATGGTAAAATATTAAAAAATAAATATTTAAAAAATTACTAATAGTTGAGTGATCATTTTGTATGTTTTTATAATTCGATAGCTAAAAAATCATAGTTAAGTAACTACTAATGTAATTTAATCTAGATATAAAATATGAAAAATTATTATTATATTTTATGTATATTATATATTTCTATAAAAAAAGACTTATTCAACATAATTATATACTATGTTTAAATAGATTATCTATCTAGTCAAAACACATCTGAAATAAATTTATCGGCATTCATTAGGTGATGAAAATTAAATTAAAATTAGAATTAAAAAAATTAATGAGTATAGTAAAATATTAAAAATAAATAAATATTTAAAAAGATATATCAATTTTTTTAAAATTACAAAAAAAATACTATTTGAGTACCAAATACTCACAATTTATTTATTAATCAAACATTCATAATATAAAATAAAATAAAATAAAAATTAAAAGTATAACTTCTAAATTTAAATAATGGAAAATTATTTTAAAAATTAGAATTGCATTGATATTAACTTCAAACATTTAAAATTGAATAGAAGATTATTGCATGTACAAGTTTCATATGTGCAATTTGTTCTCTTTTTTTTTAATAGTTCTTTTGTATATGTTAACAATTCTAAAATGAAACAAGATTAAAGATCTCAAAAGATAATTTTATAATATGAGAAAATGTTAACAAAATATAAAAAAAAATAGAAATTGTTTTGTAAAAAAAATATAAAATATAGTGTAGCATTTAATCTCATGTTGTTAGTTAAAAGAGGAAGGAATCTCACATTGTTTAGGAACAAACTGCAAACCTATTCATGAGTCTATATATACACATATCTCATATCCCACATTGCTTAAGAAAACAAGAAAAATGAGACTTTGAGTCTATATAAAGATTTGCTTTGTAAGTTTTATTTCCATATTAATTGGTGACACCTTAAAAAAAATGGTGTTGTCACTTTGAGCCTTTATAAAGGTTTATTCTTGTAAATTTTTAAAAAAAATTGGTCTATTTTTATAATATTTAAAAAATGACTTCTTTTGAAAATTTAATTCAAGAATAGGTTTTTTTTTGGAAAAAAAATACGAGCTAAAATGTGTCACTGGGGGAGCGTTTTTGCCACATCAGCAAAGTGCGTCCACGAGAGCGCGATTTGTGCTGATGTGGCAAAAAGCTCCCCCAGGGACACGTTTTGCTGAGAAAAAACGTGCTGACGTAGAAGCCTTTTTTCTCAAAATCGGCCCTTTCCGGTAAATAATGAAAAAATTAGCTCATTTCTGTAAATAAAGTTGGAAATGGGCCTTTATTGGTAAAATGACCATTTATTTGTATGTATAAATAATAAATAATGTTATGTCATTTATTGAAAAGTTTAATTATTTGTATTAGAAATTTTATCATGTGTATACTTATAGAAATCACAAATTTAAAATATAAATGTGTGTTTAAAAATAATATACAATAAATATTAAAACATATGGTTTAAAACTAATTAATAATAACATATGAAATATGTACGATATTAAAATAGAATAAATTAAATTAAATTTTTAGTAAAATAAAATTTAAAACCATAAATATATACAATCTTAAGTTGGTGTCGAGTTAACTTATGAAATTAACTTAATCAACAACATTATTAATATATACAATCTTGAGTTGGTGTCGAGTTAACTTGTGAAACCAACTTAATCAACAACATTATTAATATATACAATCTTAAGTTGGTGTCGAGTTAACTTATGAAATTAACTTAATCAACAACATTATTAATATATACAATCTTGAGTTGGTGTCGAGTTAACATATGAAACCAACTTTATCAACATTATTAATATATACAACTGATGAAGGTAATAAAATGTGCATATTAAAATTAAAGTGTATAAAAAAGTATTAGAATAAAGTTTTGGTTGAGTGATAAATTTAAAGTTTTACTACTGTAATTAGCATGAGTTTAAATCTCATCATATGCATTTTATTTCTTTAAAATAAAAAGACCAAAGTGACCTTCAATAATATAATTTATTTTAATTACGGAAAGACATTTCCGTAATTTCCCAATTAATATTTTATTGTTGTAAGTTCGAATCGTATCACATGTAAATTTTTTATTAGCTTAAATCTATAATATATACAAAAGCACAAGTTTAGAAAAACTTTTGAACTGAAAAAGAATGTCATTTATTTTCTATCATATTACTAAATTAACTTTAAAATTAATTATAATTTAATTTAGAATTATTAGTTAAAAAATTGTGTTGATTTTATCACTTAAAAAATTTGACGTAAAAAGTTGTGTTAATTTTAATTTGACATTATATCAATTTTATCTCTTAAGGTTTACAATTTTTTTTTGGATAAATTTAACCTTTAACCTTTTAAAAAAGAGTCGAAATCATTTTTTTTTAGCTAGAATACTAACTAAAATTTTAAATTTCTAAACATGACAACATGCATGACAATCTATGTGTACTCTCATGCTATTTTCTTTTGAATTTTTATGAACTTTTTATATTTTTTTAATTTTAATTTTGATTTTTTTATAATTTTTGAATTATTTATTTACGTAACATATAATATAAATGATGTTATGTTAACATGATGTGCACATGGACTGTCATTCAAGTTGTCACACCAACAATGTTAAAATTTAATGTTTCAGTTATCATTTCCATTCAAAAACGACTTGACTCTTTTTTGAAAGGTTAAGAGCCAAATTTAGCTCATAAAAAGAATAAGAGCCAAGTTGACAAAAAATGTAAACATTAAGGGCTAAATTTATCATTATGCCTTTAATTTTTTTTTTTAAAAAATTGTACTTATTGATGTAAACTATAATTATTACTTGAATAGAACTCTAAGCTAACCCTAAAATCGCCAAGAGTGCTCTCCAGAGAGTCCTAGAGAAAACAGCAACTGTTGTGGCTTGGGATGACGGAGATCGGTGGTGACGATGGGGTAGAAAGGGAGGAGATTTCCCTTCTTGCTGGAGAATTGGTTCAACTGTCTGTAAAGGGATCAGTTGTTACCCCGAGTGACAAGCCAACTTTGATTTGTTCAATCTGGACAACAAAGTTATACAATCCAGAAAGCTTTAAGGCTCAGATGAAGAGTATTTGGAAGACAAAAAAGAAGTTTGAGTTCAAGTCAACAGGTCAGAATTTATTCTTAATTATTTTTGATTTGGAAAAAGATTTAGAGATGATCCTAGAGGGGAGACCGTGGTTGTTTCGAAAGAATCTGATTCTTTTTAACAGATTATTACAGCCAGTAGAAAGATCACAGATCAGGTTAATTTCTTCTCCATTCTAGTTAAAGATAGCAGGGTGTTCGCCTAAATTTGATAAAAAATATTTACTTCATGCAATAGGAGTTTCTTTTGGTGGAGTTATCAGATATGAAATCAATGAAGAGGTATGCCGCCTTAGAATTAATATTGATGTGCAAAAACCCCTTAGACGTGGTATTTTTGTATCTACAGATAATTCCAATAAGTCATGGGTTCCCTTTAAGTATGAGAAGTTACCAATTTTCTGTTTTGGGTGTGGTAGAATGGGGCATGGTCTTGAAGATTGCCAAGTATTAGACCCTGCAAGGAAAAATAATGTCAGATCCGATCCACCTTTTTCGTTGGCTTTAAAAGCAGAATCAACCTTAGTCAGGAAGGAGTGCGTGAAATTTAATGCTTTCTCTAAAATTGGAAGGATTCAGTGTTGTTATACAGGAGAAGATGGGGAACATTCTCCAAGGAAGAAAATAGACGGAGATATGGATCTTATGAATGGGAAAATCCAGAGTAGAATTGATTTGATTAATGGAGATGGAAAACCTTCAGGAAGGGAAGAAGAACTGAATTCTACAGGAGCTGTTCTGTCTCATGAAGAAAGTTATAGTGAAACAAATAATCAAATCTGTGCCAAGAAAACCCGATGGAAGAGATTGGAAAGGGTACAACCAGTGTTGATGATGGAAACGCAAGGTGATGCAAAAAAGAGGAAGTCCTCGGAATCTGATATGGAGAACCAGCTTAGAGCAAGTCTCGATACTGGCACAAAAAGAATGAAGAAAGAAGGAAAACTGGTTTGTGAAGGGAATTTTTCGGTTGATGAAGTTGATGTCACGGATAGCGATGATAATCTACAATCCAAGAGATCGGCGGTTGCCAAATGGCAAGTCGACCGGATGCAATGAAATGCATAAGTTGGAATGTCCGTGGGTTGGGGAGTCCACGGGCTACTAGGAGGCTGCGAAATTTCTTAAAACAGCAGAATCCCCAAATGGTCTTCTTAATAGAGACAAAAATTGACAGGAAACGAATGGAGAAAGTTAGGGTGAGGTGTGGTTTTTCAAATGGGATTGATATTGATGCAAATGGTACACGTGGGGGTCTAAGTTTAGCATGAAGGAAGATTTTTCGGTTACTCTAAAGAGCTTCTCAAATAATCACATTGATGTTATGGTCAGAGAAGGAAATGTAGATGCAAACCAAGCGATTTACTGAGATTTTATGGTTCTCTCTACTAAGTAATAATAAAGATGATTCATGGAACCTGTTACGGAAATTGGGGGAAGATAAAAATCATCCATGGCTAGTATGCGGGGATTTTAATGAGATCTTGTATTCTACTGAGAAGAGGGGAGGGATTCCAAGGGACGAAAGGAAGATGGAGTCATTCAGAGAAGCTCTAGAAGAATGTCAACTTGAAGACATAGGATTTTCGGGGGTATGGTTCACCTGGGAAAGAGGAAATTTTGCAGCAACAAATATCAGAGAAAGATTAGACAGAGGAGTAGCGAATGAAGGATGGAGAACTCTTTTCCCAACAGGTACTATCTATCATCTTCCTCACTCGATGTCGGATCATTGTCCTCTTCTTATTAATACAATGAGTGAAAGAACCCGCTCTAGAACTTCACAGTTTAAGTTTGAGGCCTGGTGGTCACAAAAGAATCATTTGAGGCAAGCGTTAGACAATCTTGGGAATCAACTCCAGGATCAATTGTGGAGAAATTAGGAAGTCTACAAAGAAATCTTAAAGAGTGGGAATGTTCAATTAAAAAGGGGAATGAGGGGTTAAAGAAGAAGCTATCAAAGGATCTTAAATTGCTGATGTCAGAGGATAGAGATGATGTTACCTTAGAAAGGATTATCTACACAAGGGTTCGTTTGAATATGGAAATTGATAGGGATGAAATATACTGGGAGCAGAGAGCTAGAGCTAATTAGCTTAAAGCGAGAGACAAAAATTCGGCATTCTTCCATAAATACGCATCAACTCGAAAGAGAATCAACACGATTTCTCGATTAGAGGTAGAAGATGGAAGGGAGGTTACTGAGGAGAAAGAGATCGTAGAATCAGCGTATTCTTTTTTCAGGAATCTTTTCATGTCCAGAAGAGTCGGTGAATTTTCTCATCTACTTCAAGGTATTGAGAAGAAAATTTCTTCTAACATTAACGCTTCGCTTTTATCTGCCTTCACAGAAGAAGAGGTGTTTTCAGCTTTAAAAGAAATGTGGCCAATTAAAGCACCAGGACCTGATGGGTTTCCAGCAATGTTTTTTCAAAAAATTTGGCACATTGTGGGTAAAGATGTTACCTCCTTTTGTTTGGGAATTTTGAACAATGGTCAGAGTTTTGGTCATCTAAATTCTACAGATATTGTGCTTATACCAAAGACCCAAAATCCTAGTAATCTATCAAATTCTAGACCAATCAGTTTATGTACGGTCCTTTATAAAGTTGTGGCAAAGGCAATAGCTAACAGACTTCAGGGAGTAATGGAGATGTGTATTGATGAGTCACAAAGTGCTTTTATTCCGGGCAGGTTAATCTCTGATAATACCTTAGTGGCGTATGAGATGTTGCACACATTTCGTAGAAAGCAAACGGGGAATAAAGGGTTCATGGCAGAAAAGCTTGATATGAGTAAGGCGTATGATAGGGTCGAATGGGCTTTTATTAGGGAAGTTATGTTGAAAATGGGGTTTGATAACAAATGGGTTGATCTAATTCTAAAATGCATCACTACTGCATTTTTTGCTATTAACGTTAATGGGATCAGGGGAGAATCTTTTAAAGCTACTAGGGGTTTGAGACAGGGGGATCCCTTAAGTCCCTTTCTCTTTCTATTTTGCAGTGAAGGACTATCGGCTTTAATGAAGATGGCCCAGAAAGAAGGTGGATTAATAGGAGCAAAAGCAAGTCGGAGTGGACCAGCGATTACACATTTATTGTTTGCTGATGACTGCATCCTCTTCGGAGAAGCAACAAGAAAGGGAGCAAGACTGTTTAAAGGGATTTTGAAGGAATACGGTGATTGTTCAGGCCAATGTGTGAATTTTAGCAAATCCTCGATCTTTTTCAGTTCAAATACAAAAGAAGAAATTAATGAGGAAGTTTTGGGAATTTTGGGGGTGAGACTATCAACAAATATGGAAAAGTATTTAGGTCTCCCAAGTTTGGTTGGCAGACGTAAGAAAGAATCTTTTCAAGCTCTAAAAGAAAAGATTATACTCAGAATCAAAGGTTGGTGTAATAGATTTTTATCTTAAGGCGGAAAAGAAGTGTTTATAAAATCAGTTCTTCAAGCCATTCCTACATATGCTATGTCGTGCTTTTTACTACCAAATTCTTTTTGTGAAGAACTCGAGAAAATTATTGTAAGATTTTGGTGGCAAAAGAGTTATGGGAAGTAGGGTATTCACTGGTGTCAATGGCAGAACTTGTGCTGTTTAAAGGAGGATGGAGGAATGGGTTTCAGGAATTTGGCCAAATTTAACGTGGCATTATTGTCAAAACAAGGTCATGCTTTTATGAACAATCCAGATTCCTTAGTAGCGAAGGTTTATAAAGCTAAATATTTTTCAACACAAACTTCATCAATTCGAGTTTGGGGAGTAACAGTCGTTTACATGGAAAAGTATATGGGCAGCTAAGGGGTGTTAATGGATGGACTCATTGGAAGGTGGGAAGTGGTACAAAATCTCGCTTTTAACGATGCTTGGGTATCGGTTTGCATAACCCCGTGTTAATTTCGTATGTTAACAGCTTTAAATGATTTTAAAGTGGCCAATTTGATAGATCATAGCAAATAGAAATGGAAAAATGAGGTGTTAGAGTCTACCTTTCCGGACTTCATAGTTGAGAAGATTCTGCGCATCCCATTAGCAAAGGAACCGAATGATGATGTGATGGCCTGGAGTGGAGAACCCTCGGGAGAATTCACGGTACGAAGCGCCTACAAACTATTACAACATACCGAATTGGATCCTACGGCTTATGCCTTACAAACAGTCTATTATAACTTCTACAAAAAACTCTGGTCAATAAATCTCCCTTCTAAGATCAAGATTACAACATGGAAAATTTCGTGGAATTATCTTCCTACAAGGGTTAACATGCATCATAGGAGACTGTCGAATATTTAAATTTGCCCTCGTTGCGGAACAGGAGTAGAGGATATAAGTCACTTATTTCGGGAATGTCCTGTTTCACTTGAAATTTGGAAGTAGTTATCTCTTCTGGATTTTCTCAAAACTTCAGATATGGGGTTTAAATAATGGCTTACCTGGGTCTTTGAGAAGTGCAATCCTGTACAGTGTAGACTTTTTTGCTGCACCTTGTGGGCTATCTGGGGTGAAAGAAACAGGGGTGTTCATGAGAGAATCCAAAGACCTGTAGAGTAAACAGTAAAATTCATCAGAAATTACATCCTTGAACTAGATGCGATTGAGAAAGCAACAACAGCGAAAAAAGTTCAGTTAGAAGCTAAACACTAGAAACCCCTTTCAGAGTAGTTTGTCAAACTTAACTTTGATGCAGTGTTCGATAGTTCTTTGGGTCGAGCATCAGTGGGTGTAGTGGCAAGGGATAAGGATGGATCAGTCTTGCTGTCACTCTCAATGATACATGAAAAAGTACCAACTGCTTTCGTGGCTGAGGCAATCGCTTGCAGCATTGCGGTGCGTACCGGAGTCGACATGCGGTGGAGGAAAATAGTTATTGAGGGTGATGCGTTGACAGTAATAAAGAAATGCAGAAAACAGATGAAAGATAGATCACTGATAGGGGCTATTATTCATGACATTCAGCAGTTACAGACAAAGATTGAGGAGTGTTGTTTCGAGCATATACCAAGAGAATCAAACAACCTAGCCCATACTTTGGCTACAGAAACTTTAAAATCGTTGAGAGAGTTTTACCTGGTAGGCGGTGTCCCAGAGTTTGCCAAGCATCAGAACGTTAAGGATCTAGGGGAAGTTTAAAGTGCCAGAGGATCTGATAGTGAATAGAGGAGGCGTGTATAGAAAGGAAGGGCGATGGAGAGAATAGACTCAGAAATGAAGCAGATGGAGAAATGAATCGTCAATACCAAGAAGATAATGCACTTGATGGAGAAATGGGGAAGCGTCCAGAAGAAGCTATACTGATGGGACGATTGGACGGCTGAAGGGTTTCTGATTGGGCAGATGCGAGGCGAATTTAATGCTTCCAGACTTTTTCTTTGTTTATTTTCAAATTTTAAATTATATGAACAGGTTGTCTTTATTAGGGCCAGATTTGTTTTATGAATTTGTTTATTTTCATGGGTCTTAGGCTTTATATTTTGGACCTTCTATTATTTTGTAACTGGTTTATGGAAGTAAATATAGCCCAATTTGAATTTTTTCAAAAAAAAAAAAGAACTCTAAGCATATTAATTATCACTTAATTAATTTTAGAGTTTATATAAATTAAAATTAAAGTTTAGCTCTAGAAATAGCATTCAGTAATTAAGCATATTCAATCAAATAGCATCTAAGACAAATTACCAGCAAAAAATAGAGATTTTTAGCATAAATAAATTAGAATTATATAAAAAATAATAAATAATTAAAGCCATGGTTTTTTCGGAAAAACAATATCAAATCATATTCGAACAACAATAGCATCGAAAAGTGTTTGAAGAATATAATAATTGATGATAAAATAATATAATATTATGATATTATATTTTTAAAAATTCTTTTATAAGTTTATATTGCGGGAAGCAAGCATTTAAAACTGTTTCCTTTTTTATTATCTTTATTTGTTTGGTGCAGGTGACAAATGTTTTGTGGATTTGTTTTAAAAAGAAAGTCAAATTTTAACAATTATTTTTAATCACTATTACTAAATATGTTGATTAATTTAGTTTAAATATTTTTACTATTTATCGTAAACTATTATTATAATCATTACATGTTGTTTTACCTATTTTTTATTTTTATTTTTCAGATTAACATTATAGTTTCATTTCTTATATAGTTTCAAATTTATATATTATTTAAAACCTAAGAGAAACTATCATTATCAATGATAGGTGACAATAATTAAAAATATTTTATTTAAAAAATAAACGTGTAAATTTACATACAACACATGTAAAATTAGAAACTAGTAATAGTAAAGATAAACGATGGATGGAGATAATAAAGTATTCATAATATACTTAAAATGTAAATAATAATTAAAATAAAGTTTTGACTTAATGGTAAATTAATGTATTGCTAATGTATGTAGCACAAGTTTAAATAGCACCACATGTAATTTTTTTATTAACATTTTTTGAAATATAAAAAGATTAAAATATCCTCGAATAATATAATATATTTTAACTACAAAAGTACATTTTTGTAATTTCCCTAATCGAGTTGGTGCCTAATTGACTCGTGACACTCGCTCAATCAGAAGCTTAATTAATAGCAAGCATAAATTCACAAATATATAAAAGAATTATATAACAAATATATTTATTAAAGCCTTATATGAAAACTAAAAATTGTTTTAGTTTAAATGGTTAAAAAAAAAAAAAGTTTAATGTGCATGATGTATTTGGCTCAAATCTCATTATGGATAAATTTTTATTGATGCATAAAAACTTAAAAAGACAAACTTCCACGTAACCATATAACTTACTTTGCAAATAAAATGGTTTTTTAGTAATTCCCTAATTGAGTTGGGGTTCGGTTGATGAGTGACACAAACTCAATAAAAGGCTTAATAAATAGTATAAATGTATTTTAGATTTATATTTAATTTATTGTAAGCATATAAATTTTTATATATCAATAGTTTACTATTAAATCTTTTTATTAGTAGTATTTATTTGTAAGAACTTTTTTTTAATGAAATATTTTAATGTCTATTTAAGAGAGAGGTGACCTAGAGGTTACCTAGGGCCTATAAAATAGAGAAATGATTATTGGGGCAAGTTTGTGGTTCGAGACATTCTTTGATACTTTAATCTTGTTGGAACATTTTCAAGTATTTATAGTGTTCTAATAACTATAAATAAAAGGGTGTAATGTCTTTTGGTTATTGATCAAGAGTTATATCACTTATTTTTTACAAAGAATTATAACTATGAGATATTAGTTAAATAATTATGTCTCTTTTAAAGAGTGGTTATTAAAAAAAGACACCTATCAAAAATTATGTCTCTATAGTGACATAAGAATTCCTATAAATAAGAGTGAGATTTCATTTGAAAAACATAAAAAAAATTCTCAAAAGTTCTTTCTATCCTTTCCCCATCTTCTACTATTATTAGATTGTTTTATAAAGAATTACTGCAGAAATTCTTTATAAAAATTGATTTTCTTGTTATACTCTGCTTAGTGCTTTGTGGACTATTTTCGTCAGTGAAAAACGCAAATAGGCATTGGGTTTTATTGTATCCTCAAGGTTCATTTGCTTGAAACTCATTTGCACACCGAGTATAGGTAGGGGCAAATAGAACCTTAAAGATAGTGGCTTGATACACGCCTTGGAGCCTTGTTCTATTGTTTTGTTTTTCTGTTTGAGTTGTTGTTCGTGCTCCGTTCGTGTGTTCGAGCTTTTCCTCACCAAAGTTTCGCACTAACAATTTTAAGAGTTTAATAATTTTTCGTGATAGCTACTACAACACATGAAAGTGGAACACTAAGGGGAGTTAGCTTCCAACTTTGTCAAGTTTGATCGGTTTGATGGTGGTAATTTTCGACGATAGTAGAAAAAGATACATTTCTTATTATAAACTTTGAAAATTGCTTATTTTTTGGATAGTCCAAAACCGGAATAGAATGAAAATGAAAATGTTGTTGCGACCCGAGAAAGGAAAAAATGGGACAATGTTGATTACATGTGCATAGACCACATATTGAATGGTTCATTCAATAGTTTGTTCGACACATACCAAAACGAGGTCACCGATAAGGAATTACGGGAAAAATTGGAGACAAGATACATGACCGAAAATGCTACAAGTAAGAAATGCTTTGTTAGTTGTTTCAATAATTATCAAATGATTAATGGTCTTTCTGTTATGGAGCAATTTCGTGATATTGAAAAATGTTGAATCAGTTTAAGCAATATGATATGAAAATGAATGAAATAATTGTTGTATCCTCCATTATAGACAAACTTCCTCCATATTGGAAAGAATTTAAAAGAAGTCTCGAACATAAAAAAGAGGAAATATCTCTTGAAGCTTCAACAAATCATCTTCATATTGAAGAAGAATACCAAAAGTAAGATCAGAACATAGATTCTGAAAATACCAAAGTGCATGTTACAAAGGAAGTAATAGACTACTAAACCATCCAAGAGAAAGTACAAATAGATTGTTAAAGTTCCTAAGTTAAAAAAGAAACAAAAGGGCTCATGCTACCATTGTGTTAAGTCGGGACATTTCAAGAATGAATGTCGATTTTTAAAGAAGAAATCTTCTTCTAAGGCTAATAATAAAAAAAATTGCTACCATGGTTTCTGAAATTAATATGGCATAAGATGATAATGTGTGGTGGTTTCATACCAGAGCAACCAAACATGTGTACAAAGACAAAAGCATGTTCACAAAGTTCACACAACGTGAATATGATAATGACTTGTACATGAGAAATTCTTCTATCGCAGCAATCAAAGGCAAAGAGTCTGTTGAACTACAATTCACTTCTGAAAATATTTTAACCTTGAATGATGCATATTATATACCAAAAGTTAGGAAGAATTTAGTGTGTGGATGTCTGTTGAATAAGTTTGGTTTCAAATTTGCCTCTAAGGCAGATAAGTTTATTCTATCTAAGGGATGAATTTTTGTAGGGAAAGATTATATGTATGAGGGTATTTTCAAACTCAATGTTATTAATAAGAATAAAGATATTGTTTCTACTTATATGGTTGAATCTTCTTATTTATGGCATTATAAATTAGGTCATTTAAATTATAGAAAATTAAATGACATGCATAACTTAGAATTAATTATTGTTTTTAATAATATTATTATTATTAAAAAATACAATACATGTATATTGACTAAAATTACTAGAAACCCTTTCCCTAAGGTTAAAAGGAAAAAAATACTTGATATGATACATAGTGATTTATGTGACATGCATAATACTCCTACATTAGGAGGAAAGAAATATTTTGTTACTTTTATTGATGATTGTTCTTGTTATTGCTATGTATGTTTATCGCATTCAAAAGATGAAGCACTTAATAAATTTAAGGTTTATAAATATGAAGTTGAACTTTAATGTGAACCATTTATCAAGTGCTTAAGATTGAACAAAGGTGGAGAATACTATAACCCAAATTATTTTGAATCCATTGGGATTATCCATCAAGTTTCAGCCCTTTACACACCACAATATAATGGTGTAGCTGAAAAGAAAAATAGAGTCTTGACTAAAATGGTAAATTCAATGTTATCATATTCAGGTTTTGGATAAAGTTTTCAAGGAGAAGCTATTCAAACAGCTTGTCATATATTGAATAGAGTTCCTAATAAAAAAAACTAAAATAACCCCCTATGAACAATAGAAGAAAAGGAAATTAAACTTTAATTATTTGAAGGTTTGGGGCTGTAGAGTTATTGTCCAAGTTCTAACACCTAAACGTAACAAGTTAGGTGAAAAAGGAATTGAATGCATATTTATAGGATATGCACATAATAGCAAGGCATATAGGTTCATGGTAATTTAACCAAATGATTCAATTTCAATTAATATTGTCATTGAATCAAGATATGCTATTTTTTTATGAAAATAGATTTTGTTCTATTTCAAGACAATTACAACCATAACAATTAATTTATTATTCAAAGGAGAATAATATTCCATTAGAACAAATTGATAATAATGATGAACCTTGTCAAGAATTAAGAAGAAGTAAAATGATTAAAAGGTTAATGATTTTGGACTAGATTTGTAACGCCATAAAATTTTTGTTTCAGCTTTTGTGAAGATTTGACACAACTGTGTATCTGCTTCAGTGGTTAAGTGTTCTGGGTGTGTGTGTGAGGTCCCAAGTTCAAGCCCTATCTTTGGCAAATTTTGATATTTGTCTGATCTAAGCCTTATGTTTGGGGAGTGGGCTTATATTAAAATAATTTTAGAAATATATCAGAATGGGCTTGTTGGTCTGGTGGTTAAGTAGAGTGTTAGTTTGCTGAAGGTCTTGTGTTCGAATCCCTGCGCGAGCGTGGGTGTTTATTTATGTTTGATTGCCCGAGAGAGTTACGGTCAAACAGGAATTCTGAGTAGTGGGTTACTGGGATTATTGGAGAGATTTGAGGGATATGGGGAGTTGGGAATTATCTTCATTAATTTTTTTTCAAAAATTTCGGTTGTTTTCCCAAATTCTGACGCGATTCTCTACTTCGCTGCTGAAATTTTGTCTCCCTTTTCCCTTTTCGTTTTTTTGAATTATGTTTAATTCGTTTCCTTTTCGCACACCGTCTGATTTCGCTGATTCGATAAGTGGAGTTAAATGCTTTATAATCTTGTTTTCAAATTGCCGTTTGGAAACTTATTTCCAGTTTTGGCAGCGGCAAGTCATGAAGTTCAAAGTTCTCCTCTCGCGGATTTGTAGTCAAATCGCACGGAGTGTTGGGGTAAGCATTGAACACTTGTTTTGGACTTTTTTCGGTATCGAGTTTTCAGTTTAATCGTGTTTTAGGACTAATTTCAAACGTTATTATGACGATTATAGGTTTTGGAAGGCTTATGAGTGGTTTTTACTTCGAATCGATACCAGGTGTGTACCCGAAAACACAGAAAATAGGGTTTCAGCGAAAGTCAAAAACCCTACTGTCAACGCCACGCAGGCGTGTGGTCGCATGTGGTAGGCCATGTGCCATAACACGGGCGTGTAATTTACGAGGCCAGGCCGTGCACGCAAGACAAGGTCGTGTGATGGCCAGGTAGGCCGTGTGCGACACACGGGCTAGATTGATTTGGGCCGTGTGGGCCACACGGACGTGTGGAATTTTGGGAAAAGTCGTGTGATCCACACGGCCAGGGCCAAATTGTGCCGTATAGGCCACACGGGTGTGTGAGCCCACACGGGCATGTCACATGGGCGTGTGAGCCCATTTAACTGAAAAGTGATCTAAGGTTGCACGGGTCGCCCAAGTCGATTGTGAACCTACTGTAGGGTCGGTAAGCACTACTTAGACCCCTAAATGCGTGAACTGTATGTGTGATGTATGCACTGAGCATGATGATTATATGAATGAATACTGAACTATATGTATAACTGATATTCATGTATTAGCACGTCATATACTGTATGTTGTATTGCACCGGGTTGGGATGTTGATATTTGGAAGAAGTGTACTGAAAGACTCTTAAGCCTATTATCTGGCAACTCAGCTGCAATTTACTGATTATGTGCCGCATTCAGTACTACTTGGAGTGTAGGGATGGGTAGGTGTTTTAAACCCCACATGGAGTGTAGGGATGGACGGAGATGGTGTGTAGAGGCTGGTTGGGTAGGGCTCACATTTCTCGACTAATGTATATCCGATATCAATCAGAATTCGCTTAGGCCTTAATGCATATCTGATATTAAAACTGAAATGGGCTAAGGCCCGAACTACTACTGAAACTGAAATGGGCTTAGGCCCAGGCTGCATTTGACTGCTTGTTGTGTTTGACTGTATGCATGTCTTCTGTGGGGATTACACACTGAGTTTACGTAAACTCACCCCTTTCTGTTTTATTTGTACAGGTAATCCCCAGACTTAGATGGGTTGGTATGGCGGAGGACACCACGATGACCACATAACTGTTAAATTGTTTTAATTCCATCTAAGGTTCTGTTTTCCCTATTAATTTTTTGAGTATTTTTTATGTAAGTTGGACTTTTGGACTGTTTGTCTTTATTTTGGGATTTTAACTATTCCATGGATTTTAAACTGCAAAACTCAACGAAAACTCGGTTTAATAAAAAATAACATTTTTCCTAACGCGAACGGTTTCCTAAAATATCACGATTTTAAAAGCTTCCGCCATAGAATATGTTTTTAAATGAATCAAATTAACGAGAAAATGATTTTTGAAACCAACGAGTGATTGATAGAAGATAATAAATGGAAACGGTTTTAACTTGTTAATTTCGCTTTCAAATTCCATTTCCTGTGACATCGTCAGATTCTGTTATAACGTCTAGGCCGGGTTTGGGGTGTTACATTTAGTGGTATCAGAGCCTAGTTGTAAAACTCAGTTGTGAATTTAGGGTTTTAAATTTTGGTTCTTAAGAACTGATTTACAAATGATTTGAAATAATTTGACTGAAAATGTGGTACACCGAGTCTCCGGCGCCGATCCTGTAAGTATTCTGATAAACTATTATTATAGATAGTCTGTTTTGAAAACACTTTAGTTAGTGTATACTGAAACTGTAGTGAAACTGAAACTGATAGAGACCGTACTTACGAAAAACAAACTCTAAATTTATAGTACTGCTTTACATAAAACATCTGTTAATAAAAACTGAAACTGTAACTGATTCATAAAATTGGTAATACAGATAAATCTGAATAGACAAGAGCGTACGAGGTATCCGTGGACATGGTACTAGAGGCCGAGGTAGAGGCCGTAGGGGGCTCGAGCTGAGTCCTCTTCTTTAGACAGCATGCCGAATCTGGACACGAGTGAGACACCTGTGTCACCTGCTACTGAGACTGGGTCTTAGAGTCAATCGACTGGGGACGACGCACTGTCCCAAGCCATGCTGAGGATACTAGAGAGGGTCGCTAGGCCCAACACTAGATCTGGGGGCCGAGGGTCGGTTACGGAACGACTCCGGTTCAATAGAGCTGAACTTTTTAGGGGTGTCACTGGAGTCACCCCTAATGTGGCTGAATACAGGTTGGAGGCCACAGAGAGGATTATGGACGATCTGGACTGTACCCCTGAGCAGAAATTGAAGGGTGTAGTCTCATTGCTTCGTGATGAGGCTTGTCAGTGGTGGTTGACTTTTAAGGAAGGCACTTAGCCTGACCGTCTGACTTGAGAGTTCTTTAAGACTTCATTTCAGAGTAAATATGTGGGAGCCAGTTATGTTGATCCTAGGAGACGTGAGTTCTTGAACCTCACACAAGGTGATCGATATGTGGCCGAGTATGAGACTGAATTCCTAAGGCTGAGCCGCTATGCTCGAGGCATGGTGGCGGATGAGTATGAGAGATGTGTCCGATTCGATGATAGTCTTAGGGATAATTTGAGGGTACTGATAGCTTCACAGAGGGAGCGAGAGTTTTTCGTTCTGGTAGAGAAGGCGAAGATCGCCGAAGAAGTTAAGTGCGTTGAGCGCCAAAATAGAGACCGTGAGAGGGGTAAAAACAAGAGGGATTCAGAGCCCTCGAGTTCGGTACTGAGGCCTAAGAAAAAGGACAGGACTAATGGGTCGATTAGAGCTGGGACCCCTGTTGCTCCTACTGGATTACAACTGTGTGGAGATTATGGTAGACGCCATCAGGGAGAGTGTTGGGGGAGGACTGGGGCGTGTCTGAGGTGTGGGTCGTTAGAGCACTGCATTCGGGAGTGTCCGCTGAGGGCCGATCAGGTGCAAGCTCCGGGTTCTAGTACTGCGCAGTCACAGAGGGTAGTTCAGCAGCCACCGAGGGGCTGTGGTCAGGCTAGATGTGGTAACGGTATGGGCAAGAGGGCGCGAGCACTAGGCGAGGTGCCGACAGATCGGTGCGCGGCAACCTTCTCTTGTTTTTTTGCCGTCGTCGGAGGAGGACAGAGATGCTCTAAATGTCATTATCGGTACGTTCTTCATTTATGATTTACCTTACTTTGCTTTGGTAGACATAGGTTCCACACATTCCTATGTAGCTAGCATTGTGCCTGGAAACTTGAGGATTTTAGTTGAAAGTAGTTCTAGTAAGGTGACGGTACTGAGTCCACTGGGGCAATCGGTTCAGGTTAGCAAACTGTATAGAGATGTTCCGCTAGAGGTTCAAGGGTCGGTATTTTTAGCTAATCTGATGGAGCTTCTATTTTAGGAGTTCGACCTGATTCTGGGTATGGACTGGTTGAGCAAGCACCGTGTCAGTCTAGACTGTGCGACTAAGAGGGTCTTCTTGAGAACTGAAAAGGACAATGAGGTAGTTATGATTGGAGAACGCCAGAATTATTTGGCTAATGTGATCTCTATACTGGTGGCTGAGAAATTGGTTCGTAAGGGATGTGAGACGTTCTTGGCCTATGTTAGTGTTTCCATTTCTGAAGAATCTACTGTAAAGGACATCAGAACTGTAACAGATTTTTCGGACATCTTTCCCAAGGAACTACCGGGTTTACTTCCGAATTGGAATGTAGAATTTGGGATTGAGCTTCTTCCTAGCACAGCTCCAGTTTCTATCGCCCCCTATCGAATGGCACCGAATGAGCTTACAGAGCTTAAGGCTCAACTGCAGGAACTTTTAGACCGTGGTTTCATCCATCTGAGTGTGTCTCTGTGGGGAGCACCGATACTGTTTGTTAAGAAGAAGGATGGGACCATGAGGATGTGTATAGATTACCGACAGCTGAACAAGTTGACATTAAGAATAAGTATCCACTTCCAAGGATCGACGACCTTTTTGATCAATTCCGAGGAGCTTCCATGTTTTTTAAGATAGATCCTCGTTCTGGGTACCATCAGCTCAGAGTTAAGGATGTGGATATTCATAAGACTGCTTTTAGGATTCGTTATGGGCATTACGAGTTTCTAGTTATGCCTTTCGGGTTGACAAATACACCGGTCGTATTTATGGATCTGATGAATCGAGTGTTCCAGCCCTATCTAGATCAGTTCGTCGTAGTTTTTATTGACGATATCCTGGTTTACTCTAAGACTGAAGATGAGCATGATGAACATTTCAGAGTAGTGCTTCAGATTCTGCGTGAGAAGCAGCTCTACGCTAAATTCAATAAGTGTGAGTTCTGGCTTCGTAAAGTCACTTTTCTGGGTCACGTAGTGTCTGCTGAGGGGATCCGAGTCGATCCTAGAAAGATTGAGACTGTATTGGATTGTAAACAGCCTAAGAATGTGTCTGAGATCCGCAGTTTCTGGGTCTGACAGGTTATTATTGGCGGTTTGTGGAAGGTTTCTCACTGATTGCAGCGCCCTTAACTAAGCTACTACGGAAGGGTGTTCCTTTTTTCTGGACTGATGTGCAGTAGGAGAGCTTCGAGAAGCTCAAGACTGTTCTAACTGAGGCTCATGTTCTGATACAGCTTGAATCTAGGAAGGAGTTTGTGGTATATAGTGATGTGTCGTATGTCAGTTTGGGATGTGTTCTGATGCAGGATGATAAAGTTGTGGCATATACGTCACGTCAGCTCAAGACGCATGAGGCAAACTGTCCGACCCATGATTTGGAACTGGCCGCTGTAGTCTTTTCTTTGAAAATCTAGAGGCACTATCTGTACGGTGATAGGTGTATTATCTACACTGATCACAAAAGCCTCAAGTATCTCCTGACTCAGAAAGAGTTGAATCTTAAGCAGCGTAGATAGATTGAGCTGCTTAAGGATTATGACTGTACTATTGAGTACCATCTTAGCAAGGCCAATGTGGTGGCTGATGCATTGAGCCGTAGGGCGATGACTGATCTGAGAGCAATGTTTGCTCGACTTAGTTTGTTCGACAACGGAAGTTTGTTAGCTGAGCTGCAGGTTAAACCTACTTGGATAGAACAGATTCGGGATAAGCAGTTAGAGGATTAATCTTTGGGTTTTCGATTTCGTCAAACTGAGAATAGCAGCACTACGGACTTTGGTCTGAATAATGATAGGGTACTCTGTTTTTTAGGTCGAATTTGCGTACCGAATGATACTGACTTGAGGCAGTCTATTCTGAAAGAGGCGCATAGTAGCCCTTATGCTATGCATCCCGGTGGGAATAAGATGTACCGAGATCTTTGAGAACTATACTGGTGGCCGGGATTGAAACGAGAAGTTACTGACTTTGTGGCACAATGTCTGACATGCCAGCAGTTTAAAGTTGAGCATCAGTTACCTTCGGGTTTACTGCAGCCGGTTAAGATTCCCCTTTGGAAGTGGGAGCAAGTGACGATGGATTTCGTTAGTGGGTTGCCCTTGACACCCACTAAGAAGGATTCTGTTTGGGTCATCGTGGACCGATTGACCAAGTCTGCGCACTTCATCGCGGTTAGGACCGACTATTCTCTTTAGAAATTGGCGAAGCTCTACATTTCTGAGATAGTGAGACTGCATGGGGTTCCAGTGTTGATTATTTCTGATAGGGATCCTCGCTTCACATCTCGATTCTGTAAAAAGTTACATGATTCTTTGAGTTCGAGATTGGACTTCAGTACTGCGTTCCATCCTCAGACCAATGATCAATTTGAGAGGGTGATTCAGATACTGAAGAATATGTTGAGGAGTTGTGTTATCGATTTTCGAGGCAGTTGGGAGGTCTATCTCTCATTAGCCGAGTTCACCTACAATTATAGTTTTCAGTCGAGTATTCAGATGGCACCTTATGAGGCTCTGTATGGTCGTAAGTGTCGTACTCTTTTGTGTTGGACTGAGTTGGGTGAACGTCGAGTATTGGGTCCTAAGCTGATTTTTGAGACTGAGGATAAGGTACGACTGATTCAGGATCGTTTGAAGGCGGCTTCTGATAGACAAAATTCTTATGCAGATCTGAAGAGACGTGAGATTGAGTACTTTGTGGGGGACTTAGTGTTTCTCAAGGTCTCCCCGTGGAAAAAGGTTCTAAGGTTCGGTCGTAAGGGTAAGCTGAGCCCTAGGTTTATTGGGCCTTACCGAATTCTGAAGCGAGTGGGATCGGTCGCATATCAATTAGAGTTACCTCCAGAACTAGACCGCATTCATGACGTATTGCACGTCTCGATGTTTAGGCGTTACCGCTCTGATCCTACTCATATTGTCCCTATTGAGGAGATTGAGGTTAGGCCAGATTTGACCTTTGAGGAGGAGCCGGTTCAGATTCTGGATCGCGAGGTAAAGGTTCTTCGGTGGAAGTCTATCCCATTAGTGAAGGTACTGTGGCGAAATCATAACACTGAGGAGGCCATATGGGAGCCTGAGGATACGATGCGTCAGCAGTATCCTCATCTGTTCTGACCAGGTAAATTTCGAGGCCGAAATTTTCTTTTAGGGGTTAGAGTTGTAACGCCCCAAAATTCTTGTTTCAGTTTTTGTGAAGATTTGACACAACTGTGTATCTGCTTCAGTGGTTAAGTATTCTGGGTGTACGTGTGAGGTCCCAAGTCCAAGCCCTATTTTTGGTAAATTTTGATATTTTTTTAATATAAGCCTTGTGTTTGGGGAGTGGGCTTATATTAAAATAATTGTAGAAACATATCAGAATGGGCCTGCTGGTCTGGTGGTTAAGTTGAGTGTTAATTTGCTGAAGGTCTTGTGTTAGAATCCCTGCGCGAGCGTGGGTGTTTATTTTTGTTCGATTGACCGAGAGAGTTTTGGTCAAACAGGAATACTGAGTAGTGGGTTAGTGGGATTGGTGGAGAGATTTGAGGGATATGGGGAGTTGGGAATTATCTTCATTAATTTCTTTTTCAAAAATTTCGGTTGTTTTTCCTAAATTCTGACGTGTTTCTCTGCTTTCTTACCGAAATTTTGTCTCCCTTTTTCCTTTTCGTTTTTTTGAATTCTGTTCAATTCGTTTCCTTTTCGCACACAGTCTTATTTCGCTGATTCGGTAAGTGGAGTTAAATGCTTTGTAATCTTGTTTTCAAATTATCGTTTAAAAACTTATTTTCGATTTTGGCAGCGGCAAGTCGTGAAGTTCGGGGTTCTCCTCTCGCGGATTTGTTGTCAAATCGCACGGAGTGTTGGGGTAAGCATTGAACACTTGTTTTGGACTTTTTTCTGTATCAAGTTTTTGGTTTAATCGTGTTTTAGGACTAATTTCAAGTGTTATTATAACGATTATAGGTTTTGGAAGGCTTAGGAGTGGTTTCTACATCGAATCGATACCAGGTATGTACTCGAAAACGCAAAAAATAGGGTTTTAGCGAAAGCTAAAAACCCCACTGTCGATGCCACATGGGCATGTGATCGCCCATGTGGTAGGCCGTGTGCCATAACACGGGCGTGTGATTGAAGAGGCCAGGCCGTGCGCGCAAGACACGGCCGTGTGATGGCTAGGTAGGCCGTGTGCGACACACAAGCTAGACTGATTTCGGTCGTATGGGCCACACGGGCGTGTGAGTCCACACGGATAGTCCACATGGGCGTGTTAGATTTTAGGCCAGGCCTTGTGATCCACACGGCCAGGGCCAAATTGTGTCGTATGGGCCACATGGGCGTGTGAGCCCATTTAACTGAAATGTGATCTAAGGTTGCACGGGTTGCCCAAGTCGACTGTGAACCTACTGTAGGGTCGGTAAGCACTACTTAGACCCCTAAATGCATGAACTGTATGTGTAATGTATGTACTGAGCATGATGATTATATGAATGAATACTGAACTATATGTATACCTGATATTCATGTATTAGCATGTCATATACTGTATGTTGCATTGCATTGGGTTGGGATGTTGATATTTGGAGGAAGTGTACTGAAAGACTCTTAAGCCTATTATCTGGCAGCTCAGCTGCAATTTACTGATTATGTGCCGCATTCGGTTCTACTTGGAGTGTAGGGATGGGTGGGTGTTTTAAACCCTACATGGAGTGTAGGGATGGACGGAGATGGTGTGTAGAGGCTGGTTGGGTAGGACTCACATCGATTAATGTATATCCGATCATCATTCATCAGAATTGGCTTAGGCCCTAATGCATAGCCGATCATCGAATCGAAATGGGCTAAGGCCCAAATCTGCTCTCGAAATCGAAATGGGCTTAGGCCCGCATCGCATTTGATCGCTTGTTGTGTTTGGATCAGATGCATGTCTTCTCGTGGGGGGGATTACACACTGGGTTTACGTAAAACTCACCCATTTCTATTTTATCTGTACAGGTAATCCCCAGATTTAAACGGGTTGGTGCGGCGGAGGACTCCACGGTGACCACATAATCTGTTAAACTATTTTAATTCCATTTAAGGTTTTGTTTTCCTATTATTTTTGGAGTATTTTTATGTAAGTTGGACTTTTGACTTGCTTGTCTTTATTTTGGGATTTTAACTGCTCCATGGATTTTAAATCTGCAAAAACTCAACAAAACTTCGGTTTAATAAAAAATAACATTTTTCCTAAACGTGAACGGTTTCCTAAAATATCACGGTTTTAAAAGCTTCCGCCATAGAATATGTTTTTAAATGAATCAAATTAACGAGAAAATGATTTTTGAAACCAACGAGTGATTGATAGAAGATACTAAACGGAAACGGTTTTAACTTGTTAATTTCGCTTTCAAATTCCATTCCCTATGACATCGTCAGATTCGATCATAATGTCTAGGCCGAGTTTGGGGTGTTACAAGATTTCATCATGTTCCTTATAAAAGGTAAATGTGAAAGTAAAAGCAATAAGATACCTTATTGCTATAATACGAAATCTGATCCTATTACATTTGAAGAAATAATGAAATCTCAAGACTCTACTTTTTGGAAAGAAACTACAAATGATTAGATGGATTCAATAATGGGAAATCAAACTTGGACCTTAGTTGACCTTCCACCGGGTTCCAAACCAATAGGTTTTAAACGAATCTTCAAAAAGAAAATGAAGGTTGATGGAACCATTGATAAATTTAAAGTAAGGTTGGTAGCCAAAAGTTTTACACAAAAATAATGTATTAGTTACTTTGATGCCTATGCTCTAATAGCAAGAATTGCTACGATTAGACTCTTAATATCACTTACCTTAATATATAATTTGGTTTTTCACCAAATGGATGTTAAAATTGCATTTTCAAATGGTGAATTAGAAGAGGAAGTGTATATAGAATAACTGGAAGGATTTGTTGTTCCAGGACAGTAGTATAAGGTATGTAAGCTTATTAAATCTCTATATGGGCCTAAACAAATACCAAAGCAATGACACCAAAAGTTTGACAAGATTGTTCTAGCTAATGACTATAAAATAAATGAACTTGATAAGTGCATATATAGCGAATTTGAAAATGAAAAAGGTATCATAATTTGCTTATATGTAGATGACATGTTCATATTTGGCACGAATTTGGAACAAGTAGAAAACACAATTTTTTGTCAATCAGCTTTGCTATGAAAGATATGGGTGTAACAGATATTATTCTTGGGATTAAAATAACCCGAGAGAAAAGCACTATAGCTTTATCACAATCACATTACATTTAAAAAGTGCTTAAAAAGTTTTATCTTTTCAATTGTTTATCAACATCTACACTCATGGATCCTAAAATAAAACTAGTATCTAATGCTGGTAGAAAAATTGATCAATTGAAATATGCAAGTCTAATTTATTGTCTCATATACATAATGACTTGTACAAGACCAGGTATTGCATATGTTGTTGGGAAATTAAGTAGGTACACAAGTAATCCAAATAGTTTGCATTGACAAGCTTTGAATAGAGTACTTAGGTACTTAAAGAAAACTATTAACTATGGGTTGTGCTATAATGGATATCATTCAGTTTTAGAAGGGTAGTCAGATGCTAGTTGGATTACAAGTTTGCAAGATCATACATCTACTAGTGGATGGATCTTCATTATTGGTGGAGGTGTCATTTATTGGGGTTCCAGGAAATAAACATGTATTACTGATTCCACAATGCAAGTTGAATTTATTGCATTAGTTACTGCATCTAAAAAAGCAGAATGGTTAAGAAATTTGCTTTATAATTTACCTTTATGGCCTTAACCAATTTCACCTATTTCTATCTATTGTGATAGTGTGGCTACTCTATCAAAGGCATATAGCTATGTATATAATGGAAAGTCTAGACACATTGGATCAAAACATAGTTATGTTCGACAATTAATCTTTAATGGAGTAAACACTATTAATTATGTGAGGTCAAGTGAAAACTCGGTGGATCCTTTGACAACAAATCTTGTTAGAGATGTAGTCAACAAGATCTCAAAAGAGATGAGACTCAAACCCATTAAATAGAGTCACCAATGATGGAAACTCAACTCAACATTTGGTATAATATCAAGTATTGAGTTCATCGAGACAAAGTACATCATTAGTATGTGACTGCTAGCACTATAAATAAAATTATCCTGAGATTAAAGTGCTAGGTACCCATAATGATAAGGGAATGATGGGTAATATACTCTTAATGGACCTAAAACATAAAAATTGTTAGTGCTATAATTACAGGAACACTCTCGAAAATGTCACACTAATAAATTTAACCAAAAAAAATTAATAGTTCTGACAATTGAACTTGAATTCTAAAATCTGAAAAGTAAGACCAAATTCTAAATTTGTGAAAAATAATGTAACTTGCAGCACATTTTAACCTTTAGTATTTGTCTCTCCGTTTGTTGTACCAAAAAATGCAACATTTCGACATTTTAATATTTGTATTAGTTTTGGTTGGATAGATATTTTTAGAAGAAAATTTAAGTTCGTAAAATTTTATGGGATACAAAGTAATTTTAAAAGAAGAATAATCATATTAAAAATAAATATAAAAAAATTATTACCTGATGTAGATTTAAAATATCTTCCTCTATTTCTTTTAAAAAACAAAAAAAAAAATATTGAATTGATGTCTTTCATGTATTTACCAAACCCTTTTATTTTTATAAAAATTATTACTTTAAGATATAAAAAATACATGAAGTTTCAACTTCAATCCTCATGTTTATAAACTCTAACTCATTTCAACCAGTTTTAAACCAATTTGAATATTTTGATTAGTATCAAGACCAAACAAACCACTGCTTTTCGATCTAATAGGTCAATTCAATTTTTTATTTCAATGGTCACATTCACTGGAGCATCGGCTCGGTGCTGCCAGATGTCTTCCAACTAAATAATAAGCAATGATTCTCGTCGGCGGCCAACAAATCTGCCACCTCACCTGACCATCGGCCTGCCTAATCGTGCTTTCATATGCCCATATCCCATCAGACGAAAATAGAGGGACTATAAACAGGCCATTCAAAAATTTCAGAATTTAACACACCATAACATCATCTTCCTTCCAGCACTGCAAATGAAACAAAAACCGGAAGTTTTATAGTCTGGAAATGAAGAATCTTGAGAACCACTTGGCTTCACTCAATCCATCCTTCCCTTCAAGATTCTTTCCTTTACTTCAGTTGGTGTGCTGCAAATTTACAGACATCAATATATTAGGTTAAATTTTCAAGACAATCTTTGTATTTTAGTTAAATTTGGAATTTGGTCCTACCATAAAACTAAGTAACTTCATCTTTGAATGTTTGATATTGGTTAGACCTACCCTAGGGCGAGCTACCTGCTCAAGTCCAACGGGTCACCCAATATTTGTAAAGGTTCGGAAAAATTAGAAAAAAAGGGACTTAAACAGGCTCGAGTTTAACCATTTACAAATATGAGCTAATTGGGACAAAATTTGATGCCTATATTTCAGACTGAGCAGAGGGCCGAGCAGATATTTATGCTGCTGGTACCATGCATAGGCTTGGCCCAACCCGTGTACATCACTAATATTGGTGCAGACAAGTAAAATTGATAACTGTGTTAACGAAAAACCATTTAAATGCTATTGTACACTTCTGACCTCTGACAAAACTTATGCTCTTAATATAAAGAAATTCTTTTACCGCTTTAATTCTATCTACAATTCTAGATTATCATAATTTAGAATTTGATGTATTTAACAGTTTTCTATTAATAGTGTTAATCAATTTTACTTACTTTCTTCAATATCAAGTGTATAAAGATTAAATCACTCGATTCTATGTTACTGCCTAGATACTTTAACCCTAAATATTGCATTCTCTATAAGAGAAAGGAAAGAATTTCGATGGTTTTAATCAAGATCCACTTCGGCAAACCCTATAACAAGTATCACCCTAGGGGAAAAAATGCTAAGATAATATACAAGGAAGTCGTTCAGAAATGCTTACACAACATAGACATGTCCTCCCCAACCACTAAGACAGTCACGATCTACTGATGAAAGGAGAGCTTGCGAAACCGTTTCAAACAATTCCTCGGGTTCCTTAATAAGTAGAAAACATTTGAGTCAATAAAGCATGAATAATTTAGTAGGTAACAAAACACTTTTAACAATGACCAAATAATCTACTGCAAAAGAAAGCACCATGTCTAAGCTTTTAGGTTACATGCACAAAAGGAATGGATTTTATGCTTCTTAAACTGGATTCAAATCTACTGTGATTGTGTTTTGATTTGAGCATAGTAAAATAAATGAAATGACCAACCATGTCCTCCTTGAACATTGACTCACAGGCACCGTAAAGAGACTCAGAGGCAGTGCCAGCCACAACAAAATCTTTTGCAAGCTCCCTGCATTTAAAAGATAGCAAACATTACAACTGAAATATGAAAAATAATTCAACCCACATGATTCAAAACAGTCTTGCCAGTCAATAATCCAACTCATTGGTGCCAAAATAAACATTAAAACAAAGAGAGTTAATTACATGATAAAGCTCATATGGCTACGCTAACATGCATGTATAAATCAAATCTCAGAGAGAGATGACAAGAGATGACACATGACAAATTATCCTATGATCATCCAGAAATCCCTTAGATTTTGAATAATAATGTCGGAGGTTGTCCTTTTAAAATTTCATGCATCAAAAGGAAATTGCAAAGATTGATCTTAATGCTATGCATGTCCTAAACTTAATACTATGAAATAACTCAGATAATTCTTCTGCTTGGTAAGTTCTTGGAATTTATGTAATGGTAGCTGCACCTGTCCAATTTGGAAATTGGAAGTAACCAATTTGAAAGTCAGAAAAGAGAATAGGGCAATAGCTATCTACAAACATATGGTCGTCTGAATCAAAACCCTGTTGCTATTCCATTTTAAAGTGCCACTGACTACAAAACTTCTTTAGATTTTCTTTTAATGCAATCAGTATGGATATATACATTTCAGGTTTCCTTGAAAAGTGAAAAGCAAAGAAACATGAAGAATATTTTCAAATTTAAGCTTTATTTGTCTTGAAAGTATTAACATCAACATACACACACACACAAAAAGAACCTTTATAGAAGAAAATTAATTATATAGAGGTGGTGGCTAGGGGAAGGTTTTTCCCAGTTTATCATGTGTGGCAGGAGAAGGCAAGTAAAGAATGTGTATGGGTTTTGCTCTTATTTTGTTAACAAGCTGCAATTATGATTGAGACCCCACACCCCTAGTTTGTCAAGCATCAAGGATCATTTGTAATGAGTTGTATACAACAGAGTTGGAACAATAATGGGAGTCTTTTATTGATCAGTTTCCGAATTACTGGTTTTGAACAATAGAAGATTTTTTTACTAAAAAGTGCTCAGATTTCTGCTTCAGGGATAATAGGGGTGTTTTTTTATTTATTAAACAGTGTTCAAATTTATGATTTTCTCTTTTAGATGTCACAGGCCACTTGGCAATCTGTTATCATGGAGTAAAAGTTCTTCTTTCTTTGACTTTTGATTAAGATATTAAATAAAGTTTTCATTTCCATAGAGGAACTTTCAGCAGCAAAGCTTGTCTCTACCAAAGGAAAGTTGCAAGCAGTTATTTTACAAGACAAAGTCTCATGTTCGTTAAATACTACAGGTAAAACAAATATGAATATTGCAAGCAACTAAGACAACTTTATTTCAAAAATTACAAGGGAATGAAATCAACTTACTTTGCTCCAATGGAATCCATGGTGCAAATGAAAGGCTTGTCTTCATCTCCCAATCCGGCAATTACTGGTTGGCAAAAGTATGGACCAAACCTATGGGGAAAAAAATGTCATAAAACTTATCTCTTGCACGCATAAAAAGGACACCCTTTTCAATTGTAATTCCTACTTCAAATGTAACACTTCCAACTAATTCCTTTCAAGGTTGACATATCATAAAGTAAGGGCTTGAAATTGTTAGGAAAAGATGAAATCCATCTTTTAGATTTCAAGGCTAGAAAAGAAATTATGAAAAGAGAAAGTCAATATTATCTTTGATGCTCATTGCTCAGTTTCTTCTCAAAAGCTAAGTAGGTTATTTCCCTTCAAGGACATATGTAAGGTTTTTCACATGACATGTGCTCCATAAACTTTTCCTCCCCTGAGCTCCATTTCTTTTAAAAGAAATACATTTACTTTTAGCCATTTAACTAGTATTATTCAAAAGCATTGTTGCTCCAACTCTTTAAATTTTTTGAAGCACTCATGTCTAACACTCAAGTCCAACACATATCCAGATGAGTACGGGATATGATCCTCCAATACATGGAAAAACTAAGAAAAAAATTAAACATACATATGCTGAACACATATCTAGACGCGAGACTTAAAGCCACTCTTAGTAACACAATTCGAAAGTACTATACATAAAAAACAGATATAATTTACCATTTCTCAACTACTCTTATCTTATAGACCCATTATCCTTAAGAAATCAATTCTCTCCTAGTATTTTTTCTAATTAATTTGAATGTCCAACTAATCAAGAGTTAATATTTGGCAGTATAAAGCAAAACTAAAGCTACACATTTCTTCCATCAATTGAACAAAGCCAAAGATAAGTAAGTGAGGATTTTAAACAAACCTTTTCTCGTAAAGAAGAGCAGAAACAAGGTTAGCAAAAGTCTCAGGTTTCATGTCCCTCTCTTCTCTTAGCTGATACAACTTATGCCGAAAGACAAGCCTTTGATACCTTGAATTTTAAAAAAAAAAAAAGAAGATAATTATTTATTAAGTGAAAAACCGAAATCATAAAAGGCAAAAAAATAAGGGGAAAAAAAGGGTACAATGTTTGAGCATCGGTGGCAAGGCCAGAGAGACCGAGAAAGACACGATCGTGGATTTTAGAAATCCTTTGGAAATCAGTGGCGATAGTTTGGAGTTGAACTCCGAGTCTACGATCGCTAGCGATGGCGAAGCAGTTCTTGCCTACCATGGCTACCAGAGCGCTCCCATTGTACTCGAAGATCTGCATCATCATCGACCAAAAAAGAAAGAAACTCTGTTATTAAGCTTCGAAGAATTAGGGTTAAAAAAATAAAAAAGAAAAATGACATACCGACATTGGAAATTTTAGGGTTTTCGGTGTTGATTGCAAAAGAAACTGATTTGATTTTAAAAAATTGAGATCTTAAATGACGAAGAAGAAAGAACCGAAGAAGAAGACTGTAGGATGGATTGGAGGACACTCCGCTATTCTCAAAGCTCCAAGTTTTGACCCGGTATGTCCGGTTAGGATTCAGTTGAGTTGTTCGTGGCCGGGTCCGTTCCGGTCCGATTTGACGGGTCTATATATGATATTGGGGTAAACTATAACTAAAGTATTAAATTATAAGTTTATATTTTGGTCATTTAATTTCGGAAGTTACAAAATAGTCATTGAGGTATTTAAAAGTTTTCATTAAGTTATTAAACTATTTGAAAGTTTTTCTTTTAAGTCACTAAATTATTTGAAAGTTTTTTTTTAAGTCACTAGATGATTAAGTTTTTTTTTTTAAGTTCAACTAATGAGCTCTAAGCGACTATTTAACAATCGGTATAGTAGATCAATGTTCATCGATAAGTAGAAGAACATAGCTCCAAGTGACTATTCGACAATCAGTACAGTACATCAGTATTCATCGATAAGAAAAAGAACATACCTTAGATCCAAGTTGATCTGACGGTCAGTGATGAATATTGGAAAATAAAGTTGTTTGGACTCTGATTTGCATATTTGTGATGTTCAAAGCTATTTCATAATAATAATAGAAAAAGAATTGTAGAAGAGAACGAGAATGAGAGCTTTTGATTAGTGTTAGTAGTAGGAACAAAAAATGTCATACAATAGTGATTTTATCAATCCAGTGACTTAAATAAATTTTTTTTTAATAACTCAATGGTTATTTTGTATTTTTTTGAAATTCAATGACCAAAATGTAAACTTACTAATACTTTAACCTTGAGTGGAGTTTAGCCATAATATTAATACCCTTTATATTTGTCCAAGTTACCTAAAATTTTGCTACTTTTACTCGTATTTATAAATGATTAACCAAAACTCATTTTAAATTCCTCCATGTTATCTTTTAAAATATAATTTTTTATTTAATATTTTAGATGGTTCTTCTTTTATTAAAATTTTAAATTTAGACAACCTGATATATATATTTTTTTTGAATCAAATAAAAAGCTGATTTTATTAAATGCCTGCATAAAAAACAAATAAAACACCCAAGGCCCACAGAAAGCCAAAACCACAGACTTCAAAGAAACAATAAATGAGATACAGAAAAAGAAAGGCAAAACAACAAAAGCAGGCGTTCTATCTTCTTGAAAGATCCCCAAATCAGCCATCCAAAAACTTTCCATCTCTCCAAAACCAGATGAAGGGACGAAAGCTCCCTTGTTCTAACGCAGCACGCCTGGAAGATCACAATCCATCTCCCAAGGAAGAACAAAGGCCACAACCGCACTTACAATCCTTGACCACAGATCATTCTTTCCTTGAACGCGAAGTTTCAACCGAGACCGGAAGATCCCCAATCCATAACCCGAGAAAAATTCGTTCGTCTACCCTCCAAAGCCATCGTATGGGCCACGCATTTGCGAATCATTCGAACATGCCTCAGTAAAGAATCTCCTCAAAGCTCAATCCCATTTGTCCGATATTGTGAGTAATCGGACCCAACACCGATCTATCCTCGCCTTTCTTCACAATGCTCTTTATGACAATGATCGCTGAGTCGCCTCCACCACCGCACGCCAAAGCCCATGGATAACGCTAAGATTACGGCCCGCTTCACACGCCCTAGCTTCCGCCACAAATGGGTCTCATGCAATATGATGAAAAAGATAAGTTTCTACACCTCACGATAGTACTGTTGAATCCCTAGCGATAATCGCCGTATTAGCAATCTGTTCAAATTAAATTAAACGTTGTGTCAAAATTAAGTTTGATAAAACCGCCATCGTGGGGTCTCCATAACTCCTTCGTGTCAGATTTGATTATAGGTAGAAGAGACGAATGGACCGTACTGATTTCCTGTAAATATCCTCTTATAAAACCAATGGTCTCCTGTAATCTAAAAGGGACTCCTTCATGAACGAATTTATTTCTTCGGTACCATAAACTCCAGAAAGAAATTGCAATTCTACCTCTTTGTTGCTCATCTGCCTTAATGAAAGTGAAAGCTAACTTTTTCTTACTACACCAGGGTTCCTCCAGAACTGGGATTTGAACCTGCAAATGACTCCACAGTCGTTTCAACGTACCACAAGACCACATCAAGTGACTGGAATCTTCCAAACCATCATTACACAGAGGACAGACAGACTCCACGGTCAACAACCGTTTCGCCAAATTACAAGAGTGGGGAAGCAAGTTATTAAACAATCTCCAGACATGAATTTTAATTTTTTGTGGGACATGTAATTGCCATAATGCTTTGTAAAAATCCGTATAGTCCTCTTCCGTAGGACAATGTGTAATAGCTGAGAAATTAGTAGTAAGTAGGACTCTGCACCCACTTTTTACCGAGTAATCCCCGAGCCTTCATACTTCCAAACCAAAGATATCTTCCTTGCACCTACCAAAGAATCGGGATAGAAAGAATTCTCACAAGCCAGTGAGCCTCATCAACAATATTGCGTATCAACTCAAAGCATTCCAGTGTCCAGTGTGTCTTTCTCAATAAGTTGGCTAACATAACTCCAATGAGGATTAATCTCTTGACCTAACACTCGATTGTTGTCTTTTCCAGCAACCAAGGATCATTCCGGATGTTAACCCGATCCCCTTACCGATCCGCCAAAGCATCCCATCCGCAATCGCCTCCCTAACAACACACATACTTCTGCAGTAAAAGAAGGGTAAGCACCTATTTTAGCCGACATAATATCTGTCTGTCGGAAAATAACGAGCTTTTAACACTCTTGCTAACAAACTTTTGGGATGAGCTAAAACACGCCAAACTTGCTTGGCTAAAAGAGCCTTATTAAATAGGAATAAATTTCTAAAACCCATCCCACCATAAGACTTTGGCTTGCATAACGATTCCCAACTTGTCCAATGAATACCTTTTGCCGCTTTGTTATTCTCCCACCAAAATTTATTCATAATATTTTCCAACTTACGACATAACGTTTTAGGAAACAAAAACATTGCATAGCATAAATAGAAGTAGCTTGCAAAGATAGATTTAATGAATACCTCTTTGCCTCCCATTGAGAGAAAATGGGTAGTCCATCCTGCAACTCTTTTTCTAAATTTATCAATAAAATCAAAGAAATGCCCATGTTTTCCTTCGCCCCACCATCATCGGCAACCCCAAATACTTCTCAGATTACAAGCCCTTCTGACTCCCAAAAACTTGTGATTTCCCCTCTCTTCTTCATTTACATTTGCTCCAAAATAAATAAGCGATTTTTCATAATTCACCTTCTGGCCGGCACACTTCTCGTACTCATGAATGATGTTTCTAACGATAACGGCTCCCTCTGGTGTAGCATCTCCAAAGAGGATACAATCATCTGCAAAAAACAAATGATTAATCGTAAGTTTTTCCTTTCCGATCGGGGCACCTCGCATACTTCCTCTCTGCTTAGCATCTTCCAGTAGAGTGGAAAAGCCTTCAGCACAAATTAAAAAAAGAAATGGGCTTAAGGGATCTCCTTGTCTCAACTTTCGCTATCCTCACCATTAAGACAAACCGAGTAAACAACAGAGCTGACACACCTCATAACCAACACAATCCAATCAACATGGAAACCCAATGCCTTCATCATTCCTGCTAAGAAGTCCCATTCAACCCGATCATATGCCTTGCTCATATCGAGTTTAATCGCAAAATGTCCTTTCTTTTCACTCTTCTTCCTCTTCATAGAATGTAGAACCTCATAAGCAATCAGAGCATTGTCTGAAATGAGTCTCCCAGGGACAAAAGCTCCTTGAGCTTCGTTAATGCATGCTCCCAACATGGTACTCATTTGGTTAACCAACATCTTAGCAACAACTTTATACACCACATTATAGAGACTAATGGGTCGAAATTGAGACATCAATTTCGGTTTATCAACTTTTGGAATAAGCACTATTCTTGTTTTGTTGATCTTACCAATCTTAATATGTCCATTTAGAACCTCTAAACAAGAACTCGATACCTCCTATTCCAACAATGTGCCAATAACGCTGGAAAAATACCGCCGAGAAACCATCGACTCGGAGCTTTTAACTACGCTTATTGATTTAAGAGCATCCCAAACGCCCCTCTGTAAAAGGTTGTAATAAAGAATCATTCATATCATCTCGTAACCTTTCTTTCCACTAGGCTCAATAAATGTTCATCAAATCCCACCTCGTAAGCGGTGAATAAATTATCAAAATAATTCGGCGACTTGGAGCATTTCCATAATTTCGTATGTCGAACTCCATTGTCGCCCACCAGTTCATGAATTCTACCATTGGAAAACCGTTGTCCAAACAAAATTTATGAAAATAACTCGTGTTTCGATCCCCATTTTTGAGCCGCTTAACACGGGCTCGTTGTTCCTGAAAAATTTCCTCCTTATCGCCTTCCAAATTAAGATCTAATCAACCTTCAAATTTTAGCTAAAACATCATCGAAACATCTTGAGAGAAAAGTTCCTCCAACCTCTGCTCAAGCCGAAACCGCTTTCTCTTCTCTTCACCTCTGGATCTGTGCCATTTTGACAATTTGTTACCCATATACGCCAATTTATCCTAATATCATCGGAGGAATTAGTCCACCATCTACGAATTACTCCTCAAAGGAGCTATCCAAACACCATTTGGCCTCAAAACGAAAATTCCTCGCTTTATGTTGCATATCACCTCGACTCTCACCCATAGTGTCAAGAAGTATGGGACAATGATCTCGAAAAAGAATGTGACAAATGCTCAATTCGGGAATTTGGGAAATATTCAATCCAGCTTAGGGTTTGCTACACCACGATCCGATCTCTCTCGATGTTAGTAGACTTAAAGCGGCCTCTCTCCCATGTGAACCAACGCCCAACAAAACCAAGGTCGATAAGATCACAAATCCTCCAAAACAGCATTTAAACTCCATCATCTCGCTGCTCGTAACGGCGCGCTCTCCTTCTTCTCAAAAGAACTCATGATCTCATTAAAATCTCCCAATACGACCCATGGAGAATTAAGCTCACCACCAATTTGTCTAAGAAGATTCCATGATCCCCTCCTTTCCCTCGCTCATTCTGATTCTTATAAAATCCCGTAAGCCTCCACGGTACCTCACAATCACTATCTTGAATTTCCACGTCGATGTGAAATGAGGAGAAACTTTTCAAATTGACCAAGGAATTTCCTTTCCACCCCAAAGAGAGTCCACCTTTAGTTCCCGTAGCACCAATATCGATACCATTCTCATATCCACACTTTATCCTAATCAACTCCATATTCTTCGCACTTAATTTTGTCTCTATAAGAAACAAAATGTGGGGATTGATGGCTCTTAACTTATTTCTGAGCTTTTTAACGATTCGTGGTCTCCCCAAACCACGAATGTTCCAGCTTAATATTTTCATTGTGCCCGGCTGCTCTGTTCAACAGAGCTAGCCGATTCAATTAATGCCCCATTCGCCACTCTTGGACCCAATGCGTCACAGGGATTTTCCACACATCTTTGACGTTTCTTACCTTCCAGAATCTCCACAGGAGTATTTTCCTCATCCAAACCCACCTCCATATGCCCAAAATCCGCCCCACAATTCTGCTGCCTTCTTTCCGCCAAGAATTTTCTGGATTCTGCACATTAGACGAAATCTGGTAATTAATTCCTTTTTGCACCAAATTAGGACTAAAATTCTGATTGCCATAAATTCCAACCATATTTTCCTTGTAATCTTTCATCCCATGAATTACGCCATTTTGATTGAACGTTTCCATACTTACTCCTGCCCTCTGAGAACCGTCCGCCTCTCTCAGCCACCTGCTCTCCACCATGCGCCGCCTTTCTAGACTCACCTAACGAGATATCCCACCCAAAAATAATTTGAGAAGGATCAAATCTTAGACGATATGGGCAAAAACTTTCTCCATGACCCATTTTCCCACAAATAAAGCAAAACAGGCCAAGTTTTTCATACTTGAACTTAGCATAAACAACCATGGAAGAGCCAACCTGAACCCTTTTTTTTCGTTTTAACGGCGCTAAAATATCCAGACAAACCCGAATCCGCATAAAATTCCTAACTCCCGACAATAAATTAGAAGCATCATAATCAATAAATTGGCCACAAAATTCCCGAATTGTTTTGCCATATTTTCATTCATCGCACTGTGGGGTAGATCGTGAACTTGCATCCAAAAAGCAAAGTGGTTCGGTTGCATCGTTACGGATTCCCTCCCGCAGAATCGCTTGCGTAATGAGTAAGTGGTTGTTGAAAAACATGGCGTACCATCAAGAACTCTCTTCGATCCACCTCATGAAAAAATTGAAAAGATATCTCTTTTCCCTAGATCTCATTATACAAATGCCACCAATGGGATGCCGAGATCTGCCATTGTGTTTCTCATTGAAGGGAAGTGGACAACACTATCAGTAAGACATCTTCCTACTAAAGAGCAATGATAAGATCCTATCCCCGCAACTTCTTCCTCCTGAATAGCCTCCTCCTCATCATCAAGAATACTCAGATTTGCCAGATAGTTTTCCATGAGATTCAAATAAAAAAGAGACAGAAAACCAATAGAGAAAATGATAAGAGATTGAGTTTATAACACAAGACTAAGAAAAATGAAAACTTGAAAAACATGCCAAACGGCAGACAGAGAAACCGTGCCAAGCGGCAGACTCGTGGTACAATAATAAATTTAACTTTACCTGATATATTTTTTAATCTTTATATAATATTATATTTAATTTTATGTGATGTAAATTATATCAAATATAAAAATAAATAAAAATATAAAAGAATAAAACATGTCGGCTAAACTCAGTCCTTGAATCTGAAGTCCAGACTCAATTCATATTTTAAATAGGTCTAACTTTTTTTAAGTCTATTTTTCAGATTTCGTACTTTTGTATAAAACCTCACTATTTTGTACAGACCTTTAGACATGAGTAAATAATTCAGCTCATAAACAAATCTAGAATTTAGTTGATTTGATTGGATTTTATATATCAATGCTCGAATAAATCGAACATAATTTAAACTTAGTTAAATTAATTTAACCAAAATTTAGTTTTTCTGTTGGGTTTGTAATTGGCCTAATTTGCCCGAGCCCGATTAAAACCAATCAAAAACAAAATAATAAAAAAAATTAATAAAGTCCAAATTTACAAAAAAGAAATAGCCCAAATCCACTACTAAATTACGAGGCCCAAATGGCCTAAACATTTTAACATTTCCAGAAACCCTAGAGGTTTCTGGAACCTCCTGGCACCGCTCCCCTACACGTGCGCCGCAGCCTCCAGCCCCTTCCACTTCACGAGCGGCTTCGTCCGTACGACGGTTTCATCTGCAAAAAAGGAAGCAAAAACAGTAGTAAAAACAGCACAGCAAAACGAATATTGTATTTTTTTTTATTTATTTCGAATATTCGGCTATAAAAAGGGGAAACGAAAGCCTTTTGTACTCTCTACGTTTTTTTGCGAATATACAATCAATAAAAGCAAGAAGCAGATAAAGAATGTTCATCTTTTTTTTTTCATTTTTTCTTGCTTTTCTTTTTTCTTCAAAACTGTTTGTGAGCATAAAAACGATTTTTTAGTTTTTTTTTTACTTCACATAAGTCTAAAATAAATACATATATAAAAAAAAGAAAAAAATTACCTTTTTTTGGGGTCCGACCGCCGTGCACGGAGGCGCAGGCGGCGGCGATCGGCGCCGGAGTCTCGCCGGAGCCCTCGCCGGAATTCGGACAGGGAGAGAGGGGAAGGAGAGAAAACTTTGGGGTTTTTTGAAGGAGATAGGAGAAAAATGAATTTTTTAAAATTTTTTTTGACTTATATAGATCCAGTGAAATGGCGTCGTTTCACCATGGGGGATCTAATGCCAAAACGGCGCCGTTTTGAGCTGGGCCGGACTGACCCGACCCGACCCGCTAGGATCTGTGTGTTTTTTTTAGCCGAATGACTATTTGCGCTTTTAGTCCTTCTGCTTTTTAAACCTATTTCAATTAAATCTTTTTTATTTTTAATTTGACCCGATAGTTTCGCATATGTTTCATTTTGGTCCCGCGCAAAACGCTGCGTTTTGGAGGAGAAGGGAAAATTGCCCTTTGGACCCCTCTTTGTTATTCGCGCGTTCGAATAGGTCCTTTCTTTTCTTATTTTTTTTTATTTTTGCCCCAAATGTTTGTTTTAAATTCAATTTAGTCCTTTTTTTTTATATTCCTTTGTTATTTTTACTATTAAATCAATTATTTTTAATAATAATAATAATATTATTATTATTATTATTATTATTATTTCTATTTTTATTACTATTATTTTTATTATTATTATTATTATTTTTATTTTTACTATTATTAATATTATTATTTTTAAACTGTTTTACCTAATATTCATTCGTTTATTTATTTGTTGATTCACTATTAAATTTTTAATTATTTTAGTTTTCATTTATTTACTTACTTGTTTTTTTTATAATTAGTTTGTTTTATTTTTTATTTGTTTATTTTTGCTTTTGTTATTTATCTTATTTTTATTTTTACTTTTATTATTCCTTTTTATTTCGGTTTGTTTTATTTTAACTTTAATATTTATTATTGTCATGCACATATTAGCATTGTAATCCACTTTCCATTTTACTACGATCGTATTACATTTTATCCGATGCATTAAAATTTTGTGAAATAAGCAAATACTCCGCGTTCTAAGATTCGAAAGAGATCGTACCCTAACTTACTCACTGGATTAAAAATGTTGTGTCTTAACTCACTGGATGTGACATTTTGTTATCTCGAGGTAATGATTTCTAAAAATAAAGGCAATATTCCGTATTTGGAATTTTGAGAAATTGTGCCCTAACTTACTGGGTTCTGATTTTTCATTTGACCCAAATAACCGAATATCCATCTCAAACTTAAATGCACGAGTTTTAAAGGTCAAAAGACAAGCTTAGTTTCGAGGATTCGAAATGTCGTATCCTAACTCACTGGGCATGACATTTTACTTCTTTGAAATAAGCGGTTTCAATATCCAATTTAATTTATTCAAGTTCTTTTTTAAATAAAAAGGATCGTATTTTAAAATCTCTTTAAATTTTTGACAATAAGACGTTAATTAATCAATTCGGTACCAATTTTGGGCGTCACGAGGATGCTAATCCTTCCTCGTGCGTAACCGACTCCCGAACCCGTTTTCTCGAATTTCGTAGGCCAAAATCATTGTTTTAATAAACTAAAATGTTTCAATGATTAATCTTAAGGTGATCCGATCACACCTCGAAAAAAAGATTGGTGGCGACTCCATTTTCATTTTTAAAGTCGACCCCGTTTTCCAATAAGAAAAAAAATGGTTTCGACAGCTTGGCGACTCTACTGGGGACATACAAGAGAGTCAAGCCGTAAAATCGATTATTTTCTGTCTTGTTGTCGAAAAATTGAAAATCTGATTTGAAAAATTACGATCCTTTTATTGCATTTGTTCGTATTGTTTCATATGATTGCTGTGGTTTGAGTCTCGTAGAATACTTTCGCATCATATTGCATATGGACCGTTTGGTCTTACCTTTTTTAAGTGGGAGTGAGAAGCTACTCCTTCGTGAGGTTTTCACCTCCGTGCAGGATAGTGGATCTCTTTCGGGATACATCCGTACCTATGTATTCGTGAGATTTTCATCTTCGTGCAGCCATAGGGAAATGTATTCTCCTGAATTGAACTCGGTCCGTATGAGCCTATAATGGGTGAGGATCGAGGAATCTACTGGTTCAGGTACCTCAACTTTAGAACCAAACCGCATGTAGAAGACCCTAAGAGCCCACCCTAGATAGTACTGCGACAAACCCTAGTGGTCACCCGAATAGGTGCTCTATTTTGTTTCTTTCTTGCTTGCTTTTACTTTGCACTAACGTGTTTCATTTTGTTTTGGTTATGATTGCATTGCATGTCATTTAGTATTTGAAAGAGTGTCGATTCACGTTCGATTACTAAATTGGAAAGTTTGTCATGGAGAACGAATTTCTTGATAAAGTGGAAGATAATGCTACTGTCCGTATATTTGTAATTCGTTTTATGTAAAGAATTTTGTTCTCTAGTACAGTTTTCTAAATGAAATTGAATCAGAATCGACGCCTTTTTGCATTCATTTCATGCATTCGCATTACATCACATCATGTGCATTAAGTTTCGTAGAAAGACCCTAATTGGTTAAAATCATTTCGAATTAACTGAAACCAAACATCCTTACTGCATTTTGAGCAAAGACAAAAGATATGGATCAAAGATTGGAAAGACTTGAACAACTCCAAAAGGAAATGCAAGACAAACTACAATTGCAAATGCAAGAGCAACTGGCTAAAATCTAGCAAGACATGATGGACAGAATGATGGAATCCCAAAGGAATATGATGACTCAGTTGACTCAACTACTGACAGGAGGAATATATAAAGGAAAAAGGCCCCATGGTTAATGCTGGAGAAGATAATAAGGAGCATCTCTATCCTCCGGGTTTTACTCCAACGCAGCCCGAGATGTACCCTCGAAGAACATCTGTCACGATCAGGCCTCAACAATGTCAAGATGGTGTTTCAGTACCGATGAACTTGCAAGCTGGATCAGGTTCTAACCCAGGGGATAACTCAGCTAATCCTGTTATCCCTGACCTTAATGAAGTGACAGAAAAGGAAAGGGCAAGGACAGAATTACCAAAGTAGTTAGAGGACCGATGTAAATGGCTGGAAGAAAAATTCAGGGCCATGAAAAACGCTGATAGTCAACATGGAATCGATGCTAAAGATCTAAGTTTGGTTCCAGATCTAGTGCTTCCCCACAAGTTCAAAATGCCAGAATTCGAAAAGTATAATGGGACCAGTTGCCCCGAAGCTCACATCACCATGTTTTGTAGACGGATGACTGGGTATGTTAACAATGATCAACTATTAATACATTGCTTCCAAGACAGTCTGGTGGGAGCAGCATCCAAATGGTACAACCAATTAAGCCGTACTAAGATTGGTTCCTGGAGGGATTTAGCACAAGCATTCATGAAGCAGTACAGTCATGTGACGGATATGACTCTTGATAGAATTACCTTACAGAACATGGAAAAGAAACCGAGTGAGAGTTTCAGGCAATACGCACAGAGATGGAAGAAAGTTACCATACAAGTTCAGCCGCCGCTCCTAGAAAAAGAAACTACGATGCTCTTTATCAACACCCTAAAAGGCCCGTTCATCACTCACATGATAGGAAGCGCTACAAAAGTTTTTTCGGACATAGTGGTGACCAGCGAAATGATCGAGAATGTGATAAGGAGTGGAAAGATAGATGCAGGAGAGAGAGAGTAACAAAAGGTCAACCTCGAGGAAAAGAAAAACGAGGTGAACAACACGAGTACATATAACAAAGGTTACTCAAAATCGACACTGATAAATCACCAAGAACGATGGCTACCGGTCAACAAGGTTCATCAAGGCCAGAGTCTGGCACAAAGTAAAACACTGAGAAGCTCCAATTTACACCAATCCCAATGACATACATGGAGTTGTATCAAAGCCTATTTGACGCACACGTGGTGTTCCCTTTTTACTTAACACCATTATAGCCCCTATACCCCAAATGGTACGATGCGAATGCTCAATGTGACTACCATGCAGGAATTTCGGGGCATTCAATAGAAAATTGCACTGCCTTTAAGAAAGTAGTCGAAAGACTTATTAAAATGGGCATTGTAAAATTTGATGATGCACCTAGTGCCAAAAATTCGCTACCCAATCACACTGATAATGGGGTAAATGCGATAGATGGAGAGGTGGGGAGAAGAATCAAGATCGATATTGCAGAAGTAAAAATTCCTTTGAGATGGGTCTGGAAGGAAATGGTAAAAAGGGGGTTGAGCACTTCCAATCCCGAAGGGAGTTGTGAAAACTCGAGGAACTACTGTGAGTTCCATCATGAAGAGGGACATAAGATCCAAGAGTGAAGAATTTAGAGCCTTGGTGCAAGGCCTGATGGATAATAAAGAACTGGAATTCTATGAATATACTGAAGGCCCGAATGGAATATTGGGAAATGTCCACATCAATGCCATACATGAAGAAATCACTGAAGAGGGGACCTTGTTAGATATCCGCCCTTCTGAACCTGGGAATGTTCTGAATAATTGGACTGCAGAAAAAATTCCTATAGTTTTTAGAGCTTACACAGAGTAATGTTCAAAACACACTTGTTGCTTTAAGCCTAGAAGCAATAAGAATTCCTTTGTGAAATAGGCTTATGTCCAAACATCATTATAAAATACATATTTGATATCATTTTGAGTAAATATCCTCTCATTCTTTTAGATTATTTCATTCTTTCTATACAAATAATTATGTTAGATTCTTTCATTCCTTGGATCTTTTTCCAAATCATTCTTTCATCACATTCATAATCATACCATACAAATAATTATTCTTAAATTCATTCGTTCTTTGTGTATTCCTTTGTACCTACAGCAGGTCATCAGATATCAACGACATGAGTAACGCTGCTACGGAATTAGAACCCCCTTTTGAGCAAGACATGTGTTTAGAGGGATCCTAGGACTTTGAAGATGACATAAACTGCGGCTTATCTCCGGACTTGTTAAGAATGGAAAAACAAGAGGAAAAACAAATTCTACCTCATGAAGAGACAGTAAAGATGGTGACCTTGAAAGAGAGAAAGGTAGTGAAAATTGGAACGTGCATAACCGAAGAAACGAAGCAAGACCTCATAGAGTTACTTTAAGAATTCAAATATATCTTCGCGTGGTCATACCAAGATATGCTTGGGTTAAGCACTGACATTGTTGTACACTGCCTCCCCATAAAAGAGGATTGCAGGCCAGTTCAGCAGAAGCTCCGGAGAATGAGGCCTGACATTGTGCTAAAAATAAAAGAGGAAGTCAAAAAGTAGTTTGATGCCGGATTCTTGCGGGAAGTTAAATACTCAGAATGGGTAGCCAACATTGTGTCTGTCCCTAAGAAAGATTGGAAGGTACGAATGTGTGTAGATTATAAAGACTTAAATAAAGCCAGCCCGAAAGATAATTTCCCCTTGCCTCATATTGATACTCTAGTAGACAATACGGCAGGCTATTCGTTGTTTTCCTTCGTGGATGGCTTCTCGGGATACAATCAGATAAAAATGCATCCTGAAGACATGGAAAAGACCACATTCATAACCTTGTGGGGTACATTTTATTATAAGGTGATGCCATTTGGGCTGAAAAATATAGGAGCGACATATCAAAGGGCTATGGTGACCTTGTTCCATGATATAATGCACAAAAAAATCGAAGTTTATGTCGATGATATGATCGCAAAGTATCGAACAAAAATGGAACATATCCAAATTTTGAGGAAGTTATTCTTGAGACTGAGGAAATTCCAATTAAAGCTCAATCCAACAAAATGTACTTTTAGAGCTAGATCGAGAAAATTGTTGGACTTCGTAGTCAGCAAGAGGGGAATCGAGATTGACATAGACAAGGTCCGGGCTATACAAGAATTGCCTCCGTCGCGCACTCAAAAAGAAGTTCGAGGTTTCCTTGGAAGGTTAAATTACATTGCTCGGTTCATTTTATAATTAACTGAGAAATATGATCTCATATTTCGTCTTCTTAAGAAACACAATCCAGGCGTGTGGGATGATGAATGCCAGAAAGCTTTTGGTAAAGTTAAACAGTACTTGTCAAGTCCTCCGGTATTGTCACCTCCATGCCTAGATAGGCAATTAATACTGTATTTGACAGTGTTTAATAACTCTATGGGATGTGTTCTGGGTCAACACGATGATTCGGGAAGAAGAAAAAATGCGATATACTACCTCAGTAAGAAATTCACTGAGTGTGAAATGAGATATTCGCCAATTGAGAAATTGTGTTGTGCCTTGATTTGGACAACTCGGAGGTTGAGGTAATACATGCTGTACCATACGACCTGGCTAGTCTCGAAGTTGGACCCTCTAAAGTATATGATAGAGTCAACTGCTTTGAATGGAAGGATGGCTAGATAGAAAATCCTGCTCTCTGAATTTGACATAGTTTATGTGAACCAAAAAGCCGTGAAAGGAAGCGCAGTAGCAGATTTTCTAGCCAGCAGAGCTCTAGAAGATTATGAACCTCTGAATTTTGACTTCCTCAATGAAGAACTAATGTATGTGTCAGCTACTGAATAAGATGCTACAAAAGATCAACTTTGGAAATTGAACTTCGACGGAGCATCAAATACTGTAGGTAATGGAATTGGGGCAGTCTTGGTATCCTCAAATGGAGATCATTATCTATTCACATGCAAATTGGATTTTGATTGTACAAATAATATGACAGAATATGAAGCATGTATCATGGGACTCCGTGCAGCCATAGAACGCAAAATTAGAATGCTGGAAGTATATGGAGATTCTGCATTGGTGATCTACCAACTGAAAGGTGAATGGGAGACAAGAGACCCTAAATTGATCAATTATCGAAGGATAGTTCTGGGGTTAATTGATGAGTTTGACGATATTACTTTCAATTATCTCCCGCGAGACGAAAATCAGATGGCAGATGCTTTGGCTACATTGGCTTCCATGATCAAAGTGAGCAAACAAGAGGATGTAAAACCCATTCAAATGAGTATTTACGAGGCCCCAGCTCATTGTTACAACGTGGAGGAAGAAGAAAGAGATGATCACCCCTGGTACCATGATATATTACGATACATGAGAAATCGTGAATACCCTGATCAGGAAACCGAGAATGATAAAAGGACGTTGAGAAGACTAGCCTGTGACTATGTCTTAGACGGGGAGATCCTGTACAAAAGAAGAAATGATCAGGTACTATTAAGATGTGTGGACGCTGTTGAAGCTAAGAAAATTCTGGAAGAAGTCCACGAGGGTTTTTGTGGAACACATGCTAATGGTTTCACAATGGCTAGACAAATTATGAGATTCGGGTACTATTGGTCTACCATGGAGGGAGACTGCATTAATTATGCTAAGAGATGTCATAAATGCCAAATTTTTGGAGACAAAATTCATGTACCTCGTTCGCATTTGCATGTTATGACTTCCCCATGGCCTTTCTCTATGTGGGGCATGGATGTCATCGGGCCGATCTCGCCAAAAGCTTCAAATGGGCATCGATTCATCTTTGTAGTCATCGACTATTTCACCAAATAGGTAGAGGCTGCTTCATATGCCAGTGTTACTAAGACGACAGTCAGCAGATTCCTAAAAAAGGAAATCATATGTCGATATGGAATGCCTGAGAGGATCATATTTGACAATGCATTAAACTTGAACAACAGCATGATAGCAGAGGTCTGCAGTCAATTCAAAATCAGACACCACAATTCATCACCGTATCGTCCAAAAATGAATGGTGCAGTGTAAGTAGCCAATAAAAACATTAAGAAGATCGTGGGGAAAATGGATGAAACTTATAAAGATTGGCACGAGAAGTTACCATTTTCTCTCTATGCTTACCGAACGTCTATCAGAACTTCCACTGGGGCAACGCCTTTCTCATTGGTTTATGGAATGGAGGCGGTTTTACCCATTGAAGTAGAGATACCTTCCCTGCGAGTTTTGTCAGAGCTAAAGTTAGATAAAGCAGAATGGATACAGTCTCGATACGATCAGTTGGACTTGATTGAAGAAAAGAGGCTAAGGGCTATTCGTCAGGGTCAGATGTACCAAAAACGAATGATGCAAGCTTACGACAAAAAGGTTCGCCCAAGAGAATTTCACGAGGGGGACCTGGTATTGAAAAAGATCCTCCCCATACAAAAGGATTTCAGAGGGAAATAGATGCCAAATTGGGAAGGACCTTATGTGGTAAAAAAGGCTTTCTCCGGAGGAGCACTGATTTTGACCGAAATAGATGGGAAAAACTTGCCCAATCTTGTAAATTCGGATTCAATCAAGAAGTACTACTCTTAAAAGGGAAAAGAGACCAAAGTGAAAACCCGCAAAAGGCGCTTTGAGTTTTTCCTTAAAAAAACGGAGAGGCCAAGGTGAAAACCCGCAAAGGGCGCCTTGAGACCAAAGGGGTTTTGAGTCAAAAACCCGAAAAGAGCGGTTCAAATTGTGATCAAAGATAGGGCATGCGGTAATCTTGCTATACCTGAATTAAGAAGAATGAGAGATGTTACGTCTTGGGGTAGCAGCAGAGTACTCTTGATCTCCTAAACACATATTGAGTTTAAAATGGTCTTCAGAAAGTTCGTACAGAGAAGCTCAGGCTGCGATATCTGGGGCACCTATATTTTCCCTCTCTATTTCGTATTTCAGCAATGTTTGCTTTCTTTAATTAACCCATTCTTTTCAGATTTTGCTCAATTTTAGTTTGGTCAATCATTATGATCATTTTCAAGCATCTTGTATTGAAGTAACAATTAATGGACTAATAATACTTTCACAAAAGGAGTTTTGCATATTACTCTGGAAACTTCTAAATAGTACGAGAACCTGAAACAGAATTATTATTTAGAACTCACCAAGCCTAAGGGTTGGAAATATTTGAGAAGGAAACTCTAAATAGTGACCATTTCTTCAAATTTTCTGTAAAAAATATCGGTTGAACAAGAAGACAAGATATTACGTCAGTGATACAGCCTTGAAGAACAACGAGCAATGACAACCCAAACATTAAAAAAAAGGGATCATTCTCATGACATTCTGCATTCATGCAAATATCATCCATAACACATTTAGTTAGGAGCATTCGATTCATTCTGATCATTGCATCCTAATCATTATGCATTAAAAAAGGGATCGTTCTCATGACATTCTGCATTCATGCAAATATCATCCATAACACATTTAGTTAGGAGCATTCGATCATTGCATCCTAATCATTATGCATTTAAAAAAGGGATCATTCTCATGACATTCTGCATTCATGCAAATATCATCCATAACACATTAAGTTAGGAGCATTCGATTCATTCTGAACATTGCATCCTAATCATTATGCATAAGCATAGGTCCATAAATCGATTTTACAGGTCATGTTCCCTAGAGGATGGTGTAACAAGATCAGTGAATTCACAAATCCCATACCCTTGAAGTTGTAGTAGGACAGATTGAAGTCAAGATAGCGAATCTTATTCCCCTGAAGTTGCAGTGGAGCAGATTAAAGCTACAAATTCTCAAGTCATATACCTCTGAAGTTGCAGTAGGTCGGATCAAATCCACCATGGCGAATCTCATCTCTTTGAAGTTGCAGTGGAGCAGATTGAAGTTACTAGCCTTATCTCCCTGAAGTTGCAGCGGAGCAGACTGAAGACAACGGATCTCATTTCCCTGGCGTTGCAGTGGAACATATTAAAGCTACAAATTGGCGGATCTTATCTTCCTGAAGTTGCAGTGGAGCAGATTGAAGCCACCAGCCTTATCTCCCTAAAGTTGCAATGGAGCATCAAGACAATGGATCTTATTTCCACAGGCGTTATAAAGGAAATGATTGAAGCTACAAATTGGCGGATCTTGAAGTTACAGTGGAACAGATTGAAGCCACCAACCTTATCTCCCCGGTTACAATGGAAGCAGATCAAGACAATGGATCTTATTTCCTCAAGCGTTGCGAGTGAACAGATTGAAGCTACAAATTGGCGGATCTTATCTTCATGAAGTTGCAAATGGAGCGAGATTGAAGCCACCACCTTATCTCCCGAAGTTGTAGCGGAGCGGATCAAGACAATGGATCTTATTTCCCACAGCGCGTTGCGGTGGAATGATTGAAGCTACGAGTTACAAGTCCTATACCTCTGAAGTTGCAAGAGGTCGGATCAAATTTACCAAACCAAACCTTATCTCCCGAAGTTGCAAATGAGCAGATCAAAGATATCAAATCTTATCTCCTCGGTTTGCGCAGAGTAAATTGACGCTACAAGTCTAATATCCTTGAATTGGATCGAAGCGCTAGTTCCTAGGTCCCTGAAGATGCAGTAGGATGGAATGAAGCTACTTGAAGAAGAAAGGCACCAAAACAAGTAGAGACTCAGCGAGATCGGGCAAAATTGGCCCTTTTTAAGTCTTTGCTCTATTTTTGTTACACGACAATGAGCAAAGAGGGGCAGCTGTAATTGGCCCAATTTGCCCGGGCCCGATTAAAACCAATCAAAAACCAAATAACAAAAAAAATTAATAAAGTCCAAATTTACAAAAAAAAAAGAAAATAGCCCAAAAGCCCAAATCCACAACTAAATTACGAGACCCAAATGGCCCAAACATTTTAACATTTCCAGAAACCCTAGAGGTTTCTGGAACCTCCTGGCACCGCTCCCCTACACGCGCGCCGCGCCTCCTCCAAATTTCTTCCACGTCACGAGCGGCTTCCGTCCGTGCATTTACGGTTTCATCTCAGTAAAAAAGAAGAAAAACGAAGACATCAAAACGAATATTGTATTTTTTTATTTCGAATATTCGGCTATAAAAAGGGGAAACGAAAGCCTTTTGTACTCTCTACGTTTTTTTTTTTTTGCGAATATACAATCAATACAAAGCAAGAAACAGATAAAGAAGGTTCATCTTTTTTTTTTTCATTCTTTTCTTTTTTCTTCGAAACTGTTTGTGAGCATGAAAACGATTTTTTAGTTTTTTTGTACTTCACATAAGTCTAAAATAAATATATAAAAAAAGAAAAAAAATTACCTTTTTTTGGGGTCCGACCGTCGTGCACGGAGGCGCCGACGGCGGCAGGCGGCGACGATCGGCGTCGGAGTCTCGCCGAAGCCCTTACTGGAATTCGGTCAGGGAGAGAGGGGAAGGAGAGAAAACTTTGGGGTTTTTTGAAGGAGATAGGAGAAAAATGATTTTTTTTTTTAAATTTTTTTTTGACTTATATAGAACCAGTGAAACGGCGTCGTTTCACCTTGGGGGATCTAATGCCAAAACAACGCCGTTTTGAGCTGGGTCGGACTGACCCGACCTGACCCGCTAGGATCCGTGTGTTTTTTTTAGCGGAAGGGTTATTTGCGCTTTTAGCCCTTCCGCTTTTTAAACCTATTTCAATTAAATCTTTTTTATTTTTAATTTGATCCGATAGTTTCGCATCTGTTTCATTTTGGTCCCGCGTAAAACGCTGCGTTTTGGAGGAGAAGGAAAAATTGCCCTTTGGACCCCTCCTTGTTATTCGCGCGTTCGGGTAGGTCCTTTCTTTTTTATTTTTTTATTTTTGCCCCAAACGTTTGTTTTAATTTTAATTTAGTCCTTTTTTATATTCCTTTGTTATTTTTGCTATTAAATTAAATATTTTTAATAATAATAATAATAATAATAATATATTATTATTACTACTATTACTTTTATTATTACTAGTATTATTATTTCTATTTTTATTACTATTATTTTTATATATTATTATTACTATTATTATATTCACTATTATTATTACTTTCCTTATTATTATTATTATTGTTATTATTGTCATTATTACTATTACTATTATTTTTATTATTAATATTATTATTTTTATTTTTACTATTATTATTATTATTTATTATTATTATTATTTTTAAACTGTTTTACCTAATATTCATTCGTTTATTTATTTGTTGATTCACTATTAAATTTTTAATTATTTTAGTTTTCATTTATTTACTTACTTATTTTTTTTATAATTAGTTTGTTTTATTTTTTATATATTTATTTGTTATTTGTTATTTATCTTATTTTTATTTTTACTTTTATTATTCCTTTTTATTTCGATTTGTTTTATTTTAACTTTAATATTTATTATTGTCATGCACATATTAGCATTCACTTTCCATTTTACTACGATCGTATTACATTTTATCCGATGCATTAAAATTTTGTGAAATAAGCAAATACTCCGCGTTCTAAGATTCGAAAGAAATCGTATCCTAACTTATCGGGTTCGATTTTTCTCATCGAGTCTAAAGAACCAATTATTTTTTTAAAATCAAAGCATATAAGTTAAATAAAAACTTATTCTCGGGAATTCAAAAATGTTGTGTCTTAACTCACTGGATGTGACATTTTGTTATCTCGAGGTAATGATTTCTAAAAATAAAGGCAATATTCCGTATTTGGAATTTTGAGAAATTGTGCCTTAACTTACTGGGTTCCGATTTTTCATTTGACCCAAATAACCGAATATCCATCTCAAACTTAAATGCACGAGTTTTAAAGGTCAAAAGACAAGCTTAGTTTTAAAGTTTTTTTGACTTATATAGATCCAGTGAAACGGCGTCGTTTCACCCTGGGGGATCTAATGCCAAAACGGCGCCGTTTTGAGCTGGGTCGGACTGACCCGACTCGACCCGCTAGGATCCGCGTGTTTTTTTAGCGGAAGGGTTATTTGCGCTTTTAGCCCTTCCGCTTTTTAAACCTATTTCAATTAAATCTTTTTTATTTTTAATTTGATCCGATAGTTTCGCATCTGTTTCATTTTGGTCCCGCGTAAAACGCTGTGTTTTGGAGGAGAAGGAAAAATTGCCCTTTGGACCCCTCCTTGTTATTCGCGCGTTCGGGTAGGTCCTTTCTTTTTTATTTTTTTTATTTTTGCCCCAAACGTTTATTTTAAATTCAATTTAGTCCTTTTTTATATTCCTTTGTTATTTTTGCTATTAAATTAAATATTTTTAATAATAATAATAATAATAATAATATTATTATTACTACTATTACTTTTATTATTACTAGTATTATTATTTCTATTTTTATTACTATTATTTTTATATATTATTATTACTATTATTATATTCACTATTATTATTACTTTCCTTATTATTATTATTATTATTGTTATTATTGTCATTGTCATTATTACTATTACTATTATTTTTATTATTAATATTATTATTTTTATTTTTACTATTATTTTTATTATTTATTATTATTATTATTTTTAAACTGTTTTACCTAATATTCATTCGTTTATTTATTTGTTGATTCACTATTAAATTTTTAATTATTTTAGTTTTCATTTATTTACTTACTTATTTTTTTTATAATTAGTTTGTTTTATTTTTTATATGTTTATTTGTTATTTGTTATTTATCTTATTTTTATTTTTACTTTTATTATTCCTTTTTATTTCGATTTGTTTTATTTTAACTTTAATATTTATTATTGTCATGCACATATTAGCATTGTAATTCACTTTCCATTTTACTACGATCGTATTACATTTTATCCGATGCATTAAAATTTTGTGAAATAAGCAAATACTCCGCGTTCTAAGATTTAAAAGAAATCGTATCCTAACTTACTGGGTTTCGATTTTTCTCATCGAGTCTAAAGAACCAATTATTTTTTTAAAATCAAAGCATATAAGTTAAATAAAAACTTATTCTCGGGAATTCAAAAATGTTGTGTCTTAACTCACTGGATGTGATATTTTGTTATCTCGAGGTAATGATTTCTAAAAATAAAGGCAATATTCCGTATTTGGAATTTTGAGAAATTGTGCCTTAACTTACTGGGTTCCGATTTTTCATTTGACCTAAATAACCGAATATCCATCTCAAACTTAAATGCACGAGTTTTAAAGGTCAAAAGACAAGCTTAGTTTCGAGGATTCGAAATGTCGTATCCTAACTCACTGGGCATGACATTTTACTTCTTTGAAATAAGCGGGTTTCAATATCCAATTTAATTTATTCAAGTTCTTTTTTAAATAAAGAGGATCATATTTTAAAATCTCTTCAAATTTTTGACAATAAGACGTTAATTAATCAATTCGGTACCAATTTTGGGCGTCACGAGGATACTAATCCTTCCTCGTGCGTAACCGACTCCCAAACCCGTTTTCTCGAATTTCGTAGGCCAAAATCATTGTTTTAATAAACTAAAATGTTTTAATGATTAATCTTAAGGTGATCCGATCACACCTCGAAATAAAGATTAGTGGCGATTCCATTTTCGTTTTTAAAGTCGACCCCGGTTTCCAACAAGAAAAAAATGGTTTCGACAGGGTTGAATTGATTTTTTTTTAAATTTCAGGTCTTTTAAAGATTTGTTTATAAAATTAATAATAAAATCCATGTATTTGATTTTATATTTACGTAATTAATGGGATAATTTAATTAGTTTGGTTGTTTATTTTTAATAAATTGGAATTTTTTATTGAAAAAATTAATTGGATTGTTTTCTATTCAACTATTTAATTTTATATTTTGATTTAACTAATTAATTGGGTTGAGTTTTTCTATATTCAAGTAATATAAAGGTAATTGAGTAATTAATTTGATTGGTTTTATTGGTATCAACAATCTCAATAGCAATATCAAAGCCCGAAAAAAATGTTAAGATTAAAATGATGTCAAAGACTCAAAGTTGTTGTAGGAATAATATCAATTTTATATATAAACATGGATTTTTATTTAGTGTAATTATATGCATTAAATTCGAATTGTGATTCGTATGTAGTGTAATTATATAAATTAAACTTAAATTGTCATTCATATATATACATAAAATTTTGATTTTGGTTCAATTGTACTTATTTAAATAAATGAAAAGGTACATTTGTTTTCATATTGAATTAATATAATTATTTGTGTATAAAATATGTTAACGTAAAATTGTGCTAATTTGATAATATTGTCAGTGATTTGCGAAAATTGAATCAGATCGAAATTTTTTTATATAAAATCGTACAAAATTAAAATTCATGTATGACATTGCATATTAGATCAAATTTATGGTTTTAATATTTAAATTCCTTACTCTCTTTTTTTTGAACAAATACAAAATTCATTTCATTTCGTAAAAAAAGAAAGAAAGAGGAAAGGTTCAAATCTGAACCATTAGAACATCTTAGCGGAAAATAGGAGGAAAGTAGACAACAAAACATCAGCAAAGGCTAAAAGACGAGTATCCATTGATCCTTTTGATAATGAGATTGAGATGCAAAGAGGAAATCAAATCATACGGAGAGAAAATGAACCATTTATATAGAGGAGACATATAAATACGTATGATCTCATATACCATATTGGTCTCCCAATTTCATTGAGTAATGGCCCCAAAAAGCACTTGGTGAAGATATCATTAAGTACATGTACAAAAAGCCGAAATATCAAGGGACTCAGTAGAAACAAAGCCCTGACGTACTTGGAAAATCAAGTCCCATGAGACTAGAGGCCACATCCATCCATGTCAAAAGACAGAAAGGATTATTATTGCGACCAGACCTTATCCTACTGAAAAAATGTTCAGAATCTAGCATACAAACAAAGCCCGAGAGAGAAGCGGGATTGGTGACCAACGGCCAAACAAGTGATCACCCTAACAACAACTAAAAAACTACAGAAACTAAAATAACAAAACTTGCTCGAGATCTCCTATCGGAGATTCAAGTAGGTCACTGATAATGTAGAAATGGTTAAGGGGGTGGCTCACTGGAGGTGTTACCAACATTGAAATGCAGCAATGTGGGATCATTTATGCAAAGTTAATTGTTGATCTCTCTCCTACCTTAAAGATGCGTGGAGAAGAAAGATGGCGGTGGGTTGCGGGAAGGGGGCAGCTCTTACCCAAAACTAAGCCGGCTGATAAAATGGGAGCAATGCATGGGACCAAAACAAGCTAGCCAAATATACAGAGATAGAGAGGAGAGAGACTTCTATCTAACGCCTAACACCATGGTCAAAGAAACCAACGGAGTTGGCCGCTATAGGCTAATTAATTATAATTTAATGATTCCTAATTTTTTAATTCTATGCACATATATATAAATAAAATCATAAATACTCAAGAAGATATTTATTTAAAATCATAAATAACCAAATATAAATCTTTAAAATAAAACTGTAAGTAATTTAATAAAATATATTATTTAGAAAGAAGAAAGTTTACCTGCGGATCGCACAAGAGTATTCCTTCTTATTGTTTGGCGCAGTTTGTTATTGTTGAATAAAAATAAAAAATATTTGGCGCAGTGAGTCACTTACTGCTGTTTTCCCTTCCCTTTCCCTCTTCCTGAAATTCCCCTTTCCTCATCCTTTCCGACAATTAGACCCCACAATTTCTCCGCAATTTTCTCTCTCTCTAAATTCCCTCTTTCCCAAATTCAAATCCAATGCCAGCTTCTTCTCCTTCAGGCAATCTCTCTCCTTCAACTTTTCATTTCAATTTCTCCTTAATAAAAAAAATCCCCCTTTTTTCTGTTATTTATATTTAATTAATTCTTTAATTTTCAATTTCAACAGATGGTCGAGGTCGGTGGAAGCGGCGGAAGCGAGACCGGAGGCCCAAGCATCTCCAAGAAGATAACGATGTCCCGGAGGAAGATGTAGAAGAGGAAGATAACAACAACGAGGACATCGATAACCACCGCGATAACAATTCCGGGGACGATGCCGGAGGGGGATTTAGGGATCCGTCTTTGGCGGGGTCCAGCGAGTGTGAGGTTCTGGCTGATGGTGGAGTTCGCATCTCGGAGTTCCCCCCCGTGGTCAAGCGGACTGTGAACCGTCCTCACGGTTCTGTGATGGCGATCGTGGCGGCTGAGCGGGCCGGTTTGGTTGGGGATAGCAAGGGCCACCAGCAGGTGGCTCTGGCGGTTTTGGAGAACGTTTCGTACGGGCAGTTACAGGCGGTTTCGACTGAAGCTCCCATTGTTGAACTGGAGAAGTATGTGATTACACCTCCTCCGATAGTGGAGGGGCGTGGCGTCGTTAAGAGGTTTGGGAGTAGGGTTCATGTCCTGCCAATGCATTCAGGTTCAGTTTTTCTCTTTCTTTTATATCTCTATGCATTAATTTTTTGCCTGGTTTCAATTCCTAGTCTGATTAGAGCGAAATAGAAACAACAATCCGTAGATGACTCTTGCGTTTCAAAGGACAGCTTTTGTTTTAATTTTCATGTGCTTTTGATGAAAGATATAACTAGATCATGCTTATTTATGTTAATTTTGACTAAAGTTATCTTTAGATATTTCTGTGATGTTTTCTTAAAATTTGAACTTCTTCTTTCCATCGTGCTTAGTGTTACATGAAAATGGTCTCTTTAAACACTTTTGCTATTAGTAGAATTGAATGGCTTGAAAAGTATATACTTTAGTACCTTTCTTTATAGGACTAGGGAACTTTATACTAGTCTTTGTTTTACTTGTTTTTAATTGGACTCTCTAAGAAGTCTTGGTTTAGTTATTCAATCTAAATTAAAACAGAAGTTCAGCAATTTACACTTGGGTTTGTTCTATTTACTTGATATGAGTTTCATGTTCTGTCTGTTGCTTAAAGAGTATGAGCAAGATATTACCACACATTTATTTTTTGTAAAGCACTGACCTTATCTTGCACCCTCTCCCACTTTCCCTTTCCCTCCCCCCCTCTCTCTTTCTGCACTTATCTGTCTTCTTAGTTGTGTATTAATATTTGGTTATGTTTGTGGGATTCCCTTTCAAGCAGAGTGGTTCTCACCAGCCTCCGTGCATCGACTAGAAAGACAAGTTGTGCCACATTTTTTCTCTGGAAAATCACCTGAACATATGCCGGAAAAATATATGGAATGTAGAAACCACATTGTTGCCAAGTATATGGATAATCCATTGAAGAGAATTACAGTTTCTGATTGCCAGGGATTGATAGATGGAATTAGTAATGAGGATTTAACTCGAATTGTTCGGTTTCTTGATCACTGGGGAATCATCAATTATTGTGCAGCTGCACCAAGTCATGAGCCTTGGAGTGCTGGGTCCTACTTAAGGGAGGAGCCAAATGGCGATGTTCATGTGCCATCGGCTGCATTAAAGTCTATTGATAGCTTGATCAAATTCGACAAGCCAAAATGTAGGCTCAAGGCAGCTGATGTTTATTCATCATTGCCATGTCATGCTGATATCTCTGACTTGGACAATAGAATACGAGAGTGCCTAGATGAAAACAATTGCACTTCATGTTCTCAGCCCATTGCCACTTCATATTATCAGTCACAGAAGGAGGTATGTGATTTTATAGCCCTGTTTGTCTTTATTTATTTCATGCTATGTCTTAATATCCTCATTCTTCCCATTGTTCATCCAATGAATATCTTGCTGTATATGTACAAATTTTTCCTTAAAAATTTAGTGAACTACTTAAAACAAGCCATTTAAGATAAAAAAAGAAAAACGAGGCATGTTTGATATGGAACAGAATCAGAATTAGCATCTATGAGGGAATAGGCTCCTGGTATTTTATTACTGGCCTTCTTCTTCTGGGGTTTGGGGAAAAGAATTAATCCCCTTTTTGATGTTCTTAGAGAAAACCCCTTTGGTTTAGGATGTTGGGAGGCTTCTATATATGATCATGTTGACTGCCTAGCTCACACCAACCTCTGAGGTTGGGTTCAAATGTTGTTTTCTTGGTTCCTCATCCTACAGTATATATATTAAAATCAGCAGCACATGCAAATAATGCCTTCAATGTTAATTGGATAATAAAACATTAACACTGGAATTTTTCTATTGGAGGTTGCAATAGTGGGGTGTTGATATCATCTGTAGCTGCAGTTCCATATGTTACAAATGCTGGGGCTTTTTTTGTATTTGCATTTTCCAAAAGTTTTCCCTATATCCTCAACAGAAAGGAACTAGGTATTTAAAACAACTATTGCTGAGAGTATATTTCTTGTGTGCTGTGAGAATACTAGGTACTTTTTTATTTAATTTTGGTTGTCAAGAAAGGAACAACAAACTATTTCTATCCTCTTTTATAGAGAAGAAATTTTTTGCTAAAGCTTGCACTTGTAAGTTGTAACTATGAACCAGTAGATTGGTTTAGAAAGCTGAGTTAGTGCTCACTTGATTTGATTTGGTGTGGTCTGGTTTCTGAGCATCAATTTACTAGTTCAGTGTGTGGTTTAGGTTTCTTTGGGGTGTATTTTGGATATACAATCTAATGATGCAATAAGGGATGATGAAAGACATTAAATCATGCAAATCAGTTATGTAATATCTTCTAAATACTTGCTTAAAAGTATTTAGAAGATGGAATCGTGAGGTGAACATTTATTTTATTCCAGTGTAGAAGGATAAATTTGATAAGTACTTGTAGTGGAGCTGAGTCTAAAGTGCTGTTTGTGGACTCATGTCAACTTTGTAGATAAACATAGATTGACGGGAGAATTCGTAAACTTTTAGATTTACCTAAATCTTGACGTTAATTGTGCACATTTGTTTCTATTATTGGCTACTTGACAGGTTGATGTACTGCTGTGCTCTGATTGCTTCCATGATGGGAGATTTGTTTCTGGTCATTCAAGCATAGATTTTGTTAGAGTAGATTCAACAAAAGATTATGGGGACCTAGATGGAGATAGTTGGAGCAACCAGGAAACTTTACTGTTGCTTGAGGCAATGGAAATTTACAATGAGAACTGGAATGAAATAGCTGAGCATGTGGGCACTAAGTCAAAAGCACAATGCATACTTCATTTTGTACGTCTACCCATGGAGGATGGCCTATTGGAAAATTTGGAAGTTCCGAGCATGCCCAAGTCAACAATTGTTGCAAACGGAGACAGCCAAAGATTACACTCAAACATGAATGGGAGTCTACCAGGTTTTTTTTTATACTTAGGTTCTACTTGCCATGGAAATTAAGATGTTATGCATGTTAACCTTTTATCTAATTTTTGCATGCTTTTCAGGGCCCAGCCTTCAAGATGCGGATTATCAAAGCAAGGTTCCTTTTGAGAATTCTGGGAATCCAGTTATGGCTATGGTATGGTACTACATTTTTCAGACACCTCATTACTCTTTTAACACTTTATTAGTCATTTAAGATTTAGGATTGTAATATTTCACTGTGGAGTATGAACATTGAATCATTTATTCTTTATTTCTCTAATAAATTCCTCAATTTTAAGTTCATTAAATGATGTCATTTTCATGTAATTTGCTGGTATTGTAGTAACCACATTTGGCACACAAAAATGGGGAAGCTTAAAATACTTCTAATGTTGGAATTACCTTTTATCTTTTTGGTCAAACAAATAGTGTTCTTTTGTCCTCATATCAAAGTCACTATTAAGGTTTATTCCCTTACTCCTATTGGCAGTTTGGATGAGAAAAAGTGTAAATGGATCCAAAAGATTTTAAGCAGTTTGTGAGTGTTGATTTGCTTTTTAAAAATGTCACAAATTAGGCTCCTATTAACATTGAAATTTTCATTTCATCAATAATGAGTTTGTGATGAAAATTGCAAAGATGGATCCAAATTGGCATCTTTTGTTGTTGAAATTGCTTCTTAAAAATGCAAGAGCTGAACTTTTACCCCAAGAGATTGTGATAAAATTGTACTCAAAGATGGATCTCATGGTATTGCTAATTTTTCCCCATACATGGGTCTAACTAGTTTACAATATTCTAGGTTGCTTTTCTGGCCTCTGCTGTTGGACCAAGAGTTGCTGCTGCCTGTGCCCATGCATCCTTGGCAGCATTGGCTGAAGATGTAGATAAGGAAGGTTCGGGACATGGTAATAGGTTAGTGGCATATTCTCATGATTCCAAAAATCTTCAATGCTATTATGAGGTTCTTCTCTGATGATATGAATTGAATTTTGAGCATACAATGTCTTCCATCCAAGTCATGAAGTTTTGTGGATTGAATATTTGAACATTTCTTTGCTTTGATTGGATTAAACCAATCTAAAGTTTTTTCATCAAAATTCTTCCTGTTAAATTGCTTATTACTATCCATTTGAACCGTGAAGGATGAATATGGAGAGTGTACATAGTAGAGAAGGTGGTTTACATGGTTCCGTTCATCAAAAAGGTAGTCCATAAGTTTAACTTGCACTATTTTCACTACATTTTAGTTCCCTTTTTTCTCTCCCATATTAGTTTTTTTATTTGTAATTCATTTTGCATAAAAACTCCAGAGAACTCAGCAATACATTCATTTGGTCAAAATGAGGCAGAGGATCATCCACTATCTGCTGAAAAAGTTAAAGCTGCTGCCAAAGCTGGCCTTGCAGCTGCAGCTATGAAGGCAAAACTGTTTGCAGACCATGAGGAACGAGAAATTCAAAGGTTATCAGCCAATATCATAAATCATCAGGTATTTTTCTTGTCTTTTTCACGTGTATACCTGGTAATGATGTGGAACTTTATTTGGCTGATAAGAGAGTTGACTTCCGTTAAAGACTTGAAACCAGGACAAAAGAGGACTTGTCCTGTTGCATTTACTGCACACCTTTGTTATTTAGCCTAGAAAATGGAACCGAAAAAAGGAAAAAAGAAGGGCAAAGTTGCATGCCTTTGATTTTGATATTACATAAACTTGTACTTGGAGATGTCTTAAATTTGAAAGATACATTGAGAAGTTCTACGCCGTTGAGATCTGTTTCTCGGCTAGGGTTTCTATATTGTTCTTGATCCAAGTTGAATTTTTCTTTAGTACTTGATTCACATATCTATTACTGCCATGGATACTGGCTATGTTAATGCAACTCTCCTTGAAATACCTGTGTTTAGACCTGTTCCACACATATTCATAGTTATGGGGGCATGATCCTCCATTTATATAGGAACCACAAAAAGAATTATCATATACCCATTCCAGGTACATACCTCATCTCAAACTCATCCTTGAATCTAATGCTAGTCCAAGTAGCATATGATACTGGAATCCCGGGCCCTGGCTGGGATATTGATAATTTTGTGAAGTGTGTGTTTTCTGTTCATGTATTCTTTTGAAAACCAGAGGCTACTTAATAGTATCAAAACTTTATAGGATTACCGCTGCTGTTTTAGCATCTCCCATAAGTTATCTTAGAATTATGTTTAAGGTTTCTTCCTCATATACTTCCTCGGATTGTGGTGGATGTAAAGAAGATGCAACAATTAGATATTTGGAGTGTCCATCGAGATTTCATTTTCTCGGAACTTCCAAAACATTCTATTCTTACTTTTAACTTGTATTATAAATTGTAGATAAACTTGTTTTCAATCTGTATCGCAGTTGAAGAGATTGGAGCTGAAGCTTAAGCAGTTTGCAGAAGTTGAAACGTTACTCATGAAAGAAAGTGAACAAGTAGAGAAAACAAGGCAAAGGTTTGCTGCTGAGAGGGCTCGAATTGTATCAGCTCAATTCGGAACCACCGGAGTCGCTTCACATATGAGTGTACCTGTGATTTCTTCTCCCATGGTTAATAACATTGGCAACAACAGGCAACAGGTAATGTCAGCCTCACCTTCAACGCCAAGCAATTCTGGATATGTTAACAACCAACCAGTACATCCCCATATGCCATTCATGCAACGCCAACCAATGTTTCCTATGGGTCCGAGGATGCCCCATACAGCCATGCAAGCATCCACATCAGCTCCTCCTAATGTCATGTTCAACTCCCCAGGGAATGCACAACCAACTCTTAACCATCCACTAATGAGGTCGGTTTCCGGGACTGGATCTGGTCTAGGTTGAAATGAAAGAGTCAAAAATAAATTTTGGATTTTATTGATGGAATTCATTGGTGTTGTTGATTTTCTGCGCTTCGGAGACAACCAGTAGCTTGGACGAACAGTTGAAGCATCTTCAGCTTCAAAATATAGAAGTAACCTGAAGCAATTTGTAGGGTTTGTAACATCATACAATTAATGTAGTTTGGGGTTTAATTATGAAATAGAGACTAATTACCAAAATTAATTTTGTATAAATAAATTATCTAAAAATTTTAGAGCATCCCAATCGAATGAAAACTAATGCGCGTCTATTCTTGCTAATTTTACTCTTCCTGTAAAATAGAAAAATTTGAACAGTAATGCAGTGGAGTGGGCTCCTTTACATGGGGACTGCAGTTGCTTTTCTCTTTTTCATGTGGGTTTATATTGTTGAAGTCTCAAAGAAAATGGTCTTGAATTCTGTCAGTTGATAATTTTGAAGAGTTTCCTCAATGTGGGTGTGGTTGAACTTTGATGTAGATCAAAGTAATGGATTATAGTTATTTGGAAAATCGATAATTTGTTTTATAGTAGAATTAAATCTTTAACCATTTTTTCATGTATTTAGAAAATCCATGGAGCGCCACTGTGAATTCCTAAAGAGTTAGATGATCATGATTTTAGACTTTGCTACGAAAAGCAATGACATGAAATCCCTGCAACTCCAATGGAGAATACCCTATTAGAGCAAAACATCTAAACCCGGTTCATTCTTGTCATCTAAAAAAACAATCCCAAATCATGCAATGAACTTAAATGGTCAGAAAAGCTCAATGCATATGGCATCCAATGTGAGAAGCCAAGGACCCTTTCCGACAAGTTGGATATATTCTTCCCTTCTCAATAAGCATATCCATTCTTGTCATCTAAAAACCATCCCAAGTCATGCAGATAACTTCAAATCTAACCAAAACATGTTTGGGAGAGATTAAAGGGTCCAAAAAGCTCTCTGGGTATGGCAGACAATGTAACGTTGTAAGAGAGATTTCCTCCACCAAATATCATCAAACATTCTTCCCTTAGTGAGTTTATCCATTCCTGTCATCTCAAAAACCATCCCAAGTCACCCAAAATAACTTAAAATTTAAGCAAAACAAGTTCGTGGGACAAAAGGATAAAAAAAGCTCAATGGCTGTCACATTCATTGTAACTTCGTATTACATATTTCCCCAACCCAATATCATCAAACATTACATATACTAAAATTTCATCCAATATCAATGAACAACAATATCATTTGATCAGAAATGACTACGATTTCATTGAACAATCTTTATGAGCAGCTGTATTAACCTGTTTAGAGAGGTAAGCTTCATAGATTTCCACTACAAGCCGAGGATCCTTTTCCACAAGTTCAATATATTCTTCCCTTTTAGTTAGCTTATCCATGTGGTCTGTTATCAAACACAAAGCCGCATCGAGGACGAGTTTGGCGTTGTGCTGGTGAGCAAAGGCATAGCTCATAAGTGAATTATCCCAGTTCAATTTCGATACCAAGAACTTCTCACAATACCCTTTGAGATGCTTCACTTGGTATTTTTCAGCTAAGACCAGAAGATCACAAGCCATTTGTTCATCCAAGCATGCTTCTGCAGTGTACAAATAGTTTACAAAGGCACGAAGAGCATCGTATGATACATCACTTACTTTGATTGTTCCACTTCTGCTTTCTTCCATTTCATTCTCCAGCATTGCTTTGAATACGGGTGATCGATTCACCTGGTTTCACCATCAAAATGTTTATAAATTATGAACATTATAAATAACTTGCTTGGTAACATAATTTCTAAATTGGGTTTTAAAGCAGATTCCGATTTTAGCGATTTCCTTCTTCATATTTGATAAGAAATTAAAAGAATCCAAACAAATAGGAAGTACCAAAACGGCTTTATTGGCGGGTACGGGCACAGGGGGAAACTCAGGAGACCCATCATCGGAAGCGATCAAAACGACATCGGAGAAGAAGGGACCGGGAGTGGTGGTAGAGCCACGGTGGGCGTGATCAAGCGGAGACCAAAAGCGTAAAAAGGCGACTTTGGCTTTGAGATCTTCGATCTCTCGCTTCAACTCTTCCTCGGTCTCGCTTGCTTCCTCGTAGCACTCCTTGCAAGTGCCGGCATCGCGTGATCCGTACTCTTCCTTGCATGATATGCACTTCATGGTCTCGGCGTCTGTATCGCTCTCCGTATCGGAGTCCGATCGGATTACCTGGTTGCATCGGTGTCTTCGCATTTTTTGGTTTCGGCTTTGGCAACTAGCACTATAGCCAAGTAGTCTGTTTTTTAACAGTTATACACGTAAAAGTAAAAATTTATTGAAGCCCAATTGAAGGAATGACTAGTTATTGCCGCTATCTTTACCCATGGCTTGACTTCTACTTGTACTTGTTTCTCGCTTTGTTCCACCTTTCCCCTTTAAAATATTGATCCTTCCTTTTTTTTAGCTCTGTTAAGGAGTCTTGCTTCTAATATCTCTCTCCTTCAAGAATACCAAAATCAGTCTTAAAATTGTAATCCCTTTGATTGCATTTTAAGATTACAAACAATTATTGACTTCCTCCTTGAGCTGTCCTTTTATAATACAAAACACCACTTTCCAATTACTAGCTTCACTTCCTCTAGATTGGGATGTAAGCTTCAGCCTCCTTGACCCTTGTTCTTCATTCCCACTTGAGGTTACATTTGGCGGTATATCAATGGCTCTGTGTATATAGTATAGCATCCGCTTGATTTGTTCTAGCGTACGAATTGAGTTTCAACATTCCTTCTGAAAAAAACCACCACATTCCTTGCGGTGCCTTCCATGTTCCCCACAGAATGCACATGAAAATTGAGTAAAAACCTATTGCTTCCTTGTACTCCATATCATCCCCATTCAACCATTGAAAAACCCTTCCCTAATTTAGCTCAACAAGACATGTTGGGTTCAAACAAAGAGCCAACTTCCAAACTAGATGGCCCGCGCAAACTCACAATGGACGAAGAGGTGTTCCACCATGTTGTCATATGAAATATTCAAGTTCATTATGTCTCTCTCACACTTCCTAAGCCTGTCTCCCTTAGATACCTCGAGAGCCACTCAAAGTCTTTTATCAATCCCATTGGCATCCAAAACATTGGTCTCTAGAGTCTTTTCCATTTCTTCATCAATTCAGTCCGAAATTTCCTCCATAAGAGGAGTTCATAAAGCCTCCTCCTTGTCCTTTCTAAGCTCCTAGGTTGCACCCCACACCTATGTAACTTTTATCCTCTTTTATTTTTATTACCGGTTCCGTTTGTCACCTACTTCCACCAGAATTTCAGCGATATGGAACAAGTTCAGAAGCTATGAGAAACGAGAGTATCGTTCATAGAGCTCCCTTGGGTTAAGTTGATCAAGGCAAGTTTCCCACCAACTATTAGTTTCTGTGCCACTTGTGATATGCTTAGAAAGCACCTTTTGTTTCTCATTAGATGCATCCATTAGGCTTTGCACCTCATTGTTAAGCTGGGTTACCTTGTTGATTCTTATAATATGGTGAGCCTCAATAAGAGTGTTAGTGTTGTCAATCACAGATATATTCTCGTTCAAAAAGCAGTTAGCAATGCATTTGATAGTGGGGTGACCAAATAAAAAGGGTTTACCAATGGGTGAGAAGATAATAAAAATAATCTCATTACCACATAAAGTGTAGAGCTCGCATATTGTTTTGTAGATTCATGATCGGCGTTTTGAGAATGTGATCAACTGAGCTTCTTTATTTTCGATAATTTTAGTGTAACATCTCAAAATTTTAGATGCAGTAAACTTTATTTTACCAGGAATGTATAAGAATAATTATCAAGAAAATGGATTGATATTATTGGAATAAGTATATTGGAGGTGGATTAGATATTTGGAGAGAAAGTATGAATAATGAAAATTTAAGTAAGAAATAAATTGAAATTTTGAGAAAGTTGGAAGACTAAACGTGTAAATTTATCATTTAGCGAAGGAGGTGAAAGTGAATAAATATTCTTTTTTTGAATGTGGTATGGATATGTATTGATATGTGGAAATGAAAATTTGAGAGACTAAATTGAATAAATGAAAAATATAAGGACTAAAGTGTAATTTTCTTTTGTCCCACCAATCATATTTTGACACAATTAGTCCTTAATCATTACTCTTTCCATAACTATTTATTTCAAATAGTTACCGTATTGTCCTTCAACTTTTTCTATAATACCACTTATGAGTCATATTTTCTTTTGGTAAATTTTTACCTCTAATCCCTCCTCCTTTTTCCTTTAATTCATTTTAATCATTTCAACTCTTAATTTCTTACTTTGGCCCCGATAATTTTCACTCCCTTGTAATCTAGTCAATACCCAGGATTTATTTTTCTCAATATACAAGTCTTTCCAAATGCCTTCAGTATCTGTCTTCACCATCTACTAACACTGATGATTTTCAAATTATGACTTTTTTAAATTATAATTGATTCACTATTGATTTGAATAATTTATATTTCATGAAATTTCGAGGATGTTACAATTACAAATTTATATTTTACATAAATTCTGTAATAACCCAAAAATTAGTGGTGTCAAAAAAAATAATAATACAATTTCGGGACTCTATTTTTCGTAAATCAAGCCCGTAAATATTATTAAATATTACGGAGTTATTTTATAAGTGAATTAAATTTTGGATTGATAATTTGGCCTAACTAGTTATTAATTAAGGTTCAGAGACTAAATCGTAAAAAAATTAAATATTATAGAATTCTAATTTATAAAAGGCTTGAGGACCACAAGGTTTATTAAACCGTTGTTCTTATTTAGTTGGTGGGTTTTAATTATGATGGAGGGTTGGCAAGTGTAAATTTTTTAATAAAATTAATGTAAAAAAAAAAAACATAAAAGTAAAAGAAAAGGAAGATATTTATCATCTTTTTTTTCAATTCTCTCTTTGGCCGAATGTTCAAGAGGAGGAGGAGGAGGTTTCAATTTTAACCCTTCGATTGGTAAGCTATTTCAAGTCTGTTTTCTTTAAATTTATATTTTTAGGATAGTGAAAGCTTAATTTAACTAGCCCGTGTATTATTTTGTAAAATTGTTAAAATTTTCAAAAGTTGTCATTGTTAATGTCTTGAAGTTTTTTATGTTAAATTATTAGATTTTGAGCTTAGGTATGAAAATGATTAATTGTAAAGTTTAAATGTTAGTTTTGTAACATAAGACTAAAATGAATTATTTGTAACACCGTTATGAGACTTTGATAAAAATAGATAGTAGAGGGTTTATAAAGGATAATATTGAAATAGGATTACAAAATGAAGCTCAAATTTGAAAGATATGGTTATTTTTGTTTTAGGGACTAAATTGAATAAAATGTAAAAGTTTAAAGGACATTTGAAAAATAAAATTGAACTGATACATGCTTATAATAGGATGATATGAGATGTTTGGAATTGATAACGTGAACTCAATTATTCTATAGATCAAGAATAGAACCAAATCAAGGCTAGTTGTGGAAAAGCAAAAGTTGTCGAATAGTCCTTAAAAGCTCGTTTGGTTACTATTTCGCTAGGTAAGTTCATATGGAACTTACTAAGTTAATTCATGTTATGTTTTTATTTCTATAAATTGAATAATTATATTTGTTATATATTTATTTTGTTATGCAAGGTATGATATCGAGGAAATTGAAAATAATTATTTGAGTTTAAAATGTTATGTTTGAGATTAATTATCGAACTAGAGGACTAATTTGAACAACAATGAAAATTTGTTTAACTTAGTGATTATATGTATTGGCATTAAATTTGGTTGGAATGTACTATGTTATATAATGAAATGAGATGAACTTACTCAAATCATGGAAGAGCAAATTGTTTAACTAAACACTTTCTGGACAACAGTGGTATTACAACTTTGAAAATTTACCAAAAATTGTAGGAATCGAGTTAGAGGTTGAATTTAACATTAAATTAAAGCTTATTGAGTCTAGTTTTGCACAAAAGCAAGGGTGAAAGCAATGGAATTGTATATTATGAGATATAATATTTTTATGAGGCAATGTCAGAATGATTTCGGGTTCAATTATTCTAACTTTGTAAAATCATTATAAATTGTACAAAAAAAATTTAGGTGATGAAATTTATATGGCTAAAATATTAATGAGTCTATTTCCAAAGGAAACAAACAACAACATAATCTGAGACTTGTACTGAAAGATATTTATTTTTTAATGAAGAAGAATCGAAGTTACCTAGAAGCAGAACATGGGAGGTTTTAAAAAAAATTGGTATTAATCTACCTAGAAATAAATTCTGAAATTTTTATGGTAAAAATTTTATTGAATTTAGTTTCAAAAACAAAAAGTGGATCTTAATTTCAAATTCTGTAGGTCTGAATATAAATAATTTAGTGATTACTACTTAAGAAGATAGTTTTATTAAAAGTATATGTATAAATAGTGAAAGGATTATTCATGTTACGTAAAGACGTGTCATACTAACGCTAAAGATTCTTGTATAAATACTTGTAAATAAACGAAGTGGAATGGAGAGGAGGATGAGGAAAAATAATAGAAGAGTTATAAAATGAATTAACAGTTGATTATGACTGATCAAATCATATTGGTGTAAATTTAATAGATTATTCAGATAGATGATTAAATTGATAAAAGTGAAAATCTTAAAACTAAATGAAATGGTGAAATTGGTTTGGAATTGAAATAGTATGCTATGTTATGTATGAAATGATATCATGAGTGATAAATTGATGATATTGAGATCGATAGAATGAGAATTGAATTTATAAGGGAATTGGATAAATGATTACCCTATTAATTGCTCGGGTGGTGTTATTTCAACTATATGTTGATTAGCGCTGTGTGCAAACTAATTACTTCAGACGTTTCGATGAGGCACTGGGTGTCAAATGGTTACTTCGACTATGTGTCGATGAGTGCCGAGCACAATATTTACTTCGGTAATACTGATGAGTGCTAGGCGCAATCTATTTTCTTCGGAAATGATCCAATGAGGCACTAGGTGCCAAATTGGGGTGTTGGTTGGATTTGTGTATCCGTTCGTGCCCAAGTCAAGTTAAGGATTTAATATGTAAAAAATTATAATTATAATGAAAAGAATTGTTAATGTGAAAGAAATTTGTAAATTGGATTAATAAGTCCGAAAGATTGGTTTGAAATTGTGACGAATTCAACGATTCAATTTGGGAAATGACATGTTAATATGATATATTTCTAACTAGTTATTTGTTCATATTTAATATGATTCATAAGACACATTTATAATGAGATATTGTGTGTTGATGATTAATTGAATTGTGATTTTGAAATTGAATGTGAATATGATCAAATCGTTATCATGTGATAAGAACAGTGTACAAGGTACAAGTATGCAAATATGATCAAATACATGATATGATATGTGGAAATATGAATAGTTCTATCAAGTGTGATACTATAATTGGAATTAGAAACTTAACAATGTAATGAAATAGATTGATAATAAATATGATAATGAAATGAGTTATGTGAAATTGGTATGAGTTAGTGACTTGATAAAAGATATCAAAATGAAATAGTATAATGCTATGGAATCAACTGTGTATATATATGTGAATCATGATAAAAGAAATACATGAACTTCTGTGTGAATAAATTGGAAACGAGCTTTGGGGGAGGTTGAAATGAATACGAATGAGTCGATCGAATCTAGAAAGAGACTTAAATGGTTTATTGTTGTGGAATGAACATGGAATTGATTGTTATAATGTTAGTGATATAAATGTTCGATTCATCATTGGTATTGAGTTTTAAAAAGGCTTTATAATAGGTGTTGGCATGTAAATGAAATTGATCACTTCTATTGCAATGCTAAATGATTTGGTTTGACACTTGATATGAATGACATATTAGTTGGATGTTACAATTTTTTAACCTTTAATTTTGTTATTTAAATCATAAAAATACTATTGAGTTCCATTACTCAACATATGGTTTATTTTTCGTGCGTAGGTTAGGTATAATTCAATATATTTGAACAACGACTTCAGCATCTAGTCAACAATCCCGAACTCATCAACGTTTGTATATTCTGTTTTTATTCTAACTTGGCATGTATCTAATTGAGTCTAATTTGGTTGTTCTTAAGCGAATGCTGCTGATGAATTTGGTATCATATGATGGATGTTTGGTTTATGTTCAACCTTGGATTAATTCTTGGAGCTTTTGTGAACGCGTATAAATCCCATAAATGGGCGATTATTGTGATCAATGTTTGTTTGATTGAATTAAATCTTACAATGGCTTAAAGTTGAAATAAGTTGATCGTAGTCGCTCCGGCGACGAATGTGACATCCTATTACTTGGACTTGGCGATCGAGTCGGGTGTAGGATGTTACAAATTCTAATTAATTTGTGAATTTTTTTTCTTTGATTTTTGTAAATTAAGTGCACAATTATTTTATTTTAATTTATTTTGACTTATATGTGCTTTGATGCAAACATTGTAGTCTTTCATGCGTAACAAAATTAAGTAGAGAAACAAAATTATTGCACAAATGTTAGTACAATGTGATATGTTTGCAGACAACGTGCTATCCAATATATCTTTCTTTTATATTTTATGTGTTTCATATTGTTGCTAAAATACCAATAAAAGTGCAGAGCTCACTTTTTTTTTTTAATTATAGATTCTTAATTGACGTTTTAAGAATGTGATCAACCGATCATCTTCATTTTCAATCATTTTAATCTCAATCTATGGTACTATGGAGAATGTGTTTCAACAAATTAATAATAGTTTGATGTTTAACCATCGATGATTTACTTAAATTTATTTTATTACGCAAGAAAGATTGCAATGTTCACATCAAACCACATGTAAGGGAAAATAAAATAAAGTAGTTGGTGCATTTAAATTGCCAAACTCGAAAAAAATTCACAAATTAAATAGAATTTATGTAAAATATCAATTTGCAATGGGCTCCAAAACTTGAAACATGGGCCAAATAATCCCATTTCAAATGTAACTCTAGAATTAATACTCACCTTTTGATTTTAGACTTAACACAATTGGAAGAAAGACTTTTGAGCTCAAATTTAACCTCTCTCTTTTTCCGCATTCAAATTCAATTCAAAATATGAAAAAAAAAAAGAACAATAAAAGGAAAGTATAAATTAGTATATGGTTGAATAAAAAAATGATGTAACCAGTAATAAGGCCATTTTGCCCGGCCTATGAAAACCAGAATAAAAAATAATAAAAAATAAATAAATACCAAAAATGTCCCTTTTACAGTCCAGTACAAGACCCAATTAAACCCTATTAGCCCAAATACAACCTAAGACTAATACCTATTACCCGAATACACCCTGGCCCAAATTACAAAACACCCCCAGTAATCCTAACCCAAAATTTACACGGCCCAAAGGGGCCCAAATTTTTTTTTCAGAAACAAGGGTTTCTGAAACCCTAGGGAAGCATCGCGCCGCAACACCCCAGCCCCTGTCTTTGCGCCGCAATCAGCTTTCGCACCCACGCAAAGCCTTCGGTCGCGCCACGATCCGCACCCGAATCACTCCATCGTCGCCAGATTCTCCGTCGCTCCTGACCTGCACAGACAAGGAAAAACAGCAGCAAATATGGACAAGATTTTCTTTCCTTTTTTATTTTTTCATTTAAAGGGTTATAAAAACCCTATGATAATCTGTAAATGGGACACATATACAGAGGAACATATACAAAAATATTAAAAAAAAAAGCAAAATAAAAACACCAAGCAGAGGTGATTTCAATTGATTTCTTTTCGTTTTTTTTATTTTATTTTTAAATACTGTTATCTCTTATTTTTTCTTCTATCTTGTTTTTTAAAACCATATAATATACATATATTAAAATATAAAAAAAAAATAAAAAGGGAAATTTTACCTGATTTTGGGAATTTCGGCCACCGTGCGCGGTGGCCGATTTGGATGGCGGGCGGTGGTCGAGCTCTCGCAGAGATCGCCGAAATCGCCTGGGGGAGCACCTCTCTGCTTTTTTTTTCTTGCTGAAGAGAAAAATGATTTTTTTTAATTTTTTTTTGTTTATATAGACACGTGAAACGGCGCCGTTTTGGGGTTGGTTACTATAGCCCAAAACGACGTCGTTTCACTCAGGATCCGCGCGCAATTGACCCGACCCGAAGGATCCGCGTGTTTTTGAGAAATGAGTTATTTGCGCGTCAAGCCCTTCCGCATTTTCAATGTTTTTAATTCGGTTTTTTTATTATTTTCTAATTTATGCCTCAGAGTTTGTTTCAGTTTCAATTTAGTCCTATTAGAACGCCACATTTTGGAGGGTTGGGAATATTTCCCTTTTGGTCCTCCACTTTTTGCGCGCATTACTAAGGGGCCCTAATTCACTTATTTCTTTTAAAATTCCCCCTAAAGTATCATTTTAAGTTTAATTTTGTCCCTACTTTATTTTCTTTTATAATTTTGTTATTTTGCCATAGTTTTAACATTTTTTTTATTTATTATATCCATATAGATATTATTATTATTATTATATTCATTATTTTTTATATTTATTATTATTGTTATTATTATTATTATTTTTTATTATAATTATAATTATTATTATTATTTTCAGTATTGTTAGTGTTATTTTTTTTGCTACCATTATTTAATCACTATTAATCTCAATATTCACTATTATTTTATTTTTAATATTTTATTTCTACTATTACGTTTATTATTTTCATTTATTATTAATATTATTATTACTATTATTATTATTAATTTAGTATTATTATTATTTTACTATTATAATTATTATTTTAATATTACTACTACTATTATTTTATTTATAACTAACTCTATTATTATTATTATTATTATTATTATTATTATTATTATTATTTTATTGCTATTATTATTACTTTTATAACTACTACTATTATTATTTTTATATATTATCACTTTTATCATTATTTATTATATTTATTATTATTATTATTGTATTTTTTTTGTCATTATTATTATTTTATTTTTTGTATAATTGTACATAGTATCTATTTGTTTATTTATTTATTATTAACTTTTGCATTCGTTTTTTTATTTTGTCATCTTTTCAATTATTATTATTCGTTTTAATTATTTATTTATTTATTATTGTAATTTATATTAATTTCCCTCATTTCACCCTATCATGCATGTGTATTATAATTCATTCCCCATTTTATGATAAAATCACATCACATTTTATTCAATTTTCAAAATAAGCAAATACTCTGCGTTCTAGGGTTCAAGAGAAATCGTACCCTAACTTACTAGGTTTCGATTTTTTTTCTCTTCGAGTCCAAAGAACTTGTTATTTTTTTTAAAAAAAGGGGTTAAATAAAGACTTATTTCGTAGAATTCAAAATTGTCGTGTCCTAACTCAATCGGATATGACGCTTTTGTTATCTCGGGATAAGAATTTCAAAAACAAGGCAATGTTTCGTGTTTGGAAGTTCGAGAAATTGTGCCCTAACGTCTTTGGTTTCTGTTTTTCGTTCATTCAAATAACTAAATATCCTTTTAATGAATTTTGTAAATCATGAGATGATTTTGGTTACGAGGGTTTAAAACATCATGTCCTAACGTTTGGATGTGATGTTTGTATGCTTTCTAACAAAGGAATCTCCAATTACAACTCAAATTGTTCAGTTTTTTAAAGAAATCATGTTTTTAAATCTCTTTGAATTTTCGACACCAAGACAATAAATTAATCAATTAGGTGCCAATTTTTGGGCGTTACGAGGGTGCTAATCCTTCCTCGTACGTAACCGACTCCCGAACTCGTTTTCTCCTATTTCGTGGACCAAAATCCACATTTTGAAACAAAACGTTTTATAAGGTGATCCAATCACACCTAAATAAAAAGGGATTGGTGGCGACTCCATTTTTGTTTTCAAAAGTCGACTCCGTTTTTATAACCCTTTTAAAAATGGTTTCGACAGCTTGGCGACTCCACTGGGGACTTAAGAGAGTCAAGCCGTAAAATTGATTATTTTCTGTCCTTTGTCGGAAATTTGAAAATTTTGATTTAAAAATTTTGATTTGAACATATGATTATTATTTTCTTGCACACATTGCATTGCATGACCGTTGTGGTCACACCTTTAAGTGGGAGCGAGAAGCTATGCTTTCGTGAGGTTTTCACCTCCGCATGGGCTAGTGGATTGCTTCCGGGATACATCTGTACCTATGTCTTCGTGAAGTTTTCACTTCCGCATGGCCATAGGGAAATGTATTCCCCTGAACCGAACTCAGTCCGTATGAGCCTATAATGGGTGAAGATCAAGGAATCTGCTGGTTCGGGTACCTCAACTTTAGAACTAAACCACATATAGTGAACCCTAAGAGCCCACCTTAGGTAGAACTATGTCAAACCCTAGTGGTCACCCAGATAGGTGTTCTATGTTATTTATTTTTCCTGTGCTAACGTGCTATGTTTTGTTTTGATTGCATTACATTCACATCATAGAAAAGAGGTGTTGATTTAAATTCGATTGCTAAATAGAATAGTTTGTCATAAGAAAATAGATTTTTTGATAAAGTGGATTATAATACGGTCGTCCGAATATGGTCCAAGTAAACGAGAGAAGACTGATAGTCCGTGAAGGAATACAAGACTTTATCGCCTAAGGATTCAAGATGACAAAGACTATTCAAGAATCACCACGTTTCGGCTTTCTTGAAGAGGCTAACGAGCATTGTGAGGATATGAGTCTCGGCCCAAGCAAAAAGGAGCTAGTGGAGACATCTATTAGAAGTTTGCAAGATTTGACCTTTGCGAAGAAGGGGATTGATGTTTTTGCTTGGACTATGAGGGCAAGGCCGCGTATGTAATCCGTTTTATGTAAAGGAATTTATTTTCTAGAAAAGTTGTTCTAATGTAACTGAATTCAGAATCAACGCCTCTCTTTCTTTTGCATTCATTCCATGCATTTGCATTGCATCATTTGCATTAGACTTTTACAAAAAGACCCTAATTAGGTAAAAATCTTTCAGTTAACCTGGAAAACATGGAACAAAGGTTGGAGAGAATAGAGCAAATGCAAATACAGATGCAGGGGCAGTTGACCAAGATTCAACAAGAAATACGAGAACAAATGTTAGAATTCCAAAGGAATATGATAGGCCAGCTAACCCAGTTACTAGTCGAAGGGTTTAAAAAAAGGAGTGGTCCAGTGGTCAACGGTGAGGATGATGATGAAGACATTGTTTATTCCCCAATTGGTGTCCTGACTCAACCAGATACGCATTCGCATGGGGTACCCGTCATTATTGGATCCCAATGTCAGACTGATACTTCATCCCTATTGAACTTCCCGATGGGTTCAGGTTTTAACTCGAATGATGATCAAGCCAAACCAGTTGTTCAGGTAGAAATAAAGAAAATGAGAGAATGGACTTCAAAGGCCCTGAAGAAGAAGGAAAAGAAAGCGAATAGTACCGGTAGGTATAACAAAGCCATTCGGAGCCGATTACAGTAAGTAAGTCAAAGACGGTAACTACCAGCCATCAGGTCTCCTCAGGACGAGAACCCAATCCAAGACTGAACTCAGAAAAATCCCAATTCTCGCCCATCCCAATCACGTATAGGGAGCTATACCAAATTTTGTTTGATGCACATGTAGTATCCCCTTTCTACCTAAAACCTATTCAACCTCCATACCCTAAATGGTACGACACGAACGCTCAATGCGAATACCATGCAGGAATCACAGGACACTCGATTGAGAACTGCACTACTTTCAAAAAGATGATCGAAAGACTTGTCAAAATGGGTATTGTCAAATTCGATGATCCCTCTAGGGCAGAAAATCCGTCACCCAATCATCTAGGTAAAGGGGTAAATATTATGAGATCTATGAGATCCAAGAATGTATCGAGTTCAGGGCTTTAGTGCAAGACCTGATATTGGGAAATCAGAATATTAAATGTATCTGAAAAAAGAACTGGATTTTTTCCAAGCATCTGTCCTTTCATACTTGGGAGTATTTTGAACAATGGAACTGTGGAAGAGATCCTGTATTTTTAAAGCTAAACTAGAGTAATATTCGAAACACGCTTATTGCCTTAAGCCTAGAGGCAATAAGAACTCTTTTGTGAAATAGACTCATGTCCAGAATTTTTATTTTAATAAAATGCATTTTTTTGAGTAAATATTCTTTTATTTTCCATTTCATACTGTATAAACAATTGTTTTGTTTGTTTCTTTGGACTTTCTTTCAGATATTCCTTCATTACCATATAAATAATCATTCTTTGAATTATTTATTTTTTAGAAATCTTCCTTTGAACCTACACTAGGTCTTCAGATATCAATGACATGAGCGACGTTGTTACGGATTCCCTTTTTGAATGAAATATGGGTCTAGGGGATCTTAGGACTTTGAAGATGACAGAGATTATCTTCTGGTAGAACAAGAGAAAAAACAGATCCTACCTTACATAGGGTCAATGGATATTGCGAGCCTAAAAAAGGGCTGAAGATCGAAGCCCAGCTCACCATAGAAATAATGCGAGACATCATAGAGTTATTTTCAAGAATTCAAAGATGTTTTTGCACGATCATATCAGGACATGCCCGGGCTACTAAGATGCGGGCTAAACATGAGGATCAGGCACTATTGATCTACATAGAAAGGGATGGTATCAGTTATGCCGTATTAAAGGAGACAAGATTCATGTGTCTTCTTCAGTTCTTCACAAATTTTCCATATGTGGGGGCATGGATATGATAGGGCCAATCTCGTCAAAAGCTTTTATCGATTCATCGTCGTGGTCGTCGTTTACTTCACTAAGAGGGTGGAAGTAGCTTCATATGCCAATGTTACAAGGTCGAAGGCATTAAATTTAATAAAAAAAGAGATCAGGCGCCTACAAAGAATACCAAAAAAGACAAATTCAAAAGTTTGTAGTCTGTTCAAATATCAGACGCCATATCATTAAGCAACAAAGGCAGCCAAAAAGAAAAAAAACAAAACAAGGATTGTAGAAAAGATGATCAAGACTTGTAAAGTTTGGCATAAAGAAGTTACTATTTACCTTCTATGATTATCGAACGTTGGCCAGGATTTTTGCCGGGGCAGCATCTTACCCATTGGTTTATGGAATGGAAGCATTATTGTCAATTGAATCTAATCGAGGAAAAGGTTAAAAGCTATCCATCATCGTCAGATGATGGGAGCTTACGACAAAGAGGTTCATCCTAGATAATTCCACAAGGGTAACCTGATGTTGAAACAGATCTTTCTTCTACAAAAGGATTTCAGAGAAAAGCAGATGCCAAACTGTGAAGGACCTTATGTTGTAAAGAAGGCCTGTTCTGGAGAAGCATTGATATTAACCGAGATGGATGCCAAAGACTTGCTCAATCCGGTGAATTCAGGTTCAATCAAGAAGTATTCTACCTGAAAGGGAAAAGTCCAAGGTGAAAACCCGCAAAGGGCACCTTGAGCTCAAATTCATTCAAAAAAAAAAAAAAGGAGAGGCCAAAGCGAAAACTCGCAAAGGGCGCTTTGAGACCAAAGGGGCTTTGAGCCGAAAACCCAAAAGGGCGGCTCAAATTTTGATCAAAGATAGGGCATGTGGTAGTATTGCTATTCCTGAATTAACAATGAGCAAGTATGTTACGTCTTGGGGCATCGATAAAGTACTCCGGATCCTCTAAACACGTATTGAGTTTAAAATGGTCATCAAGAAGTTCGAACAGAGAAGCTCAGGCTGCGATATCTGGGGCACCTAACTTCTATCTTACCCATTTTTGAATTTGTTATCTTTGATTGCTTTATTCTTTTCAAGATACACCTAAATCAATTTTCTTTTATTGCCTTGGTTATCTTTGATTAACTTATTTGTTTCGAGCTATGCTCCTGATTAATTTCTTTCTTGTCCATTGTTGTGATCTTTTTCAAGCATTTTATATTGATAATGATTATTGGACTAATAATACTTTCATAAAAGGAATTTCGTATATTACTCTGGAGGCTTCTAAATAATATGAGAATCTGAAATAGGACTATTGTTTAGAACTCACCAAGCCTAAGGGTTGGAAATATTGAAAGATGATTAGCTCTTCGGATTCTTATTGGATAAGACATTTTGTCGATGATACCATTTCAACAAATGACGGGCAATGTCAATATAGGTATAAAAGGGGATCATTCTCGGGAAAAGAAAAAGGATACCCTACATTCGTGCAAATTTCAGGCACATATATCTAGTCATTACACCCAGGGAATGGTGTAATAGATCAAGTTGATTGAAGATAATACAAATTCCATACCTCTGAGTGGTAACGAGATAGATGAAAAAAACAAATGCTATTCCCCTAAAGTTGCAGTGGGAGGTACATACAGCGGGGCAGGTTTGTTGAGCAGAACATGATCATTTCTTTGGGTTTTCTGTCAGAAGATACCAGCTGAACGAGAAAGCATGGTAGCGCAACAGTGATAGAAACTTGATGAACTTTGAGCAATGACAACCCAAACATTAAATAGGGATCATTCTCACATTTCTAATTAGGAGCATTTGATCATTGTATCCTAATTGTTGTACAAAAAAAAAGAAATTATTCTCATGACATTCTGCATTCATCCCTAATATCATTTAGTTAGGAGCATTAGATTCATTCCGATCATACATCCTAATCATTTTACATTTTAAAAAAATGGGATCATTCTCATGACATTCTGCATTCATGTAAATGTCATCCATAATACATTTGAGTCTACAGGATATGTCCCTCATAGGACGGTGTAGAAAATTAAAAAGTTCAGATTTTGTTCCCTCGAGATGGTAGTGGAGCAAACTGAAGATTGAAGTCTTCCTGAAGATAGTAAGGAAGCAAATTGAAAAGTTCAGATTTTGTTCCCTCAAGATAGTAGTAGAGCAAACTGAAGATTGAAGTCTTCCTGAAGATAGTAAGGAAGCAAATTGAAAAGTTCAGATTTTGTTCCCTCAAGATGGTAGTGGAGCAGACTGAAGATTGAAGCCTTCCTGAAGATAGTAAGGAAGCAAATTAAAAAGTTCAGATTTTGCTCCCTAGAGATAGTAGTGGAGCAGGCTGAAGATTGAAGTCTTCCTGAAGATAGTAATGAAGCAAATTAAAAAGTTTAGATTTTGCTCCCTAGAGATGATAGTGGAGCAGGCTGAAGATTGAAGTCTTCTTGAGATAGTAAGGAAGCAAATTAAAAGTTCAGATTTTGTTCCCTAGAGATGATAGTGGAGCAGACTGAAGATTGAAGTCTTCCCAAGACAAGAAGGAAGTAAATTGAAAAGTTCAGATTTTGTTCCCTAGAGATGATAGTGGAGCAGGCTGAAGATTGAAGTCTTCCTGAAGATAGTAAGGAAGCAAATTGAAAAGTTCAGATTTTGTTCCCTAGTGATGATAGTGGAGCAGGCTGAAGATTGAAGTCTTCCTGAGATAGTAAGGAAGCAAATTAAAAAGTTCAGATTTTGTTCCCTAGAGATGGTAGTGGAGCAGGCTGAAGATTAAAGTCTTCCTGAGATAGTAAGGAAGCAAATTAAAAAGTTCAGATTTTGTTCCCTAGAGATGATAGTGGAGCAGTCAAGATTGAAGTCTTCTCAAGATAGTAAGGAAGCAAATTGAAAAGTTCAGATTTTGTTCCCTACAGATGATAGTGGAGCAGGCTGAAGATTGAAGTCTTCCTGAAGATAGTAAGGAAGCAAATTGAAAAGTTTAGATTTTGTTCCCTAGTGATGATAGTGGAGCAGGCTGAAGATTGAAGTCTTCCTGAAGATAGTAAGGAAGCAAATTAAAAAGTTCAGATTTTGTTTCCTAGAGATGATAGTGGAGCAGGCTGAAGATTGAAGTCTTTCTGAAGATAGTAAGGAAGCAAATTGAAAAGTTCAGATTTTGTTCCCTAGTGATGATAGTGGAGAAGGCTAAAGATTGAAGTCTTCCTGAAGATAGTAAGGAAGCAAATTGAAAAGTTCAGATTTTGTTCCCTCGAGATGGTAGTGGAGCAGGCTAAAGATTGAAGTCTTCCTGAGATAGTAAGGAAGCAGACTGAAAATTTCAGATTATGTCCTCTCGAGATAGTAGTGGGACAGACTGAAGATTGTAGATCTGGCATTCCTGAGTTTGCAGTGGAGCAGATCGAAGACAGCAAATTTGACATTCCTGAAGTTGCAAGAAGCAGATCGAAGATACTAATCTCGCATCCCTGAGTTTGCAGTGGAGCAGATTAAAGATAGTTGGTATTGCCTTCCTGAAGTTACAGTGAAGCAGATTGAAGCTATTAGACTTATTGAAATTAAGAGGAAGTTCCAATACTGTTGAAGTTGCAGTGGAGTTGGAAGACATTTGGAGAAGACGAGGATCAAGAAGGCAAGGCTCGGCAAGACCGGGCAAAATTGGTCCTTTTATAGTCTTTGCTCTATTCTCGTTACACGACAATGAGCAAAAAGCAGCTGTAATAAGGCCATTTTGCCCGGCTTATGAAAACCAGAATAAAAAATAATAATAATAAAATAAATACCAAAAATGTCCCTTTTACAGTCCAGTACAAGACCCAATTAAACCCTATTAGCCCAAATACAACCTAAGACTAATACCCATTACCCGAATACACCCTGGCCCAAATTACAAAACACCCCCAGTAATCCTAACCCAAAATTTACATAGCCCAAAGGGGCCCAAAATTTTTTTTTAGAAATAAGGGTTTTTGAAACCCTAGGGAAGCATCGCGCCGCAACACCCCAGCCCCTGTCTTTGCGCCGCAATCAGCTTTCGCACCCACGCAAAGCCTTCGGTCGTGGCACGATCCGCGCCCGAATCACTCCATCGTCGCCAGATTCTCCGTCGCTCCTGACCTGCACAGACAAGGAAAAACAGCAGCAAATATGGATAAGATTTTCTTTCCTTTTTTATTTTTTCATTTCAAGGGTTATAAAAACCCTATGATAATTTGTAAATGGGACACATATACAGAGGAACAGATACAAAAATATTCAAAAAAAAAGCAAAATAAAAACACCAAGCAGAGGTGATTTCAATCGATTTCTTTTCGTTTTTTTATTTTATTTTTGAATACTCTTATCTCTTATTTTTTCTTCTATCTTGTTTTTTAAAACCATATAATATACATATATTAAAATATAAAAAAAAAAGAAAAAGGGAAATTTTACCTGATTTTGGGAATTTCGCCATCACAAGACGGTGGTGGCGGTGATTTATGGCGACACGGCCGTGAGCCTCGTCAGAGACTGGCCGAAAATTGCCCTGGGGAGCACCTCTCTGCTTTTTTTTTCTTGTTGAAGAGAAAAATGATTTTTTTAATTTTTTTTTTTGTTTATATAGACACTTGAAACGGCGCCGTTTTGGGTAACCAACCCCAAAACAGCGCCGTTTCACTCAGGATCCGCGCGCAGTTGACCCGACCCGAAGGATCGGCGTGTTTTTGAGAAATGAGTTATTTGCGCGTCAAGCCCTTCCGCATTTTCAATGTTTTTAATCCGGTTTTTTTATTATTTTCTAATTTATGCCTCAGAGTTTGTTTCAGTTTCAATTTAGTCCTATTAGAACGCCGCGTTTTGGAGGGTTGAGAATATTTCCCTTTTGGTCCTCCACTTTTTGCGCGCATTACTAAGGGGCCCTAATTCACTTATTTCTTTTAAAATTCCCCCTAAAGTATCATTTTAAGTTTAATTTTGTCCCTACTTTATTTTCTTTTATAATTTTTGTTATTTTGCCATAGTTTTAACATTTTTTTATTTATTATTTCCATATAGATATTATTATTATTATTATATTCATTATTTTTTATATTTTATATTTTTTATTATTATTATAATTATTATTATTATTATTATTATTAATTTCAGTATTGTTAGTGTTATTTTTTTTGCTACCATTATTTAATCACTATTAATCTCAATATTCACTATTATTTTATTTTTAATATTTTATTTCTACTATTACGTGTATTATTTTCATTTATTATTAATATTATTATTACTATTATTATTATTATTAATTTAGTATTATTATTATTTTACTATTATAATTATTATTTTAATATTACTACTACTATTATTTTATTTATAACTAACTCTATTATTATTATTATTATTATTTTATTGCTATTATTATTACTTTTATAACTACTACTATTATTATTTTTATATATTATCACTTTTATCATTATTTATTATATTTATTATTATTATTGTATTTTTTTCATTATTATTATTTTATTTTTTGTATAATTGTACATAGTATCTATTTGTTTATTTATTTATTATTAACTTTTGCATTCGTTTTTTTATTTTGTCATCTTTTTAATTATTATTATTCGTTTTAATTTTTTATTTATTTATTATTGTAATTTATATTAATTTCCCTCATTTCACCCTATCATGCATGTGTATTATAATTCATCCCCTATTTTATGATAAAATCACATCACATTTTATTCAATTTTCAAAATAAGCAAATACTCTGCGTTCTAGGGTTCAAGAGAAATCGTACCCTAACTTACTGGGTTTCGATTTTTTTTCTCTTCGAGTCCAAAGAACTTGTTATTTTTTTTTAAAAAAGGGGTTAAATAAAGACTTATTTCGTAGAATTCAAAATTGTCGTGTTCTAACTCACTGGATATGACGTTTTGTTATCTCGGGATAAGAATTTCAGAAAACAAGGCAATGTTTCGTGTTTGGAAGTTCGAGAAATTGTGCCTTAACGTGCTGGGTTTCGGTTTTTCGTTCGTCCAAATAACTAAATATCCTTTTAATGAATTTTGTAAATCATGAGATGATTTTGGTTACGAGGGTTTAAAACATCATGTCCTAACATGCTGGATGTGATGTTTGTATGCTTTCGGAACAAAGGAATCTCCAATTTCAACTCAAATTGTTCAGTTTTTTAAAGAAATCATGTTTTTAAATCTCTTTGAAATTTCGACACCAGGACAATAATTAATCAATTAGGTGCCAATTTTTGGGCGTTACGAGGGTGCTAATCCTTCCTCGTACGTAACCGACTCCCGAACCCGTTTTCTCCTATTTCGTGGACCAAAATCCACATTTTGAAACAAAACGTTTTATAAGGTGATCCAATCACACCTAAATAAAAAGGGATTGGTGGCGACTCCATTTTTGTTTTCAAAAGTCGACTCCGTTTTTATAACCCTTTTAAAAATGGTTTCGACATAACCATTTACTAAAAAAGGGATATTCTATTTTCCTAATAATAAAATTCAAAGTATGGAAAAAAGAACAATAAAAGGAAAGTATGAATTAGTTTATAGCTGGATAAACAATGGAGTAACCATTTTCTAAAAAAAAAAGGATATTTTATTTTCGTCCAAAATATGGAAAAAAATAACAATTAAAGGGAAGTATAAATTAGTTTCTAGCTGGATGAAAAATGGTCCAACCATTTTCTAAAAAAAAAAAATTATTTTCCTAGTTTGATAATAATTTTATTATTTCTCCTTATTTGGATATTTTCATCATTAAAATGTAAATCAATTTTGAGCATATTTTCAATGTAACGTTTTAGGCACTAATATGAACTACTGTGGATTGGTTTTTTTGATTTACTTCATTACAAAACTTTATGTAAAAAAATATAATAGCAGTCAATTGTATTTTCTAGTAAAGAGATAAAAATGCAATTTAGAATATAATATAGCGACTGTTACAATAATTTTACAGAAATATTTGAGGAATTATAAAGAAATTTGGTTTTCTTTTTCTTGAGAAAGAATAAATTAGTTTTCTTTTATTACATGCAAATGAAAAAAAAAATGAACATTAGAACTCAATTTTATCTTGATTTAATAAAATACACTCGTCAAAACTTAATTGGTCCATTGAAATTCTTAAAAAAAGCTGCTTACATCTCTCTTTATCCATAAATATCGGGTTAGGTTTAAAAAATAATATAATTTTCTTATAAACTATTAGTTTTTAGATAATTTTTAAATTTAATTTTTGGACACTTATGATAATTCAAAGTAATTATACATATTTGTAAACATGAAATTCATGTTTTCATTAACACATTGCAAGTGTAAATTCTCCTATATATTAATCACCAATTTATTGAAAGTAAATATTAGTATATATTCCTATCGGGTTAGGTTTAAAGTACTTTTATTAATCATCAATTTATTGAAAGTAAATATTAGTGTATATTCCTATCAGGTTAGGTTTAAAGTACTTTTATTAATCACCAATTTATTGAAAGTAAATATATGAATTGATACTACTGGTGTTCATGTACAAGAATCGAAATGAAAATATGGCTAGCCCCTGAGTAGTCAAGGAAAGTTTAACTTGTTTAGAACTGTTGGTGACCATGGCCGTATCTAGGAGTAGGGGCATCCTCAGCAGGACCTGTTGGAGCAACCATTGAACAAGCGATTGCAATCTTCTTGCTCCGAGAGATATGGAACAAGTTGAGAAGTTTCGAGAAATGGGAGTATCGTTCGTAAAGCTCCCTTGGGTTAAGTTGATCAAGGGGAGTTTCCCACCAACGATTAGAATCTGTCCCACTTGTGATCTGTTGAGCAAGCACCTTTTGTGTCTCATTAGATGCATCCATTTGTCTCTGCACCTCATTGTAAAGCTGGATTAGCTTATTGATTCTTACCATACGGTGAGCCTCAATAAGAGCGTGAGTGTTGTTAATCACAGGTATGTTTTCGTTCAAAAAGCAGTTAGCAATGGATTCGATAGAGGGGTGACCAAATGTAAAAGGTTTTCCTGCGGGGGAAAAGATGATAAAAAAAATCTCATTACCGCATAAAGTGGAGAGCTCACCTATTTTTTTATAGATTCCTAATCGACATTTCGAGAATGTGATCAGTCGATCGTCCTCATTTTTAATCATTTTAATCTCAATCTTTTGTTTTCCCCTAGTTTTCTTTCTAGTGTTTGCCATTGCCAAAAGATTGGAGGACGAAAGAAACAAGTAACAAGGTTACAAAGGAATGCTCTATTAAACTTTTGGGATATTATGGAATTAAAATCTTATTGAATGGGATGCATATATATAGGGACAGAAACTCAAGAATTGAAGGCCCAAACTAATGAAATTAGGCCTCTAAGTTATCTCCTTTCACTCTAAATTCTCACATTGGTATGTGTAATACAAATTATCCGTCATTTTCCAAAATTGTGTTTAGTTAGGTTATGGTACTATAGAAAATGTGTTTCAACAAGTTGATAATAGTATGATGTTTAACCATCGATGATCTACTTAAACTTATTTTATTACGCATGAAAGATTGCAATGTTCGTATCAAACCATATGTAAGTGAAAATAAAATAAAATAGTACTAAAAAAATCACAATTTAATTAGAATTTATGTAAAGTATCAATTTGTAACGGGCTCCAAAATTTGAAACATGGGCCAAATAATTCCATTTCAATTGTAAGTCTAGAATTAGTACTCACCTTCTAATTTTAAACTTAACCCAATTGGAAGAAAGATTTTTGAGCTAAAATTTGACTTTTTTTTTCGAATTTGACTTCAATTCAAAATATGAAAAAAAAAAAACAATAAAAGGAAATTATAAATTAGTGTATGGCTGGATAAAAAATGATGTAATAATTTTCTAAAATAGGAATATTTTATTTACCTAATATGATAGTAATAAAATCCAAAATATAGATTCTACCAAAAATAAAATTCAAAATATGGGAAAAGGAACAATAAAAGAGAAGTATAAATTTGTTTATAGCTGGACAAAAAAATGGTCTAACCATTTAAAAAACGATATTTTATTTTCCTAATAATAGTAATTTTATTATTTCTCTTTATTTGGTTATTCTCAACATTACAATGTAAATCAATTTTGAGCACATTTTTAATGTAACGTTTTGGGCACTAAAATGAATTGTCGTGGATTAGTTTTTTTTATTTATCTTATTGCAAAATTTTGTGTAAAAAAATCATAGCAATTATTGTATTATATTTTAAATCACATTTTCTAGTAAAGAGATAAAAATATAATTTAAAATATAGTACAACAACTTTTATAATAATTTTATCGATATATTCGAGGAATTATAAAGAAAATTAGTTTCTTTTTCTTAAGAGAGAATAAATTAGTTCTCTTTTATTACATGCAAATGAAAAAAAAATGAACCTTAGAACTCTATTTTGTCTTAATTTAATAAAATATACTCGTCAAAGCTTGGTCCATTAAAATTCTTAAAAAGGTTGTTTACGTTTCCCTTTATCAATAAATATCGAGTTAAGTTTTAATATATGATTTCGTTATAAATAGATCATTTTCAAATTTAATTTTTGAATACGTATGATAATTCAAAGTACTTATATTTGTAAACATGAAATTCATGTTCTCATTAACACATTGAGTGTATATAATTAAATTTTGTTTTAATTAACTTACACGTAATATACAAGCATTTTATTATTGTAATGTATATAATAAATAAAATTCAAATCTCTAAATTCATGTTCTCAATAAGATAACATTGTGGATTTATTTCTTTTATTTTCTTAATGTTTCATAAAAAATATAATAATATTATATTTTTAAATACATTAAAAATGTAACACCCATTTCCCGACTTGATTGTCGGGTTCAAGCTACAGAATAATACATCTGTATTTTTTTTTTATTGTTTGATTATATATCCATATGAAACACGTATTTTTCGTGTTGTGATATTTTTTATTGATTGTGTAATATGAAAACCTTTTAACGGTAAACTAAAAGTAAAAGGACATGTAAAATTATATTTGTAGCAATAAAAGTAGTAGAAATGGGATGATGCAAGGATGCTTTTATTAATCACCAATTTATTGAAAGTAAATATATGGATTGATATTATTGGTGTACATGTACAAGAACTTAAATGGAAATATGGCTAGCCCCTGAGTAGTCAAGGAAAATTTAACTTGTTTAGAACTATTGGCGACCATGGCCTTAACTAAGAGGGAAGTTAGTAGGGGCATCCTTAGCAAGACCCGTTGGAGCAAGCATTGAAGAAGCGGCTGCAATCTTCTTGCTCCGAGAGAAATGGAACAAGTCGAGAAGCTTCGAGAAATGGGAGTATCGCTCGTAGAGCTCCCTTGGGTTAAGTTGGTTAAGGGGAGTTTCCCACCAACGATTAGAATTTGTCCCACTTGTGATTTGTTGAGCAAGCACCTTTTGTGTCTCATTAGATGCATCTATTTGGCTCTGCACCTCATTGTAAAGTTGGATTAGCTTATTGATTCTTACCGTACGGTGAGCCTCAATAAGAGCGTGAGTGTTGTCAATCACAGGTATGTTCCCATTCAAAAAGCGGTTAGCAATAGATTCGATAGAGGGGTGGCCAAATGTAAAAGGTTTTCCTGCAGGTGAAAATATGATAAAAAAAATCTCATTACCACATAAAATGGAGAGCTCACCAATTTTTTTATAGATCCCTAATCGACGTTTCGAGAATGTGATCAACCGATCATCCTGATTTTCAATCATTTTAATCTCAATCTTTTGTTTTCCCTTGGTTTTCTTTCCGGTGTTTGCCATTGCCAAAAGATGGGAGGACAAAAGAAACAAGCAAAAAAATTACAAAGGATTGCTCTATTAGAATTTTGGGATATTATGGAATGAAAATATTATTGAATGGGATGCATATATATAGGGGTAGAAAACTCAAGAATTGACCCAAACTAATGAAATGCCTCTAAGTTATCTCCATTCTGACATTGGTATCTCTAATACAAATTATCTGTCATTTCTCAAAATTGTGTTAAGTTAGTCTATGGTACTATGGAGAATGTGTTTCAACAAATTGATAGTAGTTTGATGTTCATGTTAGTAATTGAGCCTAATCTTGGATTAGGTAAGTAAATGTGTTTCTTGATCGTAGTATTTATAAATTTGTCTTATCGATCACTCGTATTTAAATCTTATATAATCAATTGTGATTTTAAGGTGTCGATTATTGTCATATAATGTGCTAGGATAGCACGTTGTCTACAAACATATTGCATTGTATTAACATTTGTATAGCGGTTAAGTTGATGCAAAAACAAGATCGATATGTTGAAAAGTACTGAAAATCACTACTATTACTCGGTAAAGCTTAATGCGCATCCTATAATAACTGATTGAATGTTTGTAAAAAGGTAAAAAGGATTCCTTGTAAAGAAATGAAGAAAAAAAATACCCAAAGTGCATAGAAGGAAATAACAGCTATGTAATTTATTACATTGCTGATTATAGCACATTCTAAAACAGGTTAGGCTGTGTAAACATGACCTGTCCTGCCAATCCAATTTGATGATGTTGTCAATAGACATCATCTGAAATGAAACTGGTTTTGCTTTCGACTTCAATTCAAAATATGGAAAAAAAAAACAATAAAAGGAAAGTATAAATTAGTGTATGGCTGGATAAAAAATGATGTAACCATATTCTAAAATAGGGATATTTTTATTTTCCTAATATGATAGTAATAAAATCCAAAATATGGATTCTACCAAAAATAAAATTCAAAATATGGAAAAAGAACAATAAAAGGGAAGTATAAATTAGTTTATAGCTGGATAAAAAATGGTCTAACCATTTTTTTTAAATGATATTTTATTTTTCTAATAGTAGTAATTTTATTATTTCTCTTTATTTGGATATTCTCATAATGTAATGTTTTGGGCACTAACATGAATAATCCTGGATTAGTTTTTTTTTTTTTTTATCTTATTGCAGAATTTTGTGTAAAAAGAAATCATAGCAATCATTGTATTATATTTTTTTGAATGAAAAAGGCTGATATTATTGCTGGCTTAGGGAAAGCAAAAGTCATAAATATCTGACATCTGAAAAACAACACAAAAGCAGAAACACAACTGGCACGCAACAAATAAAAAAAAAAAACAAAAACAAAACCCAAGCATCATGAAGCCAGCTCTCAAGCGAATCATCTTCCAAAGAGATAAAATCAGCCCCAAAAAACTCTCCATTAGCAGAACCAGACTAATGCGAAGAGTCACTGCTTAGAACCCATTTTAGAGATTCGAAGAACCTTCTCCAATATTCCAAACCGAACCCCATCAGTGAGCCAAATCCCATGCTAGTCGATCTTCCCTTGCTAACTTCTTGACGGAATCTGGAGCGCCATTAACCCAGCAGCCATAGAACTTATTCCTCCGGCCCTCCAGCGCAAGAGTATGAGCCACTCCATTGATCGTTCGGGGCACACAAAGGTAAGAGATCTCCTCAAAGCACAAACCCAACTGAACAATGTGTTGAGTAATCGGTCTGATTACTGATTTATCTGAGTTATTCTTCTTGATGCTTTTAATAACTGACATGGAGTCTCCTTCAACAATCAAACGCCGAAGATCCATCTTCGCCGCAAACAGAAGTGCCCTTTCACATGCCCTTGCTTCCGCAACAAATGGATCTACCACATTTTCAAACAGATAAGTTTCTGCCCCTGTAATTTCTCCCATTGAGTCTCTGGCAACAACTGCAACTATGGCTAAACCTTCATTTTTCTGAAAAGAGGCATCGAAATTTATTTTAATAACACCATTATCCGGAGGTCTCCAAAGATCCTTTGTCATAGCTTTTTGAGATAGATGAAAATTCTCCTGGCAAAGATCCAGTTCTTGAGTATAACCACGAATAAACCCTATCATGTCTTGCATTGAGAATTTCACCCCTTCATGGACTAACTTATTCCGTCGGTACCAAATCCCCCATAAAGAAATTGCAATAATACGCTTGTGTTGTTCATTTGCTGCAGAAAAGGTTTTAGCAATTTTTTGCTTAACACACAAGGACTCATCAACCGGCAGCACCTTTACCTGTAACGAGGACTACACTCCTTGCACGATTCCGCAAGCCCACAATAGATGATCTGCATCTTCCCTGTCTACCTTGCAAAGTGGACAAACAATATCGACAGCCAAAGTTCTTCTCGCCAAATTACTTAAGTGTGGTAACATATCGTTGAAAGCTCTCCAGTTGTGAATTTTAATCTTCTCTGGAATGTTGAGAGTCCATAAGGCGTTGTAAAAATCTTTGTAGTCATCATCGTTAGAGTCTCTGTCTGTATCAGTTTGCAAACGGTTTGTATTTAGAACCCGGTATCCACTTTTCACTGTATATTCCCCGGATCCATCATGCTTCCAAGCAAGGAAATCATCCGATCTATATCCGGTGATAGGAATAGCAAAGATTCGAGCTGCTGTGTTCTCATCAAATAAATGGTGAATCAACTCCCTATTCCAAGTACCAGATTCAGTCTCACTGAGTTGATTGACAGATGTCCATCTAGGTCTAATGTCCTGACTTACAACTCTATTATTCTCATTCCCAGGTAACCAGGGGTCATTCCAGATGTTAATACGATCACCTTTTCCGACCTGCCACAACACCCCTTCATCAATTAACTCTCTGGCGCTACAAATACTTCTCCAGGTGAGTGATGGGTAAGAGCCAATTTTCGCTGATAACAAATCTGAAAATGGAAAATAACGGGCCTTTAAAACTCTAGCTAACAGACAATGAGGTTGGGTTAAAATATGCCAAACTTGCTTAGCTAATAATGCCTTATTAAATAACTCCAAATTTTTGAAACCAAGTCCACCTTCACGCTTCGGCTTACAAAGCTTTTCCCAGCAACTCCAATGGATTCCCTTCAGCGTTTTGTTATTAGACCACCAGAATTTGTTCATAATACTTTCAAGCTTTCGGCACAAACCTTTAGGGAAAAGAAAACATTGCATAGCATAAATTGATGTTGCTTGTAGAACCGACTTAATAAAAACCTCCTTACCACCCATTGATAGATACCGTAGCCTCCATCCTTCAACACGTTTTCTGAATCTATCAACAAAATGAGCAAAAGCCCATGTTTTCCTTCTACCAACCATCATAGGCAACCCCAAATATTTTTCAAGGCTCAATGCAACCCGAACCCCCAACAATATTGTAATTTCCTCTTTAACATCGACGTCCACATTAGCACCGAAATAAATTAAGGATTTGTCGTAGTTCACCCTTTGCCCAGAAATCATCTCATACTCATGAATAACATCACGAACCACTCTGGCACCTTCACTCGAGGCATCTCTAAAAAGGATGCAATCATCTGCGAAAAATAAATGGTTAATAGAAAATCGCTCCCTACCAATAGGGGCTCCCACCATGTAACCCTTTTGTTTAGCTTCCTGAAGGAGCGTAGAAAAACCTTCAGCACAAATCAAAAACAAATAAGGACTGAGAGGGTCACCTTGTCTCAGGCCTCGTGAGGGGGAAAACCAATCTCCATGCATACCGTTAAGACAAACAGAATAAGAAACCGAGCATACACACTTCATAATAAGAACGATCCAATCGTTGTGAAAACCTAAATGCTTCATCATCCCTGCCAGAAAATCCCACTCAATGCGGTCATATGCTTTGCTCATATCTAACTTCAGAGCAAAGTTCCTTTTTTTGCCTCTCTTCTTCATCTTAAGCGAATGCAAGACCTCATAGGCAATCAGAATATTATTTGAAATAAGTCTCCCAGGGATAAAAGCTTCTTGAGCTTCATTGATGCAATCTCCCAATATATCACTCATGCGATAGACCAAAACTTTTACAATGATTTTGTAAACTACGTTACAAAGGCTGATGGGTCGGAATTGAGTCATATTTTTCGGCTTTTCAACCTTAGGTATTAAAACAATACGAGTTTTATTGATTTCGCCTACTTCCAATTGGCCATTCAAAATATCAAGACAATGACGTGAGATGTCTGGCCCAACAATGTGCCAAAATCTTTGGAAGAAAAAAATAGGAAAACCATCCACTCCGGGAGCTTTCAAAGGTGACATGTGAACTGTTTGAGTAGATACTCGTTCATACAGTCAGAAACTCTTTTATTCACCAGTCCAAATAAATGCTCATCTGAACTCATTTCAGAAGCAGTAAAAAGTGTTTCAAAATAATCTGAAGCAATCTTAAGGATTTCTTCTGTCGTTGTGTACCTTTCACCATTTTCATTCTGCAACTCAGTAATTCGGCCACGGAACTGACGTTGTTTGGCAGTCTTATGAAAAAAGGCGGTATTTCGGTCACCGTTCTTCAACCAATTAACCCGAGCCCTTTGCTCCCACAAAAGCTCTTCCTTATCAGCCTCCAAATTAAGCCCCAACTGGATTTCCGAAATTTTAGCTAAATTCTCATCCGAAATGTCCTGATTAAAGAGATAGCTCAGCCTTTCTTCCAAAGCAACTCGACCTCGCTTTTCTTCTTTACTTTTGGCTTTACTCCAATGTAGCATTTGGCGACTCAACATCTCCAATTTGTTCGTAATGCTCCCAGTAGTATCATTCCACCATTGCTGAACCATTTCTTCAAAGGAAATATCGAGGCACCATTTAGTCTCAAAACGGAATGTCTTTAAACTATGTCTATGAGCCTCCCCTCTCTCTCCCATGGTATTAAGCAAAACCGGACAGTGATCGGAAAAAGAGTGACTTAAATGTTCAACCCGATAGTATGGAAATAATTCCATCCACCTTAGAGTAGCAACTACATGATCCAGCCGCTCTCTGATGTTAGAAGTAACGAATCTACCTCTTTCCCATGTGAACCACCGGCCAGTGAATCCCAAGTCGTCTAGGCTACAATCCTTTAAAGCCATACGAAAGTTCCGCATCTGTCGTTCTGAGCGAAGACGTCCGCCTTTCTTTTCGAAAGAATTCACAATTTCATTAAAGTCCCCCATCACGACCCAATGAGTATTGTGGTCGTAATTTAACTGTCTCAACAAACTCTAAGACGTAGCTCTATGACGTTCATCCGGGTTTCCATAGAACCCCGTCAATCGCCACTTGGCACTACATTCCTCCTCCTGAACTTCAACATCAATGTGGAAAGAAGAGAAGCTCTTCAGGGTGACTAACGATTTCCCCTTCCAACCCAATGATAAACCGCCTTTTGTACCTAAAGCCCCAATATCAATTCCGTTCTCAAATCCACACCTCATTCTGACCAACTCCATCTTCTTAGCACTCAATTTTGTTTCAATAAGAAACAAAATTCGGGGATTAATGGCTCACAGCTTATTCTTGAGCCTCGTAACAGTCCGTGGTCTCCTCAAACCACGAACATTCCAGCTTAGGATTTTCATTGCGCCCGGCTGCTCTGGTCACCAGAGCTAGCCGATAATACCAAATGACCAAATCTAACTTCTGAACCCAAAGAGTCCATCGGGCCTTCTACAGTTCGCTGTCGTTTCTTTCCCTCCAATATTGCAATTGGGTCATTTTCCTCCTCCAAAATATTTTCCATAGGCCCATTCGTCATTCCATTCTTAATCAAATCCTCCTTGCACCAATTACGCCTCTGATTTTGCCCAATTGTGATAAATTGTTGATTGGAATCTGGCATATTTAAATTGTACTTTAAAATCTGATTCCGATAATTTCCTTCATTTTTTGCCCCATATCTTTCTCCAAATTTAATGAATTACCAAAATTAGAGAATTCCCAACTTTCACCGGCAATCTGAAAACCATCGGCATCGTGCAGCCATCTGCTTGTCGCCATATTCCACCGTCTCGACTCGGCCCGTAATGAAAGGTCTCATCCAAAAACTATTTTTGAGGGCTCAATTCGCAATCGATAAGGACAATAGCTTTCCCCATGTCCCAGTTTTCCGTAGATAAAGCAAAATAAACCAAGTTTTTCATATTTAAACCGGGCATAAACAACCATGGACGTCCCACACTGTATCTTTTTCTTTCGTTTCAAAGAAACAGAGACATCTAAACACACCCGAATTCGCATGGAATTCTTGAATCCCAAAGTCAACGTAGTAGCATCATACTCTTTAAATGTTCCACAGAAATCACCGAACTGTTTAGCCATTGCTTCAGTCATCAAATTTGCAGGCAAATCATGTATCTGTACCCAGAAATCAGAAAAATTAAGCGGCAAATCTGATGGTTTTATTCCGACTGGAATACGTTGCAGTATTAGCAAATGGTTGTTGAAGAACCACGGTGTGCCAGCAAGAACTCTTTGGACGTCAACCTCATGGAAGAATTAAAAAATGTACTTTTTGTCCCCTAAATCTGTGATACAAATACCGCCAAGGGGGTGCCAAATATCAGCCATTGTGTTCCGTAGTGAGGGAAAATGGACGACACTGTCAGTCAAATAGCGCCCCACCAAACAGAATTGATAGGAACGTTCCACCACCGCTGCATCCTCGACAAAAGCTTCTTCCTCGTCATCTACTAGGCTCAGATTCGCCAGATCGTCTTTCATGGGACCACCAAATAAATCCAATCAGAACTGTAACCAAAACAAACTAATAATCGATGGAGGACAGAGAAAAAAAATTTTAGAACTCAAAGAAACGTGCCAAAAGGCAGACAGAGAGAACGTGCCAAAAGGCAGACTTAATGTTGTTTTTTCAATTCACAATATTTGAACTCATCATTGTATTATATTTTAACTCGCATTTTCTAGAAAAAGAGATAAAAATACAATTTAAAATATAGTACAGTGACAGTTATAATAATTTTCCCTAAATATTCGAGGAATTATAAAGAAAATCAGTTTCTTTTTCTTAAGAGAATAAATTAGTTCTCTTTTATTACATGCAAATGAAAAAAAAAATGAACCTTAGAACTCAATTTTGTCTTAATTTAATAAAATATACTCATCAAAACTTGGTCTATTAAAATTCTTTAAAAATCTATTTTCGTCCCCCTTTATCAATAAATATCGAGTTAGGTTTTAATATATAATTTCCTTATAAAATATTAGTGTTTAGATCATTTTCAAATTTAATTTTTGAATACTTATAATAATTCAAAGTACTTATATTTGTAAACATGAAATTCATGTTCTCATTAACACATTGCAAGTGTATATAATTAGATTTTGTTTTAATTAACTTACACATAATATACAAGCATTTTATTATTGTAATGTATATAATAAATAAAATTCAAATCTCTAAATTCATGTTCTTAATAAGATAACATTGTGGATTTAATTCTTTTATTTTCTTAATGTTTCATAAAAAATATAATAATATTATATTTTTAAATACATTCAAAATGTAACACCCATTTCCCGACCTGATTGTCGGGTTCGAGCTACAGGATGTCATGTCTGTATTTTTTTATTGTTTGATTATATATCCATATGAAACATGTATTTTTCGTATTGAATTATTTTTTATTGATTGTGTAATATGAAAACCTTTTAACGGTAAACTAAAAGTAAAAGGACATGTAAAATTATATTTGTAGCAATAAAAGTAGTAGAAATGGGATGATGCAAGGATACTTTTATTAATCACCAATTTATTGAAAGTAAATATATGGATTGATATTATTGGTGTACATGTACAAGAACTTAAATGGAAATATGGCTAGCCCCTGAGTAGTCAAGGAAAATTTAACTTGTTTAGAACTATTGGTGACCATGGCCTTAACTAAGAGGGAAGTTAGTAGGGGCATCCTTAGCAAGACTCGTTGGAGCAAGCATTGAAGAAGCGACTGCAATCTTCTTGCTCCGAGAGAAATGGAACAAGTCGAGAAGCTTCGAGAAATGGGAGTATCGCTCGTAGAGCTCCCTTGGGTTAAGTTGGTTAAGGGGAGTTTCCCACCAGTAATTAGAACCTGACCCACTTGTGATTTGTTGAGCAAGCACTTTTTGTGTCTCATTGGATGCATCTATTTGGCTCTGCACCTCATTGTAAAGTTGGATTAGCTTATTGATTCTTACCGTACGGTGAGCCTCAATAAGAGCGTGAGTGTTGTGAATCACAGGTATGTTTTCATTCAAAAAGCGGTTAGCAATAGATTCGATAGAGGGGTGGCCAAATGTAAAAGGTTTTCCTGCGGGTGAAAAGATGATAAAAAAAATCTCATTACCACATAATATGGAGAGCTCACCTATTTTTTTATAGATTCCTGATCGACGTTTCGAGAATGTGATCAACCGATCATTATCATTTTCAATCATTTTAATCTCAATCTTTTGTTTTCCCTTGGTTTTCTTTCCAGTGTTTGCCATTGCCAAAAGATGAGAGGACAAAAGAAAGAAGTAAAAAAATTACAAAGGAATGCTCTATTAGACTTTTGGGATATTATGGAATGAAAATCTTATTGAATGGGATGCATATATATAGGGGACAGAAAACTCAAGAATTGAAGGCCCAAACTAATGAAATTAGGCCTCTAAGTTATCTCCTTTCACTATGAATTCTCACATTGGTATGTGTATTACAAATTAGCTGTCACTTTCCAAAATTGTGTTTAGTTAGTCTATGGTACTATGGAGATTGTGTTTCAACAAATTGATAGTAGTTTGATGTTAACGGTCAATGATCGTGTTAGTAATTAAGCCTAATCTTGGATTAGGTAAGTAAATGTATTTCTTGATCATAGTATTTATAAATTTGTCGTATCGATCACTCGTATTTAAATCTTATCTAATTAATTGTGATTTTAAGGACTCGATTATTGTCATATAATGTGCTAGGATAGCACGTTGTCTGTAAACATATTACATTGTATTACCATTTGTATAGCAGTTAAGTTGGTGCAAAAACAAGATCGATATGTTGAAAAGTATTGACAATCAATGCTATTACTCGGTAAAGCTAAATGCACACCCTAAAATAATCGATTGAATGTTTGTAAGGGAGATTCCTTGTAAAGAAATGAAGAAAAAAAATACCCAAAGTGCATAGAAGGAAATGACAACTATGTAATTTATTACATTGCTTGATTATAGCACATTCTAAAACAGGTTAGGTTTGTGTAAGAATGACTGTCCCCCGCCAATCCAATTTGATGATCTTTGTCAATAGATAGCCTTTGAAATGGATCTAGTTTTGCTCCTCTACTTGGTTTTGTTTTACCATGCATGAAAGATTGCAACGTTTGCATCGAAGTTATATAGAATAGATGAAGGAAACCAATTTGTTTTATGTTAGTGTTGCTGAAAATTATTGCAGGTTCTTGAAGGCAAACATTGTATTGGTGAACTAAAGCTGAAACACAGCACAATAAACAAGATAACAAACTACATAGAAACTTACATGTCTTATCTCCATGTATCGGCAATAGAGCAGACTGAAGATAACAGATCTTATCTCCACTGAGCAGGAGTGAAGCAGATCGAAGACAGTAAGCCTTAAGCCATTAAGCAATAGGGTACAGGCTGAAAATAGTAGATCTTATCTCCACTGAGCAGGAGTGGAGCAGATCGAAGACAGTAAGTCTTATCTCCATGTATCGGCAATGGAGCAGACTGAAGATTATAGCCTTATCTCCACTGAGCAGGAGTGGAGCAGGTTAAAGATACAGATCTTATCTCCACTGAGCAGGAGTGGAGCAGATCGAAAACAGCAAGTCTTATCTCCATGTATCGGTAATGGAGCAGACTGAAGAGTGCAGATCTTATCTCCACTGAGCTGGAGTGGAGCAAATCGAAAATTACAAGTCTTATCTCCATGTATCGACCATGGAGCAGACTGAAGATTATAGCCTTATCTCCACTGAGCAGGAGTGGAGCAGGATAAAGATAGCAGATCTTATCTCTACTGAGCAGGAGTAGAACAGATCGAACTTGCCAAGTATTATCTCCATGTATCGGCAATGGAGCAGACTGAAGATTATAGCCTTATCTCCACTGAACAGGAGTGGAGCAGGCTAAAGATAGCAGCTCTTATCTCTACTGAGCAGGAGTAGAGCAGATCGAACTCGCCAAGTCTTATCTCCATGTATCGGCAATGGAGTAGACTGAAGATTATAGCCTTATCTCCACTGAGCAGGAGTGGAGTAGGCTAAAGATAGCAGATCTTATCTCTATTGAGCAGGAGTGGAGCAGATCAAAAATTACAAGTTTTATCTCCATGTATCGGTAATGGAGCAGACTAAAGATTACGAATCATATCTCCCTAGGCATTAGTGGAGCAGATTGAAACGAAATTCCTATGCCCCTGAAGATGCAGTCGGTTAAAGTGAGGCTACTTGAAGAGAGAAAATGCCAAGAAATCGAGACTCAGCGGGACGGGGAAAATTGGCTCTTTTAGAATCTTTGCTTCGTTCCCGTTACACGATAACAAGCAAAGAGGGGCAGCTGTATGACCATATTTTCACCCCCAACAAACCCAACTTTAAAACACATTAACAAATCTTACAAAAAAAAAAACAACAAACCCAAACCCATCAGACCCAAAAATAAAACAACAAAGCCAAAACCCTAGCAGCAATAGCGCCGCCAGCAGCCAGCCCTCGCGCGCCGGACGCGGCCCTCTCGTGACGTGCGCCAATCCACCAGCCACGTCAGAAACGTGTTCGATCACGCACCTGCAAAATAGCGATCAATTGTAAAATAAAAGGCTATAAAAGCCTCACGAAACGGTGTAAAAGAGGGGGGTTTTTTTACACGAAAGTAATATACCTAGAGTTTCCAGAAATACCAATACAATATCAGTTGATTAAAGCAAACTGTTGGTAAAAAAATAGGCAAACATTTGAATAGAGAACGGTTTTTTCAAAGGTATTTGTTGCATATCTTATCTGTTTTATATGGTTTCTTTTTACATTTTTTTTCAAAAAATATTCCGAAAACAAAAAAGAAAGGGAAAAAGCTTACCAGGCCTTCGATCTTGCGCGTGATCGGTCACCGAACCGGTGGTGACGAGCGGCGAAGGGAGGAACTAGGGGAACTCAAACTCTAATAAAATAAGAAAGGGGGGGTTCTGGTTTTCGTTTTTTTGAAGCAGAAAGGGGAAATGAAGGAAATGTTTTTTTTAGTTTTTAAAGCATAAAGCAAACGGCGTCGTGTAAATAGGGGGGAAGCCCCGCGCGATCACCTGTTCCACAGGTGGATTTGCGCAATTTTACCCTAAATGGGTAAATTGCGCAGTTGGTCCTCTCTTTTGCACCGCTATTTTGATTGCATCCCCCTTCAGCTTTCTTCTATTTTTTAAATTTGCCCCTGAATTTTATGCGCCATTTCGATTTGGTCCGCATTTAGGCACTACCTTTAAGAATTTGGAATAACGGTGTTTTCGGTCCCAATTCTCTAACGTGAGTTGCAATTTAGCCCGTTTTTTCTTTTTTATTTATAATTCGCCCCCAAGCTTTTATTTTTAGTTTAATTTCAACCTTTTTCACCCATTTTACTTTTTTTTAAATTAATTATTTTTAATATTTATTATTATACTTACTGTTATATTATTACTATTTTTATATATGCTATTATTATTACTATAATCATATCTCTTATATTTCTTACACTTTATTATCATTATTTTGTTTTAACATTACTATTTATTGTTTCTATTTTCATTATTATTTTTATGCATCTCTATTGACTCTAATATTATTATTATTATTATTTGTTATTATTAATACTATGGTTTACTTAAAAAATTTTCCTACATATACGTACATGCTATTATTATATCTATTACTATTATTTTTATTATTATCCATATTAATTGCAATATTGTCACTATTATTTTATCATTAATATTATTCTGATTTTTCTTATCATTTTCATTATTTTAATTATTATTGTCATACTTATTGTTATTATTTATACTATTATATTTATATTTATTATTAGTACCATTATTTTCATTACTCCTACCATTGTTACTATTATTTTTTTTATTTTCTATTATTGTTATTTATGTTTTTGACCATCTTATTTCTGTTACGCATATCAATGTTGCGATTTATTTTCTCAAATTCGTGTTACACTAGTTTTACTCGATACATAATTCTTTTCAAATAAATGCAATATTTTATGTTTGGAAATTCAAGGAATCGTGCCCTAACGTGCTGGGTTTCGGTTTCTGTTTGACCAAATCATTAAATATCCTTTAAGATTGTGTCCATGTTTTCTAAAATTAAAAACAAGGCAATATTTTGTGCTTGGAAGTTTTGAGAAATTGTGCCCTAACGTGCTGGGTTTTAATTTTTCGCTCGTCCAAAGGACTAAATATCCTTTTAAAATTTTGATCGTGTTTTCTCAACTTTAAAAATAAGGCAATATTTCATGCTTGGAAATTTGATGAATCGTGCCCTAACGTGCTGGGTTTCGGTTCTTTCGGTTGGCCAAATAATGGAATACCCTTTTTAAAATGACAATGCATAAATTTTGGAAGTCATGAAATGATCTTGGTGTCAAAGGTTTGAAACATCGTATCCTAACGTGCTGGATGTGATATTTCATCCTTTCGGAACAAGAGAATTTCGATATCCAATTCGAATTACCCAAACAATTTCCAAAAGATCCGTATTTTAAAATCTCTTTCAATTTTCGATATTAGGACACTAATCAATCAATAAGGTACCAATTTTGGGCGTCAATAGGGTGTTAACCCTTCCTCGTGCGTAACCGACTCCCGAACCTATTTTCTTAAAGATTCGTAGACCAAAATGTTTTCTAAGGTGACCCAATCGCACTTCAAAAAACATTGGTGGTGACTCTATTTTCCTTTTTAAAGTCGGCTCGTTTTTTCAAACAAAAAATGGTTCCGACAGCTTAGCGACTCCATTGGGGACCAATAAGAGAGTCAAGCCGTAGAATTGATTGGTTGATGTCCTTTTATCAAAAATTAAAATTTGATTTTGATTCTTCTATCGCATGAGTTTGTGTCGCGTCATATGATTATTGTGGTTTGAGTCTCATAGGATCTTCCTGCATCATATTGCATGACCGTTGTGGTCACACCTTTAAGTGAGAGTGAGAAGCTACTCTTTCGTGAGGTTTTCACCTCCGTGCAGGATAGTCAATTGCTTTCAGGATACATCCAGACATATGTCTTTGTGAGATTTTCATCTCCGTGCAGCCATAGGGAAATGTATTCCCCTGAACCGAACTCTGTCCGTATGAGCCTATAATGGGTGAGGATCGAGGAATCTGCTGGTTCAGGTACCTTTGCTTTAGAGCCAAACCGCATGTATAGAGCCCTAAGAGCTTACCCTAGGTAGAACTATACCAAACCCTAGCAATCACCCAGATAGGTACTGTATTATTTTTCGCATACCGTATTTTTACTACATGATACTGACTTATTACGTTTTTTTGTGATTGCATGTCATTTCATTTTAAAGAGGTTTCGGTTCACGTTCGGTTACTAATTTAGGAGGCTTGTTATGGAGAACGGATTCCTTGATAAAGTAGAGGATAATGCGGCTGTCCGAATATGGTCAGAGCAAATGCAATTAGAAAAAGGGGACAGCCTAGACAAGGAATACACATCGAAGTTATGTGATTATGCCCGCATCAGTGTGACGCAAAATGATCTTCGGGAATTGAAGGAAATATGGGACCAGTGGGATGAAGAGACTAAGCAGTTGTTTTATGGGAATTATGGGGATTTACCTTACTTACTTGACATCAAGATAGACGAGCATTTATTCCAGGCCCTCACTCAGTATTGGAATCCCGCCTATAGTTATTTTACTTTTGAGGAGCAGATTTGGTACCCACTATAGAAGAATATACGGCTTTACTTCGTTGCCCAAAGGTCCAAGTCGACAAGGCCTATATTAGAGCCGCTTGTGGCCCAACCTTTTTAAAGAAGATGATGAATATTACAGGGATGAGTGAACCGTGGGTTGCAGCGATGGTCAAGCAAAAAGGTGAGTATAAATGCATCCCATGGAGGATTCTGAAGGATTTTATTCTAGTGCATCCTGATACGAAGAAGAGAGTTGACATTTTTGCTTTGAGCATATTTGGATTAATGGTTTTCCCTAGGGCATTGAGATATGTAGATGAGGCAGTCTCGGATCTCTTCGACCGACTTGACAGAGGGGTCACACCTGTTCCTGCAATCTTGGCCGAGACATTTAGATCTTTGAATGCATGCAAGAGAGCCGGTGAGGGCAGATTTATAGGGTGCGCACAGTTATTGTTAGCTTGGTTCCATAGCCATTTCTGGAAGGTGGATAAAGTCTCTTATCAGGTTTAATCTGAGAATTACTCACAGCTAAAGTAGTTAGCAGCTACGCCCAGAAGAGATGACGTATCAGAAGAAAATTGGATCGCGCTCCTTCAGAATCTCAAGGAAGAGGACGTTGAGTGGAGAGCTCCTTGGTTGGTTCCCTACGAAATTCTCTACCGGTGTGGGAGTTATGATTGGGTCCCTCTGTCAAAAATTTGGGGAGTCGTTAGGCACGCTCCTTTACTTGTGCTGAGGCAGTACAAATCAAGACAGTTCATACTGACAATGCATAGGCTAGCTTAGTTTGAATTTTCGTATAGGGGGATCATTATAAGAAGAAGGTTCGAGAGATTTCTGATGCTTGGAAGCAAACTCGCCGAATGAAAAGAGTTGTTGTAGGTCCGATGACAACCCTCAAATATAATGCTTGGCAGAGTAGGAGAATCAATGATAATATCCCTAGACCGACGCAAGATGGTGCTCGATCGATAGAGGAATACCTGCAAGTAGTCCCTTCCGAGTTGGAAATCATGAAACAATACTTCGAAAGTAAAAATTTGGAGTTAGAAAAAAGATAGAGCAACTGTAAGAAGAAAAAATGTACTTGAGGTTAGATATTGATGTCTAAAAATTAGAGGCTGAGAAACTAAGGAAAGGGAAAAGGAAGGCCGAAGAAGATTTGGACAGTTTGAAGACTGACTACAAGAAATTGCATTCATCGATAAGGACTGCTGGGTTGGGTAAAACCTCAGAACAATGGCGTCAAGAAATTCAAGAAGAGAAGGCCAATGTCGATCAGTGGAAGAAAAGGTTTCATGAGGGTCAAGCACAAAAGGATACTCTGGAAAAGACTGTGTGTGAGAGCCAAAGCAAAATAAGGCGTTAAGAGCTCGAGTGACAGAACTAGAGAAGGCATTGTGTCGAAGCCGCAACTCTACGGTGAAGCTGGAATCGAGCCTAAACAAGATTGAAGAGCTAAAAAAAAGGTGGTAGAGCTCAAAACAGCACTGCAAAATAGTGAGCTCCGGATCTAACTATTGGAGGCAGATAACCAGCGATGGAAAGAACAGCTTCAAAGATCTCGTAACTGCAGTCGTAGAAAGAGACTACGTTATGGGTGAAGCCGTGGTTCAGATACGAGAAGTGGCTGATCATCTACAAACCTTAGCAGTTCAGGCTGATGTGTTAAGTGTAGTATATGAGCTAGAGTCAGACTGGGGTCGAGAGCTAGCTGGGCTTCTTAAGAAAGTTAAAGCTTTGGGCATAAGGGCTAGGTCGTATATGTGACTCTGTTTTATGTAAAGGATTTTGTTTTTTAAATAAGTATTCTAAAAGAAATTGAACCAGAATCGACGCCTCTTATTTTTGCATTCATATCATGCATTTGCATCACATCGCATCATATGCATTAAATATCATAAAAGAACCCTATTAACTAGAGATCATATTATAGTTACCCTGGAACATCGTTATTACACACGAAGAAAAACGAGAGCCATGGATCAAAAGTTAGAGAGGTTAGAACAGATACAGAAAGAGATGCAGGACCAATTGCAGACTCAGATGCAAGAGCAGTTGGCCAAGATCCAACAGGATATGAGGGACCAAATGCTGGAATCCCAGAGAAGCATAATGAGCCAGTTGACACAATTGTTGACTGGAGGGCATGATAAAGGAAAAGGCCATATGGTCGATACCGAAGATGATAATAAGGGATCTGCTTATCCTTAAGGCTTGGCCCCGATAAATTCTCAAGTGCAACCACCAAGAGTGTCCGTCAACATCAAACCCCAGTACCAATATGGTGCCTCAGCACCGAGAAACTACTCGATAGGCTCAAGCTCCAACCCCGGGGAAAATTTGGCAAAAACCATGGTCCCTGACTTCGATGAGGCAACAGGAGGAGAAAAAGCAAAGACGGAGCTCCCGAAGGAGTTCGAGAATCGATACAAATGGTTAGAGGAGAAGTTCAGAGCATTGGAAAACACTGATTACCAATGCGAGGTGGATGCTAAGAAGTTGAGTTTGGTCCCTGATCTGGTACTTCCCACAAAGTTCAAGATGCTAGAATTCGAAAAATATAACGGGACCAGCTGCCCTGAGGCCCACATTACAATATTCTATTGGAGAATGACGGGATATGTCAGCAACGACCAGTTTCTGATCTACTATTTCTAGGATAGCTTGACTGAGGCTGCAGCAAAATGGTACAATCAGCTGAGTTGTACTCAAATCAAATCATGGAAGGATTTAGCATAGGCCTTCATGAAATATTATGGCCACGTAACTGATATAGCGCCTGACAGGATCATGCTACAAAACATGAAAAAGAAGTCGGGCGAAATTTTCAAAAAATATGCCCAGAGGTGGAGGGAAGTCGCTACACAAGTCCAACCACCGCTGCTAGAAAAAGAAATGACCATGCTCTTCATTAATACCCTAAAAGCATCTTTCATCAATCATATGTTAGGGAGCGCGACTAAGAGTTTCGCTGACATAGTGATGTCCGGTGAAATGATAGAGAACTCGATAAGGTGTGGGAAAATAGAAGCTGGAAAGAGCACGAGAAGATCGGCTCCGAAGAAAAGGGAAAATGAAGTAGGTAATGTAAGCTCGGGTTATCCAAAACCCGTTACTATCAGTCAATCGGGGGTGGTAGCTACAGGCCAGCAGGCCTTACCAAGACAAAAGCCCAACATGAGGCAGAATATCGAGAAATTCTAGTTTACTCCCATACCCGTGACGTATAGGGAGTTATATAAAACTCTGTTCGATGCGCACGTTGTAGCCCCTTTCTACTTGAAACCGTTGCAACCCCCATATCCTAAGTGGTACGACACAAATGCTCAGTGTGAATACTATGCGGGAGTAGTAGGATACTCAATAGAGAACTGCACCTCATTCAAAAGGTTAGTTGAAAGGCTTATCAAAGCGGGTGTTGTAAAGTTCGACGACACACCGGGTGTGGGAAATCCGTTACCCAGTCACACTGATAAAGGGGTAAACGCGATATTTGAGAACATGTGGAGGAGAATCAAACTGAATATTGCTAAAGTAAGAGCCCCATTGAGGGAGGTTTGGAAAGAGATGCAGAAAAGAGGGCTAGTTCTGCAAGAAGTAGAGAACGAATCCCGAGATGCAAGGAACTACTGTGAGTTCCATAACAAGGAAGACCATGAGATTCAACAATGCAGTGAATTCAGGGCCCTAGTGCAAGGGTTAATGGATAACAAGGAACTGGAGTTCTTTAATTCTATCGAATGAGAGGACGTGTGCACCACAGAATGAGGGTCTACAGAGAAGGTCCCTGAGGTCAATCACCCAGTGGTGATTATCACACGACCGAGGATCAATGAAGCAGGAGCGAAAGCGGCACCGAGAGTTGTAATTCAGAAACCCGTGACCTTTCCTTATAAAGATAGCAAGAGGGTACCTTGGGATTATAATTGCACTGTGACAATTTTTGGAAATGAGAATCCGGTCAGTATGCCAAACACAAAAATCGAACAGAAAAAGGGAAGTACTTAATGATTGAACAGGGGGAAGAAAATTCAGAATCACTAGTTAATGAACCAGTAACAGAGAATGAAGCCAAGAAGTTTCTGAAATTCTTAAAGCACAGTGAGTACAGTTTTGTGGTGGAACAGTTACACAAGCAGCCGGCACGCATATCAGTACTGGCTTTGCTCTTAAACTCAGAAGTGCACCGTAGCGCGCTAATGAAGGTGTTGAACGAAACTTATGTCACTGATGACATTTCAGTAAACAAGCTAGACCGCCTTATTAGTAACATAAGCGCAGACAATTTCATCTCCTTCAGTGATGATGAAATTCCACCAGGGGGCATGGGATCCACCAAGGCTTTACATATCACTACCCGATGCAAAGGGTATACACTACCGGGGGTATTAGTTGATAACAGATTAGAACTGAACGTTTTGCCCCTATCTACGCTGAACAGGTTGCCTGTAGACAGCTCTCATATGAAAACATGCCAAAATATAGTGAGAGCCTTCGATGGCACCGAAAGAAAAGTGATGGGAAGGATTGAGATACCCCTCCTGATCGGGCCAAATACGTACGAGGTAGACTTCCTTGTGATAGACATCAAGCCCTCTTATAATTATTTATTGAGGAGGCCCTGGATCCACTCAGTAGGAGCTGTACCATCATCGTTGCACCAAAAGCTAAAGTTAGTGACAGAGGGCCGGCTGATAACCATAAATGCGGAGGAGGACATCATCACATCCGTTACTAGTGATGCACCGTACATAGAGAATGATGCTAAGGCGATAGAGTGTTCCTTTCGATCATTAGAGTTTTTAAATACAACTTTCATTATCGAAGGAAGCAAGATCCCGGTACCCAAAATCTCTGAAGCAACAAGGATGGGCTTATAGCTGACAGTAGAAAAAGGAGCATTACCTAGGAGGAGACTCGGTAAATACCTTCACGGACGGGTTGAAGTGCCGGGTTTGGTTGACAAGCATGATCGCTTTGGTTTGAGGCATAGGCCAGACGCCAAGCAGAGAAAGGAGGAACTAGAAAGAAAGCGTGAGAGACGAAGGGCACGGTGCTGAGGTCAAATGGGGATCAATGACTTTTCCCCATATATTTAATACATTTGTGTCGGGAGGAGTTATCCATCCAGGACCGGGGAGCACGAATAAAGAAGCGGCTGAAGATATGATGAAGATTTTGAGTATCAATGTCGTATCTGAAGAGGGATCGAAGGCAGGAAACTTAGCGGGCATTAGCCCCTATGAGCCTGGAAGTGTTCTGAACAACTGGACTGCAGAAGAAATCCCTGTAGTTTTTAGAACTAACACAGAGTAATGTTCAAAACACACTTGTTGTTTTAAGCCTAGAAACAATAAGAATCTTTTGTGAAATAGGCTCATGTTCAAACATCTTTACTTTTTCTTTTCTATTCATTCCATTCATAATTATAACATAAATAAATTATTCTTAGATTCATTGGGTATTCTTTCATACCTCCCATAGGTCCCCAGATATCAATGTCATGAGCAACGCTGCTATGGACCCAGAATTCCCTGATGAACAAGACATGTACCTAGAGGAACCTCAGGACTTTACAGATGATGAAGATTGTAGTTTATCCCCGGATTTGTTAAGGATGGTAGAGTGGGAAGAGAAGCTAATTCTACCTCACAAAGATACAATTGAGAATGTGACTCTGGAAGAGGGGAAAGAGGTGAAAATTGGAACCTGTATAACTAAGGAAACAAGGAAGGATCTCATTAGACTTCTGCTAGAGTTTAAAGATGTCTTCGCATGGTCGTACCAAGACATGCCTGGGTTGAGCACTGATATTGCGATACACCGTATTCCCATAAAAGAAGAATGCAGGCCAGTTCAACAGAAGCTTCGAAGGATGAGACCCGATGTTGCAGTCAAAATAAGAGAAGAGGTCAAGAAGCAATTTGATGCTGGGTTTTTACAAGTGGTGAATTACTCAGAATGGGTAGCCAATGTCGTCCCTGTTCTTAAGAAATATGGAAAAGTACCAATGTGTGTCGATTACAGGGACTTAAATAAGGCTAACCCAAAGGACAACTTCCCACTGCCTCATATCGACACTTTGGTGGATAACACGGCAGGGTATTCATTATTCTCCTTCATGGATGGTTTCTCTGGATATAATCAAATAAAGATGCATCCTGAAGACATGGAAAACACCACCTTCATAACTTTATGGGGAACTTTTTGTTACAAGGTGATGCCATTCGGGTTAAAGTATGCGGGAGCAATATACCAAAGAGCCATGGTAACCTTGTTTCACGACATGATGCACAAAGAGATCGAGGTCTACGTTGACGACATGATCGCGAAATCTCGAACGGAAAATGAGCATGTACAGGTTTTAAGGAAGCTATTTTTGAGGTTGAGGAAATTTCAACTGAAGCTCAATCCAACCAAGTGTACTTTCGGGGCTAGGTCCGAAAAACTATTCAGTTTTGTAGTCAGTGAAAGAGGAATTGAGGTCGACCCAGATAAAGTCAGAGCTGTGCAAGAATTGCCTCCACTGCGCACTCAAAAGAAAGTCTGAGGCTTTCTAGGGAGACTAAATTATATTGCCCAGTTCATTTCGCAATTGACTGAGAAATGTGACCCAATATTTCGTCTTCTTAAGAAACACAACCCAAGCATTTAGGACGACGAATGCCAAAAGGCTTTTGACAAGATTAAGCAATAATTGTCTAATACTCCAGTGTTAATGCCACCCAGTCCTGATAGACTGCTGATTCTGTATTTGACGATATTCGATAATTCAATGGGATGTGTGCTCGGTCAGCATGATGAGATAGGAAAGAAGGAAGAGACGATATATTACCTCAGTAAAAAATTCACTGAGTGTGAAATGAGATACTCGCCAATTGAGAAATTATGTTGTGCCTTGGTCTGGACAACTCGGAGATTGAGGTAGTACATGTTGTACCACACGACTTGGTTAATCTCGAAGTTGGACCCTCTTAAGTACATGATGGAGTCAACCGCCCTGAATGGAAGAATGGCCCTATGGCAAATTTTGCTCTCCGAATTTGACATAGTCTATGTGAACCAGAAGGCTGTGAAAGGGAGTGCAATAGCTGATTTTCTAGCCAGTAGAGCACTAGACGACTACGAGCCTTTGAACTTTGATTTTCCCAATGAAGATCTGATATTTGTAGCGACAACTGAAGAAGATACCCTAGAAGATCATCCTTGGAAGATGAAATTCGACGGAGCGTCAAATGCCATTGGTAATAGAGTTGGGGCAGTTCTGATATCCCCAAACGAAAACCATTATCCATTCACTTGCAAGTTGGATTTTGACTGCACGAACAATATGGCAGAATACGAAGCATGTATCATGGGAATTCGAGCAGCCATAGACCGCAAAGTCAAGGTGCTAGAGGTATATGGAGATTCCGCGTTGGTGATATATCAGCTCAAAGGAAAATGGGAAATGAGAGATCCCAAGTTGATCAGTTACTGAAAGTTAGTTTTAGAGCTAATTGAGGAGTTTGATGATATCACATTCTTTTACCTCCCGCATGATGAAAATCAGATGGCTGACGCCTTGGCCACATTAGCCTCTATGATCAGAGTAAATGAGCAGGAAGGTATGAAGCCCATCCAAATGAGTATCTCTGAGGCTTCGGCTCACTGCTGCAATATTGACAAAGAGGAGGAGAGAGATGATCATCATTGGTATCATGATATTCTGCGATATGTGAAGGGTCAAGAATACCCTGATCAAGCAACAGAAAATGACAAGAAAACACTGCGAAGACTGGCCAATGACTATGTCTCAGACGGAGAGATCCTGTATAAAAAGAGGAAGGATCAGGTGCTGTTAAGATGCGTCGATACTGTTGAGGCTAAGAAAATCCTGGAAGAAGTCCATGAAGGTGTTTGCGGGACGCATGCCAATGGGTTTACGATGGCCAGGCAAATCATGAAATTCTGGTACTATTGGTCCATGATGGAAGGAGATTGCATCCGTTACGCCAAGAAGTGCCACAAGTGCCAGATCTATAGAGACAAAATTCATGTGCCTCCTTCACCTCTTCATGTTATGACTTCTCCGTGGCCTTTCTCAATGTGGGGCATGGACGTTATTGGGCCGATCTCGCCAAAGGCCTCTAATGGACATCGATTCATTTTTGTGGTCATTGATTACTTCACCAAATAGGTAGAGGCAGCTTCATATGCCAATGTCACTAAGACGGCTGTTAGTAAGTTTTTGAAGAAAGAGATCATATGCCGTTACGGTATGCCGGAAAAAATCGTATCTAAAAACGTGTTAAACTTGAACAACAGCGTGATAGCGGAAGTCTGCAGTCAGTTCAACATTAAGCACCATAACTCATCGGCATATCGCCCAAAAATGAATGGTGCAGTCGAGGCAGCTAATAAAAATATCAAGAAAATTGTAGGGAAAATGACTGAGACCTACAAGGATTGGCATGAAAAGTTACCGCTTGCCCTCTATGCCTACCGAACATCAATTAGAACCTCCACCGGGGCAACACCTTTCTCGTTGGTTTATGAGATGGAGGCAGTCTTGCCCATCGAAGTTGAAATCTCTTCTCTCCGTGTTTTGTCAGAGCTGAAGTTGGACGAAGTGGAATGGGTTCAGTCTCGATATGATCAGCTGAATCTAATTGAGAAAAAAAGTTAAAAGCCATCCGTCATGGTCAAATGTACCAGAAGCGGATGATGCGGGCTTACAACAAGAAGGTCTACCCCAAAGTATTCCATGAGAAAAACTTGGTATTGAAAAAGATCCTCCATATGCAGAAGGACTTCAGAGGAAAGTGGACTCCTAATTGGGAAGGACCTTATGTCGTAAAAAAGGCATTTTCTGGAGGGGCATTGATACTAGCCGAGATGGACGGAAAAAGTCTGCCAAATCTAGTTAACGTAGACTCCGTCAAAAAGTACTTCCCTTGAGAAGGGAAATGGGCCAAGGCGAAAACCCGTAAAAGGCGTCTTGAGTTCAAAAAAAACCCGGAGAGGCTAAGGTGAAAACCCGCAAAGGGCACTTTGAGACCAAAGGAGCTTTAAATTGAAAACCCGTAAAGGGCGGTTCAAATGTTTGGGGGAAATAGGACATGCGCTAACCATCCTATACCTGAATCAACAAAGAGGGGATATGCTACATCTTCGGGGCATTGACAAAGTACCAACAGATCTCCTAGACACATGTTGAACTCGGAATGGTCTTCAAAAAGTACGTACAGAGAAGCTCAGGCTGTGATATCTGAGGCACCAATTCCACCTTTACTCGTTTTTGTACCTTAGCAAAATTTGCCTCTTTTGTTCAATTCATTCTTCACGGGTTTTGTCCCGAATAAATTTCAGTTTCATTCATCTCTATAATCTTTTTTCAAGCATTTCATATTGAAATAAATGATTAATGAACTAATAACGCTTTCAAAAAAGAAGTTTTGCATATTACTCTGAAAGTCTCTAAATAATACAAGAATCCGAAACAGGACAATTATTTAGAACTCACCAGGCTTAAAGGGCTCGGAACGCTCGAGATAAGAATCTAAACAGCAACGACATCTTTGGATTCTCTGTTGGAAGTATTGGCTGAACAAGAGGACAAACGTCAAGGATATCACCTTAACAAACGGCGAGCAGTTACAGCTCAAATGTTAAAAAATGGATCATTCTCATGACATTTTGGCATTCATTCATATAACATAATACATATGGTTAGGATCATTTTTCATGACATCCTAATCATTTGGCATAAGCATAGACCCCATGAAATCAATTCTACAGGTAGGTTCCCCAGAGGACAATGTAGCAAAATTGATTGGAGTTACAAAAGTTAGCAGATCTTATCTCTACTGAGCAGGAGTAGAGCATATCGAAGACAGTAAGCCTTAATCCACTAAACAGTAGGGTAACAGGCTGAAAATAGCAGATCTTATCTCCACTGAGTAGGAGTGGAGCAAATCGAAACTTACAAGTCTTATCTCCATGTATCGGCAATGAAGCAGACTGAAGATAACAGATCTTATCTCCACTGAGCAGGAGTGGAGCAGATCGAAGACAGTAAGCCTTAATCCCCTAAGCAGTAGGGTACAGGCTGAAAATAGCAGATCTTATCTCCACTGAGTAGGAGTGGAGCAGATCGAAGACAGTAAGTCCTATCTTCATGTATCGGCAATGGAGCAGACTGAAGATTATAGCCTTATCTCCACTGAGCAGGAGTGGAGCAGGTTAAAGATACCGATCTTATCTCCACTGAGCAAGAGTGGAGCAGATTGAAAACAGCAAGTCTTATCTCCATGTATCGGCAATGGAGCAGACTGAAGAGTGCAGATCTTTTCTCCACTGAGCAGGAGTGGAGCAAATCGAAAATTAAAGTCTTATCTCCATGTATCAACAATGGAGCAGACTGAAGATTATAGCCTTATCTCCACTGAGCAGGAGTGGAGCAGGATAAAGATAGCAGATCTTATCTCTACTGAGCAGGAGTAGAGCAGATCGAACTTGCCAAGTATTATCTCTATGTATCGGCAATGGAGCATACTGAAGATTATAGCCTTATCTCCACTGAACAGGAGTGGAGCAGGCTAAAGATAGCAGATCTTATCTCTACTGAGCAGGAGTAGAGCAGATCGAACTCGCCAAGTCTTATCTCCATGTATCGACAATGAAGCAGACTGAAGATTATAGCCTTATCTCCACTTAGCAGGAGTGGAGCAGGCTAAAGATATCAGATCTTATCTCTACTGAGCAGGAGTGGAGCAGATCAAAAATTACAAGTTTTATCTCCATGTATCGGCAATGGAGCAGACTAAAGATTACGAATCATATCTCCCTAGGCATTAGTGGAGCAGATTGAAACAAAATTCCTATGCCCCTGAAGATGCAGTGGGTTAAAGTGAGGCTACTTAAAGAGAGGAAACGCCAAGAAATCGAGACTCAGCAGGACGGGGAAAATTGGCTCTTTTAGAATCTTTGCTTCATTCCCGTTACACGATAACAAGCAAAGAGGGGCAGCTGTATGACCCAATTTTCACCCCCAACAAGCCCAACTTTAAAACCCATTAACAAATCTTACAAAAAAAAAACAAGAAACCCAAACCCATCAGACCCAAATATAAAACAACAAAGCCAAAACCCTAGCAGCAATAGCGCCGCCAGCAGCCAGCCCTCGCGTGCTGGACGCGGCCCTCTCGCGACGTGCGCCGATCCACCACGCCACGTTAGAAACGTGTTCGATCACGTACCTGCAAAATAGCGATCAGTTGTAAAATAAAATGCTATAAAAGCCTCACGAAACGGTGTAAAAGAGGGGGGGTTTTTTACACGAAAGTAATATACCTACAGTTTCCAGAAATACCAATACAATATCAGTTGATTAAAGCAAACTGTTGGTAAAAAATAGGCAAACATTTGAATAGAGAACGGTTTTTTCAAAGGTAATTGTTGCATATCTTATCTGTTTTATATGGTTTCTTTTTACATTTTTTTTCAAAAAAATATTCCGAAAACAAAAAAGAAAGGGAAGAAGCTTAACAGGCCTTCGATCTTGCGATCGGTCAACAGACCTGGTGTGACGAGCGCGACGGGAGGAACTAGGGAACTCAAACCCTAATAAAATAAGAAAGGGGGTTTCGGTTTTCGTTTTTTTGAAGCAGAAAGGGGAAATGAAGGAAATGTTTTTTTTAGTTTTTAAAGCATAAAGCAAATGGCGTCGTGTAAATAGGGGGGAAGCCCAGCGCGATCACCTGTTCCACAGGTGGATTTGCGCAATTTTACCCTAAATGGGTAAATTGCGCAGTTGGTCCTCTCTTTTGTGCCGTTGTTTTGATTGCATCCCCCTTCAGCTTTCTTCTATTTTTTAAATTTGCCCCTGAATTTTATGCGCCGTTTCGATTTGGTCCGCGTTCAGGCACTACCTTTAGGAATTTGGAATAATGGTGTTTTCGGTCCCAATTCTCTAACGCGAGTTGCAATTTAGCCCGTTTTTTCTTTTTTATTTATAATTCGCCCCAAGCTTTTATTTTTAGTTTAATTTCAACCTTTTTCACCCATTTTACTTTTTTTTTAAATTAATTATTTTTAATATTTATTATTATACTTACTGTTATATTATTACTATTTTTATATATGCTATTATTATTACTATAATCATATCTCTTATATTTCTTACACTTTATTATCATTATTTTGTTTTAACATTACTATTTATTGTTTCTATTTTCATTATTATTTTTATGCATCTCTATTGACTCTAATATTATTATTATTATTTTTTGTTATTATTAATACTATTGTTTACTTAAAAAATTTTCCTACATATACGTACATGCTATTATTATATCTATTACTATTATTTTTATTATTATCCATATTAATTGCAATATTGTCACTATTATTTTATCATTAATATTATTCTGATTTTTCTTATCATTTTCATTATTTTAATTATTATTGTCATACTTATTGTTATTATTTATACTATTATATTTATATTTATTATTAGTACCATTATTTTCATTACTCCTACCATTGTTACTATTATTTTTTTATTTTCTATTATTGTTATTTATGTTTTCGACCATCTTATGTCCGTTACGCATATCAATGTTGCGATTTATTTTCTCAAATTCGTGTTACACTAGTTTTACTCGATACATAATTCTTTTCAAATAAATGCAATGTTTTGTATTTGGAAATTCAAGGAATCGTGTCCTAACGTGCTGGGTTTCGGTTTCTGTTTGACCAAATCATTAAATATCCTTTAAGATTGTGTCCATGTTTTCTAAAATTAAAAACAAGGCAATATTTTGTGCTTGGAAGTTTTGAGAAATTGTGCCCTAACGTCTTTGGGTTTTAACTTTTAAGCTCGTCCAAAGGACTAAATATCCTTTTAAAATTTTGATCGTGTTTTCTCAACTTTAAAAATAAGGCAATATTTCATGCTTGGAAATTTGATGAATCGTGCCCTAACGTGCTGGGTTTCAGTTCTTTCGGTTGGCCAAATAATGGAATACCCTTTTTAAAATGACAATGCATAAATTTTGGAAGTCATGAAATGATCTTGGTGTCAAAGGTTTGAAACATCGTATCCTAACGTGCTGGATGTGATATTTCATCCTTTCGGAACAAGAGAATTTCGATATCCAATTCGAATTACCCAAACATTTTCCAAAAGATCCGTATTTTAAAATCTCTTCCAATTTTCGATATTAGGACACTAATCAATCAATAAGGTACCAATTTTGGGCGTCACGAGGGTGCTAACCCTTCCTCGTGTGTAACCGACTCCCGAACCTGTTTTCTTAAAGATTTGTAGACCAAAATGTTTTCTAAGGTGACCCAATCGCACTTCAAAAAAGATTGGTGGCGACTCTATTTTCCTTTTTAAAGTCGGCCCGTTTTTCCAAACAAAAAATGGTTCCGACATTATATTTTTAAATACATTCAAAATGTAACACCCATTTTCCGACTTGATTGTCGGGTTCGAGCTACATGATGTCATGTCTGTACTTTTTTTTATTGTTTGATTATATATCCATATGAAACACGTATTTTTCGTATTGAAATATTTTTTATTGATTGTGTAATATGAAAACCTTTTAACGGTAAACTAAAAGTAAAAGGACATGTAAAATTATATTTGTAGCAATAAAAGTAGTAGAAATGGGATGATGCAAGGAACTTTTATTAGAAATGGGATGATGCAAGGAACTTTTATTAATCACCAATTTATTGAAAGTAAATATATGGATTGATATTATTGGTGTACATGTACAACAACTTAAATGGAAATATGGCTAGCCCCTGAGTAGTCAAGGAAAATTTAACTTGTTTAGAACTATTGGCGACCATGGCCTTAACTAAGAGGAAAGTTAGTAGGGGCATCCTCAACAGGACCCATTGGAGCAAGCATTGAAGAAGTGGTTGCAATCTTCTTGCTCCGAGAGATATGGAACAGGTCGAGAAGCTTTGAGAAATAGGAGTATCGTTTGTAGAGCTCCCTTGGGTTAAGTTTATCAAGGGGAGTTTCCCACCAACGATTAGAATCTGTCCCAGTTATGACCTGTTGAGCAAGCACCTTTTGTGTCTCATTTGATGCATCCATTTGGCTTTGCACCTCATTGTAAAGTTGGATTAGTTTATTGATTCTTACCATACGGTGAGCCTCAATAAGAGCGTGTGTGTCGTCAATCACAGGTATGTTTCCATTCAAAAAGCGGTTAGCAATAGATTCGATAGAAGGGTGACCAAATGTAAAAGGTTTTCCTGCGGGTGAAAAAATGATAAAAAAAATCTCATTACCACATAAAGTGGAGAGCTCACCTATTTTTTTATAGATTCCTGATCGATGTTTCGAGAATGTGATCAACCGATCATTATCATTTTCAATCATTTTAATCTCAATCTTTTGTTTTCCCTTGATTTTCTTTCCAGTGTTTGCCATTGCCAAAAGATGAGAGGACAAAAGAAACAAGTAAAAAGATTACAAAGGAATGCTCTATTAGACTTTTGGGATATTATGGAATGAAAATCTTATTGAATGGGATGCATATATATAGGGGACAGAAAACTCAAGAATTGAAGGCCCAAACTAATGAAATTAGGCCTCTAAGTTGTCTCCTTTCACTATAAATTCTCACATTGGTATGTGTATTACAAATTAGCTGTCACTTTCCAAAATTGTGTTTAGTTAATCTATGGTACCATGGAGATTGTGTTTCAACAAATTGATAGTAGTTTGATGTTAACGGTCAATGATCGTGTTAGTAATTAAGCCTAATCTTGGATTAGGTAAGTAAATGTATTTCTTGATCATAGTATTTATAAATTTGTCGTATCGATCACTCGTATTTAAATCTTATCTAATTAATTGTGATTTTAAGGACTCGATTATTGTCATATAATGTGCTAGGATAGCACGTTGTCTATAAACATATTACATTGTATTAACATTTGCATAGCAGTTAAGTTGGTGCAAAAACAAGATCGATATGTTGAAAAGTATTGACAATCAATGCTATTACTCGGTAAAGCTAAATGCGCACCCTGAAATAATCGATTGAATGTTTGTAAGGGAGATTCCTTGTAAAGAAATGAAGAAAAAAAATACCCAAAGTGCATAGAAGGAAATGACAGCTATGTAATTTATTACATTGCTGATTATAGCACATTCTAAAACAGGTCAGGCTGTGTAAGAATGACCTGTCCTGCCAATCCAATTTGATGATGCTGTCAATAGATAGCCTTTGAAATGGATCTGGTTTTGCTCCTCTACTTGGTTTTGTTTTACCATGCATGAAAGATTGCAATGTTTGCATCGAAGTTATATAGAATAGATGAAGGAAACCAATTTGTTTTATGTTAGTGTTGCTGAAAATTATTGCAGGTTCTTGAAGGCAAACATTGTATTGGTGAACTAAAGCTGAAACACAGCACAATAAACAAGATAACACACTACATAGAAGAGGGTTATCTAGTTTACCCTTTCCCATGTGCATAAACCAAAAACCATGAACAACGATGGAGTGCCAACTTGTTTTACAATCAGTAGTAGCCTGTTTTTCAGAGTTCATTGGTTGAAGCTATAAGAATGAGGGTTGAATGATAACTTATTTCATTTCATGGAGTTGTTCATGTCATAGCCCAATGTTTACTTGCAAGAGCTATTTTCATTTTCATGTTTATTGTATCAATTAAAACGCAAGTGAATTTGACTGATTCTAATTCACTACTTGCAGGAACTATGCCATTCCCATCGTGTTGATTTGACATTTTACACTTTTGTTGGGTTGTTTTAATTTGAAGAAGAAATGAATCTTTTTCTGGTTCTGAATTTGAAATATGTTTGCTGCCATACAAGGTTAAGCAATGGAATCAAATATCAGGAAAAGAAATATTAAAAAAGAAAAAGAAAAAGAAAAAGAAAAACATGAACATGAACATGACACAAATAAAGGAATGTTCCAGAATATAAAAAATGTGTTATTAATGTATCAAAATTCATATAAATATAAAATACTTTACACGATTAGGAAACGGTAAAATACATGAACACGACAAGAAAATACAAATTGCTAGTTCTATCGGAGAAGATCAACATGGCTTGTTATTGGATTTAGATGGTGAAGATGGCATGGCTTTGGCAAAATCAAGAAGGTCTCTGAAGAAAGCATCTTCTTGGTTTACTTCTTGGGTTGGGATCTTAGAATTAATGGAGAGATTTTGAGTTTGTCCAACAAGACTGTCATAAGAGGAATCAAAACCATTAATGGAATGAGAAGAACTACCGGTATAACCATGTTGTTGCTCAAAGAATTGATGTCTTTGATTGAACATAGAAGACGGTGGGTAGTTTCCAGCAGAATTGTCCAACTGAACCGGAGGCAGCTGCTCAGCATCAGCAGGTTTGACTAAGGAAGCCAGTTTAGGTTGTTCACTGAACACAGGTGCAGATCCAGTGTCAGCCGAACGGGAAGGAGATGATGGAGCTAAAGTTGAAGCTAACTCTAGGGAGTTCATGTATGCATCAGTAGGATCAGAATGAAGTGTGGGTTCTTTAATTTCAGAGAAATCCTCGGACTTGTAAGTATCACCGCTGAGATAATCAATGAAGCTGGAATTTGTCGTAACTGGCCTTTTTGATGAGGGTGGAGGAGGAAGAAGAGGAACAGCTCGAGCAGGTTCACTGTTTTGTGCTCTTTCGACCTGTCTTTGAGCATTATCCCTTGACGATCTGTAATATACAAGTACAGAGATTCATTAAATTAGATGAAACAAGAATACCGAAACATCACAAAAAATATTCCCTTTAAGTAAGGATTGGTTACGCAAATCTTAAATTGCTTAGATATAAGTGTCGAATATTGGTATCCGTTCAATATAAGAATGTTCATTTTTTATTTTTTTCCAACTATATTCAAGCAATCTTTAAGTATGTTCATTTTTTTCCCCGCAAACTATATTCAGAGAAATCTTTAAGTGTGTTTTAGAGAAGATAAGACAAAACCACTACAATTTCCTCTTAAGTTATAGAGACCAGGGCATGTAACACATCAATGTTAAGTTACTCAGACTCGCTTGTAAATTTCTAATACGAGTATTTATCCGATACAAACAGGTTAACTTTTTTTAAGTAAAAAATTTCATGTATCTAGAGGATCCATGAAGGATATCCTCATACCCTTGTCTTGATATGTATCAAACATGAATATCAAACATGGAAATATCAAGAAAAACAAAAAGTCAACGTAACATAGCATCAAAACATTGTCCATGTGCAAAGTGGATGAATTGAACTGATGTATGTTTTTTCTCCAACTTTTTCATGGTTTTGAAGTGCAAGATTAATCCAGCACACTCTAAATATTTTCTGTAAACTAGAAGAAAAATGTCCAAAACAAAAGGGGGGCAGAAGAATAACATGGTAAAGTCACCTGTGAGCCAGCTGAGCAAAGTCATCTTCCGAATCATCATCATCATGGTTAACATTAACAATCGGCACAACACGAGTTTCTGCTACTGCTGTGGTAGCACTACCGGTGTTTCCTTTCAGAATGTCGTCATGCTGGCAAAGAACATGCTGCAATCGATCATTTAGTGCTAATCCCTGACATAAAAGTTGCTCATTTCTGGAAAAGCAAAATCCATCATCAGCATTATTCTATAAAACAGGAGGGAAATCAATGGAAGATACAAACAGATTCTCACGTTGTATGATTCACGAGAAGAACAACACGTTTTTTGTAAGAACGGCATTGCTCAACGAGGTCAACAATCACTTCTTGCTTCAAAGACTGAACAACATCCAAAACAGTAAGCCTAATCATTTGATTTGAATTTATTTAATCCCTGGCATGCATAAGGACCACACTGGATAGTATGTAATATTTATTAGATATATCTTCTTTATTTCTTATTTGGTGTTGATAGATAAGTGGGCACATATTTAGCTTCCAGGGTTGCTTTTCATCTAGAACTGTGCAAAGACGACACAACCTGCCCAAGCCCAAAGTCTCATTCAATATTCAGGAAGCTTAGGACAAAACTGTTAAACCCGAAAAATGGGCTTAAGCAAAAAAATTTAGCCTATTTAAAATATCTACCAAGACCAATTTATGCAATAAGTCCAATAATACGGTCAAAATCAAGAATCAATTTAACATGCCGCAGCAAGGAAAAAACCAAGATTTTACATTGCGCCATGTGAAACCGGAAAAGAGGATTAATAAAGCTGATCCCAGACAAAGAGATTAACAATCAGAACAATAAATTTCCCCAGTGCTAAATAGAAAACCAAGAGGAAAATGAAAACCTCGCAATTTGCACATTAAAACGAGTAAATCAACGTACAACAGCAAGAAAATAATCTGAAAAAGAAAAACAGGATAGTACATGGGTCAATGGTCCATTTCTAGAACAAAGTTTTTACCTCGGGAGTCTTGGGCTCCAATGCACTAAGCACTTCCATTAAGATATCTGCTAGTCCACTAGCATTTTGAATCTCTGCCAAGCTGAAAGTAGACAAGTTTCATTGTCTTTGCAGGCAAATGATAACCAAAATACCGCTAGTTTATGTAGGAAGTTTACGTGTCAGCAGCAAAGATGTTAAAACACAAAGATGGAAAGAGATATGCAGTGTAGTACCTTTGAAGTGGTTTATTACAGTTCAACAAAGAAAAAAGGATAGCTTAAGCCTCAATCTTTATGTCCCAATGTTAAAATAATCCATACTGTGTTCATGTATTTTCCGTGTCATAATCATGTTTATGATATTGAAAAATTCATGTAATCATATTGTGTTCATGTTATATCTTTATGTTCTGTAATATCAATTTTAGATTTATTAAAGAAAATAAGTATAAAAATTCATTTCAACATTGTTATAGTCATATATATACTAAAACATGCCAATGAACACATAATAGAAACTGTTAGATAATTATGTAAATCATAATATGTATTATCAATTGAATTTTTTTTCTTAATTATGAGCTGTGGTGAGGTGATGTCTATTAGAAGCTGTGATGCTCTATTCTTTGTAATCTCTTCAGAGTCTTTATTTTTAATAAAATTTTATTTAGGCCTAACAAAAAGAAAAAAAATGTAAATCATAATGTATATGATTTTGCATAAGCAATGACGACTTATACATATGAAGATATAAATATATTACACATTCACATATGGTTTACAATTTATATGGTATTGAAAAATTCATGTAATCATATTGTGATCATGTTATATCTTTATGTTCTGTAATATCAATTTGAGATTTATTAAAGAAAATAAGTATAAAAATTCATTTCAACATTGTTATAGTCATATATATACTAAAACATGCCAATGAACACATAATAGAAACTGTTAGATGATTATGTAAATCATAATGTGTATTATCAATTGAATTTTTTTTCTTAATTATGAGCTGTGGTGAGGTGATGTCTATTATAAGCTGTGATGCTCTATTCTTTGTAATCTCTTCAGAGTCTTTATTTTTAATAAAATTTTATTTAGGCCTAACAAAAGGAAAAAAATTGTAAATCATAATGTATATGATTTTGCATAAGCAATGACGACTTATACATATGAAGATATAAATATATTACACATTCACATATGGTTTACAATTTATAGGGTAAACATAAAATCAAACACAACAAACAAGAGATGAGAGATCCAATCCAAGCAAAAGAGTTACGGATACCAACAATAAATCAGTTGACTTTTCTTTTACCGATTCAAGTCATTATTGATCTAAGAATCAAATACTCTGAAATAATTTGAGTGAAGCAAAGGTTTCAAAATCTGTTTTCGGACAAAGATGTTGTGTCAAGGACAACTGTTTAATCCGCAACAAGAACATAATAATCTAGCAAATTAGTACCTCAAGCCAGAAGCATCATCAGACTGTCGAGAGACATCAATAGCAGCATCTTGACGTGCTGAAACTGGTTGGTGGCTTACTGGATTGTTCTGAGGTGGAGTAAATAACGGTACACTATTCTTTTCACGAGGAGGAAATGCAACTCCAGCAACCTGAAAATACACAAAAGAAGGTTTAACTTTAAGAACAGATACGAATAGACTATGTTATTCCGATTTTTCATTTTCTTGAAATACCGTATTTGACACTCATGTCCAATAGAAATCCAAAGATGGGTATGGAGATATGACCCTCCAAGAATCCTCCAAATACATGAAAAAAAATAAATTATGGAAAATGAAAGGGAACCTAATATATCCAAGCACAAAAGAACAAGTTTGATAATATTCGTCCTTGGGAAAATAGATGCTTATGAAGGGCCAACAAAAGAAAGGGCTGGCAGGTAAACACAAAATAGAGCGTTTACCCGTAGTTCTTTATATGCTGCAAAATATTGCGGATACCTTCCCCCAGGTCCTCCAAAGGCTACTTGCCATGTGTCTATAAAAGTAAGTACCTTTTCCCTGACATTCAAGTCAGGCTGCACAGTTACCAGAATGAAGCGTAAGAGTAGTAAGAACCAGAAAGTGAGGAAATTAAAAAGAAATGTTAGATATCACAGATCAGGCAAAGAAAGGCACCTTCTTCATTACGATTTTAACCATTTCGTTCAAGATATCACACTCAACAATCTGCTGAAAAACATGCTCCCCGCAATTTTTACTGAGAGAATCCAATACCTGGACGAATATATAAAGATATATGGTATCGTATTACTTCTTTATCATCATGCAACACTAAGGAAAAAACATAGGATGGTACCGAGTTAATAATCATTTGAGACCACATGATGAAATTAAATCACTGAAAATAACCTCGTTATACATATTATTACACCATAAGAGTTGCCTTCCGAAAAAATATCTGAAAGAGCAATATGTACGAGGAAGAAGCATGTAACTCACATTAAGAGCTAGTAGCTGTACTTTTGGGTTTTTATTGCCCAGTTGCTTCTTGAGGACTTTCAAAGCATCCTTAGCCTGCCTACAATAGACAAATAGAGAATGTCAAAACCTTGACTATGATTCTCACTGAAGTCCAGATGATTTAGGATCCAAATGCATCTGCGATAGCGAATAATAGGCTTGGATCAAGTTATGACAAGGAGCCAATACATTCAACACAATCGCAGGACAACCATGCAACTTTCCTACGAGAGGGTGTTTTATGTCTACAGAAAACCCATTGGGAGCATAAAATCATATTTCGAACAATTAAATTGGTGACAATAACATACACTGTGCATTTCTTAGCATCAGACAATGACTTTCTGTTTATTCAAACATTTTCATTCCGTTCACACTTCAGACCCTTCAATTCTTTTTCTAGTAAAGAGATAAATTACAACCCAAGACCAACTCGAGTACCCAAAGTGTACAAGAAAGATATTAAAGCCGAAAAAACAATGAGTGTGAGAGAAGGAACTAGAAGAAAAATAGAGAACGTGTCTGTCATATAGAAAAACACCAAATAATAGACTGAAAAGAGAATATAGAATAGGAAGGTAGCCATCATATTGGTCCTACATTACATGGAGTTAGGTGTGAATACCTAATTCTAACAAGGGTATTTTTCTTAACATTTCACTCACTATAGTCAAACTAAATGAATCCAAGAGTAGGGTATAAACATGTATACACCCTAAAGATTCTTATCCTTGTTCAAGCAACTCATATGCAATATTTGAAAAATCCCACCCTCCACCCCTTATTTGTGACATATAAATTTCCCCTGAAATTGTCCTTCCTCTTCTCCTACAAGACAAAGGATACCATATCCAGAAGATCCAAAAATTTCCTCCTTCCACCTCCCTCCCTTTATCACTCTCTTCTGAAAAAAATCATGCCATATCATCCTCCCATTAACATTTTTGAGGCAAGATACATTTTAATCAAAGCTTGAAAAAACTTCTCTCGTCTAATGCAATGGCAGCACAAATCAAGTTAACCCAGCAATCTCCTCACAAGCTCCACCCCTTTCATGATTGGACAACTGAATTACAGTGAAACGTTCCACAAAAGTGTACCACAATCTCTTGTGATGATATATTACACTATCAAAAGATGGATTACATCACAAATTTGACTTAAAACAATTAAAGTGGTGATTAGAGCTGCTCTTCAGCAAACAATGCTTGCAAGTTTGAAAATCACCTAAGTAGCCTACATTGCATAATTCATACCACAACTCACGTGATTCAAATAAAACTACTGGTGCTTCCCAGAAAACCAAATAATCTAATTACCAAAGCACAATCACAAGTACAAAAGCACATTAAAGAACAGAAAAATGGCCACTAAACCGACAAACAAAAAGAATGATACCGTGGATCCGTGTTTATAATATCACATAGCTCAATGTTTACAGCCCAATCTGGACCAATCAGCATATCATGAGTTGCCCTTTCGGCACAGGCTGCCGCACTATTAGCCATGAGAACCTACTTCTTTTGTTAAAGTACAAAATCCCAGATTATTCTATAAGCACAGCCTACAACAAAATCAATAACTTTATCATTAAATATCATGAATTTGAGGCAAAATTTGAGATTTTAATTAAAATAACTAAAAAGTAAACGATCATCAAAATCAACTCTAGAACATGATCATCAATAAACTCAAATTGGCAATTAAAAGAAACTATAGCAACCCCAAGAATAGAAACAGCCCATATAAAAATAAAAAGGATATCAAGCGATCAAACCCCAGAACTTTAAGCGTAGAATTAAAACCCAGAACAGTTTAAAAAAAAAAAACCCAAAAAGAAAATGAACAGATCAGATAGTAATGGAAATAAAAAAGCAAGCTTGAATAACATTTCTAGCCCCAAGTGATCAAACCAATAAAACTACTCCCTTCACCTAAATTAAAGAATAACAAAATTTTTTTGAAGTTTTTGGGATAGAGGATCTTACATAACAAAAATGACAACGAATAATACACGAACAAAGCTTGATTTTGTAGTATGTTTATACGAATAATGACTTAAATCTTTCCTCGTTTTCTCTTGGACTTGGTTGAAAGGTTTTGCCTTTGCCCTTTGGTGATTTTTTTTTTTCTTTTTTCTATTTCAATTTTGGAATTGCGTCAACCTTAGGCTTGCCTTGTCTGAACTCAAATCAAATTTGACTTTTTTTCTAATAAATATTTTAAATCGGAAAAAAAAAATATATGGAGTTAGGCATAATTTTCTCTAGTTTTTATTTTTTTAACCTAACAAAATTTTGCCATTTCGGTGACCAAACATTTATTCATACTATATATATATATAATTTTTAGCTAAATTAAGGATATTATAATTTTTCTTTTTCAAATAAAGTTATAATCATCAAATTAAAATAATTAGTATGATTTTCACTCACTTTTCGTCCTTTTTTTTTCTTAAATTATATATTAAAAATTTTATAATTGTAATATACTTAATTTTTTATATTTAAATTTTAATCTTATTTTTAAAAAAAATTAAACCTTTTTTTGGAATTTTAAATTTTAAATATTTTTGTTAACATTGTTATAATTATTCTATTAAATTTGATAATGTGATATTTTAAAATTAATAAAAAAAATTCTCGTTTGGTATCTATTTAATAAAATAATGACATTATAATGCATCTGAATTTAATAGATAATTTTAACGGTATTACCAATTCTTAAAAATTCACATAAGCATTTTAATCAAAGTAAAGTATTTAGACTAACTAATAATATTAATAAGAGTTGAGGTACCAAAGTATAAAGTTTTATGTTAAAATTAAACTATAGAAATTAAATATTAAATTTGACAAATATAGGGATCTAAATTGAAATTTAGCAATTATTATATAATCTCAAAAAATTAGAGGGATTAAAACTGAAATTTAGCCATCATATTTTCATGTTAAAAAAAATAAGAAGAAGAAAAAAACAGGTGTCATGAAAGTCCATTCTTTTATATATTAGTATAGATTATAATTAAATTCTAATATATTTTTTAGTTTTAAATTAAGCAAATGAGGTTATACTCTGTTTTACATAGATATTAGTAGTTTTTTAAGTTTTTAAGGTGTTGAAATTATAAAAATTTGACATGTGTTAAGGAAAGAAAAAAAGTATTTGGAAAAAATTGCAACATAAACCCCTTAATCTTTTTTATATAATTTTTTATGATGTTCTACAAATTGTATTTTTCCATTCTAATTTGTTTATATTTAATAATTCGACTTACAATTTTACATAATAAATCATTGTTTAGAAAATCATTTTAAGTTTATCACTATTTTTATAAATGAAATAAGTTATTAGGATTCAAATAAATATTTAATAATATAAATAATGTTACAATAAATTATTTGGTGGTCACAATATTTAAATTCAATTAATAATTTATATTCACTAATTAATAATTAATGATTAAGTTGGAAAATATATATATAAAATATAATTTCACACAATCTACTGATATAATATTTATATTTTAAAAATAATTTTCAAAATATTGTTTATTTAAATTCAGTCTAATAGCAATTATCATGTTTTTTAAATTAAACTTATGTATTATCATGTTATAATTTTATAGCCATATTGTTAATAAAACATTACAAATTTTATGAAAAAATTAAGAAATAATTAAATATGATTTAATTAATACATACAATCGATTTGTGCATCGCACGGATAAAGAAAACTAGTATATATACTATAAGATATGCAACATTTAATGAAACTTGTCTACATGTTATGGTTATTTGTGACAAACAGATAGTCTCATTGCTTGACACATCACTATATTTTATATTAAACTAATATAAATATAAAGGATAAATTGTTTGAATCATTACCCAAGTATTTGGATCAATAGGATCACATGTTTATATTAGAGATGTCGCCACATTGTTTAGAGCATCAAATTCAAGAAGGGTTTGTTCTTTCCCAAATATGCAATGGTTCAATTGTAGAGATAAATGGTAAGGCTTTCAAATTTTTAGTCATTTAGTTGTTGGGTTCTCCTTCTTTTATTCCTATTCTAAAAGAGATAACATCGTTGGAGGAATCACTTTTTGAATCGATCTTTTCTCCTCCTTCACTTTTTTATTCTAATCAAAACCTTTTAAAATATTGTTGCTAAAATCAATATCAGGGTTTTGACTTTGTTATTGGTTCTTTAACTTTATTAAGGATTCTTTAATAGATTGATCTTCATGTTCACTTTCCTTTTTGGATCATACTCACTTGTCCTATTAATTTTGGTCATATTTGAAGAAACAGAGCGGAGTTAAAACTTGATTCTTAAAAGAAAATCACAAATATCATATTCTAGTAAAGGAACAAGAGGTATTTCAAAGCGAGTACAATTTCTACATTAGGGTAAAAGATAAGAAAATAATCAAAGCCTAATCCTACTTAAACATAAATACCTTATCAAATAGGTAAACTAGAGTTTGAGAAAGTAAAATATTGTAATGGAAAATTTTTCTTGTTGTTCGAGATAACTTTCAAAAACAATGACATAACAATGAAGAACAAAACAAAAAATATACAATAAAATTTGAATATTATAAATCCTTATATCACTTTAAAGTCTCTCAACCCTGTTACCATCCAATAATTTTATAAAAAAGTTATTCAGTTGTTTGTCTGTGGGCACATGTTTTAACTTAACCATTTTATTCTCAACTAAGTCTTTCATGAAGTGATGACGATATATTTTATTCTTGAGTGTAATACTAGATTCTTTGATATGTTAATGGCATTCGTGTCATCACAATACATTGTGGCACAAGTTATGGGTACATCAGAATCTACAGGCATTTGTTTCATTCAAATTAATAAGTGGATAGGGAGATAGAATTTTGCTTATTGATATACCATAAGATTATATTGTTTACAAGATAAAAGCATGCTATGGAGGTGTTTTTTCGATCATTTATATTCCCTGCCTAATCAACATCACAATATCTTACAAGGTTAAAATTAGTATATTTAGTAAATCAAATAACAAAATTCAATCTAACATTCACATGTCTAATGATTTGTTTGACAACCTTCAAATGCGAATCTTTTGGTAAGGCTTGATGTAGAGCGCATATGCCAACACTATGGCTAATATTTGGTTTGTTAGTTGTAAGATACAAGAGACTGCCAATCATATGCTTCAAAAAGTGGTCACATATGTTGCCACACCCTATTCATCTTTAGTGAGTATCATTCAATCCTGATTGAAGTTCTCAAAACCTTAGAAGATTCTAGGCCAAATTTCTTTACTAAACCTTAGACATGCTTTTCTTGAACGATGAAGGTTCATTTCTTAAGTTGCTTAATCTGAAAACTTAGAAAATATGCTAATTACCCTACCATGCTCATTCCAAATTCAACTTTCACGAGGTCAACAAATTCTTAAAAAGCTTTTGAAGAAGTGAAATAAAAGAAAAATGTCATCCACACAGATTTGTTCACCTACCATACTCATTCCAAATTCAACTTTCATGAAGTCAACAAATTCTTAAGAAGTTTTTGAAGGAGTGAACTAAAAGAAAAATGTCATCCCTATAGATTTGTGCTATTGTGATTCATTATTTTATCCTTTTGATAAAAAGGGTTTTATCAACATTCTCTCTTACAAAACCTTTCTGGTACAAATACTCAGGGGCGTAGCTAGAAAATTGTTTTAAAGGGGGCTAGAGATGAATTATAATTGTTTTCTTTAGTATAATTTTACCATTATACTAGTATATAATTTCATAAATTTTAATGACTAAATGGTAAATCTACCATTTTTTGGAGGGGGCAAGGCCACTGCTTGCCCCCTATTGCCTTCACCATTGCAAATACTTGGTGATTCTTCCATACCAAGCTTTAGGGGCTTGTTTTAATCCACATAGAGCTTTTGTTAACTTGTAAACATGACCAATATGATTAGCATTTGTAAAACATTTTGGTTGAGCAACATATACCTCATCATTCAAAAATCCATTCAAGAAGACACTTTTGACTTCCATTTGGTAGAGTTTAATGTCTAAGTGACATGCCAAAGCTAAAACGACTTGATGGATTCAAGTCTTATCCCAGGGGCAAAGGTTTCATCAAAATCTACCCCTTCGACTTAAGTGTATCATTGTGCAACTAATCTGACTTTGTTCCTAATAATGTTGCCTAGCTCATCAGTTTTCTTTTTGAAGATCCACTTATTGCCAATGATGTTGTAATTTTTTGTTTTAGGCACTAGCTTCCACGCTTGGTTTCTTTCAAACTGTAACGTTTCTTCCTGCATTGATTGTATCCAAAAACTCATTTTGCAAGGTTTCTTCCACTCTCTTGGTTTAACACTTAAGATGTAACAAGCAAAACTTACAATGTCCCTGTAGTTAGGTTGTGACTTGCATCTAATCTTGATTCATTTATTCACCTTACAGATTACATCTTCTATGGGGTGTTTCTTTTGTATTCTAATAAATGGTTGTAATTTTGAAGTATTGGCTTAAGATGTACAATGACCTATGGGCGCATTCTCTGGTACATATATCTTCTCACTTTGTGTGATCACTTTTTAGTGCAACTTCATACTCATCTTCCTTTGCTCTTTTGTTTCATCATGTAAAATAAGGTCCATTGGCTGGTATATATCCTAATCCACATTTATTAAGATATTCTAATAGCTTATTTGCCATTTTGATTTTATTTTTATTGAATGATAGGTTGGTTAAAGTCCCTTATAACAATCCAATTGTCTCCTCGAACAAGTTGGTTAGCTAATTAATATAGTCTATCCCAAACTCTTTGTCTTTCATTTAAATCAGATGGCCAAAAAGACAAACAAGCCAAAAGGATCTACCGGGTTCCTCGATGTAAGTAACAAAATATTATTATCCATAAATCATATATTACAAGAAACTAAGCTAGATCACGTGAGAATTGTCAATCCCCTTTTAACTACACAGTTTGTACCGATTATGAGCTATAAACCCACTTCGTTTACAACTTTTTTATAATAATTCACTGTTACTTTCATAAGGAAATATAAGTTAGCCTTCACTTTTCAGGTCAAGTATCCATAGTGAAATGATGTTAGAGGTTAACCCAACTCTTTAACATTAAAATTGATAAGGATCATAGCGATGTAAGAGGTTGTTGAGAGAGAACCTACCTTAACTATTCCTTATTATTTGACCTTAGAATAGAGAAATAAGCAAGCATCTCAGTCCTAAAATCATTGATTCCATAGGACTAATTTATAACACTATCCTCTAACACAAGATTCATACTTAATACCTTTACAACATCAATATTCTCATCACCAAGCAAAATTTCCATCAACAATAGTAAAATTATTATTGAGATACGCACCAACATTAAAAATGGATAAATTTTTATGGGCATCGATTACAACAATTGTATTGACATCTTACACTTGTTCTTCTTCACGAATGCAAACTCTTTAACGTATTACTTTTAGCTCAAACTCTCTTAGAATAATCTTCACCTCTTCTTCTTTTCATTTTCTTTTGCTTTTTACGATTTTGATCCTTTACAACAACGTTCACAATGTTCTATCCTCTTTCCTCAATCACATTCTCAACCACATTAATATGGGTCTCATCTTAACTCGAATCAACATTTTCAACAATTCTTGTTGCCTCTATATATGTACACCACTCAAATAATAAATATTAAAACTCTATGTAAATTTAACCTTTGCCTTATAAGTGATCCTCATCTGTCTCACCCCCTTCCCTTTCAGAAATTATATGTCCCTGATGCCACAACGTTCGCATGATTAATCTAAGGGCACATTTTCCCAAGGTCTATCACCTATTGGGTTTTTAGTTGGGGAACCTCTCAAATTATTATTAGAATTCTTAAGTCCTTTAGCTCAATAAAGAGGGCCTTTAAGGACCTGTTAAGGGCTCTTACCTCTCTAGATTCAATCTAAGCTATAACATTCCCTTCATCTATAGTAGCTAAAAGATGAGGGAAAAGTGCAATTGTAGTTTTCATTTTATCCATCACTTCTAACTGTTGAAGTTTTCTTTTCAAATTTACTTTACCATTTGATTTTAATTCACCGTTTTCGTTATTTCCTTTTCTTTTGTTCATTGAATTTACCATCAACCTCACTAAGCTCCTCTACATTTTTGTCTTGTGATCACTCATTTAATTTAAAAGTTGAGGGCAATTGAGTTTCCTCATGTTGGTGCGTGGGGATAAAAACAAACTTATTAGAAATTAACAAAGGCTTCAAGGCGTGTATTAATGCCACATTACCACTTTCTTTAAGGTTCTATTCACCCCCACCTATATTATGGTGTGCAAAAGAGTTACTGGCAAGTGAACCTCGATGATACAATGAAGCCCAATGACTATCTATGTTTTACACTGACTGAAACAGTCCACTGAGCACTGAGTGGGGCATAGTAAGGATATCAATTTCTATAAAAAAAATTGCAGTAATTTTTTATAGAACTATCTAGAAAGAAACTTTTTTTTTCTTTTATGTTTTTGGGTTGTCATGCAAATGAAACTTCACTTCTATTTATAGAAGGTCTCATGTCTCTTCATAAAGATATAACCACCCAAATGGATAGTCATATCTTTAAGCATAAACATAATTATTCAATAGATATATACTTGAATAATTATGACCCTTTATTATTAATTAAGTGACCTAAATTTTGGTAACTTATAACTTTTCATTTGCAACTATTGGAATACTATATATATATTAAAAATGTTCCAACACCTCCATCCTCTCTTCTATTGTTTCTTCCAAAAAAATCTCTATGTTGTAGTATTAGTTGTCTAGTCATAGGAGATCCAAGGTTAACATCTTGTCCTACTTGATCCTTCTCACCTTTCGTCATGTCTTTAGACATCATCTCCCTATGCATTTTCAACGGACTTGTTGACATTATTGATAAAGGCATTGAATGGAAAATGAGCAATGACAAACCTCGTTTTTTGCTGGTGACCCTTAGTGACACCAGTGATGAGATTTTTTATATGGCTAAGGGAGGTGCGAATGGTGACATTGGTCTTCCTGGTGCCGAACCAACTCTCAATCCTAATTTTGCACTTTTTCAATCTCTGTGTCTTTTGTGAGATGAAAGCGAGATTGAGGTGCTTAAAGATACGAATGAGCTTACCCTTAAAGCCCTCAATCTTAATAATCTTAGTCTTGGCTTTGAAGTTAAACCTATCAAAAATATCTATGATCTCTAATTCATGGGTGATTTGAGCTTAAAGAGAGAGAGCGAGAGAGATTTGTGAACTTCCACTAGATAGATCTTAACCAGCAACAACAATAGCCTCGACAACTATATTTTCTTCCATTTTTGGTATAGTTAAAGCTATATCTAATATCTCCATTTTACATTTATGAGTTCCACTTTATTTTCTAAGTAAAACTTCGAGTAATTTTTGAGGTAAAAATTGAAGAGTGAAGAGTGCTTTTTTAAAATATTTTAATATTTAACATTTTTTTAATTGTTAAAACTTTGATAAAAATTTAAATGAAGTAACATAAAAATTGGTTATAGGATGGTAAAGATTCAAGTCGGCCCAATTAAAGTTGATCTGGCGCATATTAAAAAAATAGCCTCTACAATTATATTTTCTTCCATTTATTGTATAGTTAAAGCTATGAGATCCACTTTATCTTTAATATAAAATTTGAGTAAAAATTGAAGAGTGAAAAATATTTTAATTTTAAAATTATTAATTATTAAAATAACATAGAAATTCATTGTAGGATAGTAAAGATTGAAGCCCGCCCAGTTAAAGTCGATATTGGCATGTTAAAAGAAATGGGCAAGGGAAAAAAAAAAAACTATTTATTTAAAGGAAATGTAATCTTTCCCCTTTCCATATATAGGGTTTCCTTTTCCATTAAAATTATTTTCAAAGAATATATATCATCACCAACAAAAACCTCAGAGCCCTCTCGATAGAGTTGCTACGATGGTAAGGCGATTCGACGATGAAGAAGATGATGACGTCGAAGAGGAAGAGTATGAAGATGAGGAAGAACAGTTATTGGACGACGAGGATTACGACCTCGACGAAGACGTAGGGAGAGGCCGTGGCGGTTCGAGTAAGAAGCGTGGGAGATCTGATTTCATCGACGACTTGGCGGAGGAGGATGATGATGAAGATGAAGAAGATGATGATGAGGTTTATGGCGGTGGTGGTGGTGGTGGTGGTCGAGGTGGGAAACGACACAAGGCTCCGCGTGATGGCTCTCATTTTTTTGATCTTGAAGCACAGGTTGATAGCGACGAGGAAGAGGAAGAGGATGAAGGGGAAGACGGTAATTTCCTCTGCCTTACTTTTGTTTTAGTTATCCTTTGCTAATTGGGTTGATTGGAAGTGAAATTGGTAATAAAATGGGAGAAAAAGAGAAATATTTAATTTGCTTGAATAGATGCTATGTGGGGATGAATCAAAATCAGTTTCTACTTAGAAATTAGTTTCACTTCAAAGCTTACGGTTGTTCAATATGGTATTTTGGAGGTTACAATGATATATCCTTTTAATGGAAATCTACTTCTAACTTGATTCTGCTGTTAGCGGCCGCTTAAGCTTTTAAAAATGAAGATTAAAGTAGCCCTTTTGTTTTTCCCGTAAGAGATCATAATTTGCATTCCAGTTATGTAATTGGCATTTATATTTATCTTATGCTGTAACTTCTGATTATGGAATCATTTATCAGAAATGTTGATTGAATGTGGTTGTTAAATATCTAAAAGCGAAAATTGTTATCGGTGCCTTGGTGGGATATGAAGATGTGGCATTAGTTTCTGACATTGTAATGGTTTTGAATGTCAATAAACGTTTTCATTTTAGATTGATATATCTGATTTTCTAGGTGTACATTTCTGTTATTGTTTTTATGGTTCTTCTTTATTTTTACATTTATTGGGATACTGGGGGCTTAGGGCCTGGTTCTCTGCAAATTCTAGGAATTCTCTTTTTTGTTACAGAAATTACTCAATCTGAAAATTTTCTAACTTCATAAAATTTCAACTAGCTTCTAGTTTTTCGACTATGTTTCATTACAAACTTTCTGTGAAGAATTCCTCCATGACATTGAACTAACAAATACTTGTATGCTAGACATGGCAGAAAAAGCTCATTCTGCCTGGCTTTTGATTCACCTCTGTGTTATAGTTCTGTAGCATTCTAGCATTTATATAAGTGTTGGGATACTTTGCATCTGATTCTCTGCAAAACTAAGAATAACTCGTTATTCCAAAATTTTATTACCTGATCTGAGTTTTTAGGTCAACTTTTTTTTCCTTCCTGTAATTTTAAGTTCAACTTAGTCCTTTTTTTAAGCTCCTTAGTTTTTAGCTTATTGTGCATCTTTTGGTTTCCATATTTGTTAAATTTGCGTAAATCTATTGTGTTTTGATGTCATGTAGTAGTGATAGTTGGATAAAAATGATATGTGGAAACTATGTAAGTGAATCTCATGGCTGGTGTCCTTTGTTCTTTGCCCTTTCAAAGTTTTCTGCCCAATCAATGCTACTTTCAATTATCTCATACACCTTTTCCTTAACAAGAAAGATAAATGTGGCTTTTATATGCTGAAGATACATTTCACAGTCAACACAATTATAGGATTTCCCATAGCAAGCTATTTGATTTATAACTACCGTGGAATGTTTTGATGGATATCTGAGTATGGTGATCTTTGTTAAATCTTCTATTCATACAGGCTTCATAGTTGACAGTGGAGCTGATATGCCTGATGAAGATGTTGGTAGAAGGATGCGTCGCCCATTACCTCTTCGGGAGGATGAACAAGAAGATGTTGAAGCTCTTGAAAGAAGCATTCAAGCTAGGTATGCAAGATCAAGTCACGCAGAGTACGACGAGGAGACAACTGATGTGGAACAGCAAGCACTTTTGCCATCTGTAAGAGATCCAAAGTTGTGGATGGTGAAATGTGCGGTATGCACCGATGTCCTCTTCAACTTTTTGGAAATTTGTTTTTGAACAGAAATTTTTAATGATTTGGACAATTTTCATTGAAGTTTACTAAGGTAATGTTTATGAATGGTAGATTGGTCGTGAACGAGAGACAGCAGTTTGCCTCATGCAGAAATACATTGATAAAGGATCTGAATTGCAGATCAGGTCTGTTATTGCCCTTGATCACCTAAAAAATTATATTTATATCGAAGCAGACAAGGAAGCCCATGTGAGGGAGGTATGTAATAATTGCTGCTTTTGGCTTATTTTTGATGAGTGGCTTAGCTTTAGATATCTATTGATCAATTTTAATCTGCTTCAGGCTATCAAAGGTATACGCAATATATTTGGAGCAAAGATAATGCTTGTTCCAATAAGGGAAATGACTGATGTTTTATCAGTTGAAAGCAAAGCGATTGATCTTTCAAGAGATACCTGGGTCAGAATGAAGATTGGGACATATAAGGGTGATCTTGCTCAAGTATGATTTTTGTCCTTGCCAGTCTACTTCCATGAATTCTTCATACGTAATTTATAGACTGACCTAATTTCCATTTTGCAGGTAGTTGATGTGGATAATGTTCGGCAAAGAGTCACTGTGAAATTGATCCCTAGGATTGACTTACAAGCCCTAGCGAATAAATTGGTATGAAATGGATCGCATTTATGAAAAATTAAACAGAGTTAGTATTAACTTGTTAATCTCTCTTTTCTGGTTTTGTTGTCCTTGATTTGCACATTTACTATTTTATATAGGAAGGGAGAGAAGTTGCAAAGAAGAAAGCTTTTGTTCCTCCTCCTCGTTTTATGAATGTTGATGAAGCTAGGTAGTCTCAAAGGATTTCAACTTCTAGTGGAAAATCTACCACTTTTGTGTTGCTTCATAATAACTTAATCCTTAATATTTTTTCTAGGGAACTTCATATTCGTGTAGAGCACAGACGAGATCCAATGTCTGGTGATTACTTTGAGAATATTGGTGGCATGTTGTTTAAAGATGGGTTCTTGTACAAAACAGTGTCAATGAAGTCAATTAGTGCTCAGAACATAAAACCAACTTTTGATGAACTTGAAAAATTTCGGACACCAAGTGTGAAAGGAGAAGGTGAAATGGTCGGTTTGTCAACTTTGTTTGCGAACAGGAAGAAAGGTCATTTCATGAAGGGTGATGCTGTTATTGTTGTGAAGGGGGATCTGAAAAATTTAAAGGGATGGGTTGAAAAGGTTGAGGAAGAAAATGTCCACATCAGACCAGAAATGAAAGGCCTTCCTGTAAGAATTCAGTTGGTTTTTGTGTTCTTTGAATTAAGTCTTTGAGTGCTGGTTTGCATATAACTTTCCTTATTGCGAGGACATACTTAGCCTTTGTGATGATTTGCAGAAAACTCTGGCTGTTAACGAAAAAGAGCTATGTAAGTACTTTGAGCCTGGGAATCATGTGAAGGTTGTCGCTGGGACTAAGGAAGGTGCAACTGGGATGGTTGTCAAGGTTGAGCAGCATGTGCTCATCATTTTATCTGATACGACCAAAGAACATGTGAGTCATGCATTTTTCAAGTTTGGTTCTGATCGAAGGACTATCTTAATGGAAAAATAATTTGCCTTTTTTATTATTATCAGATTCGTGTTTTTGCTGATGATGTTGTTGAGAGCTCTGAAGTAACGACTGGTGTAACAAAAATTGGGGATTATGAGCTTCATGACCTTGTGCTACTAGAGTAAGTAGTTTCTTGCTGAAGAATTTGATTTTCTGTCTTTAGTTAATTTGGGTGCCTAACATGTGGGTTCTGTTGGTGCAGTAACAATAGCTTTGGTGTAATTATACGTGTAGAAAGGGAAGCGTTTCAGGTGAATCAACATCTACCAAATGGCATGAGTTTTGGCACATCTCGCTTGAATATAATCTTAGTCTTGTACTTTCCTTTAGGTTCTTAAGGGGGTTCCTGAGAGACCAGAGGTATCTCTTGTCAAATTGAGGGAAATCAAATGCAAGCTTGAGAAGAAATTTGATGTGCAAGACAGATATAGGAATACTGTTTCTGTAAAAGATGTGGTTAGGATCCTTGAGGGTTCTTGTAAAGTAAGATTCTCATTTCCAATTTGGATTGCCTAATTAGTTACTCTGTGGGTTTATATAGTTTACAAATTATCTTATCCCATCATATTAGGGGAAACAAGGCCCTGTTGAGCATATATACAAAGGAGTCTTGTTCGTTTATGATCGTCATCACCTCGAGCATGCTGGCTTTATATGTGCTAAAGCTGGTTCTTGTTGTGTAGTGGGAGGAGCACGTTCCAATGGGAATAGAAATGTAAGTCCTCTCTCTCTCTGGTGGTTAAGTCATGTATAATTTATATCATCCTCATGCATTTTGATTCAATCGCTTAGGGTGATTCCCTCTCAAGATTTGGTGGCTTCAAGGCTCCACCTCGTGTACCACCTTCGCCAAGGAGATTTTCTAGGGGAGGTCCTCCATTTGATTGTATGTTGCTGACAGTCTTAGTATCCTTGGTTGTACAAATATAATGGTTGTTGAATATCTTTAGGCTATATCGCTATATCTTTAGGCTATTTTTTCTCAAGGTTAAGTCATAAAATTTCATTATAAGGCTGATGCTATTAACATCTGTCCCTTCAAAACAGCTGGAGGAAGGCACAGAGGTGGAAGAGGAGGGCATGATGCTTTGGTTGGGACTACTGTGAAAATTCGACAGGGCCCTTATAAGGGTTACCGTGGACGTGTTGTAGATATTAAAGGTCAATCAGTTCGAGTTGAGTTAGAGTCTCAAATGAAGGTTGTTACAGGCAAGTTCAAGTTCCAGTTTTAAATGTTCTCTCCTTCATTTTAGTATCTTTGTGGCTTATATGACCTGTTTCTTTTTGCAGTCGACCGCAATTTTGTATCTGATAATGTCGTTATTTCAACACCGCACCGGTAAATATGATTTCTTTGAGATTCCTTTTGTTGTTTTTGACTATGAAAATCCTCTTCCTATATCTGTCCAATGTTTATTTTGTTGTACTAGTGAGACATCCCGGTATGGTATGGGAAGTGAAACACCTATGCGCTCTGCACGAACGCCATTACATCCGTACATGACTCCTATGAGAGATCCTGGAGGTATTTTTTCTTCCATTTAGTGTTTTCTTGCTATAGTTGTGGAGACTTCCTTTATAGCTGAGAAAGTTATTTAATAAATAATAATTTAGTTGCTTGTATGTTCTCTGCAGCAACACCTATCCCTGATGGCATGAGGACACCTATGCGTGACAGGGCCTGGAATCCTTATGCACCAATGAGTCCACCTAGGTTAATAGTAGATTCCATTAATCTGGTGCATCCCACATTTATTGTTGAATTCATGCCTTGATTTGACTGGTCGTTTTATTTTTCTGACTGCAAAATAGGGATAATTGGGAAGAAGGAAACCCTGCCTCTTGGGGGACCAGTCCACAGTATCAGGTTAGGATTCTTGCACAATTGGCTGCTATTAGCAATGTAGCTATTTTTTTCATTCTTATTCAGAGTATGTTTGTTCGTAAAATAACTGTAAATTCTGTTCTTTTTCAGCCAGGAAGTCCTCCTTCAAGGGCATATGAAGCACCTACACCTGGTTCGGGTTGGGCCAGCACTCCTGGCGGTAGTTACAGTGAGGCTGGAACACCGAGAGACAGCGGTTCAGCTTATGGTTGTAAATTATCATATTCTTGCTATTTGAATGTGTGTGAATGAGTTTTTTAGTGTTACTCATGCTTTGTTTGCTGCAGGCAATGCTCCAAGTCCCTATATGCCATCAACACCAAGTGGTCAGCCTATGACACCAAGCTCGGGACCCTATATTCCGGGTACACCTGGAGGGCAGCCAATGACACCAGGAACTGGTGGTCTTGATGCTATGTCTCCTGTAATAGGTGCTATTTCTGTTTCTTCACCTGCTTTTTAAGCAAACTGATCTTTCTTTGGGTCATTGACTGGTGGATATTTCATGGGATTTAAATCGTCTCTCATATAATATAATATGCATCAATTTTATATAAAAAGGGTTTTGGTGTAAGCCAAGGGTGAAGTTTATCTGAAGTTATTACCTCCATCATAGTTCTAAATTTTTAAGAAAAAAAGCAAACTTAAATATGGTTTCAATATAACATCTGGCTACTTGCAGGTCCTGAGAGTGAAGGACCATGGTTCGTGCCAGATATTTTGGTCAATGTGCACAAATCTGGGGATGAGACTCTTGGCGTTATCCAGGAGGTGCTTCCGGTATGTCCCTCATCAAGAAGTTATTTTCTTTTGCTTCTATTTGGTACATCTCCCACGTGATGTTAAACATTGGCATTGCTGTGAACAAAGTTTATAAGAATTTGAACATTACATGCCAATACCCGAGACTGACACCTCACTTGATTATTTATTTCAAATGGAGCATTTAGCAATCGACTATAATTGTAGTGTTTGGAGAAGTTACTAGAAAAGGATTAATTGATGGTCTCGATGATACAGGATGGGTCGTGTAAGGTGGCCCTTGGATCAAGTGGCAGTGGGGATACAGTAATCGCCATGCCTAGTGAGATGGAAATCATACCACCGAAGAAATCGGACAAGATCAAAATCATGGGTGGCTCACTACGCGGTCTCACCGGCAAGCTAATCGGGGTAGATGGCACGGATGGCATTGTAAGGATAGATGACAGTCTTGATGTGAAGATATTGGACTTAGTTATACTAGCAAAATTACCCTGATAATAATAACAACAATAATAATGATAACTAGCAATGTATATGACTGGTAAGTAGTTTTTGAGTAAATTTTGTTTGGAATTCACGTTGTAGTGAAGTGGCTTCTTCCTATTCTCTCAAAGCTTTTATGTCTCATGTCCTAACTTCGTCCATTCAATATAGTTATTTAATTAACTGTTAAAATGTTATCATATCTTTTAATATTTTAATAAATAAAATTTAAGTAAATACGGACTGTTTTTCTTTTAACTTTCTTTGTAAAACAAGGAGTCAGTATAAAGTGTTGACGCTTTCTCTGTAAATAATGATTTACAGATAACATCGGATTGAAAATTTTAGTGCTTTTTATTTAGGATTGATTAGTTATGAATATGATACTTGTTTTCTATAGCACCGGCAGTGTACACTAAGAGATGGAAAACCCCAAATTCAAAAAGATCTGAATTCGAAAAGTCTAAACCTGAAAAAGTTGGATAAAATGGGCTTGAGTAGTTTTATTGATAAATAAATTAATTATTTTATATATAATGAAATAGTAGCTTTCTGAAAAAATGAGATTACCATTATTAATTATTTGTAATTTGTATTTAGCTTTTTAATTTTTGGAATACAAATTTATATAGGATAATTTAATTTCTAATTTAGATGTGTTAGATGTATGAAATATCAAGTAACTTATGATTGGAGAAATTATAAAAACCAAATGCTATATTATGGTTTAAACTTGTGTTATCAAACTTCTGTCAGTTCCAACAAATAATCTTTTATAGTTAATAAAATTTTATACTTAATACATGAATGTAATGTCAAGTTATATTTTATTGTGTGCATACAAATTTTCCATTATGCAAAACTCATTTCATTTGTTAAAAATTTCTTTTTTGTAGTGAATAATAGTATTATTTCATATTCAAGTTCATCTAATCAATTATTTTAAAATTTAATATTATTAACTTCTAATATATCATATATTATTTAGGACAATTGATTTTATATAATAAATTAATTTATATAGTTTTTATACTAACCAGTAACAATAACAAAATTTAATGTTAATTAAAATATAATTGAAAATAATACATCATAATAAAAAATTAATAATTCATATTGAGATGTAGACATTTAAATTCTGTAGATATATATACTTATATTTAATGTAAAACTAAACCCTAACCGGAACCAAACCCGAGATCGAACTCAAAATAACTCGAACCTAAAAAAGTCCAAACACAAAAAGCTTAAACCCGAACCCAAAATAACCTAACCTGAACCCACCCGAACTCGCTTGATTGCCACACCTATGCACACGCTTATTTTTTATTATTTAATAAAATAATTAGAATAAGTAATCATTATTAAAAATTATAGATATATTTAAAAATTAAAGAATTTCAAATTATAATATAAGTAATTGATATTAGAGTTTGATTTAATTTGTATGTGAATAATAGATAATATTAATTGTGGTTCTAATTTAATAATATTTAAATTTAATGTTAAAATAATTTTTAATACTAAAATTATTTTTTTAACATTTTATATTTTAAATATTTTTTCTAATTTAAAATTAAATAATAATTTTATTAATTAAAAATGAATTTCAAATGATATCAAATATAATAAAATTGAACTTTATGAATCTTGTCCAAAATATATTTAATTGGGATGAGATTATCATATATATTTTTTAATTTTATAATATTTTATTTTCTTGAGTGAAACAACTATTGAGATTAAACCATCTAATTGTATTATAAAATAAAATAAAGACAAATTGGCAAATTTAAACTTCCTATAAATAATTAAAATAAAAGTATATTTATAAAAGTTAAATAAAAATCTAACTCTCTAAAAATTTAAAAAAGAATCTAATTAAAAGTAAATACTAAAATATTACAAATAATATAAATTTATTATCAACTTTTTTAATGGTGCTATGGAATTTATTAATACTAAAAATGATTCTGACGAGGAATCTCCTTTTATTCTCACGAGGTGCATGAATAAAACTGATGTTTTTTAAATGTTATTGTTTCAACATGTTTAAATATTATGGTAAACATTAATTTTGTGTATATCACTATAACACTAATTCAATAATGATTAATTTAAAATAATATATTTAATTGCGTAGTTCAAATAAATAAATAAAAATTCTATTATACAAAAAAGTTATCATATGATTTTATTTGTTATTATTAATTAATTAACGTGAATTAAACTTTATAGTTCAAATGAATAAAAACTCTATTATTTAAAGAAATGTAAATTTAATTTTTAATGTCAGTTTAATAATATAATGAATAATTAAAGATATTCTTGTCAATTCAAAAATTTATTCTTTTATAGAATTAGAGATATACTTAGATTATAGATAGATATTGATAAATTTAAAATTTCGAATTTATATATTTATATTTATAGTACAATAAAGTTCTTTGAGCTTAATAAAGTGAAATAACGAGTCCAGTCAATTACTTGTTGAGAAAAACTGAGGAGGGGGTAGTGTAAAGTGAATATCGATAGAGCGATGAGTAGTGGTATGGGTATACCTACAACTCAAGGTGTTGTACAAGATAGTAATGGAGATTAGATTATGAGTTTCAACATGAATATTGGATTATGCTTAATGATGAAAGGTGAACCTTGGGGGCTCTAGAAGGATTGCAGCAAACTTGGGAAATGAGAATTGGAAAGGTGATTCTTGAGTTGGACGACTTACTTGCAATCTCTATAATAAAAGAGCAAGAAGTTAGTCATAGTGCTAACGATTTGATGCGAGCTATAAGGAGGCTCCTTTGGTTGGATTGGGAGGTTGAAGTGACCCATGTTTATCCTTTGATGCACTGGTAGCAATGAGATTTTCACAAACATTTGGTGTTAATAAATTTATTCAAGCTCCAGCTACGATTCGTGGCATAGTTAAAAATGATCTTAATCATGGTAGCACTCAATTGTTGTTTCATCTATTTAACTCCTTTTACTATAATTTTTTTTTTTCTTTCAGCTTAATGTCACAAGAAATTCTTAGGTAGTATGCATCACAATAATTTAGTTAAAACTTACTTAAAAATTATTTTGAAGTAATGAATATTGTATTTTAGTATTTTTTATCTTTTATTATTTTTAATATAAATTATTTAAATAAAAAATTAAACAATATAAAAATGAGATGTTTAAAAATTAATTTTAAATATTTTTTATAAATATATATTAATATTTTTTTCTAATTTAAATTACTTTTAAAAACTAAAGAATGTGGTGCTATTCTAATTCGAATAAAAATAACATTATTTTCTAATACTTACAAGAATATGATATCTCATAGTAATGTCAATTCAGCTGTTAATTAAAAGTCGATTTGGAATTGTAAGGCTCCACCGAGAGTTCATGCATTCCTATGATTATTGTGACAAGATAGGATTCTGATTAATAGGGAACGAGCTCGAAGGCATATGTCTAATGAAGGCCGTTGTGTTTGTTGTGGGTATTCAGTGGAGACTAATTTATATGCTGTACGGGATTTAGGATTCTCAAAAGTGGTGTGGAAGGCGGTAATTCCTAATCTAGCAAAGAATAATTTCTTCTCCACAAACTTAAATTTATCGCAGTAAGTGTTGGAAGTGAGGGAAGGAAAACTTAATTTGCAATGTACTAGAGATGGGTCTAGCTGGTCGAAAATGTACTCTTTTTGGACTATCGTTGTGCGCAACAATCTATAAAGACGTTATATAAATTTAGGATCTCCATTCTTAATCAAAATTGGTGATACCTTATTCAATTTTGAATTTTGAAATTTAGGGTTTTAGAACTCTAACCATTGATATCAAAATTAAGTTAAACACCAAATTTCTTAAGCTTAAATCCAAAGTACTAGAAGTAAAGAAACACTGCCATTCGTTTCGCCTGAGGCTGTTGATTTCGATACCTGAATAAATTTCTATTAATTCAAAGTTTCAATCTCTTTTTTTTTTTTTTTTTAAATGTTTCAATCTTTTAGATTTTTCCTGAGTTTTTTTTTTTTTTATTTGGTGAGTTTTATTGTTTTTTAGATATTACGTGTAAGAATATATATTTTTTAAAATTTCATATATTATTCATTTGTGAGATATAAGACAAACAAAAACATACTCTACATTTTTATCTATTAATTGCACCCTAAACAGACAAGAAAGAAAGGACATAAAGAAAGAAAAAGAGTGAAGTTGAGTGCTTGGTTCATTCTACAATGTAATCTCCCTATTGAAAATCCAGCTAAACTTCACTGCTTCAGGCCCCATTTTCTTAGCCCTCTCCTCTGCTCGTTCTTGTAATTTCCTAATCCTAGGCGCTAAGTTACACACAAATTCCTGCGCTCGCCTCCCTTCATCCCTCAACCCTTCCAACTTCTCCAATCCCCACCTTTCATTCAATGCCTCCACTATATCAGCGTAATCATCCGATGTATACACTCCTATCCGCTGTGCCACGGCGGCGAAGTGCTCAAACAACCGTGGGTCTTCGCCGTCGAACATCAAGTGAGCTGGCATTGTTATCTTTTTCTTCATCATATCGCCGATTGCTAGCATTGCTCCAGTTGGGTCGATTCCGAGTAGTTTGCCGACTATCTTTGAGTAGGCCATTTCGTGGCGTTTCTCGTCCGCAGCAATGGTGCCGCATATGCGTGCCAAGACTGGGTCGCCACCTTCCTTGGCTAAACGAGCGGTGTTGCCGTGGGATACAAAGGTAGCTCGCTCTTGGAATGAGGTGTAGACGAAGCCCAAGTATGGGTTGTTCTCGGTTCCAGGGTCCTGTCAAACACACTCCATTTTTGGAGTATATCAAGTATATATACTAATAGGTGCTTAAAAATTTAAAAAAAAAAATACATGAAAAAATTAAGTAGTTATTTTTATTTTTTAAAATCTTCAATTTAAAAATGTAAAAGTAATTATTTATTCATTAAAATTTAAAAAAATTAAAAACAAAAACACCTCTATAATAGTGCTTGCTACTCTTTAAAAAGAAATTTCCAACCCCAATTCAATAAAAAAATTATAATAATATACTAGATAGATAGATTCATAAGATATTTTAAAATATTTTTTGAATTAATTTTAATTCATAAACATAAAAATTATAAAATTCTAACAAGTAATTTATAGAAATAATAAAGGCGGTAAAAAGAACCCTTACCATTCCAGCTCCATCGGTTACTGATCATTAAATTGAGGATTAAATTTTAAAAATAAACAAAAAAAAAATTGTAAATTAATGAAACAGTGATGAAAATGTTACCATTCCAGCGCCGATCAGATATTGCAGAGTCCGCTCAATCATGAACATATTAACTCTCCCTGACAAATACAGATAATTCCTCAACAAATCGCCGTGCCGGTTCTCCTCCGCCGTCCAAGCCCGTGTCCAAACAGCCCACGGACTAGAGCTAGCCCCTGTCTCATCCTTCACCCCATCCAACGTATTGATCATCGTCTGATACGTCGGCAATGCCTCCTCCGTTATCATATCTCCGACCAACACCACGAAATAATCATCCGGCAGCTCTGCCATGCGTTCTCTCAGCTCCTTCACTCGGTCGTTGAACTCTTCCAATGGTAATGCCGGATCCGGCAAAAAGGTCTGCGGTTGCCAGCAATCTTTGACTGGTTTGAGCAGAGGTAATAAATTTTCGGTGGCCCAGTTTTCCATTGATTTGAACACTTCTTGCTTTTCGGGTGGCATTGAGTGAGTCTTTTGATGTTTCGGAGGAGATACCGTAACGGCGGCGGAGATCGGGGCGAATCTGATGGCGGAGGTTGGTGGAGAATGGCGACGGTGGTGGACACGTGGCGTCCATGAGAGGTTTTTGGTAGGAAGGCAGTGAGTGAGTTGCATGGTGACAATAGTGTTTAGCGTTTCAGGGATTTGCCGGTGAAGTTTCAAAAGCAATGCTGTAAAATATATATGCAAAGAGTGACCATTTGACCCAGCTGTTTACTGTAATTACAATGTTGCCATTTACGATTTTATTTGTTGGGGGTAATAATTTAAGATTTTATTTTACGAACTTGGTTGATAAAAAAAATGTTTTTTTAAATAATGATTTATTTGAACTTTTAATTTTATAAAAAGAATGTTTTAAATTCTATTTAATTTTTTATTATTTTTAATTCTTAAACTTACATTATTTGTCAAATAACTCTAAAATAAATAAAAAATTAGCGGGCTAACATACTATACACATGTATACCATATCAACAATTAATTAATTTTTAAAATTAAAAAATTAAAAAAAGATTAAAAGGATAATTTAAAAATTAAAAAATATTAAAATTATAAAAACATATATTTTTAATATTTTTAAATTTTAATTAATTAATTGCTAATATGATATATGCGTAGATTGGCACGTAAATAGTACGGAAATAAAGTTAAGAAACATTAATTTTTTGTCTATTTTTAAGTGATTTTATAAATAATATAAATTTAAAGATATGAAAAATTAAATAAATAATTAATTTTTTTATAAAATTGGACTACTTTAATTTTTTTTCGTTAAGAAATCTAAGAGAAGAGTGAGCTTTTATAAATATTTCAAATTTTAATTTTCATTAGTTGATTGCACTGTTAATTCTACACATTTTTTAAGGAGTACATATATGATGAAATTTAATTCACACGTTATATTTATGTAAATAAAAAAAATTAAATCTTTAAAAGTCCAATCACCTCATTTCAATTACAGTCTCATTGACCAATTAAGACCTTGAATTGAAATCATAATTCTCCTTTTTTTTTCTTTTTTAAACTCCGACCTATTTCATCCCGAAATTTTTTTTTTTTTAAAAAGTCTTATAAAATCCAAGTTATAATTTTCAAATAAAGAGTTACGATGACTTTTTATGTTTTCTGAATTATTTTAGTGTGAAAAATAAAATAAACTAGTTAAATGACTATTGAGAAAGATAAACAGTAAATATATATTTTAAAAAAATATCTCTTTTTTTAATTTAAAAAATAAAAAGAACAAAGAAAATTGATAATGGTGAGTAAAGGGTAAAAAAGTGAAGCTGTTGAAATGGAAAACAATGGGTGCAGTTGTTTTAAAGAGAGGAAAATACATGAAATTAACCATTCTGTGGGCTTAAGCATAAAAACAAAGTTGTTGACAGCAGTTTTTATTTTGAATTAAAATATTAAACAGGCTCTTGAATTTTATTATTTTATTTAAATTATCTTTTATATTTTCATCCTATTTATATAAATTTTAAATTTCAATTTGTATCTAAATGAAATCTTAATCTTTTTTTAATGTAGTCTTTACTTGTATATAATGATGGATAAAGCTTATAAACAATGATCAAACACTAACATATTCAACAGTGTGAATATGTAACGATGGTTAAAGCTTATATGTAACAATTATTAAGGTTCTTATCAAACTCACAAATTCCAAACACCTACAAATTTAAACCGTATGACTGATTTTTTCGATAAAGTCTCTACACAGTTTCTAATAGCTGTGTAATAAAGCCTTAAATGTCCTATTGACACATTAAATCCCTTGATTTATAATTTTTATTCAAATTCGCCCCTACATGATATTCTATATATCTTCAATTTAGTCCTTGTATATTTTTTAATTAGAAATTGTTGTTTTGCCATCAAAGACTATTGTAAAAAGGCAGGCATCAATTGCTTTTGCAATAATGTAATAGGGGTGGAGAAAATCTCCAACAAAAATTCCATAGAAAACTAACGAAATAGCTAAACGTTTTCAAAAGAAATTGAATAACGAATGTTCAAAGAGGTTCAAAACTAAGGTGTGTATATATATCCAGATAACCATTGGGTGGAACTCAATCTATAATATTTTCTTTAAAAAAAACCGTTGATTACAAGATCTGCACAGAAAATATGTAGGAGAAAATGAAAGGAAAAATAAAATCATAATGAAGAGAGAGATACCTTATTTATAGCAGGTGGTGATGGGTTAGCAGTTGAATTATCCGTCCAATTCTTTTCACCCCAATGCCACAGCATACTTTCCCAGAAGCAAAATTCTTCAAAACATGTCTTTAAACGCTTGTCTTTTATCTTAATTTTCCAATGGCCATCTGTGTAATTACCTTTCTCAGCTTGCCTCCGATCCCACTCTAACTGTGCCTTCTGTTTCGACCTAAGTAGACAGTACTTCTGTAAATTTTCTGGCATCGCATCGTGTACCTTCCACCATGTTTTGTGAGCAACATCACTAGCAAACTCCTGCAAAATGTCCACATTCCAGTTGCAATCGTAGTCCCGGAAGCATAGCCATGGTTTGTTTCCCAGATAATGGATGACATAAAGAATTGGTGGATCGGCTCCAAAGAGGCGAGTCTTCATCTGTTTCTTCTCCACCTCATCACCTTCCCAGAAGTGCTTCAAGAAGTTCATGTGCTTTGGAATCCGATGCCACCAAGTAAATATTTCGTTCAGATAACCCTGATCACCACCATTGTATGATTCAATCTCATTGATGTGATCCATTAGTAGCTGGAATGTACAATTCGATGGCTCAACAACCATCACACCCGAGTTGAAGAGCGTCGCATTGTTTCCTATAGCAGAAATTTCTGGCATCTCGAATAAGAAATCAATATTCCTAAGTATAAGAAGGTCAGCATCGATGAAAATAATCTTGTCATAATCTGTCAACTGCCAAAGACGGAACTTGCTGTAATTCCATTCGTTATAAGCTTCTGGTTCAGCTTTTGGATTCCTGATTCTTTGGATTGTATAAATTTTCCACCCAGCAGCTTCCAAGCCACCTCTATGATAATCACTGATTGAGTCATCAACAAGTATCACAAGGTCCCTGGTTGAACCTGACATGCGGATACTTTGAGCAGCAGTAATGGCCCCACAAACATATACATGAGCTGAGTGTAGGATTGTTGCATATGCTTCGCGGTGTGCTCTCTCTGAATAGAAAGACCCTGTTCAAATTTATTTAGTTAGTTTATATTAACCTTTTGGACTCGGGAAAGCTAAAAAAATCAGTCAGTTTAAGCCCTTGTAGCCCATTAAGATGGTTGGACTTCAACCCAACATTAATAAGGAAATGTTCCAAATTATCAAGAAAAACAGTAAAATTAGAAAAGATTAAACAGGAAAAGGAAAACAGCAATCTTAGTAAAAAGACTCTAAATGTGTAAAAAGTTTATATAAATATTTCAACCAGTCAGCTTCAATTATTGTAATGAGTAGAAGAGTTTCTAGGAACAAATATCTTGAAGATACTAGATTGAAACTAACCTTTAGCCTGGAGAGGAACTGAAAGTTCACATGACCCGACTGGCAGTCGAATCTTTTCTCTTAACCTATGTAGGTTGGGTGTATACAGCCAAGCACTCCCTTCACGTGCAACAAGGTCCTTGCATGTAAAAAGATTTGGAAGCGGGAAGCAGTCAGTCACAAAAAGCACATGCACTGGGTGAAGCCCTTTAGCAGATGCAGCAAGCCTTGCTGCTGCTAGCTGAAAGTGTAGACGTGTGACATCTCTTGACCACTTCCCTGCCTTGTTGCAAGGAAGCTTAACAGCAATAAGATCAATCCGTGGTTTTCCAGGAAACTGAAGACTAGGTAGTGAAGGACAATTAGGAACCTCAAATTCTTCTTCTTCATCAATCCATTCAGGGAACAGGGATTCCCAAGTAACATTGTCTGCCACATAGTCCAATTGCAAAACAACATGCTCAGCATCTGGTAACAGCTGCTTCCATTGATCAGTTTCAGTATTATTGAAGTTCAATAAGCCAATTCCCTGATATTCGTCCCTGTCAGTCAGTTTCTCAATGACATTCAAGATTTGATCCCAATTTACATCCAACATTGATATATAACGTTGATCTGCGGCAACACTGTCACTTATCCATCTGTCCACAAAACCAGGCCTGCTGCATGTAACAAATTCTACTTCATATAACTGAAAAAATAGAACAAAAACAAGAGTAATGTCGAACATATATGCTATCAAACTTGCTGCTCCCAGATTTCCAGTACCAGGAATTCAAGGTCATGAATCTTTTAAAAGCTACTGAGATATTGAGGTCGTTACCCATGCTAGTTGGATAGCTAGTTAGATACAGTCACACAGATGTACTCACGTGCATGCTCTTATATACATACACATGGTTTATTTTCAAGCAGAAAATAATTAAAGTCCAGGAGAGCAAACTATAGACTAGATATAACAATTAACAGAAAGATACTTTGAAGGTAGAATATACCGAGATACAAGATTGGATGGACGATCTGAAATGTAAACTGCAGGAGAGCGAAGGAGAGTGATGAGAGATCCCACCAAAATTGTAACCAGCACAACTTTCAAAGTAGATATCTTGCAATTCCAGTTCCTGTACCGAATAGGAACATGGAGAGCCTTCTCAACATCTCTGAAAACCTTGTTCCTTTGGAACCCTCTTCTGCTTGTTTCTTCACTGTGAGAATGCAGTTATGAATTGCATCAGTCCGTGCCGATAAAGCATATAAAAGAGACAAAGTTTTAGAAAACCAAAAAGCCACAAGTCTTGTGTGCTATGTTATTCAAACTCTTCATATTCTTTAAAGTGCTAATTTCTAACATCTATATCTGACACATTCAAACATGAGTATGAGGTATGATCCTCTAAATATATGGGGAAAACTTTAAGAAATTCAACATGCTCGTATTGAATGCATATCCACATTTGGCACTCACCAGTGTCCAGAAAAATAGCTTACGTGTAATAATGTAAGGCAAATCTAATGTCAGTATGGAGACAAGTGGAAGCATCCAAAACCCAATTTGCAAAAGCAAAGTAACTATATAGATAAACGAGCAAACTCCAAAAGTTTTCATAACTTAGAAAAACTAGTATTTACATGATACAAGTTACTTATCATGATGCTGTCTCTGGCTTCAACAATGTCACAAAATATTCCAAGTAGCAGAAAATAATAATAATAATATCAAACCCCAAGTTGTGGCTTAGTGGCAGGATGTTCACCTTCCATGGGAATAGCCTAGGTTGAAATCATTGTTGTACCAAAAAATAATAATAATAACTAATTCACATAAACAACAGCAATGGCAGCAAAAATATGATTGAAAACAAGAAGAATTAATGTAAACAGTTGAAAGCTTAAGTAGTTAAAGTTAGAGAGGTGCTGCCTAACCCTAGCTCAATCTGCTTCTTATTTGATCTTATTTTCAACAGCTAAAATGCTAAAATAATGCACATAAATACCTACCGTATTAGGAAACTTCTTCAAATAATTAATATACAAAGGAAACTAATACAATCTACAACTACAATATTTCTGCTTTTCTCAACAACAAAAAAAAAAACTACAATATTTCTGCTACAAATTAAAGAAACACTTCTAAAAGAATACAAATCACAGCCAAATTCAAACAGATCTTACTGCATTTTCTTTCTTCTGGTCAAACAAACAGCGGTGCTTAAAAGCTCAGTAAACAAGCAAATCGAAGCAATGATTTACCATAAGATTTCAAGTTTTTAAAATGACAACAGTAATTAAAAGCAAAGATGCAAGTCAAAGGAAAATTAATAACTACAAACGGCGGCCAAATTCAACAGATCTTTCTGCATTTTCTTTTTCTAGTCAAACAAACAGCAGTACTAAAAAAGCTCAGTCAACAAGCAAATCGAAGCAAAGATTTACTTAAATAATTCAATTTTTTTAGATGGCAACAGTAATTTTAAAAAATTGATGAAGAAATGAGAGAAGAGAGGAACCGACGCGGCGGAAGCAGCAAGGCGGTGGCGGGGCTCTTTGGGACTCAGAGAGGGGCCTCTCATCTTCAGAATAATTTCTTTCAGATCGCCTGAAACTCAAAAATTAATAATCATTTGTTTATACTTTGAGATATTTAAAGCCTTTGATTTTTTTATTTTTTTTTTCAAAATTTTAGGGGAAAAAGAAGAAGGAAAGAGCTGGTTCTGTTGTGTGATCCAACGCTTTGAGAAATGAAAATGAGAGTGCGCGCGGCAGTTATTAGTACTTAAAAGGAGAAATAAATTGTAATAATTATTTTATTTTATTATCTGGCAATGATACTTGGCTTTTTGCCTAGATTAATTTAAGACAAATTTAGCCAAAAAGATTATTTAGTGTCTAAAAATTATGTGAGTTTAAGATAATTAATATATTGGTGGTATTTTTTTTCACATTTTTTAACTATTTATTTACCTGATATACGCTATAAAAGTATTTACCTCATATGTGTTGTTTCCCTAATTATTTTGAGAAGATTAATAATATCACAACCACTAGATATATTGTTTTTTTCATTTAAAAAAATATTATTATGGAATGATGAACAACAGACATGATCCATAATAGTACTAACTATAAATAAATCACTATAAATTAATGCACAAATGTTATGTCTACAGTAACAGCAACATTTGAATAATTCGAAAACAAACTAAAAATGTATCAACTTAATCAAATCATTAAAATTTACATCTTAATATTGCCATCATCAAATCAACTTGACGATGAACATCGATCGACCAAAGAAAAACTGCCAAAAGCCTCAAAAAAACCTACCACATAAATGATGTATAAAAGGCTAAGTCTTAGTTGGCCTATTCTCCTCCTCCTCATCTCAAATCTATCACCATCATTATCATCAATCATGATAAAACCCTTCGAGAATGATTCCTAATAGATATGGCAGCACCCTTATATTGGTAAATGTCACATATACGCCAAAACAAGACAAAATATTAAAAGTAAAAATAAAATTACATCTACTTTCAAAGAAAGCAGCGTGGATAAAACAAAAACCACAAAACTGTGAACAAAACCATGATATTGTGGATTAAATTAAAAACAAAATAAAGTTACGAAAAAAATGTTGATGAAACTACAACCAGCTCAAAGGCCGGCGTCGCCGCCAACGAAGAAAAGATTTAGTTTGAAAAAGTTGAGTGCCCTATAAAAAGAATAGGAAAAGTAGTACAAATATGACTGATGTTCTAAAAATTGGATCAGTGGTCAAATCGGTAAGATCAATTTTTTGTTCAACCAATTCGATCATAGATCCAATAATAAATAAATAAAAAATTATAAAATTATAAAAAATAACATTTATAAGCAAATTCAAATATCAGTTTTTTGTCACGATTTAGTTTTTTACCGATTTTGAACAGTTCATTTGAAATTAGTTCAATCTCTTTATCTAAATTAGTATATCAATTAATTTTCAATCCAATCAATTTGATCCAATTCCAATAACACTAAACATTATTATGTGGAATAATTTTAAAAATTATCCTCAATACATTTATTGACAATTTTTTTTTATTTTTTATTTTCTCTATTTTATTGATGTTGTGTTTTCAAGGTTTAATAATAATGTTAAATTATCATTGTTAAAGAAATTTATTTAACACAAAAATAAAGCTAAACAAAAATCCTTGGTGATGGAGTTATTTTTCTTTTTAAAAAACCCTTCAAGTTAATTAGTTCCATGATTTTTCTCTTTTTTCCAAATATATTATTTTTAAAGTTGAAATATCACATTTTAAAAATCCTATAAAATTTAGGGATTATTTAGCAAAATATTCATCAAAAGTGGTTCTATTTTCCATTAACTCCTAATTACAACCCAACAAAAATGTTGAACTTGTATTAATACAGAGTAGGCTCCTCCTCATCTTACTTGTTAAAGATGATCTGTCCATAAGAATTATACTCTTAAAGTCAATGAAGAATACTAATAATAAGGATGGTGGTTGAAAACTTAGTTCAAAATCGTAGAAAATAAATAGAAAAAGTACTCGATTATGCAGTAATGACAAACCCAGCTTTAGGCTTTGACAACCCTATTGTTACACGGAATTTGGGGCAAAAAACCAGAAAATACCAAAAAATAACAAAAATTACCGGAAAGTATAGGGTTGAAAATTAATGACCGGAAAGGGCAATTTCCCCCAAAATCGCGTCCCCGTCGGAGCGTTTTTGGGAGTCTTGCGACCTAAAGCGCGCGTCCCGGGGCGCTTTAGGCCACGCCATCAAAAACGCTCCGTGGACGCGCGCTTTCGATGACGTGTGCCTAAAGCGCCCCGGGACGCGCTTTTTAGGCTTTTTTCCGGGAAATATGGTGGCGCAAGTGGGAAGAAAATGGCTCCAAAATTAGGCACCAGAAGTTGATGTGATGTGAAAATTGGTATGGGGTAATTGCAATATTGGTCCCTATTTGAATAGGTACTTTGTAAGTTTGATCCCTAAACCTCAACTATAAATAGGCCTAACCATTTCTCATTTTCTTCATCCCACAATTTGCCATTCTCTACTTAAGGCATTGTTCTCTCTCTCCTATTTGTAAATTTTCACTTGTATTTTTGGAGTGAAATATATTTGTTAGTGCCCAAGACGTAGGCAAAATTTTTTCATATCTTGTGAGTGTGATCGTAGTTATTTATTGTGCTATTAAATTACGATTGAGGATATTCGCTAGGAAAGACTTGGTACTTAAGTGATCCTTGTGATCCACCTCTTTTTCACAGGAATTGAACTTAGTGTGATTTTTAGTACAATAATTTTACTCTTTTACACCGTCCCACTTGCAATGAGTGAACGTATTAATGCTTGTTATTTACTACGATGGTGAAGTCGTGACACAAAAATGGTGTTGTTTTCTTATCGGAGAACACAAATAGCGATTGAGTTTTAATCGGAACGTCGATTTGGTAGAACTTCGCAAAAGAATTAGGCGTAAAATATTCGGAACAACGCTAATGAAAGTTCATCTATTAAGTATAGATTTTGTGCTTGGTTGATCCGGTGAGATATGACTCATTCGACATCAAAGGTCCTCGGAGCCTTGAGGCAATGGTGGAGACTCATCTTGCCGATGGTTCACCCTATATCGAGGTATATGTGGAATTTTCATCTCCAAGTGATCCGTCGCGACCTCAACATCTAGTATCGTTCGAGGGGAATACACGACCCCAAGTCGACACTGTGTAAGTGGGAGGCAAAACACGAAGTGCCCGTGTGCGGTGGTAGTATGGAAAACATAACCCCGCACGACACTCGGTTGGTGGATGGGACATGCATATTCGCCATTCGGCGTCGGATGACGTAAATACGTATTGGGGGAGGTCATCAACTTCTAGTGGATGGCAATCCACATACGATTGGGATCGATTACGAAAGATGTTTAAGGAGGGATGATGTATTACCGACGACATCCAGCAGATGAGGGCCCTCGTTGTTACCGACGACATGCACCGTGAGGGCCTTTCGTTTGTTGCAGATTATAGAGGATGGGATGATGAATCCGATGTGGATCCACCTCGGGAGCCGGGGCACGATGGTGCGTGTTGGATTATTTTCGAACCGGAGCCGTTCCAATTGTACCAAACGCGTTGAGGCGGTTCGCACGAAGAAGAAGAAGATCCGCTATTCGGGCATACTCACCTCCAGCGCACATGCATAATGTCGATCTATCTCAAGATGATGCATTGGAGTTTCTGAACTACCACACCGGACGCGTGACCGTACAAATTCTTTGTTGGATTCGGATCAATTAGAAGTTGGTAACCGCTTTTCCAACAAGAATACTTTTCTTCTTTGCATTGAAACAATACAAACATCGAGAAAGTGGTTAACTACACTATGGTTAAATCAAAGCTCGATGTTGATAATTTATAAAATAAAAAGCCTATCCTAATCAATGTTGATGCGGTGGGAACCGATTGCCCACGATCGGGTGGTCGGCGCGGTTACGCTACTGATTCCTCCTTCTTCTAGCTTCCGCGGGGTCGTGGAACCTCAGGCGGGGATTCGGGTTCCTCCGGAAGTGGGTCTGGTTCTAGGTGTTGCGATGATGACCCACCTTGATAAAATAATGACCCCGGAGGTGTTTGCATAAACCACGGCGGGGGTGACTGCATCCCGTACGTGAAGGAGCCTCGGTAGAAACTCATCGCTCCCGACGGCACCTCATCTAATCCCACACCCGAAGTCGGTCTCACGATCGGCTGGCCAACGGGAGTTGTCGAGAACGGACTCGAACTCGGCCATGCATTCCAACCTGGGGTGGGACAAGGAAAAGGAAACATATATGGGTTAGGAGGATACATATAAGGGGCAAGGTACGTGCACTGGCATAAATCGTGGATCTTTGTGATGTCGGTGTTGTTAGCTGAACGGATGGGCCCGGTGGTGTGTAGCGCCGTTGATGGGCCCGTGGTCGTAGGCGCCGTTGATGGGCCCGGTGATCGTGTACGCTTTGGGCCCGTTCATCATCCATTCTCCTTCGATGTAAAGGGCCCCGACGTTCCTTCGCTCGCGAATTAGCCGTCGCCTCTCCTCATCCGACAACAGATCGGCATGCCATGGATTCTAAACCATGGCATGTACTCGGCTGACGCACGCTAACTCGGAACTATGATCGGTTCCTGTTAGGTAAAAAGTCATACCGGTTCTCCCACGTCTCGATATGTTCGACCAAAATCTTGGCCAATCCGTGTCTTTCTTCTTGCAGTAAGTCCACTTTGTGCTCATCATCGAGCACCTCAGGAGGCACTGGAATCGGTTGCCGGCATCCAAATTGCCGCAGAACCCGATCTGACTGGTGCATCTCCACTGTTGAGTAGGTGATTAGCGGGACCTTAACGTGCCAACTGTTCGAATTTTGGAGATACTCATCCGGAATTACTGCCCGAATTTCGGGATCCTCGTACGGTGTCCATTGAAACTATATTAACATTACCAACTTATTAGTTATATACATAATATTAGACACTACCTACGAAATACTAAATTATAATAACGAAATTCGACACTTACTTGATTCCGACCTTTGGTCCAACAGAGCCGTATATCCTCAAGCGCGTTAGGTATTCCAACATGATCGCTCTCCTGGATGGTTCCACCTAATTAAATAAACTTTTAGCATGCAATTATACTATAAATATACGACATAATTGTAAAATATAATATTAAATTTACCTCGTTATCGGTGGGAATGAATATGGTCGGTCGAGTCGAGGACGTAAAAATGGAAATCGAAACCATGCCCATGATCGCAGTAGTGATAGGCAACCTCCGATTTTTTGTTTACTCGGCGTCGTCGCCTCGCACATCTCCCAGTATAATATAGATAGCACGCGGCACCCCAACTCAATTCACCGGCCGCTCTCAAAATCAACAAGTTTCGAGAGCCATCTCGGTGGACGAGGTTTCTAGAGAGGTCCGGCATCGAGATAGCCTCCAATTATCTCAAGTATGTATGCCCGCGCATATACCGTATTCTTTCTTCTTGATCGAACCTTCATTCGGCTGCGGGATTGCGCTCGTAACCAAGCCAAATCGATCCGAGCTCCTTGAATTTTATCCGAATGGCACCCGAAGCTCGTAGCATACGGCCATCCAATCGAGAGATGTTACGGACCCGTGACTACCGACCCGGCCCACCGGTAATCCCCAATCAGAATCGCACATCTTCCAAGGTGATGGTACACTCTCCGCATGGCAAATGGAAAGTGTCGTCTCTGGTCTCCACCTCTCTATCAACGCTACCGATCAAAGCGCGCTCCAACTTGAACCCCGGGCTATCGTGGGCCACGTGCAAAAACCCGCTTCCCGCAGTAATTTCTCGATCAATGGCGATGGGGACCGGGCATGTTGCGAATATAACATTGCAACACCCGATCTACAGATCGTTTAAAAATTATAAAATTATAAAATTCTAAATTAATTAAAATTGCATAATTAAAAATTTAATAATATTGAAAAATTAACATTCAAACTTACCATTTTCTTTTCTTTGACGGCAATGTGGTCCTCGCCTAAGCGACATAATTCCCGACCATTGTACTCAGATAAATAATTTAAAAATTTTCCAAAAATAGGTTTAAAAAAATTATAAAGGGCTTTTTATAAATAGTAAAGGACTATTTTGAAATTTAAGCGTAAATTTGAGAGAAATTTGAGAGCAAATTGATAGCAAATTGAGAGAAAAATGAGAAAGGATTGAATTGTGAAAAAATGAAGGGTTGGGGGTATTTATAGGGTTTTTTCTGACCGTTGGGCCCCCAACGGTCAAAAAAAATTTGACCGTTTGCGGCCTAAAGCGCGTCGGGGGCGCTTTAGGCCGCCATCAAAAACGCGTCCCACGGGAGGCGTTTTTGATGACGTGGCCTCGCGCTCCCGAGACGCGCGCTTTAGTTCAAGACTCCCAAAAACGCTACGACGGGACGCGATTTTGGGGAAATTGCCCTTTCCAGTCATTAATTTTCAACCCTATACTTTCCGGTAATTTTTGTTATTTTTTGGTATTTTCTGGAGTTTTGCCCCGGAATTTGTCTCTCAATTTTGTTTAATTGCTTTTGAAATGTTTAAAGCAGTTATTCTCTCAACAATTTTTTATTTTTATAATTAATTGGTTCTCAAAATGTGTTTTTTATTTTCACTTTTTATTTATATTAATTATTTAAAAGATATTTAAAGTTTTAAATTAGTTTATATTTTATGTTTTATTATATTAAATTATTTAAATATAATTTACCATAATATATAATTTTTTGTAATATTTTATATATCATTAATTTTATAGAAAATTTATATTAAGTACTTAGAAGGCACTTAAGTTTTATGTTTCATTATATTAACTAATATTTTTACTTCCCTACCTCATGTTTAAAAAGGACATCACAAACTTTGACAACAATGCCAAACACTAATAAACTATACTTTTTCGCGGCACATTTTAAAAGTTCTTTCCCACAATAATACTCAACTAATGACTAGTTAAGGATAATATTATTATTCTAGAGACTATATTATTAATTTATTTATTTAAAACACGAAAATAAATGTGTAATATAACATTGGAAATGCTTTTATTAATAAAAATATGATAAATACGTATGTAATTACAATCATCTCATGATTAATCTTTGAGCGTATTTCAGTAGCACCCTCCTCAAAATGAGACCTTCTACCCTCTCGATAGGTTCCGGCCTATACCTTCTAGAGAATGAAGAGCTTGACCTCCAAGGAAGTGACCAATTCCCTAACAACCATGTAGTTTCCAAAGCCAACACTGATTTTTCCACATTCATTGTTGCTATTTCAAGGCTCAACTTATTTTGATCAAAAGCTCCACACAATAGCTTCCACAACCTAGTAGACAAGCTTCTTTAGACGAGGGGATACCCATAACCTTCATGAGATTAGGCAAGCTAAAGATGCATGAGATGAATGTAATGTCGTTAGCTCAAATGACCGAGGTGGACTTTGTAGTAAAAAAATTACAAATTTGCCTTAACATTCTAATAATTCAAGGGAAAATGGACTTGATGTTTAAGATGGAGCGAACACCCTTGGAGGAGCTAGAATTTAACAAGGATCCAAACCGGTTTGATAGAGTCTCAAGCTCACCACATTACATCAAGCCTATGATGATATTAGTTTGGAATTGTCGAGGAGCTTGACATTGTGACTTTGTTCGTACGATTTAAGACATTGTTCACCGACACAACCCATAAATTATGGCTATCAAATATACCAAAGTTAAAGCCAAAGATGTCTCGACTATTGTTGAGCAACTACCATTTGATGCTTGGTGTGATATGAGTATAATCGAGAGGAAAGGGGACATTTGGTTCCTTTGGCTTTTAATTGCTGTCATTATCAATCATCTTCGCCACAAAGAACAAGAGATCCATGCAACAGTTAAGGGTTATTACAAAACCCACATCAAAAAGAATTTTTCTTAATTACAAGAAAAATAAAACAAAGACACCCACAAAAAATCACCATATTTTAATAATCTAAAACAAACCCACATCATAAAATTTGAAGCTAAAATGAAAAAAAGGTTAAGAAAATTTACTAGTTTGAAGTTTCTTGTCAAGCTTGTTGGTTTCAACAAGCACCTCTTCTTGTTCTTTCCTTAACCGATCGAGTTCCTTTAAGTTTTCCAAGATTGAAGCAATGTCCGGTGACAACATCGTATCCTGTTCTTTCTCTTCGTTAGAAATACAATGTTGTCCGTTTTACAAGATAACTTAAAGCTATAATTTTTTTGTTCAAGAAAAAAAAAATTGTTGGCTAGGCCTAAGACGACTGATAAAGCACTTGATCACGATCAACTTTATACGCCTACTTGGGTATTGAGCATTTACTTGTAAAAATAAAATTCCTTGGAATGTCTAATTGCAACTCCGTAAAATGGAATACAGTAACTTTTTTCTTACATATGGAACTATTCATATATGTGGGGATAACATATAGATTTATTTTAAACATATAGAATATAAATTTATTTTATAGGTATCCGTTTATATCCATTTGATTCGATTGACTTTTGCTTGAGCCGAATGATAAAAAATTATCATGTCTGGTTCCTTTGGAGGATGGATCTAGAAAAATTCAACTATCCTAATAACAAAAAAACTGCCAAACAAGAAGAAGAAACTTGGGTTGAGAGAAGAAGAAAGAAGGGGGAAAAAAAGGAACGACAGAAAATGGGGGGGAAAGAAAAGTCAAAACAAGAAAAAAGTTTTTTTTTAGATTATTACCATGATGTCATTTATGCCACATGTCACAATTTTATTCTGCCATGTGTCTTAAACTTAACAACGTTAGACTCATGTATCGATTTGGTTGACAGAAAAAAAAGTTTGGATACCAATATGAGAAAAAAAAACTATAAATACCAATTTAGGAGAAATTGACACGTTTAGGTACTAATTTTATATTTAACTCTTAATATAATTAATAATAATAAAACAAGGATCACTATTTATTCAAGAGTTTGGATAGTGGATTTTTATGTCATAGATCATTCTCATTCACCACTTCATGTGTACATTAGCCACTAAAGATTTTGGTTAATTGCTAACCAAGTCCTTGATCAAAGAAATTTATTCATTAGTCCTTATTCGTCTCAATTAAATTCTATACCACTTGATAATTTCTGCAATCAACTTTTAGTGTCCTCTTTACATCAAAGCTAAATAATAATTTAATGACATTTTAACATAATGTTCAAATCAAATATTTTAGAGCGTTACAATCATAATTTATAACAAGTTAATTTGCCATCCAAATTTTATCGATGGTCGAATTGCAGCCTAGGCCATGGCTTATCATCTCTTAAGGACATATTTAGTTCCCACCTAATTTCCTCTATTTAATCACATTACAATTTGGTCATTGTACTGCATAATTAATAAGCTTCCAACCTAGTCCCTGTACTATTGTAATATTCAATCCCTTGATTACTGTATAATTTAATTACTAATATCCATATTTTTTAGTTTCGTACTTGTTTTGTAACTGCATCGATTAAAATTTCAGATGACCCGATTCAATAAATTCAATCCTAAAATTGACTTTTTTTACACCGACGAAACTCAGATCGCTACAAAGACATTCTCAACAAGTTTTGGATCAAATACCTTCAACCTCCTGTAAATTTTCAAAGAATTCATATCTTACCTAGGTGAATGGAACAAAGCTACACTGAGGGTGAGTTTAAGAAAAAAACAACTTCTTGCTAGATTGTCAGCCATCAAGAGAGCCCTAATCTAATACCCCAATGACTTCCTACTTGACCTCTAGAGATTTATAGTTGTAGAATACTCAAACATCTTCAAACAAACGAAAAAGCTAGCCCTAAAGTTTAGAGTCAACTGGATATTGAAAGCAAACGCAATACTAAGTTCTTTCACCTCACGACTATAGTGCGGCATAGCCATAATACAGTACTTTGATTCAATGATCAAGAAGGCAATTGGATCCCAAACAAAATAGTGGTTGAGTCTATTGTTCAAAATTACTTTATGAACCTATTTTGCATATCCATAATCTCATCACTTACTGAACATCCCACATCATCTATAACGTGGCCTACCCTTAACGCTTTGGATCATCAAGCCCTAGGCTAGAAGCACCCATAATTGATGTATACAAAGACAAAGTTCTGTGGTATTCAACTCGTTTAACGAGTTAGGAGTAAATGGCCTACACCTATTCTTTCTTATAGAAGTGTTGGCCCAACAACAAAGATGAAGTAATAAAGATGGCAATAGAGGTGTTCTCCAGTGCCCAACTCTCTAAAGGACTCAATGACACAATTATTGTTCTCATTCCTAAAACAAAAAGTGCAACCTTTATCAACAAATTCTGATCAAACGGTTTATGCAATATGACTTACAAAATCATCACCATAGTTATAGTTGCTAGGATGCGACCAATTCTTCAGAAACTCATCTTTCCATACTAGGCCAACTTTCGTATTGGGAAGACAAACTTTGGATAATGCCATTATTGTCCAAGAAGATATGTATTCTCTGAAGTGTTTAAAAGGCAAGATTGGCTCTACGACCATTAAACTCGACCTGGAAAATGTTTATGACAAGTTAGAATGGAGTTTTATTAAGAGAGTTCTGAGTTACTTTTAACTTTCTCAAATAATGGATTGATCTCATCATGCGTTGTATCTCTTCGACTCTACCACTGTCCTTCTCAATGGCTCTAAGTTAAAGAACTTCCAACCATCTAAGGGAATAAGATAAGAGGTATGAAACTAGTTTTGGAGGTCGCACATGATTATACTCTCAAAGATAAAAAGTTCAAAAACAATTTTGGAGCAATTTTGGATAGGGTTGATTTGTGTGATGAAAGAATTCATTTCTATTTTACGGTTATAAACTCATTATTTTTCGATAGGGTTGAACAAGAAAAACAAAAGAAATCAAAAATTGATCTAAACTATGGTGTTTGAACAATTTTTGAAATACACATTAAAAATTGCGATTGTCCAAACCAATTTTTATTTTTATTTAATTTATAAATGATTTAAAATATTTATGATGTAAAAATAAATCTTTTTATATTTAAAATAATGAAAATAAAGAATTCTATATAAAAACTTATTTTTTTCAAAAATACACTAACGGTATCGATTTTTATTTAATTTAAAAATTATTTTTAAGAATATTTATGAAAATTTATTTGAAACTTTACCAAATAATATAAAAAAATCATACAACAAAACCTATCTTATAAAAAATAAGTCTAAGACCCCAAAACCCTAAATTAGTATGAAAAATCTAACAAAACTATCACTTAGGGTTTAAAAAATCCAAAAAACTTTCTAATCAAACCTAATTGATCTCGCCTTTAATTTTAGATATCATATTTTTGTCCGAACCTTTTCATATTTTAGGCAAGCCTTTGAGCTTGGGTGGATAATCTAACCATTGAACAAGTCTACTATTTATATAATAATTTTTTATTTGAATTTAATTATAAAAATATATAAATACTAATATAAGAGTAATATTTTAATATTATCCGCCTACACTAATCAATCCATTCTAAATCCCGCTTGACCCATTTTATAAAAAATAAAATAAAATAAAATGTGCTTAAAGTTAATGTACTTTTCATATATTTGAAAATTAGTCTTTTTACTTTCTTTTTTTAGGAATTTGATCTTTCTACTTTTCGGATTTAAAAATAAAAGCCAAATTGTTAACATCATTAAAATTCTTTTGTTAAATTCAAGTTCATTATAATTTATTTTTTCTGTTACATAATTATCAAATGAGTATTTCTTTATTTCTAAATGCCACGCTAATGAATTTAATAAAAGAATTTTAACAGTGTTAACAATTGGACTTGAATTTTGAAATCTGAAAAGTATAGGGACTAAATTTTTAGAAATAAAAGTCGGGGGACTAAACATCAAAGGTAGAAAAGAACAAGGACTTGGAGCATATTTTACCAAAAGGAGCCTACTTGACCCATGATCCGTTCTAGTGGTGATCCATCCGGAAAGATTTATGAAGGGTACTGCACCGAAAACTTCCGAACGTGTATACTAACTGACTCGCTAGTCGTCTGAGTTAGGAAATCTTTTGACTGGTTACCAGAAACTCAGCAGGAAATCCGATTTGCAAAAAAAAAAAAAAAAAAAAAGAAAGGAATCGAAGTAGATTATATTTATAGCTAGAGTTAGGGTTTCCTTGATTCTGGGTTTTCCACTTTTTTCCTCCTTTTCTAAAGGGAAATTTAGAAAAATTAAATTATTGTAATTGTTTTTGTTGTAAAGGAATTTAGAAAGAGTAAATGGCAGATGGTTACTGGAATCGGCGACAGCCAAATCCTCCGATGCTCTCTTCTGGTGGGATGCTTAAACGACCACGTACTGATTACGGTAAACTTCTTTTTTTGCCGCTATAAATCCTTTTTCTGTTGCCATTTTGTTTGTTTAGTTTTCCAAAATTTTGTTTATTTCTGTTTTAGCTTTAGCTGCTTTTGAGATGAGTTTAGGAAAAAAAGTGGAAAATTTTCGGTTATATTGGTTGAATTATGTTCGAACTTAGTATTGGAGTTTGATGTTAGGTTTCATTTTGTTGAATTAGATACATTTATATGTAAGCACGAATCAAAATTGATATTTTGTTAACAATGAAAAATGAATGCCCATGTTACTCGGAGTCACGGGTTGAGTGTTTCTTAGTATGCATCTAAAATCAGTATGCTTATTATTATTTTTTAAGCTTTTCCATATATTTGGGGGATCAAACCCTAAAATACTCTTCCTGTACTCATTAGGCATCTTATTACATTATCAAATCTTGCTAAACAAGTTAGTCAACCACGACCTCATTGAGGCATTTTCAAACTTTGATAGGAATTGGATATTGGCCTATCACCATTTCAGTTTTCGTCTGGGGCAAGTTCTTGTTAAACAAGTTCCTCAACCACCCAATCCCAACCTCATAGAGGCATTTACAAACTCTGACAGGAATTGCATTTAGACTGATCATGATTCCAATCTTCATCCGGTGCAAGGTGTTTCTGATCTCAAGGTTCAAAGATCTTATTTTACGCTTAAAGTCGCATTTTAGGTCATCTAGTGGTATATTTTGATAACCCACGTCTTGAGAGTAAATATAATTGAAGAGCTTATGAAATATTTCCATCCCGCGATAATCTTATCATCCTCCACCAAGACCATCTGGTTGTTATCCTTAATAGAAATACCGGTTCCCAAGTATCTAGTCTTCTTCTCCCTCATCTGAGGAAAGCCTATAGATACAGTTCCCTCCATCTTATGGGTCCAATTTATCAAAAAATACTTTTATATCTCTCACTCTAGCATCCTTTACAGCCTTCTTGGTCTCCTTTCTTTTCTAGCTTGTATTTCTGAAAGTTTTTTTATATCCCTACAATTTCTTAACTTTGTATAGTCAGATCATTTGTCCTTAATAACTACCTTTACTTCCGCACTCCACCATGATGGTTCTTACGTTGTGATATCATGCCCATAGATTCACCAAGTTCCTATTTAGCTACCAGCTACCAGTGTGATACAATCAGTCATCTTATTCCACATCATAATAGGGTTGACTTTATCTTCCCATTTAGCCTCCTTGGTTAATCTAGCCACCAAAGATGATTGGGCATTCCCTTCCAAAATCCTCCATATCCTGGGGTTTAGGACATGTCTCAATTGCTTATATGTCTTTCTAAAATAAAACTTAAAACTGGAAGTTGATGTTGTGTAGCTATACCCTCCTCCAGTATCACCTTACAGTCTATGTAACAACTCTATCCATCAGTAAGAAAAATAAAGTCTATTTGGCTTGCATTCTCTCCACAGAGGTGATTAGATGGGAATCTCTTTTCCTGAATAAAGTGTTTGCTAAAACCAAGTCTTTAAGATTAAAAAAACCTAGGATGATACTTCCTCTTTGCTTCTATCCCAAAATTGTACCTCCCATGCACACTCTCAAACCCCTAAGTCTTGCCCATGCATGTCCGTTAAAGACGTTCCAATGAAAATCTTTTCTTCTACGGATCTGCCTTGCACCACTTCATCGAAGTCCTCCCAAAATTGTCACTTAATAGCATTCTCTAGTCAGTTTGTGGTGCATAAGTATCAGTAATGTTTAAAGCATCGGCTTTTACTTTTGAGTTTAATGAGAAATGTCTCATTGTCCGTCCTTATAATTTCAACAACCAACTGATGGTCTTAAACTATACCTACTTCACTTCTAGTTACTATATCTACCCAAATGATATAATTTGTTACCCCACTCACCATTAGATTTAGCTTTCTTATCTATCTGTTTAGTCTCTTGAAGGCAAAAATGTGGATATTCCTTTTAATCCTCTGCTAGCTCTACATAATTACATGTAAGAGACCTTGTGTTCCAAGATATTAAACCTATGCTAAAGTCTGGCCTTTCTTTAATCCTATTTGTCCCTTATCTTGGTGGGAATGGACCTTTTACTCAATTGACACCATAGCCAGTTGTTGATGTGGCACGTTGCTTAGGGGCAACAGCCTAAAACCCCATGCCCATTTAGCATTGCTCCTGGCCACAAAGATGCTGCACATTGCTTAGTAGTGAATGTCCCAATGTTAATTCTCTTATCTTGGTTCATGTCAAAAGATGTGACGGGATTTCCTGCTGGCTATCACAGGTGCCCTGCAGCCCTCCTTCATTTGAGTGAGCCTGAGACCAGCAGTGCAAGCACAAGTGAAATTCCATTTTGTTTGTAATGAATTTAAGAAAATGCTTGTTTCACTTTGCATGTTTTGTGAAAGATATTATCTGCTCTAGGAAAGAGTTGCATATAAATATTCAATTTTCAACTTAACAGATGCTCCGCCTTCTGGACCACGTTCAGCTCTTGAGATGCCTAGTTATTTGGCAAGAGATGATGATCATGGTGGACATCTGTCTGCGAGGGATACAAAATCTATTGGATCAGCATATGATCGTTATCTCCAGAGTGCAGTACCATCTTCGACTTTTACTCATGCTTATTTATACTTCACCTTGCATCTCCATTGTTGTTTTCTAAAGCATTCATTAAATTGCTTTTGAAGAAACTTTCTTCTTTTACTTCTGGAGAAGCTAGTGCATTTGGTGGGTCAGGAAGGGCTGTTGGTGGTGCAATGCCTGTTCATCCAATAGCTGATCCTCCCCTGATGGGTCGTCTTGGATCTGCTGCTCCAGATCTGTCACCAAATGGTCATAATATCGGTTATAGTGGTCAACATCCAGTGGATGCAATTGCAAGGCCAGGGCGAGATACCGTTCCTCTCCCTCCAGATGCTTCCAATACTCTATATGTTGAGGGATTTCCTCCTGACAGCACAAGGAGGGAAGTAGCTCGTATCCTATGTAATGTAGTGCTTGATAAGATATGTTGATCTATTCTTTTTATGATACGGTATTTTTACTTTAGTATCTTGCTTCCAACTGTTGGTTCACATTCCTTGATTGAGATTATAGATATCTTTCGCCCTTTTGTTGGATATAAAGAAGTACGGTTAGTGAGCAAAGAACCCCGACAGGTAAGTGGACTAGGCATTGCCAAAAATTAATTTGTCTCCTTTAGCATGATTTCCTTTGTTGTTTTCTTTACATATGAAATTGTCATGAGTGAGCGTGCTGCTTTGAATGCTAAAACCTGGTGCATTGGTGATGCAGCGTGGTGGAGATCCTATTGTCCTTTGTTTTGTTGATTTTTCAAGTCCTGCCTGTGCAGCAACTGCAATGAGTGCCTTGCAAGGTGATCTCTTCGTCCATTGTTTTTGACATTTATAGAAGGTAGCTTATCATTGGATGATGATACATAGTACATGAAAAAATAATAGGAAACCATAGTGAACACTCTAGAACGATATTGGTGCACTTGAGCATTTGGCTTAAGTGGTAGGTTTCTGTATCCACTGTTAAAATAGTAACGCCCGAATCTCCCCTTCCTCAAAATTAAAAAAAAAAAACGATATCTATAGCTTTTTATGCTGTGATTTTTCTCTATGTCATAGGTTTTGCCCATCATCCAGCTCGATGCAAATATCAATATTCTATAGAATATATAATTCTTTTGACCAAGTTTGGTATCACAAGTTAAATGAGACTATCTCAGTTATTGGACTTGCATAAAAATCAAATAAAGTAACAATAATAACTATATGATTAAAGATATATATGTCATTTTACTTCTCTATACAAAATTATTTTTCAATAAAGAAACCTCCATATATTAATCACCTAACTAGAACCATCCAATAACCAGACTTTTTTTGGGCTTGGATGGTAATAAGGCTTGATTGTTCAAGAGTCAAGACCCAGTTTGAATCTGGTCAAGCCTAGCGACCTACCTAGCCTTTGACCAGGTCTACATGTACTTGTTTTTTTCCCCTGAATATCTACATGTGACCAAATTTTAGTCTTTGTTATTTGTTAGTGTTTTTGATAGTTTTGTGATTATTGTTGTATTCTGCAGGTTATAAAATGGATGAACATGACCCAGATTCTAACTACTTGAGGCTGCAATTTTCTCGGTACCCTGGCCCAAGGTCAGGTCCTGGAACTCGTGGAAGGAGGTAAATGTCACTTTCTGTAGACAAATAGGCTTGTTTGCAAGCCATTTTTAACCCAATTTGTATGGCTATCCTTTTTATAAATGGAAGGGTTTTGAGGATTGCCCGGCCTTATTAAATAGTATTAGTATGTTGAAAAATTGAATTTAAATCGCTTGATCCCGCTGAACATTGGCCCTAGAAATTGAGTGAGGATCAAGCAATTCTTGAGTTGCTTGCATATTTGAGGAATCCGTGTTGTATGATAACTTAAGAGATAAAGGTGTTTTTTGTTGTAGAGATGGAACATAGTAGCATTTGCATTTAGTGTTTAAATTCAGGATTTAGCGTTTCCGCCACCATTAAAAGCTCGGATTTTCACCGAAAACTGTTGTGTGTTAGCTAATGGATTTGGATGGATAACGTTGTGTTATTTTATTAATGATAATTGTTTTCTGCTTCGTTCTTTGGAGTTGATTATGTGCATTGTCATTCTAGATACTTGTCTAAGAATACTTAAAGCACTTTCATTAATTTATTTTCTTTGTATATTTTAATGGTTATGGACCCGACCCATCTGATTTAACAAATAAGTCAATCCTTGACTAAAAGCTCTTTAACGAACAATCCTAGGTTTACCCGTTTATTGATTTCGTTGAAGTGTTAATGCTGATTTTGCCATTATCATTTGTCATTGTATAAATGAAAAATAACCTTCTATACTTGAAATCATATTTTACAATGTTTGTCGAGAATTATTAGGTAGGTTATTACTATCATATCAGTTATGATCCTCAATTAATAGTATATTGACAAATAGGGATATATTCATGTCATTAAAAACTTTACTAACTCACTATTAGTTTTAATTTGAAATCTTCTCCATCTAACTTGTGCTCCTTTCTCTTTCAAACTACTCACTCCTAAATTGAAGCTTTTGACATACGACATCATTTAAGCTAAAAACATGGGACCTCTTTCCAAAGCTTATAAAGATAATGAAGAAACCAATTTACATTCAGGTGAATTGCTATTTTGATGTAGTTGTTGATGGTTCTTCAGTCTCGCTGCCATGAACAAACGAGGAATTGATTTGCTCTTTGGCTTCCATTACTTTTGGATCTTCATACTCCACATTGTAAAATTCTCGGTCCATTGACAAGCCATAACCCTTTTCCTGTAAAGCAACACAAATCTTGGGATCCTTAACAGTTTCACGGTCAATGCAGAGTGCAAGTAGCATTCTTTTGTGTATTGTTCACTATATATCTTGTTTCCAGCAATTGGGAGAAGCAGAGCTGATAATATTAACAGCAAAATCTGTAGTTGATTCTCTGCTTCGAAGCAACAGTTGTTAATAGTAACACAAAACCTTTTCTTTTTCCCCAATAGACTAGATGAATCAAACTGTCTGCTAATATGCTTGGGATCCAAAAACATTCTCCTGCCCTCTGAGCTGCTTACAAGTGTAGAACCAACATGATTAAAAGGGTCATCACTGGATCTACGGAATAATCTTACAAGCTTCACTATATAAAGTCTTCACATCTTTTCATCTCCAATCTGAAGCAAGGAAGAAATACCATTATCAACTATGATAGATTAATAGTACTATAGCCTGGCTTATACAACAAATGCATGACTATTTTAATCAACCCCATTTCAACCATCTTAGCAGCCAGTCCTGCATGTTGGGACTGAAAGAACCGAAAATTTGAAGAATGATAATATTTTCAAACTTGAAAGAATCGAATAACAAAATGGATGGAAGTTCAGTTAGATTGAAAACCAGACAAAAATCAAAGAAAATATCTTTTGTCAATAAAATGATGAAAATCCAATTAAAAATGTTAAAACAAACTTCCCATCTAATTAGAGTAAATAATGATAGTACCCAATAAGAATATAAAAGAATCCAATGAAAGAATAAAAAATATTTATGAAAGAACCGGTAGGAGTGAAGGGTTTGAAAGAGAAAGGAGCAAAAACGTGATTGAGAAGAGTTGAAATGGACATTATTAGTGAGCTAACAAATTTTTTAATGACATCTAAATATATTTTTATTTGGTATTATATTATGAGTTAGGTCCTAATCAAAAGATGTGAATGGTCCTTTTTGACAATTGACTGGTAATTGATTGATGATTGCAGTAACTAGTTTGATCAACCGGTTCTATTAATTGATTTGACTAACTGATTTTATTAACTGTTTATTTAAAAGTGTTTGATAAAATTTAGTTAATAGTTGAAAACTAATATGTGTAAATTGACAAATAAGGGCAGACACATTTTATTATTAAGTATTTATTTGTTTACAATACTTTAGTCTTTATTGGGTGAAATTATTGAAATAAAACACTATTACTCACGAATTAAAACATCCATTATGGAAATTAATTAGTGAATGTTTTTGAAATTTTAAATAAACAAATTTCTTAAGTTCCTTATTTGCAAATATTAACCTTGTGAAAATTGATAAATATTAATAATATATCAATATAATTGTAATCTATATTCTTAATGGTAATTATGTGATGTTCTTAGTATGTAAATTAGTGATAACTATGTTACACTCTGAATAAATTTGTCAAGTAGCATATTTCAATTAATATAAAGTTGCATAAAAAATCATTTTACACAAGTAAATTGAAAATGAATTAAGAGTACATAAATATTCAAGGATGAATGGGCTTGATTGAAAATTTCTCACAGTAATGTTGATTTTTGTAGATTCACAGTGGAGTTTTTTTTTTTTTTTTTTTAGATTTACGTTGGACTTTGAAGGTGAAAGTGAAAATAGAATAATAGAAACTACTAATATCTTCGCACCCCCTATTAGATTTGAGAGCATGTGGCAAAGAGAGTAATTTTTTAGCAAGCATGGTCATGTCATTCCACATATCTCATTCCCAATCAACTGTTAAAAAAAGTTGTTCATTCCAGAGTTTTTTGTTTTTGAGGTTTTAGCTCAACAAGCTCTTACAAATCTTCATTCATCAAACATTACAATTAGAGAGTTTGACTACTCAATCCTCTCTTTGTGCCCAAATCAACTAAGAAAAGCTTAAAACTCTTTACCAAACACCCCTATAATCAAAAGATGACTTGAGTTTGTATTAATGTTGCAAATAACTTTATATTTAATTATTATTTTATTTTTTGAAATAATAATAATTATTATTATTTATTTCTAAATTTGTTCGAATAAACACAATTTTTAAAAAAAAATTGTAATGAATAAACATTGTTTTTTTGGAAAGTCATAATGTTATAGAAAAACATAAATTTTATCATAAGTTACGCACGAAAGTGACAATTTTTTGATGAAACACAGAATGTGCCTATATAAAACTCAATAATGCTATTTTCGCTATTTTGTATTTGGTTTTAAGATTTATTGTATCTTGGAGGCAGAAATAAAGACTCTAAGGACAATGAATCACACTTTGAGTCTATTTTCTTCGATTTTTCTTTCTTACACCATAAATTTTCTTTCTTGCACTAGATTTTCTAACATAATATAAAAATGAACACAATAACAAATAAAATAAAGGGATCATTTTGTAATCTACCAACTTTTTGATGTTGTAGTTTTTGATTACTGTAAGTACGATCTTTTCCAATAGAAATTGCAAGCCAACATAAAGATCACCATTGTATTCAAAAGAACGCAAATTTAGATTCGATATTTCATGGACATTTTCCATAAATTCATGCTCGTTAAAAACATTGATTTTGACAGACTACTTGAAAGATGAAGATTGATAGTTAGGTTGATTGTGATTTTTTTTTTTGGGTAAATTACATCAAGAGTCACTCAACTTTGGGGTAGTTGACAAAATAGTCACTCAGGTTTCAATTCAGTCACTCAACTTTTGAAAAATAATAAAACAGTCATTACTAACCATTTTCCATTACAGACTTAACAGAGCTACTATTTTTCGTTATAGACTTAACGGAATTTCCATTTTTCATCCCCCTATCACTGCTCTCCCATCCCTCTTCCTCTCCCCCACCATCCCTTCCCCTACTCTAATTCTCTCTCCCTTTTCCCCTCTTCCCCACCATCCTTCCTCCTACTCTGATTATTTCCCTCTCTCTCACCATCCATTTGCTAACCCTCTCCCTTTGTCCCTTTCCCTCTCCCTTATTACAAAGGCAAAATTAGTGGTCGAGAAATGGTGGGACTTGTGCGAGAACCTCTCAACTCTTACGACAGCAACGCCCTTAAAGTTCTCAACACTAGAACCCTTCAAGTGGGTCATATCGAGCGTTCTATAGCTGCCGTACTATCGCCTTTGATTAACTCTCACTTGATTGTCGTCGAAGGTATCGTGCCTAATTCTAGTACTGCCAATAATAAGTATAAAATCCCATGCCAAATTCACATTTTCTCTAGATTAGAAGCCTTTAATTTTGTTAAATCAATTATTTCACGAGATGGGTTGGAGTTAATTTCTCACTCTGATGTGTCTTTTACGTTGTTTAAGGTTACTGTGATTAAGAAAAATGATTAATTTAATAAAAAATATACATATAATATGAATTTAATAAAAAAAATTAATTGGATGAGACTATAAATGATATAGTGCATAAGATAGATAAAATAATTTATCCTGAATTAGACAAGATATAATGAAAAATGTAAAATTGGGGGTGGGATGTAGGGGCGACGGAGCGTAGACTCCTTAGCCACCTTTGGAAAAGAAAACACAGTCTCTTTACGCAACCCTCAAGTTCTCCATTTCTTTTATTTAGTTTATTTAATTAATTAAAGCCCCTGTGAATTGATCATCATCCCCTGCTTCGCATCGCATTCTCCATCGACGAAAATGGAGGATTCGCCGATCAACCGTCTTCCCGAAGACACTCTTCATCAGATCTTCTCTTCACTCTCCCTTCGTCAGATCATGATTTGCCGCTCCGTTTGCAAGCTCTTTAACCGAACCTTGACCTCTTCCTCTTTCATTCACCTCATCTCCGCCCGATCCCATCTCCACCTCCTCGCTCTCCGCCCCCCTCACCTCCACCACCATCACCACAGCCGCCACGCCTCCCTCCACTCCTGCATCCACGTGTACGATCCCGATCAGAACCAATGGCTTCGATTCAGTCTCGATTTCCTTCCCTTCCGATCTCCTCACCCTGTCGCCTCTTCACTCGGCCTCGTTTACCTCTGGGCCGACTCACCCGACTCCAACAAGTCACTCATCGTCTGTAACCCCTTGACTCGTCAATACAGAGTCCTCCCTCAACTTGGCTCGGCCTGGTCCCGCCATGGCTCGGTGCTAGTTGACTCAAGGAACCGAGTCATGGTCTTAACAGAACTCGCTGCTCTCTATTTCTCCTTTTCTCAAAAAACCCAGCAATGGCTCAAATTCTCTTCGAATTTGCCTTCGAAACCCCGAAGTCCCATCGTGATTTCCCACTCCGTTTTCGCCCTATGCGACGTCGGATCGCCGTGGAGAAGTAAGTGGAAATTATTCTCTTGCGCTGTCAAAAATTTGTTAAACTTAAATTTAAATGTCATGAACAATAACTGGGGATGTTTAGAAAGGCACGAATGGGGGGACATTTTCGATATCATGAAACGACCGCGTTTAATACCCGGTGATGGGAACAAGATCTTGATGATTGGAGGCTTAAAATCCAATTATTCCTTTAATCAATCTTGTTCGACGATTTTGATATTGAGATTGGATTTGGAAACAATGGAGTGGGAAGAGGCGACTAGGATGCCTGAGGCCATGCACCGCTGGTTTCAGGATAGTAAATTTAAGGTCTTTGGAGGAGGGAATAGAGTTTGCTTTTCTGGGAAGAAAGTTGGGAGGTTGGCTCTTTGGGATTGCTGCAAATGGCGGTGGATTGATGGGGTTCCCGGAAATGGGGACGAGCTTTTCCGGGGATTTACGTTTGAAGCTCGGCTTACTGCAATTCCTTAAAATCTTCGCTATGTGTGTCCTTCCATTATTTACTACTTTGAATTATTTCTGTATTTCCTTTGAATCACTTTGAATGACGGTGGATTGATGGGGTGCCTGCAAATGGGGACGAGCTTTTCTGGGGAAAGTTTGCGGTTCCTTAAATCAATGCTCGGTATGTTCTTGCATTGTTTACTACTTTGAATCATTCTTGTTTTTCGTTTATGTTCTTTTAGTGAAATGGATGATTCAGGGTAGTGCAAAAAACACTGTAACCTGTTTGTCAACACTCAGGACTCAAGAATGAAAAAGTGAGATTTGCGTTCAATTTGTTCTCAGGCAATGTAACTCGTTAATTATAATGGAAAAGAACCCAAGTATGTTACATTTCTTCTATTACTGTTTTTTATGCTTGATTGAGGCATTGTGTTCAAATATTGGATTATTTTTGTGTTTATTTGCAACTACAATGTGTTTTTTCTCTGAAATTAATGGAAGAAGCTAGTGTTAGGAGATCACTATATGAAGCATTGTCAATGCTAATCTCATTTTCTTGTCATTTGCTAATCTATACTCTAGTTAGTGCAGTTACTAAGAATAACATTATGGCCCGTTCATTGGAATGTTTTGTGATTTATGGTAATTCAGAATTAAAAGTATGAAGTCATAGTTCCTATTGATGTTGTAGTTTCTTCAAGGACATAAAAAAGAAGCACCAGCTCGTAGAGATCCAAATTAATTGGATTTTGGAATGGTGCTTAAATATATTCTTTTGGCTGAGAGATTGCTCTTGTATTGGTTTCGGGATCCGGGAGGGGGTGGCTGTGGAAAATGAGAATTAAAATAGTTGACCTTAGTCAAACTAGTGGTTGAGAGGAAATATTTTTGAGTTTTTTACTACTCTCTCCTCTTTCTCTCTTCTTTCTGTATTCCTTCTTTCCTTCTCTATTTTCCAGGGTTTATGTTGATTTATTTTGGCCCAAATCATAATTGTATATGAGAGTGAAGATTCAAATGAATCCAAAATATAAATGGCATGTTTAAGCATGAATTGGAGCTTAACATAAATATATTAGTCCTAACACGAGAAAGATCACTCTTTTGGCTACTAATTCAAGCATACATGCAAATTCAAATGCAAGAAAGAGGAAAATGATATTTGTTCATATGATTTGGCCTTATTGTTACTAGTACTTTATCTCATTTGTTTTGGTTTTGGTCATTTCCTGTATTAGAAAGAATTCATAGTGTATAAGTTAAAGCAAACAAAAGGCCTATCCTCAAGCCAAAATGCATGGCTGAATAGAGAAGTGTTGGCATTAACAGTACGAAGCAAATAATAATATTATCTAAGACTTTGTCCTTCAAGATGCACTTAAAGATTGCCTTTAGAAACATCTGTTGTGGGCAGGGGGAGTATTAATGGTTCCATTAATTCTTCAAGAGTCTTTATCTCATGAATATTCGTTGTCTAGTAAATCATAAGTATTGTTTCTATATGATAGGCAGCCATCGTTGCCTTCAAATTTAGATGCTAATCACAGACAGCTTGGGAGAGCATGAATATATCATCATTGGTATCAAGAACTTCATGCATAAGTAGACTCACCCTTGTTTTTTTAGGAATATGAATGGATAGAACACACAGATTATAAAGTAATACCTAACTGATTATCAAAATGATTTGAAAGTATGCACACTTGTTTGTTGTGGATCTTAAATATTTCCTTCAGAGCATAAGAAATAGTAGGTGGAAACAGATGAGATGAAGACATAAAAGGATCGGGATTAAGCACATGTGCTAACATCCCTATTGCTAGTTACTTCATTATTTGCAAATGAGCTTGTATTTAGCTCAGGAAGTTAGGGCATGGTCCAAAATTCTAGCGTGCTTGGCATGCTCGTGGTACTACAATTCAACCAAGCATATTTTTGTTTAACTTTCGTGAATATACATTGCCATGCTTCAAGACGCAGTAACAGAATTTCTTTAGAAACACTTGTGGGCGGGGGGAGCATGATTCATGAATGATCGTGTAGGAGTGCTTCTGGAGGATTATTATCTCAGGAGTATTTGTTGTCTAGAAAAACAAGATAGTGTTGTTTATTTGTGATAGCCTGATAGGTAGCCATCATTGTCTTATAATTTAGATGCTAATCTCAGATAGCTTGGTAGAGCTTGAATATGATTTAATCAGCATTGATCATATCATGAACTTCATGCATAAGAAGATTGAGCCTTTTGAAGTACTACCACATGATATGAATATAAGCACCCCCATTTGATGCTACGTGCCCGATATGAGTATGTTCGATTACTTTTAAGTTTTCATATATTTAGAGGGTCCTTAGATATCCCCCATACCTATGTTGTTATTTATGTGTCAGACATAAGTACTTAAAGAAAATGAAAGGTTGGATCAACGTAAGTTTGATTTAAGTCAAATATTTCCTTTTGAGCATAAGGAAATGGTAGGTGAGAAGAAAGTGGAGGGTTTGAGCTCATGAACTTGCATCTTAGTGCTAGTTACTTTGCATGTGAGTTGGTATTTGGATTTTGGATCACGAAGCTGAGTTATGGTCCAAATTTAGCAACCTTAGCATGTTCCCTCTACTACCATCTTAACCAAACATCATTTTTTTTGTTAAACTCTCATTTGGTACATTCTAACTCAGTGCTGCTACTGTCATCAGTGCAAATGCTTCCATATGTTTTGATGTAGAAACTTTATGTAGTCTTCTTTTTTATTATTAAGACCTAACGCCGTAACTGATCTACTCTGACCCAAATTACTGTTTGATCAATAAAGCTCGTTTCATTAAAATTGATAATTATAAAAATACTTGTATATTGATATTAAAAATAGAAAAGAATTTTGAAACGCAACCCATGAACTGTCGAGTTCTGGAAGTACGCTGAAACTACTCCAAGAGATGTTCTCTATTTCCGAATCCGAGTTAAACAAGCATCGATAGTCTAGTTGTAATGTATAAATGAGGCTGCTGAATATGAATTTTCATAGTACATTGGTACTGAAAATCAACATCTTAGCCCTCAATTATGCAATAGAATTAGGGACCTAATCTCTCCAAAGCAACACATTTTCATTCATCTTAGCCTAATTATGGAGATAATACCATATGTGAAACTTCTGATCCCACCAACACTCTTTCACAACCCTAACCTGCAATACATATACATTTATGTATACATATATTACCATGTACAAGATATTATGTTGAATGCATTTTCTTATGTTTTCCAAGGATCCTTTTCCAGCCTCAAACTAGGCTCCCTGGTTAAAATCCATAAACTGAGGTTGCGGATGTCCGTTATTGGTGGATGACTCGGGCATCTGCTGGTGCTGCTGCTGTTGCGGGGTTTGCTGACCACCAAAGTGATGTGGGGACGGTTGGTGGGAGAAAAAATGAGGTAGTCCGCCATTGAAGTGGTTTCCATTCATAGCTGACATTTGACCGGCTTGTATCTTAAGCCGCTGCACCTCTTCCCTCAACGCTTCATTTAAAGCTTCAACCCATAGAAATATAAATGTTAATTTTAATATATCTTCAAAGCCTAATTTGGTAACTAAATGTCAGTGTTGTGTCTAGACGTGCCTGTGCCTTAGCATTAAATACCCCTATCGAGCAGGGCCTATTTAATGGCGCACCACGCACCTAAGTGCAACTTTTTTATAAGGCAATCAGCCTGGAAAAAGCCCGTCTGATTAAAGTTAGCTCTAAATTTTTTTAATTTTCGCCTTTTCATTGGATATAAGTCTACCAGTAACAAAGGGATAGTATCAATATCTATACTTCTCAATATTGAGTATTCTACTATAGACATAGCCTATAAGAAAACCATAAATATTGACTAATAAAATTTTACATGTTTTGTAGATAAACTATACCACACCAGTTTATTATTATTATTAACTTACACATACACATGCACTTTACTCTACTCAGGCTAGCCTTTTTTTACTTGCACCTTGTCCTTAGAAAAAATATAAACGTTTTGATGTCTAGAGTGCGCCTTGTGCCCTTGACAATACTGCTATACATACCCATTTGATGACTTATTGTAGGACAATACAAAAATTGTATGGACTATGGAAGCAAAAATATGACATCCTTTCCCATGTCATATTAACAAAGTCCTTTAAGTGCACTCATGAATTTACAATTCAACTGTGCCTTACTCTTTTACATGATGAAATCACTTAACTATGAAATGGAAGAACTTTGATGGTTTTACCAATTGCATCATAGCTGATGAATGACCAAAACAATGCAGTCACTTCATTCATAATGCTCCCGGCCACAACCGGTATAATTGCAGTATGTAGTGCAAACATAAGGAAAAAGTACGCATATTACCATCTCTAAGCTGCGCTTGTTGCTCCATGGCCTGTAACCGTAGTTTGAGTTCCTTATTCTCAGTAGTCAACCCAGTAGTGTCTCTCTGCATTGAAGGAGAAATATATTAGAACCTGTTCCCTTCACTCTGGGTACAGTTATCAAATATTAGAGCCCTCAAAGATGCAAAACAGGTTTTCCAGGTTTTGCAACTTCAGCAGAAATAAGTCAATTGCACTCTATAAAATGCTAAATAATATCATATTGTGCATGATAACTAAGCAGTCCCGATGATAACCATATCAGATAAATCATGCAAACTTTTATCTGATATTTCCTATGTTAAAGGTACACAGTTATTTCAGTGCTACTCAGACTCAAGGGGGGAGTGTAGGATCCTGGTACGTGCCTAACATAAGTATGCTTGGAATTTTGAAAGATTTTTCATATACTTAAATCTTATACCCTTGTCCCTAAACTTGTTGGATAGGGATGTCAGACATTTAAAATAAAGAATCTGAGCGACATAGGCTATTTCAACTGCATATAGTTTTCTTATTCAAGGATTGACCAATGATAGTTTACAAGGTTAAGTGTCTAGGAAAAACAATTTGTAATGGAACTTCTCTCAAGAAGGTGCAAAGTGACTAAAGATACTAGCAACATATGTTCTCTATAGATATGGTAAGATTTTTCTTAGTTTTTTTCAAATATTTTGAAGGATCCTTGAAAGTCATAACTTCTTGCTTATGTATCCAACATGAGTGTCAGACACAAATACTATAGGAAAAATAAAGAGTTGAAGCAACAGGCAACCTTAATTATAGTAATACGGGTCTAAACCCTTCTTCCAACTAAGAGAATTCTATGCATCTATACAACAAAGAAGTATTTTCAAAGGTGAAAGCAATCTCAGAAAAGATTTCCTCTTATAGTCAAGTAGTAAATTAAATAACGTCCCAAATGAAATGTTTTAAGTCTCTAACATTTATTCCGATTATAACACATGATTCAACCCATAAATATACTTGCAGGCATCTGTTTCATACATATGAGATTCCACTCGCAATTATAATCATAGCAATGAAAAAAAATATCATTTGAATACACGAACCTGGAAAGGATAAAAAACAGGATCACATTTTCAAGATGTAAACTCTGAACCTAAATCAGAGAGGCATAAGGATAAAATATATTTACCTGTAATATTGTGACCTGCGCGGAGAGATTGGTAGCTTCTGTTTGAAGAGTCTGAACTTTCCTCTCCAGCTCACTGGTGTATCGAATCTTCCTCTCCTTCGAACGCGCCGCGGATTGCCTGTTAGCCAGAATCCTAAAGAACACAAACAAACTTCATTTGCTATGAAAATTAATTCCACCAACTTACATTCATAAGACAACGTCTATGCTGCTCCAATTCTGACTCTTTATTGTCCCAAACATATAGGTATTCCGCACTTACTGAGAGTACCACTATTAGACCCTTCTAATATATCGGAGAACTTCAAAGGATTTGAGTGTCACCCTACTTCTTTTATTAAGGTTGAAGCTAGTGCACAAGGCTCCCAGACAAGTTCTTAATTCAAACAACCTTCCCAGCAGAGAGGCTGTTTGATCAAGCGAATAGTCACTAGAAAAGTGTTCATCATGACAGATTGACAGGCACCATCTTTCATTCTTCCCTTTTATTTTTTATTTATTAATAAAAGAAAGTAATTACTACTATAATACAAGCAAAAAGAGCTTAAACATGCTTGAGCTCAAACTAGAAATTCGAAGCTTGAACTCGATTGAATTTCATTTTAGCCTCAATTAAGATGTTTATTTGTAAGTAAAAGAAGCTCAATTCTCATATTTATTATTTGTGCTCGCTCATTAAAAAATACATTAAATATACACAAAAATAAAAAAAATAAAAACTCCATCAGATCAAAGATATTTTTTCAAGTCGAATTTGCGCATCGATGGAAGATCAAATCAAAACTAAAGAAAAACAAAACTTGTCTCACAGGAAACATAATTAATTAAAATAAGTTGTAAATTTTTTTCCATTAATTTGATTTTAAAATAAAAAGGATAAAAAAAAGCAGTAGCAAAAAGGATCAACTATCAGGAAAAAAACCCTACCTTTTAGCTCTCTTGGGATCAATAAGAGCAAGCTCGGCGAGTCTATCAGGAGCAATAGCCTTCTTAACACCGTCAACGGCCATCAAAGACTCAACCTCAAACGACGCCGTACCATCCATCGAGTTACTATTCCTGTGGTGAACCCTCTTCTCTCCCGCCACTCCTTTCCCGCCAAATTTCTCATCTCCAGCTCCTCCTGAAATAGCCGGTCCACTCAAGCCGAGTCCGTCGAAAAAATCCGAGTCAACAGAGAGACTACGGAGGTGGGAAGAGATTTGCCTAGGGTTACTGTGGGAGGAGCGAGGATGATGCCCGTTGGAGGAAGAATCGTCAGAGGAATAGATCGGAACGGGGACGACAGGTGGAGGAGTGGGATTGGAGGAGGAAGCCGGGAGGTCAAGGGAGGAAAGATCGAGGTCGGAAGGGTCGAAGAGGAGAAGATCATCGAAACGGAAAGTTGTGTCGGAGTGAGCTCGTCGGTGGTGAACTCCACGAGAAGGTATTTGGTCCATCTCCACTATCAGCTTTTGCACCACCGTTTCGGTAGAAATTGACGGAGGATAGTTCGGCGGTGGTGGTGGTTGAGTTTAAAATTTGTAAGAAATACGAGTTGAGAGAGCTTGGGGTGGAGAAAGGGATCTTTTGGTTGAAAAACAGATACACGTACAGAAGAGTTTGAACTTTGAACTAATTTTTTAATGAAAATTTAATTATTTTTTAATTGAGTTGACGTAATTTATTTTTTATTTATTAAAATCATAAAATTTATTGAAGTTCTCTTTCTTTGTTTGCCTCCTATGCGTATCTTTGACCTTCCTTTATATTTCCCATTTTTTATGAGAATTTAATAAAATTGGATTCCTCCCCAAATATTTATTAAAATTTTGATTGAAATGGTAAGATTAAAATTTTAAATATTATAATATTAAATATATATTTTAAATATTAAGATGCCATTAAAGCAATTGGGTATGTCGCAATATAGGCGGTAGCTCGATTCTAGAGGCAGAATTTCGAGCAATTATTGATGGGCTGAAAACGATTTGAGAGAATGGGGTGTATTGGCTACTAATTGAGAGTGATAGTAAAACAGTAGTAGACCTAATACTTGGAGTCAAAGTGATGGGCTCGCTAATATTAGAATTGGAGGTTCACAATGGATGACTAGGGATTGGTAAGTGGAGATTAGATATATACCACGAATAGTGAACATGGTTGTTGATGCTATAAACAAAGCGATAAGGTGTTTGATGGTGCAAGACGTAATATTGAGGGATAAGCATTGAGTAACTAACCTATTGTTATCAGTTGAGTGTTATAGTTCAACTTCTTTTTACAACTAAAAAAATATATATTTAATTCAGTTAAATTTTTAAAGAATAATAATTAATTTATATCTCATTAAAAAATAATTAATTTATATCATACTCATGACGTGGGGTGAAATTATATAATAAATATATTTATGAATATTTCATATTAAAAATGAATGAGAATGCGGTTGAATTGGTAAAATGAAAAGTTTGAAAATTATGATAACTTATGTTGAAATTGCTTTATGTGTTAATTTAAATTGATTTTTATATATTTTATAACAAATATAAAAAGACAAAAATATAAGAAGTTAAACATATTATATATAGTATAGAGGGATACTGATAGATGATATTGGTCACCACAATATAAATTAAATATAATAATATAAGACATATTAAAATTAAATGGGGAGTTCGTATTATTATTACAAATAGGATACATTCATATATATATATATATAATTAAATATATGTTTGAGCAAGTACAACGTAGAATAAATTAAATAAGGTTTTTATATTTTTAAAACCGTTATTATAAAAAAAAAGAATATATCATAAATACATGTTTGAGCAATTACAACATTAGAATTAAATCATTACAAAGTATAATGAATGAAGAATAGAAAAAAATTCAAACAAATCCATACATAGCATACGCACATGATGGGATTGGATACCCATACATCGCAATCGCACATGGTAATATTTAAATCTGGATGCTCAAGCATCCAATGCCTCCAACTTAATCAACAATGTCAAAATCTCGTTAATAATAAATTATTTATATTAAATACATGAACATAAATATTTGGATATTAAATTTTATATAATACTATTTTTTTTTAATATGTTATGGTTTAATGATTTGTTTGAGTTTTTTTAATTCATCAATTAAAAATAAAAAATAAAAAATGCCTGCCCTTGCATTGTCTTAATTTTATTGTTATGGATAGTTTGTTGAGGGGCCAAAAGTCATAAGGTGTGTTTGGTTGGGTGGAAATGTAGAGGGATGGAAGGAGGAAATGGAAAAATAGAAAGAAAATAGATTTTAAGTGTGTTTGGTAGGGAAGATGTAACGACCTAAAAATTTACGGGTATTGGAAAAGTGTATTTTCGGGTCACTTTTTTTTGTGAAACGGATTCGTAAATATTTATTAAAAATATTTACAAAATTAGTTGTGTGGTTAATTAGGTTTTGGTTAGGAGAATTAGCTTGAATTAAGGTTAATTAGGTATAAGGATTAAATCGAATTAAGTGTGAAAGCTTAATTATAGATTAAAGAAAAGTTAAAGGACTAAATAAATAAATAAATGAATTAGCAATATAAATGATAGTGGATGATTTTGAACATGAATTGGAGTAGGATATTGAATTGAGTTATGTATAAATTGAAATATTCAATGTTAAATTGTGTTGTATTAATGATTTTCAGTTATTTTAATTCCGTAGCAAACGTTGAGCCAAATGCACTTTTCCAATACCCGTAAATTTTTGGTTCGTTACAGAAGAAAAGTAAGAGAAAAGAAAATTGAAGAGATAATCATTTTTTATCCTAATGCATAAAAACTAATCCTCCCAAATTGGACTGACGAAAGGAAAGAAAAATGAGATTAATGTATATGTTAGTTCAAAATTATACATTTTCAAATGTTTTATTTTCTTTCCTTTCATTTTTCAACCCTACCAAGCAATGAAGAAATTTTTCTTTTCTTTCAGTTTTTTTCATATTTCCCACTAAGCACGTCTATAAAAGAAAAAAAATATATACATATTTCATCTTTCTATTTGTCTACCCATTCAATTTTTCATCTTTTCAATTTTTTTTTCCACTCTACCAAACAAAGTCTTAAGGTGATAAAGTTGCAGTTGATTAGAGAATAATGAGGAACAAAAATGAGAGAAGGTTTAGGAAAGTGGATGAAAGGGGATAAGGAATCAATGCCAGTCATAGATCAATATCCTTCTAAAGAGTAGAAGGTGTATAAATGACTTAACCTTATGTCGCATGACATGTTTTGACTACTTTGTTCATTGTTAGGTTGACAAGATGATGTGATGTTATCAAGTTATAATATATATATGTGTGATAAGTAATAGATGTTTTGTCGGAGTAGTTAGGTTGTCAAGGGTAGCTAACTTACATACCCTTGACAATATAGTGAAACAATTCGGACACTGGTAAATTAAGTTTGATCACCTTAACAAGGCATATGTAACAATAGTATACTAATTACAATTATAATAAGAATTTAAAGTTAAGATAGAATTGTTAGGGTTAATTATACATTATATCTCAATTTCACAACATTTTTGTAAAAGAGTAGCTAAAATATAAGACTAATATTCTATATAAAAATAATTCAAATAATTTGAAGTTTCAATGTGTTCAATTAGACCTATCTTTTCATTATTGGATTTACAAGATTTTAGTTTTTACTGTAACCTTTCTCTTATTATGCATAAATTCAAATACAATTGTTAACACTTAAAAAATATTCGATAAATATTAATTTTAAATTTAAGCATAAATTTGAGTGGTTGAGCTCTCCATAGTAAGAAAAATAAATAAATAAAAACATTTGAAAGATAGTGAGGGTGCATGAATGCTAACAAGACTTGTCACTCTCATTGCCCAATTAGTCAAGTGCGAAACTAAAAAAATTTTTGGGGCTGAAATTAAATTTTAATTTTTACGATAGAAAAAATATAATTTCACAATTTTAATAGACTAAATCTTTATAATTTTTTAAAAATTAAATTAATTTTTTATATTTTTAAGAGGCCAAAGTGTAATTTTATCATTATTAATTTAAATTTTTAAAATTTTTAAAAGGGTGCTATATGAAAAAAAATTCTATTTCAGGGGCATGCCCGCCAGCCCCTAATTTCGCAATTGCAATTAGCTATGTATTTTTTCTTTTTTCAATTAAGTGATTAAAATATTATTCTAATTACCTTTTGAAAATTACAAACTTAAAATTGAAGCATAAATAATAATCCCCTCATTACCAACCAATATATTGAAGCGATTTCTTTCAAACAAAAAAGGAATGGTCTCATAATTGGTACTCCACGAAAATTAATATTTAAGCTTCTAATAATATTTAATTTAAATTTTATGAAAGTAAAATATTTATGAAAAAAAAGCACCATTTTCAAGTTCAATATATTTAAGTAGTATTTTTTAGTTGTTTATCTATTTTTTATATAAAATTATTATAATAATATATATTCTTTAAAAATTATTTTAAATTTTTAATTAAATTTATATTTAATTAATTCGTAACACTAACTCAATTCGAAACATTAATTGGAATAGTATAGATTTTTCATTTTTTTTAAGGGAAGCTTGTTGTATGGATGTATATATATTTGATTATGGTTTTAGTCTTTTTATCATGTTAATTTTAATTTAGTATAATTTAAATTATTTATTTTTATAATATTATCGGTGAGTCCAAATTGATAACAATGTTAGTAACACAAAGTGATGATGTCAATTTTTCTATATTGTTATTCAAACACATCGTTAAAGCCACGTGAAAATCTAACCAATTATACTTAACTAATAATGAATTTACATATTAATCGAATATTACTTGAAACTGTTAAAAGAAAAATCACGTCATTACTTTAATAGCAACAACAAATGATGATATCAATTTAGGCCTAATAATAACAGCATAGAAGTAAGAACCGGTCCAGTTAGTTAATCCAACCTATTGAATTGAAAGTCAGATAACTAGCTCACGATTTATAATCGGAAATAGCTAAATTTATTTCGAATCGATAGAAAATAAAAATCTAAATTAAATAATATTAAAATAATGGTTTTCTAAAATTACAAAGAGAAAAAGATATTTTTCATTATTAATTTTTAAATATTATATGGATTACCGTTGAATTGTTGGCACATTAGCATCGTCATTAATTTGGGTCTCAAATCTTTTCCCAATTATTGTGGACAAAATGGAGGAAGTAAGAATGGAAAATCATAGCATATCGTCAACTAATCAATCAATTAATAATTCCTCCTTTGATTTTAAATTAAATTTAATGGTGTGTGCATTTTGTTCCAATCCCTACCTAGCAATGCTCAATCCAATTTGAGAGTGATGAGATTGAAAATAGTAGTAATAATTAAATTCTTTTAAAATAATAATTAAAATTATTAAATATAATTTAAAAAATACTATATCCATGTTTATATTAATAATAAATATATTTTTACATTAAATTATAATATATTATAAAATTGTAGTTATGTTAAATAATAATTGATTAATGAATAATTAAAATTTTATTTTAAAAAAATTCATAAGTTATATTTGTATTTATTTTATTATAATATTTTTTTTCTAAAGGAATATTTTTCATGTTTGTATTATTCATAAAAAGTATTTAATTATAAAAATTATTATTGATTCATATAATAGTAAATTCTATGTATTTATTAAAATATTAGAAAAATCAAAAGTATATACTTTTCATATGATATAATGAAAATAATAAAAAAACGACTTTGGTTAGATATTTTTTAATTGAAAAAAAAATGTCCGGGGAATTATAAAGGCGGTGTTAAAAATAAGTATAAATCGTTGATTGAGTATTAGCTTGATTGGTATGGATATTATTACCAATGTAGGAGGACATTGGTTCGAGTGCACTGAAGTGCATAATCTTCCTATTTATGGGTTGGAAAAGGGCTATAGGTAGTTTTAGGCATTATGTCAAAAAGAGCATATATGATTAAAACCTATAATGAGGAGAAGGATCATCACCTATACTTTTTTTTTAATGATATTAGTTATGTATTTTCAACCTAAAACTTTTCTAGGTTATTATATTGTTCGGTTCTAAACCTTCTCTTATTTTGTATGAAATGAAATCTTTTTCTCATTCAAAACAAAAGAAAAAGGAAATTTGATCAGTTTCGTATTTTAGAATTCATAATTCAAGAGTTATAACTTGAACCTGTTAATTTATGTATGGAAGTGAAAAATTATGTAAAAATATATTTATAAAAAAATTATGTAAAAATTTTAAAAAAAATTAATTGAAATTGTAAAATTAAAGTTATTAAATTATGGTGGTATAAGTTTAAATTCCATTATATTAATATTTTATAGATTTTTATAAAAATAAAAAAAATAATTTTTTTTTATCCTTTAAAAATATTATTAATTAAATTAGTATCCCATTAATTTGTGTAGTAATTCAATAAGAAAATATTATAGAATTTAGAGGGTAGTGGGAGTGATAGTATGCACTAATAAGTGAGGTGATTTGGGTACAATGTCTTCAACCCAAAATATGAACTTTTAGGACAAAGGATGGAGTCGTTTGAAAGTGTTTGCATCAAAATCAAATCAAATCTGGTCGCATGTCTTTGTCTCCATTTGTTTGACTTTGACATGATGCCCAACACTTTCCACTTCTGTCCCTATTACCTAGTGGAGCATTGTCTATTCGATCGGATTATCTCTTCCATTTCTCTGCATCCACTTTTAAATATTACTTTTATTTATAAGAATATTGTTTTAAATTCATGTTTCAGGGTGGGTTGATTATTTATTTATGAAAAATTATAGAATAATAATTCAAACGTTAAATTTGCTTTTGGAATTTAGTATTTTTATTTTTATTTTCAGAAATTTTTTATTTTTTTATTTAGGATATCAGCTTCATGTTGTTACCACCATGTTGATACATGTCTTAATAATGAAGAGATAGAAAGAAGAAAGTGGTGGTGCAAATGAGGTTGATTCACCTAAACAGACGAAGAGCCGGAGATAAACAAGAGGAGAAGGAAGACAACTGAGAAGGCTAGGAAGACAATATACTAAGAGTAAGAGCTCAAAGTTAACAATGGGGATGAAGATCCTTTTTCTTTGTTCTAGAGGGTATTTATAGAGGAGATCCTCTTGTCTGGTAGCAGTGACGTGATAAGATCGTTATTATCGCGGAGTGCGTAAGTGATGTACGTAGTGGGACCCATTCTTTTATTTCTTTTAAGAGAGTACGATGTTGTTATGCTCAGGTAGGTATCAATAGTCTTCAAATGATTACTCACATTTGGAGAAATACTCACATTGAAAAGCGGATGGCCTAAGCATAGTAGCAAGTAGCCTAATGAAAGGGAATGTTTCCTCTATTAGCATATGGTCCCATGGCAGGTGGCTAAATCGGGAAGTTGGGCAACTGAGGACGAGCCTAAGAATGGGAAGTGGAGAACTGTCTTCAAGCATCCACTTGGTGTCATCTAGAAGTGCCATGTATCTTGCCTGAGTGGGGGTAAAACACATTGTTAAAATTATTCTATTAAATTTATTGATGTCTCATTTTGAAATTTAAAAAAAATAAAAATCATTCATTTGGTAGTCACGCAACAATAAAAATAACGTTGAAGATGTTGATATATAATGACCAAAACTGAAATTTAACTATTGTCTTACCATATAAAAAAAAAGTAAGGTAAGCCGAAGAGCAAAATATATATAACTATGTAACATTTTAATAGAAAAGTTAACGATATTATCTATTTGGTCTAGTTAATAATATTATAAAAAAAATAGGGACCAAATTATGTTAGAAATTAATGCATAAATATTAAATCTCAAATTTAGACATAAAAGAGGGACCAAAATTACAAAAATAGTCACTTTTGTTTGTCTTAGATTATATTTTAGTCATTGAAATGTTACGTTTTAGTCATTTACGTTATAGTTTTCTTACAAAGTGGTCACTCTACCGTTAAGCTCCGTTACCTCCCTAATGGCGATCTTACGTGGCAGTCCAAATGGGTTTTAAATGCCAACTTGGATATCCTATGCGGCAGCCCAAATTAAATTTATTTAATTAAAAACCTATTTTCATCTGGCAACTGGACATCCTAGTTGGCATTTAAAACCCATTTGGATTGCCACGTAGGACTATCGTTAGGAAGGTAACAGAGTTTAACGGTAGAGTGACCACATCGTAACAAAATGATAACGTAAGCGACTAAAACGTAACATTTCAAACATAAGTGACAAATGTAATCTGAGGCAAACAAAAATGACTATTTTTATAGTTTAACCCAACTCTAAATATAATAAAAACCATATAATACAAAAAATTTAAAATAAAAATATAAACTATATGAAAAAAATACAAATAAACAAATTTATCAAAATCTAATATAAAAATCTTATTATTATACCAATGTTTCTATAACATATTATACATTAACTATAATTATGAATATTGATAAAAAAAATTACATGAAAATATATGACAAAAAAAAATTGGGAGTTATCGTAATAGCATTGATTTTATCATGTTCATGCGTTCATGTTATTTTCATACCATGTTTTATATTTGTGTTATTTTCTTAGGTTCAAAATGTTATAAATATATTTTTACATGTTAATAATCTGTTTTATCTGGTTTTTGATGCATTTTTTTTGTTACTTTTGTGTTATATTTTGTTTTGTATAGGATATTAAAACGACTTAATTTATCTGTGTGCTCATGTTATGTTGTGTCTAAATTTATATCATATTTTATATAATTTTTAATAGCGAGTCAATTTGAAGAAAAAAATTATATATTCATATCATGTTTTCGCTTTTGTTTTCATGTATTTAAGTTGTTATTGATTTTATAAGTTTGTACGTGTAAATAATTCAATCATATATAAATTTTGACACATTTATGTATTTGTATCGTTTTAATGTTATGTCGTGCTTTTATTAAATAATATTTGCATCATATAATTTCTTAATTTATCTCATATATTATCTAATTTATAATAATTATTTAATTTTAACTCTAATTTTTTCCATAATTAAATAATTGCACTTGTGTTTTTATTTTTATTTTTATAATCAATGTAAATATATTGCCATTCTTTCCTTCCCTTTTATCATTAGCCTTTCATATGAAGGAAGAATTTTTGGCCTTCCTTACTCTTCTTTAGCAAGAAATTATGTAAATTACCCCATCACAATCCAAAATTCGATTGTTGCGTAGTCAGAAAATTGAAGGGTTTAAAAATCAAATTCTGCCTCTAGTTTATAAATTTCCTTTTTCTGTCCTCCAAGGGTTGATTTTTTTTTTTTTTTGAATGGAATAAGTCAACCATGCAATTCAAGGAAAAAATATAACAAACATTTATTTTAGATGGTGAAAGACAAGTTTCATCAACACAACAATGGTTTTAGCCTCAGCATCAATAGATCATGACATGTTGACAATTGGCTATGACATGTAGGGGTATGCAAATTTCAGGTAAAACTGAATTAATTCGGTTAATCGATCAGTTAACCGAATTAATTCGGTCAAGGATCGGTTAATAATTTTTGAAAGTTCGGTTAACAGTTAATTCAGTTCAAAATCAGTTAATTAACCGAAATTTTATATTTTTATATACATTTTACATTAATTAAATTCGGTTAATTTTTTATATATGTTTTATACTTGTTTTAAACAAAAAAAAAATTCGGTTAACTGACCAAATTAACCGAAAAAGTTCAATTCGGTTAACGGTTAAAGGTTTAAAAGGGTCAATTAATTCGGTTAATGGTAGGTCGGGTCGGTTAACCGATTGAACACCTGTAATGACACGTTGACAATTGGCTTTGTCTCAACTCAAGCACGACATATCTGGAGTATTTGCAAGTACTTAATACAATAAGAAAATCAATCCCAAATGGTCCAAAGCGGCGAGCAAAAATTGACAAAAGAATCAAGTATTAACCAAACTAGGGAGGACGACAACAAAACCATCCCTAAAATCACTTGTAAAACTAAGATTATATGCATAAGCAAGACTAAAAAATGTGCTACAAGAGCAAACAAAAACTTCTAAAATATTTTTATGTTTGATGATATATTGATACTCGAATTGGTGTCTGGTTATTCAAACACGTTTATCTTTTTTCTATTTATAAGATTTAGAATCACGATCTTATTTAAAGAGTATCAAATTACTTATCATTCGATGTTGAATTGATAATTTGGGTCAACTTAATATTAAATTCGATTCAACTGTTGTTGTATCTATCTATAGGTTTAAATCGTAATTCTGCTTGTATTAAAAAAAAATATAATCATAGAAATTTTATTTATTTATTTTGGATGTTAATGAGGTGTCAAGTATGTTGTGAGTGTTTGGATAATATCATGGGATATTTTGTAATGGATAAAATATGGTACAAATTTTAAAACCAAAATCGAAAAGTTATCGAGGAAGCAAATGATAACTTTAACCGTTGCTTGATAATAGTAAAATCCTTGATCAAAGACAATACCGAACAAAATTAAAGAGAGGGGTAAAGTGGAATATGTGTGCCTAGTTTGGAAAGCAAAAAAAAAAAAAAAAAAAAAAGCATGCATCAAAAGAAGCCATTTATGTCTCTTTTTGTATGGAAAGAAATGAGAAATTAAGTTTTAAAAAGAGTAATTGGTGCATAATATCTGTTCAAGTTCTTTTTAAGGGTCGTCCAATAATTTAATACCCTTCACCGTAAATATGTCGGATTTGGACATCCTATTCCCTAACTAAAACATCTTTACTGATGCGTTTGGTTCATCAGAATGTACTATAGTTATGTCGAATAGAGTCAGAATTGAATAGAAATAGAATCGATGAATTCAATTTGGTTGAATGGAATGGAATATAACTGTAATAGTATTCTTGTATTTGGTTGAATGAAATGATATTGTAATAGCATAAGAAAAAAAATTAAAATGACCAAAATACCCTTAGCAGAAAATTTTTTTAGGCAGATGATTATTGTTATTGTTATTAAATTTTAATAAGATTATTATTGAAAATAATTTAATAAAAATAATAAATAATTTAACCATATTTTAACATAATTATTATTAAATATAATTTAATAAAAAATATAAATTAATAACATTCTTAATATAATTATTATTATATAAATTTAAAAAAATCAAAATATATAATACTATAAAAAAATATAATCTACTTTATTATTTTTAAACTGCAATACATATTTAATGTGCTAAAATATCATTAGTGAAACAAATAATTTAATTATTCTACAATAAAAAACAAAATATTAGAAGTAATAAATAACTTGAGAATTATATTTCACATCCAAGCATAATATTTATATATTAACAAAAGGTTACATGATTTCATTAGTTTATATGTCATAATCAATATGTTTTAAAATTTTACAACATCAAAAAGTTACAACATTGTAATGACATTCTATCATGTCATTATACCATCCAAATATTACAAACACAAAAAGTTACCAAAATATCATCAACGCAACCATGATTTTTAATGGTCGAAGAAGAAATCTTCCGACCCATTCCAATCGCATGTGAAGGTAAACTAAAGAAAATGAGCATTTGCGTTGGATGATCTGGAATTTTTCTCAATGCTCGATAGCGCTCATCCTTAGTTAAACCTTCTACTTCACATAATGTTGGATATAATTTCAGAGCACTTTCTTGAATGGTCATTTCTGACTTTTGTTGAATTAGCACTTCAGAGGCAATACTCTTACTGATTTCAAGGCCAACGGTCTGTATATTTTCCGCCAATAAAGTGGCAGCATCATTAAATGAAGTAGAAGAATCACTTGCATCAGAAATCTTTTTTTCTTCTTTGAAAATGTGGAATCACCTTGGTTTCTACCTGGTTGCGGTTGTGTAGCTGAAAGATCTATATCATCCAAAGAAACATCAGCTTTGCATCCATGGAAATCGTTTATTTCTTCATGAGTATTTGTAGTAGCCACATCCTCAACATCTATTTCTTCAATAATATCAGCGGCTGTTTGAGCATCTTTCCCAGTGGCTCGATCTTTTGCGTAGATGGCAATAAGTTGGTCATAATAAGGGAAACTCCGATGTTTGAATTGAGCGGCTTCTTTATGACTCTATAAAAATGAGGAATTCATATTAGATATAAATTTAGTCAAAATAAGATAATAAAGACTTGAAATAATTCTTACTTTTATATATAAGTTCCACACCGCATCTTCAGCAACAACAAGCTACCTATGCTCATCCCAACCAAAGCCGCTATTGTTTTTTCCACTAAGCATGTCATAAACGATTGACCAATCCCTTTTCAATGTCCTAATCCTCGATTCAAGATTAGGTTTAGCCTTCAACATGGCATGGGGTAAAATTTTTTCTAACATTTTTTCCAACTCATTTAAATAACCGGCTTTGAATCCCGTATCTGCATTAAAGGTTCCAACATTGTGCAAGTCGACCATACAAGCAACCAACGCAACATCTTCTTCTGGAACACATTTCCTTTTGGTTCCTCGAGAATTTTGGGAAGAAACACTTGATTGTGAAAAACCTGACATAATTATCTTAAGAAAAAAACGCAAATTAAAATTAAGTTCAATATTATGCATCAAAAGATCAACACTTTATAAAATTATAACACATGATGAATCAAAAGAAAATAAATTATTATTCAACAAGTCTAGTACAATACAAAAAAACAATTCAAACACCACCAAAGTTTCATAAACTAGATACATGAAATAACATAAACAACTTAACGTTTACTATTTTTACCCTAAACCTAACTAATTTCTAGATGTTTGTCATTCATCAAACATTTGGTTGGCTAGTTCCATCCTCCAAGTAGCCCATGCATCCGATGGATGAATATTTACGATATTCGGTTCATCATCATCTATCACATTACTAGGTAATCCTTCTTCCAACTCCGCTTCAATAGGATCAAGACTCATATAGGTTCGAATAAAATTATGGAGCAAACAACATGCAATAATGATTCTATTGTGCACCCTCACAGGATAGAATGATGGACTCCTAAGTATTCCCCATCTAAGTTTTAATAACTCAAAACATCTTTCAATAATATTACGCACTGAAGTATGTTTCATATTGAAAAATTCTTTTGGAGTACTTGGCTGGTAACCCTGACGCCACTCATTCAAATGGTATCTTTGTCCTCTAAAAGGCGCAAGAAATCCCTCACAATTTGTGTATCCAGCATCAACTAGATAATAACAACTTATAAAAAGAAACTATTTGTCATGGTTAATTTCCCAAAAAAGTATGATCTTAAAAATTAATTCAAATTCCTCTAATTTTGCACTTTACCATGAGGAACTTTTAGTCAATGTCTCCTACTAATGGCATCTTGAAGAACTCGTCCATCAGCAACAGAACCTTGCCAACCAGGAAGAACATAAACAAAATGCATATCAAGTGTACAAACACCTAACATATTTGTTGCTATGTCACCTTTTCGCGTTCGATATCTAGATTTATCAACTGTTGGAACCCTAATCTTGATGTGGGTTCCATCTAATGCACCTAAGCAATTCTACATCACATTTATAAAACCTCGAGTTAGGATACTATATTTAAATCTAAATGGACTAAATTATGTACGAGCTATATATAGAACTCACTCCAATACCTTGAACCATTTCCACCTTGGGTCCAGTAGAATTAGTCAGAATTGGCTCTGCCTTTTTAAATAACACATCTTGTAAGCGTATGACAACATTTAAAACATTGTGAAATGATCTGCTAACGGTTTCCCCGGACCTATTAAAGTGATGCTTGATAACTCTATTTTTAAGGTGATGAGAAATGATATGTAAAAACATTGCCACTTGCTCATCAACAAGCATGTTCCTTGACGACTTCAATCCCCCTAAAGTTTGTAACATCTTACATAGTTTAAAAAAGGTAATTCTATTCATCCTAACTTGTTCAATACAGGTCTCGTCACTAGCATATACAAGTCTTTTCACATAATCTCGTTGTATGACCCAATTTTACCCCAACCAGAGCCCAGTACCATTAACCAAAACTAATAAACAAAATCCAACAGCCCAGACCCAAACTCTAACCTAGGCCCACAACCTAAACATTGTGGGAACCCTAGCAGCAAACCCTAGCCCCACATGTGCCGCAACTGCCAGCAGCCCCACCTTCGCGCGCTGAACACCACATCCCGCGACGTGTGCCACTCCACCACGCCACGTCAGAGACGTGCTCGATCGTGTACCTGTAAATAAACAAAAATCAGTTGTAAAAAGAGGCTATAAAAGCCGAACAAAACGATGTAAAGGGGACGATTTTTGTTTGAAAAATAGGAGAGCAGTAAAGTTTTTTTTATAGAAATACATATACACAATATTCACAGATACACCAAAGAGATCGGCAAAAAAATAGAAAGGTTTTCGTTTGTTTTCTTTTATTTTTTTTCCTTCCGAATCTATTTCGTGTTGCTTCTTTTTTCTTCTCAAAGGATTTTCTTTTTTTTAAAAGAAAAATATATAAGTATTAAAACGAAAAAAAAGAGATAAAAACTCACTTTTTTGGGAATTCCGGCGCGGTGGTCGGCGTCAAAAACTTTGGCCGGATGCTTTGAAGGAGAGAAAAGTTTGAGAGAGTTTAAACCTTTTTTTTTTTGAATGGGGGAAAAGTGATTTTTTTTGTCAAAATTTTGACATTTATAAGGGATATTAAACGACGTCGTTTTGGGCCCTATTCCCAGGCGCCAAAACGGCGTCGTTTTGATGTTGGACCCGCGACCCGACCCGCACGGGGGGAGGATCCGCGTGTTTTCTTATTTTGGCTTTATTGCGCAAATAGCCCCTCCGCGTTTCTGGGTGTTTCAAATAGACTCGTTTTGTTTTTTCAATTGTGCCCTGTTATTCTATTTTTTATTTGATTTGGTCCGTGCTTTAAATGCTCGTTAGGGATCGGGGATAATTGAGTGTTGGCTCCTCCCCCTATTGTGCGCGTGTTTAATTCGGTCCTTCCCCTCTATTTTACTTCTGATTTTACCCTAAAACATCTGTTTTCGATTCAATTTTGTCCCTTTTGATTATTTTTGCTATTTTTACTATTAAATGAATTGATTTGAGTTTTCTTATTTTTATTATTATTAATTTACTATGTATATTGCCTTTACTTTCGTTATTGCTACTGTGTATATTATATTATTACAATCATATTTTTCTTATTATGTTTACTATTATATATTATTGTTTAATTTTTTTTTATTATATATTATATTTATTATATCTATTATCCTACTGCCATTAATATTATTAACATCATTATTACTATTACTTACTATTTTTATTACTGTTACTTTCACTACAGTAATTATTTTATTATTATTACTATTAAACTTAATATTCTTATTCTTATTTTAATTATTAATTCTATTTTTATTTTTACTAGTATTATTTCTATTATTATTAATATATATATTTTTACCATTACCTTTCTTATTTTACTTCATCATTATTACTTATCATTTTGTTTATTACTATTATATCTATTATTTTTATTTTTATTACTATAATTATATTCTTATTTTTATTTTTATTTCTTCTATTTTATTCAATATTTTTTTTCATTTCTTTTGTTTTCAACTTTTTCTTTTTTTTTTTATTATGTTAATTCTCATTTGTTTACTCTATGTTTTATTAACTTTCATTTATTTATTTATCTTTGATTATTTTATTCTATTATTGTTATTTATGTTTTCGACCCTCTTATTTTCGTTACGCATATCAATGTGGCAATTTATTTTCACAAATTCGTGTTACATTAATTTTATTCGATACATAGTTCTTTCCAAATAAAGGCAATATTTGGTGGTTGGAAATTCAAGGAATCGTGCCCTAACGTGCTGGGTTTTGGTTTTTTGTTTGACCAAATCATTAAATATCCTTTAAGATTGTGTCCGTTTTTTTTAAATTAAAAGAAGGCAATATTTTGTGCTTGGAATTTTTGAGAAATTGTGCCCAAACGTGCTGGGTTTCAATTTTTCGCTCGTCCAAAGGACTAAATATCCTTTTTAAAGTTTTGATTGTGTTTTCTCAACTTCAAAAATAAGGCAATATTTCATGTTTGGAAATTTGAGGGATCGTGCCCTAACGTGCTGAATTTCAGTTCATTCGTTTGGCCAAATAATGGAATACCCTTTTTAAAATGACAATGCATGAATTTTGGAAATCATGAAATGATCTTGGTATCAAAGGTTTGAAATATCGTATCCTAACGTGCTGGATGTGATATTTCATCCTTTTGGAACAAGAGAATTTCGATATCCAATTCGAATTTCCCAAACATTTTCCAAAGAATTCGTACTTTAAAATCTCTTCCAATTTTCGATATTAGGACATTAATCAATTAATAAGGTACCAATTTTGGGCGTTACGAGGGTGCTAATCCTTCCTCGTGCGTAACCGACTCCCGAACCTGTTTTCTTAAAATTCGTAGACCAAAACGTTTTCAAAAGTGGCCCAATCGCACTTCAAAAAAGATTGGTGGCGACTCCATGTTTTTAAAGTCGGCCCGTTTTTCCAAACAAAAAATGGTTCCGACACTCGTTTTGCATAAAAATCTAAAATATAGGATCTAATCCTTGGTCTATAAGTATGTAGGCTATGGATGGCACCCAATGCAACTAAGAACCAACTCGCAATTGTACACATTTGCAACCATATTGTAATAGCAAGACCAATTCTTTTACGCCTCTCACTTTGTACAATTAAAGGCAGACGAGCCATTACTGCAAGATATTAAAGTGTTACATATCTTCAAATCGTAGTAAAAGGGTCACATTTCTCCAATTCTAATTTCAATAACAGTAAAACAAAATCAAAGAATTTAATTGCTAAATAACTTACAGTGATTCAGTGAATACAAGATGCTCAACCCTGGGTGGAGGAAGCAGTCAAACAAGCCAAATAAGAAGAAGAAGCAATAACAACCTGTCAAAGAAAAATGAACCATACATATTAAGAATATTTACAAAGCACAAAATAGAAATTACAACCTGTCAAAGATGTTTACAATAACTTATTACAAGGAGGTAAAATAATTGCGACAAAAGAGATTTGCAGACACTATTTGTAGTTTATTAGTATTACAAGAAGACAGGCAAAAGGAAACATTTCATTTATTAGCATACATCATTTTTATTTACACGATAGCATAAATTTGCAATTTGGTTAAGTTTTTTTTTTTTTTTTTGAGATTTAATCTTGAATTAATTTGAGTTAAAAGTTTGAATCAGTACAAGAGGTTACCTATGACGGGTTTCGCTATCCCCTTCCCCTCCTTTCTTTTTTATTTAATTGTTAATCTTACATAAAAAGTGGAATTAAGAACAAGTTGAGCTGCTTGCTATAGGAATGTCCTTTTTCTTTATGCTTAGATTCATGAACATGGAAGATTGATGCACTAGAGTTTTTTTTTTTTTGTCTGTTTTACGGATTGTCATATAATTTTTTTCCCTAGTTAATTCTTAAGTTCCAATGAACGACGTGAATCACGATACCATTGTGACTGGCTAAGAAAATGATTTTCTGTTTGCTTCCTCGTAACATTGCATATTATGCTGCCTGAATCTTTTTCAAATCATTGTTATCATTGATTAGGTACAGGCTATTTGGCTGCTATGTAGCATGTCATTAACCTTAGTTTATGTAATGTTCTATTTATTTGTGGCATTTTCCTTTCGGAGATTTGATTCATCTTCACCAATATCATTCTTTAATTTGAGTTTCATTGCAGGATGGGTGGGACACTGTTTGGCCTCACAATCCTCAGACAGGGTGGAGTTACTGTGTTACAATTCCTTCTTGGATTATTCTGCCAACATCTGGAGGTTCAGATATTGTCGTGGTATACTTAATTTTCTTAGAAGAATTTATCTTTTTAATTAGATCAAAGTTGTCATTTTCAATGAAATTTGTTCTTTTCATCTAGCCATATTGCTATATGTTACTGCTCATGGTACACTAAAAAGATGTTTAGCAAGAAAAGCATGCTTAAGATGAGAGCGATGCAATATAGAGAGTATTTGAAAGGGATTGAAGTCAGGTTTATGAAGTATGTACATAGGAATGCTATGGTATTAGAAGGCGTTAGGTGATGCTCACTAGGCCATTGGCCAATGGGAATGCATTAGTACTGCAGCCACTTCAGGGTTTAGGACAACCTAGTCTAGTGAGGGAGAAAACAATAGCAAATCAATAGAAATAAGGATGAGAAACAAGTAAGATAGAAGTTTGAATATATTTTAAATATATAAATATAACTAATAAAGATTTAAATATATAATATTATATATTAAAATAAATTTTAATAGAAAAATAATTACATACTCAATATAAGTATTATATAAAATATTTTAACGTTAAACTAAACCAAAATATTTTGTTTTATTAGATTTGTTTAAGCTTGGAAATCCTAAAGGGGTGATGGAGATGATGATGATGATGGGCCATGGGATAAGTAAGATACGACCAAAAACAATAGTCTGTCTTTTAAAATTGCAACGGTAACTGACATTAGCAAACACCGACACTGGCTAAGCTTCGTTTTCGACTTGTGATTCTGTTTTTTGAAAAATTGTGTTTTATTTTATTTTTTATCTTTTTCAAATGAGAAGAAAGCTAAGGAGCATATCACCTAGCACAACATGTAGCTTTCAAGGACTGACAGCCTTACTAGGAAAGACCCTGATACAGCTCAGGCTGCACGGCCAACAAAAATGGCCACTGGACATAGCTGCCAAGCCAAGCCAAGACAAAAGAATAACCAACCACCATGCAACAGGCAGCCCCAAGGCTAGGTATAAATACCCAAGTACCAACTCTCTCTATCTTACTTCTCTGCTAGCTTGCTTTACCCATTACACTATCTCCTTTTCTAACTTAAGCATCAAAGAGCATTCTGGAGCACTGATGCCCCAAGGCTAGGTATAAATATCCAAGTACCAACTCTCTCTCACACTTCTTCTCTGCTAGCTTAAGCTCTTTTTTCATCCATTACACAATCTCCTTTGCTAACTTAAGCATCAGATAGCACTCTGGAGCATTGATACCCCCAAGGCTAGGTATAAATACCCAAGTAACTCTCTCTCACGATCTAGACTCTCTCATACTTCTTCTCTACTAGCTTAAGCTCTTGCTTTACCTGTTACAAAATCTCCTTTCCTGACTTAAACATCATAGAGCGCTCCGGAGCATTGGCACCACCCCAGCTCACGTGTACTTTGCTATAAGCTTTAGCAACAAAAGTCCATCACCAAGAGGACTCCGACATAAATAATATAGGAAAACAATCTAAAAACATCTCACCTTGCTATGAACGTCGAAGTTGCAGCAAAATTTGATTGATGAATTACCCGAGGAGCGGTTCCATAATAAGTCATTCTCCACAATGATCCATGTTTGACTAAGAAGTTATAGCTCTTTGGCAATTGATTAAATGGCCAGGGTGTATGATCCGACCACAAATCAGTAACAAACACCTGCAATATAACACCAATCTTGACATACAGAACAAAAGTACATTAAAAACGTATGCACCCATTATCTACTAATTCTTCAATCAATTTGTCAAGAAACTGCAGAAACATAAAGATAAATAAAACTGAAATATGCCTATATTGATACCAGAAAAAAAATGAAATGAAATGAATTTTCTCAATTTCTTAACTAAAAAAAAATTTATATTGATGTGGTGAAATGTTTTATATAGATAATCACTTAATTATAAAACATATCACCACATCAATAGCCACCACCCTTCTGCTTGGTCTTGAGCCACGAAGCTATAACAACTGAACTTGCAAGCAGTGATTTGGTTTCACATAATAATAGAGCTATAAAACACCAGCTAAACCAAGACTAGATAATAAGGATATACGAATGTGTCAAAATCTAAATAATGTAAATAATTAACATGTCAAAATTTATATAAAATATGTAATAACTTTAACACAGATAATAACACAAACACTTGATGCTGTAAACGATTTCAGTCTTATTGCAAAACCAATTCGAGTAGATAAAGCACTTTACAAACTGAACCACTTCCTATAACCAAAACCAATTAAGATTTTGAGTATCTTTAATTCTAAAATTTTCAAAAGCCCAGAATAAAAATTGGCAAATTCCAACAACATAAAAACTAAATCTTTTTCCCCTTATATGTACGAGTTTTTGTTAATAAAACCCAATTTCCAGATCAAAGGAAATGCCCCAAATTTCAAAGAATGAGATCAGAAATAGGATTAACAAACATGGGCATTGAGGTTTTAGACTAAATCAGATGTTTTGTAACACCCCAAACCCGGCCCAAACACTACAACCGGATCTGGTATGTCACTTGAGTGATTTTACAAAAACATGTGGCACTTTTGAGAAAACAATTATCAGGTTTAGATAGTCATACCGAAAACTTAATAATTTATTAAGTTCATATAAGATATAAAGTTATAAAATGCCGTGGTGAATTTTAAATAGAAACCGAAATTTCATACATGTCTTAGCTTAGTTTAAACATAAAATTTAAATGCCCATAAATGAAAGCCCAACATGAATCCAAAACATAAATAATAGTCTAGTGGCCCAAGGTCTTATTACAACGAAATATAAAACCCACTTAAATAAATTTCTTAAAAATAGATAAATAGAGTAAAGTCTTTTCTTTGAATCCTCGAGTGACTCTATCGCATGGCCAACTTGCTCTCCTCTCGGCCGGTCCGATGCACTAAGTGCTACACAAAATTGTTAAAATAATAGGGTGAGTCGCGAAACTCGATGTGCAACCCTCGTGCACCATCGATTGGGCCTTAGCCCACGAGATCGAATATAGAACATAGTATAGTAGATAACATACATAAAACCCAACCCAATCCTAGGTTTCCAACCGCTACACACCACCCTTACCTGCAAATCACACTATTGGGGATTTCTACAATCAACCCACACCACTACACACCATCGATGGCGGTCATGCTGCGAGCTTAGTCGCTCATCGTCAAAGTCGTGACAAAGTCACCAGGTGAAATGGCAAGAGCCACGAAAGCAGAGTTGTGACAGAGTCACCAGGCTGAAATGGCATAAGCCACCAGAACAGATCACTTCCCCTTCATCAATCACCCAACCCCAAGCATATATAGAGATCGACATACAAAACATATCGTTTTAACAGAAACATTTACTGATGAATGGCAGAAATCACTAACCTGATATTTAGCCTTTACCCTTCTCGGGTTTCCAAACGTTATGCCGGGATTTCGGTATTTAACAGAGTATAGCAGATTTATCACATGTATATATATATATATATTAGCAAACAATCTAATGGTGTGAGAAGTTACACACCTGATTTCACGAAGTACTAAACTCTTAGTCGGTATCCTTGCTATCCGGATTTATAACTTGGTTCAACAAAAGCCGAAAAATCACGAAGATTTGACCTCCCCTACATTCGGCCAAGGGTTAATAAATACCCAAATTTACACGTTAAAAATCAATAGGTCTCCTTACCTTGAAATTCCAAAAGTAACACTATTTGAGTGTTATTGAACTATGACTTAGAGATCTATGCGATTGACTCCACTTCAGATCCTGGAATGCCGAAAATAAGAGAAAAACAATAGATTAGTCACTAAATAGCCATTCGGCTAGAGACTTTGAAAAGCCGGAAAAGATTGGGATCCCACAAATCAATACTTACCTAAAATTCCCTTCAGATTTCGACACAAGCAGACACCTCAGAGTGGTTTCGGCAATCACAGGAGACGAGATCTCTCGATTTCGGCTTTTATGAAAATCCCGAAAAAGATGAACTGATGCGTTTTTGGCTTTCAGAGATTCTGAGTGTGGTATTTCGGCTTTTAGAAGAATGGAATGGAGTTTCGATTTTGGCTTATGAAGAGTAAACAAAAGAGAGCCTTTGCAATTTCGGCTAGGAAGTAATTTAATGTAAGAAGAAAAAGACTAGAGAATTTTGGCAACAGAGAAAAGCTGAAAGAAAGTTCTCGAGAGAAACTAATGAAATTTCTAGCACACCCCTTGCCTATCTTTGAATCGATTTTCCCCCTCTCCTGTGTTTGATTTTCGGCCAACTCTGCAACTAAGAGATCACTTTTATCATTCTATCCTTTATCCACAATAGAGCACTCATCCAACAAAGACCTAATTATCTCCACTTTTCCCTCATTTATCGACTTTTAGTTATCCATAAAAAAACAATAAAACTCCTACAATTTAGCCTTGTAGCCGTCCCTCTTTTATCCCCTTTAGAGTCTTGAATTTGGCCCAAAACTTGGGCTCCAAGCAGCCAAAATTTGGGCCCTCACCATCCCTTAATAACGCCACACCCTTTTCTCCTTTGTGGCGCCACCTTGCTTTGGGCATAAGCCCAATCGACATTTAAAACACAGATAACTACCTTTTAAAGTGCTAGAGTGCCTACACAGATATTTAGTCAAGGCCTCAGCCCATTCTCGAACCCAATCTGGACCTCAAATTCTTAATTAACATATTTAAGCATACACTACACAAAAATGCACAAGCCCATAAATTCAGGATGTTACATGTTTAAACTTCACATCTAAAACGAATGAAGAAATCTTCAGGGGAGAAGCAAGCGAAATAAATTCAGTAAGAACCTTCAGGGGCCAGCTAGCGATAAATCTCCTAAACCCATCCATACAGAAAGGAAAGGCCAAGGCGGGTACATAGAAATCTTACCCGAGAACTGCAAGAAATTGAAATTGAAATAATACCTGCCTCTACTGACAATGGGGCCAAGCTTGCAACCTTCTTCCAAGGGATCTGAAATTTCACTCCATTTCATAAGCCTGTCCAAAAATTCTGCCGCAATACTTTCAAGAACTCGTGGTAGCAGAATCCTGTCATGAAGTTATGAGGAAGGAGAATAGAATCTTGTTTTAGGAGCTTATCATAAAAAAAGAAAACGTACCCTTTGGGGAGATGAAGATGAAGGCTAATCGATGCTTGATTTGGGGATAAATGTTGGAAGAAATCTGGAGCAGAATTTTTGGGAGAAGAAAGTAGGCTATTTTGGTCCCAAAATGTGAAAATGTATTTGGCGTGTGGTGTTGAATAGCAATTCAGAGCCCCCACCCCTGAATATCTATTACAACAGCTGAGGGAATATGGGTGTAATAGCAAAGCGATGGAATCACATAAACGGTGAACCAAACTTGGAAATTACTGTAGCGCGCGGAATAGGGCAGGAATGGAATAGCAATTCCATCCAACCAAACATATTGTTAATGTTGTTTGCAATATTGAAATCATTTTTCCTTGGAACATCTTCTGTGAAGATGCCAGTATCCTAATTGTAGTCAGTTTCGGTTGGATGCAATATTTTAGGCTGGTTTTTTAGGTCAGGACTCTACTCGGTTCAAAAAAATGAGTTTAAAATTTTGTTTTAAGTTCAATCCAAACTAAAAATACTAAATTCGAGTCTAATTTACCTGCTCGTATTAATCTTTTTAAGATTTTTTTTTATAAAAATAAATTTAAAAAATATAATACATCAAATACACTAAAAATATTAAAATAAATGTCTCCCAACAAATTAAAAATACATTAAAAAAAAGTCTTTATACTTAAATAACACTAAGATAGTTGCAACTAGAGTTGTTCATGGGTCGGGCCGCTCGGCTTGCCCCAAAATTGAGAGGGTTTAGGCAAAAATATAGGTTTGAAAAATGGACTTGGGCAAAAGAACAAGGCCCGTTTAGAAAATGAGTTGGGCCTTGGGTAAGGTTTTTTGGCCCGGGTCCGACTTGACCCGAATTTTCAATAAAAAAAACCCTGTTATTTTTGTTGTTATTTTTTCATATGTTGCTGCTATTTTCTCAATTTTTGCCACTATTTTGCTACAATTTTACTATTATGTTGTTACTATTTTATTGTTAATGTTTGGATATTATATATCACTTGTTTTATTGTTAATTTTGCTACTATTTTAGAGATATTTGCTTGTTAAGTTGCACTTATCTAAGTGTTTTATAAGTATAAAGATTTTTTTAATTTTATTTTCAATTTGTTGGGAAATATTTATTTTAATATTTTTAGTGTATTTGGTGTATTATATTTTTAAAATTAAAAATTAAAAAATTAATACAGGTCAGGCCCGAGTTTTAGCATTTTTATCCGAGTCAGGCTTGGGCAAAAATTTAGGCCCATTTTTGGGCCGAGACGGGCTCAGGCTTACAATTTGGTTAGGCCCCAGCCCATGGACAACTCTAGTTGCAACTTAGCAAGCAAATGCCTCTAAAATATTAACAAAATTAAAAACAAAAGTTATACAATATTCAAACAATAACAACAAAATAAGTAGCAATATAATAATGAAACGATAGTTAAATAACAGCAAAATGGTAGCAAAGCAGCTGATTCGGGTTGGGGGGAAAATTCTACCCGAGGCTCGACCCATTTTCTGAACAGGTCTTATTTTTGTCCAACTCATTTTTTAAGCATATACTTTTATCCAAACTCTTTCACATTTTGAATGGACCTTTAAGCATGAACGAGTAACCCGATCCATGAGATGGGAGCAAAATAACAATATAATTAATAATATTTGTGAGAAAAAAATATAATAAATAAACATATATCCAATATTTTAAGTTTGTAAAATTGTTTCAATTCTTTTATTGTTATAATTATTCTGAAATATCTGTATTTAAGATTTATGTCCTATACATATATATATATATAATCATCTAAAAAATATCAAATAATACAGGGCGAAACAGGAGCTGTCAGTCTCTAAAATGAAAAAAATTTCATTTAGGCATTTTAAAATTTTAAATTAATAAAAGTAAAATTGCACTTTGACCTCCCCTAAAATTGATAAAAATTTAATTTAATACTTTAAAAATTATAAAGATAGAGGTTGTTAAAATGATAAAATTGTATTTTTATTATTATAAAAATTACAATTTAATTTCGACCCCTAAAAAAATTTTCTATCTTGACCTCTGAATAATATCCAAATTTAAAGAATTCAAATAACATAGAGTAAAGCTAATGGAAGAGTTAGTGGTTGTCACGTAGATGGCACACTCCTTTGGTTTATTTAATAGAGAAAGGATTGTATGAAACAGTGACGCCATATCATCTGTATCCCTTTCAAATATTTTTATGCCACATCAGTATTTTCATCCTGAATTTCAGGATTTTCATATTTAATATTATTATTATCTTATTTCCACTCTTCTTTTCACACGACTTAGTGCTCTCCCATTCACTAATCCATTTTTGGAATCTTTAGAGAGTTCTTGTAATTAATTAAATCACTCTTATTAAATTAGTTAATTTTATTATTATTATTAAAAAAAGTTAAATAATATTAAATTAGAATAAAATTAATATTTACTATTTAATAGAATTAATATTTTTAAAGTTTTGATAGTTCTGTAAATTAAATTTTTTGTTTGGAGTTGAATTATAATTAAATAATAATAATTTTCAAGATATTTTTTATATAGTAAATATTAACTTTATTGCAATTTGGATTTATTTGATATTTTATAATAACATCAGGACTAAATTGATTTATTTAATACTAAAGAAACTAATTTAATTATGTCTCTACAATACAAAGACCTCTCAAGTACTTTAATCATTTTTAAATAAACACTTGCGATATTGGAACTATATTATAAAAAAAATTTAAGTAAGAAATTAATAAGATTTTTATTAAAATGAAAATTTTGAGATTTTGAGAATTTGTTGTGTTAACTTTACGATATGTTTTTTTTTAAAAGTTTACTTTATATTTTAATTATTTTTTTTATGAATTTTATATAAAAAATATAAAAAGACGAACAAAATCTTTGTGATAATATTTATTTGTTATCTTTTAAAGAGAATGATATGTGAAAACTATTATAAGTATAATGTAAATATTAAAAAAAATTAAATTGTTTATGTTTAAAAATTTAATAAAAGAATAAAAAGTATTATTGATGTTGGATATCAATAAAGGAAGAGACATGAATAAGAAAGTGGTGGTACTAATGGAGGTTGTTCACCTTGTTTGGATGGAGAGCTAGAGGAAGTAAGTCAGTAAGGAAGTTGAGGTTGAAAAGGAGGTTTGAATGCTTGAGAGTTGATTCTTTTTTTATCGCGTTGTGAGATATTTATAGAGGAGGTTTCATGTTTGGTGGCATTAACGTGGTGCATCTTGCTATCATGCTATCATTGTGGGATGCACGGGAAAGATGTATTTGATGAGATGCATTTTGTTATTCCTTCTAAATCATGATGCAAAGTGGTTAGGCCCACATGAGGTTTGGTGGGCTTTTTATAAAAATAACCTTAAAAAATTAATTAATTACTTAAATAATCTATTTTTGATAAAATACGAAAATAATCCAAAACCTACAGTAAAAGTTGGTGGAGCCAAAGTGTTTGGTGCCACCAACATGCCACATCAGCAATCTACATTAAAAAAAATAATTTTTTGGTGGAGCCATGTAGAATGGCTCTACTTGTATAAATACTAGGAAAATACTGTGATTTTTGAAAGTATAAGGGGGGACTTTAGCAATTTTACCTTTTCCTGGTGGAGCCAAATAAATTGGCGTCACCAGATTTCAAGAAATTTGCTCCTGACACCCTATTTCCCTATTAAAACAGTTTAAGGCCATTTTTTTATTTTTTTCCCTTCACGTCTATTTCTTTTCCTTTTTTCTTTCTTTTTAAGTTTTTATTTATTTACTTTCTTTTAAGTTTTTTTTTTTATTTGTCCTTATTTATTTTATTTGTTTATTTATTATTGATTTTAAAAAACTTGAAATGTATATTTGAAATGTTTTATAATATTTTTTTAAAAATTTAAATATATTTTTAATAATATAAAACATTTAAATATTTTAAAGATATGACCCTTCAAATTTATTATTAGTTTTATAATATTTTAAATGTATATTTTAAATATTTTTTAATTTTACATATAATGTAACATCCTGAAAAGGGCCTATGCATTTTTGGTTTAATTGTACGAAATGACATATCTTATGTGTTATGAATATATTTTGAACACTTTTGGAAACCTGGAAATGTATGGAAATGTTAAGTTTAAAAGAGGAAAGTGAACATTTTTAGAACCTTGGAAATGTAAGGAAATGTCATGGAAATGTAAGGAAATGTCTTGTAAGGAAATGTCATGGAAATGTAAGGAAATGTCAAGTTTACAGAGCCGATCGAAAATTTTTGGAAACTTAGAAATGACCTAGAAATGACGAGTTTTAAGGTTTAAAAGGGGAAATTAAGGCAAGGTGGCCTTAAAAGAAAAAGTTTGTGAAATTTGACACATAAACAGGCTTGGAAAAGTGGTGCAAAGATGCCACTTAGGGCCTATGGAAATGGCGCCATATGCAAGAGGAATGGGCCTAAGTTCGAGTCACATGGGAAGCAAATAAAAGAAATTTTATTTTGCTACAAGGAGCAGAGAGAGGAGGACGGCACATGGCTATAAATTAGGAGCTTTTATTCTTTTATAAATAGTGGATAAATAAGGGATTTATTTATCATTATTTTCAAGAGATAATTGTTGGATTAAATTCTTTTAATTTGAATAAAGAGATAAAGAGGAAAATAAGGGAGAAGTGATGGCCAAGTAAGGGACTTTGAGTTTAATAATTTCGGCTAAGTAAGGATAGTTGCTGAATTATCTTTTATTTTAAGTGATAATTAAAGGATAAAGTTATCAGATAGAGGAGTGGTGGCCAAGTAAGGGACTCCTTAGATGATAATTTCGGCTATAAAAGGAAGGAAGGAGGGCTACTCATCAATTTGTGCTTCCTCCTTTCTCTGCCGAATTCTCTTCACCAAATCTTCTTCTTCTTTTATTTTTGCCAAGCCGAAATACCTTGTGTTCTAGCCGAATCCTCCATCTTTATTCTTCCTTTTCTTTTCTTCCCAATCCATCAAAAGCCGAATCTTGGAAGGGCTTCAAGCATAGGTGCTGTCGATTTCTTCAAAGGTAAGAACAAGTTTAATTCCCATTCTTTTCTTTTAGATTAGCCGAGAGATAATCTAACCCCATACATATTATGGTTGCCGAATATGGAAGGACCTTTCGGGATTATCAGAGTAGTCGACTAAAAGGAGGAGTATTCGGGATTTCTAAGATTAAGGTAAGACATGTGAATATTCGGTCAAAGGCCTTGATTTATGTTTGATGATTAAGATTAAGTCTAACGTAAGGTTTTAGGGATTTTGACATTCCTAGTGAAACAAGGAACAGTTTCTGGATTTGTTGGTGTTCTAATCGGCAACAAGGTAAGAATACTAATCCTACTAGGATTTGGAGTTTTGGCCAATGGCTTTTTATTAAGGTAATAAGTGATAAATCAATGTAGGGATTAAGGATCTAAGCATTAGATCAAGCTTTTCGGGATCTCAAGGAAATTTTAAGCGAATCGGTGTGTACCCCACACTAATTCTTAATATGTTTTATGGTCGTGTTTAATTAAAATATGTGATAATAAGAATATGAAAGTGGCTAAGGTACCATGATATGGTACAAAGTACTCAGTCACGTTTCCTACTTCCACTAGGATTATGAAATATGTTATTTATAACATGTGAAAATTTATAAGAATGTGAATTTAAGTATGATATGCATGATATGAATAATATGGGTCATTCGGGATATACGAAAAAGGGGAGTGAAGGTGATGACTACGGTCTCACTATCTGAATGTGGTGACTTCGGTCACATTATCCGAATGTGGTAACCGGTTACATTATTCGAATGTGGTGTCTCATGACACAATTATCTGAGTGGCTATGCCACAAATTTTATATGGGCGATGAGCACGCCGATCGCAGCTGATTGCCTTCGCCGATGGTGTGTAGTGGATGGAGGGTTGACTTAGTAGTCCCCACGGTGTGGGCGGCAGTGCGGGGTGTGTAGCGGATGGACAACTAGGTTTGGGTTTGGGAATGCATCATAACTTTGTATTCTATGTTTTGAATGTGTAATATGTGATATGCCTGATTCTATTATGATTTAGTGTCCTGTACACATTGAGTCTGTTTGACTCACCCCGTTGGGGAACATTTTTCAGGTGATGAACAGTGATGGACCGGGACGGCAGAACTTGTGGTGGCCATGCTCAACATGAAGTTTATATTTTTGAGGACTCTTGAATTTATTTTAGTACTTTGAATTATTTTGGGAATTATTTGATGTAATAAGGCCATAGTTGAATTACTTTACACTTATTTTTATTTATTATGATTATGAATTTTATCTATTAAAATTTAATTAAAATTTCTTTTAAACTAAACCCTAAATATTTTGTCACTTAAGATAAAAGGGATTTCAATATAAAACGAACCTATTTTCAACACAAGCCCAACCCAAAACAATATTTTTCTTAAAATCACACAAGTTTTCCTAAGAACAAAAGAATTTTGAACCGGTTTACTTGAGGAACATACCAAATCTGGTCAAAGCTCGTGGGCCGGGTTTGGGGTGTTTCATATAATTTTTTAAATTATGATTTTTTAATTATTTTAAAGATATTCAAACCTTTTTTTAAATTCTATTTAAAATTTAAAAAATAATATTTTATATAAAAAAGTGAAATTTGAATTAATTAGAAAAATAAAAAATATTTGTTAAAAATGATTTATTTGTAAAAAAATATAACTTTATTTAAAAAATATATATTAAAAAAGTAAAAATTAAAATTAAAAATTTAAAAAATATATTATAACTGGTCACATCGTGTCAGTGATATCAGCAATGTGACCAGTCATTATTCTAATTATTAATTAAAAAAAAAACATGAATGTTATATAAGATGGGGTTTGGTCCACCTTCAGAAGGATGAAAAGAGAAAAAAAAAAGTAAGTTATTTATAATTTTTATTTTGTAGTTTTATATTTTATAGTTATTGTAATATAATAATTAATTATATTGTATTTATATTTTTTATTTATATTATGTAGATATCAAAATGCCTTCTGGAGCAAATACGGATCACACTTCATCGAGGATCAACGAAACAGTAAAATTAATTATAAATTAAATAAAAAAATTGTTTTAATTTCTCGTTTTTTCTTGATAAACGCTACTTTGTTCAGCGTGTTTTAATTGCATGAAACTGATCTCTATTTGGTTGTTATTATTCCTTTTTAACTATTTTCTTGCATGAAATTAATCTCTACGTGTTAGTTATAATTTTTTTAATTTAGTACACATTCATAAATTTATATATTATTTTTTTTAATATGACGACATTTATGCTTAATTTTACTGTTTACTGTGTTTGGTTCCATTTGTGGGGTACAAAAAAATTATATTTGTCTTTAACGAGTGAATTTTTTTATAAAAATTCTCGTATGTAAGATAAATTTTCGAGTTTTAATATGCCTAGTTTATATTATATGTAAAACTCTATGTATTATTATAGATATCAATTCAATAAAAATAAGTCTTTTTTATTTTTATATTTACCTATACCACTTATAGTTTTTTAGGACATTATTTTTTTTATGTACTTTTTGTAGTTATATAGTTGCCTTTAGTTTTAATGTTTAACTATGATTAGGACATAATAATCGCATTTGATTTCTACGTGTTATTATTAATATTTTATGACAAATATTCATTCTATTATTAATATTTTAATACTTATTTAATTTAACTTAAATAAAAAATACTTAGAATGACTGCGTTGGTATAGTATAAGTGTGATGTTTTTGTTCTCTCAACCTTTCAATTTTACTCTTCAATATATAATTTTATGTTTAAATTATATAGATAATTGATTTATCATATTTTTATAAAAAATTTACCATACAGGATGTTTATCGCGTTTTGAGGTCGCGGTTTCATTTTCCCAAGTACGATCCGGACGAGCGGATCATGCCATACTTACAGTTGGCGGAATTTGGAGACGTCGCATTGATCCGGAGGTTTGACTTGAGGGCGAACTTAATATCCGCCTTGGTTGAGCGGTGGTGTACGGAGACCCACACCTTCATTATGCCGTGCAGGGAGTGCACTATCACATTGGAAGACGTCGCTATGCAACTTGTGTTACGAGTTGACGGTGCTGTGGTCACGGGTCGAAGCAAAGTGTTGGAACCTTCAGTACTATGCCATAGATTGCTTGGACGGTCCCCTAGTGATGGGAAACAGAATTTCACATGCTTGACATTGGCATGGTCGAGAGTAAATTTTAAGGAGTTATCGAGCACTGCCTGTAACACCCTCTAACCCTTATCCGTCGCCGAAATAGGGTTACAGAGCATTACCGAACATTTCAGAACAAATACAAACATTTCACAATTCAATAAGTATACATTACATAAATTAATCATATAGTCCATTTTTGAGATCCTCGAGGCCCAAAATACGTGTTAAAATCAAATCAGGACTCAATCGGAAACTCAGAGAATTTTTCACGAAATTTCAATTTTTTTCCTAGGTGCAAGGCTCACACGCCCATGTGGTCAAGGAACACGTCCATGTGACCTTATGACATGCCCATGCTTCAGGCCGTGTTCTACCCACTAATTGTTCAACCAATCCAAAACATAATCAAATACATCCAAAATATAACAAATAATCAATTTAATAAACTAACTAATGTACATTCATAAATACTTCATATGTTTTATCCAAATCAATCTAAATTTGTATATAACAAATTCATTCATACTTTAACCAAAATATGCTATTTTGTCACCTTAACAAACACATAACTTATATTTATGTATATTTTCCTTAAAAAAAAAACCCTTATATTTATGTATATAAAACCAACCATTATCACAATATAACATCATTTATAATCATTTTCCAAAATAACAAACATAACATCCTAGGTACGTGCCATTTACCAAAAAGAAATGTACTTCACCACAATGAGTTCGGGATCGGCCTTGGATGCTGATTCGACGTTCGAACTTTAACCTAACCTGCGCACGGAAAATAAACCATACGCTAAGTACAAACTCAGTGATATTTCTATAATCCGAATACTTTAAATAAATAACATTGTATAAAATATACACTTTAACCATACATAAACATTAACTAATCAATAAATCAATTCATCTATTATTGCTTTCATTTCTCATCAATAGCTTTCTCACTTTGATTTACATATCAATTGGCAATAACAATACTCTTTTCATGAACTCTTAGTCCATGTATCACTATTGTACAATCCAAATCAATATCCAATTTCAAATTCACATTCATTGTCATTCAATATCAATCTTATTGCCAATTTATTTATTTACCCCTATTAACAAGACTCGGACTTTGGCGGATACACGAATCCAACCAAAACACACCAGTATGGCACCCAGTGCCTCATCGGATAAATCGAAGTAATAAGTTGACACCCAGTGTCTCATCGGCCTTGCTGAAGTAAGTTGGTACCCAGTACCTCATCGAATTTATTCGAAGTAATAATATAACACCCAGTGTCTCATCGACTCGAAGTCGAAGTATCCCTGAACACTTCCAATCCTATGGCATGCCAACTATATCCGACTCAGCCCGATACAGTTAATAGAGTTTCCAAATCACTTTTCAATTTTCCAATCAATACACATTTCAATTCAAATAATCACATACACTCATAATTAAACTCAATTAAATTTTCATATTTCAATATAATCAATATCCAATATCCACATTCACATTAATCACAAATCCACTTATATGCAATTCAATATCAACAATACTAATACTCACCTTAGTTTCACTTACCATGCATATTAAATAATAAATTTAATAAATAATTATTAGATTCGGATTATAGAAATACAAACCGAAATTTTCGAGCTAATCCTTGTTGACTTTGTCTTTTCCTTTCCTAGCCGAGGTCTCCGGCTCAACGTTTGCTACGGAATTAAAATAATTAAAAATCATCAATACAACACAATTTAACATTGAATATTTCAATTTATACACAACTTTTGTCTAAATTCCAATTTAATCCTTAAATTAAACTAACTCTTTTTCTTACAAAACTAATTTCATATCTCAATCCAATTTCCACTTTAATCTAATTTCAACTCCCTAATTTCATCACAAAACCCTAATTTCAAAATTCTCTCAATTCAATCCCTATTACTTAAAACTTATGATTTATTTTACAATTAAATCTCTTTTCACTTCTAACTTGAAATTCTATCAATTTAACCCCTAATACTTCAATTTATTCAACATGAACAACATCTAAAAATCCACTAAATTTCAAAATTTTAACTTAAATCAAGTAGTATTTTGTTCTAGGATTCCAAAAACATAAAAATTACAAGAAAATGGGCTAAATTGACTTACCTCTTAAGCTTCAAACCTTGAAACCCTAATTTTTCCCTTTCTTTTTCTTTCTCCCCTGTTCTTCTCTGTTTCGTTCAATGTTCTCTCTTTTTCTATCTTTATTTCTTTTATTTGTTTGTTTATTTACTTTTATTTATTTTATGTTTATTATATTATTATAATATTATATTATCATAATAATAATTATTTCTTAAATAATAAGTAAATACATATATATATTACAAATGTATAAATGTATTTATTACACATGTACATTATTTTTACCATACAATTGTCTCAATTTGATTTATTTATTTATTTATTATTATATTATATACTTAAATATTAAGTATTTACATTTATAATTATTTTATACTTATGTACATTATTTGTACAAATGTATTTCATTGTTACCATACACTTGTATTTACTTTTTACTATACAAGTGTTACTTATGGTTTATTTTCTCATTTAATCCCTCAAATTTTCTTTAATCTATAATTAAACTTTCACACTTTATTCAATTTAATCCTTATACCTAATTAACCTTAATTCAAGCTAATTCTCCTAACTAAAACCTAATTAACCATACAAATAACTTCGTAAATATTTTAATAAATATTTACAAATCTATTTCACGAAAACGGAGACCCGAAAACACACTTTCCAATACCTGTAACTATCAGGTTGTTACATGCCACTGAGCACGAGGTGATGTGTGCTGCTCGAGCCTATATTATGCAGCTAATCGGAGGGGTACTTATGCCGAACAGCACGTCTAATAGGGTCCACTTAAAGTACTTACCTCTATTGGAGGATTTTTCTCATGCTGGTAGTTACAACTGGGGATTGGCAGCGTTGGCCGTATTGAACTATGAGCTTTGCCGAGCAACAAAACATGGGGTTAGTAACATGGTTGGTTGTCTAAGTCTACTACAGTCTTGGGCTTTACACAGGATGCCATTTCTAGCGACTGTTAGGCACCAACCATATTCGTGGCCACTTATAAATAGGTAAAAACAAAATTATACTTAACATTTAACGACTCATAAGTGTGGATAATATTTCCCAAAGTTTAACTGTTAACGTGTTTGTTCCGATTTCAGATGGGCCACGTCTTCGGGAATTGGTGCGAGCCAAACATTAATCATTTACTGCCAAATGATAGAGGCATATGCCGGAGAGAAAGTAATATAAATTAATATGGTTTAAGTAACGTCGATTTAACTTATCCACTTGCAGTATGTGATGTGACTTGACTTATTATGTTATATTGTGCAGTTCTTGTGGACGTCGTATTATGCACTGAACGTTGCAACCCTTATTCCTTAGTGGGTTCATGCTGAAGCCCATATGTGGTTCATTAACACGCCGGTGCTCAACTTCTCAACCGTTGAGTGGTACAACGGTGATCAAGTTATGTGACAATTTGGGTGTAGACAATTTGTGCCGATCGAGCCATAACAATTTGTTGATGTCCACGGTAAGACCATGAGGGGGAAACATACAACAGATTGGAGCGTGGAACATCAAAGTTATGTAGCACTATGGAATGCCTGGCACGACAGGCAGCCTGAGATGCACTCTTGCATTTTTGACTTCAGTCCCTCGACTGAATACATGCAGTGGTACATGACTCGATGGCACATTTATTTATATGGTGGACAACTTATGATAGTACCGGGTCACGGCTACAGACGTGAAAATCAACCTATGGAGAAGCTAGAGGATCAACATATGGTTGAGCCCGACTCGGAGGACCAACCTTTGAACACATCGAACCAATGGGTTGGCACTTTTTGTGATGAGTCGCAGAGCAGTTCATATCACCTGGACATGAGCGGTTCAAGTTCATATCACCCGGACATGGGCTGTTCGATTTCATATCACCCGGACATAGGCGGTTCGAGTTCATTTCACCCAGAGCAACCACCGATATCATTTGATATGTTTGGTAATAACATGTACTCCACCCCGCCTCAGGCCACGTTTGATCCAGTTATCGATTCTCCTGATGTGTACAGTACACCTTAACGTCCACTCTGTCAACGAAGGCCCGTAAACTGCTATACCTCAAACGACGATACCACTCCCGGTTCTTTTCAATTTTGAGTTATGTAAATTTCAAGTATTATGTAATATTTGTTGTATTGGTTTAGGGTTCCACATCTTATATATTAGTCTTTTTTTTATAATTTATAATATCTTTTAAAGTATTAAAAGTTGCAACTGTTAATTTTAAATAAAAGCTTAAGACTAAATCATACAAACTTTATTTCTAAAAGATCATAAAATGCAAACATCAAGTACAACATTTAATTTCTTTCAGACCGTGAAGATTGACCAGTAGAGACGTTTCCATGAGGACATTTGCTCCGATTGTGGCCAACTGTTCTACATATGGTGCAACATTTTGGATCGACTTGTTCTCTTATATCCATGACATTCCGAATCCTCATTGTTGTCGGTCGACCTTTGACTCTCCTATATAGTGACCGATTTGGCAACATCTCGAACGCAGGCGGTTGCACTTCCCATGTCGATACATCCCTTAATATGGGGAACTCGTTACCCCAAATACGCAACATACGTTCAAGTGTCCTTATGTTGTTATTAAACCAATGGGATTTTGAATGGACAAAAATGCCATATGTTAGTGGAAAATGAATGATAATAAAAAGGCTAAAATTGGAAATAGATAATTAAATGTTTATCAAATAAAACAAAGGCATAAAAAGTAAGCCATAATGTGTTCATCTTGCCAAAATTCAAAGAGAAAGAAAAGAAGAAAACCAAGCTAGGTTTCGGCTCTTATTCATCTTGATTCAAGGTTAGTTTTTGTTTGGTTTTTGATAATTTTTACGTTTTCGTGATCGTTGCTTCGTGTTCTTCAAAACCCATGCTACAATTTTATGAATTGATGAAGATTTTGAAAAGTTCCATGGATGAATTCATGAGTTTTGTGATGTTTGATGATGAAATATGAAATATATGTGTTAGATTAACATGTTTTGTCTTTGGATTTTTGGTGATTTTGAGTAATTTGGACTTAATTGAGAAATTAATATTTTGAGGGACTAAATTGTGAAATAAATGAAATATATGGACTTATATGAGCATGGGTAATATTCGGCCTAAGCATGGGGTATGCAAATTTGGTGTCTTTTGTGATTTTATGAAATAGGGACTAAAATGTCAAAATGTGAAAATATGAGGGCTAAATTGTAAATTGCCCTAAATATGTGTTTTTGGATTGAATTGAATGATTTGGTGAATAAATGAATTAAATTTAAATGTGTATATATCAAGAACCGAAGAAAACAGATTTAGATCGAGGAAAGTCGAAAATAGTTGAATAGCCGTTCGTTTCCGTTTACACAAGTCCGAGGTAAGTCGATATATAAATAAATGCATTAGAATTGGTTTATTTACGTATCTATGAAATTTCGATTGTGAATATGTTCGAGATGATTCGTATATGAAATTCCTAGAAAATATCGATAATGTATCAATGTTCGAGAAGTCCCGTACGAACCTAGGAATAGATAGGATTACATATTTCATGACATAGGTTTCCGATATGTGATATCGTGTAAGACCACATCTGGGACATTGGCATCGATATGAGATTTACGTGTAAGACCATGTCTGGGATATTGGCATCGTATTGATTCGTGTAAGACCCTGTCTGGGACAGTGGCATCGATATTTGGTTACATGTAAGACCACGTCTGGGATGTTGGCATTGTACGATTATTCGAGTATTTGAGTATCCTATTTGATTTCGAACGGTTCAATGGGCAAGTCCAAGAAATGAATGACTATGTGAATTGTATATTCGTTTCAGGTACGTTTGATGTATATGCTTTGAATAGGCATGAAAGGTGAGTAAATACGTATATAGATGCAATGAATAAAGTGTGATATATGTATGTTTGACATTTGAGCAAAAGTGATACTTGAGGTATGATATGTTGGTAATCAATGGCAAACCAATTGAGCCAAAGAGAAATCTATGTGTTTGAAACGAAAATATTAACGTATTTGAATTGCTATGCTTATAAATGATTATATGTTAAGTTTATTTGTATATGGCTTACTAAGCTTTTGGAAAGCTTACTTTGTGTGTGTTTACTTTGTTTTATAGATTGTTAAAGCTACAGAAGGCTCGAGGATCGTCGAGGATTGTCATCACACTACTCAAATCATATTTTGGTACCTTTTGAATATATATATATATATATATTAAGTATGGCATGTATAGTCTAGTCGATATGGTTATGTTTTGAAAGGGTGTATAGTTAGCCATGAGATATGGCTAGATAATGACATTATATGAATGAGTAATCAAGCCATAAGATGTTTATTTTGGTATGGTTTGCTAGCAAATAAAATGGTTAAAGTATTGGTAAGCTTTTTGATGTAAAGTTGGTATACCATTGATGATAAGTTGTCTATTATTGTGGTAAGTTGTGGATGAATCATGCTTGGATTTACTTGTGATTTAGTGGGCTAATTGGCATATAAAATGTTGTGATGAAATGTTCTTTAATGATGTAAAATAGATGATCAATTTGGTATGATTTTGGTTACCATAAGTGTTGGATTGATGCTTGTATGTGCTTGTAGGGATAACCCAATGTGTGAGTGGCTTTTTGGTCTTGAAAATGGCCTATAATTGCCCACACGGTTGAGCACACGGGCGTATGGCTCGACCATGTTCGTCGTGGTTATATTTTAAAACAGGTCAGACTCGACCACGAGCTAGACACACGGGCGTGTGATTGGCCGTGTGTTACAAGTCAGGCTCGACCACGGGTGAGGCACACGGGCGTGTCTCAGGCCATGTGGTAAATTCAGTATGTATGCCCTGTCTTGACACGGCTCGGGCACATGGACGTGTCTGAGACCGTGGGAGGCACACGGCCTGCCCACACGGGCGTTAACCTCTGTAACTTTGAAAATGTTTGATTTTCAGAAAAATTTCGTATGATTCCGGTTTAGTCCTGACCCATTTCTAGTGCATGTTTAAGGTCTCGTTGACCTCATTAAGGGACTTTATACTTGTATTCTACTAAGATATGACAATGATATACATATTGATGTGTAATGTTCGTAAAAGTTTCCGATTGTCCGGTAATGCCTCTTAACCCTAGACCGACGATGGTTACGGGTTAGGGGTGTTACATTTGATTGGTATCAGAGCTACAGTTTAGTCGATTCTCAGACTAACGTAGCGTATGAGAGTCTAGCTATACATGCCATATATATGAAATGTGATAGTGTGATGAATCCTAACGTGTAAATTGTGTTCTTCGTATAGTAATGGATCCCGAAAGAGCCGTAGCTGATGATGTTGAAAGTAATGCGCCTGCTCTCGCTCAAGGGACAGCGCCATCTGATTCGAGACCGGCTACTAGCGGCCAGGAAGGTGAGGCTAAACAAGCCTTCTTCCAAATGATGAACGAGTGGTTCACTCAGTATATAAGAACTAATCCGGCTGTTTCACAACCTCCACCCCCTTCTAATCCTCCTCAAACTTCAGTTGTGCCTCCGGTTATGAATATGAATCTATTGAATAAACCTCCGGTTGACAAAACTCGTAAGTATGGGGCCGAAGAGTTCAGGGCCACTAGTGATAACGATGCCGAGAAAGCGGAGTTTTGGCTTGAGAACACAATTTGAGTATTTGATGAAATATCATTGACTCCTGATGAATGCATAAAGTGTGTTGTTTCTTTGCTACGAGACGCAGCTTATCAATGGTGGAAGACCTTGATTTTCGTTGTTCCAAAAGAACGGGTTACATGGGATTTCTTTCAGTCTGAGTTCCGAAAGAAATACATCAGTCAGAGATTTGTTGATCAGAAATGAAAAAAAATTATGGAATTGAAACAGGGTCGCATGTCTGTCACTGAATATGAACGAGAGCTCGTGAGACTAAGTCAATATGCTCGGGAGTGTGCCTCCACTGAAGCGATAATGTGCAAAAGGTTTGAAGATGGTCTGAATGAAGATATTCATTTGCTTGTTGGAATTCTGGAAATAAAAGAATTTGTTGTGCTTGTTGATCGAGCATGTAAAGCTGAGGCACTCGAAAAAGATAAAAGAAAAGCTGAGTCTGAAGCTAGAGATGTGAGAAAAAGATTTCCGAGTAAGTCATTTCAGTCTGCTTCAAAGCAATTCAGAGATGAGCATAGCTGTTCAAAGGCTAATGTGGGACATTTGAACAGAGATCGAGCTAGATCGCAGTCGAACTCCAAAGCTCCAGCAACTTCAGTAGCTAGTGTTAGAAATTTCCGATCCGATCGACATGAATGTAAACATTATGGAAAAAGACATTCGGGTAGTTGTAGATTAAATGATCGAGCCTATTTCAGATGCAGATCATTAGACCATTTCATTCGAGATTGCCCAGAACCTGATGAGCAAGAGATTGTTCAGAATCTGATATCTGATAATGTTTCAACTAGAGGTAGACTTTCTAGAAATGCAAGAAATGTCAGTGGTAGCCAGAGAACTGCTAAAGACTCAGTTGCGAGATCTGAAGCTAGAGCACCTGCTAGAGCATACGCCATCCGAGCTCGTGAGGATACTTCGTCTCCAGATGTTATTACGGGTACATTTACTCTTTATGATACTTCTGTGATTGCATTGATAGACCCTGGATCTACACATTCTTATGTATACATGAACTTAGTATCCAGTAAGACTTTACCTGTAGAGTCTATTGAATTTGTTATTAGAGTATTGAACCCCTTAGGTAAAAGTGTCCTGGTTGATAAAGTATGCAAGAACTGTCCGTTGATGTTTCGAGATGTTTGCTTTTCGGCTGATCTGATGCTATTACCTTTTGATGAGTTCGATATAATTTTGGGTATGGAGTGGTTAACATTGCATGATGTCGTTGTGAATTGTAAAAGAAAGACTATTGATTTGAGATGTCAGAATGATGAAATAGTTATGATTGAGTCTAATGATATGAATGGACTACCGGCTGTGATATCAGTGATGAAAGCTCAGAGTTATGTGAAAAAGAGTTATGAAGTTTATTTTGCTTATGTGATTGATTCGAAAGTGACTGAAAAGAAAGTGGAGTCAGTGCCAGTTGTCTGTGAATTCCCTGACATATTTCCTGAAGAATTACCGGGATTACCTCCGCTACGAGAAGTTGAATTTGGTATTGAACTATTATCGGGAACGACTCCTATTTCGATAGCTCCGTATAGAATGGCGCCAACAGAATATAAAGAGTTGAAGTCACAGTTGCAAGAGTTGACCGATAGAGGATTTGCACGACCGAGTTTCTCACCTTGGGGTTCTCCTGTTTTATTTGTGAAAAAGAAATATGGCACGATGAGAATGTGCATTGATTATCGTCAATTGAACAAAGTGACAATAAAGAACAAATATCCTCTGCCGAGAATTGATGATTTGTTTGATCAGCTTAAAGAAGCCACTGTGTTTTCAAAGATAGATTTGAGATCGGGATATTATCAGTTGCGAGTAAAAGATTCAGACATTCCGAAAACTACTTTCAGAACGAGGTACGGACATTATGAGTTTTTAGTTATGCCTTTCGGACTAACCAATGCTCCTGCTATTTTTATGAATTTGATGAACAGAATTTTTAGACCGTACTTAGATCAATTTGTGGTTGTATTCATTGACGATATTTTGATTTATTCACGTGATGAAAATGAGCATGCTGAACATTTGAGAATTGTGTTACAAACTTTACGAGATAAGCAATTGTATGCAAAGTTTAGTAAATGTGAATTCTGGTTACGTGAAGTCGGTTTTCTGGAACATATTGTGTCAGCATCTGGTATATGGGTTGATCCGAGCAAGATTTTAGCTATTTTGGAGTGGAACCCTCCGAGAAATGTGTCTGAAGTCCGTAGTTTTCTGGGACTTGCTGGTTATTATTGAAGGTTTGTAAAAGGTTTTTCGATGATTGCTATTCCATTGACTAGATTGCTTCAGAAAGATGTGAGATTTGAATGGTCCGATAAATATCAGAAAAGCTTTGATCAGTTGAAAACTTTGTTGACTGAAGCTCCAATTTTAGTACAGCCAGAATCGGGTAAAGAATTCATGATTTATAGATATGCTTCATTGAATGGTTTGGGATGTGTTCTGTTGCAGGAAGGCAAAGTTATAGCTTATGCCTCGAGACAACTTAAGCTGCATGAAAAGAATTATCCGACGCATGATCTTGAGTTAGCTGCGATTGTGTTTGCTTTAAAGATATGGCGCCACTATCTTTTCGGTGAAAAATGTCATGTGTTTTCGGATCATAAAATTCTGAAATATTTGATGACTCAAAAAGATTTGAATCTGCGACAAAAAAGATGGTTAGAACTGTTGAAAGACTACGAACTTGTGATAGATTATCATCCGAGTAAGGCAAATGTTGTTGCTGATGCATTGAGTCGAAAATTACTTTTTGCATTACGTGCGATGAATGCTCATTTAGATTTGTCTGATAATGGTTCAGTTTTAGCTGAATTGAAAGCGAAACCATTGTTTTTACAGTAAATATGTGATGCTCAGAAAGTGGATAATGGAATGTTAGCAAAACGAGCTCAGTGTGATTTGAACTCTGATCCTGAATTTCGAGTTGATTTTGATGATTGCTTGAGATTTCGAGATCGGATTTGTGTTCCGAGAAACCCATAGTTGATTGAGTTGATTTTGAATGAAGCACATAACAGTCGCCTATTCGTTCATCCGGGAAGTACAAAGATGTACCATAATTTGAAGCAACATTATTGGTGGTCTGGTATGAAACGAGACATCTCTGACTTTGTTTTGAAATGTTTAGTCTGTCAGCAAGTTAAAGCTGAACATCAAGTGCCATCTGGTTTGTTACAACTGATAATGATTCCCGAGTGGAAATAGGATAGAGTAACGATGGATTTTGTTTTAGGGTTGCCTTTGGCTCCGAGAAAGAAAGATTCAATTTGGGTCGTAGTTGATCGATTGACAAAATCAGCCCATTTTATTCCGGTACGATCTGGTTACTCACTTGATAAGTTAGCTGAGTTATATATTTTCGATATTGTGAGATTACACGGGGTGCCACTATCTATTGTATCAGACAGAGATCCGAGATTTACTTCATAATTCTGGAAGAAACTGCAAGAGGCTTTAGGTACTAAATTGCATTTTAGTACAGCTTTTCACCCACAGACAGATGGTCAATCCGAGCGGATTATTCAGATTCTCGAGGATATGTTGAGATGTTGCATCCTTGAATTTGTTGGTATGTGGGAACAATATTTGCCATTGATTGAGTTTGCATACAATAATAGTTTTCAGGCGAGCATAAAAAATGGCACCTTATGAGGCTTTATACGGACGAAAATGTTGTACGCCTTTGTATTGGTCAGAACTCAGTGAGAATAAGATACACAGGGTTGATTTGATAAAAGACACAGAACAGAAAGTGAAAGTGATACGTGATAGTCTAAAAGATGCCTCTGATCGTCAGAAATCATACGCAAATTTGAAACGGAAAGATATCGAGTTTGAGATTGGAGACAAAGTGTTCTTGAAAGTATCTCTGTGGAAGAAAGTACTTAGATTTAGACGTAAAGGCAAATTGAGTCCGAGATTCATCGGGCCATATGAGATCATTGAGCGTATTGGACCTGTTGCATACAAATTGTTGTTGCCACCAGAATTAGAAAAGATTCATAATGTATTTCACGTGTCAATGCTTCAAAGATACAAATCTGATCCCTCGCATGTGATTCCTCCGTCTGAGATTGAGATCCGATCCGATATGACTTACGAAGAAGAACCGATTCGTATCTTAGCTCATGTGATGAAAGAATTGAGAAATAAGAAAATTTTGTTAGTAAAAGTATTGTGGCATCGACACGGAGTAGAAGAGGCTACATGGGAGCCTGAAGATACAATAAGACAACAATATCTGAACCTGTTTAACGGTAGGATTTTCGGGGACGAAAATCCCTAAGGGGGAGAATTGTAACAGTCCGGTTTAGACCCTAGCCAGAACTGTGGTTTTGGGACCACAAATTCGAGTCAGAAAAATATTTAAATATTGTTTTCCGTGTTTATAGTATGTGAATTAGCATGTGTTAAAGTTTGGTGAATTAATTTGTCCGTTCGTGTGTTTAATTAGAGAAAAGGACTAATTTGCATTAAATGCAAAATTAGCATGCTTTATGTGAAGGTATCTATTTTTTATGGCTTTTATTTTATGGAGTCCTTATGTTGTTATTAAACCAATGGGATTTTGAATGGACAAAAATGCCATATGTTAGTGGAAAATGAATGATAATAAAAAGGCTAAAATTGGAAATAGATAATTAAATGTTTATCAAATAAAAAAAAGGCATAAAAAGTAAGCCATAATGTGTTCATCTTGCCGAAATTCAAAGAGAAAGAAAAGAAGAAAACCAAGCTAGGTTTCGGCTCTTATTCATCTTGATTCAAGGTTAGTTTTTGTTTGGTTTTTGATAATTTTTACGTTTTCGTGATCGTTGCTTCGTGTTCTTCAAAACCCATGCTACAATTTTATGAATTGATGAAGATTTTGAAAAGTTCCATGGATGAATTCATGAGTTTTGTGATGTTTGATGATGAAATATGAAATATATGTGTTAGATTAACATGTTTTGTCTTTGGATTTTTGGTGATTTTGAGTAATTTGGACTTAATTGAGAAATTAATATTTTGAGGGACTAAATTGTGAAATAAATGAAATATATGGACTTGTATGAGCATGGGTAATATTCGGCCTAAGCATGGGGTATGCAAATTTGGTGTCTTTTGTGATTTTATGAAATAGGGACTAAAATGTCAAAATGTGAAAATATGAGGGCTAAATTGTAAATTGCCCTAAATATGTGTTTTTGGATTGAATTGAATGATTTGGTGAATAAATGAATTAAATTTAAATGTGTATATATCAAGAACCGAAGAAAACAGATTTAGATCGAGGAAAGTCGAAAATAGTTGAATAGCCGTTCGTTTCCGTTTACACAAGTCCGAGGTAAGTCGATATATAAATAAATGCATTAGAATTGGTTTATTTACGTATCTATGAAATTTCGATTGCGAATATGTTCGATATGATTCGTATATGAAATTCCTAGAAAATATCGATAATGTATCAATGTTCGAGAAGTCCCGTACGAACCTAGGAATAGATAGGATTACATATTTCATGACATAGGTTTCCGATATGTGATATCGTGTAAGACCACATCTGGGACATTGGCATCGATATGAGATTTACGTGTAAGACCATGTCTGGGATATTGGCATCGTATTGATTCGTGTAAGACCCTGTCTGGGACAGTGGCATCGATATTTGGTTACATGTAAGACCACGTCTGGGATGTTGGCATTGTACGATTATTCTGAGTATTTCGAGTATCCTATTTGATTTCGAACGGTTCAATGGGCAAGTCCAAGAAATGAATGACTATGTGAATTGTATATTCGTTTCAGGTACGTTTGATGTATATGCTTTGAATAGGCATGAAAGGTGAGTAAATACGTATATAGATGCAATGAATAAAGTGTGATATATGTATGTTTGACATTTGAGCAAAAGTGATGCTTGAGGTATGATATGTTGGTAAGCAATGGCAAACCAATTGAGCCAAAGAGAAATCTATGTGTTTGAAATGAAAATATTAATGTATTTGAATTGCTATGCTTATAAATGATTATATGTTAAGTTTATTTGTATATGGCTTACTAAGCTTTTGGAAAGCTTACTTTGTGTGTGTTTGCTTTGTTTTATAGATCGTTAAAGCTACAGAAGGCTTGGGGATCGTCGAGGATTGTCATCACACTACTCAAATCATATTTTGGTACCTTTTGAATATATATATATATTAAGTATGGCATGTATAGTCTAGTCGATATGGTTATGTTTTGAAAGGGTGTATAGTTAGCCATGAGATATGGCTAGATAATGACATTATATGAATGAGTAATCAAGCCATAAGATGTTTATTTTGGTATGGTTTGCTAGCAAATGAAATGGTCAAAGTATTGGTAAGCTTTTTGATGTAAAGTTGGTATACCATTGATGATAAGTTGTCTATTATTGTGGTAAGTTGTGGATGAATCATGCTTGGATTTACTTGTGATTTAGTGGGCTAATTGGCATATAAAATGTTGTGATGAAATGTTCTTGAATGATGTAAAATAGATGATCAATTTGGTATGATTTTGGTTGCCATAAGTGTTGGATTGATGCTTGTATGTGCTTGTAGGGATAACCCAATATGTGAGTGGCTTTTTGGTCTTGAAAATGGCCTATAATTGCCCACGCGGTTGAGCACACGGGCGTGTGGCTCGACCGTGTCCCTCGTGGTTATATTTCAAAACAAGTCAGACTCGACCACGGGCTAGACACACGGGCGTGTGATTGGCCGTGTGTTGCAAGTCAGGCTCGACCACGGGTGAGGCACACGGGCGTGTCTCAGGCCGTGTGGTCAAGTCAGTATGTATGCCCTGTCTTGACACGGCTCGGGCACATGGGCGTGTCTGAGATCGTGGGAGGCACCCGGCCTGCCCACACGGGCGTGTGACCTCTGTAACTTTGAAAATGTTTGATTTTCGGAAAAATTTTGTATGATTCCAGTTTAGTCCTGACCCATTTCTAATGCATGTTTAGGTCTCGTTGATCTCATTAAGGGACTTTATACTCGTATTCTGCTAAGATATGACAATGATATACATATTGATGTGTAATGTTCGTAAAAGTTTCCGATTGTCCGGTAATGCCTCTTAACCCTAGACCGACGATGGTTACGGGTTAGGGGTGTTACATTAAAACTGTAGGTAGCACACGCTGTAACCACATGAGCACACGAGTACCATAGTGTTTGGAACACCCGCACTCATACCGCCTGTTTCGGATATCAACTCTATAGGACCGTGGCGGGATCCCCAACTGACGACCGATATACTCTGTCACTCGAAAAGTTTCTAAATTTCGGGAATATAGTTCTGCATTCATCGACCTAGCCCTTTGAGCGTTCTCTTTCATGGCATCCTTGATTTTTTCGACGTGCACGTGTCCTGCCTCTAACTGTTTTGCTTATTTCAACCCCATTTTTGGCATTAAGGTTGCTAGCCTATAACATGTGGCTAAAAAACCGCTAAAATTGGCAAGTGACGCGTACGCCTCAAGACGGAGTTAACGGCCTCAACGAGGTTAGTTGTCATATAACCATACCAGTACCCCTTGTCAAAATATTGAGCCTATTACCACGACTCCATGCTACACAACCACTGTCTGAGAGAAGGTTTGGACCCCGCCTTATCAGTCTCTAACCTCGCCAACTTATGTCTGAATCGGTGTGCTTCTAGCTCGTATCCTATGTATGTATTCTGATAAAATACGTTACCATCCCAATTAGGAAACAGACTCGAAATATTTACAAATACGAATTTAAATACGATATTTTTACCCATGTTCACAATTCGTTTGCGCCAATCTTTGTTCTTGTACTCATTGTGGAAGTTGACAGTGATGTGACGAATACAATTGATAGACCTCCACAGAACCTCAGATTGCCGAATTGCAGCAACAAGACCCTTCAATTTGTCGAAGATAATGCAAATGTTGTCTTGTCTGACAACATGTCTCTGCAAGTTCCAAATGAAATATGCCCACGATTCGGAGTTCTCCGACTCCACGATGGCAAAAGCGATCGGTAGTACATTTCTGTTACCGTCTTGTGCAACCGCAATCAGAAGTATCTGTGTGTATTTTCCATAAAGCCATGTTCCATCAACTTGCACTAGCGGTTTGCAATGGGAGAAGGCCCTAACACATGGATCGAAAGTCCAGAATAGTCGACGAAAAGCTCTTCTCCTCAGTTCTAATTGTCCATTAGGGCCTCTATAACGCAACGTTTGCAAGTCCACAACAGTTCCTGGGATGTACTCCACCATCGCTGAAATCCAACCCAGAAGTTCATTGTATGACTCATCCCAATCGTCGTACAATTGTTGCATGGCCATTTGTTTCTCCCACCACGCTTTCCTGTACGACACCCGGTACTGAAATCGAGCTTGCATGTCTACAATCAATGTCGACACAGGAATGATTGGGCTATCTTTCACTGGTGGCATGATGCAGTTGCAAATACTTTTGGCATCCAATTTTCTGTGGTCTTGAGACATACGTGCAACAATACATGTATGACGCCCTTCTAATTTTTGTATTTGTCATTGTTGAGTCCTCTGTATAAATGTAGCTCGAACTCGTCAACCACACCCATTGCCGGCTCTCCAACATTCCCCAACAGATAATGTCGGTGTAGATTTGGCAACCTTGTAATCAATCAACAACTTCATGCTGTATTGTTTGATGGCAAACACACAGTCTGCCTTATTCTTGAACTGTTGCCCAACGAACAACTCCTCGAACTACGAATTTGACGCTAATCTATGAGCATATACTATATCGGCGTACTCAAAGAACTCAGATGCATGCACTGCATCTGGATCTACATTCAACATGTCGCCCCCAGGTTCATTTCGTAAAATAATGCCACGACTCGGGTTACTGAATGAAGGGCCGTGAACATCTTCAACCTCTTCCGGGCCTTCATCATCGATATCGTCCGGAACCTTATCAACATCGAGATCACTAAAATCTTCAACATCTTGATCAGAATCTTCATCATTATTGGTCATTTCTCTGACATTTGCCTCTGTGCTTATTATCACCTCCGGATGTATTTGTAGACAGGGACCGGGGGTAGGGTTGTTATACGAACTCCCACCATAATTAGGATTTTTGGGTATCTGCGATGTCCCTTCGCATTCTAGTTGGTCTATCCATCCGATATTAAGATCAAAGTTAAATTCGCGATGTTGACTTATTGGACTAACATTCTCAACAGACTAAGTCTGCTAACTCAGCATGTAACACCCCAAACTCGGCCCAAACACCACGACCGGATCTGGTATGTCACTAAAAACTTTGGAAGAACATGTCGTATTTTCAGAAAAATATTTTTCTAAAGTTTATCTTCTTATTCGAGAGAAATTTAATAGTTGATAGTTTAAATAAAATATGCCTTTATAAATTAAAAAAAACCCAAATTTAAATAGATACATTAGTTCAATAAGAATTTAAATAACTAAAAGTAATTAAAGCTCAAAATAAAACAAAACATAAACTAGTGGCCCATAGCCTTATTACAACGAGATTTAAAATCCATTAATTAAAAATATAAAGTATTAACTTGAGACTTTTGCTGGATCCAGTTGGTCTTTTGCATGGCCACCTTGCGTTCCTCTCTCACCCCAAAAATCCAAGCACTAGGTATCACCTGAAAGGTTAATTAATAGGGTGAGTCGCGAGACTCGGCAGTGCAACCATCATGCACCACTAGATTTTGGCCTTAGGCCCATAAAACAGATTAATAATTCCATTTATAAAAAAAATAACAAATAATATGCAAGGCCCAACCCATTTGCCTAGGTTTCCATCCGCTACACGCCCCCGTACCAGCCATTCACACCATTGGGGATTTCTACAATTTACCCACACCACTACACGCCAAGATGGCAATCATGCTGCTCATCAACATATTATGGTCGAAGCCCTTATAACAGATCACGGCATTAGCCGCTACAACATATAACAGATCACGGTATAAACCGCTACACATATAACATATAACTTTCTCCTTTCATCAACCCAACCCATGCAGTCATAAAATCAATATGCTTTTATCATATAAAGTCAAACATTCACCGACCTGGTAATTTGCTTCACCCTTTTCGGGTTTCCAACATTAGACCGAGATATCGGTATTTATCACAACATATAAACTTATGAGCATACATTAATAATCAGATCTAAATGGTGGGGAAGTATTACACACCTGATATCGCGAAATCCAATATTCTTAGTCGATGTCCTTGCTATTCGGATCTATTATCCTCAATGTAAAGCCTTGCTCAAAAGCCGAAAAAACACACAAAGATTTAGCCTCTTCAACAATCGGCCAAGGTTAATAAATCCCAAATTATACGTTAAAACTAATAGATCCCTTACCTTGAAATCCTGAAAGTAACACGATTCTATAACTTAGAGATCTATGCGATTGACTCCACTAAAGTTCCCTTCAGATTTTGGCACAAGTAGGCACCACAGAAGTAATTCGGTAATCACAGGAGATGAGATCTAGGGATTTCGGCTTTTAGGAAAATCCCGGAAAAAGTATGAACAAGAAAAGGCTGATGTGTCTTTGGCTTTTAAAATACTTGAGTGAGGAGTTTCGGTTTACGACAGAAAGAGAAGAAGAAAAGAAAACAAGGAAGAGACTTGAAGATTTCTTGCTAGGAAGAAAAAGAATGGAAAGAGTTTCGACTTTTGAATCAAAGTGAAGATGGGGAATAGGCTTAAAAATTTTGGCTTTTGCAGAGAATGAAGAAGAAGATGGAACTTTAGGAGTTTTCACTTTTACTCGAGAAGAAGAGAAAAAGAATGAGAGAAAAACCCAAATGCTTTGAAATTGAAGAGATATTCCCCTATTTATAGAAATTTGGCACTTACCTAACCTTGCATATAAATCCTATCTTTTCTCTTTTATCTTAATCTACTAGCTCATCTAAAAGAGACTTAATTATCTCTAACTCCTCCTCCTTTATCAAATATTATCCATATATTTTAATCATTAAAATCCCTAAATTTTAGCATTTATCCGCTTATTATCCACATAAAATAAATTCCTAAATAATAGCCTTTATCTGCTATTATCCACATATTTTAAACATTAAAACCCCTAAATTTTAGCCTTGTTGCCATCCACTCCACCTAATCCTAATGCCCAAAATTTAGCTAACTTAAATTAAAAGAATTGGGCTCCATGAAACTTAAATTTGGGCCCTTACTCCTTTGTGTGGCGTCACCTCCTAAGATTGGGCCACAAGCCCACTTTGGTATTTTAAACATAGATACTACCTTTTAAACCCTATAATGCCCAAACAGATAATTTTAATCAAGGCCTCTACCTAAGCCTGAGCCCAATTTGGACCCCTAACACTTCAATTAACACATTAAACATATCCACCCATTAAACGCATAGGCCCAAAAATTCGTGGATGTTACGATTCTACCCCTCAAAGAAATTTCGTCCTCGAAATTTCCAACTAACTACTAATCGTACTACCCAAGTCTCACCACTATGCTTTCGTTGCGCACTCCGATTCTAAAGCCAAAAGAAACACTTAGGATAATATGATAGAGTATGCACCGGTATTCGCATTTGGAGCGTCCTCGTCCCCTTGTACTCATTCTTCCGGTTGACGTTTATTCGATTAAAAATTTTATGAATCATTAATTTTCTTCCACTGATTATCCACGAATAGTCTTATGAATAGTAGTTTTAAAAGTAGTTCTTTCGAATTCGCAACTATAAGTACAATTCAGTCTCAAGTTCACATCTCCTAGTTCTAGGAAGCACACACATACAATCATCAACCACCACATACAAGTGGCATTCACGAACTTACGTTCATCACCTAAGGGTATTTTCGTCATTTCACTACCCAGGGGTATTTTCGTAATTTATCCTACAGGGGTATTTTCGTAATTTTCCAAAATAGAGTTCCTTGTTGATTTCGTGAAATAAGGGTATTTTGGTAATTTTGCAATCAAGGGTACTTTGGTCATTTTACACATTAGGGGCAATTTAGTAATTTTTACAAATCAGGAATATTTTCAAAATAATTTTTTTTTTTTTAAAACAAACAGGGTATCTTGAAGGATTTGATTTCAAAAGAAAATAGTAGTGTTCGTGTGGTTGTGGATTTACATTTGTTGTCATGTGTTGTGTTGTTTTTTTTTTTACGAAAAATTTCGTTGACTATGTAAATCGGGGTATATTTGCAAATCATGGGTATCTTGGGTTTTTTCCAAAACAAGGGTTTCTAGCAATTTTGTAAAGATAAGGTAGCTGGTCCCTTTCGGGTTTTAATTATAGATTTTGGCCCGTCAACAAGTCCTCGTGGCTAGGGTGAGCAGTACTACGCACCAAGTAGGATTCCAAAATAAGAGGAGGTGAGTCACTAGGATCGCTTAAATACCGTGCTCTTCCGATCCAATCCTAGACATGCGTATGCTGTTACCACACCCCTAGTCTTGCGGCTGCGTTCACGGGTTTGTTTAGTGAAGTTAAGTCTTATGAGATTTTAAGAGTTGTTTCAGTTAGGCCTAAAGTCCATCAAGTTCTAATCTAACTAATCTACGTCCCATAAAGCCCATCAAGCCCACATATATTATATCACAAAATGGTTCAAAATACTTACCTGGCGGACTTGGGCCGGAGACGCAGGTGCCATGCTGAGCTAACAGACCCGTATAAATATGCTTGTTTCGAAAACCCAACTTTAGAAAACGTTTTGAGCCCAAAAAAAAAACCCTCAGAGCCGAGTTTTAAACCGGGCTCTGATACCAATTTGTAACACCCCAAACCCGGCCCAAACACCACGACCGGATCTGGTATGTCACTAAAAATTTTGGAAGAACATGTCGAATTTTTAGAAAAAATATTTTTCTAAAGTTTATCTTCTTATTCGAGAGAAATTTAATAGTTGATAGTTTAAATAAAATATGCCTTTATAAATTAAAAAACCCAAATTTAAATAGATACATTAGTTCAATAAGAATTTAAATAACTAAAAGTAATTAAAGCTCAAAATAAAACAAAACATAAACTAGTGGCCCATAGCCTTATTACAACGAGATTTAAAATACATTAATTAAAAATATAAAGTATTAACTTGAGACTTTTTGCTGGATCCAGATGGTCTTTTGCATGGCCACCTTGCGTTCCTCTCCCCGGTCCTGGTCCAAGCACTAGGTATCACCGAAGGGTTAATTAATAGGGTGAGTCGCGAGACTCAGTGTGCAACCCTCATGCACCACTAGATTTTGGCCTTAGGCCCATAAAACAGATTAATAATTCCATTTATAAAAAAAATAACAAATAATATGCAAGGCCCAACCCATTTGCCTAGGTTTCCATCCGCTACACGCCCCCGTACCACCCATTCACACCATTGGGGATTTCTACAATCGACCCACACCGCTACACGCCAAGATGGCGATCATGCTGCTCATCAACATATTATGGCCGAAGCCCTTATAACAGATCACGGCATTAGCCGCTACAACATATAACAGATCACGGTATAAACCGCTACACATATAACGTATAACTTTCTCCTTTCATCAACCCAACCCATGCAGTCATAAAATCAATATGCTTTTATCATATAAAGTCAAACATTCACTGACCTGGTGATTTGCTTCACCCTTTTCGGGTTTCCAACATTAAACCAATATATCGGTATTTATCACAATATATAAACTTATGAGCATACATTAATAATCAGATCTAGATGGTGGGGAAGTATTACACACCTGATATCGCGAAATCCAATATTCTTAGTCGATGTCCTTCCTATCCGGATCTATTATCCTCAATGTAAAGCCTTGCTCAAAAGCCGAAAAAACACACAAAGATTTAGCCCCTTCAACAATCGGCCAAGGTTAATAAATCCCAAATTACACGTTAAAACTAATAGATCTCTTACCTTGAAATCCCGAAAGTAACACGATTCTATAACTTAGAGATCTATGCGATTGACTCCACTAAAGTTCCCTTCAGATTTCGGCACAAGTAGGCACCACAGAAGTAATTCGGCAATCATAGGAGATGAGATCTAGGGATTTCGGCTTTTAGGAAAATCCCGGAAAAAGTATGAACAAGAGAAGGCTGATGTGTCTTTGGCTTTTAAAATACTTGAGTGAGGAGTTTCGGTTTCTGACAGGAAAAGAGAAGAAGAAAAGAAAACAAGGAAGAGACTTGAAGATTTCGGCTAGGAAGAAAAAGAATGGAAAGAGTTTCGGCTTTTGAATCAAAGTGAAGATGAGGGAATAGGCTTAGAAATTTCGGCTTTTACTCAGAGAAGAAGAGAAAAGAATGAGAGAAAAACCCAAATGCCGAAATTGAAGAGATATTCCCCTTATTTATAGAAATTTCGGCACTTACCTAACCTTGCAGATAAATCCTATCTTTTCTCCTTTATCTTAATCTACTAGCTCATCTAAAAGAGACTTAATTATCTCTAACTCCTCCCTCCTTTATCAGCATATTATCCACATATTTTAATCATTAAAATCCCTAAATTTTAGCCTTTATCTGCTTATTATCCACATAAAATAAATTCCTAAATAATAGCCTTTATCTGCTTATTATCCATATATTTTAAACATTAAAACCCCTAAATTTTAGCCTTGTTGCCATCCACTCCACCTAATCCTAATGCCCAAAATTTAGCTAACTTAAATTAAAAGAATTGGGCTCCATGAAACTTAAATTTGGGCCCCTTACTCCTTGTGTGGCGTCACCTCCTAAGATTGGGCCACAAGCCCACTTTGGTATTTTAAACATAGACACTACCTTTTAAACCCTATAATGCCCAAACAGATAATTTTAATCAAGGCCTCTACCTAAGCCTGAGTCCAATTTGGACCCCTAACACTTAAATTAACACATTAAACATATCCACCCATTAAACGTATAGGCCCAAAAATTCAGGATGTTACATTTAAATTTTAAAAAAATATATTATAAAACATTTCAAATATACATTTCAAGTTTTTTTAAAATCAATAATAAAAAAATAAAATAAATAAATAAGGATAAATAAAAAAACTTAAAAAAAGTAAATAAATAAAAACTTAAAAAGAAAGAAAAAAGTAAAAGGAAAAGAAACTGACGTGAAGGGCAAAAAATTGGCCTTAAACTGTTTTAATAGGGAAATAGGGTGTCAGGAGCTAATTTCTTGAAATCTGGAAAGGTAAAATTTCTAAAGTCCCCCTTATACTTTTAAAAATCACAGTATTTTCCTAATATTTATACAAGTGGCGCCATTCCACATGGCTCCACCAAAAAAATTAATTTTTTAATGTATATTGCTGACGTGGCATGTTGGTGGCGCCAAACATTTTGGTTCCACCAACTTTTACTGTAGATTTTAGGTTATTTTCGTATTTTATCAAAAAATAGGTTATTTAAGTAATTAATTAATTTTTTAAGGTTATTTTTTATAAAAAAGCCAGTTTGGTGATTTAAAAATCACATTCTGAACAGAAGAGTGAGTGACAAGCAAAGACCTTTCGTAGAAAGTGGGTGTCTAGCTCACAGGGATGGTTAACCAAGACCCTTGCGGATAAAACAAGAAGTTAGTTAGAATCAGGCCTCATGAGCCATAAGCTTCTTGGTGAGTAGTCGGTTGGCATTGAGTGTATAAATGTTCCTTAGGTATCCTTTTGTGCTGCTACGTGTTTAAAGTCGAAGGGGGTATAACAAGTATATATAAGAAATATTAAATAAGAAAACATGTTTTTTTTAATTAAAAATATGAATTTTCTTATACAAACTTAAATTAACCATTTACAAATATATATATGGGGGGAATTATTTGGTACACTGCCTCCACAAGTAAGATCAACAGATTAATAAGTGTTATAGTAAAATATTTAAAAAAATACATTTTAATTTTTTAAAACTGTTTATGAAATAAAAAAAAGTACATTATCAATATACCAATTACTCTCGCATAAATATATATATATATATATATATTCAACAAAACAGACATATTTCAAGTTATAACAGATATGGAACACCAATAATTGGTTTTGTTATGATTATATAAGCCAAATGAAATGCAAATATTCCTCACTTAGATACATATAACTATATTTACATGCAAATAAAATTAAAATTACTAATTAGATTCAAATACTTAATTTAACGAAGATTACATTTTATTTTCTAAATGCAACTATAAAAATTAATTAAGATAATATGATGTAAAAATTAATTTAAAATAAGAGAAAATATTTAGTATATGGAGTTTTTAGATTTCCATAAAGAGGTTATCAAGTAAAAGGGTATAATATAAAATTAAAAGAATAATTTTAAAAAAAATATATGATAATTTTTTAAAGCTACTTTTAAAATAAAAAAAGGATAAAATGCATCAATAATGACTTAACTTTAATTAAAATAACAAAACAATCATTAAACTTTAAAAAATTATGTCACTGAATTTTACAAAAATAATAAAATATTCACTAATTTTATAGAAAAGTGATAAATCAGTTATCCACTAATAATTTTCTATTAGTCCTAACGAGACAGGTGGCCAGTTAATTAGTCACGTTGGAGATGAGTAGCCGAAGGGACATAATTTGTTCGGGGAAAGGGATGAGCAGAAAAAAGAAAGGGGAAGATTAAAATTTGGGAAAAGGGTTCTAGAAGAGCTTTTCAAGCTGTTGAAAACATCATTCATGGCTGCAATGGTCATCTTTCATCTTCTGCTTTTGTTTCTATTGAAGCACCAAAGGGTTGCCTCAAGTTCTTGCTCTCTCGTTGTTCTTTTTTTTTTTCCCTGCTACCCTATTGAAATTGAGATGAGGAAAGGGAGGAGCTTAGCTCCTTGCAGCAGTGGAGGAGGAGAAGGTGTCCTTTGAGGTGGTGGGTCGTTGTCGTTTTGAGAAGTGGCACGGGTAAGGAAAAGTAAAGGGTTTCTTTATTTGGGGAGAGGGGATCGGAGGGCGGGAAATGAAGAAAATGGCAAAAAAATGGACGGCAGGGACGATCTGGATATGGGTTTAGAGCGGAAACGAAGGGAAACGTCGAAATTAAGTGAGAAAAGGAGTGGTGGTGGTGGCAACAGTGAAGGAGCAGTGGAGGGCTAAACTCTCCCTTGTTTGGATGCCAAGAAAATCAGTAGAGAAAATGAAAGAGATAACTCAAATTAATAGTGAGTATCTCCATTTCTTCTCTTTTTCTTCTTCTCTTCTGCTTCTTCCAGCAGCTAGGGTTCTTAAGTTGGGTTTTCACCGTGGCTCCAATGTGTCTAGTTAATGTGCCATATCAGCATCTCCGTTAAAATGATTACTAGTGACTAGTTTGTTATTTTTTAAAAATTTAATGACAATTTTGTTATTTTAATTTAAAATTGAGTAACCATTAGTGTAATTTACCCTAAAAAAATTCACTACCAATACTAATCCTTAAAATAATCAAAATCTTGTACTAATAAATTCATAATGGATGCTAAACGGCGGAAATTTTAATCAAAATAAAACTTAAGACCGCTTAATTCCAATTTAAACTCAAAACAATACATAATGACAAGGCGCCCTGGCTAGTCTACTAAGACCATTCGTTTGAGCACATGAACGAAAACAGTAAGGAATAAATGCAGAACAGGGTCACAGAGATGATGATATATGGTCCTCCACCTTCAGTATTTAAAATCTGAAATTTGAATTAAGAATTTCAATGCTACAGCAAATAAACCCACAGGAATGGTGAAAGCTGAAACAAACCCTGAATAATAAAAAAATTAACCTCCTCTCATTTGCTGAATTTATGATAAAAACCAACCAGGTTTATCATATGTGCCCTTTTCTTTCTCACTCAATTTTGCTCTCCCCAGATCCAAAGGGCCTCAAAGGATCCCCAGATATGATTAATATACACATTCAGATTTTCAGACTATACTAGGGGGATCCCCCACCCAATTACATACAGCACGAGGCCAGCGCGTTCTTATGCAGTCCACCAACGGTGCATGTTGAGAAGGTTCGGGTTTAGCCACTTCTGTGTCTTTACCACTTGGTTGTGTCCCTGCAGAACCAGATGGAAGAACTGCTATGTCTGCCATGAATTCCTCTGGTGTCCACCTTGGAGGTACTGAAACCCTCAATTTTGTCAGCCTCGGTCTTTGCATCGGAGTCTCACCTCCGGAACTGAATTGGCTGCCATTCAAATCTGATTTTGCTATCCCGTTAAAATGGTAGAGATCGAATATCTTTTGACCCATCTGTCCAGTTGAATCCTTAAGACCTCCCAAGCTCTTGTCTAAATCCAAGATAACCTGCCAGAATTCGCTCCACACAATGAAGCCTGAGCCGCAAAGGCTATCAAGTTTTTCAGATGGAAGTCTGATATTCGTCTCTCTGAGGACTTGATGGAAACCTTCAACGCTAATGAACCCACCACCTCCACTCTGATCTTGGGCATCAAAAGCTTTCCGGATCTGTGATTCTCTTTCTTCCAGTTCATTCTCATCTTGAACAGCTGTATCTAGAGCAAATAATACCGTATAATGTGACTCACTCCCGACAACCCATATCGGCCATTTTGGGCATTTTAGATTTTGGCCAACCTTACAGAAATTAAGGGATTCTAGAAGAGTGAGGAATCCGACTTCCACATTTGTAGATACACCCTTCAAAAACATGCCACCTCCTAAATCCATCCTTCCGTCAAATACATTCGGAACAGCTTGCCCACAGAGCAATAGGTTCACAATTTCCTGAAATTATTTTGTACAAATGCAATTATAAAGCAAAATTCATCAAAAAGTGCAACCTAGAGACTTAATAGTGGAAGCTATGTTTACTCGGACTCAGGCTGAGTATATGCATCCAACACAGGTATGGTCAGATTTTTCTAAGTTTTACTAAGTATAGGGAGAGTTCTTGAAGCTCATATGAGATATCCCCATACCCATGTGTCGGACGCGAGTGATACATACAAATACTTAAAAAAAGAGAAATAGTCAGAACAACATAGAATGACGGTAAGTTCTATCATTAAATGGATAAGAGCAATTTTATGTACCTGAGAAGCATGCCCAAAAGGTGCAGTTACTAGAGGAAGGCTGGGATCATCCCGGTCAGCTTGAACACAGTCCTAAGATAAAATTAGGATGCATTGATATAATTATATCCACATTCAAAGAAAACAGTATCAACTATATTAGATATAGCTTGCTCTTAAAATCATTATATAGCTATAAAAAATTGATGCATAAATAAAGACAAAATCGGAGTCTTCAAAACAAACAAACCTACCAATCCTCGAGAAAGTAAGGCAGAGATAAGGAAAAGCAATGCTCCCATGCGACTTTGAAAAACAGGAATAATTGCTTCAAGCCTCTTATAGGCACTTGCTGGGGTTGTGTATGTCTCAACTCTTAAAACTTTATGCAAATCAGAAGCCGATTCAATTGAAAGACCTTCAAGTGCTTGTGCAATGGTCTGTAAGATAGAACAAACACTTGTCAGAAAATAAGAACGCAGAAAAGAATATAAAAACTAAGATATTAACATAATAACAACATATTCAGGTCAATCGAGATCCACTTACAACATCCGTTAGACTGTCTTCAGATTCTTCAACACCATCACCAATAGAACTCAAAGTTGCAATCACAGCTCTTTTATTATTTCCACATAAAAACAATATCTCACCCATACTTTTAACTAAGGCTCTGTGAACATAAACAAGAATTTAAATTGAAATGGATAACAGAATAACAATTAATGAGTTGAAAAGCAGCTGAAACCGGAGCAATGAATATTCCTCTTAAATCAGTTATTCCAGAAATGAAGCAAGCATAATAAAGACCACTACCAGTTCACATCACAAATAATCATGAATATCCATTAAGATGTGTCACAAGATTTAACATTACATAAAATCTTGACATTGTTCGATGACCATTCATGAAAATGAGCTAATACCTTGACCAAAACACAGCCCATATGCAAATACAACCCATAGCCCATTAGGCCAAATTTCAAATGTACATGTGCTCAGGCAAACACAATTCGAAAAAGAAATTGTACGTGCAACCTGACCTCTCAGGTTAAGATCAAAGAACCACACTTTTTCTCTGCTTTTCAAATGGCAAACAAGATATTAGCAACCAGACAAGCAAGCAACTAAGTGGAATTTGAAAGGAACTCAATAGAAGGAAAAGCCAGGACAACTAAGCAGTAACGTGATGATTGACATAGCAAAAAAATTGTATGTAACAGCCAGCAGATCTTTTCTTAACATTGTTGGATAGAATGTAATTAATGTTGCTTGAATAGTTCAACTCCATTTTTTAAAAGATAAAACACAGAGCTAGAAGAAACTTGGAATGCAATGTGCCTTCTTTGCGTACAATTTAATGCAATAAATCTAATTACCTTGCTTTTGCATTTTCAGTAAAAGCAGCAAAATTATTTGATGCAACATATTGATTTTTGGAGAATCTCCTGGGAGTTGAATTCTGTGGTGTACTTTGGGCAGCTTTAACCAAGTCATCCGGACAGAAAAGAAGATGTTTGAGAACAAATGCCTGCATAGACAGACAAATATTATTGTCAGCAATAAGAGAATTGGCTATTATCGTGAGATAAACATCAGAACAAACAGAAATGTCGTGAGGCTATCATAAGATCCGGAGCCAGCTCTGGTGGGGTCAACCTATTTAATAATCTTAATCAGCAATTAATATCCCATGTCATTCGCATTAAAGAAAAGAAAAGTGCAGTACTGGCTAATATACAGTTTAACTCTGAAATTTAGATTCATCTAATTATAGTTAAGTCAGACAATTTTCCATAAAATATTGAAACATCATTCAATATGATCATTACTATATTAATAAACTAGACACTAAAATAAGCTTCCAAGGAAAGAACAAATTTTAGTGAGAGAAAAATGTCAATGTAATATATTCGCATTCAGAAGCCATGCTTATAATAAGTTAAGCTGTAACATAAGAAAACATGTACTTTTTTATGGATTAAGAACTCCACATGGCATGAAAAGAACAATCGACATTCAAGTTCTGCTCGCTAAAAGAACTCATATAACCAAGAAATTAGGGAATTACTTGTATGGCTGCTAAGACACCACAGGGCCCACCTTCATGCTGCACTAGGATCATAGAAGTTTCTGGATCAGGGCTAAACCTACAGTTGTTTTTTTTCATGTATTAGCCCATAAAAGCCAAACATATGAAACTTGCAAAAGATTCTGACCATTGATATTTATTTAAACGAATTTACCAAGAAAATATAAACCAAAAATGAAGGAAGACAAGAACTAGTATCCATGAGTTTTTAACGAAGAATTAGATATCTACCAACATAATCTGCCAACTATTAATTACCAAGCACGGTTCATAATAATTATACTAGATAATGATGGAACATATAGAAGAAACAGTTCAATTACAAATCCGCCAAGAGCCAGCTCATCTGGCCAGTATGCTTAACCAATCAATATGCATAAACATAGAGATAAAGCAATTAAACCAAAATTACCCTAAGAATACTATCTATACTTAGTATTGGACAATGAAGAAAATCAGGGAGATCGATCTATCTATACTTAGTATCAGACAACAAAGAAAATCAGGGAGATCGAATTGCAATTATGGGAATAAATTATAAAGTGCACTGCATTAGATGAAAGAAATCACCTCGTACATGAACAATACCTCTAACTCTAGCTCATTTACAAAGCCCACAACTGCACACCCATCAATTCATTCTCACAAACACACACATAAACACAAAATAAAAAATAAACAGGAAAAAAAGGGCACCTTCTCAATGAAGAACTACATTTCAAGGACTATTCATAATAATTCTTATACAAGGTTTCATGCCAACGCATTCTTGATTCAGATTCACTTTACATTGCCCTTGCACTTCCTTTTATTGAACCTGACAGTAAGAGACTTCATTCATGAATTATATTCTTCATTCACGAAGAAGCACCTACTAGTGCTAAACTGTTATAAGGCTTTCTCTTATCGAACAACATAAGGAGGGATAGAAGACATAGTTGATCGGTAAGTAGTTTCCACGTGAGATAGTAAACAAAAAATTGTCATTAGCAACTTGATGCTATATAGTATACTCAAACTTAGCTGCCAATTTATCCTGTGATCAATATCCTTAACCACAATATTTATTGAAAATTCAACTAAGCAGTGGATATTATTTCTTTACATTGCTCCTAGTCTCTCAGCAGTAATAATTTAATTTATATATATATTAAAAGCAAAAGAGTAGCCTTTACCTTATACCCTGATTGCTCCACTGAGCAAGTATATCCTTCGAAACACCACTTCCAAAAACCATAAAAAATAACTGATAAGCTTCTTTCTCCGACAATTCATTACCCAATTTCACTTCTTTGGCTTTTATTTCCATCTCTTTGGTTCCTATATCTCCGCCACTATCGCTTTTCAAAGGGGAACCAGAAGCCGGAACGCTTTTTGCCGTCGCCAGCATCCGTTTCTCAGCTGCAGCTGCCATTAGTTCACGCTGCAACCGGCGACTCTCTTCCGGCGTCGTCGTCGCTAAGTTCGCGGCTTCTCTCGGCTTGCTCCTCTTCGGCTCTGGCGGCGAGTTTTGCATGCTCATCCGTAGAGCCATTCTAAGATCCTCTTCTTCTTGTTGATCCGCCATCTGATAACCAACGTCGGATCAAACTTTAAAGGAATCTAAAATATCTGGAATAATTGAATCCAAAACAATTGTTTTTCAGATGTTTTATGAACTTGATTTCGATTCAGATTCTCTAAATAACAAGAAAAAAAATGGATTTTTGGATCTTGAAAAAAGGAACCCTAAAGAAACAAATTAGGGTGTGGAATTTCAGAGGCCAACTGGAGACGAGCTGGATGTTACAAAAAGCAAAGAGGAAATGCCGTTTTAGAAAACACAAGGACGACGGATTTAAAATTCTCGATAGGGTTAAAATAGGAAAGTGACTCAAAAGGTAAAAAATCAGAGGTGCTGGCTGTCTCTCCAGTTAACAACTGAAACGGTGTCGTTTCTGAAATGTGGAGGAAGTTGAATTACCATTACGTCCTTGATTTATTTGTGTTGTACTTTGAAGATGAGCTTAGCAGTTAGTTGGTGGGTGGGTTTAGCAGTTAGAGAGAGGGAGTAAGTTTTGGGCAAAAGTGTAAAGCTCTGGTCTCTCCCTCCTTTAATGGAAAGCAAAGGCGGTATTGTTTAGAGCTGGATTCTCAGTCAGGGAGGCCCTAGCGTAGTAAATTTGAAATGGGAAAAACACTTTTTTTTTCAATTTTGATATTCAATACTTAAAAATTTTAATTTAATCTCTATTAATTTCAAAATTAAGCAATTAATTATAACTAATAAGTTAATATTTTTCATGAACTGTACATAAATTTAATTAATATAATAATAAATTTAGCTCTTAATGTTTATAATTTTTATCAATTTGATCTTAATTTAACAAATTTAACTCAAAATATTTAAAAATTCTATCAATTTAGTCTTGATTTAACAAATTTAACATACAACATTTACATATTTTGTTAAATTAGGACCAAATTAACTGAATGTGTAAACTTTGAAGACTAAATTTATTATTATACTAATCAAATTTATGTACAATTGACGAAAAACATTAATGTCGTGCTTAATTGTTTTTAATTGCTTACTTTCAAAATTGATAAAAATTAAATTGCTTTGATTTTTTTAGAGGGACTAAATTGGTTAATGAAATAGTTATTTGGTACAACAAAAGTTTAAATTTTTTTCTTAAACCAAGCCTGTTGTGCTATTTATAGTCATAAACGTAAATTGAGATATACATGTGTTTTGTGTAAGATGGACTAAAATCAATTTTGGCTTTCAAAAAAAATGATCTTCTATGTTATTCTCGAACTACAAATTGCTTTGAGTCTCTCTATAAATCGGTAACTATTTAATATTCCCAATATATAGAATTTATTCTTTGTAAACAAATTACCCCACTTTTTTGTTGAATAACGATGTATGTGAAGTGTGTTTGCTTTGATTAACTGGTAGTCTCCATTTATTGTGAAAAGTACAAGAGTTTTGTTTGAATAGTGTAGGTACCTAATTTTGCCCGGGCCCATTCAGAAAAATAAAAAATAATAATAATGTCCATTTTTTTTACAAGTCCAGCATAAGCCCAACAGCCTACCCACTTACAGAATCCACAAATCAGACCCACTACCCTTGGTCCAAACCTGAAAACACCACCCGAGCCTCAATCCATTACACTGACCCACTACCTAATTAACCCAACGGACCCAAAAACATACGGGGCCCAAAAGACCCAATAGACCTGGACTCAGATGGCCCAAGAAGCCCAGAATATTGAACAGAAACCAGAAGACCTAGGGTTTCTAGAAACCCTAGGCGCCGCCAGTAGGAGTCTAGCGCAATCGTCGCAGTCACCCGCCTCCGATCGTGCCTGGATTCACGCCCGAATCACCATCGTCGCAAGATCTTCGCCTCTGCTACACAAAAAGGAAATAACAGTAGCAAATCACGACAGAAAACTAGACAGGATCTTTTGTTTCCTTTTTTATTTTTATTTTCGAGGGTATAAAAACCTATTAAATCTGTAAATTAAGAGGGGGATTCGAAATATATACATACACTGAAAGAAATACATATAGATTCCGAGAGAAATACAAAAGAACCCAATCAGCAGAGGTTTTGATTTTTTTTTTTCATTCTTATTCGTATACTGTTTTTTTTATTTTATTTTATTTTTTAAAACTTTATATAATATATAATATATATGTTGAAATATTAAAAAAAAAGAGAAAAAAAAACTAACCTTTTTAGGAATTCCGACCACCGTGTACGGTGGCTGGCGACGGCGGCAGACGGTGGTCATCGGCACCGGAGTTTTGCCGGAATCCTCGCCGAAAATTGCCCAGGCAGAGGATTCCGGAGTGCACCCCCTCTCTTTTTTTTTTTTGAAACTGAAGAAGAATGAATTTTTTTTAGAAAATTTGGCCTTTTATATGAATTGAAAACGACGTCGTTTTGGTCTGGGGCTTTAAACCCCAAAACGGCGCCGTTTCATGGCTCTGACCCGCGTGACCCGACCCGCCATCTGAGGATCCGCGTGTTTTCTTTAAATGGGTTAATTTCCTCTTTAGTCCTTTCGCTATTTTATTTTTTTAAATTAAGTATGATTTAATTTTTTTATTCTTATTAAATTAACCCTCGAACTTGTATTTTGTTTCAATTGAATCCTCGGCGGTTTAAAGGCTAAAATCGGACAGCGCCGCTTTGAAAAGAAGCTAATTGCCCAATAAATCCACTCGTGGATTAATGCGTGTTTTGATTTAGTCCTTTTAATCTATTTTATTGCCATTTAACCCTAGTTCTTTGTCTTTTTTTTAAATCTTCTTATTTTATTTTATTCTAAATTATTTTAACATTATTTTAGTATATTAAATTTACTATATTATTTTCTTTATTTATATATTAACTTATTAATAATATAAAATTTTTATATACATATTTTTAAACTATTATTATTTATTATTTTATTTTAATTATTTTTATTACATATTAATTTAGACTTGTATATATTAGTTATTATATTATATATTTTTAAAATTTTTGTATATTATATAATATTATATTCTATATTATTTTTAAATAAAAATTTATTTTATCTAAAATTACTTATATGGTATAATATATTATTTATTATTAAATATATAGTTTTATGTATTAGATTATTATGAACATGTTTTATTTTAAGTTATGGATCAATTATTTATGTCAAAACTTATTTTATTTTCTCAAATATATATATGTGCTATTTTTTGTTGTCTATATATCATTTTGTATTTTATTGGTAGTATTTTATATGTACCATTTTATATGTGCTATTTTATTTTATATGTGCTATTATTTCTTTATTTGTCTATATTAACATGAAATATTAGTATGTCTTAATTGCTTTTAATATTTATGTTAGATTGTGTATAAATGCAATATTGTCACATGGTTATTGTTTAAAATAAAAATACATTTTTACAAAATTAATATTTTATTTAAAGGTTTTTTAAAATAAGGCAATATTTTGGTATTTAGAAATTAGGAAATAATGCCCAATCGTCTTTGGGTGTTGATTTTCTGTTTGGCTAAATAACTAAATACCCTTTAATAAATTTAAGTAAATTATGAGATGACTTTAATTACGAGGGTTTAAAAAATGTCATGTTCAATCGTGCTGGATGTGATGTTTATATTCTTTCGGAATAAAAGAAATTTCAAGTTTTAAATCATAAAAACTTATTCTTGAGAATTCAAAACGTTGTATCCTAACTTATTGGGTGTGATGTTTTGTATCTCGAGGTAAGAATTTTCTAAAAAGATGTATCCAAACTTGAAGTTATGAGATCATCGTATCCTAACTTATTGGGTGTAGTAATTTCTTTGAGATAGGTGGTCTTGGTTTACCTTCAAATAAAAGGATCATTTTTTAACTTTTTTAAAATCTCAAACATTTGGACATGATACTATCGATTAGGTACCAATTTTTGGGCGTTATAAGGGTGTTAACCCTTCCTCATACGTAACCGACTCCCGAACCTATTTTCAAGTTTTTCGTAGACTAAAATTAAATGTTTTAAATAAAACGTTTTAAAAGGTGATCCAATCACACCTAGGTAAAAATGATTGGTGGCGACTCCCGTTTTTATTTTTTTAAAGTTGATCCCCATTTTTTAAAAAACCCGGTTTTAAAATGATTTCGACAGCTTGGCGACTCCGCTGGGGATCAAGAGAGTCAGGCCGTAAAATTGATAATTTCATGTCCTTTTGTTCGAATATAAAATTTTGATTTTAAAAATATGATCCTTTTATTGTATGTGGTTTTAAATATATTTCTCTGCATTGCACTGCATGACCGTTGTGGTCACACCCTTAAGTGGGAGCGAGAAGCTATGCCTTCGTGAGGTTTTCACCTCCGCATGGGCTAGTGGACTGCTTCCGGGATACATCCGTACTTATGTCTTCGTGAGGTTTTCACCTCTGCATGGCCATAGGGAAATGTATTCCCCTGAACCGAACTCGGTCCGTATGAGCCTATAATGGGTGAGGATCGAGGGACCTGCTGGTTCGGGTACCTCAACTTTAGAGCTGAACCACATGTAGAAAACCTAAGTTCTTACCCTAGGTAGAACTATGCTAAACTTTAGTAGTCACCCAAATAGGTGTTCTATGTTGTTTATTTCTTCTGTACTAACGTATTTTCTTGTGTTTTGATTGCATTGCATCATAGAAAAGAGGTGTTGGTTTCAAATTCGATTACTAAATAGGAAAGTTGGTTATAAGAAAATGGATTTTTTGATAAAGTGAATTATAATACGGTCGTCCGAATATGGTCCAAGTGAACACAACGAGAGAAGACTGATAGTCCATGAAGGAATACAAGACCTTGTCACCCAAGGATTCAAGCTGACAAAGACTATTCAAAAATTACCACGTCTCGGCTTTCTTGAAGAGGCTAACAAGTGAACAGGAGTCGTGATCCAGATCAAGCAAAAGGAGCTAGAGGAGGCATCTATTAGAAGTTTGCAAGACTTGACTTTTGCGAAGAAGGGATTCATGTTTTCACTTGGGCTATGAGGACAAGGCCGTGTATGCAATCCGTTTTGTGTAAAGAAATCCATTTTCTAGTAAAGTTTTTCTAATGTAACTGAATTCAGAATCAACGTCTCTCTTTCTTTGCATTCATGCATTTGCATTAAATAACATCATATGCATTCAAATTTTTAGAGAGAGTCTAATTAGTTAAAATTATAACACACAGAGAGAGAGAGATAAAAAGGAAGGAAAATCCAGAAGCTGAACACCCTTGCGGTACACGTGCTAAATCCAAGAAGATGGACCAGAGAATGGACTAATTCCAAAGAAATATGCAATACCAGATGCAGGAACAAATGGCAAAGCTTCAACAAGAGATGAGGGACCAGATGTTAGAAACCCAAAAGAACATGATGGCCCAAATAGCCCAGATGCTGAGTGGGGCAATGGACAATGGAAAGGGTCCCCTAGTTAATGCTGAAGACAATGAGGACTTTCCTAAGGGTTTCACCCCACCGCATACACAACCTGAGGAGTATCCCCAAAGGTCACCTGCCACCATTAGGCCTCAACAGGGGCAAGCTGATACTAGACCACCTATGAACTTCCAGGTCGGTTCAGGTTCTAATCCAGGAGACAACCCTGCTAATCCAGTCATCCTTGATTTGGATATGGCAGAGAAAGAAGGGATAAGAACTGAATCCTCAAGGCAGTTAGAGAAACGCTGTAGATGGTTGGAGAAAAAGTTCAAGGCCCTGAAAAATGCCGACCATCACCATGGTATTGATGCAAAGGACTTGAGTTTGGTCCCGGATCTGATGCTTCATCATAAATTCAAGATACCGAAATTTGAGAAGTACAATGGGATTAGTTGCCTTGAAGCTCACATTACCATGTTTTGCAGACGCATGACCGGCTATGTAAATAATGATCAACTCTTGATTCATTGTTTCCAAGACAGTTTGGTGGGGGCAGCGTCTAGATGGTACAATCAACTCAGTCGCACTAACATTAGCTCTTGGAGAGACTTAGCTCAAGCCTTCATGAAGCTATACAACCATGTCACGGACATGACGCTTGACAGAATTGCTTTGCAAAACATGGAGAAGAAACTAAATGAAAGCTTCAGGCAGTATGCGCAAAGATGGAGAGAGATTGCCATGCAAGTTCAGCCACCACTCCTAGAAAAGGAGACTACAATGCTCTTCATTAATACCTTGAAGGCTCCATTCATTACTCATATGATAGGAAATACCACCAAGAGCTTTGCAGATATAGTGATGGCAGGAGAGATGATTGAAAATGCCATAAAAAGTGGAAAGATCGAGGTGAGAGAAAGTAACAAAAGAATGGCCACAAGGAAGAGAGAAAATGAAGTGGATAATACAAGCATGGGGTGCTCAAAGTCGATTGCTGTTAAACAGCCAAAAACAGTGACTACTGGGTATCAAGGTTTATCAAGGAAAGAATCTGGCACAAGGCAAAGCAATGAACAACTCCAGTTTACACCAATTCTAATGACATATAGGGAGTTGTATCAAAGTCTATTTGATGAACATGTGGTGGCTCCTCATTACATAGAACCAATACAACCCCCATACCCCAAATGGTATGATTTGAATGCTCAATGTGAGTATCACGTAGGAATAACGGGTCACTCAATCGATAACTGCATGGCATTTAAGAAATTGGTCGAAAGGCTTATTAAAATAGGGGTTGTAAAGTTCGATGAGTCGAACGGAGCAGTGATAATTGAATGAGGGGCAGGAGAGTTGTGATTCCTTGAAGAAGTCATCAGAAAACTAACAATCGGGGAATCAAAACACCAATGACATATCCGAAGAGGGAATCGAGGAATAAAAATTTCTAAGTCCTTACATACTTGGGAAGTTTTCGAACAATGGAACTGTGGAAAGGATCATTGTATTTTTAGAGTGGATTTAGAGTAATATTTGAAACATGCTTGTTGTCTTGAGCCTAAAGGCAACAAGAACTCTTTTGTGAAATAGGCTTATGTTCAAATTTTATTTCAATAAGATGCATCTGTTTGAACACATATTCTTTTATATTGTATATTCTTTTGTTTTTTTAGAATATTCTTCCATTCTTTATTCATGACCATACCAATAATCATCCTCGTAATCATTTATTCTTTGGATTTGTTCGCTTCAGTACCTAGGTACCCGGATATCAACGACGTGAGCGATGTTGTTCTTGACTCCTTTTAAATGAGATATGGGTCTAGGGATCTAAGGACTTGAAGATAACAAAGATTGTAACCTACCTTCTGATTTGTTAAAGATAGTAGAACAAGATGAAAAACAGACCTTACTCTACAAAGGGTCATTGGATATTATGAGCCTAGGAAAAAGGTGAAGACCGAAGCCTAGCTCACCATAAAAATAAGGCAAGACATCATTGAGTTATTTTCGCACAATTATATCAGGACATGCCTTGGCTAAATAAAGAGGATCGAGCACTGTTGATTCACCATGGAAGGGGACATCATCAGTCATACCGCAAATATGGAATTAAAGAAGACAAGATTCATATGCCTACTCCAGTTCTTCACAAATTTTCCATATGTGGGGCATGGATGTGATGGGGCCAATCTCGTCAAAAGTTTTTAATCAATATCGACTCATCGGCATAGTTATCGTGGAAGTAGCTTCATATGCCAATATTACAAGGTCGAAGTCATCAAATTCATCAAAAAAAATGAAGGAAAAGATCAAAAAGATCGTATTTAAATAACTGTACAAAGTCAAAGTTTACAGTTTGTCCAAAGATCATGCAACATATCACTGTACAGTAAAAGTTGCAAAAAAAAAAAGAAATGAAAGGTGGCTAAGACCTGTAAAGATTGGCATGAGAAGCTATCACTACTCTCTATGATTATCAAACGTTGGCTAGAATCTTCACTGGGGAAATATCTTGTCCATTATGGAATTGAAGCATTTTTTCCAATTGAACCTAATCGAAGAAGAGGTTAAAAGTTATCCATCACGGTCGGATGATGTGAGCTTACGACAAAAAGGTTCATCCAAGAGAATTCCATAATGGGAACCTGATGTTGAAAAAGATTTTTCCTCTGCAAAATGATTTTAGAGGAAAGCATATACCAAACTGGGAAGGACTTATGTAGGGCCTGTTCTAGAAGAGCATTGATATTGACCAAGATGAATGGCGAAGACTTGCCCAATCTGGCGAATTCAGGTTTAGTCAAGAAGGATTTTACCTAAAAAGGGACGGGTCAAGGTGAAAACCCGCAAAGGGCGCATTGAGCTCAAATTCATCCAAAAAAAATTCAAAAAAAAAGGAAAAAAGAAGAAAAATGAGAGGCCAAGGCGAAAACCCGCAAAGGGCGCTTTGAGACCAAAGGGGATTTGAGTTGAAAACCCGAAAAGGGCAGCTCAAATTTTGACTAAAAAATGGGGCATACAGTAGTCTTGTTATGTCCGAATTAGCAATGAGGAAGTATATTACGTCTTGGGGCATCGACGAAGTACTCCGGATCCCCTAAACACATATTGAGCTTAAAATGGTCCTCAAGAAGTTGGAACAAAGAAGCTCAGGCTGCTATATCTAGGGCATCTAGCTTCATTCTTACCCAATTTTGAAATTCGTTATCTTTGATTGCTTTATTCTTTTTTGAGATACGCCCAAATCAATTTTCTTTTATTGCCTGGGTTATCTTTGATTAAATTATTTTTCAGAGCTATGCTCCTGACTAATTTCTTTCTCGTCCATTTTTGTGACCTTTTTCAAGCATTTTATATTGAAATAACAATTTATGGACTAATAACACTTTCATAAAAGGAGTTTCACATATTACTCTGGAAGCTTCTAAATAATATGAGAATCTGAAACAGGACTATTGTTCAGAACTCACCAAGCCTAAGGGATTGGAAACATTGGAAAATAATTATCTCTTCGGATGCTTATTGGCTAAGACAATTCTGTTGGTAATACCACATCAAAAAATGACAAACAAGGTCAATCCAAGTGTAAAAATGGATCATTTTCGGGATACCCTGCATCCATTCAGACACACATATCTGGTCATTACACCCAGGGAATGGTGTAACAGATTGAAAGTGATACAAGTTCTGTACCTTTGAGTGGTAACAGAAATATGAAAGAAACCAAATGTCATTCCCCTGAAGCTGCAGTAGGAGATACCAACTTCATGTCCCAAGGTTCAAGCGGGGCTGACTTAGAGATTACATTGGGGCAAATTATTTGAGCAGAACATGAATGAAAAACAAATGAGTAATAACACCTAGGATAGGAATCATACTCATAATATTTTTGTAAATTGCATTAGGAGCATTTGATTCATTTCGGTCATTGCATCCTAATCCTTGAAACAGGAATCATCTTCATAACATTTTCATAACATGTCTAAATAGGAGCATCTGATGCATTCGATCAAAGCATCCTAAATATTGGACATAAACATATACCCATTCTACAGGTTATGTAGCAAGGTAGAAGACATTAGTCTGGTATCCCTGAGTTTGCAGGGAGCAGATTAAAATAGCAGATCTGACAATCTTGAGGTTGCAGGAGCAGATCGGAGACATTAGTCCTATTTCCCTGACCAGCAGTGGAATAGGTCAAAGATTGTAGATCTTGTCACCCTAAGCAGTAGAGGACCAAGATCGAATGGCAAATCTTGTCTCCCTAAGCAGTGGTGGAACAGATTTAAGCCACCAGCCCTATCTCCCTGACCAGCAGTGGAATAGGTTAAAGATTGTAGATCTTGTCACCCTAAGCAGTAGGGAACCAAGATCGAACGGCAAATCTTGTCTTCCTAAGCGATGAGTGGAACGATTTAAGCCACCACCCTATCTCCTTGACCAAAGAAAGGAATAGGTCAAAGATTGTAGATCTTGTCGCCCTAAGCAGTAGATGATCAAGATCGAACGGCAAATCTTGTCTCCCTAAGCAATAGTGGAACAGATTTAAGCCACCAGCCTTATCTCACTGACCAGTAGTGGAATAGGTCAAAGATTGTAGATCTTGTCTCCCTAAGCAGTAGTGGACCAAGATCGAACGACAAATCTTGTCTCCCTAAACAGTAGTGGAACAGATTTAACCACCAGTCTGGCATCCATGAGTTTGCAGTGGAGCAGACCGAAGATAGCAGTCTGGCATCCCTGAGTTTGCAGTGGAGCAGACCGAAGATAGCAGATCTGGCATTCCTGAAGTTGCAGGAAGCAGATCAAAAGACATTTTTAGTCTTATTTCCCTGAAGTTGCAGCGGAGTAGACTAAGGACAAAAGATTTTATCTCCCTGAAGTTGCAGTGGAGCAAATCGACGACAGAAGATCTTATCTTCCTGAAGTAGCAGGAAGCAGATCAAAAGCACTTTCAGCTTTATCTCTCTGGAGTTGCAGTAGAGTTGGAAGCAATTTGAAGAAAGCGAGGATCAAGAAGTCGAGGCTCGGCCAAGACCGGGCAAAATTGGTCCTTTTATAGTCTTTGCTTTATTCTCGTTACACGATAATAAGCAAAGAGGGGCAGCTGTAGGTACCTAATTTTTCCCGGGCCCATTCAGAAAAAAAAAAATAATAATGTCCATTTTTTTTACAAGTCCAGCATAAGCCCAACAGCCTACCCACTTACAGACTCCACAAATCAGACCCACTACCCTTGGTCCAAACCTGAAAACACCATCCGAGCCTCAATCCATTACACTGACCCACTACCTAATTAACCCAACGGACCCAAAAACATACGGGGCCCAAAAGACCCAATAGACCTGGACTCAGATGGCCCAAGAAGCCCAGAATATTGAACAAAAACCAGAAGACCTAGGGTTTCTGGAAACCCTAGGCGCCGCCAGCAGGAGTCTAGCGCAATCGTCGCAGTCACCCGCCTCCGATCGTGCCTGGATTCACGCCCGAATCACCATCGTCGCAAGATCTTCGCCTCTACTACACAAAAAGGAAATAACAGTAGCAAATCACGACAGAAAACTAGACAGGATCTTTTGTTTCCTTTTTTATTTTTATTTTCGAGGGTATAAAAACCCATTAAATCTGTAAATTAAGAGGGGGATTTGAAATATATACATACACTGAAAGAAATACATAAAGATTCCGAGAGAAATACAAAAGAACCCAATCAGCAGAGGTTTTGATTTATTTTTTTTTCATTCTTATTCGTATACTATTTTTTTTTTAAAACTATATATAATATATAATATATATGTTGAAATATAAAAAAAAGAGAAAAAAAACTAACCTTTTTAGGAATTTCGCCATTGTACGGTGGTGGCGATGTGATGTGCACGGTGGTCATCGGCACCGAGTTTCACGAAATCGCCAGCAGAGGATTCCGGAGTGCACCCCCTCTCTTTTTTTTTGAAACTGAAGAAGAATGAAATTTTTTTAGAAAATTTGGCCTTTTATACGAATTGAAAAAGATGTCGTTTTGGTCTGGGGCTTTAAACCCCAAAACGGCGCCGTTTCATGGCTCTGACCCGTGTGACCCGACCCGCCATCTGAGGATCCGCGTGTTTTCTTTAAATGGGTTAATTTCCTCTTTAGTCCTTTCGCTATTTTATTTTTTAAAATTAACTATGATTTAATTTTTTTTATTCTTATTAAATTAACCCTCGAACTTGTATTTTGTTTCAATTGAATCCTCGGCCAGTTTAAAGGCTAAAATCGGAACGGCGCCGTTTTGAAAAGAAGCTAATTGCCCAATAAATCCCTGTGGATGCATGTTTTGATTTAGTCCTTTTAATCTATTTTATTGCCATTTAACCCTAGTTCTTTGTCTTTTTTTTAAATCTTCTTATTTTATTTTATTCTAAATTATTTTAAAATTATTTTAGTATATTAAATTTACTATATTATTTTCTTTATTTATATATTAACTTATTAATAATATAAAATTTTTATATACATATTTTTAAACTATTATTATTTATTATTTTATTTTAATTATTTAGACTTGTATATATTAGTTATTATATTATATATTTTTAAAATTTTTGTATATTATATAATATTATATTCTATATTATTTTTAAATAAAAATTTATTTTATCTAAAATTACTTATATGGTATAATATATTATTTATTATTAAATATATAGTTTTATGTATTAGATTATTATGAACATGTTTTATTTTAAGTTATGGATCAATTATTTATGTCAAAACTTATTTTATTTTCTCAAATATATATATGTGCTATTTTTTGTTGTCTATATATCATTTTGTATTTTATTGGTAGTATTTTATATGTACCATTTTATATGTGCTATTTTATTTTATATGTGCTATTATTTCTTTATTTGTCTATATTAATATGAAATATTAGTATGTCTTAATTGCTTTTAATATTTATGTTAGATTGTGTATAAATGCAATATTGTCACATGATTATTGTTTAAAATAAAAATACATTTTTACAAAATTAATATTTTATTTAAAGGTTTTTTAAAATAAGGCAATATTTTGGTATTTAGAAATTCGGGAAATAATGCCCAATCGTGCTGAGTGTTGATTTTCCGTTTGGCTAAATAACTAAATACCCTTTTAATAAATTTCGTAAATTATGAGATGACTTTAATTATGAGGGTTTAAAAAATGTCATGTCCAATCGTGCTGGATGTGATGTTTATATTCTTTCGGAATAAAAGAAATCTCAAGTTTTAAATCATAAAAACTTATTCTTGAGAATTCAAAACGTTGTATCCTAACTTATTGGGAGTGATGTTTTGTATCTCAAGGTAAGAATTTTCTAAAAAGATGTATCTAGCTTCGAAGTTATGAGATACTGTATCCTAACTTATTGGGTGTAGTAATTTTTTTGAGATAGGTGGTCTTGGTTTACCTTCAAATAAAAGGATCATTTTTTAACTTTTTTAAAATCTCAAACATTTGGACATGATACTATCGATTAGGTACCAATTTTTTGGCGTTATGAGGGTGCTAACCCTTCCTCATACGTAACCGACTCTCGAACCTATTTTCTGGTTTTTCGTAGACTAAAATTAAATGTTTTAAATAAAACGTTTTAAAAGGTGATCCAATCACGCCTAAGTAAAAATGATTGGTGGCGACTCTCGTTTTTATTTTTTTAAAGTCGATCTCCATTTTTTAAAAAACCCGGTTTTAAAATGGTTTCGACAAATAGGACTTAAATAAATAATAATATTTTAATAGAAAATACAACTTTTACTCTAAATGCAATAGTGAAGGGCGGCAGCAAGGCGACACCCTTGTAGATATACTAGGGTTATTGCCCTTTGTAATACATATAAGGCTCAATCTTGGGTCTTTCATGTATTGGGTCGAAATATATATATTTCTTAAACATTTTTTTTCCAACACTTATAATTTATTCAACCTAATATTTATTTCATATAATCATATTATCTAAAATATATTTAGTCAATTAATTTAATTAACTAAATTAATTTGTCAGTTAATTTTTTTTTCAATTCAATTCTAATTCCACTAAAGTCATAGCAACTTTACGTTAATATAATCTATAATGACTAATTACTTTATTTTCATATTTGAACTTCAATTAATTAATTATAATTAATTAAATAATAATTCGAATAACTTAAATTAATTCTCAAATTATCTTTTATACTTAATGAGAAAATACATACACTACAGTTAGTGATACATGCAGTATATTTATCTTATTTCATCGTTTTCATTCATTTCATATTATTGGTTTTACATGCAATTCCTTTCTAGTTGTCTTAAACTAGCGGTGAGATTGGTTAGACATGTATAATTAGAGCTCAAATAATTTATAATTAAGTTTTGGTTTTTCGTCTATTAATTACAATATTATTTAGTCACGAAGTTATTACACTGAAGTATCATAATTGAGCTATCCGTTATTATATACCATTATGAAAGCTACTTAATTAGGGTTTGTTCAATAGCATTGTCATAAATGTGTTACTCATATAGGATGCCCTTAATCTCTTTGGGATAAATTAATTCTCTCAATATGATCCTATTTTATCTCATAATAATCATTACATCTTAATGAAAAGTCAATTACTATCAAGTAGTAATTAATTTATTTATCATAAAGACAAATGATCCATGACCATATTTGTTTTTCATCTATCATGTAATGCTAATTAGGAGATATACTTTACCTTTTAAATGAGTTATGAGTTCAATTGTTATAGAATAATGTTATGTACTGCAGAAGTCGTATACCCAACTTACCAGTTTTAGGTTCTTTATTTATTTGAACTAAAGCTTTCATTTGCATTAAAATATACAAGTCGTGCATATATAATCCATCATCCACTCAGGATTAATGTATATTATATTATGACCATCACAAGTAGACCTGCTCATGGGCTGAGCCACCCGGTTCGCCCGAAAAGTGGGATGGTTTAGGTAAAAATATAGGCCCCAAAAACGGGTTTGGGTAAAAAAATAAGACCCATTTAGAAAACGGGTCGGGCCTCGGGTAAGGCTTTTTGGCCCGGGCTCGGCCCGACTCGAATATGCAAAAAAAATGTAGTTTTTTTTGGCTTTTTTTTTAATTTTAATTTTTTTATTATTTTCTTGTTATTTTTCACTATTTTGCTACCATTTCACTATTATGTTGTTATTTTTCACTATTTTGCTACCATTTCACTATTATTTTTCACTATTATTTTGTTGTTATTGTATAACTTTTGTTTTATTGTTAATTTTGTTACTATTTTAGAGTCATTTGTTTGTTAAATTGTACCTATTTTAGTGTTATTTAAGTATACATATTTTTTTAAAATTTATTTTTAATTTATTGGGGAACATTTATTTTAATGTTTTTAGTATTTTTGATGTATTATATTTTAAAAAAAATATATAAAAAATATAAAAAATTAATATGGGCTAAGCTGGGTTTTAACATTTTTATCCGGGCTGGACTTGAGAAATGTTAGGCCCATTTTTTGGGCCGGGCCGGGCCTGGGCTTAACAAACGACCTAAAATTTTGGTTGGGGCCATGCCCAGTCTGGCCCATGAGCACCTCTAGTCACAAATGAATAAATTCATAAATGAATCTAGGACCTATTCTACTTGGGTTCTATCAGTCACATTTATGTCTTTATCTTCTGGGAGTCATCCTCTCTGATACTCAATACAATGTATCTCCCTAATTGGACTTGACATATTAGTTTTTCAATCAATTTGCTCAATCTCGATTATACTAAGTACTTGTTTAGATATCTACTAAAATAAGTTGTTTTTCTGTATTACGATCCGACTACGTAATATCGATTAATATTAGTTAAACATTAGCTAACCAATTAGCTAATATTTGTTTTTATTTTGATTTACGTGTAAAAACCGTTGAGGATAATATACAAATATATTAATGTAATTGATAGATATTTTATTAAATAAATTTGTTCAAAAAATATAAATGCATATAGATGAAAATATGACACTAAAGATACTAGTTCCTAATAGAAGTCTTTTTACCATTTGAAATTAAATATAAAAATAATTAACTATAAGTTTAATATAACATTTGATATTCGAATTTGACTTCTTCTTTTTAAAAAAATAAATAAATTTGGTACCTAATTTTTTTTTGTACAATTTGGTATTTCATTTTGTTAAATGTTATACAATGTCACTGAACCATTAGTATTGGTCACCCAATTTCAACAAATTACAAAATGATCATAGAACTATTCAAAAGTTTTCATTTAAGTTATTTAAATATTTGAAATTTTTTATTTAAGTCATTGGGTTGTTAATTTTTTTTTAAAGTCTGATCAACGAGCTCTAAGCAACAATTCTATGATCGATATGATAGATCAGTACCCATCGATTAGTAGAAAAATATATATTTGATCCAAGTCGATCTGACGGTCAGTATTGGAGATTGGAAAAAAAGACTTAATTGAATTTTGGTTTTCAAATTCGTGATTTTCAAAGTTGTTTCATAAAAAAAATGAACGGTAAAAGAAAAAGAGAATGTGAACTTTTAATTGATACAGACAATGTGAATAGACATCAAATTACTTTATTTATTTCATTCATTTTCTAAAGGATGAAACTACATAAGAATAATCTTTTGGGAGTTAAAACATTTCTTAAAAAATTTCGGGAAAATATTAAAAGAATTAAAATGTTAAATGAATCTATTAAATTAATATATAAAATTTAACTTAATTAATAATTTAAAATTAAAAAAAATAGGTATATTTTCACATTTGAATATTACAACATGTTATTTGTCACATGTTGATCATGCAATGGCTACGTCTACTAAAAAAATTAATACCATTAGTATATTGGGTAACTTATATAAAGTTTGATAAGTTTAATTACTAAATTTAAACTGAGTTACATTTAATAAAATTAGTTTCTTTAAATAATTAAAAATAGTTAATTAATTATTATAATATTAAATATTAATAAAATAGTTATTTATAAAAAATAAAGTGTTTTTTTTTTGTGAATGTACTTTAGAGGTCTCTCTATTATAGGGACCTAATCAAATTAATCCCTTTATTATTAAATAGATCAATTTAGTCCCCACACTATTAAAAAGAACCAAATAAGGCCAAACTAGAATAGAGTTAACATTTATTGTTTAAAAAATACCTTTTACCGTTTAACAAAATTATTATTTTAAAAGCTTTTATGGCTCTATAAATGAAATATTTTGTTTGAAATTGAATTGCAATTGAAAAAAAAAATTAAAGATATTTTTTATACAGTAAATGTTTACTTTATTACAAATTGGACTTATTTGATTCTTTTTAATAGTATAAGAACTAAATTGATCCATTTAGTACTAGAAGGACTAATTTGATCTAATTCCTATAATACGGAGACCTCTCGTATATATTTGACCCTTTTTTTATATATTTTAAAATATTAACGTCTTCCTTCCGCTAAATAGAATATGAAGTTAATTTATAATTTTTAATAATTTTATAAAGTAGTTTAATGTTGACTATTAAAAAAATTGAAATAGTACTTTTTCCAAATTTGTTTTGGTAAATTTTTATTTAAAAAAATTAAAGTTATAGTAAAATTGATTAAAATATAAAGTTTAGTGGTTAATTTTAATCATATAAAATTTGAATGATAAATTTATCTATATATTTTTTTGAGAATAAAGCTGATACTTATTAATGAAGGAAATAATGGCACACTGCTCAAAAACTAACTCCAACATCCAATCAGAACCAGAAGAGAAAAGCATAGGAAACAAAACCAAACAGGGAAAGGATTGTATGAAACAGTGACGCCATGTCATCTGTATCCCTTTCCAATAGTTTTATGCCACATCAGTATTTTCATCCTGAATTTCAGGATTTTTATCCTGAAAAAAATCAAATCCAAATTAAAATCCTGATTTTTATCCTGAAAAAAATCAAAATCAAATTAAAATCCTGAAATTCAGGATGAAAATACTGATGTGGCATAAAACTATTGGAAAGGGATACAGATGACATGGCGTCACTGTTTCATACAATCCTTACCTAACCAAACAAAATCGAAACAGTCAACAAAACCAGATAAAAGATGCACATAGAAAACAAGCAAACCATAAATAAGAAAATAAATCGCCTCATGCCAAAACCCAAACGTCACAGAGCAGAGAAAATATCAGCCAAACTTTCTTTCATTAATATTTCGAAACCCAAATCTGAGAGGAGTAAAGGAAGAAACTTGAAAGCTCTAAACATAATCATGGAGATTCGCAAGAACCTTCTCCAAAATCAGAGCATACTCAAAAACTCACTTATTCTGGAACCAAATCGTCCGATCCATAACAGCCATCTTCTTCACCGATTCGGGAACCCCACCAATCCAGATGCACGAGACTTGCCGTCTCCTTCAAGCCAAAGCAAGAGTGTGAACAGCCTTGTTAATCTCCCGAGGAACAAAAAGGTAAGAAACACTTTCAAAACTCTTCTCAATAGAGCGAATATTATGAATAATCGATCTGAGAATGGTTTTATCTTCCGCAGATGTCTTAAGCTTTTTTATTACAGTCAGAGAGTCCCCCTTCCAAGATAATTTGACGAAAACCCATGTCGACCGCAAAAAAAGATAGCCCTTTCACAGGCTCGTGCTTCGGCCATAAAAGAATTGACCACATTTTCAACAGCATAAGTACTTGCCCCTAGAACTTCACACTTCTAGTCTCTAGCTAAAACTGCAGCAATAGAAGTTCTAGAGTCCCTTTGAAAAGACGCATCAAAGTTTATTTTGATAAACCCATTATTAGGTGGTCTCCATAACTTTTCTGTCATTGAACTGGAAAAACTCTTTATATTCTCATGACTTTAGCATATCTCTTGATGATATCCTCGGATGAAACTTAAAGTTTCCTGCAATGAGAACTTGACACCTTCATACACACTTTTATTTCTATGGTACCATAGTGCCCATAAAGAGATAGATATAATCTACCTATTATGTTCGTCACCTGCAAGAAATGTATTAACAAAATGACCTTTGTAATTCGAGGTACACCCAACCGAAGCCATCTTGATTTGAAGGCCACTCCACAGTTGTCGTAAGATACAACACGACCACAGCAGATGATCTGAGTCCTCTGGATCTTTCTTGCAAAGAGGACAGATGACATCCGCAACTAATTTCCTCTGAACAAGATTACAAAAATGCGGCACCAAGTTTTTAAACAACCTCCACACATGGAATTTTACTTTAGGAGGAATTTGTATAGTCCATAGTGCCTTATAAAAATCTATGTAATTTTCTGCATTAGGAAGGTTGTAACTCTTATTTTGGTTAAGCTCTATAAGTAGTACCCGATAACCGCTCTTCACAAAGAACTCCCCAGTAGCGTCATGCTTCCAGACCACCATATCCTCCAAACCATGGCTACTAATCGGAATGGCAAAGATACGCTTTAATTGATCTTCATCAACAAAACTACCAAGAAGCTCATTATTCCAGGTATTGGTTTCTAACTCAATTAATTGGTTCACATTTTTCAATTGAGGAATAAAATTCTGGAATAATAATCTACTATTTTCTGGACCAGGGAGCCATGCATCATTCCAAATGTTAACACGGGTTCCATTGCCGATTCGCCAAATAATCCCTTCTACAATCAATTCTCTAGCCCCACAAATACTCCTTCAGGTAAACGAAGGGTAAGAACCGACCTTTGCTGATAGAATATCTGAAAACAGAAAATAACGGGCTTTAAATACTTTAGCTAAAAAGCAATTGGGCTGGGATAAAATACGCCACACTTGTTTTGCTAATAACGCCTTATTAAACAAAAACAAATTTCGAAAACCCAGCCCACCAGCACATTTCGGCTTACATAACACGTCCCACATACTCCAATGAATGCCTTTAGCAGTTTTAGAATTTGACCACCAGAATTTGTTCATAATACCTTCTAATTTACGACATAGCTCTTTCGGCAAAGCGAAACACTGCATGACATAAACCAGTATTGCTTGAAGAACCGACTTTATAAAAACCTCCTTACCCACCCATAGAAAGATATCGCACACTCCAGTCATTGATTCTTTTCCTGAACCTGTCCACAAAATTAGCAAAAGCCCAATTCTTTTTCCTACCAACCATCATTGGTAAGCTTAAATACTTTTCTAGATTTGAAGCCTCCCGAACACCCAAAAGATTACCAATTATCTCTTTGATGTTTGACTCCACATCGGCACCAAAGTAAATAAGGGATTTATCAAAATTTACTCTTTGTCCCGAAATCATCTCATACTCCCGAATAGTATTACAGACCACATTAGCTCCTTCACTCGAAGTGTCCCAAAAAAGAATGCAGCCGTCTGCAAAGAACAAATGGTTTATCGATAATCTTTCCCTACTGATACGAACTCGTATCGGAATTGGAAACGAGTCGTAATGTTGCCCGATCGTAAATTAAGTAGCTCTCATTTTAATTTTAACAAAAGGGAAAATTTTGGGAATTAAGTCAAATGGGCAGCGGTTTAAAAACAAAGTTAGTTTATGGAAAGATGGATAGTTGGCTGAAAACAAGAAAGAACCCTTAATGGCAAATTAAGGACCCGAATCTTATACGTTTTAAGGTGAAAGGATGAAAAGTTGGATAGGACCGTGACCCACTATCTAGCAAGATAGGAACCAGCGGTATGGGTTTGAACGTCACACTCGAGTTGGTGATAAGTTCGAAAACAAAGTCAGATTGACGCCATTAGTTGCTAGATAAGTCAATTTGAACCTTGAAGAATAACGAGAGTGAATAACTCACAAATATGAAATAATTTCATTCAGAAGCAGAAAAGAAAGTTCTTAAAATAAGTAACAATGGAGCTATTTATAAGCTCATTAGGGTCCAGTCGAATGGTCCTTTATGCATACAATTAATGGCTGAATTTTGACTAAGTAATCAGCTTGGAAAAATTCATGGAATCATTTTAATGGTTGAGTGTCCATTGAGCTGACCGAATAGCCACTTAGTTTTCAGCTGAAAATTCATGAAGCATTTTAATGTTTGAATGGCCTTTGAGCTAACCGAACAGCCTTGAATGATGACCATTGATGCGCACAAGGAGCCTTGTCTAGTGGTGTGCACGAAGGGACTTGAGCTGGACAAAGTTTGATTCAACTTATGACATTGAAAGCTGGAATTAAATCCTCCTTGAAGGTGCCGAATTCATGCACTCCTATTGAAAAAAAAAATAAGTTACTCCATGGGACAAGGTGTGAACAATCGGCAATGAAAGGCCCTTGTGTGTGAACAGCCATAACCGAATGGTCATTAGAGTTGTTGGTTGTTCAATTGACAAAATTAATTCAGCAAATACATCCCCCTTGCCGAATGGTCACCTAGAAAATTGGAGAGTCCTTCAAATTCATGAATGGCTGAATGCATGTTCCTCATTAATTGTGTTCAATGCATCGGCTGGTACATGCACCTCCAGCAGCCACCTTAATCAACCTATTAAGACACATTAAAAATTCGGTCAATTCATCAAACATTATTAACACTCCTAATAAATATGTAATAGACTTAGGACAAAATTTGCTCTAATTTGGACATATTTAATGACCAAATGTAATGAATCAAGACAAATAAAATATGCAGCATATTAATATGAATTATTATGTAATAATTTAAACAAAGTGAATGACACAAAATTATTTAGACAACTAATTAAGCTGTAGTAATTTAAACTAAATAAAAAATGCATAATTAAAGTGTTCAATGAGCTAGCAAAAGAACTAGCTAGTGAATAAAATTCGCCTCAAATAAATTATAAGCGTTTCTACATCATTGAACTCATTCCTATCTTCATTCCAAGTTCGTTCCACCATAGCTGAAATAGCATCTTTAAATTGCTTGGCACGGCCACGCGTAATCGGTCCACTAGGCAGCTTGATGGCATCTTGGTTGGCTTCCATTCGATTCGTAGGCGAGCTCGTATCATCCCCCCTCTTCTAAACGATTTGTCCTCAAATCGTCGCCTGCATCGAAAGGAGACAAATCAGAAACATTAAAACTCGCGCTAACAGCACGGCCACGCGTAATCGGTCCACTAGGCAGCTTGATGGCATCTTGGTTGGCTTCCATTCGATTCGTAGGCGAGCTCGTATCATCCCCCCTCTTCTAAACGATTTGTCCTCAAATCGTCGCCTGCATCGAAAGGAGACAAATCAGAAACATTAAAACTCGCGCTAACATTGTACTCACCAGTTAAGTTCAAATTATAGGAATTTTCATTTATCCGTTCAAGGACTTGAAATAGGCTGTCTCCTCTTGGGAGAAGTTTGGATCGCCTTTGCGCGAGAAACCTTTCCTTGCACATGTGAACCCAAACCCAGTCCCCCGGTTCAAAAACAATGCGTCTTCGACCTTTGTTAGCCCGTTGCTCGTACTTCTTGGTCTTCGCTTCGATATTGTCCCTAACCCTTTGGTGTAACTATTTAACATATTCGGCCTTGCGCTTTCCATCTACATTCACAAGTTGGTTAGAGGACAAAGGAATTAGATCAAGCGGTGTTAAAGGATTAAAGCCATAGACTATTTCAAATAGAGAATATTTAGTAGTAGAATGAACAGAACGATTATATGCAAATTTCACGTGCGGCAAACAGTCTTCCCACGTCTTTAAGTTTTTTCGAATAATCGCTCGAAGCAACGTAGAAAGAATCCGGTTGACGACTTCGGTTTGGCCGTCCGTTTGCGGGTGGCAAGTCGTGGAGAACAACAGCTTGGTTCCCAAAAGCCCCCACAACGTCCTCCAGAAATGGCTAAGGAATTTTGCGTCGCGGTCGGACACGATAGTCCTTGGCATGCCATGCAACCTAACCACTTCTTTGGAAAACAAGTTAGCAACATTTACAGCATCATCGATTTTATGACAGGCTATAAAATGGGCCATCTTAGAAAATCTATCCACAACCCCAAAAATAAAGTCTCGGCTATTTTTTCTTCTTGGTAAGCCTAGTACGAAATCCATAGATATATCAGTCCAAGGAGTTTCAGGCACATGTAAGGGTTTATGCAAACCATGGGGCTTAATTTGAGACTTAGCCCTTTTACATACTAAGCATCGCCCACAGAATTGTTCAACGTCTCTCCGCATCTTGGGCTAATAGAAGTGCTCTTGGAGTGTGGCTAAGGTATTGGCTACGCCGAAATATCCCATTAACCCGCCACTATGCGCCTCATCGAGCAACACTTCTCTTACGGATCCTTGCGGTACGTAAAGTTTTCTTTCTCGGAACAAATATTCGTCATGGCGATAGTACTTTTCATAAGCTCCCTTTTTGCAAAACCTGAAAAATTCACCAAAATCAGCATTGTTTGCATATAAATCCTTAAGAAATACAAACCCAAGTAATTTAGAATCCAAAACGTTTAGTAAAGCATACCTTCGAGATAGTGTATCAGCCACTATATTATCTTTACCTTTTTTATATTTAATAACGTAGGGAAAATATTTGAGAAATTCAACCCACTTGGCATGACGTTTGTTCAATTTGTGCTGCCCCTTTAAGTGTTTCAAGGACTCGTGTTCGGTATGAATCACAAACTCTTTGGGCCATAAATAATGTTGCCAAATTTCCAGGGCTCGAATTAGCGCGTACAATTCCTTGTCATACGTTGGGTAATTCAAAGCAGCACTGTTGAGCTTTTCACTAAAATATGCAATGGGGCGTCCGTCTTGCATAAGTACCGCTCCAATCTTTAAACTTTGATGCATCACATTCTAACTCGAAAGTTTTGTTAAAATTTGGCAAAGCTAATAAAGGTGCATGGGTTAAACAATCTTCAATTTTCAAAAACGCTTTTTCTTCTTCTTCTCCCCAAATGAAAGTAGAGTTTTTACGGATTACCCCGGTTATGGTGCAGCCAATGTGCTAAAGTTCGGCATGAACCGTCTATAGAAGCTGGCTAATCCGTGGAAACTCTGAACTTGGGAGATACTCGTCGGTTGGGGCCAATCTTGGATCGCTTTAACCTTGTCTTGATCAACTTCAAGGCCTTTCGAGCTGACGACAAAACCTAGGAAAATAATTTTGTTAGTACAAAATGCACACTTGTTCAAGTTAGCATACAAGGCTTCTTTTCTCAATACTTCGAGAACAGACTTTAAATGCTTCACATGCTCGTCTAAGGTTTTGCTATAAAATAGTATGTCATCAAAATATACTACACAAAATCTACCAATAAACGAGTACAAAACGTGATTCATGAGTCTCATGAAAGTGCTCGGGGCGTTCGTTAAGCCAAATGGCATAACGAGCCATTCATAAAGTCCTTGCTTGGTCTTGAAGGTGGTCTTTCACTCATCGCCTTCACGCATGCGTATCTGGTGGTATCCGCTTTTAAGGTCTATTTTCGAGAACAAACAGGCTCCACTCAACTCGTCGAGCATAGCGTCCAATCGCGAAATGTGATGTCGATATTTGATAGTAATCTTGTTGATGGCACAGCAGTCCACGCACATCCTCCACGTTTCGTCTTTCTTGGGAACTAACAGAACTGGCACGGCACAAGGACTAAGGTTTTCACGCACATAGCCCTTTTCAAGTAGTTCATTTACTTGTCTTTGAAGTTCTTTCATCTCCTTGGGATTACTCCGATAAGCAGGACGGTTTGGAATGGTGGCTCCCGGCACGAAATCTATTTGGTGTTCAATCCCGCGAATAGGTGGCAATCCGCTCGGGATTTCTTCTGGGAATACGTCTTGAAATTCCTGCAACAAAGACAACACAGGAGAAGGTAGATTGTTATCAAATTTGTTAGTGCCAAGCATACTCTCTTTGTACAAAAGTACAAACAAAGGCTGCTTCAATAACATGGATTTTCGAACATCTCTCTCTTTCACAAAGAAATTCTTTTTTTCATCTTTTGTTTCTATCTCTCTTTCTTTTTGTTTCGTATTTTCTTTTTTGTCACTCATTTTTTTGCCTTTCTTTTTTTTCTGAACTCTTTTCTTTTTCTTTTTCATTTTTCTTGTCTTGCTCATTTTCTCTCAATTTTTCAATAGAAGCTCTCATCTTTAATTGATCATCATAAACTTGCTTCGGTGTAAGTGGGGCTAAAGTCACCGTTCGACCCAAGTGTTTGAAGGTGTATCAGTTTGTGTAGCCGTCGTGAATAGCCCGCTTATCGAATTGCCAGGGTCGTCCTAGAAGAAGGTGCCCTGCATACATCGGCACAACGTCACACAAGACTTCGTCTTGATATTTTCCAATCGTAAAAAAAACCAGAACTTGCTTTGTCACCTTTAATTCTCCGCCATCGTTAAGCCATTGTAGCTTGTATGGATAGGGATGTTTGGTGGTAGCCAATCCAAGTTTCTCCACCATCATTGTACTAGCCACGTTAGTACAACTCCCTCTATCGATGATGACGCAGCAAATCTTTCCTTGCACTTGGCAGCACGTATGAAAGATGTTCTCTCGTTGTTGCTCGTTTTTGACACCTTGTAAACTTAGACTTCTCTTCACAACTAGGATCTCTCCATTTTCGGCTTGTTCTAGTTCCTCATCGTCGTGAGATGTTTCATTGGCTTCGTCCTCGTATTCTTTCTCGAACTCAATTTCACCATCTTCTCGGATATACATTGCATTTCGGTTTGGGCATTGGCTCGCGATGTGCCCCCGACCAAGGCATTTGAAGCACTTGATGTCTCGAGTCCTATTTGGGATGGCTTCTATCTTGCCTTTACCGGTCTCGCCACTTGGCTTATTAGGCTTCGCGGTGCCACTCATCTCCTTGGCTCGATTCGAAACATCTCGTTTGCTGGCCTCTTGTCCCCACTTTGTTGTTGAAGAAGTGTTAGGGAATGATCGAGACGTACCTTTCCTTTTGAGTTGTTTCTCGACCTTTATGGCCATATGGACCATGTCAATAACCTCGACATAGTGGTGCAGCTCTACGATATTGGCAATGTCGCGGTTAAGGCCGGTGAGGAATCGTGCCATGGTAGCTTCTCGGTCTTCCTCCACATCGGCTCTAATCATGGCCACTTCTATCTCCTTGTAATAATCTTCAACGCTTCGATGGCCTTGGGTCAAACTTTGAAGCTTTTGATAAAGTTTGTGGTGGTAGTAGGTTAGAATGAATTGCTTCCGCATGATCGCCTTCATTTCTGCCCAAGTAGACACCGGACGTTCACAGTTTCGTCATCGACTCAAAGTTAACTGATCCCACCAAATGATGGCGTAATCAGAAAACTCGATGGTAGCAAGCTTCACCTTTTTGCTTTCCAAATAGTTGTGACATTCGAAAACTAATTCCACATCCTTTTTCCACTCGAGGTAGGCTTCAGGATCTGACCGTCCTTGGAAAGCAGGTATCGCCATTTTGATATTCTTCAAGTCATCATCGACTCGCTCTCGATCCCTTGGACCTTGCTCTCATTGGCCTCTTCTCCGTTCACTTTGTCGGGAGGCTTGATCACTCTCCACGTCACTTGGCTCATACAAATCATTGTCATAATGCCAAGGCCGTTCTCGTTCCCTTATCAGAATTGGAGGGGTATTTGCTCACTGACTACGTTCCTCCATTTGGTCCATACGCTCTTGGATGGAGTCAAATTGGGGCTGGAACAATCGGGAAATTTCTCTTATGATGGCTTGCACTTGCAAGTCGGGTACTCCACCTCCGGGGACATTCCTCCGTGGTTGTAGGCCTCCTCCACCACCGGCAGCATTAGATGTGCCTCCGCTCACTACGCATCGTTCCGGGCTTCTAGACATGTTGTTTGAAATAAAAACCTCACCACAAACCTCACGAAGTCACTCACAAAGAAAAGTAGAATAACGAACACTCCCACTCGTGTTTCACTCAAATTCGGCTTTTTCTTTAGCGAATTCACTCTTGCCTTTTACCACTCGAATCCACCTCTCGAAATTCTGGAAGGTTACCTTAGACCTATTAGCAACTCGTAGGTCGGCTTCAAGGGGCTAAGCAAAGGGAAAATGTTTTAGGTAAGGGTGGGCTTGAAAAAAAATATTTTTTGTTGAATGTGGCTGAAGAGGGTTTAAGTTCAAAGATCGGGAAATAAAATCAAACTTTCAATTTTAAGAATCAACTCACACTTGTATATTCTTTTTTTTTTGCACGATCTTCTTTATTTTCTTTTATTATTATTATTTAAATTCAATTTTTTTGATTTCGATTTATTATTATTTTTTAAAAACTTATCGAAAATTCGAAAGTAACAAAAACGCACCTAATTTAACCTTGCTCTGATACCAAAATGATACGAACTCGTATCGAAATTAGAAACGAGTCATAATGTTGCCCGATCGTAAATTAAGTAGCTCTCGTTTTAATTTTAACAAAAGGGAATATTTTAGGAATTAAGTCAAATGGGCAGCGGTTTAAAAATAAAGTTAGTTGATGGAAAGATGGATAGTTGGCTGAAAACAAGAAAGAACCCTTAATGGAAAATTAAGGACCCGAATCTTATACGTTTTAAGGTGAAATGATGAAAAGTTGGATAGGACCGTGACCCACTATCTAGCAAGATAGGAACCAGCGGTATGGGTTTGAACGCCACACCCGAGTTGGTGATAAGTTCGAAAACAAAGTCAGATTGACGCCACTAGTTGCTAGATAAGTCAATTTGAACCTTGAAGAATAACGAGAGTGAATAACTCACAAATATGAAATAATTTCATTCAGAAGCAGAAAAGAAAGTTCTTAAAATAAGTAACAATAGAGCTATTTATAATCTCATTAGGGTCCAGCCGAATGGTCCTTTATGAATACAATTAATGGCTGAATTTTGACTAAGTAATCAGCTTGGAAAAATTCATGGAATCATTTTAATGGTTGAGTGTCCATTGAGCTGACCGAACAGTGATAAACTGTAAAAGTAACATATTTTAATCCCACATTTAGCATGCTTTTGGATGAATTATCCCTTATTTTATGTAATTTGGTGCTCTTAATCCTTTGTTTTCATGTTTTATACTCAGGAAAGCACCGGAGGATGAAAAGAACAAGAAACGGGCTTAAAACAGGCCAAATGGGCCACATCACGAGATCGACACGGCCTGGACCCAAGACCACACGGCCGTGCCTCCTTAATAATCTCGAACACGGCCTGAGCCCAAGACCACACGGCTGTGCCTCATTAGTCGACCTAACACGGCCTGGCCACAATTCACACGGGCGTGTGCCATGGCCGTGCCCCTGCCGTGGCCAAGAGAAGTTTCATTCGGATTGGGATACTTAGGGGCAAAGAAACACATTCCAAAAGCCTATATATACACCCTAAGTATGACCTAAAAGGGAGAGCCCAGTACCTTTGACAGGGGGCGTCTTGCTAGGCCAGAGAAGGCAGATTTGTGGGGATTCACTCAAGGGTAGCCAGTTGATTCATCTCTAGAAGCCGGAATTATACTCAAGACGGAGGATCTCTCCTTCAATTCTTTTAGGGGGTTTTAGGGATTTCTTATGTTTTGTTTTATCTTTTCTTCTGAGGTGTTTTCTTTTATTGTTATGAACTAGATACCTGAGGGGGATGAAACTTAGATGAATCTTGTTATCGTTTACTGAACTATATGATAAATATTTGACTTGTTCTTAATTATGTGTTCTTAATTCTTGTGTTGATATTTCGCGGATATTAATTCAAGTTTGATGTGCTTAGGTGGAGGAGCAAAAGTCCCTGCCTAAGAGTAGATCTATCATAGTTAAGCGGAGTTTATCCCGCGCCTAGAGATAGGGTGACGAGATTTTGCCGGATTAGGGGGAAACCTAATATGGGATTCCATAGATCGAGTTAATTCGATTCTAGGGGTTTTAATTAGAAAGAGATTTCAATTAATCAACCTAGGGTTAGACGTTATTCGCCTCGAGAGAGGGTTTAATATACATTAGGGAATCTTACGGATCAAGTCAAGTGAATAAATCGTCTGGTTTAGAGTTAGATAACAAGTGAAGTCTAGATGGATTCTTCCTTGGGTGTCGTCTTAATCAATTGATTTTTCCTCAAGTTATTTTCCCAAATTCATTCTTCTTTGTCTTGGAGTCTTTAATTTAGTAGTTAATTAATTTAGATTTAAAATAACAAATTCCCTTTATTTTAGGCTAAATAATAAAAAAGAAAGTTAGTATTAGTACTTTTAGTTCCTTTGGGTTCGACAATCCGGTCTTGCCTAAGCTATACTACTATTCGATAGGTGCACTTGCCTCAATCGTTGTCATAGTTAGTTTCCAGGCTCGATCATTCTCATTATTTAAATTTTTTTTAAAACTCTGACACACGATCAAGTTTTTGGCGCCGTTGCCGGGGAACTAAAATATTAAGAAAGCTCTATTTTTATTACTTTAGCCTTTTTTTTTGCAATTTACTTTTATTTTTATTTTATTTTTACCTTAGTTTTAACTCTTCTAATTTTCTTTCTTTCTTTTTCCTAGTAGGTACCTATAGTTTATGACTAGAAGGAACCCGAGAGGACCTTTAGTATACGACAGTGATATTGAAGCTACCGCTCGTTGAAATCGTAGAGCAATCAGGCAAGCCCTAAATTACCGATAAGAAGAGCAACAAGACGAATCCAATCCTACTGAAGGGATGGATGAGAATAATCCACCACCACAATATGTGGGAGAAAATAATGCTCCTCGTACTATGTTTGATTATGCTAAACCACATTTAACAGGAGCCGAATCGAGTATTGTTAGGCATGCTATAGCTGCTAATAATTTTGAATTAAAGCCTAACACTATACAAATGATTCAACAATTTGTTCAATTTGATGGTTTGCAGGACGAAGACCCAAATACTCATATAGCTAATTTTCTAGAGTTCTGTGATACTTTCAAAATAAATGGCGTTTCTGATGATGCCATACGGCTTCGGTTATTTCCCTTTTCATTAAGGAATAAAGCCAAACAGTGGTTAAACTCGTTACCACGAGGGTCAATCACCACATGGGATCAAATGACCGAAAATTTTTTATTAAAATATTTTTCGCCGACCTAAACGGCCAAATTAAGGAATGATATCTCTTCTTTTGTGCAGATGGATTTAGAAACTTTATACGATGCATGTGAGAGATACAAGGATCTCTTGAGGAGGTGCCCACACCACGGATTACCTTTGTGGCTTCAAGTCCAAACTTTCTACAATGGTGTGAACCCCTCAACGAGGCAACTAATTGATTCACCCACGGTGGAACCCCGAACAACAAAACTCCCAAGCGACCTACGAATTCATAGAGGAGATGTTACTTAATAACTATCAGTGGCAAGTTACAAGGACAAGGGTAACAAAAATAGCCGGAGTTTTCAACCTCGATGCAGTAACCATGCTATCAAACCAAGTAGAGATGATGAATAAAAAGCTTGATAGTTTGTGTTCTTCGCAGTACATCCAGTGATGCAGTGCGACGCAAGTGAAAGTGTGGCGAATCCTGAGTACCCACCCTACCAACCGGGCACAGAGAGCGAACAGATGAACTATATAGGTAACAATTTCAGACCTAAATAATAATCCTTATAGTAATAATTATAATCCAGTTGGAGGAACCACCCAAATTTTTCATGGGGAGGTCAAGGAAATCAAGGAAATCAAAGACAGCAACCTCCTCAAAATTTCCAAAATCAGCCCTATCCACAGGAGAAGAAGCCGAACCTTGAAGAGATGCTGACAAAATTCATGGCATCCACAGATACCCGTCTCCAAAAAATTGAGACAACGCTTAATGATCAACAAGCATCGATTAAAGGGATCGAGAATCAAGTTGGGGAACTTACTAAGTCAGTTGGATAACTTGCAAAGTTACTTTCCGAACGACCGCAAGGGCGTCTACCAAGCAATACTGAGATTAACCCAAAGGATAACAGCTCAAGAAAGTGAAGGGTTAGACGATCCCAATTCAAGGCAAGAGAATATGATCAAAGAAGGTAAGGTTTAGGTAAGTAATAATAAGCCAAAATCGGTAATCAAAGAGTACCAACCTCGCATACCATATCCCAAAGCATTAAGGAGAGACGACACATAGGAACAGTTCGGTAAGTTTCTTAAACTTTTAAAGAAATTACATATTAACTTACCGTTACTTGAAGCTCTTTCATAGATGCCAAATTCTAGAAAATTTTTAAAAGAGCTTTTGACGAACAAACGAAGGATAGACGAGGCATCACACGTGAAATTAAACACAATGTGCTCGGCAGTCTTGCAAAATAAACTACCACGGAAATTAAAAGATCCAAGGAGTTTTACAATTCCATGCTTAATTGGTAGTTTATCTATTGATAATGCGTTAGCTGATTTAGGGGCAAGCATAAATGTCATGCCTTATAAATTGTTTAAACAACTAGGTCTAGGGAAACCCAAACAAACTAGGATGAGCATTCAATTAGCTGATAAAACGGTTAGAATTCCTAGGGGTATAATCGAAGATGTACTCATAAAGATTGATAAATTCGTATTCCCAGTAGACTTTGTCGTTTTAGACATGGATGAGGACAACAGTATCCCCCTAATCTTAGGAAGACTATTTTTAGCAACTGCCAGGACTAAAATTGACATTGATGCAGGAGAACTAATACTTCGTGTAAGTAATGAGACAGTCACTCTCCAAGCTCTCGATTTGGCTAGAACATCGAGTAATTCAGGTGAGAAAATAAATTCTATTGATAACCATTCGATTAACCCTTCTTTTCAGGAAACACCAGGAAAGAATACAACTGAACCCGATCCTATACCTTGTGCCAACAAAAAAATAACTCATGAGGAACGAAGGATTCAGTTCGATGATCTAGACGAGTGGAAGACGCATTTCAAGGAAAAAGTAGGGATACACAAAGCTGAACCAGAGCCATTCCACGAAGCAGAAAAATTCAAAATCAGAGATCAAGTATTGATTGATAAAGCAGACCCTCGAATATCTCCTCCTGACCCTAACACTAACAAAGAAATCCCTTTTAGGGTAATCAGTGTTTTTCCATACGGAACAGTCGATGTAAGTAATCCTATCTTTGGCACTTTCAATATAAGTGCATCTCGACTTAAATTCTATCATGATAATGGAGCTGCCAGTATGAGGAAGGACTTTCAACTCCTCAAACCACCATGAATATACAAATGAGAGGAGAGTCTAGCTTAAGACTATAAACGAGCGCTTCTCGGGAGGCAACCCGAGCACTAACCCCATTAACTTTTACATTTTTATTTTGTCCTATTTATTCTATTTTATCATTTCTTTGTAGTACCTAACTATAAACTAACCAAAAGTACAGAATTCTAGGCCACACGGCCTTGCACACGGCCGTGGCCGTGGCCGTGTGGATACACCGAATCGCCGTACTGACACGGCAGAGATGGTACGAGACAGAGAAAATAAATTTTCAGAGTCACGGACTCAAACCACCACACCACGGGCACTGACAAAACCCCACGGCCGTGCAATGCGGCTGTGGTCGACACTGTTAGATTATACACGGGCGTGGTGACTTGAACATGGGCGTGTGAGAAACGATGCAATGCTCAACACGGCCGTGCGAGGCAGCCGTGTGATTTGGCACGCCCATGGTACACGGGCGTGGGGGGGTACCAGGCCTAAAAATCTATTTAAACCCCTCTCTTTCCTTTCCCCCCACTCACCTTCAAACTCCCATCTCCCCCACTCTTCCTCTGTTTCTCCTTTAACAAACTCCTCATACGCCGTCCAAATGCCAAAGAAACGAAAGAACTCCAACATAGTCTCCCGATGGGAGACCGATCTACATAAGTTCATGCCGGCCGCTTCAAGCATTCAACAAGCCAATAACATTTGAGGCCATTTAGTTTTTATTTCGTTTTTCTCTTTTGCTTCAATTTCCTTATCTTTACTTCTCTTCTGCTTAACTTAGTTTATTTTATTTTAGTTTCTTCATTTTAGGTTCTACAGGCTGCTAGGGAATCACACCATGACCACCACGATAACCTCAGCCTTAGAAATCACACCAATAATAAGGACACTACGGTCTATTTATCTTTTCTTTTAATTCTACTTCATATCTTATTTCTCTTCACTTTAGCTTGCTTTTCTTTAATTATTTAATAAGTATAGTTTTAATTATTATTATATCCTGGCTAATCCTCCATGAGCTACCCAATTTATTCATCTAGCGCAAGATCGTCATAAAGAACGACCCCTCCAACTTATCTTTCACCTCCAACGCAAGGATTTCATCCATAATTCATGGAGTTTCACCTCTCTCCATATCTTTTGAATTTATACTTAATTGTCTATATATATATCTTTGTACATTGAGGGCAATGTTCTTAAGTGTGGGGGGTGAACAACCTAAAAAGGTGCCTAACTTTTTTCATTATTCTCTGATTCCTGAAATTAGGTGCCAAACTTTTTGCATTATTCTCAAATCCTGAATTATGTCTTATTTCTTAAGTAAGTTTCTCATATTATAATTAGAATGAAATTCCTTTGATTTATGATTTTTATCGATATGTTTTAGATTAAGTCATTGATAATTGTGCATTGATGATTAAATTCTAAGAATATTAGAGAATCAAGCATGATAAGTCTCTTTTTTAGAATTAAAAATTTTCTAGGTTGTCTACCTGAATTTAAATATTACTTTGAAGTTTGAAATTTACGAGGATGACATAAAAATACCCATAATTTTTGTGAGATTTTGAGCCTTATAGAGCATATATTCTTTTTCTTGCTCACTTTTTGATTATGAGTGTGTCAACATTGATTAGTTATTCTAGAACTTGCATCGATTATACATGTCGAGACCACACCTTTGATTTGATATACAGAGATGATGAAGGCACCTAGGATTTAACCCACTCACTCTACAAAAAAAACCTACCTCCATAATTAACCCTTAGTAAACCCCTTTTAATCCTAACAACCCTATTTATTGACTCACCCACTAATATTAACCCAAAACCCAGTCTGTATTTGTTATCACCATTCCTCTTGACTACCCTTTTTGTCAAGATTTGATTTTGAGCAGTTACCTAACTATGTTCTATATTTCAGTTGTTAAAGTTCTTTATTTTTATTTGTGATTTGTTCTTAAAAAAAATCGAAGTGTATTCATTATTAGTTTTGTGATTAAGTGAGCTTATACGTTTAAATTCCAATTACTAAAGGAGAAGCTCGTATTAGAGTATTATTAGTACAAGTTTTCAATTGATGTAATTATTTATCAGTTTATTTTTTCTAGTTAGGTAATTTGTCAATTCAATCTCGATTCTAACCCTCTAATTCAGCCTTTATCCACACCTTTAACCCAAGCCCCGTTACAACCCTATTAAAGACCTTTTGATTTGTGTATCATCTCATATTATAGTGACGGAGATTTGATTTTCATGCAAGCTTATGGGATTAACTCTTCATGTTTGACTTTTGAGTGCTTAATTCTGAACCTTAAACACTTCGAGTGATTTGAATGAATCTTTAGTGAGGATGTCAATTCTTGTCGATTTTGAATCAGAGGTAATTATTTAGATGAGGGGAAACACCTATGTTTTATGCTACAAATGTATGACTTAGATTGTTTGAATCTTTAGGACTCTTTGAATTGAATTATCCATGTATAAATTATCCTTGAATTATGATGAAACACTATCAATGACTATTATGAATTGAGGGAAGTTTGTTTTAATTATGAGTTGAGAATTTTGCTTGAGGACAAGCAAAAGCTTAAGTGTGGGGGTATTTGATAAACCGTAAAAGTAATATATTTTAATCCCACATTTAGCATGTTTTTGGATGAATTATCCCTTATTTTATGTAATTTGGTGCTTTTAATCCTTTGTTTTCATGTTTTATACTCAGGAAAGCATCGGAGGATGAAAAGAACAAGAAACGGGCTTAAAACGGGCCAAATGGGCCACATCATGAGATCAACACGGCCTGGACCCAAGATCACACGGCCGTGCCTCCTTAATAATCTCGAACACGGCCTGAGCCCAAGACCACACGGCCGTGCCTCATTAATCGACCCAACACGGCCTGGCCATGATTCACACGGGCGTGTGCCATGGCCGTGCCCCTGCCGTGGCAAAGAGAAGTTTCATTCGGATTGGGATACTTAGGGGCAAAGAAACACATTCCAAAAGCCTATATATACACCCTAAGTATGACCTAAAAGGGAGAGCCCAGTACCTTTGATAGGGGGCGTCTTGCTAGGCCAAAGAAGGCAGATTTGTGGGGATTCACTCAAGGATAGCCAGTTGATTCATCTCTAGAAGCCGGAATTATACTCAAGACGGAGGATCTCTCATTCAATTCCTTCAGGGGGTTTTAGGGATTTCTTATGTTTTGTTTTATCTTTTCTTCTGAGATGTTTTCTTTTATTGTTATGAACTAAACCCTCAGATACCTGAGGGGGATGAAACTTAGATGAATCTTGTTATCGTTTACTGAACTATATGATAAATATTTGACTTGTTCTTAATTATGTGTTCTTAATTCTTGTGTTGATATTTCGCGGATATTAATTCAAGTTTGATGTGTTTAGGTGGAGGAGCAAAAGTCCCTGCCTAAGAGTAGATCTAGCATAGTTAAGCGGAGTTGATCGCGCGCCTAGAGATAGGGTGACGAGATTTTGCCGGGTTAGGGTGAAACCTAATATGGGATTCCATAGATCGAGTTAATGCGATTCTAGGGGTTTTAATTAGAAAGAGATTTCAATTAATCAACCTAGGGTTAGACGTTATTCGCTTCGAGAGAGGGTTTAATATACATTAGGGAATCTTACGGATCAAGTCAAGTGAATAAATCGTCTGGTTCAGAGTTAGATAACAAGTGAAGTCTAGGTGGATTCTTCCTTGGGTGTCATCTTAATCAATTGGTTTTTCCTCAAGTTATTTTCCCAAATTCATTCTTCTTTGTCTTAGAGTCTTTAATTTAGTAGTTAATTAATTTAGATTTAAAACAACAAATTCCCTTTATTTAAGGCTAAATAATAAAAAAGAAAATTAGTATTAGTACTTTTAGTTCCTTTGGGTTCGACAATCCGGTCTTGCCTAAGCTATACTACTATTCGATAGGTGCACTTGCCTCAATCGTTGTCATAGTTAGTTTCCAGGTTCGATCATTCTCATTATTTAATTTTTTTTTTAAAAATCTGACACACGATCAAACAGCCACTTAGTTTTCAGCTGAAAATTCATGAAGCATTTCAATGTTTGAATGGCCTTTGAGCTAACCGAACAGCCTTGAATGGTGACCATTGATGTGCACAAGGAGCCTTGTCTAGTGGTGTGCACGAAGGGACTTGAGCTGGACAAAGTTTGATTCAGCTTATGGCATTGAAAGCTGGAATTAAATCCTCCTTGAAGGTGCCGAATTCATGCACTCCGATTGAAAAAAAAATTAAGGCACTCCATGGGACAAGGTGTGAACAATCGGCAATGAAAGGCCCTTGTGTGTGAACAGCCATAACCGAATGGTCATTAGAGTTGTTGGTTGTTCAATTGACAAAATTAATTCAACAAATACATCCCCCTTGCCAAATGGTCACCTAGAAAATTGGAGAGTCATTCTTCAAATTCATGCATGGCTGAATGCATGTTCCTCATTAATTGTGTTCAATGCATCGGCTGGTACATGCACCTCCAGCAGCCACCTTAATCAACCTATTAAGACACATTAAAAATTCGGTCAATTCATCAAACACTATTAACACTCCTAATAAATATGTAATAGACTTAGGACAAAATCTTCTCTAATTTGGACATATTTAATGACCGAATGTAATAAACCAAGACAAATTAAATATGCAGCATATTAATATGAATTATTATGTAATAATTTAAACAAAGTGAATGACACAAAATTATTTAGACAACTAATTAAGCTGTAGTAATTTAAACTAAATAAAAAAAATGCATAATTAAAGTGTTCAATGAGCTAGCAGCCGAACTAGCTAGCTGAATAAAATTCGGCCTCAAATAAATTGTAAGTGTTCGGAAAATCCTTGAACTCCTTCCTATCTTCATTCCAAGTTCGTTCCACCATAGCTGAAATAGCATCTTTAAATTGCTTGGCACGGCCACGCGTAATCGGTCCACTAGGCAGCTTAATGGCGTCTTGGTTGGCTTCCATTCAATTTGTAGGCGAGCTCGTATCACCTACCGATAGGAGCACCTCTCATCAACCCTTTTTGTTTGGCCTCATTAAGCAAAGTAGAGAATCCCTCAGCATAAATTAGAAATAGATAAGGGCTTAAAGGATCGCCCTGTCTTAACCCTTGCGACGGCGTAAACTAATCACTCATATCCTCATTGAGGCACACAGAATAGTTGACAGAACAAACGCATCTCATAATAAGAACAACCTAATCATCATGGAAACCTAATCGAATCATCATTCCATCTAAAAAGTTCCATTCAACACGGTCGTACGCTTTACTCATATCGAGTTTAAGCGCGAAATTACCTTTCTTCTTCATTTTAAGAGAGTGTAAGACCTCATAAGCAATAAGCACGTTATCAGAAATAAGTTTTCTTGGGATAAACGATCCTTGAGCTTCGTTAATGCAACATCCCAAAATCCTACTCATACGATTCACCAAGACTTTCACAATGATCTTGTAAATAACGCTACATAAACTTATAGGTCTAAATTGAGAGAAATTCATTGGTTTCTCAACTTTAAGAATTAAGACAATGTGTGTTTTATTAATCTCTCCTAATTTAGATTCACCACTTAAAATAGATAAACAAAATTTAGCAATATCAGGCCCAACAATGTGCCAATACTTCTGGAAAAATACAACAGAAAAACCGTCATTACCAGGAGCCTTCAATAGTGCCATATCTCTGACAGCTGCTCCAATCTCCTCCTCAGTGAACTGTTTGAGTAGTTCCACATTCATATCCGTAGAAATTCGTTTCTCCACAATCCTGAATAACCGATCATCTGCACCCACCTCCGAAGCCGAGAATAAATTACCAAAGTACTTAACAGCAAGTTGAAGCATCTCTTCTGTCGTAGAAGCCCATCTACCATCGTCCCCTTCCAAACCATTAATCCTTCCTTTATTATGTCGTTGCACAACTATTTTATGGAAAGAACTCGTATTCCAATCACCATTTTTAGCCAATTAATACGGGCTCGCTGCTCTCAAAATACTTCTTATTGGCCAGCCTCCAAATTAAGACCCAGTTGAACGTCCAGAATTTCAGCTAAAATCTCATCGGTAGGATCCTGGCTATACAAGTTATTTAACCTTTCTTCTAAACCAAACCGACTTTCTTTTTCTCTCTATTTCTGGCCTGGTCCCATTGATAAAGCTGTTGGCCTAAGATCTCAAGCTTGTTCGGCACACTTCCTGATAACGAGTCCCATTTTCTTTTAACCACCTCCTCAAAAGAGTTTTCAAGACACCATTTGGCCTCAAAACGGAACCTTTTAATCCCATTAGCCTGCTCTATCCTTTGCTTTCCAATGGTATCCAATAGAATAGGACAGTGATCCAAAAATGCATGGCTTAAATGCTCCACCTGGTAGTTCGGAAAAAGATTCAACCATTCCAAAGAAGCAACCCCTCGATCAAGCCTCTCCCTTATATTTGTTGACAAAAATCTCCCTCGCTCCCACGTAAACCACCTACCCGTGTAGCCTAAATCATTTAGACCACAATCCTCCAATGTGGTTCGAAACTCTTCCATTTGACGTTCTGATCTAAGGCGACCACCCTTTTTCTCAAAAGAACTCATGATCTCGTTAAAATCCCTCATTACCACCCAAGGAACCGATTGGTCATGGCCCAACTGTCGAAGTAGCTCCCAAGATCCGCTTCTATACCTTTCTTCCGGATGTCCATAAAATCCCGTAAACCTCCAAACATCAATACCATCATTATCTTGGACCTCAACATCAATGTGACAGCAAGAGAAACTTTTGAGCCGAACCAACGAGTTCCCTTTCCACCCCAATGATAAACCACATTTAGAACCTGACGCCCCAATATCAATTCCATTTAAAAAACCGCACTTCAGTCTAACCATTTCCATCATTTTCGAACTCAATTTTGTTTCTATTAGAAACAAAATTTGGGGATTAACGACTCTTAGTTTGTTCTTAAGCCTATTAATAGTTCGTGATCTCCTCAAACCACGAACGTTCCAACTTAGAATCTTCATAGCATTTGGCTGCTCTGTTCAACAGAGCTAGCCGTTACAACAAGCGAAATTCCTTCCGAGCTGTTTCTAAAATTAGTTGTGAATCTTCAACAACATTTGACGTTTCTTCCCTTCCAAAACAATTAATGGGTCATTTTCCTCATTCAGCATCAAATCTATTGGCCCATTATCCCCCACGTTTTCAGTCGAAACCCCCTTACCCAAATTATGCCATCTGTCCTGCCCTTTAAGTGATATCTTTTGACCAGATTCCAAAGGCATGGAATTAGGAATTAAAGATCTTATCCCCAAATCACCCCTTGAATTTCTCCCAGTATCGCTCTCCATACTAAAATTGTTGTGCTGATTATTCCTTTCCAAATCTGTATTGCTGCAAACAGAATCGTCTGCTGCACGTAACCATCGACTCACCGTACTATTCCTTCGGCGCGCCACCGCCTTTAAGGAGATGTCCCACCCAAAGATAATTTTAGCTGGATCAATTCGTAGTCGCAGTGGGCAAAAACTCTCACCATGCCCCAATTTACCACAAATGAAACAAAATAAACTCAACTTTTCATATTGAAAACGAGTATAAACCGTCGTTTCTTTTCCTATCCGAATCTTTTTCTTTCTTTTCAACGGCATTGACACATCTAATCGAACACGAATACGTATAAATTTTCTAAGTCCCATCACCAGAATAGCATGATCATATTCAATAAACTGCCCCATAAAATTGCCAAATTGCTTAGCCATCGCCTCCGTCATTAATCCAAGAGGCAAATCATGTATTTGAACCAAAAAATCAGTAAAATTTAACAAGATACTTGACGGATCTTCTCTATTTTGAACTTTTTGCAGAATAAGCAGATGGTTATTGAAGAACCATGACGTACCAGATATTACCCTTTAAATATCAACTTCATGAAAGAATTGGAAAAGGTATCTTTTATCCCCCAGACCCGAAATACAGATCCCACCAATGGGATGCCAGAGATCGGCCATAGTGTTGCGAAGAGAAGGAAAATGAACTACGCTGTCGGTTAAGTAGCGCCCAACCAAACAATATTGATAGTTCCATTCCACCATAGCAGATTCCTCATTAAACTCTTCTTCCTCCTCGTCCATTAGCTTCAGATTGGCTATTCCTTCCTCCATAAACAGAATCACTTAACTGGCTCTCCAAGAGAATAAAAACAGAACAATGACAAACCAAACACCTACGAGAAAAAAAAACAAGACAGACAGACAGAGAGAAGCGTGTCATAGAGACAGACAGAGAGAAGCGTGTCACAGAGACAGACAAAAATATTTAGTTACTATCAATTAAAATAAAATATAATAGTAAATTTCACATCAATTAAAATAAAATATAATAGTAAATTTCAATATCCGATAAATGTAGGCTATAAATTTTATTTCAAATATTATATGTAAAATATTTCAAATATAATTATTTTTATATGTGAAATAATTAATTAGTTTAAATATAATTATATTTTTACCTAATAGTATATAATTATTTGAAATATTTCAATAGTATTAGATTGGAAATAGATTTTGTTTTTGCGTTATATCCCAAAAAAATCGCTTGCCTTCCGATAAACCCTAGCCTCTACTCCATTCATTTATGTTTTTATTTCTTTAACTTTTATTTTTTTATTTTTTATTTTTCATCTGTTTTTAGAAATTCGTGGTACTTTGACCGTTCATGTAGACACTATAAGATCATTTAGCGGTTGCTGTGGCTTTTGTTTAGTTTCTGGAACGTTAACTCACTGCCGCCGCCGCCTCCACCACCTGCACCACTTCTACCACCAGTACCACCTCCTTCCACGTCACACATGGATTTGTAAAGGCATTTTTCTCCTTTTTTTTTCTTTTATCACTGTAAAGTACCCATTTTTTGCATTTAAATAATTGAATCATAGATAATTTCTCTACTTAATAGTAGTTTTAGAAAGAACATGATGCATGCATTGGGCTCTTAGCCTTTCTTTTTCTTTCAAGAGCAAAAAAAGCTATAATCTTGAAGCACATGAAGTCTAAAAAGCTTATGTAACTTAGCCATTTTTTATTTTTGGAGACTTTGTTCTATGCCACTGACTTGAATTTGTGGTTCAAAAAATGTTCTTAACCAAGTTGTATTCATAAAATTTGAAAATTTTTAAAGGGTCTTTCTCAGTTTTTCTGGATGTTTTGTTCTTTAGTGACTACTGACTACAGTATGGGAATGCGATGCTATTGATTAGTATTAAGATTTCTCACTGGGATGGTTTATATGGGTTGTTCTTTAGCTTAATTAGTCTATTAATTTTGTGAATCTCACTGAATATATCTTTTCTTCAATTGCCTTACCTAGAAAAATGATCTTTTCTGCAATTACAATATGCACAATGCATAGTCCTTTGTTGCTTGATGAAATTGATGAAGCCTCTCTTAGAATTTTTTTAATGCATTTTCTAGGGGACAATTTAATTAATTAAACTTTTGCTCATTTTTTTCCCTTTATGTACTTTATATGTCTATTTCATTGATTATAGTATCTTTCTTTTCTTGCATTGCTGTTTTGAAAGCATTAAATATTTAGTCGTCTGTGAGAACTTCTCAGCAGCCTTTTCTATTTTAGCTTTGACTATACTTCCCATGCTTGTATGTGCTATCCGTACTGTGCTACTTTGGTTCTATTGAGCCTAGCTGGTAATTTTGTTCATTGCTTTTGATACCATCTCTGCAATAAATGGTTAATTTTCAAAGGCTTTGGCATGTGGTCAATGATGAGGCGTTTTTATATGGTGTTATTCTTTTGTTTGTTTGCTGTTGTTTATCAAACTTTTCATTACCTGGCTCAAACTCAATGCGAATTTAATCAAGCTTATGGTTGACACTGTAGTGTTGTTGCTGTTTCCTTTTATATCTGAAGATATACGGTGGTCTTTATGAAAATCATTAGCTTCAAAATTTGAATTAAATACTTATAAAATCTGGGGGCTGGGTTATTTTGTTTTCTTTGGATTACATCTTCCATTTAACTTGTAGTTGTTGTCATTATAGGCCTTTTAGTATAGGTATTTGAAGCTAGATTAGGGCTTTTGTAACCTTTTTGCCCTTTCCATTCTCAATATATATGTAATGGATATGGGTATTGTTCGACATGTGTATGGTCTGATTTTCTGAAGTTTTTTCATGTATTTGGAGGATCCTTGGAGGTCATATCTCGACATTTATGCGTCCGATACAAGTGTATTGGAGCAATCTAGGATCATAGTTCTTTCTTTCTAAAATGTTCTTTAGTGTTTTAAACATTGTCTCTAGTTTCATTGAGATCATACTGACACTGTCTTTTGCCCAATGATGGAACTCTCGTTTTTTGATTGAATCGTTATGGTTTTCAGTTCATTCTCTTGCTTTTAGACACCACCTCCCTTCACTCTCTCTCTCTCTCTCTCTCTCTCTCTCTCCCCCCCATGTATTCATTTCTTTGTGTGTATATATGTATGTATGTATGTATATATATAAAACTAGTTTACCCTTTGCGGCCAGGTGGTGTGTGAAAAGCTATTGATGAATGCCTTTGCAGAGAAGTGTACATGATGCTGACGCAGTTATGAGATTCTGAGGGCTCTTTTTAGTTGCACTTTTTTGTGTTGTTCCAATTCTTCATTTTTCTTAAAATGTTTGCATCTTGAATATGTGTCTGACATATAGGCATGGGATACGACCTTCAATCCTCTAAATACATGGACAAACTTGGGAAAGTCTGACCATACCTGTATCAGACACATACGTGTATGACACTTGTATTCGAGTTTGAGTAACATAGCTTTTAGGGTATTCTAATGCATATGTCATCTTCAGTCATAATAGGCTGACTCAGTCCGAAGTGCATAACATGTGCTTTTTAGATTTTGACTTCTGGGAGTAATAAATACCAAATGCTAAACTACAATTTATATAAGTTCATTGAAACTTAAATGCATCACAGAAACGCAGACAGAGTAATTCTCTTGTGGATTAAATACGTTTTTGGTCTTGAGATTAGTTTCCCTAAGAAGTCTTTGGTATTAGTTTGCTTATTCACCAGTCCTGCCTGATGACGGATTCTTTATGTGTGTAGGTTACTTTGCCTAATGTTACTTGAACTCGGGTGTGAGTGTTGGATATGCGTATGTATTTGACATGATTATGGTTAGATTTTTCCAAGTTATGGTTTGCGGTCATGTTACTTGTATTCAGGTTTGTCAGATGCAAATATGTGTTTCATAGGGATATTTTTTTTCTTATGCATTTCGTGAATAGAAAGCAAGCAATTGGGATTATTCCATATGACAGTATGAAGGAACTCATGGAAATGTTTTTTCTTGTATTGAGATTTGAAGGATCCTTGAAACTGTTTTAAGGAAAAATTTTGAAGTAAGCCTTGATTAGGTTTAAGCTGATGCATCTTTTGAGTGCTGACATTTTGTTGAAGCTATTTTTTTCAATGTTTTTTAAACTGGACCGGTGGTTGAACCGGTCTAGCCGGTTCGATTGGTTCAACCGGTCTAATTAAAAAATCATTAAAAAAAAAAATATCCGGTTTATCCGGTCCGTAATGGTTCCTAGGTCAACTGGTTCAAAGCCGCTCTCTGGACCGGTACCCTGGCCAGTTCCCTGTCCAACTGGTCCGGTCTGGTTCAAACAACATTGATCTTTTTTAGCTCCATAGCTATCTTGGGTTTTTATGCTCTAATACAAATATATTACAAGGGTTTGGAAACTCATTGAATTTGTAACTAGCTTTAACTAGCTTTTTGTAGTTAGTGTTTGGCCCAGTGATGGAAATCTCATCGAATAGAGCAGTTATTTCTGATTTTCATTTTGAACATTCGCCATCATCATTATCATCATCATCTGTCTTTGCTTTCTTCATCATCAATCATCATCATTATCTTCAGCAGCAACAAACAGTGAAAACAGGATTTGCTCTCTCTCTCTCTCTCTTTATATATATTTATCTATCTTTTTTACACAGATTATGAGGTGGGAAGGTTCTTAATGAGAATCAGTTAACTGTGATGACCAATACTTCTTACAAATGAGATCTGAGGGCCTTTCTGATCTTGTCTTGAATGTCTCAACTGTATAGTTGGTGTTTTCATACCATGAAAATCCTTGGTTGGTTTTTTTCTTTTTTATGATGATTACTTGTTGCACCCAACTTTTCATTTTTCTCAAAAGCATCTATGGCCATTCATGTTTGTTGCATATCTTGACATGTATCAGGATATGATCTTCTAATAACTCCCAAAATACATACGAAGAAAAATTGAACATTTTCGTATTTGACACGCGCGTTTGGTTTAACATAGGTAATTGCGTTATAGAAAAGTTAATGTTGCTACTTCTGCTGCTATTATTGTTATTCTTCTCTTAAGAAGTGGGTCAGCTTTTGTAAATATCATCACATTGTCATTTGATTATGATACTTGCAAGGCCATCACCTTTGACCCTTCAATAAAAAGTTAATGGGTTTTATTTTTGTTATTTCTTTGGGTAGTATCGGATGAAAAAGCAGCACCATCGATGGGAGCTGGTGTTTGTGCTTGAATCCACACATAGGGTCAAGGTTCGTCATTGTTGGTTTGTGTTTGATTCTTTGACATTAGGTCAAGAGTCCGCACTTCTTGAGTCTTAAGGGAAAGGGTTTTGATCGAATCTGATTTGGGGTTTGAAGACCTTGTTGCTTGGGGTATCAACTATGTGTTTTGCATTTGACATGTGACGAGAAAGGATTATATGAAACTGAGATACCATAAAATTTGTATTCTTTTCCAATAATTTAATGCCATTTCAGCATTTTCATCTTGAAAAAAATCAAATCCAAAACGATGCCAATTTTTTGGATGAAAATACTAAAATGATATTAAATTATTGGAAAGGGATACAAGTGACATGGTATCTAAATTTCATATAATCCATTCTCGTGTGTTGGCACTTGCACTATATTATATTTGAAATGCCATGTTTACTTGTATGGTGGTGTATATGACAAACATTGAATCAACGTCTTTCACTTTCTCATGACATTTTTGGAACCCCAAGACATTTGATTGTTTGGAGTATCTGTCTACTTTTTCGCCAATGACAGATCACATTATAGTAGTTGCATAGATTATTCACCAAGGGTCTAACTGATATAGATGGTGACATGGTGTGGTTGGTTTTAGTTGAGTTTGAAGAGATTGAAAACAGCGGTGATGATGGGATGAAAGTGGTTTCTTTGTTTAATAAAATGTTGTGTGGTGGTAGCTATCACTTATGAGGAAAGATCGAGAACTTCAAGAAGCAAATGGTGTGGTGGATGATGACAAGTATCTTATAAGCTAACTGTAATCATTTCAGAAACCTTTGATTTTCTACAAATTTCTTCTTCATTTGGTTTTTGAGATTGGAAATTCAATGGAAGAAACAAAAACCTTGTTCATTTCATGTTTTCTCCTAAACTAAAATGAGAATGCAAGTCATGTTTTCTCTTGTTCTTTCATTCTTGTGGGCATACCATACATTGCAGCCAGATAAATTGTGTGATATCATAATGCGTCAATTTTGAGGAATTTGTCTATCTCACGACTTGAAAACAAGCATTTCCAGTTTAAATTGAAATTACAATTTCTTTAACTTGTAAGCACATTAATTTATCACATAAAATAGAACAACGCCAAGAACAAGGATAATGCAAAACAGGGAAAAGAATGTTTTCACCAAAACCCTAATTTTTGAAGGAGAAAGATGAATTATTTTCAGCGATTTAGGGTAAAAATGGCTACGATATTCAGCCAAAGTGGCGAGGTAGAGTAAGGAAAAATAAATATGGGTTTTTTAAATTTTAACAAAGAAAATATTTTTAGTAATGTTGACAAGGAAAAGTAGAGATGTGTGTAGAGCTGATCATGGATCAGGTGGGTTTGGGCGGGTCAATGTAAAATTTCAGGATTATTTTTTAGGTTCGGGTCTGGCTCGATTTGAGAAATGAGTTTAAAATTTTGTCAAAACTAAATCCAGATAGAGAATGCTAAACCCAAGTCTGACTTTCGCCTGTATTTAACTTTTTTACATAAAAATAAATTTAAAAAATATAATATACACTAAAAATATTAAAATAAATATTTCTCAACAAATTGAAAATACAATTAAAGAAGTCTTTATGTTTAAATAAACTAATATAGTTGCAATTTAACAAACAGATGTCTCTAAAATAGTAGTAAAATTAGTAATACAATGAGTTATACAATATTTAAATAATAACAACAAAATAGCAAAATATAATAACAAAGCAACATTAAAATGATAACAAAATAATAGTAAACAACAGTGAAAAATTTAGGCAAATTCAACCGGGTTCGGGCTAAAAAATCTTACTTGAGGTCCGGATAATTTAAAAAAACGAGTTTTATTTTTTGTCCAAATTTATTTTTAAATTTATATTTTTATCTAAATCTTTTTATTTTTCGGTCCTACTTTTAAACCTGGACAAATGGGTTGACCCATAATGTTATTGACCCCAATTTTCTTTTGTCGCTGTTTAATTTTTTGACTAAAAATTATAAGAAAAGTTTTTAATATTAAAAATTAGAATAGATATGATTTAAAGTAGAAATGGTGGTATAATCCTTAAAAAAGCTTAAAATGAGACGTTGAGTACTTCAAAATGTTAAAAAAAAATACATTTTCAATACCGAATTATTAACATATTTAAATATGAAAAAATCTGGATTAACAAAACCTAAGGTCTAATTACGCGCCAATAGGCGGTCCCAAATTGCTAGTATTTTCCTGATCAACGCTCCTGATCCGCTCAAAACAAAAATCTCTGATCCAACTTGCCTGTAGTGTCGCGTGTTAAAGTTTTTATTCTTACCAAAACGTCAACGATAGTTTAAATCTTAACAATTAAGTCCTCGGCTTGTTTCGACCACAATCTCCCATCCTCCTCGTCGGTTTCTTTTTTTGTCAACAGCCTTAAAACGTGGTCTAAAAATCGCCAACAAAAAATGCCGATCTTTCATTTAGGATTCCTCCACGTCCATGTTTCGTCTTCATTTCTCCCTAATTTTCTCTCTTAAATAACGGATCTAATTCAATTCAGACTTTGGGATTTTATATAATAATAATGATTATTGTTGATATTATTCGATTTGAGAATGCTCGCGACGGAATTTCAAGGGAATTTGACACCGTTGACGAATTTAAGCCGTTGGTTTGGGAGGGATCAAAGCACGGGCGATGGAGTCGCTAAACAATGGATCGGGTTTCAACGAGGTGGAGCTTGAATCCTTTCAAAGGCAAATAGCCGACCGGTTCCAAGACTTAGGTTCTGTTTCTTCCGATGAATTGCTTTCCCTCCCGTGGGTTCGGAAATTGCTCGATGTTTTCCTTAGTTGCGAAGAGGAATTCAGGGGTATCCTCGTTAACAACAAAGGCCGGCTAATGAAACCTCCTTTGGATCGGATGATCGCCGATTTTTACGATCGTAGTGTTAAGTCGCTTGATGTTTGTAACGCGATTCGCGATGGGCTCGATCAAATCAAGCAATGGCAGAAGCTGATGGAAATCGTGATTTGCGCTTTGGGTCATCGTAATGTCAATAAAAACAACACCAATAAGAGAATCTTAGGAGAAGGGCAAGTTCGTCGTGCCAGAAAGGCTTTGTCAGAGTTAGCAGTTGGGTTGGTCGACGACAAAGATTCCTCTCAACCATTGGCTTTAAGGAATCGTTCCTTTGGAAGAAACAATAATAGCAGCAATAGTCAATCCAAGGATCAACATCGTCTCGGTTATTTCAGGTCACTTTACCTTCAATTTTTCTTCTCATTCTTAATTATTTTTACTTTAAAACATGAATTTTTTTGACTCGTCTATTGTTTCAGGTCATTGTCTTGGAATGTTTCGAGGTCTTGGTCGGCGGCTAAACAGCTCCAAGCAATTGGGAGCAACTTGGTTTCACCACGAGCGAACGAAATTAGCGCCACCAATGGACTCGCGATGCTTGTTTTCACGATGGGTAACGTTTTGTTGTTTGTAATGTGGGCGTTGGTGGCTGCAATACCGTGCCAGGACCGGGGTTTGCAAGTTCATTTCTACATGTCTAGGCAGTTCCCTTGGGCGGCTTCCATCCTTTCATTGCACGATAAGATAATGGAGGAGTCGAGGAAGAAAGATAGGAAAAACACGAGTGGGTTTTTAATGGAGATTTATCAAATCGACAAGTGTTCGAGGTCGTTGAGTGAATTGACGGGTTCGGTGCAGTTTCCGATCAGCGAGGAGAAGGAAAAAGAGTTGAGGCAGATAGTGGAGGAAATGGGGCAGGTTTATGAGGCAGTGACGGCAGGTTTAGAACCATTGGAGAAGAAGGTTAGGGAACTGTTTCATAGGATTGTTCATAGTCGAACCGAAGGGTTGGATTGTTTAGGAAGGGGACACAATTCTGAGTAAAAATGTTCCTTGCAGTTAGATCATGTTTACCTCTTCCACGGAAATGGTTTAACCCTGTTTGCCTCTTCCACGAAAATATGATGTAATGTGTATTATTGGAACACTTAAACATAGATAATATTATAATGTAAATATTAATTAATATATTAAATATGAATGTTTAAAAATTAATAAAAATTAACATATTTCTAAACATCTTTTTTAATGTAAATAAAAACAAAATTTGAATGTTTGCAACTGTGTGTAAGAAATTAAGATAAAACAATGGGAGAAGGTCAAATATTTCTAATTTTGTAATATCTGAATTTGTATACTTGAAATTTGTTAGTGCTATCTCTTGAAATTCTGATGCAGTTATCAAGGTATTTTACAATTGAGCAAAGCAGTATATTTTTGTATTTAAATAGTTTATTTTCAAGATTCAAAGATCTATCGTCGCCTCTCTCTTATCAAGTAATTGGATGTGTTTAAATACATATGGTTCGGCTAGAATTGAGGATGCATCTGCTGTAGTTGGAGGGCTAGTGCGTGATCGAAATGGGGGTGGATTATTGGTTTCAGCAGATATTTGGGTAATTGCCCAGTGTTGGATGCTAAACTTTGGGATATTTTGGATGAGCTGGAACTCGTTTTGGATTAGGGTTTTGAGAGAGTTTTAATTCAAACTGGTAGTCTTGAAACAATTAATACCATTCAAGATGGATTACTCAGGGTTTCCAATTCCGTTTTGATCAGGAGAATTCATAAACTATTGGAACTTTTAAGACACTGGAGTCTTCAACATATTTCTCGGGGAATAATAAACTTGTTGATAAGATTTTTAAGACAGTACGAGATAGGAGAATTAATTTACGGTTGATTGAAAATACCCTTCATAAGGGATTATTTTAATGATTTACATTTAAGTTGTATTTTCTATTCCACCAAAAAAAATTTCTGAGTGTCATTATTTGAATATAAATTCAAATCAAATAGCATTATATGTGGGATATAAAACAATGGTAGAGGATTTTTGTTCTATATGTAATTGATTTTAATAAGTAAAAAGGTAAAAATTGTAAAACAAAAAATTAGAAAAAGGGTTTAATCCTTAGAGAAGATATCGTTGGAAGGAATATGAATAATGAAATCAAATATAAATTCATTATCCCTAAAAATAAAGCTAATTCAAATAATAGATTTTCAAATCTACTTTTCTTATTCATAAAAAATAAAGAGGATCTAGATAATAAATATAAAAAAATTAATATTGACATTAACTCTGAATCCACTAAAAATAATAATTAACATATTTGAAATCAATTAATATTTAAATTCAACAACTAAAATATTTATAAATATTCAACTAAAAACACTTATAATTTGGTTTTCAATGTTTTCTAAGATTTTTTATTGGTCATGGAAATCTAACATCTGAAAATTATTTTAGGATAAACTACACTTAAAGTCATTAAACTATGAATAAATTAGTAGTTACTCAACTATAGTTTTTTTTTTTTCCTTTTTTGGTCACCAAATTATGAAAAGTTACAAAATGGTCACTCAACTATTTAATGCTGCCTTTTTTGGTTACCTAGCTATATTGGATTTTTGGGTGTTTGTATTTTTACGTTAGCCAACTGGTAATCAAAAAGGATAAAATTAAATAGTTGGATGACCATTTTGTAACTTTTTATAGTTGAGTTACCAAAAAAAAAAGAAGAAAATCATAGGTGGGTGACGACCTCTATCGTAGTTTACCCTTAAACTATTAGTAAGTTTACTTTTTGTTTATTCAACTTCAAAAGGTTACAAAATGGTCACTAAATTATTCAAAAGTTTTCATTTAAGTCATTGAACTATTTGAAAGTTTCTTATTTTGTTCATTAGTCTGCTAAGTTTTTTTTTTTAAAAAAAAGTTTAGCTAGTGAGTTCCAAGTTGTGATTCAATGATTGGTACGATGGATTAGTACCCATTGACGAGTAGAAGAACATACTTTAGATCTAAGTTGATTTGACGGCCAGTGTCAGTGATCGAAGAAGAAAGCTATTTGGATTTTGGTTTGTAGATTCGTGACGCTCAAGTTGTTTCATGAAAAAAAAATAGAACTGCAGAAAGAAGGGAAATGAGAGCTTTCGATTGGTGCAGGGAGTGCTTATAGAAAAGGCCATATAACATTGATTTTAACAATACAATGACTTAAATGAGAACTTTTAAATAGCTCAGTGACCATTTTGTAACTTTTTGGAGTTGAGTGACCAAAACATAAACTTACTAATAGTTTAGTGACTTTAGGTGTAATTTACCCTTTATTTTATAATAAGATAATATTAAACAATTACTAATATCTTATACAGATTTAATAATAACCAATGTCTAATTAAAACTTAATTTGAAGTTTCATATATTGCATATATGAGAATGAATAGTAACATATTGGAGTTTGAAAGGATAAATGAAACTAACTAGGATTTAAATAAGGGTACCAAATAATTATCCTTTAATTAAATATTCATATTTATATTATTAAATATTTTATATTTTATAATATAAAATATTTTTACTAATTTTTTATAAATCGTAATCTATATTTATTATTAAAGTATTATTACAAAACTTTTGAATAAAATATTGATAATATTATTTAAAATTTAATTATTAATGTTAAAAATTCTTATTGAAATAAAATTGTGGTATTTAATAATTTATTAAAACAATAAATCATTAATATAAATATGTATGTTAAATAATATTAAAATTATAATAATTTATTTCAATATTTTAATATTTTAAAAAAAATTAAAAATATTATTAAATATAATAATATTTGAATTTATTTTTTTTATAAAAATAAAGTTACTCATAGATGCTATTTTTCGAAAAATGACTTATATTTTTTAAAAGAGAAATTTAATTTAAAAAAACTAACTTTTTTTTATTGGAATTCATTGGCATTTTTCATTGACCAAATTATTTTTCATGAAATAAAAACAGTAAAATATAAAAATTATTTCCTGTATGTCATTTTTTTGTGAAATAGACATACAACTTAGGGTGTGTTTATCTTTGTGTTCTAAAAACGCTTTTCAAGAAAAAAAAAACCTTTTCAAGTTAAATAAAAAAGCTGAAAATTCAAGCTTCTAGCTTTTCAAAAGTTAGTTTCGGTGTCATTTTAAATTTGCACTTCATAAATCATAATATAATCAATGAATTATCATCAATTATTTTATTATATTTGTACTATAACAATGTAAGTTGAATATTTATTAATACCAAAATAATAATATGATATCGTGGTAACACCAATAACAACAAATGTGTTAGAATTAAGTGACCCGAATCCTTATTTAAAATAAAATACAATGGTAAAATAAAATAAAAGAAGAATCCTATAGAACCCGACTTCTTTTTATTTTATTTTAAATAAGGTTTTTTAAACCTTATTAAACTCCATCTATTTGATATTGATTAGAATAAGGTGTTTCAATCTTACTACACTCCTATTAGAATATGGTTTTACAAGCCTATAAATAGACATAGTCTATTCCTCTTGTAATAATTCGAATTCGACATAGTGAATTTTCTTCTCCTCTGCCCGTGGTTTTTTTTCCGAAAGGGTTTTCACGTAAAATCTGTGTGTTCTTTAATTTTTATTTCTCTTTTCTTTGCGATATATTATCATTACCGACGTTATATTTTTAACAAATTGGTATCAGAGCTTCTGGATTTTTCATCTCGATCATGGTAATGACATCTTTGAAGTATGAAATTCTGCTGTTGGATCGCAACACCAGATTCGCGTTGTGGCAGATAAAGATGCAGGCAGTTCTTGCACAGATAGATTTAGAGGAAGCCCTGCTAGGGGTAGATAAGATGCCTTTGACATTAACGGAGGAAAAGAAGAAGCGCAAGGATCGAAAGGCGTTAACACAGTTACATCTGCATTTGTCTAACGAAATTTTACAGGATGTGATGAAGCAGAAGACTGTTGCTGCATTATGGAAGAGGCTAGAACAAATATGCATGTCGAAAACTCTAACCAGCAAATTGCATATGAAGCAATGTCTTTATGCTCATCGTTTGGAGGAAGGTGCGTCTGTGCACGAACACTTAACAGTGTTTAAAGAAATTCTCTCAAACTTGGAGGCCATGGAGGTTCAGTATGATAAGGAAGATCTAGGGTTGATTCTACTTTGTTCGTTGTCCCCGTCTTATTCAACCTTCAGAGACACGATTTTTTATAGCCTCGAGTCTCTCACAGTTGATGAGGTTTATGATTCTTTGACCTCGTATGATAAGATGAATCATCTTGTGGTTAAACCCGACTCTCAGGGAGAGGGTCTCATTGTTCGTGGGAGACAAGATCGGAATGATGATGATGATCGTAGAAGGACACAGGAACGGAATCCTCGCGGTAAATCTAAGGGTAGATCGAAGTCTTCAAACAGAGGTAAAACTTGTAACTTCTGCAAGAAGAAAGGGCACATTAAATCTGAGTGCTATAAGCTACATAACAAGATTAAAAGGGAGGCTACGAATCAAAAGGGAAAACAACCAGAAAATTTCGGTGAAGCTGATGTTGTAGAAGACTACAGCGATGATGAACTTCTAGTCGCTTCTGTCAACAATTCTAAAGTGAGCGAGGAGTGGATACTTGATTCAGGCTGCACCTTCCACATGAGTCCCAATCGGGATTGGTTTACAACTTACGAAACAAAGTATGTCGAAGGTGTTGTTTTGATGGGAAATAATGCTTCGTGTAAAATCGCGGTGTTGGAACAATTAAAGTTAAGATGTTTGATGGAGTTGTCGTAATACTTAGTGACGCATTTACATGTTCCGAATTGAAGAGAAATTTAATTTCGTTAAGTACTCTTGATTCAAAAGGGTACAAATACACAAAATGAAAGTGGGATTTTGAAGATTTCCAAAGGTTCCTCGTTGTGATGAAAGGGCGGAGAAAGACTCCAAGTTATATGTTTTGCGTGGTTCTCTCATTATTGGTGATCACAAATTGTCACTTTCTCTTCCTTGTCAGATGATGATATTACTAAACTTCGGCATATGCGCCTAAGGTATATGAGTGAGAATGGCATGGCAGAATTGAGCAAAAGAGGACTTCTTGATGGGCAAGGAATTTGCAAACCAAGTTTTGTGAGCACTTGCATTTTGGGAAGTAAAAGAGAGTTCGATTCACCAGAGGAATCCATAACACGAAGGGAACGTTGGAGTATATTCATTCTGATCCGTGGGGGCCATCAAGAGTGCCTTCGAAAGGTGGAGCTAATTATATGCTAACTTTTATTGATGATTTTTCGTAAAAGTTTGGGCATTCTTCTTGAAGCGAGAAAAGCGATGTGTTTTCTCGCATTTAAGTCTTGGAAAACTATGATTGAAAAAAGACGAGAAAACAAATAAAATACCTCCGCACGCACAATGGCTTAGAGTTTTGTTACGATGAGTTTAATAAATCTGTGCAAGTCGGCGGGATCGTGAGACACTTGACATTCATTCATACTCCACAAAGAAATGGCATTGCGAATCTGCAGAAACGATCATGGAGAAGGTTCGATGTATGTTGTCAAATGCCAACTTACCAAATTCGTTTTAGGCCAAAGCAGCCTCTACTGCATGTTTTTTTATCAACCGATCTCCATCCGTTTCCATTGAGAAAAAGACTCCACAAGAGGTATGGTCTGGTAATCCTGCTAATTATTCTGATTTAAAGATCTTTGGGTGTCCTGCGTATGCTCATGTTGATAATGGAAAATTGGAACCGAGATCCATTAAATGTGTTTTTCTTGGTTATAAAGCTGGTGTAAAAAGGTATAAGTTATAGTGTCCTGAAAATAGAAAAGTTGTGATTAGCAGAGATGTTGTTTTTGATAAAACTGCTATGCTACCTAACTTATCTCTTAAAGACTCTTCCAATAAAGAAAATCAAAAGCAGGTGGAGCATCAGATTAATGCAGAGTCGACTCCTCAAGCCAGTATAAAAATTGAGAATAGAGTTGCTTCTTCACCACAATACTCTATCGCCAAAAACAGAACTAGAAGAGAAATTAAACCTCCAAAGAAATATGGCGAGGCTGATCTAGTTGCTTATACTTTAAATGCGGCCGAAGATATAGATGCAAACCAAGAGCCGTCTAATTATTCTGAGGCAGTTAGCTGTGAAGACTCAAAAAAGTGGATGTTTGCTATGCAAGAGGAGATGAAATCACTCCACAAAAACAGAACATTGGATCTTGTGAAACTTCCTGAAGGTAAAAAGGCTGTTTGCTGTAAATGGGTGTTTAAAAAGAAAGAAGGGACTCCAGGAGTTGAAGAACCCAGATATAAAGCAAGGCTTGTTGCAAAGGGTTACAGTCAAATTCCAAGAGTGGACTTCACAGATGTGTTCTCCCCAGTTGTGAAGCATAGTTCGATTCAAGCTTTGCTTGGCATTGTGGCCATGCATGATTTGGAGCTTGAGCAGTTAGATGTAAAAACTGTATTTTTGCATGGAGAACTTGAGGAAGATATTTACATGCAACAACCAGAGGGTTTTACAATCTCGAAAAAAGAGGACTATGTTTGCTTGCTTGAAAAAAGTCCCTTTACGGTTTGAAACAAATACCAAGACAATGGTACAAGATGTTTGATTCCTTTATGACTTCTCATGATTTTAAAAGAAATAGTTTTGGCAGCTGTGTTTACTTTAAGAAAAACAGTGATGGTTCTTTTGTGTATCTACTTCTTTATGTTGATGACATGTTGATAGCAGCAAAAGATAAATGAGAGATAAGAAAGGTCAAAGCCCAACTAAGTGAAGAATTTGAGATGAAAGATTTGGGACTAGCAAAGAAGATACTTGGTATGGAGATTCTCAGAGATAGAAAAACAAGTAAATTGTACCTAAGTCAGAAGGGGTACATTGAGAAAGTTCTTTGCAAGTTCAATATGCAGAGTGCTAAGCCTGTTAGTACTCCTTTAGTAGCCCATTTCAGACTTTCATCGGCTTTGTCTCCACAATCAGATGATGAGATTGAGTACATGTCACATGTTCCATACTCTAGTGCAGTGGGATCTCTCATGTATGCTATGGTTTGTTCACGCCCGATTTATCATATGCACGATCAAGTGCAGCTTAGCAAATACATGGCGAATCCCAGTAAAGAATATTGGAAAGCGATTCGATGGATTTTAAGATACTTACGAGGTACTACGATGTTTGCTTACAGCTTTAGAAGAACTAGAGATGGAGTCATTGGGTATGTTGATGCTGATTTTCTTTGGAGACCTTGATAGAAGAAGATCTCTCACTGTTATGTCTTTACAATCGGAAGTTGTGCAATCGGTTGGAAAGCTACTTTGCAAACTACACGCTTTGTCTACCACCAAGAAAGTGAGTACATGGCGATTACTAAGGCTTGTAAAGAAGCTATTTGGTTGAAGGGACTCTTTAGTGAGCTCAATGAAGACCTTCAAATCAAGACAAAGATTTTGTGACAATGATCAGTGCCATCTTCCTTACAAAAGATCAAATGTTTCATGAGAGAACTAAACACATTAATGTTCGGTATCATTTTGTTCGTGATATTATTGCTCGTGGTGATATTGTTGTGAGCAAAATTAGTACTCATGAAAATCCTGCAGATATGATGACTAAGTCACTTCCTATAACCAAGTTTGAGCATTGCTTAGACTTGGTTGGTGTTCATTGTTGAAGTTAAACCCTTAAGGGGTTTTATGGAAGAGGTGGAGAACTTGTTCGTTGAGAGTTCGCGATGAAGAACTTGTTCATTGAGAATTCGTGTCAAGGTGGAGATTGTTAGAATTAAGTGACCCGAATCCGTATTTAAAATAAAATACAATGGTAAAATAAAATAAAAGAAGAATCCCTATAGAACTACACTTCTTTTATTTTATTTTATTTTAAATAAGGTTTTTTAAACCTTATTAAACTCCATCTATTTGATATTGATTAGAATAAGGTGTTTCAATCTTACTACACTCCTATTAAAATATGGTTTTACAAGCCTATAAATAGACATAGTCTATTCCTCTTGTAATAATTCGAATTCGACATAGTAAATTTTCTTCTCCTCTGCCCGTGGTTTTTTTCCCGAAAGGGTTTCCACGTAAAATTTGTGTGTTTTTTAATTTTTATTTCTCTTTTCTTTGCGATATATTATCATTACCGACGTTATATTTTTAACAAAATGAAATAATGATACTTTATATTTGGGTCAATTATAATTTTTTTGTAGCCAGATTTTTATTATAATTTAAGTTTATATATTCCACATGCCATAAGATTAACAAATTTGAATATCATTTAAAAAAATATTTTAAAAAAATTAAATACATATATTTTCCACTTTATAATATAATTTTAAAATAAACATTTTATCTTTTAAAATGTACCTCATACAAAATTTAATTTTATTACTTTTAACAGTAAAATAAATAAATAAATTGAATTAGGTTGAATTTAATTTGAACTTGAGTTTTAAGAATCGAGTCGATCTAACCAGTGGTGGAGCTAGAAATTTTTTTTTCTTTTGGGAGGCAGAATTAAATTTTATATTTTTACGATAGCAAAAATGTAATTTTGTCATTTTAATAGCTTGTATATTCATAATTTTTAAAGGGTTAAATAAAATTTTTATCATTTTTGAGAGCTAAAGTACAATTTTACCATTACTAATTTAAAATTTTATAAATTATAAAAGGTTTAAATTGATTTATAATTTTTAAAGAGTTAAATCAATTTTTTTTATCATTTTTAAAAAACAAAAGTAAAATTTTATCATTATTAATTTAAAATTTTATAAATTATAAAAGGTTTAAATTGCAATTTTAACATTTTAAAGATGTGGTTATCCCTGGATCTCTTAGCGGCGGAGCCACTGGGTCTAACCTATGAAAGATACTTTAAAGTGCTTTCCTCATGGGATAGCAACCTCTAAGAGATCTTATAAATCAAGAAGAGTATAAAAGAAAACAGTTAACAGCAAAAGACACTTTTTCTATAAAAAGAAATAGGAAAAGCCTAACTAAGGGAAGATTATAAAGTTGTAGATGATTTGATTAAGCATGTGAAAATGATGGTATAAAACCATTTAATCGTTTATATGTTATGTTAATGGTGAATATCAAATGTGAATATGTTGGATAGTTATATTTATTGAGTTGTATTCTTGTATAAATGTATACCAAATATAAATATTTTTTTAAAAAAATTAAAGAGTATGAATGAGTTAAAATGACAAAGTTATAATAGTACATATAAATCAAGTTGTATGAAAGCTTGAGCTCAACTCGAAATTTGAAGTTTGGCTGGAGTTCGAACGAGTTTTACATTATAAAGCTCAAGCTTTATTTGATATATAAATTGAATGGCTCGAACTCCTTGAACTAGACTTGTTTATCTAGTAAAAATAAAATAGATTCCTATTAGAAGGAGTTTTGGTTTCTAGCTACAATGACCGCTACAACTTGAGTCATAGTTGAATTAAGCCAAAACTTACCTTATTTGTGTTGTTAATCTTTTTATCCAACATGTCTTGCGCTTTGTATTTGTGATCTCGGGATATTATTCATGGCCCATTTATTGTAATCAATTGTGTAGAATCAAATCAACAAGTATTGAATCGGAGTCTTTCATGCAATCCAAGTTCTCTTGTTTAAGGAGATCAAATCATTTGACTTTGGGATATCTTGAAGATATCAATTTTTATTTTAGCTTTTATGAGGATAACTGAAGTCTTTTTTATGTGGTTACTTACAGAGAATATGATTATAACTGATTTGTATATTAGTAAGCCTAAACTCTTATGTATAATCGACTTGTACTAGGTAGAATAGTATAGAGAAAGCACTTATCATTGTTCACATAGGAATCAACATGTTGAATGCAATTTCGGAAGTAAACTCAAGCGAGTTACTTGATTTACAACTAAGCTTTCCAAGGGAAAGTTGTAACACCCCACGTCCGACCCGATCATCGGATTCGAGTATGGAGCGTCACAGGTTGACCCGATTAGAAAACACACCTTTCTACTTTTCTTTAAAGAAAATACCATTATCCATTTTGGTGGATACCCCTTTTACCAGAGCGATATTCCTTTAGTTTAAGACTACTTTTATTTGAAAGCGTGATTTTAGATTAACATCAATGAGTCACAAAATAACATTATGCCAACAAGGCTTCCATTCAACATTCGGCGTGTTCAAAATAATGTTCAATATAGATTAAGAATTTCAAAATGGCGGTTTCTAATAGTTGACCTAACACCCACAGCAAATACATGTTAACCCTAAAAATAAGAAGGCTCACAAATGACCGTAGATTTGGCTGTATCCCTTTGATCACCACGCTTAACCTAAAAACCTGAAAGGAAGAAGAAAATTGGGTAAGTTCGTAAGAACTTAATGAGTTCCCGGGAAGAACAATCCCACCATTGATTACTATCAGACATTAAGAGAAAGGACTCGAACTAGCAGATTAGTTTGCCATATTCAGCGAATACATTACCTTAGTTTGTAGACCAGCTGGAGGACACTACTACAATCATCTCAGTCTATTGGCGGATCACACTGGTTTCTAGACTCGTATGTGACGGTCACGGGCATATCTACTCTGTGAATACGTCACTTGTGTGGACTATCATTTATGACTAACAGACTTACTGCTTATGTTTTCATGCAACGTGCACTACCACATGCACCCTTTTTCCTATGCACTCCCTTCTTTGTGCTAGCTTTTGATCTCGCTTCTTGAAGAACCAATTTTTCTTATATCTTTATATCCGTCATCAGAGCTATATAACAACATCACCCTTGTATCCTCCTAACTCCCCTCCTTGTATGAACACATAGGTGTTCCTTCGCAAGGTCGAGTTTTCACCAATCACGGTTTGCATCTATGTGCCATATCGGAGGCAAAACATTTTATCATGTGTCTTTTTTATCATAATACACAATACATATTCGGTTCGTCGAACCAGGGTGTGACAAAAGTCTTAGTGGAGAGTGATCTTGATTAGAGTAAAAGTGTGAGGTTGTTATGTAATGAGTGTGTAGGACTTAAATCATTACTTGTACTTGTTGAAATATAATGAATTAGCTTTCTGGATAAAATCCTACGAACGTAGGAGGAATCTAAACTACATAAACAAGTTTCCCATGTCCATTTCTAGTCTGTACTTATCACTTACTCTAATTTCAACTTACCATATATTTGAATTTATAGTTGATATCAAAGTTCTAGTTTTCAATGTTAGTGGTTGCATTTGAGCTATAGTTTATAAATATTATTTAAAAATAAAAATGTTTAATTAGACTCATCAACTACAGTATTATTAAAATACTGAAATAAAGTAATATTAAAATAACTTGTAGATTCATACACCGTTGAGAGTATCTTGCATGGGAATTAATAGATTGCTTCTCTTCTTATATTCCTAAAATATTATTGGATTTCCTTTGAATGAAGGTGCATGCATACCAACTCTCCACGTTTTTTTAGATGAAGATATAGAGATAAAAAAGCAAATTTCCAATCCGAAAAATCCTTGTGAGTTGGACACCCCAAAAACATGAAGTTGTTAGAATCTTACAAATTAATGCCCCCCTTTTGTCTTTACACGTTGCCCCCATTTCCCCAAACCTCTCCACCGCTGCCCTGGCCCCTCTTCAAGCCTGGACGTTAGTCACGTTACCCAACCGACTGCTCATTTTATTAACCACTTTATATATACCGCTTACATGATATGAGTATAGTATAGATGAATTAAAATTTGTCGATTGAATATTAGTTCGTTTGATATAAGTATTGTTATCAATATAATAGGACATTGATTCGAATGCGTTGAAGCACATTATCTTTTTATTTATAGGTTGGAGAGGGATTATGGGTAGTTTTAAATATTATGTCAAAAAAAACATATATGATCTGAACTTATAATAAAACTGTTAAAAAAAACTTAATTAAAATTTAAATATCACTTCGAATTATTATTTTAACATTTGAATTTTCTTATTATCAATGTTAAATCTGATTATTATAATTTGACTGTAAATTGGAGTTCATTTTAAATAATTTTATTTATTATATATATGCAAATTTATCAAATATTTAAATTTAATAAGTAAAAAAAAGTAAATAATCCAAATATGCTATGAGGGATAGCTGTTGGTGTTATTTCTTATGTTTTTATCCTAAATAATTGGAAAAAAAGAAGAAGATGTAATTACCTGGAGGATGATAAAGATACAACCTCTTAGCTTAGCATTACATACCCCAACCAACATTCTTAGAAATACATTATTCCAATTATTAAAGGCTTGGTATTCTGTGAAAGCAATTTTAAAATATTGTCATGTAATTTTTAATATTTTATTACATATTTGTCAACTTTTAATTTCTTTTGTGGAGTCTAAAATTTCTATTGACAATGTCTCAAATAATTTCCATTATTAAAACGGTATATTTTTATTTATTTTTTCTTTTAAGTGTACTTAAAATCGAGTTCTTTGCTCTAATGGATGGACAATGGTGAAACTAGGGGGCTGGCAGGGACCCCAACCCTCTTTAAAATGGAAAAATTTTTATTTAGGCTCTCCCAAAATGATAAAAAATTGATTTAATCTTTTAAAAATTATAAAGATATAACTATTAAAATGATGAAATTGTATTTTTACTATCGTAAAAATATACAATTTAATTCCGGCCCCTCTTGCAAATATTAATATTCAAATAATAATTTTTTTTTCTTTTCCCTATGAAACCAAAAATCATTACATCATATTGAGAAAAAAAATTGAATTATAGATTGTGGAATACCATTTCATAAAAGTAGCTATACAAATTGATTGAGTTAAGTTTGATATTAATATATCATAAAAGAAAATGAGTTTCAGCCTTCATGTGAGTCTTCTACATACAAGCATTAATGGCGTAAACTTACAAAAGCACACAACAATACAAGGACGAATAGAACACTCCCCAAAATAGAGGATAATAAAGCTTTCCAATTGCAACAAGCAAATATATTGACGACATAATTCTCCCTCCATATGTCTCTTTCTTTTCTTTAATTTTAGACATAATACTTACCATTACATAACATAAAATACATCGGATGTGTCCAATATATACAAAATGACAAGAAAAAGCAAATATAATATGAATATATATATATATATATATTCCTTTAAAAAAGGCTTTATGTAGTAAGGCAAAGATATATATGAAGTCCCACCGCAAGCTAGGCAGTTGTATTCTAACTTATTATTGTAGAAAAGCCTCCATTATTAATTACTTGTCCCTTGTAGGGTTGTTTATAAGGAAGAGGAGTTCTCATTACACATATAGGTATTTCTCCTTCAAACCTACCAATATTAGCTCCAAATTCATTCCTTCTTCCTTTTTCTAAGACAAGAAGAGATCAATATGTGGGCAAAGTTTAGAGGTTTTAAGATCAAAAGAGGTATGTATGCTTGTTCTTATAAAATATTTCCTTTTTTTTTTCTCTTAAATAAAAGAGGTTTTAGTTTCTTAAGAATATGAATTCAGTTCAATTCTAAGTTAGTTCTTTGGCTTAGTTTTATGTTTTTATTGGAAAAAGAAATTATTAGAATGAATTGGTATTTGATGCATGAACTAATTTAATTAAGTTTTGAATTTATTTTTAGAAAAAATTGAAATTAATAGTGTTAGGATAATTATCATCACTGGTCCAAACCAAATGGATTTGGGTTGGATTGTAATGAGCTCGCATGATCGACTTGCAGGTGTTGAGCCTAGAGTAGGATACGTGTCTATATGCATGAAGCCTACTTGACTAGCATGTCATGTCAATGAACAGTACCCATATAATATAAATATACATATACCACTACTTGAGGAAGATAGAGAGAGAAAAATACTCAACAAATAGAGTCTCTTTTGACAAGACAATTTAATGCTTGAATGAAAGATTTGTATTAATGAAGATGTATTTAAATCGAGCTTTTAAGTGACAAAAAAAAAAAGAAAGGGGAGTTGCAATAAATTAGAAATCATTTAATGTGTGAAGTAATGATAAATTTAAAATTCAAACCTTCATCCTTATAATCAATTTTTTTCTTCAAATTATGATATTTTTAAATAATAAGGCTTTTGGCAAAAGAAAGCTCCATAACTAACTTGCTAGCTTCTTCAATAAAGGGATTAAATAATTTAATATTGATGACACTTAACCTATTTAGCAATATATAATGATGAAATAAAGTCGAAAATTATTTAATTAAGGGAGTTAAATGAGAGGGTAAGGGTCTTTCTCGCTTTAATTAAGGGATTAAATAATCTGTAAGGGTTCGATACTCGCCCTAAGTATGGAGTAGCTTTAAAACTCGTAGATAGTGTCTACCTCTTTAATGGGCCTATTGAACGTGCAAGATTAATTATTGGGCTTGTTCTTTGAAAAAAAAAATATTCACAAATTATTTAGTATATATATTCTTCTTTTGAATTCCTATAATATGTTTTCACCATTTTCTCCTTGAGCCCATCATTTATATTTCTTTTTCTTGATAATGTAAAAATTTCAAAGACGTGCACATAAACGAAAAAAATAATTGTTCTAATTATGACTTGAAAAAATAATTATAAAACTATTTCTTCATTTTGTATGTAATTTCCATCCAAGCTTTCTTTTTCCATTTATCTGTAATATAATAATGTATTTTGTTTCAGGTGAAAAAGAAGTGAGAGATGGTCGCAAAAGCTTGAATGTAAATGATGAATACCTTAGTGCATTAAGAACCAAATCATACTTAGAATTTTCCTCTAAAGCTCAAATATTAGCCAATGAACCCTCGTCTTCATTCAAATTCTTTCAACTCTTGGAACCCTGTCCCGACACCATATCTTCTTCCATCTTAAAATCTGCAATCCTTTCAGAAATGCCCGAACTCAAAACCCTAATCCTCGATTACTTCGATATTAGTGCTGAAGCTTCGAAAATTTGCGGTCATCTCCTCACTAAAATCAACCAAATCCAACGTAATTATCACTTCATTCAACGAGGACTCGAATTGTTTGATGATTATTATCATTCTCCTGATAACATGAGACAAGTTCTTTCGGATTTCAACTCATTCCTTGCCCTGAAAAACCCATTTTCTAACCCTATCAAACATGATTTCAAGATAATCAATGAAAAATACTCCTCAATATTGCACCATCTTAAGTCAAAGAAAAGAAAGGTTACTCGGAAGATAAAGCTGATCAAGTTCATCCACAAAACATCCGGGATTTGTTTAACGACAGCTTGTGGATTGCTAGTAATAATAGCTATAGTTATAGCAGCACATACCCTTGCACCATTGTTAATGGCGCCTGCAATTTTGGGCTTCGTCCCTGAAAAGCTTTTAAAGAAGAAAAAACAGGTATTGAAGAAACTTCCATGTTTGAAATGTGGGTTCCTTAGGAAAGTTGGGGAGCAGCTTGATATTGCAGCCAAGGGAACTTATATCTTGAATCGGGATTTCGATACACTGAGTCGGCTGGTTTCTAGGTTAAATGATGAAGTTGAACACAAGAAGGAAATGATAGGGATTTGTTTGGAGAGGCAAAGGGAAGATCATAGGTTTTGTCTTCAAATCGTGGAGGAGTTGAAGAAGAGCCATGGTGGATTCTGGAAACAGCTGGAGGAGCTTGAAGAACATGTTTATTTGTGCCTTGTAACAATCAATCGAGTAAGGGCATTAGTAATCAAGGAAATGACTGCATCTTTTACACAAGGTTTCAGGGACTAGTTATACAAGCTTTTCTTCTACAAGTTCAATGTGTGTATATGTTTATAATTGTAAATAACAACCACCATTCTTTTTTTTTTTTTAGTATTATTAAGAGTATAATCTCATGAATTTATAGTGTATCAATGTATAGATAATTGTTTAATCAAAGGTTAATGAGTCAAAGTTGATATAAAACATAACAACATCGAATGATTCAGTAGATTCCGTAGCGAAATTATAAATATATTTCTATATAGATTATACAAGACACCGAGATGTATAGCATATTGCATTAATAAATACCCACTTCTCTAAATAGAACAACGATTAAATCTTTAATCAGATATGTGTGCATATAACAATCATTTTTTGAAAAGCTTAATATCCCTCCACCTAGATTCCATGAAGTTGCTAGATTTAGCAGGTGCAGCATAAACGCCACATTTGAAATACAGGTCACCGGGTCCTTGATCGTTCACCATAAACTTCTCTTCTCCATCAATGAAAACAGTGATCTTCCCTTTGCCTACATCATGGATCACATTCACTCGAAACCACTTGTCGTACAGATCCGTGGCCACCAGGTTGTACCGATAATACCTCATGTTTCCATTGTAAATCCGCAGTTGCAGCGTCGTTGCTCCTTCAGCAGCGCCATGAATTTGCACTATGGTCACCCCGGATGTCCCTGTTGGGACGAAAGCATAGCCTTCAAATTGCCAAATTCCAGACGAATAGTCATGTCCCTATAACACCATGCACCCACAGTTCAGTTAGATTGCACTTGGGTTTCATAGTATGTGTTCCATTTCGAACGGAATTGAATAAAATTATAATGCCCTTCGTAAAAAAAGATAAGATCAATTTAAAAAATGGCATTTATATTTTTTTTGCAAAGATATTTAAATATCCGTAATCACATAAAGCCCAAGCTCGAAATTAATACTTTACTTCTTACCCCTTGATTCAATACATGCTAGTTTACCTTTATACGTACTTCTGTGCGAGGTCTAGTGTCACTGTCAGGTTTGAAGGACTTATCTTTATTGTAGACCCAAAAACTCCGAATACCATCGGAGTATTTATAACGTTGAGAAAGTGGTATATTATACGGTTTCTGTAAATCGAAATTCTCATCCGTTAATGGCACACGAGTGAACCCATCGGTAGGATCCGCACCACAAATAAACCAATGATCTTTCAAACAAAAAATAACAACAATAATAAAAAGTTTGTAGCAATTGGAAGCCTTCATTTTGGTGCAATTTCAGAAGAAGTAATGGAAAACTTAAGTTGTATGAAGATGGCATAACCATATCTTTGGGACCATATTTATAGTCAGATACTTGATGGGAATATTTGCCACATTGTTTTTTAGATTAACGTTTGCCGTAAGCCATTGGCAGGACCTTTATGCTGTTCTTTTAATCGATTAGTCTTATATCTCAGCCAATGAAAAGCGCCTTGATGCTGAAACTTTGGCCTCATATGTCACAACTCATTTAAGGTTCAAATTAATTCTCTTAGATACTACAATTATGTCTTCATCTCCAATGAATATTATGCTGTCCTTGATGAACCCATTTTAAAATTATATTATCCGGATTTAAATGAGTATCGGGTATGGTTTTGTATTTTATGTTAAAAAAAAAAGTATATTTTATATTTATACTCAAATTCTGTAGGCCTATTAAGGGGTAGATACTGACTACAAGTTTTAAAACTGTTCCATACTCAGGTGAGGATCGAATCCTCGACCACTAGTTAAGGTAGGAGAGATCCTTGCCATCTCACCTGACTTCCGTGATTATTGTCGAAACCATTTTTTTGAAATCGACTTTTTATTTTTTAAAAACGAAAATGGAGTCGCCACCAATCACTCTTGGGAGGTGTGATTGGGTCACCTTGTAATTTACTTGTTTTAATAAAGGGTTTGATTTTACTAAAACAATGATTTTTGGTCTACGAAATTTGGAAAAATGGGTTCGGGAGTCGGTTACGTACGAGGAAGGATTAGCACCCTCGTAACGCCCAAAATTGGTACCTAATCGATTAATTAATGTCTTAATGTCGAAAGTTGAGAACTCGAAAAGAGTTTAAAATACGATCCCTCTTTGTATTATGTTATTTTACTAAAAAATTTCTTAAATAAATCGAAAGAGTATGTTAAAGACCTTCTCATCTCGAGATAAAAAAAAATATCATATCCCGTAAATTAGGACACGACACTTCAAATTCTTGAGAATGAGTTTGCCCTTATTTTTTTAAATTTGAAATCTCACGCGTTTTAATTATAAAAGGATATTCAGTTATTTAGACCCAACGAGAAAAATCGAAACCCCGTAAGTTAGGGCACGACTTTCTCGAGTTTCCAAATACAGAAAATTGCCTTATTTTGAAAACTTTCCTTCTTGAATAATATCAAACGTAATATTTAAACGATGTGTATTTCTCTTATTCGGGATGTAATATAAAACGGCCCATTATGGATAAATATGTTTAAACGCGATTTTGACGTAATTTTAACAAAATGAGATAAAATAGTGATGTAGAAAACGGAACGGTGATGTATAAATGAAATGTCGTATTAATAAATAACAATAACGAAAATACTAATAAAAACAATTTACGAGAATCACATAACATACACTATTTTAAAATTAATATGAACAATCAAAGATAAATAAAATAAATAATAACAATAATAATAACAAAGTATGCACATAAAGGACATGCCAATTATAAAAATAATAATAAAGACAAAGAAATAAATAAATACATAAATAAACATAAGGGAAAATAGTTTATAAAATATTAAAAATAAAGAACCAAATTAAAATATAAGAACTAAATTAAAATATAAGTGAAATTAATGGTACAATTTGTAATAAAAATATATAAATAAATAATAATGATAATAGTAAAATATAAAAGCACATAAAAAGAAAATAAATGAACTTTGATTATTGAAAAAGGTTGAATAAATAATAAGCAAATGAATAAATAAATAAATAGACTAATGAATAAAATAGTTTGCAAAAAAGGATTCACTACAACAAAACATGCTTACTGCGACACTTTTGGGGCGACATTTTTTTAAGTGTTGGGATAAACTTGTCGACATACGTTTTGACCAACTATTTGTATAAGAGTTGGGATATGCATGCCTAAGGCAACGCTTAAATAAGAGTCGGCTTTGTCCAACACTATGCCGACACTTTTGGGCCGACACTTTCCTAAGTGTTGGGATAGACTTGCCAATATACACTTTGGCCAACTCTTTATATAAGAGTTGGGATATGCATGCCTAAAGCAACGCTTAAATAAGAGTCGAATTTGTCCAACACTATGCCGACACTTTTGGGCCAACACTTTTCCTAAGTGTTGGGATAGACTTGTTGATATACACTTTGGCCAACCCTTTGTATAAGAGTTGGGATATACATGCCTAAGACAACGCTTATGTAAGAGTCGGCTTTTTTCAACACTATGCCGACACTTTTCTAAGTGTTGGGGTAGACTTGTCGGCATACGTTTTGGCCAACTCTTTGTATAAGAGTTGGTATATGCATGCCTAAGGCAACACTTAAATAAGAGTCGACAGCTTTGTCCAACACTATGCCGACACATTTGGGCTAACACTTTCCTAAGTGTTGGGATAGACTTGCCGACATATGCTTCGGCCAACTCTTTGTATAAGGGTCGGGATATGCATGCCTAAGGCAACGCTTAAATAAGAGTCGATTTTGTCCAACACTATGCCAACTTGTGTTATACCTTTCCCAACTATATAAAAGTGTGCCATATGAAAAGAAAAACTCTTATGTCCTAACTCCCGATATACCACCAATCACTAATTTTATAATTGTATATATCACTTTTCTAATAAATTAATTTTATATTAAATAAAAAATTGTGGTATTAATATTTTAAACTAATATCTTTGGATTTAAAATATGAATATTCTTAAAAAATTACATAATGAGTGTTAATAATTATATATAGTGAAACTAAAAATGACCTAATAGCTTCGAGTGAGAATAAGGTTTAAGATTCATATATCCTCACTGCATTTTTCATGACAAGCATAGAAAAGGCCATATTCATATTAGACATAATTGTTATTTTTTTTCTTTAAAGATGAATTTTTAAGGTTAAAACATGTTTGATGACTAGAATCATTGTTAATGGAAAAATTTTCATAATCAAATTAGAAATTAAAGAATTGCTATGATATTAATTTTTAAGGTTAAAAAACGCTGCAAAAAATATTTTATTTTAAACAAAACGGCGTCGTTTTGCTCCCTATCTATTTATTATTTAACTAGTTTATTTATATTAGTTAAAATACAATTTATTTTTAATTGAATATTTAAAATCTTCAGAAAATTAATGACACGTAGAAAAAATTTGAAAGTAAATACATAGAAAAATATATGTTGAAAATGAAAAAAATTAAGATACTATTATTTAAAATAATTTTAAAATTTTTTTGGGTATATGACTGATTGTTTTTTAATTTATATATCAAATAATTTCTTATATAATTGTAAAAGAGATAATATTAATTTGAATATATTAAAATTATCATTATAGTTTAAATTATTTAAGAGATAATAGATAAACTTTATATATATTAAAATTAAAAAAATTGCTAACCCATGCATGCATCTCTAGAGAAACAAAATTAATTAGTAAATTGAAAATGTTATTTAAATTTCCTAAAATATTGAAAGAATATATAATATTCAAATTTTATCTAATTAATTTAGGGTTTAAGGTTTATGATTTAGGGTTTATGGTTTATGATTTAGGATTTAGGGATTATGGTTTATGGTTTAGGGTTTAGAATTTTAGGTTTTAGGTTTTGGGTTTCAAATGTAGTGTTTAAGATTTAGGGTTTAGGAAAGATCAAATGAAGACGGGAGTGAATGAGAGGCCAATGCTACTAAAGAACGGTTTGGTCAATGAATCAGTTAACCGATGTCAACCGGAACTGAGCTATTTTTAATCAAGTTTTTTTCACCCTTATTTGTAGGGTTCTTAGAATGTCATATGTCCGTACTTGTGTTAGAAACAAGTTTCAGACATGAATACTTCAAGTAAAATAAAGAGTCAAAGGAATATAATTAACCTTTGTATTAACCAACCATGAACTTCTTTCGGATTGGTTTGATTCTTCTGATTTGTTCGATTCTATCATAACATCATAAGCTCCGTCTTCTTTAATACAAAAAACTACGTATTCTTCATCAGGAAGACATATCCAGCTCGAGTTTTCGTACACTACACCAAAACAGACTTTTAGCGGCGTTTATAAGCGCCATTAATAGTATTTGCGGCGCTTTTAAAAGCGCGCAAAAAATGCCGCTAAAGAAAACGCCGTAAACTTTAGCGGCGTTTATGAGAAAAAACGCCGCTAAAAGTCGTGACTTTTAGCGGCGTTTTTCCCACAAGCGCCGCTAAAAGTCACGACTTTTAGCGGCGCTTTTCCAACAAACGCCGCTAAAAATCATGACTTTTAGCGGCGCTTTTCCAAAAAACGCCGCTAAAATTTGTGTCTTTTAGCGGCATTTTTTCCACAAACGGCGCTAATTTGCACAGATTTGCAATAGGCAATTTCTCCAATATCCTACCCTTCCTGCATTAAAACCAACCAAAAACAGCAACTGTTGCATATAATTTCAACCCAATACAGCAAAATGTAGCATATAAATCACAACCAAAAGCATTAAATCTAAATGATACTTCAAATTCAATAATAGATATATGATGTAAATTAATAAATGAAGTATAATTGAAATTATTCTTACAATAATGTTAAATGTAACAATGTTAAAAATAATATTACAACGAGAAAATAAAAGTCTAAGATGGCGACTTTTGCATGATCACAAACATCTGCATCATATATCAAGTCGTAGCTGGAGCTCATCGTACTTTCTGCTCTGCTCTGCTGCCATCGCTGCTACCTCTGCCTCCCTCGCTGTTGCATCCGCTCTAAGCTGTTGGTGAAGTTCTTCATATTTTCTTTGAACCTCAGCAATTTGCTCAACTGTGCTCACTTTCATCTGAGCTATCTAGTCTTTTAACCTCTGAACTTCAACTTGAGCTTGACTCTCGGAAGGCATGTATTGGTGGGAGCCGGATCCAAAATATTGGGTCGGGGTAACACCAGATCCTTGAAATCGAACCCGACCATACCTTTCAGGACCCAAAACATCAGTAATAATTCTGTTATCGATATCCTCAAGATTAACAGAACTATCAGTCGAAGCAGCCGCTTCATACTCTGCCTTCTTCTCCTTTAGTTTCTCCTAATAAATCAATCAAAGAGTTAGAAAGGAAATATACAATAAGAAAGAATGTAACATAACTTAACATTATTAATTTAAAACTACAAAAGAAGAATTAAACTATTATAATTAAACATTATAAATATTTATAATAAATCAAATTTTATTAAGTAAATATACCATAATCTCTCCAGCTTCGGATGTCATCGGAGACCCATCCTTTTCCCTATGCGTAATGTCAAAAAGCTGAAGGTGTCCAACTTTTTGACCAGTGGAGACTTCCTATAGTGTAGTAGTAAAAATATAATTTAATAGTATAAAGTCATTAATATTTGACAGAATTAATAAATTATAATACCTCGGCCTCAGCTACAGAAGCAAAACTTCTCGACCTCTGCTGTGCGTGAATTTTTGTTTCTCGCACGCTTGTTCCAACACGCTCACGGTCCTACATAATGAAATTATTATTACGTATATAGTAAATACTATAAACCAAAAAATTTATAAGAGTTTAGAACTACGTAATACCTCTCCTTTCTTTGAATTCCAAAATCTAACCGCATCTTCCCACTGATACCTCAACATTCCCGGCGGGACGTTGTGCAATTTTTCCTCGAGGCTTATGTCTTTTTTAAAATATTCTTTTTTCAATGTGCTTTTATGGTCTCTCCATTTTTTACCCAATGTCTTCTTGGTATAATCATCGGAGACCTCCAAAGCAAATCTCTCCTAAAAAAACATAAGTTTAGAAAGTAAATATAAATGAAACTTCAACCAAAGTATTATAAATTACATTCACGTTTTGTTACCTTAATATTATCGAGAGCTTGATTTTTGTTTCCATCAGGCATGTGATGCCATGATTCGTAATTGATGGGCAACATATTGGCATTTCATGCAATAATGCCCAAATAGCCTGCTAAAAGTTGAGCTTCAGGGCCAACAGGCTGGCCATGACTGTTTCTCCTTACTTTGACACGCTCGACAGGATTTAATTCGTATAAATCTCTAAGCAGCGTACGTCCTCGACCTCTGTGCGTCCCACCACTCTCAGCTGAACAATGATATATTATTATATTAAAATTGAAAAATGAATCAATAATAAAAGTCAACATGCATGTAAAATAAACTTAACATTACTTTGTAATTCTGCAGGCTCATCATCCATGTCAGGCACATTCGAAGATCCAACAACTGTTTGCTTTCACTATTGCCTTCTTCCGAATTTACAGTATTCTGTACAATATTTAAATCTCGTAATCTTCTTCTACTCACTTTTCCTGCAATACACATAAAATAGTTGAAATTTTAGTAACAAATAACAACAATAATGGTACATATAAAATAGTTAAATTATATAAAATGACCAAGATTAAAATTATAATATTACATATAAATAAAAAATCGTAAAATCTTACTACATCATAATTCGTAAATATCTTTGTCCACATCCTGACGAACCCATTGAAATTGTGTACTAGTACTAGGGATATTTTCATTTAAGTTTTGTTCTGGAAAAGGCAAAGTTTCTGATCTTTCGATGATGCCATCTCTACTTCCATTGCCCATGTCAAACAAGTCTCTAGGGGTGTTTCTAAGTACAACGTACCAACCCTCATCAGTTGGATCTTTTGAGTAAAAAACTTGTTTCACTTGTGAAGAAAATACATACGGCTCGTCTATCAGTTGTTCTCCAGTGTGAATCAATCGAGAGAAATTCACCATTATAAAACCATATTGATCGTTTTTAATTCCGCAAGCCGTATTGACATCAGCCCAATCACCTCGAAATAAGACAACTTTCCATTTGCCGTAATAATCCAACTCAATTATGTCAATAAGAAGTCCGTAATACTCCAGATTCCCCTCGACAGGATTACTGTCCCTAGCACTAGCATAACTTGTAATTGAAGAATTAACAACAATTCCACAATTTTGGGTTCTCCTCAATCTCTCGCGATACTTTGTATGAAATCTGAATCCATTGATGAGGAAGACACTATATCTTTTCACTATTCTATTTGGACCTTGTGAAAGCCATTTAACTTCGTCATTTACTTCATTCCGACTCCAAACCTATTCAATCGAAAGTAAATTGAGTAATTATAAATGTTATGAGAAAACATTATTACTTGTGAATGAAAACTTCAATTGCATACCGTTTGGCTTAACCATTCATGAAATGATTCTGTGAACAACTTATTAATTTCTCGTAGTTGTAATCTTCGGGACCGTGAACGAGCTCTCAATATTTGTTTGTACTCACTATGTTAAAAAAAGGTTTACTTTGTTAGAAGACAAACAAATTATAATTGATGAATATTTATCAAATTCTAGAACTTATGATAAACCATAATAGTAACATATTTTAAGCCCACATTTAGCATACTTTTGGATGATTTATCCCTTGAATTATGTAATTTGGTGCTCTTAATCCTTTAATTTCATGTTTTATACTCAGGAAAGCATCGGAGAATGAAAAGAATGAGAAACAGGCTTAAAACGGGCCAAATAGGCCAAAGAAAGAAATCGACACGGCCTGGGTCCAAGCAACACGGCCGTGCCTCCCTAATCAGACCCGAACACGGCCTGGCCACGATTCACACGGGCGTGTGCCAAGGGCGTGTCCCTGCCGTGGAGAAGAGGAATTTCACTCGAATTAGGATACTTAGAGGCGAAGAAACACATTTCGAAGCCTATATAAACACCCTAAGTATGACCTAAAAGGGGGAGTCGACAGAAGCCTTCTGTCGGGGCGTTCAGCTAAGCCAAAGAGGGCAGAATTATGGAATTTACTCGAAAAAAGCCAGTTGATTCATCTCAAGAAGCCAGGAACATACTCAAGACGGGGGATCTCTCCTTCAATTCCTTCAGGGGGTTTTAGGGATTTCTTATGTTTTGTTTTATCTTTTCTTATGAGATGTTTTCTTTTATTATTATGAACTAAACCCTCAGATACGTGAGGGGGATGAAACCTAAGATGAATCTTGTTATCGTTTGCTGAACTATATGATAAATACTTGATTTTTTCTTAATTATGTGTTCTTAATTCTTGTGTTGATATTTCTGGAATATTAATTCAAGTTTGATGTGCTTAGGTGGAGGAGCAAGAGTCTCTGCCTAAGAGTAGATCTAGCATAGTTAAGCGGAGTTGATCGCACGCTTAGAGATACAGTGACGAGATTTTGCCGGATTGGGGTGAAACCTAATATGGGATTCCATAGATCGAGTTAATGCAATTCTAGGGGTTTTAATTAGAAAGAGATTTCAATTAATCAACTTAGAGTTAGACGTTAGTCGCCTCGAGAGAGGGGCTAATATACATTAGGGAATCTTAAGGATCAAGTCAAGTGAATAAATCGTCTGGTTCAGAGCTAGATAACAAGTGAAGTCTAGGTAAATTCTTCCTCGGGTATCGTCTTAATCAATTTGTTTTTCCCACAAGTATTTCTCCAAAGTCATTCTTATTTGTCTTAGAGTCTTTAGTTTAGTAGTTAGTTAATTTAGATTAAACAACAAATTCCCTTTATTTTAGGCTAGATAATAAAAATAAAGTTAGTATTAGTATTTTTAGTTCCTTTGGGTTCGACATTCCGGTCTTGCCTTAACTATACTACTGTTCAATAGGTGCGCTTGCCTCAAATCGCTGTCATAGTTAGTTTCCAGGTTCGATCATTCTTATTATAAATTTTAAGACTTTGACATCGGGTAAAACAACGATCAAGTTTTTGGCGCCGTTGCTGGGGAACTAAAATATTAAGAAAGCTCAATTTTTATTACTTTAGCCATTTTTTATTATTTTTTTTGCAATTATTTCTTAGTTTAACTTTGCTAATTTTCTTTCTTTTGTTCCTTTCAGGTACCTCTAGTTTATGACTAGAAGGAACCCGACAGGACCCCTACTTTACGACAGTGATATTGAAGGTACCGCTCGCAAAAATCGTAGAGAGATAAGGCGAAGCCTAAACTATATACAAGAAGAGCAAGAAGACGAAGTTAATACCACCGAAGAGATGACTGAGAACAATCCGCCACCTCCAGAGATGGCTGAAAATCATGCTCCTCAAACTATGTATGATTATGCTAAACCTAATTTAACAAGAACTGAGTCAAGTATTGTTAGACCTACTATTGCTGCAAATAATTTTGAATTGAAACCTAACACTATACAGATGATACAACAGTTTGTTCAGTTTGATGGTTTGCAGGATGAGGATCCTAACATACATTTAGCAAATTTTTTAGAGTTCTGTGACACCTTCAAAATAAATGGCGTTACTGATGATGCCATACGTCTTCAGTTGTTTTCCTTTTCTTTGAGGAATAAAGCCAAACAGTGGTTGCATTCTCTTCCACGAGGGTCAATCACTACATGGGATCAAATAACCGAAAATTTTTTATTGAAATATTTTCCGCCGGCCAAAACGACCAAGTTAAGGAATGATATCTCTTCTTTTGTGTAGATGGATTTATAGACACTTTACGATGCATGTGAGAGATACAAAGATTTGTTGAGAAGGTGCCCACACCATGGATTACCCTTGTGGCTGCAGGTCCAAACTTTTTACAACGGTGTGAACCCCTCAACAAGGCAATTAATCGATTCAGCCGCCGGCGAAACTCTGAATAACAAAACTCCTAAAGTAGCCTACGAGTTTATAGAAGAGATGTCATTGAATAACTACCAGTGGCAAGTTACAAGGACAAGGCCAACAAAAGCAAACGGAGTTTTCAACCTCGACGCAGTAACCATGCTATCAAATCAGGTAGAGGTGCTAAATAAAAAGATTGATGGTCTGTATTCTTCGCAGGTACATCCGGTCATGCAGTGCGACACAAGTAGAGGCGTGGCGAATCCTGAGTACCCACCCTACCATTTGGGCACAGAGAGCGAACATATGAGCTATATGGGTAACAACTTTAGATCTAACAATAACCCTTATAGTAATACTTATAATCTAGGTTGGAAGAACCACCCCAATTTCTCATGGGGTGGTCAAGGAAATCAAAGGCAACAGCCACCTCAAAACTTCCAACAACAACCCTACCCACAGGAAAAGAAGCCGAACCTTGAGGAGATGCTGACAAAATTTATAGCAGTCACAGAAACAACAATTAAAAATCAAAAAGCATCGATTCAAAGGATCGAGAATCGCTTAGGGGCAACCAAGCTAAGGAGATCTCTGAAAGACCACAAGGAAGCCTACCAAGCAATACTGAGACTAACCCAAAGGAGCAAGTCCAAGCCATAACAGCTCAAGAAAGTAAAGGGTTGGATGAGCCCAATTTAAAGTAAGAGAATGTGGTCGAAGAAGGTAAGGTTGAGGTAAGTAATAATAAGCCAAAACTGGTAATCAAAGAGTACCAACCTCGCATACCATATCCCGAAGCAATAAAGAGAGACGACACAGAGGAACAGTTCGGTAAGTTTCTTAAACTTTTAAAAAATTACATATTAACTTACCATTACTTGAAGCTCTTTCGCAGATGCCAGATTCTAAGAAATTTTTAAAAGAGCTTTTGACAAACAAGCGAAGGGTAGACGAAACATCACATGTGGAGCTAAACGCAATGTGCTCAGCAATTCTACAAAATAAACTACCACAAAAATTAAAAGATCCAGGGAGTTTTACAATTCGATGCTTAATTGGTAGTTTATCTATTGATAATGCGTTAGCTGATTTAGGGGCAAGCATAAATGTCATGCCTTATAAAATGTTTAAACAACTAGGTCTAGGGAAACCCAAACAAACTAGGATGAGCATTCAATTAGCTGATAAAACTATTCGAATTCCTAGGGGTATAATCTAAGATGTGTTAGTAAAGATTGATAAATTCGTATTCCCAGTAGACTTTGTAGTTTTAGACATGAATGAGGACAATAGTATCCCCTTAATCTTAGGAAGACCCTTTTTAGCAACTGCCAGAACTAAAATTGATGTGGGTACAGGTGAATTAATACTCCGTGTAGGTGACGAATCAATCAGTCTTGTAATATCCCGGAATTAGGGGTTATGCATTTAATGCATAATTCAAGTGATAGTAGGCTTGGAGTGTGTTTGGGTATATTTTAGGAGTTTTTGAGAGCTTTAGGTGGAAGGGAAAAACTTTGGAAAATATTGGAATTTTAAGTAAAAAGGGGAAACTAGGCAATGAGGCCTTAAAAGAAATTTTGTGGAGTTTAAGACACAAGAAATCGATTGGCAAGGTGGCTTGGGGCGCTAAGGTGCAAGGGGGAAGTGGCGTCAAAGGGAGCTTCAAGGGGATGAGGTTCGAATCACGTTGGCATGTGAGGAGTGTTTTTATTTTTGTATTTTTTGCGTCAAGAAGGGAAGTTGGGCTAAAGAGGCCTTAAGGAAATATGCAGGGATATTGGACATGAAAGTGAGCACAGTAAGTGGTCGCAAGGCGCCACTTAGGGCCTTGGTAAATGACGCCTTGAGCAGGGAGGTTCGAGCAACGTGGGAAGCAGGGGGGAACTTTTATTTTTACATCAAGGAGAAGAGCTAGTGGTCTGCACATGGACTCTCAAATGGATGAGGATAAGCTTGATGTCCTCTTTTTAAATTCGGCTGGAAGAGAAGAATAATTATTATTTTATTTTATTTATTTGAATAGGTGATTAAGAGATAAGATAGAAGATAAATGCTGAATTATTTTATTTATTTCAAATGGGTGATAAAGAGATAAAAAAAAGGAGATTAATTTGGGATTAGATAAGTATAAAAGCTAGTAGCCGAATTTGGGTCTCCTTGGGTTGATAATTTTCGGTCATTTAGGGGGACTTAAGTGCCAAATTTTGTTGTTTCTTCCCTTAGTCTCTTGCCAAAATTTTTCTAGCCAAGAAAATACTCTCCTTTTCTCATTTATTTTGCTAAGGCCGAAACTCCATCATCATTCACCATTGCCGAATTTCTTGCTACTTCCTCTCATATTCTTCTTTTCTTCAACTCCACACCTTTTCCTTGTAGCCGAATACCCTTACCATTTGGAGCATAAGCCGAATCTCTAGTGAGCTCCATCAACAACTTTTTTTTTCTCTTGTTGTCTCAAAGTCGAATCCCCAAAGAAGGTGCCATCGACCATTCTCTTTTGGGGTCCGCTCAAGCAACGTGTGGTGGTGTTTAGCCAGAAAGAAAGAAATGTTAAGGGAGTCTCGGATTTGATCTATCGTGGGATATTGGTAACGCCAAGAGCAAGCAAGTATTCGGGTTCTAAATAAGCTAGGTAAGTGGTTGCAAATATTCGGCCATAGGCCATTATGTTTATTAGTGTTGACCGATTTGGGCTATGATGGTTTAGGGGTGACCGACAGAGTAAGCGAGTTTCGGATTCTAGATTACGTTAGATTCAAATAGTTCGGGATTTCGCTAAATAGTCAAGTGCGTAGTTATCACACTGTTCTCTTGATTGTTTATGTGTGTTGTATGTATATGTGTATGATGTGTACGATAGCCGAAATAAGGGCTAAGATGGTAGATACCCAAGGTGGGTGATCGAATAACCAGGTCAGTGTTTTATGTTCTTAAATAATCACTGATAAATATGTGAAATGGATATGAGCATGTGTTATATACTTGTTTAAATAATATTTTATCATGATATATATCTATGCATGGGGGCTTGGGACATGAATGTTGAAGGACAGGGTGTACATTATGTACGTGGTCTGATGTTGGCCTTGTGCTACATTGGCGCTTGATGTTAGCTAGGTGCTTCATCAAGGTGGGGTGTTGGCTATGTGCCACCTCCTGGCGGATGATCGCTGTGTGCGTCACCGTGGATTGAGGATGACCTCGAGTCACCTCGTGGATATTGACATGTGGGGTCACTTAGGTGATCGGTGGATTAGCCACGGCCTTGGGCAGCAGGTCTGCTAAGGTAGGTGTAATGGATGGACTTTAGGATGGGTTGGGATGCATTTTTGCATGACTGATCGTGTGGACTGTGTGGATATGGGCCAAGCCCATATGTGGAGACATGTGGAATAACTATGCACTGAGCCTGTATGACCCACCCAATTATTATCAATATCGCAGGTGACATGTGATGATCGGACCGGGCTGGAGTGGATACAAAAGGTGGCCATGCAGAAAATTATTTTTATGCCATGCAGAGGGAGTCTTATTTTTTTCTTGAAGTTTATTATGAGTATTTTGGATATTTATTTATTGTAATAAGGCCACTTAAAGTATTTTATTTATGACTTTGAAGTTTATATTATTATTGGAAATATTTTTGAATTACGTTATATTATAACAACTCATATTAAGATTTTAAATCCGGGAATGTGTGACATTAAATTTTTACTTATAAATTTTTAATACACAATATTTTACAAAAGTCAACAATTTTCAGTTTTCACCTCTACGAAAAAAAAATCTTTTCGAACGTTTTCCGCAGTGACATACCAGATCCGGTCAAGACTCGTGGGCCGGGTTTGGGGTGTTACAGTTTGGTATCATAGCCCGGTTCAAAACTCGGCTTTGTGGATTTTGGGTCCAAAAACATATTTTTTTTAAAATGGGCTTTTCAAAACATGGACTTTTATTTCAGGTTATTCTGGCATGGCACCTGTATCTTGACCCCAAGTCCACTGTAAGTACTTCCGACTTCAAGTGATTTGAATATGTGGGCTTTTATGGGAACGTAGATTAGTAGATTAGGGCTATTGGACCCTAGGACTAGTCTACTCAAACACAGAATTCATAAAACTTAAAGACCGAGTAGAACAAACTCGTGAACTAAGTCGCCGAGCTAGGGTGTGGCAACCATTGTGCGCATGTCTAGGATTGGATCCTAAGAGCCTCAGTACTTAAGCAAATCCTAGTGACTCACCTCCTCTTCGCTGGAATCCTACCTGTGCGTAGCTACGGTTCACCGTAGCCAAGAGGACTTATTCATCAAGCAAACCGATAACTAAAACCCGAAAGGGACTAGCCTTACTATTTACAAAAACCTTAATTTTTAAATCTCCAAATTACCCTCTTTGATTTGAAAATACTAGATTAGACTTTGAGAAACACATTTTTTCGAATTATTCCCGGTTGACAAAATCATCAAGGAACCCTATTTTGAAAAATTACAAAAATACCCTTGTAGGACAAATGACGAAAATACCCCTGGGGTAGGAATAGACAAAACTATAGAAATAGTGAATGTGTATGATGGATGCTACTGAATGGATGTTTGAATGAATGTGCTTCTCTGAATTAGGATAGAAAACCGAATGTAAACCTTGATTGATCGAAAGAATTACTATTGAACTCCTTTCATAAAACTTCTTCGCGGTTAATCAGTGGAACACAATACTAATGCATAAAATTTCTTAATCAGATTAAATCGCGACGTTAGAAATGAGTTCTAGGGGACGTGGTCGTCGTGGGCGTGGTAGAGGCAAAATGGCCGTATCGGAACCCGTTAGATCGGGTCAAAGGTCTGAGAATGAGGTACCACCACCACCACCAGCTTTTGGTGTTAAGCAGCAGGATCAGACAGGGGATGATGCCGTATCGCAGGCGGTGCTGTGAGTCCTTGAAATGGTGGCTGGTGCTGGAGAAAATGTGAGAGCTCAAAAGTCCGTCCCCGAGTGACTTCGAGCCAACGGAGCCGAGGTGTTCCGTGGCGTATCTGGCGTGGCACCCAATACAGCTGAGTACTGGTTGGAGGCAACCGAACGAATCATGGATGAGCTGGATCTGACCCTTGAGGAGAAACTAAAAGGGATGGTGGCACTATGTCGCGATGAAGCCTATCAGTGGTGGCTCACAGTGCGGGATGGTGCCATAGCTGAGGATCTTACTTGGGAATATGTTAAGGCGGCGTACCAGAAGAAGTACGTTGGTACTCACTATGTTGATGCACAGAGGAAAGCATTTCTGGGGTTGGTTCAAGGGAACAAATCCGTGGCGGAATACGAGGCCGAATTCCTAAGGTTAAGTCGATATGCTCAAGGAGTAGTGGCTACGGAGCACGAACGATGTGTCCGATTTGAGGACGGACTAAGGGATGACCTGAGGTTATTGATAGCTCCACAAAGGGAGCGAGTTCATTGTGTTGGTGGAAAAGGCTAAGGTAGTCAAAGGGATTAAGGACTCGTGAGAGACGTAATGCAGATAAGGATAGGAACCGGGATAAGAGGAGTTTTGGATCGACAGAATCGTCTGAGAGTCTTCAGAAAAGACCGAGGGTTGAAAATTCTGCTCGTGTGACTAAGCCAGCTACTGGAAATCCGGACCGTCCGTGTGCTCAGTGTGGAAGGTATCATGTTGGCGAGTGCTGGAACCGGAATCGAGAGTGTTTTAGGTGTAAGTCCAAGACTCATTTGATTAAAGACTTTCCGCAGGATCCGAATAGGGCTCGGACAGCAGGTTAAGGACATGAGCAGCCAGGCAGAGGTGGTCAGCAAGCGACAAGAGGTCGTGGTCCGAACCGTGGAGGGAATGGTTCCGGCCAAGGTCGTGGAACACCAAACAGAGGTGCTGAATGTTCAGAAGCGAGGCAACCAAGGCTGGTTTACGCAGCCAGGCGTCGCGAGGAGGAAGATGTGCCAGACGAGACAACGGGTATGTTCCTTATTTTTTTGAAATACCCTTTATTGTCTGGTTCGTGATAGGGTTAGCTCTTTCTTATATTGCTAGTACCCGGAATCTTGAATGTGAAGTGTGAAATCGTATTTAGTTCTTTAAAGCGATCAACGGTAGTAAACAAACTTTGTAAGTAAGTGCCTTTAGAGGTTCGAGGAATAGCTGCTCTTTGCTTAGTTTAGCCAAGTTATTTCGAGGACGAAATTATTTTTAAGGAGGGTAGAACTGTAATATCCCGGAATTAGGGGTTATGCATTTAATGCATAATTCAAGTGATAGTAGGCTTGGAGTGTGTTTGGGTATATTTTAGGAGTTTTTGAGAGCTTTAGGTGGAAGTGAAAAACTTTGGAAAATATTGGAATTTTAAGTAAAAAGGGGAAACTAGGCAAGGAGGCCTTAAAAGAAATTTTGTGGAGTTTAAGACACAAGAAATCGATTGGCAAGGTGGCTTGGGGCGCTAAGGTGCAAGGGGGAAGTGGCGTCAAAGGGAGCTTCAAGGGGATGAGGTTCGAATCACGTTGACAGTAGGAGTGTTTTTATTTTTGTATTTTTGCGTCAAGAAGGGAAGTTGGGCTAAAGAGGCCTTAAGGAAATATGCAGGGGATATTGGACATGAAAGTGAGCCTGGTAAAGTGGCTGCAAGGCGCCACTTAGGGCCTTGGTAAATGACGCCTTGAGCAGGGAGGTTCGAGCAACGTGGGAAGCAGGGGGGAACTTTTATTTTTGCATCAAGGAGAAGAGCTAGTGGTCTGCACATGGACTCTCAAATGGATGAGGATAAGCTTGATGTCCTCTTTTTAAATTCGGCTGGAAGAGAAGAATAATTATTGTTTTATTTTATTTATTTGAATAGGTGATTAAGAGATAAGATAGAAGATAAATGCTGAATTATTTTATTTATTTCAAATGGGTGATAAAGAGATAAAAAAAAGGAGATTAATTTGGGATTAGATAAGTAGAAAAGCTAGTAGCCGAATTTGGGTCTCCTTGGGTTGATAATTTTCGGTCATTTAGGGGGACTTAAGTGCCGAATTTTGTTGTTTCTTCCCTTAGTCTCTTGCCGAAATTTTTCTAGCCAAGAAAATACTCTCCTTTTCTCATTTATTTTGCTAAGGCCGAAACTCCATCATCATTCACCATTGCCAAATTTCTTGCTACTTCCTCTCATATTCTTCTTTTCTTCAACTCCACACCTTTTCCTTGTAGCCGAATACCCTTACCATTTGGAGCATAAGCCGAATCTCTAGTGAGCTCCATCAACAACTTTTTCTTCTCTTGTTGTCTCAAAAGCCGAATCCCCAAAGAAGGTGCTGTCGACCACTCTCTTTTAGGGTCTGCTCAAGCAACGTGTGGTGGTGTTTAGCTGAAAGAAAGAAACGTTAAGGGAGTCTCGGGATTTGATCTATCGTGGGATATTGGTAACGTCAAGAGCAAGCAAGTATTCGGGTTCTAAATAAGCTAGGTAAGTGGTTGCAAATATTCGGCCATAGGCCATTATGTTTATTAGTGTTGACCGATTTGGGCTATGATGGTTTAGGGGCTGACCGACAGGAGTAAGCAGAGTTTCGGGATTCTAGATTACGTTAGATTCAAATAGTTCGGGATTTCGCTAAATAGTCAAAAAGCGTAGTTATCACAATCGTTTCTCTTGATTGTTTATATGTGTTGTATGTATATGTGTATGATGTGTACGATAGCCGAAATAAGGGCTAAGATGGTAGATACCCAAGGTGGGTGATCGAATAACTGTGTCGTTGTTTTATGTTCTTAAATGATCACTGATAAATATGTGAAATGGATATGAGCATGTGTTATATACTTGTTTAAATAATATTTTATCATGATATATATCTATGCATGGGGGCTTGGGACATGAATGTTGAAGGACAGGGTGTACATTATGTACGTGGTCTGATGTTGGCCTTGTGCTTACATTGGCGCTTGATGTTAGCTAGGTGCTTCATCAAGGTGGGGTGTTGGCTATGTGCCACCTCCTGGCGGATGATCGCTGTGTGCATCACCGTGGATTGAGGATGACCTCGAGTCACCTCGTGGATATTGACATGTGGGGTCACTTAGGTGATCGGTGGATTAGCCACGGCCTTGGGCAGCAGGTCCGCTAAGATAGGTGTAATGGATGGACTTTAGGATGGGTTGGGATGCATTTTTGCATGACTGATCGTGGTGGATCGTGTGGATATGGGCCAAGCCCATATGTGGAGACATGTGGAATAACTATGCACCGAGTCCAGTATGACTCACCCAATTATTATCAATATCGGTGACATGTGATGATCGGACCGGCCGGAGTGGATACAAAAGGTGGCCATGCAGAAAATTATTTTTATGCCATGCAGAGGGAGTCTTATTTTTTTTTGAAGTCTATTATAAGTATTTTGGATATTTATTTATTGTAATAAGGCCACTTAAAGTATTTTATTTATGACTTTGAAGTTTATGTTATTATTGGAAATATTTTTGAATTACGTTATATTATAACAACTCATATTAAGATTTTAAATCCGGGAATGTGTGACATTAAAGTTTTACTTATAAATTTTTAATACACAATATTTTACAAAAGTCAACAATTTTCAGTTTTCACCTCTACGAAAAAAAATCTTTTCGAACGTTTTCCGCAGTGAAATACCAGATCCGGTCAAGACTCGTGGGCCGGGTTTGGGGTGTTACAAGTCTTCAGGCTCTCGACGCAGCTAGGACATCGAGCAACCAATGTGAGAAAATAAATTCTATTAATGACCATTCGGTTAAACCTTCTTTCCAGGAAGCACCACGGAACTACACACCCGAACGAGATCTTACATCTCATAACAATAAGGAAATAACTCATGAGGATCGAAGGCTTCAAGTTGATGACCTAGATGAGTGGAAAATGCATTTCAAGGTAAAACTAGGGATACACAAAGAAGAACCAACGCCACTCTACGAGACAGACAAGTTCAAAATTAGAGATCAGGTTTTGTTAGATAAAACAGACCCTCGAATATCTCCTCCTGACCCTAATAGAAACAAAGAAATCCCTTTTAAGGTAATCAATGTCTTCCCATACGGAACAATCGAGGTAAGTAATCCTACATTTGGGACTTTCAAAATAAACGCTACTCGACTTGAACTATATACTGATAATAGGACAGATAGCATGAGGAAGGATGTTCAACTCTTCAAACCACCCTGATTAGGCAAATGAGAGGTAAGTCTAGCTTAAGACTTTAAACGAGCGCTTCTCGGGAGGTAACCCGAGCACTAACACTATTAATTTTTACTTTCCTTTATTTTTATTATTTTTATTATTTCTACTTCAGCATCTATTTATAAGCTAACCAAAAGTGCAGATTTCCATACCACACGGCCGTGGCCGTGGCCGTGTGGACACTACGGATTTTCGTACTGACATAGCAGAGGTAGTACGAGCCAATGACGAAAGATTCCCAGATAACGGACAACTACAAATTGCCACGGCCGTGCGATATGGCCGTGGCCGACACTGAGGGAAGTCACACGGGCTCCAACTAACTTTCCACGGCCGTGCGATATGGCCGTGGTCGACACTGTTAGATCATACACGGGCGTGGCGAACTGAACATGGGTGTGGGAGAAATGAACATAGCACAACACGGCCGTGCGATATGGCCGTGTGACCCAACACGCCCATGGTACACGGGCGTAGGGATGTACCAGACATCAAAACTCTATTTAAACCACCCCTCCTTCTTCTCACCTACTCCCCATCTCTTTTCTCCCATCCTATTCTTCAGATTTCTCCCCTTCCATAATTTTCTTCTCTAATCTTTCCCCAACTATCAAGCCACACCATGTCAAAGAAGCGGAAGGAACCAAGCACAGTCTCCATGTGGGAGACCGATCTACATAAGTTCATGCCGGCCGCTTCAGCTACTAGACAAGCCAAGGGTCTTTGAGGCCATCTAATTTTTCTTCTTCTTTACTATTCTCCTTTATTTTCCTTATCTTTACTTATCTTCTACTTAATTTAGTTTAATTTATTTTAGTTTCTTAGTTTTAGGTTCTTCAGGCTGCTTGGGAATCACGCCACAACGACCCTAATATCCACCCCTACAGAAATGTCTTCCTCCAACGCAGCCCGAATATTGTGACCCCATAAAAAATTCAGGGAGTTTCACCTCTAACCCTATCTTTTGATTTTCTATACTATATCTATCTTTGTACATTGAGGGCAATGTACATCTTAAGTGTGGGGGGGGGGGGTGAACAACCTAAAAAGTGCCTAACTTTTTTCATTATTCTCAAATCCCTGAGTTAGTTCTTGTTCTCAAGTAAGAAGAGGTGTCAACAATATAAATCCTGAATTATATCTTGTTTCTTAAGTAATTTTTCATATTACCATTAGAATGAAATTTCCTATGATTTATGATTTTTATTGATATATTTTTGAATTAAGTCATTGATAATTGTGCATTGATGATTAAACTTTAAGATACTAGAGAATCAAGCATGATAAGTCTATTTTTCAGAATTAATTTTTTTTTCTAGGTTGTTAACCTGAATTTGAATATTACCTTGAAGTTTGAAATTTACAAGGTTGATATCAAAAAGCCCATATTTTTTTGTGAGATGTTGAGCCTTTTAGAGCATATATTCTTTTTCTTGCTCACTTTATTGATTATGAGTTTGTCAACATTGATTTGTTATTCTAGAACTTGCACCGATTATACATGTCGAGACCACACCTCTGATTTGATATACTAAGATGATAAAGGCACCTAGGATTTAACCCACTTACTCCACTAAAAAGCTTACCTTCATAATTAACCCCTAGTGAACCCCGTTGATCCTAATAACCTTTTTTATTGACTCACCCACTAATATTAACCCAAAACCCTTTGTTTTTTTTTTGTTATCACCATTCCTTTTGACTACCCTTATATCGAGATTTGATTTGATCGATTGCCTATTTATTTCGATAGTAAACTCATCATTTATTATGTATTTTTGATTTGTTCCTAAAAAAAATCGAAGTATATTCATTATTAGTTTTGTGATTAGGTGAGCTTATACGTTAAATTCTAATTATTAAAGAAGAAGCTCGTATTAGAGTATTATTATTTCAAGTCTTCAATTGATGTAATTATTTATTATCAGTTCATTATTCCTGGTTAGGTAACTTGTCAGGTCAATCTCGATTCTAACCTTCTAATTCAGCCTTTATCCACACCTTTAACCAAGCCCCGTTACAACCCTGTTAAAGACCTTTTGATTTATGTATCATCTCATATTATAGTGGTGGAGGTTTGATTTTCATGCAAGCCTATGGGATTAACTTTTCATGTTTGACTTATGAGTGCTTTTTCTTGAACCTTAAACACTTCGAGTGATTTGAGTAAATCTTTAGTGAGGATGTCAATCCTTGTCGATTTTGAATCAGAGGTAATTATTCAGATGAGGGGAAACACCTATGTTTTATGCCACAAATGCATGACTTAGATTGTTTGAATATTTAGGACTCTTTGAGTTGAATTATCCATGTATGAATTATCTATGAATTATGATGAAACATTAGCGATGAATATTATCAAGGAAGTTTGTTTTAATTCTGAGTTGAGAATTTTGCTTAAGGACAAGCAAAAGCTTAAGTGTGGGGGTATTTGATAAACCATAATAGTAACATATTTTAAGCCCACATTTAGCATACTTTTGGATGATTTATCCCTTGAATTATGTAATTTGGTGCTCTTAATCCTTTAATTTCATGTTTTATACTCAGGAAAGCACCGGAGAATGAAAAGAACGAGAAACGGGCCAAATGAGCCAAAGAAAGAAATAGACACGGCCTGGGCCCAAGCAACACGGCTGTACCTCCCTAATCAGACCCGAACACGGTCTGGCCACGATTCACACGGGCGTGTGCCAAGGGCGTGTCCCTGCCGTGGAGAAGAGGAATTTCACTCGAATTAGGATACTTAGAGGTGAAGAAACACATTTCGAAGCCTATATAAACACCCTAAGTATGACCTAAAAGGCGATCAATGTGAAGCCTTACATCCGGCCCAAATAAGCCAAAGAGGGCAGAATTGTGGAATTTACTCGAAGAAAGCCAGTTGATTCATCTCAAGAAGCCGGAAACATACTCAAGATGGGGGATCTCTCCTTCAATTCCTTCAGGGGGTTTTAGGGATTTCTTATGTTTTGTTTTATCTTTTCTTACGAGGTGTTTTCTTTTTTATTATGAACTAAACCCTCGATACTACGAGGGGATGAAACCTAAGATGAATCTTGTTATCGTTTGCTGAACTATATGATAAATACTTGATTTTTTTCTTAATTATGCGTTCTTAATTCTTGTGTTGATATTTCCGGAATATTAATTCAAGTTTGATGTGCTTAGGTGGAGGAGCAAAAGTCACTGCCTAAGAGTAGATCTAGCATAGTTAAGCGGAGTTGATCGCACGCCTAGAGATAGGGTGACGAGATTTTGCCGGATTGGGGTGAAACCTAATATGGGATTCCATAGATCGAGTTAATGCAATTCTAGGTGTTTTAATTAGAAAGAGATTTCAATTAATCAACTTAGGGTTAGACGTTAGTCGCCTCGAGAGAGGGGCTAATATACATTAGGGAATCTTACGGATCAAGTCAAGTGAATAAATCGTCTGGTTCAGAGTTAGATAACAAGTGAAGTCTAGGTAGATTCTTCCTCGGGCATCGTCTTAATCAATTGGTTTTTCCCACAAGTATTTCTCTAAATTCATTCTTCTTTGTCTTAGAGTCTTTATTTTAGTAGTTAGTTAATTTAGATTAAACAACAAATTCCCTTTATTTTAGGCTAGATAATAAAAAGAAAGTTAGTATTAGTACTTTTAGTTCCTTTGGGTTCGACATTCCGGTCTTGCCTTAACTATACTACTGTTCGATAGGTGCGCTTGCCTCAAATCGTTGTCATAGTTAGTTTCCAGGTTCGATCATTCTCATTATAAATTTTAAGACTTTGACATCGCATAAAACAACGATCAACTTACTTGTGTAATGGTTCCAATGAATCGTGATGAAAAAGAACGTATCGATGTGCTTAGACCCACGATCTATCATCTAATTCTGCAATTTCAACTTTGCCGATTGGTTCTCCGAAACTTTGAAATAAATAAGTTTCGGCCAAGTTATGATCTGTGAGCCCAGCATTTCTACATGGTCTGTTTATTCTTGTTTCAACATCTTCCAAATACCTTGAACAGAAAGTCATACATTCCTCTGCCAAGTAGCCTTCAGCAATTGATCCTTCCAGATAACGCTTATTTCGACAGTAAGACTTCAATTTGGATAGGAACCTAAGCACGATCTACAACATTATCAAAAGTTGAAACTAAAGGCATTGAGGTGAATGAAGGAATAATTTACAAATAAATTAACACCTTCCTATGGGATACATCTATCGATAGAAAACGAGTCCACCGAGTATTGCTTCACGAGGGAGATGAATTAACAAGTGCACCATAATAGTGAAGAAGGAAGGCGGGAAGATATTCTCCAGATTGCATAAAGTCAATGCGGCTCGATCTTGTAGTGTCTCAAGTTTTTGAACATCCAAAACTTTGCCACAAATGCCTTTCATTATATTGGATAGTTCAATTACACAAGACGTCACCTTTTTCGACATACAACACCGCATAGCAACTGGCAGTAAGTCTTGCATCAAGATGTGATAGTCATGTGATTTTAAGGCATATAGTCTTCGATCTTTAAGACTCACACATCGAGATATATTTGATGCATACGCATCCGGGACCTTTATATCCTTCAACACCATACAGAACACTTCTTTCTCCATCTTCGACATTGAAAAAATAGCAGGTGGCAACCGATATTTCATATTCGGAAGTGCTTGGGATGAAGCTCACGCCGAATTCCCATGTGGACTAAATCAAGTCGACTCTGAAGATTGTCTTTTGATTTTCCATCGACATTTAAAATAGTTCCAATGATGTTCTCCCAGTCATTTTTCTCAATGTGCATGACATCAAGATTATGTCGTAAAATTTGATGCTCCCAATAAGGTGACTCAAAAAAAATACTTCTTTTTTTCCACAAGTCCGCCTCATTAGGATCATCATCTTCATCAGATTCATCATCAGATTCATCCCTTGATATTCTATTTCTTTGCGTGTTGGGATGTTGATTCATCTTCCCATAAATGAAATTCATATATTTCAACATGAACAATATTTTAGATCTACCGTCTACAAAGGAGCTTCTCTGGACTCTTCAGTACCGTCAAACTGAGTGCTCTGAAATCTAAATTTATGATTTTTCGGTAACCACCGACGATGCCCCATGTAAGAGAACTTCTTCCCATTATATAACCATTGCGAACATGTTTGCGCAGCACAACAAGGACAAGCATAACGTCCCTTGGTACTCCAACCAGATAAATTGGCATAAGCCGGGAAGTCATTAATAGTCCACATCAAAGCTGCACATAAATTGAAGTTCTCATTTCTCAGTACATCGTATGTCTCAACACCAGCCCATAATTGTTTTAACTCTTCAATAAGTGGCTGCAAATATATGTCAATATCATTCTCGGGCCCTTTCTCTCCAGGGATAATCATAGATAAGATAAAGGATGATTGTTTCATGCAAACCCATGGAGGCAAATTGTAAGGAACAAGCACCACAGGCCAAGTACTATACGCAGTGCTCATGATTTTGTAAGGGTTAAATCCATCAGATGCTAGCCCAAGCCTCACACTCCGAGGATCGCTTGCAAAGCTTGGAAATTTGGAGTCAAATGATTTCCAAGCTAAAGAATCTGCAGGATGCCTTAAAAATCCATCATCGGTTCGTCCATTCGGGTTCCACGTCATTGACTCGGCTGTCTTCGATAACATGAAAAGCCTTTGAAGCCTTGGTATTAGCGGGAAATACCGCAAAATCTTAACTTGCTGCTTTCTTGACTGTACATCGTTTTCATCCTCGTTACCATCTTCTGTATTTCTATTCATCCAACGGGATTGACCGCATACATGACAAAGATCATTGCTTTCTCCTACGCCCCAATACAACATGCGATCATTTGGGCAACTATGAATTTTGTTGTAGCCAAGGCCCAAATCTTTGATCGGTTTCTTCATGTCTTTGGAAGATTGAGGATTTTTCGCAAACGGAACATTTCTCTCAAAAACTCTAACAACATTGTCAAAGAGTTTCCTGGTCTACCCTCCCAAACATTTTAAGTGAAAAAGACGAATACTGAAGAAAGACGCTTTTGAAAATTTTGATCCTCATACGCTTCTTCATTCATTTCACCAAGTAACGTGTAGAACTTCGCCGCTTCTTCATTTGGCTGTTCATCAGGTACACTTCTTCCCCTTTCAGTGAAAGTATTTCCACCAATATTATAATCATCGGTTGCACCCAAGTCAGGTCGAAATGATTGCAAACCATCACCGCGCATATTAAATGCATCCCGCAACATGCCTTCCATGTCATCTTCTCTAACATTCTGATTGTAAGCACTATGAGGATAACCCATATTCATCGATGAAGAGGCTCCACTAGATGTACACATTTTTACAAATTAAATATATTGTTTGGAACAAAACAAACTTAATTTAAAGGAATTTAAGAAATAATTAAACCTTTCAAATATAGAAACAAAAAAGAAAATTGGATTGAACAAATCATTTTGTTTTAATCAAAATGCCACCATCTTAATTTTTTCCCCTAAAAATTTTCCCCCTAAAATTTTCCCCCAAGCCTTAAATTTTCCCCTAAAATTTTTTCCCCCTAAAAATTTCCCCCAAACCCTAAATTTTCCCCAAATCAAAATCCCAACCCATCTCTGCATCGTCAATTTTATTTTCACCCCTCCCCTAAATCCCCAATTTTATGCCGCTAAAACCCTTAATTCTATCCCCTAAACGCAGATTTTTATTCATGTTTGGCTCTAAAATCGTTCCATTTCATTTTCATCTCTAATATTTCTCGTGACTCATACTCACCGCCTTGCTTGCTTTCTTCTTAGCTGAACCGCGTTCTCTGTTTTTCTTTTCATTAAAAAAAAGCCTTCTAGCTCTTGCATACATATTCGTATACGTATTTCATATAGAATACACATATCTGGAGAAACTTTCGGTTCCGGTTGGTGTTGTGGCAGTGATTGGAAGCTGAGGATATTCGTTTGGTGTTTTCGCATAATTTTCTGAGCGAAAAAGAAAAAAAAAAGAAAGGGAAGAGATGGGAGGAGGAGATGAAGAAGAAATTAGAGGAAATAAGATGATAACTGTTGGAGTTTGCATCATGGAAAAGAAGGTGAAAAGCGGAAGCGAGGTTTTTTAACCATCTTTTGTTCGCTCGAGTTTTCTACTAAATATATGAAAACTATACTTTTTTTAATGAAAACTTATTAAGAGATTGTATGATTTATTTAGTACATATTGCTCTTGTTTACTGCTTAAATTTAGAGCTTTTGAAAGTTTTCGTGTTTCTATTTGCAGGTTTTTGATATTAAAGAGCTTTTTGGTACATGTAAGAGCCATTATCACTGTAAAAGGGTAGTAAATTTGTGTATAGTGGTTTTGAAAGGGTAGTAATTTGAATGTGTTTTATCTTTGGATCTTAGCTTGCGTACTGTTTGTACACATGGATATATTTATTGGGTGGCTTATGTGATATTGGTAGCTTGAAGTTGTTGGTTTATTAGTTGCTTTAAGTGATATGTTTTAGATATACTTGAACATTTGTAATATTCAAGCTTTAAATTGTCAGTTTTGTTTTTATCCTTTACTTCTACAATCTCAGAAGTTGCAGATTCACTGGAGAATTTGTCTATGGATTCACAAGCCAAAACCACAAAAGTTCCTGAGCCTGTTAAGAAGGTAGTGCTTGGATTTTGAGATGTTGATTTCTTGTTCTTGTCTTGGTAAATGTTTTACTTTTCATTAGTTGGATTAGTTGATTATTGATTTTATTAGATTGTGTGCAATTTGAGATGTGAATTTCAATTTGGCTGCTTGGTTACTTGTATGGCTTCGTTATTGTCAACAGCCCTCTTTGTATGGGTAAGGATGTGTAGTATTGTCCTTCTGCTACCATTAACACATAATTCCTATGTCAAAGGGGTGTTGATTGATGAGATGAAAATTTTTCAGAGATAAATGAATATCTGTTTTAGTATCACTGTTGGTTTAGGACAGATGATAATGCTTTCTTTAAGTTTCTCCAAAACTTATCATTGACAATGGCCTGCTTGCAACATTTAGGTGGCATTGTGTTTCTATAATGGTCTTGCTAACATTTTAATTTTGATGGATTTTGGATTTCAAATATTTTGGCGATCTTGCTGTTATTTGGAAGATGCAGATGTGATTGATTATTAACCTATTAATTCGCTTTAAGGATCTTTTGGTTGCATCTTTAGGATTTGTTTATTTGATAATCTTAATGTTATTGACATGATTTTTATAGTGATAATGGCTCTTACATGTACCAACAAGCTTAAATTTAGAGCTTTTGAAAGTTTTCGTGTTTCTATTTAGTACATATTCTCAGTCCTTTTGATATTAAAGGGAATACAAAACCAGAAAAAAATTTAAGTTTTTGATCCGGTTTGTGCAGGATTGGTCATTACACAATCCCTAAATAGATGAATGAGGTCTGCAATTAGCTTACAGCAAGGTTGGGGCTCGAGGGATAACACTAAATATAGCAAAGAGTCGGGAAGCAATAAAGGTGAAAAGAGAGGAGACTGCATATGTTACAAATAGGTAGTAAACAAAATGGATTGTTAGGGTATATGGTATACTTGGATCTGGAGATGTTTCACTACCTGATGCTACCCTTGTATAAATAAGATATCAGCAGAGTTTCTTGGAATTGAAGTTGCAATTTCAGACTGTGTTAGCTGTTATGTAGTATAACATCAATATCAATGTCCATCGTCTTAGGAACTTTTTATTTGTTTACTTTTGTACATTGGGTTGAATGTTGGTGGTATACATTTTGGCTAAATGTTAGTGTATTTTGATATTGGATCGATTTTTGTAATGAATATTCAACCTTTATTTTAATTTTAATTTAATATTTTTTAGTTGTATTTAAAGCACAATTTCTATTCACTGTAAATGTTTATGAAAATATATTAATATTGAAACAATTAAATATAAAAGAAATGCCTTAGACGTGTTTATTCCAACCTTTTTAAGATTGTCTTAAACGGGTTTATCCCAATCTTTTAAAGGCTACCTTAGACGAGTCTATCCCAACCTTTTTAAAGATTGTCTTAGACAAGGTATATCCCAACCATTTTAAGGTTGTATTAGACGGCTTTATCCCAACCTTTTTTAAGGGTTGCCTTAAACAAGGTCTATCCCAACCTTTTTAAGGTTGCCTTAAACGAGTCTATCCCAAACTTTTTTAAGAGTTGCCTTAGACAAGGTTTATCCCAACCTTTTTTAAAGGTTGCCTTAGACTGGTCTATCCCAACCTTTTTAAGGTTGTCTTAGACGGGTTTATCCCAACCTTTTTCAAAGGTTAGCCTTGAATAAGTCTATCCCAACACCTTGACTAAGTCTATCCCAACCTTTTTTAAAGGTCGGCATTGACTAAGCCTTTCACAACCCTTCAATAAGGGTCGGTGATTGTTGTTTTCACGATGTCAAAGTCTTAAAATTTATAAAAAGAATAATCGAACCTGGAAACTAACTATGACAACAATTTGAGGCAAGCGCACCTATCGAACAGTAGTATAGTTTAGTGGCAAGACCAGAATGTTGAACCCAAAGGAACTAAAAGTACTAATACTAACTCTTTTTTTATTATCTAGCCCAAAATAAAGGGAATTTATTGTTTAATCTAAATTAATTAACTACTAAATTAAAGACTCTAAGACAAAGAAGAATGAATTTGGGGAAAAAAACTTGAGGAAAAACCAATTGGTTAAGACGACACCCAAGGAAGAATCCACCCAGACTTCACTTGTTATCTAACTCTGAACCAGAAGATTTCTTCATTTGACTTGATCCGTAAGATTCCCTAATGTATATTAAACCCTCTCTCGAAGCGAATAACATCTAACCCTAGGTTGATTAATTGAAATCTCTTTCTAATTAAAACCCCTAGAATTGTATTAACTCGATCTATGGAATCCCATATTAGGTTTCACCCTAATCCGGCAAAATCTTGTCACCCTATCTCTAGGCACGCGATCAACTCCGCTTAACTATGCTAGATATACTCTTAGACAGGGACTTTTGCTCCTCCACCTAAGCACATCAAACTTGAATCAATATCCCGAAAATATCAACACAAGAATTAAGAACACATAATTAAGAACAAGTCAAATATTTATCATATAGTTCAGTAAACGATAACAAGATTCATTTAAGTTTCATCCCCCTCAGGTATCTAAGGGTTTAGTTCATAACAATAAAAGAAAACATCTCAGAAGAAAAGATAAAACAAAACATAAGAAATCCCTAAAACCCCCTGAAGGAATTGAAGGAGAGATCCTCCGTCTTGAGTATAATTCCAGCTTCTAGAGATGAATCAACTGGCTATCCTCGAGTGAATCCGCACAAATCTGCCTTCTCTGGCCTAGCAAGACGCCCCTAGACGATAGCCTTGGGCTCCCCCTTTTAGGTCATACTTAGGGTGTATATATAGGCTTTTGGAATGTGTTTCTTTGCCTCTAAGTATCCTAATCCGAATGAAACTTCTCTTTGCCACATCAGGGGCACGGCCTTGGCACACACCCGTGTGAATCGTGGCCAAGCCGTGTGGACTCCATTAATGAGGCACGACCGTGTGGTCTTGGGTCCAGGCCGTGTTGATTTCGTGCTTTGGCCCATTTGGCCCGTTTTAAGCCCGTTTTCCGTTCTTTTCATCCTCCGGTGCTTCCCTGAGTATAAAACATGAAAATAAAGGATTAAGAGCACCAAATTACATAAAATAAGGGATAATTCATCCAAAAGCATGCTAAATGTGGGATTAAAATATGTTACTTTTACGGTTTATCAAATACCCCCACACTTAAGCTTTTGCTTGTCCTCAAGCAAAATTCTCAACTCATAATTAAAACGAACTTCCCTCAATTCATGATAGTCATTGATAATGTTTCATTATAATTCAAAGATAATTTATACATGAATAATTCAACTCAAAGAGTCCTAAAGATTCAAACAATCTAATTCATACATTTGTAGCATAAAACATAGGTGTTTCCCTTCATCTAAATAATTACCTTTGATTCAAAACCGACAAGGATTGACATCCTCACTAAAGATTCACTCAAATCACTCAAAGTTTTTAAGGTTTAGAATTAAGAACTCAAAAGTCAACATGAAGAGTTAATCCCATAGGCTTGCATGAAAATCAGATCTCCACCACTATAATATGAGATGATGCACAAATCAAAAGGTCTTTAACAGGGTTGTAACGGGGCTTAGGTTAAAGGTGTGGATAAAGGCTGAATTAGAGGGTTAGAATCGAGATTGAATTGACAAATTACCTAACCAGAAACAACGAACTGAATATAAGTAATTACATCAATTGAAAACTAATAGTACTAATAATTCGAGCTTCTTCTTAAATATTCAAACGTATAAGCTCATTTAATCACAAAACTAATAATGAATATACTTCGATTTTTTTTATAAATACATATATAATAAAGGATTAATTACTGAAATAAAAATCATAGTTAGGCAACTAATCAAATCAAATCTCGATATAAGGGTAGTTAAAAAGGATGGTGATAACAAATAAAAAGGGTTTTGGGTTAATATTAGCGGGTAAGTCAATAAAAAGGGTTGTTAGGATTAAAAAGGGTTCACTAGGGGTTAATTGTGAAGGTAGGCTTTTAGTGGAGTAAGTGGGTTAAATCCTAGGTGCCTTCATCATCTCTGTATATCAAATCAAAGGTGTGGTCTCGACATGTATAATCAATGCAAGTTCTAGAATAACAAATCAATGTTGACACACTCATAATCAATAAAGTGAGCAAGAAAAAGAATATATGCTCTATAAGGCTCAAAATCTCACAAAAAATTATGGATATTTTGATGTCAACCTCGTAAATTTCAAATTTTAAAGTAATATTCAAATTCAGGTAGACAACCTAGAAAAATTTTTAATTTCTGAAAAATAGAGTTATCATGCTTGATTCTCTAGTATCTTAGAATTTAATTATCAATGCACAATTATCAATGACTTAATCTAAGACACATCAACAAAAAATCATAAATCAGGGGAATTTCATTCTAATCATAATATGAGAAATTTACTTTAAGACAAAGCATAATTCAGGGATTTGAGAATAATACAAAAAGTTAGGAATCCTTAAGATTCACCCCCACACTTAAGATGTACATTGCCCTCAATGTACAAAGATAGATAATAATATAATAATTATAATATATGGGGAGAAGTGAAACTTCCTGAATTATGGATGAAATCCTTGAATTGGAGGTGAAAGATAAGTTGGAGGGGTCGTTCTTGATGACGATCCTGCGCTAGATGAAGAAATTGGGTAGCTCATGGAGGATTAGCCAGGATATAATAATAATAATTAAAACTATGCTAATTAAATAATTAAAGAAAAGCATGCTAAAGTGAAGAAAAATAAAAAATAGAATAAAATTAAAGGAAAAGATAAATGGACCGTAGAGTCTTTATTGTTGGATGGTTCGCGAGGTGGGCGTGATTTCTAAGGCTGCGGTGAGTTGGTGGTCGTGGTTCCGGTGTGGTTCCCTAGCAGCCTGTAGAACCTAAAATTAAGAAACTAAAATAAAATAAACTAAGTTAAGCAGAAGAGAAGTAAAGATAAGGAAATTGAAGCAAAAGAGAAAAACGAAGTAAAAACTAAATGGCCTTAAATGTCCTTGGCTCGTCGAATGATTGAAGCGGCCGACATGAACTTATATAGATCGATCTCCCTCTGGGAGACTCTGCTTGATTCCTTCCGCTTCTTCGGCATTTGGTGTAGCTCAAGGGTTTTTGGAATGTATTGGAGAAGAAAAGTAGGGGGAGGTCTGAATAATGGGATAGAATAAAGGGGATGGGGAGTAGGAAAGTGAGTAAGGGAAGAGAAAAATGAGGGGGTTTAAATAGATTTTTTCAGCCTGGTACAATCCCACGCCCGTGTACCGTGGGCGTGCTAAGTCACATGGCTGCCTCGCACGGCCGTGTTGAGCATCGTATCATTTCTTCCACGCCCATGTTCAGGTTGCCACGCCCGTGTGTAAACTACCAGTGTCGACCATGGCTGCATCGCACGGCCGTGGGGTTTTTTCGGTGCCCGTGGTGTGGTGGTTGGAGTCCAAGATTTGAAAATTGATTCGCTCGACTGCGTACCATCTCTCGCCATGTCGATCTGGGCGGTTCGGTACATCCACACGCGCCACAGCCACGGCCGTGTGTAAAGCCGTGTGGCCTGGAATTCTGTACTTTTGGTTAGTTTATAGTTAGGTACTATAAAGAAAGGATAAAATAGAATAAATAAGACAAAATAAAAACGTAAAAGTTAATGGGGTTAGTACTCGGGTTGCCTCCCTAGAAGCGCTCGTTTAAAGTCTTAAGCTAGACTCACCTCTCGTTCGCTTAATCAGGGTGGTTTGAGGAGTTGAAAGTCCTTCCTCATGCTATCGGTTTCATTATCATAATAGAGTTCAAGTCGAGATGCGTTTATATTGAAAGTACCAAAAATATGATTACTTACCTTGACTGTTCCGTATAGGAAAACACTGATTACCCTAAAAGGGATTTCTTTGTTAGTGTTAGGGTCAGGAGGAGATATTCGATGGTCTGCTTTATCAATCAATACTTGATCTCCGATTTTGAACTTGTTTGCCGCATGGAGTGGCTCTGGTTCTGCTTTGTGTATCCCTAATTTTTCCTTAAAATGTGTCTTCCACTCATCTAGATCATCGATCTGAATCCCTCGTTCCTCATGAGTTATTTCTTTGTTGGCACATGGTATAGGATCGGGTTCAGTTGTATTCTTTTGTGGTGCTTCCTGAAAAGAAGGGTTAACCGAATGGTTATCATTCGAATTTATTTTCACACCTTGATTATTCGATATTCTAGTTGAATCAAGGGCTTGAAGAGTGACTGTCTCGTCACCTACACAGAATATAAGTTCACCTGCATCAACATCGATTTTAGTTCTAGCAGTTGCTAAGAATGGTCTTCCTAAAATTAGGGGGGTCGTGTTGTCCTCATCAATGTCTAAAACGATAAAGTCTACTGAGAATACAAATTTGTCAATTTTTACGAGTACATCTTCAATTATGCCCCTAGGAATTCTAACAGTTTTATCAGCTAATTGAATGCTCATCCTAGTTTGTTTGGGCCTTCCTAGACCTAGTTGTTTAAACAATTTATAAGGCATGACATTTATGCTTGCCCCTAAATCAGCTAACGCATTATCAATAGATAAACTACCAACTAAGCATAGAATTGTAAAACTCCCTGGATCTTTTAATTTTCGTGGTAGTCTATTTTGCAATACTACCGAGCACATTGCGTTTAGTTCCACATATGATGCTTCGTCTATCCTTCGCTTTTTCGTCAACAGCTCTTTTAGGAATTTTCTAGAGTCTGGCATCTGCATAAGAGCTTCAAGTAACGGTAAGTTAATATGTAATTTCTTTAAAAGTTTAAGAAACTTACCGAACTGTTCCTCTGTGTCGTCTCTCTTTAATGCTTCGGGATATGGTATGCGAGGTTGGTACTCTTTGATTACCGATTTTGGCTTATTATTACTTACCTCAACCTTACCTTCTTCAACCACGTTCTCTTTCCTCGAATTGGGCTCGTCTAACCCTTCACTATCTTGAGCTATTATGGCTTGAACTTGCTCCCTTGGGTTAGTCTCGGTGTTGCTCGGTAGTCTTCCATCTGGTCTCTCGGAGATTTGCTTAGCGAGTTGCCCGATTTGATCCTTGAACTCTTGTGTCAATGCCTCAAGTTTTGTTTTCATCTTTTGGAAACGTGTTTCTGTATTTTGAGAACGTATTTACGAGGTCGCTATGAAGAAGTTTGTCGACATCTCTTCAAGGTTTGGCTTCTTTTCACGTGGGTAGGGTTTGTTGTTGGAAGTTTTGGGATGGTTGTTGCCTTTGATTTCTTTGACCGCCCCATGAGAAATTGGGGTGGTTATTCCAACCGGATTATAAGTATTACTATAAGGGTTATTGTTAGATCGGAAATTGTTACCCATATAGTTCATTTGTTCGCTCTCCATGCCCCGTCTGCATTTGGGTGGGTACTCGTGATTCACCACACATTCACTTGCGTCGCCTTTGGATAATCGGATGTGCTGCGAAGAACCATATAAACCATCAAATTTTTATGTAATAATTCTACCGGTTTGATAAGCGCGATTCTTTGCATCGATGTTGAAAACTCCGGCTGCTTTGGCTGGCCTTGTCCTTGTAACTTGCCACTGATAGTTATTCAGTGACATCTCTTCTATAAACTCGTAGGTTGCTTTAGGAGTTTTGTTGTTTAGGGTTCCGCCGGTAGCTGAATCGATTAGTTGCCTTGTTGAAGGGTTCACACCATTGTAAAAAGTTTGGACCTGTAGCCACAAAGGTAATCCGTGGTGTGGGCACCTCCTTAACAGATCTTTGTATCTCTCCCATGCATCATAAAGTGTCTCTAAATCCATCTGCACAAAAGAAGAGATATCATTCCTCAATTTGGCCGTTTTGGCCGGTGGAAAATATTTTAGTAAAATTTTTTCGGTCATTTGATCCCATGTAGTGATTGACCTTCGTGGAAGAGAATGTAACCACTGTTTGGCTTTATTCCTCAAAGAAAAGGGAAATAACCGAAGACGGATGGCATCATCAGAAACGCCATTTATCTTGAAGGTATCACAGAATTCTAAAAAAATTGCTAAGTGTGTGTTAGGATCTTCATCCTGCAAACCATCAAACTGAACAAACTGTTGTATCATCTGTATAGTGTTAGGTTTCAGTTCAAAATTATTTGCAGCAATAGTAGGCCTAACAATACTAGATTCAGTTCCTGTTAAACTAGGTTTAGCATAATCATACATAGTATGTGGATCATTGTTTTCGGCCATCTCTGGAGGTGGTGGATTATCTTCAGCCATCCCTTCAGTAGGGTTGGTTTCGCCTTCTTGCTCTCCTTCTATGTAGTTTAAGCTTCGCCTTATCTCTCTACGATTTCTGCGAACTGTTCTTTCAATATCACTGTTGTAGATTAGGGGTCCTGTCGGGTTCCTTCTAGTCATAAACTAGAGGTACCTGATAGGAGGAAACAATAACAGAAGAAAAATTAGCTAAGTTAAAAATTAAAATAAAAAAAATAAATTAAATTGCAAAAAATAATAAAAAATGGCTAAAGTAATAAAAATTAAGCTTTCTTAATATTTTAGTTCCCCGGCAACGGCGCCAAAAACTTGATCGTTGTTTTCGCGATGTCAAAGTCTTAAAATTTATAAAAAAATGATCGAACCTGGAAACTAACTATGACAACGATTTGAGGCAAGCGCACCTATCGAACAGTAGTATAGTTTAGTGGCAAGACCGGAATGTCGAACCCAAAGGAACTAAAAGTACTAATACTAACTCTCTTTTTATTATCTAGCCTAAAATAAAGGGAATTTTTTGTTTAATCTAAATTAATTAACTACTAAATTAAAGACTCTAAGACAAAGAAGAATGAATTTGGGGAAAATGACTTTAGGAAAAACCATTTGGTTAAGACGACACCCAAGGAAGAATCCACCTAGACTTCACTTGTTATCTAACTCCGAACCAGACGATTTCTCCATTTGACTTGATCCGTAAGATTACCTAATGTATATTAAACCCTCTCTCGAAGTGAATAACGTCTAACCCTAGGTTGATTAATTAAAATCTCTTTCTAATTAAAACCCCTGGAATTGCATTAACTAGATCTATGAAATCCCATATTAGGTTTCACCCTAATCCGGCAAAATCCTGTCACCCTATCTCTAGGCGCGCGATCAACTTCGCTTAACTATGCTAGATCTACTCTTAGACAGGGACTTTTGCTCCTCCACCTAAGTACATCAAACTTGAATCAATATCCCAGAAATATCAACACAAGAATTAAGAACACATAATTAAGAACAAGTCAAATATTTATCATATAGTTCAGTAAACGATAACAAGATTCATCTAAGTTTCATCCCCCTCAGGTATCTGAAGGTTTAGTTCATAACAATAAAAGAAAACATCTCAGAAGAAAAGATAAAACAAAACATAAGAAATCCCTAAAACCCCCTGAAGGAATTGAAGGAGAGATCCTCCGTCTTGAGTATAATTTCGGCTTCTAGAGATGAATCAACTGGCTATCCTCGAGTGAATCCCCACAAATCAGCCTTCTCTGGCCTAGCAAGACGCCCCTAGACGATAGCCTTGGGCTCCCCCTTTTAGGTCATACTTAGGGTGTATATATAGGCTTTTGGAATATGTTTCTTTGCCCCTAAGTATCCCAATCCGAATGAAACTTCTCTTTGCCACGGCAGGGGCACGGCCTTGGCATACGCCCGTGTGAATCGTGGCCAGGCCGTGTGGACTCCATTAATGAGGCACGGCCGTGTGGTCTTGGGTCCAGGCCGTGCCGATTTCGTGTTTTGGCCCATTTGGCCCGTTTTAAGCCCGTTTTCTGTTCTTTTCATCCTCCGGTGCTTTCCTGAGTATAAAACATGAAAATAAAGGATTAAGAGCACCAAATTACATAAAATAAGGGATAATTCATCCAAAAGCATGCTAAATGTGGGATTAAAATATGTTACTTTTACGGTTTATCAGTTGGCTTATGTTGACTTATGACAACGCTTTTTCAAAAGCGTCGCGGAGCCTATGCCAACTGTACTATAGACAACCTTTTTGGAAGCGTCGAGAGAAGCGTTGCGAAACCTATGCCAACCTTTTTTGCGTCGTCTTAGGTCAAAAAAAATGTCGCGGTAGGGTTGTTTTGTTGTAGTGATTGAATTTAAATAAATCAGGGATCAAATTGAAATTAAAGTGAGATTAGGGAATATAAAATATAAATAATAAAAAAATAAAACAGAAACAAGGATCAAAATAAAATGCGTGAAAAGAAATAAGGATTTAATGAGAAATTTTCCCAAAATCCCCAAAGCGCACCATTTCAAAAGGGATTAAAATGAAAAATAAACAAAATTACATGGTAAAATTTGAAAGAAAAAAAAGGAAAGGGACCGGATTGAAAAGCATTTTAAAATCAGAAGGGCCAGGACCACAAATAACCCACGGGACGAGAAAACACGCGGATCTTAGCTATTTTCGGGTCGGGTCTGCGGGTTGGCAAAACGACACCGTTTCAGGTGTTTTTCCTTTTAAAACGGTCTAAGGACCAAATTAGAACAAAAATAAAATGTATGGCAAAATTTTAAAAAATAAAAAAAGGATGGGACCCGATCGAATTAAGCCTCAAAAGCGAAAGGGCCCGTCGCGCAATTAGACCATCACTCAAAAACACGCGGATCCCCTGGGTCGGATCGGGTCGACGCGCGGGTTGTATCAAAACGACGCCGTTTGTGCGCCTGAAGCTTAGGCCCAAAACGACGTCGTATTGGACTTGATATAAATGTAAAAAAAAGGGGGAATCATTCTAACAGCTTCTTAAAAAAAAATTATTCCTTCTCTTCTTTTCCTCTCTGAGAATAACCCAGAACTCGGCCATGGAGGCCGTTGGCAGCCCACCATGGCCACCGGTCATCGGCGAAGGTGACCGTCGCCTCGGTGGCCGGAAAAGAAAAAAAGAAGCCCCTTTTTAGCCCCTTTTACCCGAATCCAAAGGCTAGGCCTTCGATTTTAAAAAGAAACATCTTTGCCCTCCCCTAGCCATTTTCGATGCCGGAGAAGGCCTCCGACGACGGGGTAAATGAAGTGACTCAGGTGAGAGATCCCTTTTTTATTCTTCTTTATTATTATTATTTCGAAATGAAACGAAAAAAATAAAATAAAAAGATCACCTTTTTTTGCTTTGAGTTTTTTGATTAATCTCGTGTGTTACAATCCGGTTATTTTTGTGGCTTTATTGCCGAATACAAAAATTTTGCTACTATTTTTACTGTTTATTTGCTTTGTTTTTGCTTTGCCCTTTTTTTGCTTGTTTGCAAGTGTTGACGGAGGCAAAGAAGAAATTTTTCCATTTCGGTGCAAGGTTGCAGACGGTCCTCGGGACGAGGGACCTCAGGACGAGGCGTGGGCGATGTGGCCGAGGAGAAATGATGCCAGAAACCCTAGGGTTTCTGGCATTCTGAAAATTTTTAAAGTTGTTGGGCCTGTTGGGCCTTGTAATTTTGGGCTATATTTGGGCTTGTAACAAAAACTTGGACTGTTAATTATTTTTTATTTGGTTTTAGGCCCGGGAAAATTGGGCCTATTACAGCTACCCCTCTTTGTTCGTTGCCGTGTAACGAGAATGGAGCAAAGACTTTTAAGAATGACCAACTTTGCCCAGCCTCGCCGAATCTGTACCTCTTGGAGCTCATTTTCTTCAAGTAGCCTCTTTCTAACCCACTACAACTTCAGAGGTATAGAATTTTTCGCTTCAATCTACTCCACTGCAACTTCAGGGAGATAAGATTAGTAGCTTCAATCTGCTCCACTACAACTTCAGGGAGATAAGATTTGCTATCTTCGATCTTCTCCACTGCAACTTCAGGGAGATAAGATCTGTAACTTAAATCTGCTCTACTGCAACTTCAGGAAGATAAGATCTGTAATTTGTAGCTTTAATCTACTCTACTGCAATTTCAGAGAGATAGGATTTGCTATCTTCAATCTACTCCAATGCAACTTCAGGGAGATAAGATTTGTAATTTGTAGCTTTAATCTTTTCCACTGCCACTTCAGAGAAATAAGATCCGCTATCTTCAGTCTGCTCCATTGCAACTTCAGGGAGATAAGACTTGTAACTTCAACCTGCCCCGCTATAACTTTAGGGAGAGAAGGTTTATAGCTTTAATCTGCTCTACTGCAACTTCAGAGAGATAAGATTTGCTATCTTCAGTCTACTCTACTGCAACTTCAGGGAGATAAGTTCCGCTATCTTCAGTCTTCTCCACTGCAACTTCAGGGAGATAAGACTTTTAACTTCAACCTGCTCTATGGCAACTTCAGGGAGATTAGGTTTATGGCTTTAATCTGCTCCACTGCAACTTCAGGGAGATAAGATTTGTTTATTTTTAACCTGATCCACTACAACTTTAAGGAGATAAGGTTTATAGCTTTAATCTGCTCTACTACAACTTCAGGGAGATAAGATTCGCCACGATGACTTCAATTCATCCCACTGTAACTTCAGGAGTATAGGATTTGTGGTTTCACTGGTCTGTTACACCGTTCTATGGGGAACATGACCTGTAGAATCCATTTAATGGGCCTATATTTATGCCAAGTGATTACGACGTTATGATTAGAATGAATCAAATGCTCCTAACTAGATGTGTATGAATGATATTTGCATAAATGCAGAATGTCATTTTTCGAGAATGATCCCTTTTTAATACTTAGGTTGACACTGCTCGTTGTTCACCAAGATTCTATCACTGACGTATTACCCTGCCCTCTTGTTCAACTGGTATCTTTGACAGAGAACTCGAAGGAATAATCACAATTTAGACTATTCTTTCTCAAATGTTTCCAACTCTTAGATTTGGTTAGTTCTGAATAGTGGTCCTATTTCATGTCCTTGTACTATTTAGAAGCCTTTCAGAGTAATATGCAAAAAAATCCTTTTGTTTGAATATTACTAGTCTATTAATCGTTATTTCAATGAAAAATGCTTGAAAAAGATCATGGTAGTCAAGGTTGAGATTTACTAGGAGCAAAGCTCCAAATGAATAAATTAATCAAAATAGTAAATTTGCTTAAATACAAAATGAATAAGGTGAAAATAGGTGCCCTAGATATCATATCATGAGCTTCTTCGCACTAACTTCTCGAGGACCTTTTTGAACTTGATATGTGTTTCGGAGATCCAAAATACTTTGTTGATGCCCCAAGACGTGACATCCCTCTTCTTTGTTAATTCGGGGATAACAAGACTACTACATGCCCCATCTTTGATCAAAATTTGAATTACCTTTTCCAATTTTTCAACTCAAAAACCCCTTTGGTCTCAAGGTGCCCTTTGCGAGTTTTCGCCTTGGCCTCTCCTTTTTTTTAGGTGAAGTACTTCTTGACTGAATCTGAATTCTCAGGATTGGGCAAGTTCTTGCCATCCATCTCAGTCAAAATCAGCGCTCATCCAGAAAAGGTTTTCTTCACTACATAAGGTCCTTCTCAGTTTGGCATCCACTTTCCTCTGAAGTCCTTTTGTATAGGAAGGATCTTTTTCAATACTAGGTCCCCCTCATGGAACTCTCTGGGACAAACCTTTTTGTTATAAGCTCGCATCATTCGTTTTTGGTACATCTGACCATGACGGATGGCTTTCAACCTTTTCTCTTCAATCAAGTTTAGCTGATCATATCGGGATTGGATCCATTCTGCTTCATCCAACTTCAATTCTGCCAAAACTCGGAGAGAAGGAATCTCAACTTCAATGGGTAAAACCGCCTCCATTCCATAGACCAAAGAGAAAGGCGTTACCCCGGTGGAGGTCCTAACAGATGTTCGATAAGTATAGAGGGCAAATGGTAACTTCTCATGCCAATCTTTATAAGTCTCAGTCACTTTCCTTACGATCTTCTTAATGTTCTTATTGGCTACCTCCACTGCACCATTCATTTTTGGGTGATATGGTGATGAGTTGTGGTGTTTGATCTTGAATTGACTACAGACCTCCGCTATCATACTGTTTTTCAAGTTCAATGCATTGTCAGAGATGATCCTTTCTGGCATTCCATACCGACGTATGATTTCCTTCTTCAAGAATTTGCTAACTGCCTACTTCGTGACATTGGCGTAAGAAGTGGCCTCAACCCACTTGGTGAAGTAATCGATGACCACAAAGATGAATCGATGCCCATTAGAAGCTTTTGGTGATATCCGCCCAATGACATCCATGCCCCACATAGAGAAAGGCCACGGAGAAGTCATGACATGAAGAGGTGAACAAGGCATTGAATTTTTTCTCTATAAATTTGGCACTTATGACATCTCTTGGCATAATTAATACAATCCCCTTCCATGGTGGACCAATAATACCCGAATCTCATGATTTGCCTGGCCATTGTAAAACCATTGGCATGTTTTCGCATACACCCTCGTGGACTTCTTTCAAGATTTTCTTAGCCTCGACAGCGTCTACACATCTTAGTAACACCTGATCTTTTCTTCTTTTATATAGGATCTCTCCATCTAAGTCATAGTCAATGGCCAGTCTTCTCAACGTCCTTTTATCATTCTCAGTTACTTGGTCAGGGTATTCACGATTCTTCACATATCGCAGTATATCGTGGTACCAAGGGTGATCGTCCTCTTCTTCTTCTTCTTCTTCTTCGATGTTGTAACAATGAGCCGGAGTCTCATAAATACTCATCTGGATAGGTTTTACATCCTCTTGTTTATTTACTTTGACCATCGAAGCCAAGGTAGCCAAAGTGTCAACCATCTGATTTTCGTCTCGTGGAAGATAGCAGAAGGTAATGTCATCAAACTATTCAATTAGCTCCAGAACCAGCCTTCAATAATTGATCAACTTGAGGTCTCTCGTCTCCTATTCACCTTTGAGTTGATAGATCACTAGTGCAGAATCTCCATATACCTCTAGCACTTTGATCTTACGTTCTATGGCTGCACGGATGCCCATGATGCATGCTTCATATTTTGCCATATTATTCGTGCAGTCAAAATCCAATTTACTAGTGAATGGATAATGATCTCCTTTTGGAGATACCAGGACTGCCCCAATTCTGTTACCCACAGTGTTTGAGGCTCCATCGAAGTTTAGCTTCCAAGGATGACCTTCTTGAGGGTCTTCTTTAGTGGTTGCAACATACATTAGATCTTCATTCGGAAAATCAAAGTTCAAAGGCTCGTAATCTTCTAGAGCTCTACTGGCCAAAAAATCTGCTATTGCACTCCCTTTTATAGCCTTTTGATTCACATAGGCTATGTCAAATTCGGAAAGCAGGATTTTCCATCGGGCCATTCTTCCATTTAAAGCGGTCGACTCCATCATGTACTTTAAAGGATCGAGTTTTGAGATGAGCCAAGTTGTGTGGTACAACATATACTGTCTCAGTCTTCGGGTTGTCCAGATCAAGGCGCAACACAGCTTCTCGATCGGCGAATATCTTGTCTCACATTCAGTGAATTTCTTACTGATATAGTATATTGCTATTTCTTTTCTCCCTGATTCATCATGTTGGCCAACCACACATCCCATGGAATTCCCGAATACTGCCAAGTACAGTATCAGCGGCCTATCTGGGCTGGGAGGCATCAGTACTGGGGCATTGGACAGATAATGTTTGACCCTATCGAAAGTTTTCTGGCACTCCTCATCCCAAACACCTGGATTGTGTTTCTTAAAGAGACGGAATATGGGGTCGCATTTCTCAGTTAGTTGTGAAATGAACCGGGCGATGTAATTTAGTCTTCCTAGGAAACCTCGAATTTCTTTTTGAGTGCGTGGTGAAGGCAATTCCCGTATAGCCTTTACTTTATCTGGGTCGATCTCGATCCCCTTTTCACTGATTACAAATCCTAACAATTTTCCCGACCTAGACCCGAAAGTACATTTTGCTGGATCTAGCTTCAGTTGGAATTTTCTCAATCTCAAGAACAATTTCCTCAAGACTTGTACATGTTCTTTCACTGTTCGGGACTTTGCGATCATATCATCAACATAAACTTCGATTTCTTTGTGCATCATGTCATGAAACAAGGTTACCATGGCTCTTTGGTACGTTGCTCCGCGTTTTTCAGTCCAAATGGTATAACTTCATAGCAAAATGTTCCCCACATCGTTACTGTAATGGCCCATTTTTGCCCGGGCCCGTTCAGAAAAGAAAAACAAAATAAATAAATAGTTTTTTTTAACAGTCCTTTTACAGCCAAAAACCCAAAGTCCAATAAACTACCTAAACCTGATTAACCCGATTACAAAGCTTAAACCATAACCCATTACCCAACTAAACCTATGCGGCCCAAAGGAGCCCAAATCTTCAGCAGTCAGGAAATCTAGGGTTTCCTAGAAACCCTTGCGCCGCAACACCCTAATCACCGTAGCACCCCAATCGTCACACCACCAGTATTCGCATCGCAGTCAGCTAATCGTGCCCGAATCACTCCGCTACCAGGATCCTCGCCTAACCTGCAAAAGGAAACAAGTCGCAGAAAAAAGGGCGAAACAGTGGCGAAAATAGAAGATTTTTGTTTCCTTTTTTCTTTCATTTTTCGGGTTATAAAAACCCTAGAACAGACTTTGTAAAAGGACACACTGATACGGAATACAAAAAAAACACACATTAAAATAGAATACAAAAGGTTTTGTTAACAGAGGTGATCTATTTTAAATATTCATTCATTTTTTATTTTCTTTTATTCTCAGTTCATACATTTTTATACACATATATTGCTAAAAAATGGGTGAAAAGGGTTTACCGTTTGATTTGGCATCGGAAAAGGGGGTTTTTGGTTTTCTTGATCGCCGTCGGGGGAGGCGCGTACGGCGGCGCGTGTGGCGATCGGACACCGGAGTCTCGCCGGAGGGAGTGCCAGAAATCGCCTGGGGCCGAAGAGGGAGAGCATTTTTTAAGCTTTTCATTTTTTTTAAGGGAATGGGGTAAATGATTTTCTAGTCAAAATTTAATTTATATAGTAATATCAAAACGACGTCGTTTTGGTTTAAGGCAATAAGCATCAAAACGGCGCCGTTTAGCTTTTACCCGAAACCCGACCAGATTGACTTGAAGGATCCGCGCGTTTTCACTGAATGGTGTAATTTCCATTTTAGTCCTTCCGCAATTTTTATTATTTTAATTTCATTCAAATTAACTTTTCATTTATTTTAAATTAACCCTAAAAATTTATTTTTATTTCAATTAAACCCTCTGACTGTTTTAAAAGTTAAAAATCTATAGCGACGCCGTTTTAAAATTTGGCATAATTGCCATTTCAACCCCTGTGGTTTAACGCGTGTTTTTAATTTAATCCTTTTAATATGCTTTAATTGCTATTTTAACCCTTGTTCTCTTTGTTTTTTTTTTATCCTTTTATTTTATTATTTTAATATTGTATTAAATTATTTTATTATATTAAATTGTCTATATTATTTTCTTTATTATTTATATATTAACTTGTTAATAATATAAAATTTTTATTATGTACATATTTAAAACTATTATTATTTATCATTTTATCTTAACTATTTTTATTACATATTATTTTTAAACTTATATATATTAGTTATTATATTTTATATATATATATATATTAAAATTTTTGTATATTATTATATTCTATATTATTTTTTAAAAATCATTTTATCTAAAATTATTTATATGGTATAATTTATTATGTATTCTTAAATATAGTTTTTAATATATTAGATTATTATGAACATATTTTATTTTAAGTTATGAATCAATTATATATGTCAAAACTTATTTTATTTTCTCAAATATATATATGTGCTATTTTTGTTGTCTATATATTATTTTGTATTTTAATTTGTAATATTTTATATGTACTATTTCATATGTACTATTTTATTTTATATGTGCTATTATTTTTTTATTGTCTATATTAATATGAAATGTTATTGAATTATAATTGCTTTTAATATTCATGTTCGATAGTGTATAAATGCAATATTGTCACATGGTTATTGTTTAGAATAAAAAATACATTTTTTTGCAAAATTGATATTTTATTTAAAGGTTTTTAAAATAAGGCAATGTTTTGGTATTTACAAAATCGGGAAATAGTGCCCTAACGTGTTGGGTGCGATTTTTCGTTTGGCTAAATAACTAAATATCCTTTTAACAAGTTTTATAAATCCTGAGAGGATTTTGATTACGAAGGTTTTAAAATATCGTGTCCTAACGTGTTGGATGTGATGTTAATATTCTTTCGGAACAAAGAAATCTCAAGTTTTAAATAAAAAAACCTTATTCTTGGGAATTCAAAACGTTGTATCCTAACTTATTGGGTGTGATTGTAACACCCCAAACCCGGCCCATAAGTTTCAACCAGATCTGGTATGCTACGGGTTGTACGTTGAAAACTTTTGCTAAGTTGGTTTTAGTAAATCATAAGTTATTAGGCAAAATTCGAATAAACAAGTGACTTTTGAAAAGAAAACCTTGTATTATTATTATTTTGAATAATAAAACCTTTGACAAAGTTCCATAAGTTGCAAATATTAAAAACTAAGTAGTGAGTATAAACTATGGGGCCTTATTACATAAATGTTTCCAAAATTAAAAACTTAAGGAAAAACCAAAATAATCTATAGGAATAAAAACTTGATGGCCTCTCGAGTCCGCCTTTGCTCCCATGTCCACGATCTCTTCGCTCATCTGCAAAGTTAGGGAAAAATAATAGGGTGAGTCACCAAGACTCGATGTGTAAATCCCGAAACACATCAAAGGCTTGGCCCATAAACACATTATGGCCTTGGCCCGTATACAAGGGTAACTATATATGCATCATGGCCCATCCCACCTAGAAATCCATCCTCTACACACCAACCCGTACCAACCATCACACCTTGGGGATTTCTACAATCAACCCTCCAACCGCTACACACCATATCGACAATTTGTCGCCTTTGCCTCTTAAAGACCGATCATCAGTGACCTATGTGACAAAGCCACCGATCGCCATGCGACCTTAATAATACATCGTAGCATTTCGATAGGTGAGTCGCTCATCATAAAGACCGATCACTATGTGACCTATGTGGCAAAGCCACCGATTGCTATGCGACCTTCTTCCCCTTCATCATATCAATCCCATCCCATGCATACATACATGCGAATCAAAACAATATACTACCTAAAAGTTCACGATCTATCACATACATCGATACACATAGAGAAGTTTCTATGATTACGTGCTGGCATCCCTTGCCTACCCTTTTTGGGTAATCTGACTGTCTATACAGCCTTTTTCCGGCATTTAGCCCATAACATATATTTAGTACAAATTAATTAGTGTGTTAGAGATCTACACACTGATTCGCAGAGAACGACACTCTCTATGTCGACACTATCGTAAGTCGATACAACCGCTACTTGCCTAAGGTGTTGTTCGTAAGCGGTCCACAACCTTGGTGGCCAATCCCGTCATCGACGACACGGCTTCGTTTATTAAACTTAGGGATTCTCTCCTTTGCCTGATCCATATTTAATTCCATCACAAGTCCTTGTCAGAACTACTATGACAACATATGATCTTTAATCCACATCATAAAGTTAAGATCTCGTATGCGATGAACGAATCTAGTAAAAATCTAGGAAAAATCACCTTACCTTAAAATCCCGAAATTAGAGACTAGCGATTTCCGACTTTTAAATCTAGATGATCAGGTTTCCTTCAAATCCCGGAATGCCGCCCAAACGTAAAAGAGAGGAAATATTAGCTTCATTCGGCAGCCTTAACAACCAAGTGGCCATTCGGCCTTGTCTCTTAAAAACCGAAAGAGAGATTGAAGAGATAGGAAAATCAGCACTCACCTTAACGTAGAGAATTCGACTACCCCTTAGAGATTCCGGCTTTTTGAGAAGATCAGAAGAGAAGATGATTCGAAGAAATCTATAGAGATTCGGGTTTTAGAAGAAAGAAAAGAATAATGGGGTTTTCGACTTTTAGAAGAAAGAAGAGAATAATGGAGTTTTCGGCTTTTAGGAGAAAGAAGAGAAAAGAATAATGTGGTTTTCGGCTTTTAGAAGAAAGAAGAGAAAGAAAAGGTGGAAACCCTAAATGCCGAAAAATAAAGAAGAGAACTCTCCCTATTTATAGAAATTTTGGCACTCACCTATGAAAAACCGAAAGTGCCCTTCCTGATAACTAAAAATTAATCAAATAAAAAGGGAAAATTCGGCACCCCCTTTGCCACAAAGAAACCGATTTCTTCACTTCTCTAGGTGATGGAATTTCGGCCAACTCCTAGCCTTGTAGATAGCTCCTATCTTTTCTCCTTTTTTTTCCTTCCATATTATCAACTATATTATCTACATTATCCCATTCACATAAATCCTCCTATTTTTGAGCCTTGTTGCCGTCCACTCTACCTAACCCTAATGCCAAAATTTAGCTAACTTAAATTAAAAGAGTTGGGATCCATGTAACTTAAATTTGGGCCCCTTACTCCCTTGTGTGGCGTCACCTCCTTGCTCCCTAAGTGACGCCACTGACCACTGGGCCACAAGCCCATTTTGATATTTTAAACTCAGATACCACCTTTTAAACCCTATAGTGCCCAAACAAAAATTTAACTTAGGCTTCAGCCCAATTCTGAGCCCAATTTGGACCCCTAATGCTCAAATTAACTCATTACACATATTCACACATTAAATGCATAGGCCCAAAAATTCAGGATGTTACAGTTCTACCCCGCTTAAAGAAATTTCGTCCTCGAAATTTCCAACTAACTATTAATCATACTACCCAAGTCTCACCACTATGCTTTCGCTGCGAACTCTAATTCTAAAGCCAAAAGAAACACTTAGGATAATATGATAGAGTACGCACCGGTATTCGCATCTGGAGCGTCCTCGTCCCCTTGGCGACGTGCTGCATAGATCAAAGCTAGCTGCCTCGCCTCAGCATAACCTAGACCTCCACCTGAGGCTCTACGACCATATCCTGTGCCATTGCCACCATTGGCCTGACCACGACCCCTTGTACTCATTCTTCCGATTGACGTTTATCTGATTAAAATTTTTATGAATCATTAATTTCTTCCACTGATTATCCACTAATAGTCTTATGAATAGTAGTTTTAAGAGTAGTTCTTTCGAATTCGCAACTATAACTACAATTCAGTCTCAAGTTCATATCTCCTAGTTCTAGGAAGCACACACATACAATCATCAACCACCACATACAAGTAGCATTCACGAACTTACGTTCATCACCTAAGGGTATTTTCGTCATTTCACTACCCAGAGGTATTTTCGTAATTTATCCTACAGGGGTATTTTCGTAATTTTCCAAAATAGGGTTTCTTAGTGATTTTGCGAAATAAGGGTATTTTGGTAATTTTGCAATCCGGGGGTATTTCGGTAATTTTGCAATCTGGGGGTATTTCGATAATTTTACAAATCAAGGATATTTTGGTTATTTATAAATCAGGGGTAATTTAGTAGTTTTAAAAATAGAGTGGTGGGTCCCTTTCGGGTTTTAGTTATAAATTTTGGCCCGTCAACAAGTCCTCATGACTAAGGTGAACAAATACTACGCACTGTAGGATTCCAAATGAAGAGGAGGTGAGTCACTAGGATCGCTTAAATACCAAGCTCTCCCCGAATCCAATCCTAGACATGCGTATGCCTGTTGCCACACCCTATCTCGGCGACTTGTTCACAGGTTTGTTTGGTTGGATTAAATCTTATGAATTTAGAGAGTTGTTTAAACTAAGCCTAAAGTCCATCAATGTCTAATATACTAGCCACGTCCATCAAGGCCATCAAGCCCAACATACATATCACATCCAAAAGTTCGAATACTTACACCGTAGATCGGTGCCAGAGAGACTCGAAGGCCATTTCTCAACCCAAACTTTTCCAAATTCTTATCAACTTTAAAATAGTATTAGACCCATTTCATAGCCCGAGTTTTGAAATGGGCTCTGATACCAAAATGTAACACCCCAAACCCGGCCTATAAGTTTCGACCAGATCTGGTATGCTACGGGTTGTACGTTGAAAACTTTTGCTAAGTTGGTTTTAGTAAATCATAAGTTATTAGGCAAAATTCGAATAAACAAGTGACTTTTGAAAAGGAAACCTTGTATTATTATTATTTTGAATAATAAAACCTTTGACAAAGTTCTATAAGTTGCAAATATTAAAAACTAAGTAGTGAGTATAAACTATGGGGCCTTATTACATAAATGTTTCCAAAATTAAAAACTTAAGGAAACACCTAAATAATCTATAGGAATAAAAACTTGATGGCCCTCGAGTCCGCCTTTGCTCCCATGTCCACGATCTACCGCTCATCCGCAGTTAGGGAAAAATAATAGGGTGAGTCACCAAGACTCAAAGTGTGTAAATCCCGAAAACACATTAAAGGCTTGGCCCATAAACACATTATGGCATTGGCCCGTATACAAGGGTAACTATATATGCATCATGGCCCATCCCACCTAGAAATCCATCCTCTACACACCAACCCGCACTCAACCATCACACCTTGGGGATTTCTACAATCAACCCTCCAACCGCTACACACCATATCGACAAACCGTGTCTTTGCTCCTAAAAGACCGATCATCATCTGTGACCTATGTGGCAAACCCACCGATCGCCATGCGACCTTAATAATACATCATAGCATTTCGACAATGAGTCGTCATCATAAAGACCGATCACTATGTGACCTATGTGGCAAAGCCACCGATCACTATGCGACCTTCTTCCCCTTCATCATATCAATCCCATCCCATGCATACATACATGCAGAATCAAAACAATATACTACCTAAAAGTTCACAAATCTATCACATACATCGATACACATAGAGAAGTTTCTATGATTACGCACTGCATCCCTTGCCTACCCTTTTGGGTAATCCGACTGCCTATACAGCCTTTTTCCCGCTTTTAGCCCATAACATATATTTAGTATAGATTACTATACAGCCTTTTTCCGGCATTTAGCCCATAACATATATTTAGTACAGATTAATTAGTGTGTTAGAGATCTACACACCTGATTACCATTAAAACGACACTCTCTATGTCGACACTATCGTAAGTCGATACAAGCGCTACTTGCCTAAGGTGTTGTTCGTGGCTTCCGTCCACAACCTGTGGCCAATCCCGTTGTTGACACACACTGCTTTCTTAAACTTAGGGATTCTCTCCTTTGCTCGATCCATATTTAATTCCATCACAAGTCCTTGTCAGAACTACTATCACAACATATGATCTTTAATCCATATCATAAAGTTAAGATCTCGCATGTGATGAACGAATCTAGTGAAAATCTAGGGAAAATCACCTTACCTTAAAATCCCAAAATTAGAGACTAGCGATTTTCGGCTTTTAAATCTAGATGATCGAGTTTCCTTCAAATCTCGAAATGCCGCCAAACGCAAAAGAGAGAAATATTAGCTTCATTCTAAGCACTTTAACAACCAAGTGGCCATTCGGCCTTGTCTCTTAAAAACTGAAAGAGAGATTGAAGAGATAGGAAAATCGGCACTCACCTTAACGCAGAGAATTCGACTACCCCTTGGAGATTTCGGCTTTTTGAGAAGATCAGAAGAGAAGATGATTCGAAGAAATCTATAGAGATTCGATTTTTAGAAGAAAGAAAAGAATAATGGGGTTTTCGGCTTTTAGAAGAAAGAAGAGAATAATGGAGTTTTCGGCTTTTAGGAGAAAGAAGAGAAAATAATAATGGGGTTTTCGACTTTTAGAAGAAAGAAGAGAAAGAAAAGGTGGAAACCCTAAATGCCGAAAAATAAAGAAGAGAACTCTCTCTATTTATAGAAATTTTGGCACTCACCTATGAAAAACCGAAAGTGCCCTTCCTGATAACTAAAAATTAATCAAATAAAAAGAGAAAATTCGGCACCCCCTTTGCCATAAAGAAACCGATTTTTTCACTTCTCTAGGTGATGGAATTTCGGCCAACTCCTAGCCTTGTAGATAGCTCATATCTTTTCTCCTTTTTTTTTCCTTCCATATTATCAACTATATTATCTACATTATCCCATTCACATAAATCCTCCTATTTTTGAGCCTTGTTGCCGTCCACTCTACCTAACCCTAATGCTGAAATTTAGCTAACTTAAATTAAAAGAGTTGGGCTCCATGTAACTTAAATTTGGGCCCCTTACTCCCTTGTGTGGCATCACCTCCTTGCTCCCTAAGTGGCACCACTAACCACTGGGCCACAAGCCCATTTTGATATTTTAAACTCAGATACCACCTTTTAAACCCTATAGTGCCCAAACAAAAATTTAACTAAGGCTTCAGCCCAATCCTGAGCCCAATTTGGACCCCTAATGCTCAAGTTAACTCATTACACATATTCACCCATTAAATGCATAGGCCCAAAAATTCAGGACGTTACAGTGATGTTTTGTATCTCAAGGTAAGAATTTTCTAAAATAAAGATGTACCTAGCTTTAAAGTCATGAGATACTGTATCCTAACTTACTGGGTGTGGTATTCTTATTTCTTCGAGATAGGTAGTCTTGGTTTATTTTCAAATAAAGGATCTTATTTTAAACTTTTTTAAAATTTTAAACGTTTGGACATGATTTTATCGATTCGGTACCAATTTCTAGGCGTTACGAGGGTGCTAACCCTTCCTCGTACGTAACCGATTCCCGAACCCATTTTCTTGTTTTTTTTTGTAGACCAAAATCAAAATGTTTTAAAATAAAACGTTTTACAAGGTGACCCAATCACACCTAAGTAAAAAGGGATTGGTGGCGACTCCCATTTTTTATTTTTAAAGTTGATCCCCGTTTTTAAAACCCAATTTTAAAATGGTTTCGACAGCTTAGCGACTCCACTGGGGACCAATAAGAGAGTCAAGCCGAAAAATCGATTAATTATTGTCCAAATGTCAAAAATTTAAAAGTCTAAATTGAAAAGCCATGATTTTGTTTTCTTGCATATGATTCTATTTTATAAAATGTTTCTGCATTGCACTGCATGACCGTCGTGGTCGTACCTTTAAGTGGAAGCAAGAAGCTATGCCTTCGTGAGGTTTTCACCTCCGCATGGGCTAGTGGATTGCTTTCGGGATACATCTGTACCTATGTCTTCGTGAAGTTTTCACTTCCGCATGGCCATAGGGAAATATATTCCCCTGAATCGAACTCGGTCCGTATGAGCCTATAATGGGTGAGGATCAAGGAATCTGCTGGTTCAGATACCTCAACTGTAGAACTAAACCGCATTTAGTAAAACCCTAAGAGCTTACCTTAGGTAGAGCGATCCCAAATCTTAGTAGTTACCTAGATAGGTGTGTTTATTTCACTTGCTTTATATTTTATTCTGCGATACTAACTCATGGTGTTTCATTTTTTTGTTGTGCATGTCATTTCATTTTTCTAGAGGTATCGATTCACGGTCAATTTCTAAGTTAGAAAGCTGGTTATGGAGAACGGGTTCCTTGATAAAGTGGGAGACAATGCGGTTGTTCGCGCTTGGTCAGAGCAAACACAATTAGAGAAGGGGAATAGCTTAATTGATGGGTATGTGTCTGAACTTTGGGATTTTACTCGTATTAGTATTACGCAGAATGAGTTTAGAGAATTGAAGGATATATGGACTCAATGGGGTGATGAGGCAAAACAGCTGTTTTATCGTGATTATGGTGATCTACCTTACTTGTTAGATATCAAGGTAGATAAGCATCTATTTCGGGCTATGACTTAGTTTTGGAACTCTGCTTATAGCTGTTTCACTTTTGGAGAGATAGATTTAGTGCCCACACTGGAGGAGTATACGACCTTGCTTCGCTGTTCGAAGTTCCAAGCTGACAAGGTTTATTTTAGGGCTCCCAGTGTTCCGACTTTTGTAAAAAAATTGATGGGTATCACAGGGATGACTGAGCAGTGGGTTACAACTAGGATTCAAGAAAAAGGTGAAGGTAAATGCATACCTTGGGTGAGTTTGAGGGACTTGATTCTGACACATCCAGATGAAAAGAAGAAGATTGAAGTCTTTGCTTTATGTATTTATGGGTTGGTGATTTTCCCCAAAGCACTACGACATATAGACGAAGCGGTTACCGATTTGTTCGATCGACTTAACAAAGGAGCTACGCCTGTACCGACGATTTTAGTTGAGACATTCAGATCTTTGAATGCGTGTCGGAGAGCTGGTGAGGGAAGGTTCATTGGATGCGCACAGTTGCTATTGGTTTGGTTTCACAGCCATTTTTGGAGAGTTGACAGAGTTTCTTACCGAGTGTTCTCTGAAAGTTATTCCCCTTTAAAGGAGGCCGCAGCTACGACAAGGAGAGACGATCTATCAGAGGAAAGGTGGATGGAAATTCTTCAAAACCTCCGAGAGGAAGATGTTGAGTGGAGAGCCCCTTGGTTGGTTCCCGACGAAATCCTTTATCGTCTGCAGAATTTTGATTGGGTACCTCTACACAGGTGTGGGGGAGTCAGTGGGATATGCACCGTTGCTTGTACTAAGGCAATACAAAGCGGGGCCAGTTCATACAGGTAACGCATGGGTTAGCTCAAAGCAAATTCTCATATAAGGGGGAAAGTTATAAGAAGAGGGTTCTAGAGATTTCTAAGGCTTGGAAGCAGGCTCGCCGTATGAAGATAATGACTCGAGGACCGATAGCAACTCCGAAATATAACGAGTGGTTGAGAAAGAGGATCAACGATAACATTCCTAAGCCAAGTGTGGAGGGGGCTCGATCATTGAAGGAGTGTTTACAAGTCATCCCATCGGAGTTAGAGATTATAAAGTAAGATTTCGAAAGGCAAACTTTAGGGTTTGGAAAGAGGATAGAGAAGCTAGAAGAAGAGAAGATGTACTTGAAGCTAGATGTGGACACTCAGAAATTAGAAGCCGAGAAAGCAAGAAAGGAGAAAAGAAAGATTGAGGAAGATCGAGATAGCCTGAAGATTGAATATAAGAAGATGTGTCAATCTATGAATAATGCTGGATTGGGGAAGAATTCGGAACAGTGGCGACAAGAGGACCAAGAGGAAAAGGCCAAAGCTGGCTATTGGGAGAGAAAGTTTCGAGAAATGCAAGTGCAAAATGAGGCCTTAGAGAAGAACTTGACAGAAGGCCTAAACGAAAAGGGAGAGTTGCAAGCTAAAGTGGCTGAACTAGGACGGTCTCTTTATCACCATCGAAGTCGTAATTCCATGATCGAGCTAAATTCAAGCCTAAACAAGATCGAGGAAATGAAGGGCAGGATTGAAGAGTTAGAGTCGGCATTGCATAGTCACGAGCTCTGAATTGAGTTTCTGGAAACAAGAGAAGGACATTTGAAGGAAGAGCTCCACCATTCGCACGATCAAGTTAGAAATCGGGATCACCTCATGGGGGAAGCCATAGTTCAGATTCGAGAGGTAGCTGATCACATACATACTTTGGCAGCGCAGGCCGACGTATTGAGCATGAAGTACGAGCTACAGTCAGATCGTAGTCAGGAGCTAGTTTCATTATTAGGGAAAATTAAGACTTTAGGACTTAGGGCGAAAGCTTATTTGTAGTCCATTTTATGTAAAAGAATTTGTTTTCTAATAAAGTTTTCTAAAATGAAGTTGATCAGAATCGATGCCTCTTTGCATTCATGCATTTGCATTACATAACATCATATGCATTCAAATCCATAGAGAGAGTCTAATTAGTTTAAACTATAGGAGAGAGAGAGAAAGAAAATCTGGAAGCTGAACACCCTTACGGTACACGAGCTAAGTCAAGAAAAATGGACCAAAAAATGGAGCAATTCCAGAGAGATATGCAAGACCAGATGTAGGAACAGATGGTAAAGCTCCAGCAAGAGATGAGGGACCAGTTATTGGAGGCCCAAAAGAACATGATGGCCCAAATGGCCCAGATGATGAGTGGAATAATGGATAAGGGAAAGGGCCCTATAGTCAATGCTGAGGACCATGAGGATTTCCCTAGAGGATTCACTCCAACACATGTGTAAGCACAACATGAAGAATATCCTAGAAGGCCATCTGTCACAATCAGGCCTCAGCAAGGGCAAACTGACACTGGAATGCCTACAAATTTCAAAGTGGGCATGGGATCCAACCCAGGGGACAACCCCGCTAATCCTGTTGTCCCTAACTTAGACACGGTAGAAGGAGAGGGGATCAGAGTAGAATTTGCAAAACAGTTGGAGGATCGCTGTAGGTGGTTGGAGGAAAAATTCAAGGCTTTGGAGAATGCTGACCATCATCACGGTATTGACGCCAAGGACTTGAGTCTGGTCCCAGATTTGGTGCTTCCTTACAAATTCAAGATGCCAGAATTTGAGAAGTACAATGGAACTACTTGCCTTCAAGCCCACAAAGACGATGTTACGTAGGCGTATGACGGGCTATGTGAACAATGATCAACTTCTGATTCATTATTTTCAAGATAGTTTGATAGGAGCAGCGTCTAGGTGGTACAACCAACTCAGCCGCGCTAGCATTAGCTCCTGGAGGGACTTGGCCCAAGCCTTCATGAGGTAGTACAATCATGTCACAGATATGACGCCTGACCGAATCATGTTGCAAAACATGGAAAAGAAGTCAAACGAGAGTTTCAGGCAATACGCGCAGAGATGGAGGGAAATAGCCATGCAAGTTCAACCACCTCTCCTGGAGAAGGAAACCACTATGTTATTCATCAATACTCTAAAGCCACCATTTATCACTCATATGATAGGAAGCACTACTAAGAGCTTCGCGGATATAGTCATGGCGGGTGAAATGATAGAAAATGCCATAAGGGGTGGCAAGATTGAAGTAGGAGAGACCACTAGGAGATCTGCTCCTCGAAAAAAAGATAACGAGGTGAACAATGTAAGTGCGTACAACAAAGGGAACTCAAAGGCAGTTACTGTTAGTCAGCCTAAAGTAATTACTGCCGGGCAACCGGGGTCTACAAGGCAAGAATCAAGCCCCAGACAAAATGCTGAAAAAATCCAATTTACGCCAATCCCAATGACGTATAAGGAGCTGTATCATACTTTATTAGAAGAACGTATGGTATCCCCTTTTTATCTACAGCCATTACAACCCCCGTATCCTAAATGGTATGACTCAAACGCTTAATGTGATTACCATGCAGGAATAACGGGGCATTCAATAGAAAATTGTAATGCCTTTAAAAGGGTAGTTGAGAAGCTTCTTAAGTTGGGAGTTATTGAGTTGAATGATACACCCAGTGTGGAGAACTCATTGCCCAATCATGGGGATAAGGGAGTAAATGCGATTGGGAAAAATCTAATAAGATGGACCAAGGGGGATATCTCGGAAGTAAAGACCCCGCTAAGAATAATTTAGAGGGAAATGGCGAGAAAGGGGCTAATAAAATCAAGTCTCGAGGGAAGAAATGAAGAACCAAGGAACTACTGTGAGTTCCATGAAGCTGATGGACATGAAATCCAAGAATGTGCTAGGTTTAGGGCATTGGTACAGAGCCTTATGGATAATAAGGAGCTAGAGTTTTATGAAGAAGGCTCAGAGGGAGGACACATACATGCAACTAGGGGAGAATTGACAAGTGAAAAAGCCAATTATCTGAAAGTCATTATCTCCCGACCGAGGAATGCAGAAGGCGGAGCACGAATCGCGCCTAAAGTCATAATTCATAGACCTGTATCCTTTCCTTATAAGGATAACAAGATGGTACCATGGACTTACAATTGTAACATAGTGACACCGGGAATAGAAATCTCAGCTAATACTTCCAAGGAAGTTCAAAGAGAGGGATTTTATACACGAAATGGGAAGCGGTATGACTCGGTAAATGTCAGAGCGGAACCAGTAAAGGCAAAGGATGTGTCAATTGAGCCTGAGGAAGGACTTGATAACCTTATCAATGTACCTGTGAAGGAGGAAGAGGCTAAAAAATTTTTGAAATTCTTAAAGCACAGTAAATACAGTGTGGTGGAGCAGTTACGCAAACAACTGGCTCGTATTTCGGTGTTAGCCTTACTGTTAAGTTTGAAAGTTCATCGAGAAGCTTTGATGAAGGTGCTGAATGAGACATATGTTACTAAAGACATATCTGTCAATAAACTTGAACGATTAGTCAGTAACATAAGTGTCGATAATTTTATTTCCTTCAGTGATGATGAGATTCCACCTGGGGGCATGGGGTCAACCAAGGCCCTACATATAACCACTCGTTGTAAATGTTATACTTTACCAAGCGTGCTGATTGACAATGGATCAGCCTTGAATGTTCTACCATTAACGATACTGAAGAGGTTGCCAATAGATAGTTCTCACATGAAGACGTGCTAGAACATAGTGAGAGCGTTTGATGGTACTGAGAGAAGGGTTATGGGGAGAATTGACATACCGTTGCAGATTGGCCCAAACACATACGAGGTGGACTTTTTGGTGATGGATATAAAGCCCTCATACAATTGCTTGCTAGGAAGGCCCTGGATTCATTCAGCAGGAGCGGTGCCCTCATCTCTTCATCAAAAACTGAAGCTAGTGACGGATGGTCGACTGGTCACTATAAATACGGAAGAGGACATTATAGCGGCTATTACCAATGATGCGCCATATGTAGAGACAAATGAGGAAGCCATCGAATGTTCATTCCGTTCTTTAGAGTTCGTCAATGCAACATTCATCTCGGAAGGGAGTAAAGTCCCTGTGCCTAAGATATCCAAGACCACGAGAATTGGTCTGCAAATGATGATAGGGAGAGGAGCCTTACCAGGGAAAGGATTGGGCAGATACCTCCAGGGGGATATTCAAGTACCGATGTTGAAGGAGAAGAGAGATCGTTTTGGCTTGGGTTTTAGGCCAGATGTTAAACAAAGAAGGAAAGACATAGAGAAGAAGCAGGAGAGAAGAAGGGCACGCTTGAACGGAAAAGATGCCCAGTGGAAATCGATGATATTCCCTCACATATCGCAGACCTTTGTATCAGAAGGGATAATTCACCCTAAGAGAGGGTTATTGGAAAGTCCTCGCATCAATGCCATACATGAGGAAGAAGCTGAGCAAAGAAACCTGATGGGCATTCGCCCTTATGAACTTGGAAGCGTTTTGGACAATTGGACTGCAGAGGAACTTCTTGTAGTTTTTAGAAATTTTACAGAGTAACATTCAGAACGCTCTTGTCGTTTTTAGCCTAGGAACAATAAGATTTCTTTTGTGAAATAGGCTCATGTTCAGAAGTTGTTATTTCAATAAAATACGTTTTGATAATTAACTTGAGCAAATATTCTTTCATTCTTTTGACTTTTAATTTTCATTCCAAATTTTTCATTCATATCATGTGAATAATTGTCCTCGAATTCATTTGTTCTTTGTACATTCTTTCGTACCCATTACAGGTCCTTAGATATCAATGACATGAGCAATGATAATACGGATCCAGAGGTCCATTTTGAGCAAGATATTTGTTTAGAGGAATATCGGGATTTTGAAGATGACCAAGATTGTGACTTATCTCCAGATTTGTTAAGAATGGTAAAGCAAGAGGAAAAACAGATCTTGCCCCATTAAGAAGAAATAAATAATATAACCTTGGAAGAAGGAAAGGTTGTGAAAATTGGGACGCGCATAGTCAAGGAGACGAGACAAGATCTTATTGAGTTATTGCGAGAGTTTAAAGATGTCTTTGCGTGGTCATACCAAGATATGCCTGGGTTAAGTACTGATATTGTGGTACATTGCCTTCCCATCAGAGAAGAATGCAAGCCAGTTCAGCAAAAGCTACGAAGGATGAGGCCTGATATAGTGTTGAAAATAAAAGAAGAAGTCCAGAAACAGTTTGATGCTGGTTTTCTACAAGTGGTCAAGTACTCGGAATGGGTTGCCAATATTGTGCATGTCCCTAAGAAGGACGAAAAGGTCCGGGTGTGTGTAGATTACAGGGATCTAAATAAAGCTAGCCCAAAAGACAATTTTCCTTTGCCGCATATCGACACGTTGGTGGACAATACGGCAGGATTTTCATTGTTTTCCTTCATGGATGGCTTCTCAGGGTACAATCAGATCAAGATGCACCCCGAGGATATGGAAAAAACTACCTTCATAACACTATGGGGTACATTCTGTTATAAAGTAATGCCTTTTGGACTAAAGAATCTTGGGGCAACATATCAAAGGGCCATGGTTACATTGTTCCACGACATGATGCACAAGGAGATTGAGGTGTATGTTAATGATATGATTGCCAAATCTCGAACAGAAAAAGAACACATCGAAGTCTTAAAGAAGTTATTTTTGAGATTGAGGAAATTTCAACTGAAACTCAATCCAGCAAAGTGTACTTTCGGTGCTCGGTCAGGAAAGTTACTGGGTTTTGTAGTCAGCAAGAAAGGAATTGAAGTTGATTCAAACAAAGTTAAAGCTATACAAGAATTGCCTCCACCGCGCACTCAGAAGGAAGTCCGAGGTTTTCTTGGAAGGTTAAATTACATTGCTCGATTCATTTCACAGTTAATGGAGAAATGTGATCCCATATTTCGTCTTCTCAAGAAACACAATCCAGGTGTATGGGACGATGAATGTCAGAGAGCTTTTGATAAAGTCAAAATGTATCTGTCAAATGCACCAGTATTATCCCCGCCTAATCTAGATAAACCATTAATACTATATTTGTCGGTATTCAACAACTCCATGGGATGTGTGCTGGGGCAACACGATGAGACAGGAAGAAAAGAAAAGGCGATATACTATCTCAGCAAAAAGTTCACTGATTGTGAAATGAGGTATTCGTCAATCGAGAAATTGTGTTACGCCTTGATTTGGACAACTAGGAGGTTGAGGCAGTATATGCTATATCATACTACTTGGTTGATTTCGAAGCTTGATCCGTTAAAGTATATGATGGAGTCCACTGCTTTAAATGGGAGGATGGCTAGGTGGCAGATTTTGCTATATGAATTTGATATAGTCTATGTGAGTCAAAAGGCTATAAAAGGAAGTGCAGTAGCAGAATTTTTGGCTAGCAGAGCTTTGGAGGATTATGAACCTTTGAAATTTGATTTCCCAAATGAGGAATTGATGTATGTGGCAAATACTGAAGATTGTCGGTGGAAGCTGAATTTTGATGGAGCATCGAATGCTATGGGAAATGGAATTGGGGCGGTCTTGGTATCCCCTGGTGGTGATTATTATCCATTCACGTGTAGATTGGATTTTGACTGCACAAATAACATGGCAGAATATGAAGCATGCATCATGGGACTTCGAGCAGCCTTAGAACGCAAGATCAGAGTGCTAGAAGTATACGGAGATTCTGCCTTGGTAATTTACCAACTTAAAGGAGAGTGGGAGACAAGAGATCCCAAACTAATTGATTACCGAAAAATAGTTCTGGGACTGATTGAGGAATTTGATGACATCACCTTCAATTATCTCCCGCGCGATGAAAATCAGATGGCGGATGCTCTGGCAACTTTGGCTTCTATGATTAAAGTAAACAGATCCGAAGATATGAGGCCCATTCAAATGAGCATCTTCGAGGTTTCAGCTCATTGTTATGACATAGAAGAAGAAGAAAAAGATGACCACCCTTGGTATCAGGATGTATTGTGATATGTGAAAAATCGCGAATACCCGGATAATGCCACTGAGAATGAGAAAAGGACTTTAAGAAGAATGGCCTCTGATTATGTCTTGGATGGAGATATCTTATACAAAAAGAGAAAAGATCAAGTGCTATTGAGATGTGTTGATGCTGTTGAAGCCAAGCAAATCCTTGAAGAAGTTCATGAGGCGTTTGTGGAACACACGCTAACAGGATTCACAATGGCGAGATTGATAATGAGATTTGGGTATTATTGGTCCACCATGGAAGGTGATTGTATTAATTATGCTAAGAGATGTCATAAATGCCAGATTTACGGAGATAAAATTCATGTGCCTCCGTCACCTTTGCATGTTATGACTTCTCCATGGCCTTTTTCCATGTGGGGTATGGATGTTATTGGACCAATCTCACCAAAAGCTTCGAACGGGCATCGGTTCATCTTTGTAGTGATTGACTACTTTACGAAATGGGTAGAAGCTGCTTCATATGCTAACGTTACTAAGTCAGCGGTTAGCCGATTCTTGAAGAAGGAGATTATTTGTCGATATGGAATGCCTGAGAGGATCATATCAGACAACGCGTTGAACTTGAACAACAGTTCGATAGCAGAAATTTGTAACCAATTTGGGATCAAACACCATAACTCGTCTCCATATCGTCCGAAAATGAATGGGGTAGTGGAAGCGACTAACAAAAACATCAAGAGGATAGTAGGGAAAATGACTGAGACTTACAAGGATTGGCATGGGAAACTACCGTTTACACTCTATGCTTATCGAACGTCGGTCAGAACTTCTACTGGGGCAACGCCTTATTCATTGGTATATGGGATGGAGGTTGTCCTACCCATTGAAGTGGAAATTCCTTCTCTTCGAGTGCTGTCAGAAATAAAGTTGGATGAAGCTGAATGGATTCAGGCTCGATATGATCAGTTGAACTTGATTGAAGAAAAGAGACTAAGGGTTATTCGTCATGGTCAGATGTACCAAAAATGAATGATGCGAGCCTATAATAAGAAAGTTCGCCCAAGAGAATTTCATGAGGGAGACCTTATACTGAAAAAGATCCTTCCAATACAAAAAGATTTCAGAGGAAAATGGATGCCGAATTGGGAAGGACCATATGTCGTGAAGAAGGCTTTCTCTGGAGGAGCACTGATCCTGACCGAAATGGATGGGAAAAGTTTACCCAATCCTGTGAACTCGAATTCAGTAAATAAATACTTTGCTTGAAAAGGAGATGAGGCCAAAGTGAAAACCCGCAAAGGGTGCTTTGAGTTTCGCAAAAAAAAAAAGGAGAGGCCAAGGTGAAAACCCGCAAAGGGCACATTGAGACCAAAGGGGTTTTGAGTTGAAAACCCGAAAAAGGCGACTCAAATTCTGAATGGACGCGCAGTCATCTCGTTACACTTTAAACAACAATGAAAGGAAGAATGTCGCATACTGGGGCATCAACAAAATACTCTGGGTCTTCTAAGCACATGTGGAACTCAAGGCAGTCTTCATAAAGTTTGTATATAGAAGCTCAATCGGCGATATCTAGGGCATTTGATTTTTGTCCTATTCATTTTACTATCTTTGGATTCTTTTTCTTCTCAAAGATATGTTCCAGTTATTTTTTTCTTTGTAATCTTTTTACAAATTTATTCAAATTTTAATCCTTCTTTTGAGATTAATTTATTTGTTACCCATTATTCATAAATGTGTTGCATTGAAATAATGATTGATGAACTAATAATTTCACAAAAAGAAGTTTTACATATTACTGTGGAAATTTCTAAATAAGACAAGGAGCCAAAACAGGACAATTGTTTAGAATTTCCATGTACATAGAAATATTTGAGAAAGAAGAGTCTGGATAGAGACTATTTCTCTGAGTTCTTTGTCCAATTGATAAGTGGCGTGATGTCATCAGATCGTGACACTTGGGGGTGGTGCGATGGACTAAGAAACCCTAAATTATGGTGGAATGGGTTGAATTTGAAATAAACCCTATACCCTAAAATTTGCAGAAGGATTAGATTGAAAGAGTTTCGACTCTCAATATGGTAGGATGGAACAAGCCTTGTGTTCTCAGGATCTAAGCAAAGTTGACACGGAAATTACATTGGGACAAGCTGGTCAAGCAAAACGTGATTAATGAACAAAAATGAAGAACAAATGAGTGATAACACCTAGAGTAGGAATCATACTCATAACATTTTTGTATCATAACAAATTTCGTTAGGTGCATTTGATTCATTCCGGTCATTCTAATCCTAGTCACTTTCATGACATGTTGCATTCATATCACTCATAACACATGAAACCGAGTCTATGTCCTTCAGTATACGGTGTAGTGATATCGGTGAGGTTTCAGATCTTATCTTCCTGAAGTTGCAGGAAGCAGATCAAAAGACACTTTCAGTCTTATCTCTCTGAAGTTGTAGTAGAGCAGATTGAAGAAAGAAGATCTTATCTTCCTAAAGTTGTAGGAAGCAGATCGAAGACGTTTTAGTCTTATCTCCCTGAGGTTGCAGCGGAGTAGACTACAAACAGAAGATTTTATCTCCCTGAAGTTGCAGTGGAGCAAATCAAAAGTAGAAGATCTTATCTTCCTGAAGTTGTAGGAAGTAGATCAATAGACACTTTCAGTCTTATCTCTCTGAAGTTGTAGTAGAGCAGATTGAAGAAAGAAGATCTTATCTTCCTAAAGTTGTAGGAAGCAGATTGAAGACGTTTTAGTCTTATCTCCCTGAGGTTGCAGCGGAGTAGACTAAAAATAGAAGATTTTATCTCCCTGAAGTTGCAATGGAGCAAATCGAAAGTAGAAGATCTTATCTTCCTGAAGTTGTAGGAAGCAGATCGAAGACGTTTTAGTCTTATCTCCCTGAGGTTGCAGCGGAGTAGACTACAAACAGAAGATTCTATCTCCCTGAAGTTGCAGTGGAGCAAATCGAAAATAGAAGATCTTATCTTCCTGAAGTTGCAGGAAGTAGATCGAAGACCTGATCTCCCTGAAGTTGCAGTGGAGCAGATAGAAGATAGAAGATCTTATCTTCTTGAAGTTGCAGGAAGCAGATCAAAAGCATTTTTTTCAACCTTATCTCCCTGAAGTTGAAGCGGAGTAGATTGAAGACAAAAGATTTTATCTCCTGAAGTTGCAGGAAGCAGATCAAAAGCATTTTTTTTCAACCTTATCTCCCTGAAGTTGCAGCGGAGTAGATTAAAGACAGAAGATTTTATCTCCTGAAGTTGCAGGAAGCAGATCAAAGATTTTATCTCCCTGAAGTTACAGCGGAGCAAATCGAAAAAGAACATCTTATCTTCCTGAAGTTGTAGGAAGCAGATCAAAAGCACTTTTAGCTTTATCTCCCTGGATTCTCAATAGAGTTTGAAGTCATTTGAAGAAGACCAAGAAGCCAAGGCTCCATCAAGACCGGGCAAAATTGGTCCTTTTATAGTCTTTGCTCTATTCTTGTTTCACAACAATGAGCAAAGAGGGGCAGCTGTAATAACCCATTTTGCATGGCCCATAAAATCAGAATAAAACAAAAATAAATAAATGTTCAGTGTCCTTTTACAGAGCCCAATCCAGAGGCCCAATTCTTAGACAAATTACCCAACAGCAGATTACCCAATCTAAACCTGTGGCCTAATACCCACTTACAGACCTTAAACTTAGCCCAACCTATAGCCCAAACCTAATGGCCCAAAATTGTTTCAGAAACTGGAAACCTTGAAACCCTAGGTTTCCAGTTGCGCCGCAAGGGTCAGAAACCCAATCGTCACGCCACAATGTCTGGAGCCTAATCGTCGCAGCTGGAGTCCGATCGTCGCACCTTCGCAGCCACTAGAATCCCCTCGATAGCGCTGCCATTCTCGCGCCTGGTCCTCACCGCGAAATCGTTGTCATTAACCTGCAAAGAAAGGAAAGCACCCAAAGCAGAAAGGGACAAATTGCAGCAAAAAAGGAAAGAATAGATGTAAAAAGATATGTTTTCCTTTTTTTTGTTTTATTTTTGGGGTTATAAAACCCCTTTGAAAATCTATAATAGGGACCAGAGGGAGAGACACAGAATTTTTGGGGAGAAAAAAATAGAGATACAAACACACAAACACAGAAAAAACACACAAACATACGAGTTCATAGATTGGCGCAAAGTCAGTAGGCTCAAAGCATTGTCAAAAAGAAATTTCACAGAGGAGTAAAATATTTTGATTTCACAGAGGTGACTTCTTGTTCTGTTTACTTTTTATTTTATTTTTTTTTATTTATATATCTATATGTTTGCGCAAATATAACTATTTTTTGAAAAGAAAAGTATAAAAGAGAAGAGATTACCTTTCGAAGCGAACGAAACCAGAAATTTTAGGCCTCCGGCCACCGACCATGGAGGCTCGTGTGGCGCGTGGCGAAGAAACCAGGCGATCAGAGCTCAGGGACGAGACGAGGATTTCAGAGGACATTTCGAAGTTTTTTTTAACTCAGGCTTAAAATGAAGTTTTTTTTTTAAAACACTGACTTATATAGAAAAAGGAGAACGATGTCGTTTTGGATTAGCAGGATCCGCGTGCCAACCCGAAGACCCGACCAGGATCCGCGTGTTTTTGGAAAAAGGGAAAATTATCCTTTTAATCCCTCCGCTATTTTATTAATTTTAATTATGTCCTATTAACTATTTTTTTTAAAAAAAAATTAACCCTGGAAATCTGTTTACATTTCAATTTAATCCTTTTTTCTTTTAAATTTTCTTTATATATATATATTAAATTGGTATTTTATTTTTTCAGTTATATATACTAATTTATTAAATCATAAATATCTATTATTTTGTCTAATTATATTTTGATTACATATTATTTTTTAGTGTTTATATATATATATATATATATATATTAGATATTATATTATATTTTTTAAATGCTACATATTATATAAAATTATATCATATATTTGGTTAAAATTATTTATCACATATTCATTTTTAATATTTTTTAAATTATTATATATTTTTAGCACATTGTTTATATTGTTATCTTTTTATTTATTTATTTAAATTTGCATGAAAGGTGTCTATAGTTAATTTTATAGTTTATTATGTTTGTCTATACTTCATCATATATTTGTAATTGCTTTAATATAGGAATTATTATTCGTAGTATTTCATATTATTATTGCTTATCTTAAATGTTAGCATGTTGTAATTGTTTTTCGATATTGTACAAATGCAAAATTACCACATGGTTATGGTTGTTTTAAAGAAAAATACATTTTCACAAAATTAATATTTTATTTAAAGATTTAAAAAATAAGGCAATATTTTGGTATTTAGAAATTCAGAAGATAGTGCCCTAACGTGTTGGGTGCGATTTTCTGTTTGGCTAAATAACTAAATATCCTTTTAACAAGTTTTGTAAATTATGAGATGATTTTGATTATGAAGGTTTTAAAATATCATGTCCTAACGTGTTGGATGTGATGTTTATATTCCTTCGGAACAAAAAAGTCTCAAATTTTTAAATTGCTCGAAGTCTCTTTAAAGAAATCATATTTTTAAATACTTTTAAATTTTAAACATTTGGACATGATTTTATCGATTAGGTACCAAATTTTGGGCGTTATGAGGGTGCTAATCCTTCCTCATACGTAACCGACTCCCGAACCCGTTTTTCTTGTTTTTCGTAGACCAAAATTAAATGTTTTAAAATAAAATATTTTACAAGGTGATCCAATCACACCTAAGTAAAAAAGATTGGTGGCGACTCCAATTTTCGTTTTTCAAAAGTCGATCCCCATTTTTCAAAACTCGATTAATCGTTATTTCAATGAAAAATGCTTGAAAAAGATCATGGTAGTCAAGGTTGAGATTTATTGGGAGCAAAGCTCCAAATGAATAGATTAATCAAAATAGTAAATTTGCTTAAATACAAAATGAATAAGGTGAAAATAGGTGCCCTAGATATCATATCATGAGCTTCTTCGCACTAACTTCTCGAGGACCCTTTTGAACGTGATATGTGTTTCGGAGATCCAAAATACTTTGTTGATGCCCCAAGACGTGACATCCCTCTTCTTTGTTAATTCAGGGATAACAAGACTACTACATGCCCCATCTTTGATCAAAATTTGAATTACCTTTTCCGGGTTTTCAACTCAAAAACCCCTTTGGTCTCAAGATGCCCTTTGCGGGTTTTCGCCTTGGCCTCTCCTTTTTTTTTAGGTGAAGTACTTCTTGACTGAATCTGAATTCTCAAGATTGGGCAAGTTCTTTTTATCCATCTCAGTCAAAATCAGCGCTCATCCAGAAAAGGTTTTCTTCACCACATAAGGTCCTTATCAGTTTGGCATCCACTTTCCTCTGAAGTCCTTTTGTATAGGAAGGATCTTTTTCAATACTAGGTCCCCCTCATGGAACTCTCTGGGACGAACCTTTTTGTTATAAGCTCACATCATTCGTTTTTAGTACATCTGACCATGACGGATGGCTTTCAACCTTTTCTCTTCAATCAAGTTTAGCTGATCATATCGGGATTGGATCCATTCTGCTTCATCCAACTTCAATTCTGCCAAAACTCGGAGAGAAGGAATCTCAACTTCAATGGGTAAAATCGCCTCCATTCCATAGACCAAAGAGAAAGGCGTTACCCCGGTGGAGGTCCTAACAGATGTTCGATAAGCATAGAGGGCAAATGGTAACTTCTCATGCCAATCTTTATAAGTCTCAGTCATTTTCCTTACGATCTTCTTAATGTTCTTATTGGCTACCTCCACTGCACCATTCATTTTTGGGAGATATGGTGATGAGTTGTGGTGCTTGATCTTGAATTGACTACAGACCTCCGCTATTGTACTGTTGTTCAAGTTCAATGCATTGTCAGAGATGATCCTTTCTGGCATTCCATACCGACATATGATTTCCTTCTTCAAGAATTTGCTAACTGCCTACTTCGTGACATTGGCGTAAGAAGTGGCCTCTACCCACTTGGTGAAGTAATCGATGACCACAAAGTTGAATCGATGCCCATTAGAAGCTTTTGGTGATATCGACCCAATGACATCCATGCCCCACATAGAGAAAGGCCACGGAGAAGTCATGACATGAAGAGGTGAACAAGGCAATGAATTTTTTCTCCATAAATTTGGCACTTACAGCATCTCTTGGCATAATTAATACAATCCCCGAATCTCATGATTTGTCTGGCCATTGTAAAACCATTGGCATGTGTTCCGCATACACCCTCGTGGACTTCTTCCAAGATTTTCTTAGCCTCGACAACGTCTAAACATCTTAGTAACACCTGATCCTTTCTTCTTTTATATAGGATCTCTCCATCTAAGACATAGTCACTGGCCAGTCTTCTCAACGTCCTTTTATCATTCTCAGTTGCTTGGTCAGGGTATTCACGATTCTTTACATATCGCAGTATATCGTGGTACCAAGGGTGATCGTCCTCTTCTTCTTCTTCTTCTTCTTCTTCTTCGATGTTGTAACAATGAGCCGGAGTCTCATAAATACTCATCTGGATAGGTTTTACATCCTCTTGTTTATTTACTTTGACCATCGAATCCAAGGTAGCCAAAGTGTCAGCCATCTGATTTTCATCTCGTGAAAGATAGCAGAAGGTGATGTCATCAAACTATTCAATTAGCTCCAGAACCAGCCTTCAATAATTGATCAACTTGAGGTCTCTCGTCTTCTATTCACCTTTGAGTTGATAGATCACTAGTGCAGAATCTCCATATACCTCTAGCACTTTGATCTTACGTTCTATGGCTGCACGGATGCCCATGATGCATGCTTCATATTTTTCCATATTATTCGTGCAGTCAAAATCCAATTTACTAGTGAATGGATAATGATCTCCTTTTGGGGATACCAGGACTGCCCCAATTCTGTTACCCACAGTGTTTGAGGCTCCATCGAAGTTTAGCTTCCAAGGATGACCTTCCTGAGGGTCTTCTTCAGTGGTTGCAACATACATTAGATCTTCATTCGAAAAATCAAAGTTTAAAGGCTCGTAATCTTCTAGAGCTCTACTGGCCAAAAAATCTGCTATTGCGCTCCCTTTTATAGCCTTTTGATTCACATAGGCTATGTCGAATTTGGAAAGCAGGATTTTCCATCGGGCCATTCTTCCATTCAAAGCGATCGACTCCATCATGTACTTTAAAGGATCGAGTTTTGAGATGAGCCAAGTTGTGTGGTACAACATATACTGTCTCAGTCTTCGGGTTGTCCAGATCAAGGCGCAACACAGCTTCTCGATCGGCGAATATCTTGTCTCACATTCAGTGAATTTCTTACTGATATAGTATATTGCTATTTATTTTCTCCCTGATTCATCATGTTGGCCAACCACACATCCCATGGAATTCCCGAATACTGCCAAGTACAGTATCAGCGGCCTATCTGGGCTGAGAGGCATCAACACTGGGGCATTGGACAGATAATGTTTGACCCTGTCAAAAGTTTTCTGGCACTCCTCATCCCAAACACCTGGATTGTGTTTCTTAAGGAGACGGAATATGGGGTCGCATTTCTCAGTTAGTTGTGAAATGAACCGGGCGATGTAATTTAGTCTTCCTAGGAAACCTCAAACTTCTTTTTGAGTGCGTGGTGAAGGCAATTCCCGTATAGCCTTTACTTTATCTAGGTCGATCTCGATCCCCTTTTCACTGATTACAAATCCTAACAATTTTCCCGACCTAGACCCGAAAGTACATTTTGCTGGATCTAGCTTCAGTTGGAATTTTCTCAATCTCAAGAACAATTTCCTCAAGAATTGTACATGTTCTTTCACTGTTCGGGACTTTGCGATTATATCATCAACATAAACTTTGATTTCTTTGTGCATCATGTCATGAAACAAGGTTACCATGGCTCTTTGGTACGTTGCTCCGCGTTTTTCAGTCCAAATGGCATAACTTCGTAGCAAAATGTTCCCCACATGGTTACGAATGTGGTTTTCTCCATGTTTTCAGGATGCGTTTTTATCTGGTTGTATCTCGAGAAACCATCCATGAAGGAGAACAGGGAGTAACTTGCTGTGTTGTCCACTAAAGTGTCGATATAAGGCAATGGGAAATTATCTTTCGGGCTGGCTTTGTTCAAGTCCCTGTAGTCTACGTACATTCGTACTTTTCCATCTTTTTTAGGGACGGGGATGATATTGGCTACCCATTCTGAGTATTTAACCACTTGTAAGAAACCAGCATCGAATTACCTCTTGACTTCCTCTTTTATCTTCAGTAAAACATCGGGCCTCATCCTTCAGAGCTTCTGTTGAACTGGCTTGCACTCTTCTTTTATGGGGAGCCGGTGTACCACGATATCAGTACTTAACTCCGGCATGTCTTGATATGACCATGCGGAGACATCCTTGAATTCTTGGAGTAACTCAGTGAGGTCTCGCTTTGTCTCTGCGACAATGCAAGCTCCGATCTTCACATCTTTTTCCTCTCCTAAGCTCACAATTTCTACTGACTCTTTGTAAGGTAGGATTTGTTTCTCATCTTGTTCTACCATCTTCAACAAATCAGGAGATAGATTACAATCTCGATCATCTTCAAAATCCTGAGAATCCTCCATACGCATATCTTGCTCAAAAGGAGACTCTGAGTTAGTAGCAGCGTCGCTCATATCATTGATATCTGAAGACCTGTTATAAGGATGAAGAAAAATCCAAATAATAAAAGAATCTAAGAATAATTGTCTATATGGTATGATTATGAATGAAATGAAAAGAATAAAAGAATATTTGCTCATGATGATACGCAAAGATGCATTTTATTGAAATAAAGATGTTGGACATAAGCCTATTTCACAAAAGGATTCTTATTGCTCCTAGGCTTAGAGCAATAAGCGTGTTTTGAACATTACTCTGAATTAGCTCTAAAAACTACAGGAATCTCTTCCGCAGTCGAATTGTTCAGAACACTTCCAGGTACATAGGGTCGGATGCCAGATAAATTTTCTCCTCCAATTCTTTCTTCGGATATGGCGTTGATGTTTAGATTTCCCAACATTTTTTCAGCGGTCTCTTTTCTTGACATCTTCCGTTCAGGGTGAATAGTTCCTCCTGACAAGAAAGTTCTAAATATATGGGGAAAGGTCATCGGTTCCCACTTGACCTGGATATATGGGTGAATAGTTTCGCGCTCTTCTCCTTTCTTGTTTCTTCTCCAGCTCTCTCTTTTTTTTGCCTCGCATCTAGCTTGTATCTTAAGCCAAAGCGGTCTCGTTTGTCCATAAGCATAGGTGTCTCGACCCTTCCTTGTAGGTATTTTCCAAGTCCTCTCCCAGGCAAGGCTCTTTTCCCGACCGTCAGTTATTGGCCCATCTTTGTAGTTTTGGAGATTTTGGGCATTGGGGTCTTGTTCCCTTCGACAATGAATGTTGCATTAACAAATTCTAACAATCGAAAGGAACATTCTATCACTTCATCGTCTATCCCTACGTATGGCGCGTCACTGGTTACGGATGTAATAATGTCTTCTTTCGCGTTTATCGTTACCAGTCGACCCTCAGTTACCAACTTTAGCTTTTGGTGCAGAGATGACGGTACTGCCCTAGCCGAGTGAATCCAAGGCTTCCCCAACAAACAATTATAAGAAGGCTTAATGTCCATCACCAAGAAATCTACTTCATACGTGTTTGGACCAATCAAGAGAGGTATCCCAATCCTTCCCATCACCCTCCGTTTGGTTCCATCGAATGCTCTCACTATGTTTTGACACGTCTTCATATGAGAGTTATCCACAGGCAACCTATTCAGTGTAGATAGGGTCAAGACATTTAGTGCAGATCCATTATCAATTAACACCCCTGGCAATGTATATCCTTTGCAGCGGGTGGTGATGTGAAGAGCCTTTGTAGATCCCATGCGCCCCGGAGGCATCTCATCATCATTGAAGAAGATGAAGTTGTCAGCACTTATATTATTGACTAGGCGGTCCAGCTTGTTTACAGAGATATTGTTAGTAACATAAGTTTCATTTAGCACTTTCATCAACGTGCTACTATGTGTCTCCGAACTTAAGAGCAAGGCTAGTACTGAGATACGAACCGGTTATTTGTGTAGCTGTTCTACAACGCTGTACTCGCTATGCTTTAAGAATTTTAAGAATTCCCTAGCCTCGTTCTCAGTTACCGGCTTATTAATGAGCGATTCAGGTCTGGCCATCTTTTCTTTCTTTTGTTTAGCCGCCAAGGCTTTTCCTTTTACAGGCTCAGCTCATGTATTTGATGTATCATAGCGCCTTCCACTGCGAGTGTAGAAACCCACATCTTGGCCTTCTTCTGAAGCACTAATTGGGTTCTCTTCTCCCGGGATCATCACGTTGCAGTCATAATTCTAGGGAACCCTCTTGCTATCCTTGTAGGGAAAGGCTACAGGTTTCTAGATTATGACCCTTGGTGCCATTTGTACTCCGGCTTCATTGCTTCTAGGTCGTGAAATAATAACCACAGGGTGGTTGACTTTATAGACCTTCTCTGTTGACCCCTCTTCTGAGGCGCACACATCTTCTCTCTCGGAGCCCATAGCATATTCAAAGAATTCTAGCTCCTTATTGTCCATAAGATTTTGCACTAAGGCCCTGAATTGAATGCACTCCTGGATCTCATGACCCCCCTTAGCATGGAACCCACAGTAGTTCCTCATCCCTTCAAGTCTCTCTTCTGAATCTTGTTTGATTAATCCTCCCTCTACCATTTTCTTCCAAACCTATTTTAGTGGGGTTTTTACTTCCGTTACATCCACATTGATTCTCTTCCCTTGATAAACCATAATTTACACATATTTTAACCCCATGCTTAGCTTACTTTTGGATGAATTTTGATTGAATTTGATGAATTCGATGCTCCTAATCTTTTAATTTCATGTTTTATACTCAAGAGAGCTTAGGAAGTCGAAAAGGACGAGAAACGGGCCAAAATGGGGCAAAATGGGCCTACCTAGGAAATTAACACGGCTGGACCATTGGCCACGGCCGTGTGTCACGAGCAGGATCAACCACGGCCTGGACTATCAACCACGGGCAGATCACACGACCGTGTGTGGCGAGCAAAATTGACCACGACCGAAGGAGTCCACCACGAGTGTGTCCCTGCCGAAATCAAGATGAATTCTATTCAGAATGGGATACTTGTGGGCCAAGTAAGGCACCTCAAAGCCTATATAAACACCCTAGGAGGCAACCTGAAGAGAGAGCTGGAGAGGACGTCGAATAGACGTCGAGTAGAAGGAGAAAATACTCCAAGACAGACGTCGGGAACAGCTTAGGAGAAGGATCTCCATCAAGACTAAAGATCTCCCATCAAGTTCTTTAGAAGTTTTTGGGTTTCTTTATGTTTTGTTGTTTTTCCTATTTTATGATGTTTCCCTCTTTTAGTATGAACTAAATCCCTTAAATATCTAAGGGGATGAAACCTAAGACAGATCTTATTATTATTTGATTTATGAGATAAATATTTGTGCTTATTCTTAATTGTGAGTTCTTATGCTTGTTTTTGATAATTCAGGTTATTAATTCAAGTCGAATGTGCTTATTCAGTGGAGCAAAAGCCCCTGTCTAAGAGTAGATCAACACAATTAAGTGGAGTTGATTGCAACCCTAGACATAGGGAGACAAAAATCTGTCGGATTAGGGTCAAACCTAATAAGGGAATCCATAGATCGAGTTAATGCGACAATAGGGGTTTTAATTAGAAAGAGATTTCAATTAATCAACCTAGAGTCAGTTGTTAGTAGCCTCGAGAGAGGTATTAATATAATTTAGGGATTTCTACGGATTAAGCCAAGTGAATAAATAGCATGAATCAAAAGTAATAAGTGAAGTCTAGGTGGATTCTTCCTTAGGTATTGCCTATCTCATATAAAAGTTGTTTAAAAGTATTTTTCCCAATTTACTCTCTGTCGCGTTCATAGTTAGTTAAATTAGTTAGTAAATTTTAGATTAAAAATAAATCCCCTTAATTATTAGGCTAGATAATAAAAAGATAGTTAATACTAGTACTCTTGGTCCTTGAGGATACGATATTCCTGACTCACCACAAATTATACTACTGCTCGATAGGTGCGCTTGCCTTTGTCGAAATAATAGTTAGTTTCGAGCTCCATCAAGTTTTTGGCGCCGTTGCCGGGGACTAAGATATTAGGAACACTAAATTTTTATTACTTTAGCCATTTTTATTCTTATTTATTTCTTTTCGTTTTTAGTTTAATTTACTAACTTTTATTTTATCTCGCTTCAGCAGAACTTTTAGTTTATGACTAGAAGGAACCCGTCAGACCATTACTTTTTACGTTGATATAGAAGGTACCGTTCGCGAGAAAACCGAAAGAAATAAGGCGAAGCCTACAATACATAGAAGAAGAGCAAAAAGACGAAACCAATACTACCGAAGAGATGGCTGATAATAATCTGCTACCTCCTGTGGTTGCCGCAAACTCGGTGAATCAAAATCCTGCTCCTCGTACTATGTATGATTATGCTAAACCTACTTTAACAGGAACTGAATCAAGTATTGTTAGACCTGCTATTGCTGCAAATAATTTTGAACTAAAACCTAACACTATACAGATGATTCAACAGTTTGTTCAGTTTGATGGTTTGCAGGATGAGGATCCAAACAATCACTTGGCGAATTTTCTAGAGTTTTGCGACACTTTTAAAATTAATAGCGTTTCTGATGATTCCATTCGCCTTCGGTTGTTTCCCTTTTTGTTGAGAAACAAAGCTAAACAGTGGTTGAACTCGTTACCACGAGGATCAATCACTACATAGGACCAAATGACCGAAAAAATTTTACTTAAATATTTTTCGTCGGCTAAAACGGCTAAGTTGAGGAATGATATCTCTTCTTTTGTGCAGATGGATTTAGAAACACTTTACGATGCATGGAAGAGATATAAGGATTTATTGATAAGGTGCCCTCACCATGGATTACCTTTGTGGCTACAGGTTCAAACATTTTACAACGGTGTGAACCCCTCAACTAGGCAGTTGATTGATTCAGCCGCCGGTGGAACCCTAAATAACAAGACCCCTGAAGCGGCTTATGAGTTTATAGAGAAGCTGTCACTGAATAACTCTCAGTGTCAAGTTATGAGGACGAAGCCAATAAAAGCCGCCAGAGCTTTCAACCTCGACGCAGTGACAATGCTATCAAACCAGGTAGAACTATTGAATAAAAAGATTGATGGTTTGTGTGGTTCTTCGCAGGTATATCCAGTGATGCAGTGCGATACAAATGGAGGAGGGTCGAACAATACAGAATACCCACCCTACAACCCTGGCATGGAAAACGAACAGATGAACTATATGGGTAACAATTCTAGACTTTAAAATAACCCTTATAGTAACACTTACAATCTAGGTTGGAGGAACCACCCAAACTTCTCATGGTGTAGTCAAGGAAATCAGAGACAACAACCCCCTCCAGGCTTTCAACAGCAACCCTACTCACAAGAGAAGAAGCGGAACCTTGAGGAGATGCTAACAAAATTTATCGCGGTGTCAAAAACCCATTTCTAAAACACCGAAACAGCACTTAAAAATTAGCAAGCCTCAATTCAAGGGCTCGAGAACCAAATAGGTCAGCTTGCTAAGCTAATCTCAGAACGACCACAAGGAAACTTACCAAGCAACACTGAAACTAACCCAAATGAGCAACTTCAGGCCATTACTGCTCACGATAGTGAAGGGTTAGATGAGCTAAAACCGAGGCAAGAGAATGTGATAGAGGAAGGTAAGGTTGAGATAAGCCATGAAAAACCAAAACTGGTAAGTACAGAATACCAACCTCATGTGCCATATCCCAATGCGACAAAGAAAGCTCGCACAGATGAACAATTCGGTAAATTTCTTAAACTTTTAAAAAAATTACATATTAACTTACCATTTCTTGAAGCTCTTTCGCAGATGCCCAATTCAAGGAAATTTTTAAAAGAGCTTTTGACAAACAAACGGAAGTTAGACGATACGTCGTATGTGGAGCTAAACGAAGTGTGCTCAGCAATTCTACAAAATAAACTACCACGAAAATTAAAAGATCTAGGGAGTTTTACAATTCCGTGCTTAATTGGTAGTTTATCTGTTAATATCGCTTTGGCTGATTTAGGGGCAAGCATAAATGTTATGCCTTATAAAATGTTTAAACAGCTAGGTCTAGGGAAACCCAAACAAACTAGGATGAGCATTCAATTAGCTGATAAGACTATTAGAGTTCCTAGGGGTATAATCAAAGATGTACTAGTAAAAATTGATAAATTCATATTCCCAGTAGACTCTGTCGTTTTAGACATAGATGAGAACAATAATATTTCTTTAATTTTAGGAAGACCATTTTTAGCAACTGCTAAAACTAAAATTGATGTTGACACAGGGGAACTCATACTTCGTGTAGGTGACGAAACAATCACTCTTCAGGCTCTTGACACGGCTAGGACATCGAGTAATAAAGGTGAGAACATAAATTCTATAAATGACCATTCAGTTCAGCCTTCTTTTCAGAAAGCCCCACGAAATTACACATCTGAGCCACATCCTAAACCTCATACCAACAAGGAAATAACTCATGAGGAACGAAGGCTTCAGATCGATGAACTAGACGAGTGGAAGACACATTTCAAGGAGAAACTAAAAACACATGAAGCAAAAACGAGGCAACTCCATGTCAAACTTAAAGATGGGACATACCAATTTCAGATCGGGGATCAGGTATTGTTGGATAAGATAGACCCTTGAATCGCCATTTCAGACCTTAAAGAAGAGATCCCTTTCACGGTACTAAATATCTTCCCATACGGAACAGTCGAGGTAACTAATTCTAAGTTCGGAGCTTTTAAGGTAAACACCACTCGACTCAAACTATATATCGATAATCGAATTGATAGCAAGAGAGAGGAGTGTCAACTCCTCGACCCACCATGAGGTATGCAAATGAGAGGTAAGTTTAGCTTAAGACTTTAAACGAGCGCTTCTCGGGAGGCAACCCAAGCACTAACTTCACTAATGTCACAATTTTTTTTATTAGCACCTAACTCAAAACTAACCAATTTAATGAAGCGCAGGTTTTCCCTACCACACGGCCTTGCACACGGGTGTGGCCGTGGCTGTGTGGACACCACAGATTTGCACACCGGTGTGGCAGAGATTGTACGAACCAAGGACGAAAAATCCCCAGACCATGGGCAGTGATAAAATGCACGGCCATGGCCGACACTAAAAAAGTACCACGGGCGGGTGACACGCCCGTGCTTCTAGGCCGTGGCCGACACTGATTAAAATAACATGGGCGTGGAAACCTCTACACAGGCGTGGGAGAAACAAACGAGCCACCACACGGCCGTGCGATATAATCGTGTGACCGAACATGCCCAGGGCACACGGGCGTGGGAAGCAACCAGATGCCACAATTTCTATTTAAACCCCCTTCTTCTTTTCACTTCCTTCCTCACTCTTTCTTCAGCCACCCCAGCCACCACACCCCTCTCTTTTCCCACTATCTTCTCCCTTCATTCTTCCTTTCCCCTTCCCATCATTCTTTTTATTTCACCATCCTCACCACCATCTCCATGTCGAAGAAGCGAAATGACCCTAGCACGGTATCCCCATGCACGACCACTCTACATAAGTTCATGCCGACCGCTTCATCGACTCGACAAGCCAAGGACATTTGAGTCCATTTATTTTTTCTTTTTCTTTTATTTTTATTGTTAAATTGTTTCCGTTTACCTTTCTTGTTCTTAATTTATATTAGTAAATTTTGATTTCTCCAATTTAGGTTCAAGGGTCTGTCAACGAACGACCACACCACCACCGGAGTATCCACCACCCCTGCCCAACTTTACGCCATTTCTTTTCTTTTACTCCATCCAAAATTCAAGAAGTTTCACTTCTCTCCCTATCTTATGATTTTCTTACTATTTGTCATTACTTATCTTTGTACATTGAGGACAACGTACATCTTAAGTGTGGGGAGGTTATTGATTTCATTACCAAAAAATCCCTGAATTATACCTTGTTCTTAAGTAATTTTCTCATTTTATAATTAGAATGAAACTTCTATTGACTTATGATTTTCATTGATATGTTTCGGATTAAGTCATAGATAATTGTGCATTAATGGTTTAAACTTAAAGACATTAGAGAATCAAGCATGATAAGTCTATTTTCAGAATTAAAATTTTGTTAGGTCGTTTCCCTAAATTTAAATATTACTTTGAAGTTTGAAATTTACAAGTTTGACATCAAAAACCATAATTTTTGTGAGATTTTGAGCCTTTTAGAGCATATATTTTTCTTGCTCACTTTATTGTTGGTTATGAGTGTGTCAACATTGATTTGTTATTCTAGAACTTGCTTCGATCATACATGTCGAGACCACACCTTTGACTTGATATACTGAGATGATAAAGGCACCTAGGTTTTAACCCACTTACTCTATTAAAAGCCTACCTTCAGAATTAACCCCTAGTGAACCCCTTTGAATCCTAACAAACCATTTCTTGACTCACCCGTTAATATTAACCCAAAACCCATTTTGTATTTATTATCACCATTTCTCTTGACTACCCTTATGTCGAGATTTGATTTGATCAGTTGCTTAACTATTTTCTTTATTTCAGTTGTTAAATTCTATCTTATTATTGTATGTACCTGTTCTTATTTAAAAAAAAAAGTTCGGTAATTTATTCAGTATTAGTTCTTTGTTATTTGAGCTTAAGTAGTTAATGGTACATTTTGAGAAGAAGCTCGTGATATTAATATTAAGCTCTCAATTAATGTAATTATTCAGTATTAGTCCAATTTTCCTAGTTAGGTAATTTATCAATTCAATCTCGATACTAACTCTCCAATTCAGCCTGTATCCACACCTTTAACCCAAGTCCCATTACAACCTTTTAAAAGACCTTTTGATTTGTGTATCATCACATTTTATAGTGGTGGAGATTTGATTTTCATGCAAGCCTATGGGATTGACTTTTCATGTTTGACTTCTGAGTGCTTAATTTGAACCTTAAACACTTTGAGTGATTTTAGTGAATCTTTAGTGAGGATGTCAATACTTGTCGGTTTTGAATTAGAGGTAATTATTTAGGTGAAGAGAAACACCTATGTTTTCATGCTAGAAAAATTTATGACTTAGATTGTTTGAATCCCTAGGACTCTTTTAGTTAAATTATCAATGTATGAATTATCTATGAATTATGATGAAACATTATTGATGAGAATTATGAATTGAGGGAGTTAATTTTAATTGTGAGTTGAGGATTTTGCTTGAGGACAAGCAAAGGCTTAAGTGTGGGGATATTTGATAAACCATAATTTACACATATTTTAACCACATGCTTAGCTTACTTTTGGATGAATTTTGATTGAATTTGATGAATTCGATGCTCCTAATCTCTTAATTTCATGTTTTATACTCAAGAGAGCTTAGGAAGTAAAAAAGGACGAGAAACGGGCCAAAAAGGGGCAAAATGGGCCTACCTAGGAAATCAACATGGCCTGGACCATTGGCCACGGCCGTGTGTCACGAGCAGGATCAACCACGGCCTGGACTATCAACCACGGGTAGATCACACGACCGTGTGTGGCGAGCGGAATCGACCACGGCCGAAGGAGTCTACCACGAACGTGTCCCTGCCGAAATCAAGATGAATTCTATTCAGAATGGGATACTTGTGGGCCAAGTAAGGCATCTCAAAGCCTATATAAACACCCTAGGAGGCAACCTGAAGGGAGAGCTGGAGAGGACGTCGAATAGACGCCGAGTAGAAGGAGAAAATACTCCAAGAAAGCCGTCAGGAACAGCTTAGGAGAAGGATCTCCATCAAGACTGAAGATCTCCCATCAAGTTCTTTAGAAGTTTTTGGGTTTCTTTATGTTTTGTGGTTTTTCCTCTTTTATGATGTTTCCCTCTTTTAGTATGAACTAAATCCCTTAAATATCTAAGGGGATGAAACCTAAGATAGATCTTATTATTATTTGATTTATGAGATAAATACTTGTGCTTATTCTTAATTGTGAGTTCTTATTCTTGTTTTGATAATTCAGGTTATTGATTCAAGTTGAATGTGCTTATTCAGTGGAGCAAAAGTCCCTGTCTAAGAGTAGATCAACTCAATTAAGCGGAGTTGATTGCAACCCTAGACATAGGGCGACGAAAATCTGTCGGATTAGGGTCAAACCTAATAAGGGAATCCATAGATCGAGTTAATACGATAATAGGGGTTTTAATTAGAAAGAGATTTCAATTAATCAACCTAGAGTCAGTTGTTAGTAGCCTCGAGAGAGGTATTAATATAATTTATGGATTTCTACGGATTAAGCCAAGTGAATAAATCGCATGAATCAAAAGTAATAAGTGAAGTCTAGGTGGATTCTTCCTTAGGTATTGCTTATCTCATATAAAAGTTGTTTAAAAGTATTTTTCCCAATTTACTCTCTGTCGCGTTCATAGTTAGTTAAATTAGTTAGTAAAATTTAGATTAAAAATAAATCCCCTTAATTATTAGGCTAGATAATAAAAAGATAGTTAATACTAGTACTCTTGGTCCTTGAGGATACGATATTCTGGACTCACCACAGCTATACTACTGTTCGATAGGTGCGCTTGCCTTTGTCGAAATAATAGTTAGTTTCGAGCTCCATCATCCCTCCATTCTCAATAATCACATTTACCTCTTTATCAGAATGAATGGGTAACGGATTTCCTGCCACATTAGGTCCTGATGGGTCATCGAACTTCACAATGCCCATTTTGATGAACCTTTCAATTAATTTTTTGAAAGCGGTGCAGTTCTCTATTGAGTGTCCCGTGATTCTCGCGTGGTATTCGCATTGAGAATTCGCGTCGTACCATTTGGGGAATGGAGGTTGCATAGGTTTCAAGTAAAAGGGGATACCACGTGTGCATCAAACAGATTCTGATACAGCTCCCTATATGTCATCGGGATGGGTGTGAACTGAAGCATTTTTGTATTTGGCCTCGGGTTGGATTCTTGCCTTGGGGGGCCCTGATGGCTAGTGGTTACTGTCCTTGGCGGGCCTACAGTAATTGGTTTCGAGTAACCCTTATTGTATGTGCTTACATTATTAACCTCATTTTCCTTCTTCCTCAGGGCCGATCTTTTGGAGTTTTCCCCCGCGTCTATCTTACCACTTCTCACTACATTTTCAATCATTTCACCAGACATTACGATATTCAAAAAGCTCTTAGTAGCACTTCCCAACATATGGTTAATGAACGGGGCCTTCAGTGTATTGATGAAAAGCATTGTGGTTTCTTTTTCCAGAAGAGATGGCTGGACTTGCGTTGCCACCTCTCTCCATCTTTGGGCATATTGCCTGAAGCTCTCATTTTGCTTCTTCTCCATATTCTGCAGCGTGATTCTGTCGGGTGTCATGTCCGTCACATGACTATATTGCTTCATAAAAGCTTGTGCTAGGTCTTTCCATGAATTGATTTTGGCACGACTCAGTTAGTTGTACCATTTAGCTGCTGACCCAATCAGACTATCCTGAAAGCAGTGGATTAACAGTTGATCATTATTGACGTATCCTGTCATCCTTCGACAGAACATAGTGATGTGAGCTTCTGGACAACTAGTCCCATTATACTTTCCAAACTCTGGAGTTTTGAACTTCGGAGGGAACACTAAATCTAGGACCAAGCTCAGGTCCTTGGCATCAATTCCGCAATGATAATCAGCATTTTCCATTGCTCTGAATTTTTTTTCTAACCATCTGCACCTATCTTCGAGTTGCTTTGGCAGTTCCACTCTTGCTTTGTCCATTTCTATCATACATCTAGATCAGGGACAACAGGATTGGTTGGGTTATCTCCCGGATTAGAAGCTGAGCTTGTTTGGTAGTTCATCAGCGCCGAGGTACCGGTTTGATACTGTTGGGGTCTGATTGTAACGGGTGCCCTTCGTGGGTACGCCTCTGGTTGTGCCTGGGCGTTTATCGGGGTAAAATCTAAGGGATAAATAGGATCCTCATTATCATCCCCTGAGTTGACAGCAGTGCTTTTCCCTTTTTCACGTTTTCCAGCCAACAACTGCACCAATTGACTTATCATACTTCTTTAGGATTCCAGTATCTGATCCCTCATTTCCTATTGTACTTTCGCTAACTGTTCTTGCAGTTGCACTTACAACTGGTCTTGCATCTTTTTTTGAATCTGTTCTAGGCTTTCCAATCTTTGGTCCATTACTTTGGTTTTGGTGCGAGTACTGTAACGATATTCGGTTGGTTGACTCTTGTTGGTTTCCAGATTAATTGAAAATAATTTTGTTTAATTAGGGTCTTTTTGTGAAATTTAATGCATATGATGCAATGTAATGCAAATGCATGAAATGAATGCAAAAATATGCATTGACTCTGATTCAATTCTGTTAGAACAACTTTTCTAGAAAACAAATTTCTTTACATAAAACAGATTACATATATGGCTTTGCCCTAATGCTCAAATCATTAACTTTCCTAAGAAGCCGAGCTAACTCTTGACCCCGATCTGATTCTGATTCATACTTCAAGCTTAGCACGTCAGCCTAAACTGCTAGGGTTTGCAAATGATCGCCCACCTCTCATATTCGAGCCACAGCTTCACCCATGATATGGTCTCTATCCCTGACCTGACCTTGAGAACAGTTAAGTTGCTCTTTCCACTGCTTGTTGTTTGCTTCAAGGAGTTTCACTCGGAGTTCACAGTTTTGTAATGCGATCTTGAACTCTTCTATTTTCCTTTTCAGCTCTTCAATCTTGTTTAAGCTCGCTTTAAGTTCAATTGTGGAGTTGTGATTATGATACTGATGAAGTGACTTTTCTAGTTCTGCTACCCTGGCTTTTAATCTGACCTTTTCATTTTGGCATTTCAATAGGTCTCTTTCTAGAGCATTTTCTCAAACCTGGGCATCTTGGCATTTCTTTTCCCATTGATCGACTCTATTCTCTTTTTTTTTGATCTCTTGCCGCCATTGTTCTGATGTCTTTCCCATCCCGGCAGTCCTCATTGATGAGCGCAGCTTCTTGTAATCCATTTTTAAACTGTCCAGATCTTCCTCGGCCTTATTTTTTCCTTTCCTCAGTTTATCGGCCTCTAGCTTCTGGACGTCAACATCTAGTCCTAATTACATCTTTTCCTCTTCTAATTGCTCTATCTTCTTTCCTAGCTCCAAATTCCTCTTTTCAAAATCCTGCTTGATGATCTCTAGCTCAGATGGAATCACTTACAGGTGTTCTTCCAATGGTCAAACGGCTTCTTGATTTGGCACAGGGATGTTGTCATTGACTCTTTGACCCCACCACTAACTATATTCGGGGGTCGTCATCGGACTTGCAGCCAATCTTTTCATTTGGTGGGTTTGATTCCAAGCGTTAGACATTTCTCGAACCTTTTTCTTGTAGTTATCACCCTTATACGAAAACTCACACTGGGCCAGCCCTTGCGTTTTTGGTATGAACTGCCTCGATCTATACTGCCTCAACACGAGTAGAGGAGCATATCCAATAGCTCCTCAAATCCCAAGTAGAGGAACCCAGTCGAAATCTCCACACGGGTACAGAATCTCATCGGGGGTCATCCAAGAAACTCTCCATTCGACGTCCTCATCTTGGAGATTCTGGAGTATAGCCATCCATTTTTCTTCTGAAATGTCATCTCGCCTCGGTGTAGCCACTAAATCTTTTAATGGAGAGTAGTTCTCAGAGAACACTCGATAAGAAACTTTTTCTACCCTCTAAAAGTGGCTATGAAACCATGCCAACAAGAGTTGCGCACATCCAATGAATCTTCCTTCACCCGCTCTTCGGCATGCATTCAAGGATCGAAATGTTTTGGCCAAAATTGCAGGGACGGGCGTGACCCTCTTATCAAGTCTGTCGAACAAATCTGAAAATGCCTTATCCACGTGCCCTAGTGCTTTAGGAAAATCCAGCCCGTAAATGCTCAAAGCGAAGACATCGACCCTTTTCTTCATATCTGGGTGTGCCAAGATCAAATCTTGTAAACTGTTCTAAGGGATACATTTACCATCTCCCTTTTGCTTGATCCGGGCTGCAACCCATTGCTCACTCATCCCCGTGATGTTCATTAGTTTCTTTAGGAAAGTTAGGACATTAGCGGCTCTAGAATAAACCTTGTCAGGTCGAATTTTCGGGGAACGAAGTAAGGTCATGTATTCTTCCACAGTAGGTACTGAGTCCACTTTTCCAAAAGTAAAGCAGCTGTAGGCGGGATTCCAAAATTGAGCCAGAGCTCGAAACAAATGCTTGTCCACTTTGATATCGAGTAGATAGGGCAAATCACCATAATTACAGTAAAATAGCTGTTTGATTTCATCATCCCATTGGACCCATATCTCTTTCAATTCTTGGAGATTGTTCTAGGTCACGCTGATACGAGTGAAGCCCCACAATTCTGATACGTACCCCTCCGTCAGACTATCACTTTTCTCTAGTTGCGTTTTCTCAAACCATATTCGGACAGTCGCATTATCTCCCACTTTATCAAGAAATCCGTTCTCCATGGCAAGCTCTCTATTTAGTAATTGAATGTGAATCAACACCTTTTTTATGATGAAAATGTCATGCAATCATAGTTAAAACAAAACAAAACAAGTCAGTACATTTTATACAAAGCTAAAGTAAGCAAGAAATAATAAATAAAGCACTTATTTGGGTGATCTCTAGGGGTTCGGTGCGGTTTTACCTGGGGTAGGCTCTTAGGGCTCATTATATGCGGTTCGGTTCTAAAGTAAGGGTACCTGAACCGGTAGATTCCTCGATCCTCACCCATTATAGGCTCATACGAACCGAGTTCAGTTCAGGGGAATACATTTCCCTATGGCTATACAGAGATGAAAATCTCACGAAGACATAGGTACGGATGTATCCCGAAAGCGATCCGCTATCCTATATGGAGGTGAAGACCTCACGAAGGAATAGTTTCTCACTCCCACTTAAAAGGGTAAAATCGACCGATTATGCGATGCAATATATGGAGATATATTAAAAGACTCGAACCAATAAAGAAAACATATCAAAATGATGCAGACCATAAAAATGAAATGCAACAAAAGAATCGTAATTTTAAACCAAATTATCAATTTTCGACAAAAAGAAAAAAAATAATCAACTCGTGGCTTGACTCTCTTATTTAATCCCCAGTGTAGTCACCAAGCTGTCGAAACCATTTTTTTGAAATCGACTTTTTATTTTTAAAAACGAAAATGGAGTCGCCACCAATCACTCTTGGGAGGTGTGATCGGGTCACCTCGTAATTTGCTTGTTTTAATAAAGGGTTTGATTTTATTAAAACAATGATTTTTGTTTTGTGAAATTTGGAAAAATGGGTTCGGGAGTCGGTTACGTACGAGGAAGGATTAGCACCCTCGTAACGCCCAAAATTGGTACCTAATCGATTAATTAATATCTTAATGTCGAAGTTGAGAACTCGAAAAGAGTTTAAAATACGATCCCTCTTTGTATTATGTTATTTTACTAAAAAATTTCTTAAATAAATCGAAAGAGTATGTTAAAGACCTTCTCATCTCGAGATAAAAAAATGTTACATCCTGTAGGTTAGGACACGACACTTCGAATTCTTGAGAATGAGTTTGCCTTTAATTTTCTTTATATTTGAAATTTCACGCGTTTTAATTTTAAAAGGATATTCGGTTATTTAGACCCAACGAGAAAAATCGAAACCCCGTAAGTTAGGGCACGACTTTCTCGAGTTTCCAAATACAGAAAATTACCTTATTTTGAAAACTTTCCTTCTTGAATAATATCAAACGTAATATTTAAACGATGTGTATTTCTCTTATTCGGGATGTAATATAAAACGGCCCATTATGGATAAATATGTTTAAACGCGATTTTGACGTAATTTTAACAAAATGAGATAAAATAGTGATGTAGAAAACGGAACGATAATGTATAAATGAAATGTCGCATTAATAAATGACAATAACGAAAATACTAATAAAAACAATTTACGAGAATCACATAACATATTCTATTTTAACATTAATATGCACAATCAAAGATAAATAAAATAAATAATAACAATAATAATAACAAAGTATGCACATAAAGGACAATGCCAATTAAAAATAATAATAATAAAGACAAAGAAATAAATAAATACATAAATAAACATAAGGGAAAATAGTTTATAAAATATTGAAAATAAAGAACCAAATTAAAATATAAGTAAAATTAATGGTACAATTTGTAGTAAAAATATATAAATAAATAATAATGATAATAGTAAAATATAAAAGTACATAAAAAGAAAATAAATGAACTTTGATTATTGAAAAAGGTTGAAGAAATAATAAGCAAATGAATAAATAAATAAATAGACTAATGAATAAAATAGTTTGCAAAAAAGGATTGAAGTTAAATAAATCAGGGATCAAATTGAAATTAAAGTGAGATTAGGAAATATAAATTATAAATAATAAAAAAATAAAACAGAAAAAAGGATCAAAATAAAATGCGCGAAAAGAAATAAGGATTTAATGAGAAATTTTCCCAAAATCCCCAAAATGTGCCGTTTCAAAAGGGATTAAAATGGAAAATAAACAAAATTACATGGTAAAATTTGAAAGAAAAAAAAGGAAAGGGACCGGATTGAAAAGCATTTTAAAATCAGAAGGGCCAGGACCACAAATAACCCACAGGACGAGAAAACACGCGGATCTTGGCTATTTTCGGGTCGGGTCTGCGGGTTGGCAAAACGACACCGTTTCAGGTGTTTTTCCTTTTAAAACGGTCTAAGGACCAAATTAGAACAAAAATAAAATGTATGGCAAAATTTAAAAAAAAAAGATGGGACCCGATCGAATTAAGCCTCAAAAGCGGAAGGGCCCATCGCGCAATTAGACCACCACTCAAAAACACGCGGATCCCCTGGGTCGGATCGGTCACACATGCTTGTTGTATCAAACGACGCCGCTTTGGCGCTGGCTTAGGCCCAAAACGACGTCGTATTGGACTTGATATAAATGTAAAAAAAGGGGGGGAATCATTCTAACAGCTTCTTAAAAAAAAATCATTCCTTCTCTTCTTTTCCTCTCTGGGAATAACCCAGAACTCGACCATGGAGGCCGTCGGTAGCCCGCCATGGCCACCGATCATCGGCGAAGGTGACCGTCGCCTCTGGTGGCCGGAGAAGGAAAAAAAGCCCCTTTTTAGCCATTTTTTACCCGAATCCGAAGGCTAGGCCTTTGATTTTAAAAAGAAACGTCTTCGCCCTCCCCTAGCCATTTTCGATGCCGGAGAAGGCCTCCGACGATGGGGTAAATGAAGTGACTCAGGTGAGAGATCCCTTTTTTATTCTTATTTATTATTATTATTTCGAAATGAAACGAAAAAAAATAAAATAAAAAGATCACCTTTTTCTGCTTTGAGTTTTTTTATTAATCTCGTGTGTTACAATCTGGTTCTTTTTGTGGCTTTATAGCCGAATACAAAAGTTTGCTACTATTTTTACTATTTATTTGCTTCGTTTCTACTTTGCCCTTTTTTTGCTTGTTTGCAGGCGTTGACGGAGGCGAAGAAGAAATTTTTCCATTTCGGTGCAAGGTTGCAGACTGTCCTCAGGACGAGGGACCTCGGGACGAGCCGTGGGCGACGTGGCTGAGGAGAAACGGCGCCAGAAACCCTAGGGTTTTTGGCTTTCTGAAAATTTTTAAAATTGTTGGGCCTGTCGGGCCTTGTAATTTTGGGCTATATTTGGGCTTGTAACAAAAACTTGGACTGTTAATTATTTTTTATTTTGGTTTTTTTATTTGGTTTTGGGCCCGGGCAAATTAGGCATATTACAATTATAATCAAATATATTTTAATCATGAATATAGAATATAATTGGGAATGAGTCATTGATGATATCGGTAAAGGCTGAAGCCATATTTTGATATTTATTATGAATTAAATTCTATCATGTGTGTATCTCTCCTATACCCATATAGTTTGTAATTGCAGTTGTAAGCAGTAAATTTTGGGTGATTTTTAACCGCATACTGCCGAGCAAACTTGGTTGATGCTAACTGACAAGCTGTTAAAAAGAAGTGACCGGATTCCTTTTGAGGTTTCTGTTGAAAAAAAAAACCTTAATTAAACCAACTAATCCGGAAAATAGCAATAATTAATTCGAAATACTAAGTAAATATAATAAAAACAAAAATAGGGAGCCACATCATTTTTTATCCTTTTTCAATTATTTAATGACATTTTAACAATATTTCCCATATAATTAATACATATTTTGATAATTTTTTTGACCTGAACCCCAAACCTCAAAGTCAAACCCAGAATCTTGAACATTGAACTCGAACCTCTAAATATATAATTTTGATAACTTTTTAACCTAAACCTCGAACCTCGAAATTAAGCCCTGAACCCGAACCCGAACCCGAACCTCGAACCTCGAACCTAGAACCTTAGAACTCAAACCTCGAATCATAAACCCTAAACCATAAACTTTGTCTTTTTTTTCAAGTTTAGGTTTAGGGTTCAAGGTTTCGGGTTCGGAGTTCAGGTTAAAAAATTACAAAAATTATGTATCAATGACATGAAAAAATTGTTGAAATGTCATTAAATAATTGGAGAATGATACATGATGACGTGGCGCCCCTGTTTCATACAATCATTTCTCAATAAATACAAGCTTGTTGTCTTTTTAATACAACTTTCAATTTTACATGTTTATCATTTATCATTTTATATTTTTTTTAATTAGGATTTATGTCGATTAAGGGTTAGCACTTAGAAGGGGGAGTATTGTTATACCTCCCCCATAAATGGGGACATGTTGTAGCTCGGAAGGCCACCCGAGGGATGTATTTCACCTGCTATAGATCGGGAGGTCATCAAAACCTTTACTCCTTGCCTTAGCCAACCAAGCAGGTGGAAGGTGACCGTTCGAGGAAGCTAACCACTCGTTCCTCTGGACACCCGACCTTTTCTTAAGAACGTGATCATTTTGGTCACGAAACCCCATGTGGGTTCAACTACTTCGTACCCCGAATTAGAACGAATGACAGGGTATGTCTCGTCACAAACATCCTCATCCCATCGAAAACATTTGCCCCACGTGTCCCACAATGATGACTGATTACGAGTCCAACACGTTAAATGTCATCTTACACGGGACCTCGCCTATAAATAGCCCCTCAAACGATGAAGAGGGGATAGACTCTCAGAGATACTTGCCTACATGTTGTCAAATTACCACTCAGTCTTTATTCTTTTCACCTCCACTCTCTATAACATTTGGCTCTCCGTCTTGATTAGGTGAATTGATCTTCGTCAACGCCACCATGCCCTCCTCTGTCTCTCATCCTTGTTGTACCTTTGTATCAACACTTTGTATCCTTTATAAAAAACAAATAGATATCTCATGATTGAGGGACAAATAGCACCATTTTCTTATCGAATTTGTTGAGGTAAATTTTTGAAGTGGCTGACTAAGTGCCAATCGGATGTAGCCACTTCTATCAACACTGCGATAAACAAATACTTACCATATTTGGAGCTGGCACTTTATTGAAACAAAAGCTATGAGCTTTGTATGATGTCGGTATTTTGGGTATATGCAAGCTTGACTTTGAAACCAATCCATTTAAAGCAACTTTCCTTGAAAATTGGATTGGTTCCAATCAAGCAATTGAATTCTTTGGATTGTGGAGATCGGATTGGGATAACATTGAAGATACCATTGAAGAATGAATCTCCAACAGTTCACTTTACATCGATCTTTATTAGTATATTATATTTTGCTATTTTATAGCTAAGGATTGGATTGTAATTAATCTCTAGTATGTTAGCAAGTCTTGGAAACTCTTACATACTATGAGACTTGTATAGATTTATGTATTGAGTACTGAGAGCACTTTATTGTTCATCAAGAAACATATTTGTGAGTGCATTTAAGAGTAAACAAGTTGTGTTTATAGCCTAAGTTCTGAAGGAGAGAACTTATAGAGATCAGTGGTCTAGGCCTTTAAGATACAAAAGTGAGGTTGCTATACTAGGAGAGTGATACAACTTGAATCACTTGTTGTATTGAGGATTAAATAGTGGATTTACTCATTGAACTAGGCTTCGTAGATGTAGGGAAACCAAATTGCGTAAACAATACTTTGTATACTTTGTTTACTCTATTTTACAGTCTCTTTTTTAGTGGCACTCAAAATGACCACTACGGTCAAACACTTTCATTCAAGCACTAATCATTCTAAACAATTAAACAAAGATTTAAGAGAAAATTTACATACATTTTAATTAGAAGAATATCTTCTTACATTATTATCGAAAGCATCATCAGAGTGTAACGACCCGAAATTTACGATTATCGAAAAGTGTATTTCCGGGTCTTTGTTTTCGAAAAATGAATTCGTAAATATTTATTAAAAATATTTACAAAGTTAGTTGTGTGGTTAATTAGGTTTTGGCTAGGTGAATTAGCTTGAATTAAGGTTAATTATGTATAAGGATTAGATTGAATATAGTGTAAAAGTTTAATTATAGACTAGAGGAAATTTAAGGGACTAAACTAGCAATTAAACCATAAGTGCCAAGTGTGTGGTAATAGTAAAATACATGTGGAAAAATAAAATACATAAATTAGTAATAATTACTTATTTACTTATTATATAAGTAAATATCATTTTATTATTAAAATATTATTATATTACATTATTAAAATAAAACATAAAATAAAATAAATCATAAGGGATAATAAATGCCAAATATGGAAAATATTATTCCATGTGTATGTATAATATACATATATTTATACTTAATACTTAAGTATATAAATTATAATAATATATTAATATAATAATATAATAATATAATAATATAATATAATAAAACATAAAGTAAAACAAATAACAAAGAAAAAGAATTGAAACGAAAACAGGGGAAAGAAAGGAGAAATAGAAAGAAAGAAAAGAAAAAAAGGAAATTAGGGTTTTAAAGGTTCCAAGTTCAAGTGCTAACATTGAGCCGGAGACATCGACTAAGGCCTCTTTTGGGACACCGTTTAACGCCAGTGAGGTGCAGTTGAGCTACCAACCTCACTAGCAACCTGTTTGGTTGAGCATTTCAGTGAGGTGCGGTTGAGCATTTCACCACACCGGTATCTCAAAAGCCAATTGAGTCAAAGCTCCAAAGGAGTTCAACTGTGCATCAGCACCCAAATTCTCTGGCGATAAGGGGAAAGAAATACCTCTGCTTTGCAAGTCGTGTCAACTCCTCCTATAATGTCACGAGAAAGAAACACGAAAGAAATGGGAAGAGGAGGGGCTAGAAAACAAGTACCGGAGAAGAAACGGGGAGAATCACGATGGCGAGAGACAGAGCTGATCGATTGGCGCTGAACGTTGGCGGAGCGATCCTCGTCGTTGAAGTTGGTGAGTTGAGCATTGGTATTGAAGGAGCGAGCCACGGTGGGAGTAGCCACCGAAATGGTACGTCTTTGGTGAAAGATTGGCGGCTTCAAAACAGAGTCGATCTGGGACTCTTCATAAAGCGAATGAATATGCCATTGCTTCAAACAAAGGAAGGTTCTTCTCTCAGTATTGGATTTTGGCAATGTTTTGTAATAGTGGATTTGGGTATAGTGGGGGTTTATAAAGGAAACTTCGCACTTTATCGGAGAGAAGGGAAATAAAACACAAAGTGAACACTCACAAAACTAGGAAACCAAAAGCACATCCAAGTTTCAACTCAAAACAATGACATTACTTCATTAAAGAAGAAAACAACGAAAAGAAATCCCAAATTCTCTTTCAACTACTTCTTTGATTCTGTCTATTCTTTTGTTGTTTCTTTTGGCGAAGTGTAAAAGAATGGAGCAAATTTTAGCTATCTTCAAGCTTGAAGCTTGTGGAATCATCTAGGAACCACACCAACACCACCAACAAAAAGCTCTACTCATTTTTTGCTTTGTTCTTTTCTAGTTTTTCTTAAACACAAACAAAAGGTTGATGGGGAGAGGTTGCGGGAGGATGATAGCAAGGAATTTGGATCCGAAAGAACAAGAAGTGGTGGGTTGAGAACCAAGCAAGTCAAGCGAGGCTCTTGCAGAGAGAAGCTAGCTTTATTTTCTTTCCTTTTTATGAATGTGAGATATTATAAAGACTCAGAGCTACTCCCATTATCCCTCTTTTGTATTTATAATTTTGTAATTTCAATTTTATTATTTTATCTTTATGATATTTTAAAATTAAATTTTCATTTATAATTTATTATTTAAAACTTGATATTAATTTTATAATTTAATAAATTATTTGAATAATATTTATTAAAGGAATTATTAATTTAAATATATTTTTATTTATTTTCATAACTATTGTTCATTTTATTTTTAAAATATTTAGTTTAATTTTAGTAATTTTTAATTATGATAAATATATTTTTAATTATTCAAAAGATATATAAATATTTAACCTTAACAAAAATATGATTTTAATTTTTTAAAATTAATATTTTATTAAATAATTTTAAAAATTTTTAGTATATATAATTTGTCCTCTAATATCCTTAAAAGTCATTTTCTATTCTCATCTCACCGCTACACCTGCGTTTGAATCCAAACACACACTCCACCGCTGTTTCTAATCTCACCGCTACAATATCCAATCTCACCGCTACAGTAACTAATCTCACCGCCACCGCTGTTTTTAACCTCACCGGAGGTAAACACACCGCCCATCCAAACTAGCCCTAAGAAGGGGAAAGAGAAAGTCAACGAGGATTAGCTCGAAAAATTACGGTTTGTATTTCTATAATCCGAATTTTAATTATTATTTGTTATGTATTGGTTTATATGTTATGGTAAGTAATTAAGGTAAGTATTAGCAATTGTTATTGAATTGAATTTGTATGGATATATGTGATTGATGTGGAAATTGAATATTGGATGTATGTTATATTTGAAAAATATATTGATTGGGAATGTGATGAAATTGATATGAATATGTAATTATTATGAAATTTGAATATTTATTATTGAAAAGTGAATTGAATTATATTGAATTGAGAATATATGTGATTAATTGAAATGTGTATTGATTGGAAACTGGAAAGTGAATTGAATATCCTATTAACTGTATCGGGCTGAGTCGGATAGAGTTGGCATGCCATAGGATTGGAAGAGTTAAGGGATACTTCGACTTCGAGTCGATGAGGCACTATGTGTCGTATTGTTACTTCGGATAAATCCGATGAGGTACTAAGTACTGTATTGTTTTACTTCGGCATGGCCGATGAGGCACTGAGTGCCGTACTGGTGTGTTTTGGTTGGATCCGTGTATCCGTTCGAGTCCGAGTCATGTTAATAAGGTTGTACAACTGTATTGAACAATTGGTTGTTATTGAATGGTATTGAATGATATTGAATATGGATTGGAATGAGCAATGAAATGAAATATGCAATTGAAATGCATGAAATTGCATGAATAATGGATTCATGAAAAGGATATTGATATTGAAATTGAATTGAGTATCTTATTGTGAAAAGTTATTGAATAGCAATTATGAGATTGATATAGAAGAGATGATAATTGAAAGTGTTATGAATGATATGTATAAGAAATTGATTAATTGTTTGAATGTTTATGTTTGTGTGAATATATATATAAACAATATAATTTTTTTGCTTAATACGTATTCGGATTATAGAAATACCACTGAGTTTATACTCAGCATACGGTTTGTTTTCGTGCGCAAGTTAGGTAAAGTCAGATCGTTGAATCAGCATCCAGAGCCGATCCCAAACTCAAAGTGGTGATGTACATTTCTTTTTGGTAAATGGCATATACCTAGGATGTTATACTTGTCATTTTGGATAATGTTTATAAATGAAGTATAAGTTAATATTGGTACTTATATAAATATGTTTTGGGTTAAAGCTATTTAATGGTATATTTTGGTTGAAATTAGTATAATCTTATATTTGGTTCAAATGGTGGTTTTTGAATTAATTTGGATATTATGGTTAAAGTATTTATATAAATAAATAGGTTAGGTCATTAGATTGATTAATTTATGAAATGTATGTTATTTAATTGCGTAATGTTTATATTTGAACTGAAATGACTGGTAATACTCTGTAACCCTGTTCCGGCGATGGATAAGGGTTGGGAGTGTTACCCAAAGGCTTCAATCCCTTACTCAAAAGTAATAAATTCATAAAAGATTATCATAAGGAGACGGAGATGATTATGATCCATGCAAATATTGAAGAGGATGAAAATATCATCATGACTCGGTGTCTTGATAGACTGAATCAAGAGATTACCAACAAAGCAAATCTCAAACACCATGTAGACATGGATAAGATGTAAAAATCCATTGAAAAGCAATTGAAGAGTTGAGGGTTTGGGTTTGAAAACTCCTAAGAAGAATCATAGCTGAAAAAGGGAAGAAATCAAGAAGCAAAATATAATACCAAGATCAATAGCAGATTACATTGATAAATAATCACTTTTCTAAGCAGAGATTAAATATTAACCATATATATGTATACAAGACCAAGATGAATAGCATATTACATTAATCAATAACCACTTCTTTAATTATATATGTGTATATATGGCAATCATTTTTTGAAAAGCTTAATGTCCCTCCACCTAGATTCCATGAATTTGCTAGATTTAGCAGGTGCAGCATAAACGCCACATTTGAAATACAAGTCACCGGGTCCTTGATCGTTCACCACAAACTTCTCTTCTCCATCAATGAAAACAGTGATCTTCCCTTTGCCTACATCATGGATCACATTCACTCGAAACCACTTGTCATACAACTCGGTGGCCACCAAGTTGTACCTATAATACCTCATGTTTCCATCGTAAATCCGCAGTTGCAGCGTCGTTGCTCCTTCAGCAGCGCCATGAATTTGCACTATGGTCACCCCGGATGTCCCTGTTGGGACGAAAGCATAGCCTTCAAATTGCCAAATTCCAGACGAATAGTCATGTCCCTATGCACCACGGTTCAGTTAGAATGCACTTTGGCTTCATAGTGTGTGTTAGACAAACGAGGTATTTGTCCAAAGATCCGTCCGATTCTGGACGAAATTGAATAACAATATAATGCCCAAAAATGGTACACGTGCATTTGCATGTCATTTTTTTTATTATTAAAGATGCTTGAATATCTCGTAACCACCTTACGTCTAATTATTCTAGAATCGAATCAGAACAGACTCAAAGGAGAAAAGTTTTTTCTTTTCAAAAAATTCGAGACTAAGACTTCTCTTTATCACTCGATTGAAGATACGTTAGTTTACCTTTATGCGTACTTCTGTGCGAGGCCTAGTGCCACTGTCAGGTTTGAAGGGCTTATCTTTATTGTAGACCCAAAAACTTCGAACACCATCGGAGTAATTATAACGTTGGGAGAGTGGTATATTATATGGTTTTTGTAAATCGAAATTCTCATCTGTTAATGGCACACCAATAAATCCATCCGTAGGATCTGCACCACAAATAAGTAACTGGTGATTTAAACAAACAACAGCAACAATAATCAAAACTCTATAGCAATTGGAACCCTTCATTTTGGTTCAATTTGAATAGCAAAAAGTAAAAGGAAAACTTGAGTTGTATGAAGATAGCATAACCAGATCTTTGAAACCATATTTATAGTAAGATACTTCATGGGAATATTCGCCACTTACTTTGTTTTTTAGTTTATTTTTCAGATTAAGGTTTGCCGTAGGCATTAAATAAGAATGGCAGGACCTTTATGCTGTTTCTTTCTCTCTTAAAGTCCAACTATATTGCTCTTTTGGGAACTCTTTTAAGGTTGAAATTATTTGTCTTAGATACTCATATTATGTCTGCTTCTCCAATGAATATTATGTTGTCCTTTGTTGAACCTAGAGTTGTCTAATGCGGGTCCAGCTCAAAATATAGGAACGTGTGTATAAAAGTATAAATTCGAAAAATGGACTTAGATAAAAAAATGTCCGTTTAGAAAATGAGTCGAGCTTCAGGTAAGATTTTTTTGCCCGAGCTTGACCCAACCTGAATTTGTAATAAATAAATAAAAAAACCATTTTGTTTTGCTGCTATTTGCCCACTTTTTATCACTATTTGCTATCATTTCATTATTATATTATTAATGTTTGGATATTGTATAACATTTATTTTACTGTTAATTTTGTTACTATTTTAGAGGTATTTGCTTGTTAAGTTGCAATTATGTTAGTGTTATTTAAGTATAAAGATTTTTTAATTTATTTTCAATTTGCTGGTAAATATTTATTTTAATATTTTAAATTTTTTTTTTATTTTAAGATTTTAGCATTTTTATCTGGGTCGGACATGGACAAAAATTTAGACCCATTTTCAGATCTGGACCTAAAATTTTATTAAAACCCGACTCGACCCATGAACAACTTTAGTTTAACACAGAATAAAAAAAATTTATTCACATTATGGCATGAATTAGAATTGTAATGGGCAAAATTTGCCTGGGCCCATGAAAAAATAAAACCAAAATTTTAACACAGTCTAATAAACACCCGAGGCCCAAAATTTCGGCCCAAACACTAAACCAAACCCAAACAGCCCGAAACAGAACAGCAAAAGAAACCCTAGCAGTAGCCTCGTGCCGCCAACAGCCCCATCAAGCCACGTCGCCACGCCCTCCGTATCGTGCGCCTCCACGCCTCCGATAGTGTACCTACAAAACAGGAAGTAACAAACACAGTACGGGACTAAAAAAAATGGGATTGTATTCTGTTGAGATTTTCGGCTATAAAAGCCAAATCGGAATGATGTAAAAAGGACGGGTTTTTTTATATACATGAAAGGAATACACCCATAGTTTTCAGAGATACCAATACACGATATCAGTTGAATAAAGCAAACTTTTGGCAAAAATAGGTGAACGTTTGAATAGAAAACAGTTTTTAAAGGCGATTTTCGCATATCCTATCTGTTCTATATAGTTTCTTTTTACATTTTTTTTCTCAAAAAATATCCGAAAACAAAGGAAAAGATAAGAAGCTTACCAGGCCTTCTTTCTTGCGCGTGATCGGTCGCCTGACCGGTGGTGACACGGCGGCGAATGAGGGATTAGGGGACCCAAACCCTAGAGAATAAACAAAAGGGGGTTCTGTTTTTGGAAGCAGAAAGACAGAAATGAAGAAAAAAAAATTAGTCTTTAAAACATTCAGAAAACGGCACCGTTTAAAGGGTGGGGGAGCCCCGCGCGATGATCCGATCCACAACTGGATCCGCGCAACTTTACCCTAAATGGGTAAATTGTGCGGTTAGTCCTCCCTTTTTGCACTGTTGTTTTAATTGCATCCTCTTTCAGGTTTTTTTTATTTAAATTTTTCCCTGAATCTCGTGCGCTACTTCAAATTGGTCCGCATTCAGGCACTGGGTTTAGGAGCTCGGAATAATTGCGTTTTTAGTCCCTATTCTTTGGCACGAATTGTATTTTAATCCTATTTTGTTTAGATTCATTACAATTTAGGCTTTAAATTTCGTCTTTATTATGATTCAGTCCTTAACCTTTTTAATTTAGACTTTTTGGATTCATTATTTATTTATTCTTTTCTAATTATCTTCATATTTTAATTATTTTTTTAGTATTCTTTGATTTCATAGTTATTATTATATTTCTTGGTGTTATGTTTTTTTTAAATATTACACTTATTTTCATTATTTCTATTATTTTGCATCGTTATTATCATTTTCAATCAATACTGTTCTATTATTATTACTACCATTATTTTTTTATTTGTTTTACTAACCTTATTATTATCGTTTTGTTATTATTAATACTATGGTTTACTTAAATCTTTTTTACTATATACGTACATACTATTATTATATCTATTACTATTATTTTTATTATTATCCCTATTATTGCTGTTATCTTATCATTAATATTGTCGTAACCATTTTTTTTTAAACAGTAAACGACGCGGTCGACTCGTGGTTTTAAAAAAAATGAAAAGGAAGGGAATCGCCACCGATCTTTATTTGGGTGAGATCGGATCACATTTGTTTTAATAAATATTTCAATTTACTAAAACAATGTTTTTGGTCTGCGAATTTTGAGAAAATGAGCTCGGGAGTCGGTTACGTGCGAGGAAGGATTAGCACCCTCGTCACGCCCGAAATTGGTACCAAACTGATTGATTGATGTCCTAATGTTGAAAACTTTGAAATGGTTTGAAAATAGATACTTTTATTTCCAAAACTTGGAGGAATTGGAAGAGACGTTAAGGCTCTCTTATTTTCAAGAGATAAAGTATCATGTCCAAAGTAAGCTAGGTCGCGACACTTTAGGCTCTTGAAACTAAGCTCGCCTTTTAAAACTTGGTTTTATTTTTGGAGAGGATCTCCGTCATTTGTCAAACGAGAAATCGTAACCCAGTAGAGTTAGGGCTCGTTTTCTCGAAGGTCCAAATTAGGAATATTGCCTCCATTTTAGAAGAAAGAAAAGAAACTTATCTCGGAGTGTCTAGATGTCGAGTCCAGTAAGTTAGGCGCGACATTTCAATATCCGAGATTAAGTGTTTTGTTTAAAATTTAAATTGCGATTTCAAAGGGATATCCCGTTGTTTAGCTTCAAACGAGAAGAAACCGGAACCCAGTAAGTTTGGGCTCGATTCACTCGAATTGCTAATACGGAATGCCGATTTAAAACTGGAATTTGTGATTTTAAAGGATCTTCCGTTGTTTAGCTTAAATGAGAAAAAAATCGAACCCAAAGAAGTTAGGGCTCGATTCTCTCGAATTGCTAACACGGAGTATTGGTTGTTATAAAAGTTGAGGTCTTGAGAAAGATTGGTGCGACGAACAAAAAGAGTATTGATAAGAATAATAAAAAATGACGATATAGGTAAGGGTAAAATGAAAGCATTACGATAATAATACCTATATTAATAACGAAAATGATGATGACGTATGAAAATAATGAGGGCGATTGATGAAGGAAATAATATATATAAATAAGCAAAACTATATATATAAATAATGATATGATAATAATAATAATAATGATATTATAATGATAAGAATAATAATGAAGACAACAAACGATAATAGTAACGTGTAAAAGACGAATACAATGTAGTAGTGATATTTAAAGATAGAATAAATAATACTAGGCAAGATAATAATAATGTAATAATATTATTAAAATAAAATGGTAAATAACGACATATATAATAATATTGAAAATAATAGTAATAAACATAATGGTTATAATTTTAAATAAAAATATAAGTATAGTAATGGTAATGATATTTAATAAAAATAATAGTCGTGGATAATAATATAATACTAGTAATACTAATAAAATGAATAGATAAAATAATAACCTAATATAAGCACATGAAATGTTCACATATGTAAAATATAATAAAATAATAATAGTAATACTAATAATAATAATATAATGTGGTAATAATAAAATAATATTAACAATGATAAATAATAAGGTAACAAAAAAATGAGAAAATTAAATAATAGCAAAGGTGGTAGAATTACAAAATAATCGAAAATGGACTCGATTGTGCTAAAAATGAAAGTTCTGGGTCGATTGTTAAATAAAACGGGGTTTTGGGGGCCAAAATAGCACGCTCGTGGAAGATAGGGGACCGAAGGGATAAATTTCCCAGCAAACCAAACGCAGCGTGTTGAGGGAGGACCAAATTGGAACTTAAGAAAATATATTGGGGCAAATTTTGAAATCGACAGAAACTGGATTAGAAAGGGAAAAATGCGGAAGGGTCAGATGCGCAAATAGACCCTTCCGCAAAACACGCGATCCCCTCCGTACCGGGTCGGGTCGCGTCGGGTCACGCCAAACGGCGTCGTTTTGGGGCCACTGAAACAAGCCCTAAACGGCGTCGTTTTGGTCCCTTTATAAATGCAGATTCTTTTCTTTTTTTTTTCATTTCTGCTGCTTGCTTAAAAAAACTAATCCCTCTCTTTTTTTCTCTCAGTATATCTAAGGGAGAAGGGGATTCGCACCGCCCGATCGTCGTTTCTTCTCATCGCAACGCATCATCGCGCGCGGTGGCGGAAAAGGTAAAGTTTATTTATTTTTTTAGAAATTTTAGGAAAAAAAATAAAGCAATATATGCATATATAAAAGCAAATGAAAAGAAAAGGCTTGAAACAAAAAAATAATCACCTTTAGTCTCTCGATTCGATTTTTTTAATGGGTTTTTAGCGTTTTGATGCTTTCTTATTGTTTCAGATCTGCTTGTGTTTGAATCGCTTGTTTTTTTCTTTTTTATCATTGAAGAAAAAAAAAAGGGCCCCTCTACATGAAAATCAATCGGCTTTTATAGCCGATTACTTGCTATACATTTTGCTTTCTGTCTTGTCCTTTTAAATGTTTTGCAGTCAAGTGGAGGCGAGTGGAGGGTCGGTGGTGGATCGTGTGGCGGGAGCGACGTGCGCGCAGGCAGGCGAGCGGGGGCAGAGTCAGAAGTCAGAGGGACAGAGGCAGAGGGCAGGTGCAAGTGGGTTAGGGTTAGGGTTGTTTGTTTTGGGTTTGTTGTTTGGGTCTCGCTTAGTATTGGGCCCCGGGTAATTCGGGCTTGTAGGCTATTGGGTTTTGGACGGGTTAGTTTTTATGGGTCGCAAAAATGGGCTCAGATACCGCCCTCTTTGCTCATTGTCGTGTAACGAGAATGGAGCAAAGACTTTCGAAAAGCCCATTTTGCCCGGGTCTGCTAAGCTCTGACTTCTTTTGTAGCCTCATTTTCATCCATCACATCTTGTTGCTTTGACTCATACCATCGCTATTTCGACGTGATAGGACATTGCGGCTCCAATATGCTGTTGTGCCTTTAGGGAGATAAGTCTTGTATCTTCGATCTGCTCCTGCAACTTCAGGGATGTCAAACCTGCTATCTTCAATCTGATCCCTACAAACTCAGGGATCACCAGGCTGATATCTTCGATCTGCTTCCTGCAACTTCAGGAATGTCAAATCTGCTTTCTTCAATCTGATCCCTACAAACTCAGGAATCACCAGACTGATGTCTTCGATCTGCTTCCTGCAACTTCAGGAATGTCAAATCTGCTTTCTTCAATCTGATCCCTACAAACTCAGGGATCACCAGGCTGATATCTTCGATCTGCTTCCTGCAACTTCAGGAATGTCAAATCTGCTTTCTTCAATCTGATCCCTACAAACTCAGGGATCACCAGGCTGATATCTTCGATCTGCTTCCTGCAACTTCGGAAATGTCAAATCCGCTTTCTTCAATCTGATCCCTACAAACTCGGGGATCACGGTCGATGTCTTCGATCCGCTTCCCGCAACTTCGGAATGTCAAATCGCTTTCTTCAATCGATCCCTACAAACTCGGGGATCACCAGATCGATGTCTTCGATCTACTTCTTGAACTTCGGAATGTCAAATCGCTTTCTTCAACTGATCCCTACAAACTCGGGGATCACCAGTCGATATCTTCGATCCGCTTCCTGCAACTTCGAATGTCAAATCGCTTTCTTCAATCTGATCCTACAAACTCGTGGATCACGGTCGATATCTTCGATCCGCTTCCCGCAACTTCGGAATGTCAAATCGCTTTCTTCAATCTGATCCCTACAAACTCAGGGATCACCAGACTGATGTCTTCGATCTGCTTCCTGCAACTTCAGGAATGTCAAATCTGCTTTCTTCAATCTGATCCCTACAAACTCAGGGATCACCAGATCGATGTCTTCGATCCGCTTCCCTGCAACTTCAAGAAGGTCAAATCGCTATCTTTGATCTGCGCTCCACTCGCAAACTCGGGGAGGCGGGATCTGCTATTCTTTAATCTGTTCTGCCATAGTGTCCTTTTGAGGACATAACCTGTAGAATGAGTACATGCTTATGCCTAATGATTAGGATGCCATGAGTATGATGAGTCAAAATGTTATAAGTGTGATTTCCCATTTGAGGTGTTATCATCTATTTATCTCACAAAGTTTCATCTTCGCTTCCTTGCAAGAACTGCTTACGTATGAATGACCTGCCCTCAGAGAAATTTCAAGGCCCTTTCCTTTAGGCTTCGGGACACGGTGCAGTATTGACTTTAACTGTCTTCCCCGGGAATCACAACTCCTACTCAAGAGTACCCGACTTGGTTTGTTTTTGGATTCGTTTCACAAATGATTTAGGGTCTTTAAATCTTTCCTTTTCGAAAATTGGCTGTCACCTTTCCTAGGTGACTAGGTAATATTATTCACCCCGCCACGACATCGAATCAAAGTGAGGAAGTTTGAAGAAATGATTTCCATTAAGACCCCTCTTTCTCCAATGTCTTTAATCTATGTACGTGGAAATTCTAAACAATTGTCCTGTTTCAGTTTCTTGTTTTATCTAGAGATTTCCAAAGTAATACGTAGAACTTTCTTTTGTGAAATTATCAGTTCATCAATTATTATTTTAATGCAACATGTTTATGAATGATGGGTAACAATGGATTGACTTCAAAGAGAGTTAAAAATGAATTATCAATGATTTGATTGGGAACATATCTTTTTTTTGCGAAAAAGAATCCAACAATGTGCAAGACATAAATCAAATGCCCTAGACACCGCCGATTGGGCTTCTATACAAGCTTCATGAAGGCTGCTTTGAGCTTTAGCATGTGTTCAGAAGACTCAAAGTACTTTGTTGATGCCCCAATATGCAACGTGCTTCCTCTTCTGTTGATTTTAGCGCTGCAAGGTCGCCACGTGTCTATTCAAAATTCGAGCCGCCCTTTTCGGGTTTTCAACTCAAAAGCTCTTTGGCCCCAAGGCGCCCTCTGCGGGTTTTCACTTTGGCCTCTCCGTTTTTTTTTTTTTTTGAAGTCTCAAAGTGCCCTTTGCGGGTTTTCACCTTGGCCTCTCCGTTTCAAGCAAAGTACTTTTTAACCGAATCTGAGTTCACGGGATTGGGTAAGTTTTTCCCGTCCATCTCGGTCAGAATCAGTGCACCTCCCGAGAAAGATTTCTTCACCACATACGGCCCTTCCCAGTTCGGCATCCATTTTCCTCTGTAATCCTTTTGTATAGGAAGGATCTTTTTCAGCACGAGGTCCCCCTCATGAAATTCTCTTGGCTGAACTTTTTTGTCGTAAGCTCGCATCATCCTTTTTTGGTACATCTGACCGTGACGAATGGCCCTCAATCTCTTTTCTTCAATTAAATTCAACTGATCATATCGAGCTTGGATCCATTCGGCTTCATCCAGTTTTACTTTTGACAACACTCGCAGAGAAGGTATTTCCACTTCAATAGGTAGAACCGCTTCCATCCCGTAAACCAATGAGAAAGGTGTTACCCCAGTAGAGGTTCTGACGGATGTCCGATAAGCATAGAGTGCGAATGGCAACTTGTCATGCCAGTCTCTATAAGTCTCAGTCATCTTTTCCACTATCTTTTTGATGTTTTTGTTGGCTGCTTCCACTGCCCCATTCATCTTTGGACGATATGGCGACGAATTGTGGTGTTTGATGTTGAATTGGCTCTGAGACTCGCTATCGTCTTTGTTGTTTAGGTTCAGTGCATTGTCTGATATGATCCTCTCAGGCATTCCGTATCGACAAATGATCTCCTTTTTCAAAAACCGACTAACCGCTGATTTGGTGACGTTAGCATATGAAGCCGCCTCTACCCATTTTGTGAAGTAGTCAATAACTACAAAGATGAACCGATGTCCATTCGAAGCCTTCGGAGATATCGGCCCAATGACATCCATGCCCCACATGGAAAATGGCCATGGAGAAGTCATAACATGTAAAGGTGATGGGGGCACATGAAACTTGTCTCCATAAATCTGGCATTTATGACATTTCTTGGCATAGTTGATACAGTCTCCCTCCATGGTGGACCAATAATATCCAAACCTCATTATTTGTCTGGCCATTGTAAAACCATTAGCGTGAGTTCCACAGACACCCTCATGGACTTCTTCCAGGATTAACTTAGCTTCGGTGGCGCCCACACATCTCAGCAGCACTTGATCTTTCCTTTTCTTGTATAAGACCTCTCCATCCAGGACGTAATCACAGGCTAGTCTTTTCAACATCTTTTTATCGTTTTCAGTCGCTTGATCTGGGTATTCACGATTTTTCACATACCGCAGTATATCGTAGTACCATGGTAGGCCAGTTTTCTCTTCTTCCTCAACATTGTAGCAATGTGCCGGGTCTTGATGAATGCTCATTTGTATTGGTTTCATATCTTCGCTTTCGTTTATTCGGACCATGGAAGCCAGGGTGGCCAGAGCATCAGCCATCTGATTCTCGTCCCTGGGTAGGTAATTGAAAGTGATGTCATCGAACTCTCTGATCAATTTTTGGGCCAATCTTTTGTAGATAACCAGCTTTGGATCTCTGGTTTCCCATTCTCCTTTGAGTTGATAGATTATCAAGGTAGAATCTCCATAAACTTCCAATACCCTGATTTTACGTTCGATAACGGCGCGGAGACCCATAATGCAAGCTTCGTATTCAGCCATATTATTAGTGCAATCGAAATCCAGTTTGCAAGTGAATGGATAATATCTCCTTTTGGGGACATCAGGACTGCCCCAATTCCATTGCCCACGGCATTTGATGCCCCGTCGAAATTCAGTTTCCAAGGATAGTCTTCGAAGGCGCCTTCTTCAATGTCTGCCACGTACATTAAATCTTCATTAGGGAAATCAAAATCTAAGGGCTCATAGTCTTCAAGGGCTCTACTGGCTAGAAAGTCCGCTATTGCACTCCCTTTTACCGTCTTTTGGTTTACATAAACGATGTCAAATTCGTAAAAGTAGAATCGCCATCCGCCATCCTTCCATTCAAGGCGATGATTCCATCATATATTTAAGGGATCTAGCTTTGAGATGAGCCATGTCGTGTGATACAAAGATATATTACCTTAGTCTCCGAGTTGTCCAAATCAAGGCACGGCACAATTTCTCAATTGGCGGGTACCTCGCTTCACATTCGGTAATTTTTTTACTAAGGTAGTATATTGCTCTTTCTTTCTTCCCGACTCATCAGGTGACTCAAAGACACATCCCATCGAATTATCAAGCACCGCTCAAGTAAAGGATTAATGGCTTGTCCGGTTGAGGCGGCATTAATACCGGAGCATGGGACAGTATTGTTTTACCTTTTCAAGGTCTTCGGCATTCTTCATCCCACGTGCAGGTTGTGTTTCTTGAGGAGACGGAATATGGGGTCACACCTCTCGGTTAGTTGTGAAATGAACCGGCGATATAATTTAGCCTTCCTAAGAAACCTCTAACTTCTTTTTGGGTACGTGGTAGAGGTAATTCTTGTATGGCTTTGACTTTATCCGGTCAACCTCAATCCCTTTTCATTGACTATAAACCCGAGTAGCTTTTGGCATCGAGCTCCAAGATACACTTTGACGGGTTAAGCTTCAACTGGAATTTTCTCAGCCTCAAGAACAATTTTCTCAAGACCTGCACATGCTCTTCTTTAGTTCGGGACTTGGTGATCATGTCGTCGACGTAAACCTCAATTTCCCTGTGCATCATGTCATGGAATAAAGTTACCATGGCTCTTTGATATGTCGCCCCCGTATTTTTTAGCCCAAATGGCATTACCTTGTAACAAAATGTTCCCCACATGGTTATAAATGTTGTCTTGTCCATGTCCTCGTGGATGCATCTTTATTTGGTTGTACCTCGAGAAACCATCCATGAAGGAGAACAACAAATAGCTCACTGTATTGTCTACCAAGGTGTCGATGTGAGGCAACGGGAAGTTGTCTTTCTGGCCGGCCTTGTTTAGGTCTCTCAGAGTCCACGCACATCCGTACTTTCCCGTCCTTCTTGGGGACCGAGACAATATTAGCTACCCAATCCGAGTATTTAACTACTTGCAAGAACCCAAAGATTAAACTGCTTTCTCAACTTCTTCCTTTATTTTTAACAAGACATCCTGGTCTCATTCTTCTGAACTTCATTGGATTGGCTTGCATTCTTCTCTTATGGGCAATCGGTTGTCTTTGCGATATCGATGCTTAGTCCGGGCATATCTTGGTACGACCATACGAACACATCCTTGAATTCATGGAGTAATTCAATGAGGTTTCGCTGGTTTCTGCAGAATATGGGCTCCAACCTTCACTTCTTGCCCTCTCCTAGGTTCATCATTTTTACGACTCTTTATGGGGTAGGATCTGCTTTTCTTCTTGCTCTACCATTCTCAACAAATCTGGAGGCAAGTCGCGTTGCATGTCATTTTCAAAATCCCGAGATTCCTCTGAACACATTTCTTGCTCAAAGCAGACTTACAATCAGAGTATCGTTACTCATATCGTTGATGTCTAGAGACTGTAATGGGTATCAAAGGGTGTACAAAGAACAAATGAATTTGAGGACAACTATTCACATGATATGAATGAGAACGAAGAATAAATGATAAAAATGTAAAATGAGAGAATATTTAGTAGAATTGAAGACGTATTTCATTAAAACAAAATGTCCGAACATGAGCCTATTTCACCAAAGAAATCTCATTGTTTCTAGGCTTAAAAACAACAAGAGTGTTCTGAGTATTACTCAGATCATCTCTAAAAACTACAGAAACTCCTCTTCACCCAATTGTCTAGAGTGCTTCCAGTGTTCATATGTGCGAATGCCCGATGATTTCCTTGATTAGTCACCTCATCGTGTATAGCATTGATGTGGGGATATTCGTCTCTAGAAGATTCTTCCCGGGGTAAATTATTCCTCCCGATATGAAGGTCTAAGATATGTGGGGAATGTCATCGGTTCCCACTTAACGCCTTCTCCGCTCATCGGCCCTTCTCCTTTCTCGCTTCTTTTCCATTTCCTTCTTCATTTGTTTAGCATCCGGTTTAAAACCTAAACCAAAGCGGTCTCTTTTCTCCTTCAAAGATCGGGTCCGACTTTCCTTTGGAGATATTTGCCCAATCCTCTACCGGCAAAGGCTCCTTTTCCCATCGTCATTTGTAATCCCATTTTGGTGGTTTTGGATAGCTTGGGCATCGAACTTCACTTCCTCTCGTGATGAACGTCGCATTTACGAACTCTAGGGATCGGAAGGAACATTCGATAGCCTCCTCATTAGTTTCTAGGTACGGCGCTTCACGTAACAGTCGCTATGATATCTTCTTCACGTTTATAGTTACCAACCGATTTTCTGTTACCGCTTTTAATTTAGTGCGGCAATGATGAGGGTACGGCCCCGCCGAATGAATCCATGGCCTCCCAACAGAGCGATTATACGAGGGTTTGATGTCCATGACCGGAAGTCCACCTCGTAAGTGTTAGGCCCTATCAATAAAGGTACATCTATTCTCCCTATCACTCTTCTTTCAGGTCTTGTCAAACGCTCTCACTATGTTATGGCATGCTTTCATGTGAGAACCGTCTATTGGCAACCTCTTGAGTGTAGCCAATGGTAGGACATTCAACGCCGACCCATTATCTATTAGTACACTCGGCAGAGTGTACCCTTACAACGGTAGTTATGTGCAAGGCCTTTGTTGATCCCATGCCTCGGCGGGATTTCATCATCGCTGAAGTAGATGAAATTGTCGGCGCTTATGTTACTAACCGAGACGGTCTAACTTGTTGACGGATATATCCTTAGTAACATAAGTCTCATTTAGTACTTTCATCAATGCTTCGCGGTATACCTCTGAACTTAGAAGTAGGGCTAACACGGAGATACGGGCTGGTTGTCTGTGCAGTTGTTCCACCACGCTATATTCGCTGTGTTTCAAGAATTTCAAGAATTCTTTGGCCTCTTCCTCTTTTACGGGTTCATTGATAGGGGTTTCGGTTCTTTTTTTTTAGCCCACTCAAAGCGATCTTGGTTTCATTGGTTCTTCCCCTCTGTTTCCAGGATCATAACGCTTCCCACTACGCGTATAGAACCCTTCATTCGTGCCCTCCTCAGGACTGCTAGTGGAGCTTTCCGCCCCTGGCATCGTCACATTACAATTATAGTTCCAAGGTACCTTTTTACTATCTTTGTAGGGAAAAGAAGCAGGTTTCTGAATTATAATTTTTGGACTTCCCTGTACCCCGCCTTCCGTGTTTCGCGAAATGATGATTCTCGGATAATTAACTCCCGGCTTTGTCAATTCTTCGTCGGTCACGCATACATTCTCTTCCTCTGCTCTTTTTTCATAAAACTCCAATTCTTTGTTGTCAATAAGACCTTGCACCAAAATCCTAAACTCGGCGCATTCTTGAATCTCGTGTTCCTTCGTCTTATGGAGTTCGCAGTAGTTCTTTATATCCCTCCCTTTTTCATGAAGATCTGAATCTATCAATCCTCTTTTTGCCATTTCCTTCCGCACTATTCGTAATGGGGTTTTCACTTCGTGACATCCTTCTTAATCTTCCTCACCCTTCCTCACCAATCGCGTTTTACCCCTCTCTCCTCGTGATTGGGCGGTGGGTTCCCTTTTTACCATGTCGTCTAGTGTTATAACCCCCATCTTTATTAGCCTCTCGACTACCTTTTTAAAGGCGAGGCAATTCTCTATCGAATGCCCCTCTATCCTCGCATGGTAATCGCGATGAGCGTTAGAGTCGTACCACTTAGGGTATGGGGGCTGCAATGGTTGCAAATAGAACGGGACACGATGTGCTCATTGAATAAAATCGGTATAACTCTTTTGTATGCGTTATCGGAATTGGAGTAAATTGAATCTTTTCAATATTCGGTCCGGTTCCCGATTCCCGCCTTGCAGTCCTTGTTGTCCAAATAAGAGCTGCCTTTGGTCGATTAACCGTGATCGCCGAGTACCCCTTATTGTATGTACTCACGTTATTTACTTCACCATCTTTCTTCTTAGGAGCGGCCCTTCTAGTGCTTTCTCCCCGCCTCGATCTTGCCACCCCGTATGGCATGTTCAATCATCTCCCCGCCATTACTATGTCGGCAAAGCTCTTAGTCGTACTCCCTATCATATGGGTTATGAAAGGGGCCTTCTGTGGTGTTAATGAAGAGCATGGTAGTCTCTTTTTCTAAGAGGGTGGTTGGACTGCGCATGGCGACCTCTCTCCACCTTTACGCATACTGTTTGAAACTTTCATTTTGTCTTTTCTCCATGCCTTGCAAAGTAATTCTGTCCGGTGCCATGTCTGTGACGTGGCTGTAATGCTTCAGAAATGCTTGAGCCAAATCTCTCCAAGAACTAATGTTAGCCCGACTAAGCTGGTTATACCATCTAGCTGCTGCGCCCACCAAACTTTCTTGGAAACAATGGATTAAGAGTTGATCATTGCTCACGTAGCCAGCCATTCGCCTGCAGAACATGGTGATGTGGGCTTCCGGGCAGCTAGTCCCACTATATTTTTCGAATTCCGGCATTTTAAACTTATGAGGCAGTACCAAATCGGGAACTAGACTTAAATCTTTTGCGTCGATCCCCTGATGATGATCGATACTTTCCAGCGCTTTGAATTTTTCCTCTAGCCATTTGCAACGATCCTCCAGTTGTCTTGAGGATTCTATTCTCGACCCCATTTTCTCTACTGCATCTAGATCGGGCACAACAGGGTTAGTCGGGTTATCGCCAGGCTGGGATTCTGAGCCCATATAATAGCTCACGGGAGGTCTAATGTCATTCTGTCCTTGCTGGGGTCTGATTGTAACCGGTGGCCTTTGGAGATATTCCTCAGGCTGTGTTCTCACGTGCGGCGGGGTAAAACCCGGGGGGACGCCATCACTATCCTCTTCGACCGGCGGCATGGGACCTTTCCCCTTATCCATTGCCCCATTCATTATTTGGGCCATTTGGGCCATCATGCCTCTTTGGGCTTCCAACATTTGGTCCCTCATTTCCTGCTGGAGTTTTAACATTTGCTCTTGCATTTGTTCCTGCATTTCTTTCTGGAATTGTTCGAACCTTTGATCCATTTTCCTGGTTTTAGCGCGTGTTCCGTAGTGATGTTCCTCTTCCGGATTTTCTCTTTTTGCTTTCTTTTTTCCTCTCTGATAATTTAGCTAATTAGGCCTCTCTTTTTTAGACTTAAATGCATGTAATGTGATGTAATGCAAATGCATGAATGCAAAAAGAAGGCATCGATTCAGATTCAACTTCATTTTAGAGAACTTTATTAGAAAACAAAATCTTTTACATAAAGCGAACTACAAATATGCTTTCGCCCTAAGGCCTAAAGTTTTAATTTTCCCGAGCAAAGAGGTTAGCTCTTGACTACGACCCGACTGCAGCTCATACTTCATGCTCAACATATCGGCATGTGCTGCCAAAGTATGTAGATGATCGGCTACCTCTCGAATCTGAACTATCGCTTCGCCCATAAGGTAATCCCGATTTCTAACTTGATCATGAGAATGGTGAAGTTCTTCTTCCCAACGCCCTTCTCTTGTTTCCAGAAGCTCACTCCGAAGTTCACAACTGTGCAATGCTGATTCTAATTCTTCAATCTTACCCTTCATTTCCTCGATTTTATTTAGACTTAATTTCAGTTCGCTTTCTGAGTTGCGACTTCGGTAGTGATGCAGGACCGCCAAGCTCACCACCCTAGCTTTTAGCCCTTTCTTTTCTTTTTGGCTTTCTGCCATGTCTTTTCTCAGAACCTCGTTTTGTGTTTGCATTTCCTGGAACTTTTTCTCCCAACTGCTAGCTTTGGCTCTTTCCTCTCGGATCTCGCGTCGCCATTGCTCCGGAGTTTTTCCTAATCCGGCATTTTTCATTGTCAGACGTATCTTCTTATATTCCATCTTCAGATCATCTCGGTCTTCCTCTATTTTCCCTTTCTCCTTTCTTAGTTTTTCAGCTTTCGACTTTTGTCCATCTATGTCTAACTTGAGGAGCATCTTCTCTTCTTCCAGCCTCTCTATTTTTCTTTCAAGTTCCGAACTCATCTTTTCAAAATCTCGTTTCACAATCTCCAGTTCTGATGGGACTACCCGCAAATATTCCTCTCTTGACCGGGCACCCTCGGGATTTGGTTCAGGAATGTTGTCATTGATCCTCCTAGTCCTCCATTCTCTATACTCCGAGGTCATCATCGGGCCTACGGATAACCTCTTCATTCTGTGGATCTGATTCCAGGCACTAGAGATCTCTTTAACCTTTTTCTTGTAGCTCCCCCCTTCGTATGAGAACTCACATTGAGCCAACCCATATGTCGTTGGTACAAACTGTCTTGAATTATATTGTCTCAGACCACGTGAGAGGGGGCATATGCAAAGTGGCACCCCAAATTCCCAATGAGGAACCCATCGAAGCTTCCACAACGATAAAGGATTTGGTCGGTAACCAACCACTGAGCTTTCCAACCGATGTCATCTTCTTGAAGGTTTTGGAAGAGCGCGATCCAATTTTCTTCGGACACATCCTCTCTTCTAGGTGTAGCTGATATTTCTTCTAGCGGAGAGTAATTCTCTGTCATAAACCGATAGGACACTTTCTCCATTTTCTAAAAGTGACTATGGAACCAAGCCAATAACAGCTGCGCACATCCAATAAACCTGCCTTCACCCATTCTTCTGCATGCATTCAAGGACCTAAACGTTTCGGCTAAGATGGCAGGAACAGGTGTGACCCCTTTGTCTAATCGGTTTGAATAGATCAATAATCGCTTTCCGTCGATATGCCTTAAAGCTTTTGGGAATATTACCAGACCGTAAACACACAGGGCGAAGACGTCAATCCTTTTCTTTGCATCGGGATGCGCCAATATCAAGTCTCTCAAACATATCCAGGGTATGCATTTACCTCCGCCTTTCTTTTGCATTCTGGCTGAAACCCATTGTTCGCTCATTCCGGTGATGTTCATCAATTTCTTCGCGAAGGTTGGGCCATTGACTGCTTTGGAATAAGCTTTGTCAACTTGAATTCTCGGGCAACGTAACAAGGTCGTATATTCTTCTACCGTGGGAACCAGATCCACCTTCCCAAAAGAGAAATAGCTATAAGCAGCATTCCAAAATCGGGACATTGCTCGGAATAGGTGCTTATCTATTTTGACATCAAGCGAGTAAGGCGGTGTCACCGTAAGTACCATAGAACGCTTACTTGCCGTCTCGTTATCCCACCGAGCCCAAATTTCTTTCAACTCTTGGAGCTCGCTACGTGTGACACTCGATATTGGTGAAATCCGTAGCTCAGACACATATCCTCAACTATGCTATCCCCTTTTTCTATTTGGCATTGCTCGGACCACGTCATGCGGACGGCGCATTGTCTTCCACTTTATCAAGGAATTTGCTTTCTATAACCAAACTTTCTAACTCGAAACCGACCGTGAATCGATGCCTCTTAAATATGAAATGATATGCACAAAGAAAAATAAAACACAAAAAGTTAGTACCATGGAATACAAAGCAAGTGAAATAAACAAACACCTATCTGGGTAATTACTAAGGTCTGGCATAGTTTAGCTCGGGGTGGGTTCTTAGGCTCTTTACATGTGGTTGAGTTCTAAAGTTCGAGGTACCCGAACTAGCAGATTCCTCGATCCTCACCCATTATAGGCTCATACGGACCGAGTTCGGTTCAGGGGAATACATTTCCCTATGGCCATGCGGAAGTGAAAACTTCACGAAGACATAGGTACGGATGTATTCCGAAAGCAGTCCACTAGCCCATGCGGAGGTGAAAACCTCACGAAAGCATAACTTCTCGCTCCCACTTAAAGGTGTGACCCTAATGGTCATGCAATGCAATGCCAAAGTATTCAAGAGATCAAATATAACATTGAAAATGCATTTAAAGGAACACAAATTTTGAAACCATTTTCCAATCTTAATTACAAGGACAAAAATCGATCAATCAATGGCCTGACTCTCGATGAATAAGTCCCCAGTGGAGTCGCCAAGCTGTCGTAACCATTTTTTTTAAAACAGTAAACGACGCGGTCGACTCGTGGTTTTAAAAAAATGAAAAGGAAGGGAATCGCCACCGATCTTTATTTGGGTGAGATCGGATCACCTTTGTTTTAATAAATATTTCAATTTACTAAAACAATGTTTTTGGTCTGCGAATTTTGAGAAAATGGGCTCGAGTCGATTACGTGCGAGGAAGGATTAGCACCTCGTCACGCCCGAAATTGGTACCAAACCGATTGATTGATGTCCTAATGTTGAAAACTTTGAAATGGTTTGAAAATAGATACTTTTATTTCCAAAACTTGGAGGAATTGGAAGAGACGTTAAGGCTCTCTTATTTTCAAGAGATAAAGTATCATGTCCAAAGGAGTTTAGGTCGCGACACTTTAGGCTCTTGAAACTAAGCTCGCCTTTTAAAACTTGGTTTTATTTTTGGAGAGGATCTCCGTCATTTGTCAAACGAGAAATCGAACCCGATGAAGTTAGGGCTCGTTTTCTCGAAGGTCCAAATTAGGAATATTGCCTCCATTTTAGAAGAAAGAAAAGAAACTTATCTCGAAGTGTCTAGATGTCGAGTCCATAAGTTAGGGCACGCGACATTTCAATATCCGAGATTAAGTGTTTTGTTTAAAATTTAAATTGCGATTTCAAAGGGATATCCCGTTGTTTAGCTTCAAACGAGAAGAAACCGGAACCCAGTAAGTTTGGGCTCGATTCACTCGAATTGCTAATACGGAATGCCGATTTAAAACTGGAATTTGTGATTTTAAAAGGGATCTTCCGTTGTTTAGCTTAAACGAGAAAAAAATCGAACCCAAATAAGTTAGGGCTCGATTCTCTCGAATTGCTAACACGGAGTATTGGTTGTTATAAAAGTTGAGGTCTTGAGAAAGATTGGTGCGACGAACAAAAAGAGTATTGATAAGAATAATAAAAAATGACGATATAGGTAAGGGTAAAATGAAAGCATTACGATAATAATACCTATATTAATAACGAAAATGATGATGACATATGAAAATAATGAGGGCGATTGATGAAGGAAATAATATATATAAATAAGCAAAACTATATATATAAATAATGATATGATAATAATAATAATAATGATATTATAATGATAAGAATAATAATGAAGACAACAAACGATAATAGTAACGTGTAAAAGACGAATGCAATGTAGTAGTGATATTTAAAGATAGAATAAATAATACTAGGCAAGATAATAATAATGTAATAATATTATTAAAATAAAATGGTAAATAACGACATATATAATAATATTGAAAATAATAGTAATAAACATAATGGTTATAATTTTAAATAAAAATATAAGTATAGTAATGGTAATGATATTTAATAAAAATAATAGTCGTGGATAATAATATAATACTAGTAATACTAATAAAATGAATAGATAAAATAATAACCTAATATAAGCACATAAAATGTTCACATATGTAAAATATAATAAAATAATAATAGTAATACTAATAATAATAATATAATGTGGTAATAATAAAATAATATTAACAATGATAAATAATAAGGTAACAAAAAATGAGAAAATTAAATAATAGCAAAGGTGGTAGAATTACAAAACAATCGAAAATGGACTCGATTGTGCTAAAAATGAAAGTTCTGGTCGATTGTTAAATAAAACGGGGTTTTGGGGGCCAAAATAGCACGCTCGTGGAAGATAGGGGACCGAAGGGATAAATTTCCCAGCAAACCAAACGCAGCGTGTTGAGGGAGGACCAAATTGGAACTTAAGAAAATATATTGGGGCAAATTTTGAAATCGACGTGAACCGGATTATAAAGGGAAAAATGCGGAAGGGTCGATCGCAAATAGACCCTTCCGCAAAAAACACGCTGTGGATCCCTCCGGATGCCGGGTCGGTCGCGTCGGGTCACGCCAAACGCGGCGTCGTTTTGGAGCCATCAAAAACAAGCCCTAAACGGCGTCGTTTTGGTCCCTTTATAAATGCAGATTCTTTTCTTTTTTTTTCATTTCTGCTGCTTGCTTAAAAAAACTAATCCCTCTCTTTTTTTTTCTCTGTAGATCTAAGGGAGAAGGGATTACGCACTTTGCCCGATCGTCGTTCTCGTCATGCGCCACCATCGCACGCGGTGGCCGAAAAAGGTAAAGTTTATTTATTTTTTTTTAGAAATTTTAGGAAAAAAAAATAACAGCAATATATGCATATATAAAAAGCAAATGAAAAGAAAAGGCTTCGAAACAAAAAAAATAATCACCTTTAGTCTCTGATTCGATTTTTTTAATGGGTTTTTTAGCGTTTTCGATGCTTTCTTATTGTTTCAGGATCTGCTTGTGTTTGAATCTGTTTGTTTTTTTCTTTTTTATCATTGAAGAAAAAAAAAAGGGCCCCTCTACATGAAAATCAATCGGCTTTTATAGCCGATTACTTGCTATACATTTTGCTTTCTGTCTTGTCCTTTTAAATGTTTTGCAGGTCAAGTGGAGGGTAGGTGGAGGGTCGGTGGCCGATCGTGGTGGCGGTGGAAGCGAGCGTGCGCGCGCAGAGGGCGGTGGGGCGGTCGGGTCGTCGAGGGACAGAGGCAGAGGGCAGGTGCAAGTGGGTTAGGGTTAGGGTTGTTTGTTTTGGGTTTGTTGTTTGGGTCTCGCTTGGTATTGGGCCCCGGGTAATTCGGGCTTGTAGGCTATTGGGTTTTGGACGGGTTAGTTTTTATGGGCCGGGCAAATGGGCTCGTACAAATATTATTCTTATTTTTCATATCACTTTCATTATTTTATTATTATTATTACTATAACTATATTATTATATTTTTTTATTATCAACATTATTACTGTTATCTTTATTACTTTTACCTCTTTTATATTATTTTTATTTTTTTACTATTAACATATTCCATCGATTATTATTGCATTTTTTTTTTACTATTATTACTATTCTATGGTTTTATTATTGTATATACAATTTGTGTCACTACTCGCTAGGTATAACCTTTTTACATTTTAACCGATTTTTTTTTTATTTTAAAGATTACATTGATTTTTTTTTTCACTTTTTTACCCAAACTCGTAAAAAGAATTTTTTAAACAAGGCAATGTTTCGTGTTTGGAAGTTCGAGAAATCGTGCCCAATCGTGCTGGGTTTCGATTTTTCATTCGTCCAAATGACCAAATATCCTTTAGAGATTTTGACCGTGTTTTCTTAAATAAGGCAATATTTCATATTTGGGAATTCGAGGAATCGTGCCCAATCGTGTTGGGTTTCGGTTTTTTAGTTTGGCCAAATAGTGGAATACCCTTTTTTTTTTATTGCAATGCATGAATTTTGGAAATCATGAAATGATTTTGGTATCGAGGGTTTGGAACATCGTGTCCTATCGGGTTGGATGTGGTATTTCATCTTTTCGGAACAAGAGAAATTCGATATCCATTTCGAAGTATCCAAACATTTTCTAGAGGATTCATATTTTAAAATCTCTTCCAATTTTCGATATTAGGACATTAATCAATCAATAAGGTACCACTTTTGGGCGTTACGAGGGTGCTAATCCTTCCTCGTGCGTAACCGACTCCCGGACCCGTTTTCTTAAAATTTGTAGACCAAATGTTTTATAAGGTGATCCAATCACACTTCAAAAAAGATTGGTGGCGACTCCGTTTTTATTTTTAAAGTCGGCCCGTTTTCCAAACAAAAAAATGGTTTCGACAAGAATTTTTTATTAGTATATGCTTTATTTTTTCAATACATTTTGAAAAATATATTTTAACTATAAATATCAAATATAAATAATTAAAACATTAAAAAAATCATAAATTTAGATGTTTTTTTTAACTGCTTATTGCCGAACAAACTTGATTGATCCTATTTGACAACCTATTTTGAGGTTTCTCTCGCAAAAATAAAACATAATTATCAAACTAATCCGAGAAAATAGCATCCATTAATTCTTCACATTTCTTAGGTATTAACCAAGCTTATTGCCTTTGCCATACGACTCTCAATTTCATCTCCTCATGTTTATCATTTATTATATTCATTTTGCCTCACATTATATATTATTAGTCCATTTGAGAATATAAATATGCTTTATTTTTTAAACTTTTTCTTTTATATATTTGACCCTAAATATATGTATAATTAAGAGTTGGAGTAGTGTAACTTAAACTTTACGAAAGAAAAAAAAATGAAACAACAAATTTGGCTTCCTACCACGGCTCTCCTTAAGATGACAGCCATAACCATTCTCTTGTTTCTAATATTTTGAACAAATTTAGACTTGTATTAGGCAAGGTTTGACTTTGAATTGATTAGAAGTTTATATCAATGCTGAAGATAATATTTTGCATGTTTTTATAGTTAAATTTAATTACTTTTTAACTAATAAACCATAATTTAGGATCGAACTAAAAAAAAAGTTGACCGTTGGATTTAGGATTAGTTTACCATTGCTTTTCAGAAGTATTTTTGGGCTAAAAAGTATTTTTGAGTAAAAGTTAAAATTTTTTATTTTTTGTTTTTGGTCAAAAAAATGTTTTTGAAAAGCTCAAAAACATCTTATTTAACAATGTTTTTATCTCAAAAGTTATTTTTGACCTAAAAGTACTTCTAAGAACTAATGCTAAACTGGCTCTTTGAAGTCCTCATAGGTCGGGTCGAAACATAATATTAATATATATTATGCTTGCTCAAGCTCAGCCTCGTCTGAAATATGAGCTTAAATTTTTACCCAAACCTGTCTATATTGTTTTTTGTTTTTTATTAAAAATGTATTTATATTATTTTAATTTAATGTTTAATAATTTTTTTTTGAAATTTTTATATATTCATCTTAACATTATTTTTTTTGGTAAATTACAATAACAGGGCAAAGCCCAAACAACCAACGCGACTCGAATCTAGGCCACACCTGGGACGGTGAACACCCTTGACCATCAAGCTATCACATAGAGTTCATTTTAACATTATTTTAATATTTACATTAGAATAGTATTATATATATAGTATAGGTTAATTTTTTTTATGTGTTATAAATTACATAATATAAAATATTATAAACTTTAAAACGGGCTGGGCCAAGTTCGAGCCTTGAATGTTCAAATTCGAGTCTGGCCGGATCTAATTTTTTTTACCCAAACTCATTTTTCGATCTTAATATTTTTATTCAAACCCTTCCAAATTTTAAATAGGCTTTCGAACTTAAACGAATAGCCTAGCCCATGAATAGATCTGTCTGATAATGGTTACAAATATATAGTGACTTCAGTCATTATTTTTCCAATTTCTACTATAATATTAGCATTAGTGCATTACAATTTAATGACTATAATAATTAATTTTATTTGAAAGTTGCAACTTCAAAAATAGTATCCTGAGTATTACACGACCTCAAGTACACGAAGAGATCCTAATTTAATTAGGAGAGATTTTCAAGAAATTAATCTGATTCTATGATTGTTATTTTTAACTAATTTATTTTCATTGCATTCGTTTTCTAATAGTTTCTTGTTATAATTTCTTTTTAAATTAATACAAAACTAAAAAACACCGTTTTTACATATATTTTATTGTATATTAATTTAAAAACCTTAATTTTATTTCCTTATCTATATTTGTCATGTGGTACTCGTATTTGGTAATGAAAAACTATTTCATTAATAGCTCCCGACTTACAAACAACGTGAAAAGAAGAGAGAACAAAGACACCCTGAAACCCTTGCAGAAAAGACACAAAACATGGTAAATTTTATTCACGAATGAGAAAGCCATCCATTCAAGGAAGCATATCATTCGCCGGGGCAACCACGCTAGCCTTCACAGACGGCGGAGACTTGGAAGTTTCATGATCACAGTATCCTTCAAGTATGTCACCTTCTTCCGTGGTATACCCTAGTGTTTCAAGCATGTTCGGCCAGCACTGGTGGCTAACCGTATGAATAGCGTGGCAGCATGAATCCCCGAGGTAGGTTTCACCGTTGAGGAAAAACAAGATGACTTCTCCAGTGCAGGATTGAATCTGGGTCAATGATTCCCAGCAACTCGGGGAGTCGGCATTGAGTCGAGATTGAAGGGTTAGCTTCGAGGTTTCCAATGACGATGCCATTGGCAGGGCTAAAAACAGAAGAGTGAGTGTTGAAAAAAGCTTGAAAGTGTTGGCCATTTTTAGAAGCTTGATGATAATGCAGAACAAGATTGGATGAGATGTTGGTGGAGATAGCATATGGTAGGTTTATATAGGAATTCAACTCTATTAACTGTTCATGAAAGAGTTAATATGATTAATTGTATAATGACAATGGAAGTTGATGGGATTTTGCGTAAATGGGTGTTAATTGGGGATTAAATATTGGTTTAATTTCAAGCTAGCATGGAATATAATTAAGTGCAGATGAAGAGTTGAGTTGTGAAGCAGCATGTTACTGTATTTCAGTGATAAGGTTCGTCAACAGCCGCTAATTATCTCAGCAATTATTTGCTACAACTGATTCTACTCTATAAATTTATTTATTCTCATTTAGGTTTAAATATATTATTATAATTATAATTATTCGATTATATCTTTCATAATTACAATTGTAATTTAACTTAAAAAAATACATACTGAAAATAAATTATATTTAACCTATGGATTTTTTAAAATATAAAGCGATTTATAATTTAATTTAATAGTTAAAGTATTTTTATAATTAAATAGGTTTTATTATTTTATGTTTATAATTATTTAATACAAATATTAAAAATAAAAATAGAATAATAATTAATTAAGGGTAAAATTATTGTTTTTACTTAAAATTTATTTAATAAATAAGCCTTAAAGAGTTTGTATTTTTCGTCAAACCTTATCAGTATTTTCAACATTATTTTTATTGTTGCATAGCTATCAAGTGAATATATATATTTTGATTTCAAAATATCACTAAAATAAATTTAATAGAAAATTTTTAATAGTGATAACAACTTGACTTGAATTTTTAAATTCAAAGTAAATGTATTAAATTCCTGAAAATAAAAGTAGGGACTGAATTCCAAATGTATAAAAATGTATAAAAATTTAGAGTATATTTTAACCTTCAAATTTTTACACCACAATTTAATCCAAACAAATAATTAACTTAACGTGAAACGTTGAACCATACTAATTATTTAAAATTTAATTACATGTATGCATTAAAAAACAAAGCTTTAGAACATATATTACAATTTGTTTTGTATATCTCAATATTTTAATATTTTAAAAATTAGATTTTATATATATATTATATATAGTTAAAACTGGGGTCATTTATTTAAATTAAAAGGCCTATATACTATTTGGAATGATTTGGATAAAAATATTATGTCTAAAAAATGGATTTGAACGAAAAAGTTAAACTCGATTAAAATATACATTAGGCTTAATCTCCAATATTCAAACTATACCGACCCCACTCACTTTCAAGTTTAATAATATGTTTTTATTATGTTATTTTATGTATTATGTAATTTATGTCATACGAAAATTAAATACACTATACTATATTATAAATAATACTTAAACTTTTAATAAGATGAAAATATATATAATGATAGTGAAATAAATATATATAATTAATAAATATTAATAAAAATAATTTTAAATAACTAAAAAATAATATTGGTGAATATAAATGGGTTTGAGTTAGTACGTTATAAATATAATCAAGTTTCATATTTCAAGTCGGACTAAACTTAAGTAATTATGTATGACATCGATGTCGTATATGGACCTGATCGAAATCCAACTTGGTCAAGCCTATAAACACATCTAATTATATTTATTACCCAATAATTAAAAAATACTAAAATTTTATGTGATATATAATTTTTTTTTTTAAATTATCCTTACATAAAACAGGCTTAAAAGTTAAAACTAATATTGATATATGCTTAAACCCAATCCAACTCATTTATCAATTCTAGTTCTCACTAACTTTTTGGCAGTAACATGCAAGGCCAATAAAAAAGGGAGAGCCCCCATTTTGTCATAAATCCAAAAGATGGGGACAAAATTAAATCTAAGGAAGAAAACGAGGGGTTTAATGTATATTCATTTTTTTTCTAAACAATAGGTAGTGTCAACTTAAAGAGTATGAAAATACAAACAAATTTGTATAATAACTTATTTGACTCTCTAACTTTATAAAAAAAAAATCATTTTAGTCAAATTTCACCTCTTTTAGCCATTGAACTTGCATTATTTGTCAAATCACTCTAAAATAGATGGAAAAGTTAACAAATGTTAACTTTACTGACATGGCATCCACGTGTATGCCACGAAAGCAAATAATTATTTAAAAAATTAAAAGCTTCAAAAACTATTTTTTATACATTTATTTTTTAAAAATTAAATTTTAAAAATACTTTTTATATTTTTTTGGATTTTTAAAAAAATTTAATCATTGACGTGACATCCACATGGCAATTCACATGTATGATACATCAACAAAATTAACATAAGTTAACTTTTTCATCTAATTTTGGGTGCTTTAACAAATAACGCAAGTTTAAAGGCTAAAAGAGAAAAAAAATTAAATAAAAAACTAAAAAAATATTTTTTTTATAAAGTTAAAGAGCCAAATAACTTATTATTGCATTAAGGGTCCGTTTGTTTACATGTAAAATGTTTTATGGAAAATGTTTTCTGCTTTTTCCTGTGTTTATTTCACAGAAAATAGTTTGGTCAACGGAAAATAACTTACAAGTCAAGGTAAAATAAGCCCTTTTTCCTGTAAAATGACTTACCCTTTTGAAAAGCGTAAGTCATTTTCCGGAAAAGAGCTAATCTATAGATAATTTTATTTTTATATAAAAATTAACTTAAATTTTATTTTATATTGATAATAAATTTTATTTTTATTTTTTAAAATATTTAAAATATTATATTTTTCAATATTATTAAACATACATATTTAATTATTTATATTTAGCCATATAATAAATTATTAATATAATAAATAAAATTTATTATTTTAATAAATTATTTAATATTTCAATTTTATTTTAATAATAAATTTTAAAAATAATAATTTTAAATAATATTATTCACATATTATTGAAAATATTCAATATTAATATTTTAATAATAAATATTTATTACAATTATAAATATATTAATAATAAATGTTTTGTAGTATAAAGGTTAAAATATGTCATAAGTCTATGTACACTTTACAGATTTGTAATTTAGTCTTTATACTTTTATTTTCAAGAATTTAGTCCATTTACTTTTCAAATTTGAAAATCAAGTCCAATTGTTGACATCCTTAATTTTTTTGTCAATTTCGTTGATGTCACATTTTTAAATAAAAAATACTCACTTAGTAGTCATGTAATTAAAAAATGACGTTGTAATGAATCTGAATTTAACATAATATTTTTAATATATGAAAAAAACAATGTAAAATATAAAATTATAGATAAAAATAAATTCAATTAAAGAATGAAAAAAAATAAGAAAATCTCAAATGTATGTTTGTTTAATTGAAAATAACTTTTATGAACTATTTTTAAGAAATCTACCAAATAACAGAAAATATTTTACACAGATTCATCCAAACACTAGAAAATATTAGTTTTTCCAGAAAAGTAAATCATTTTCCAGCAATCGTTTTCCGGAAGTCATTTTCAGTGAAACAAACGGAGCCTAAAACTCATACTTTTAGGTGAAGTCGAATTTAAATTAATAACTTATTTAAACTTATTAAAATATAATTCGACTCGCACACTATTCAAGAATTAGGGTTATATTTTTTAAAACATAAAACGTGCAAAGTTACAAAATATTTATTTAACCAACATAAACAAAAATTTAAACCTTGTATTTCTAATCCAATTAAACTTAGAAAAAGAATTGTATAAATGAGTATAATGGTTGGGCTGATCTGATCATGAGGCGACTCATAATAAGTTCAAGTCCACACTAACCAATAACTTTGGGCTCTAATTTGTAAGCCCAATAAAAAAGAGAGATTCCCCATTTTGTCATAAAACCCAAAGGTGGGGGACAAAATTAAATTTGAGTGAAGAAAACAGGGGTGTTTATGTAAATTAATATATCTAAGCATTTGTTTATAAATAAAAAAGCATCAGCTAGGGTTTTAGCCATTTAGGAGGTTAGCAGCAGCCAGCCACAGCATTCGCCGCACGGCATCAGTCTCAGCAGGTTGCCTTTCTCTCCTTCTTCGTTTCTTTCAGCTACATATACATAGAAATTGGTCGGAAATGAAAGAAAATATAAACTGTGTTCTCTATTTTGTTTCCCTTTTTGTTAGAACATGACTTAATGTCGCTGTGAAAATCTTTTTCTTTTGTTTAGCTTTTAGTCTTAGTTGCTGAAATATTCATTTTGGTCTTTGGTTACGCGTTTTTAATTTGGTGTTATAAATGGGTTTATTTATTTAATTTACTTTTGGTGGTGATGAAGGGGGGGAAGAATGTCTCACAGGAAGTTTGAACACCCAAGGCATGGTTCCCTTGGATTTCTTCCGAGGAAGCGAGCTTCTCGTCACAGAGGGAAAGGTTATATTGTTTTTTTTTTCTTTTTTAATTTGTTTATTATATGGCTGTAGAAAGCTACAGTTTTTGTATCCCAAAATGCAGTATTTAAATGACTATATATATGTATGTGATGGTGTTACTGTGGATTGGTGCAGTGAAGGCATTTCCTAAGGATGACCCAAGCAAACCTTGCAAGCTCACTGCCTTTTTGGGCTACAAGGCAGGCATGACACACATTGTCCGAGAGGTCGAAAAACCTGGATCTAGTAAGTTGATTTTGATGACATAACTCTGATACTTGTGCCACTTGTTTGATATATAGACTACTAAATTGTTCTTTCTTTGAGCTTTATAAACTCTTGCTTTAAGATTTGTTGAGCTTATTTTGAATGTTAATGCATTGGTTAAGATGATTTTTATGAAAGGAACTTACAAGTAATGTGTTAACTATTATTGATATTTGTGAAAATAGTGCATTGAATTTAGAAGTTCTCCTGGAACTAGGGTTAGTAGGCATCGGTTATTTGGAGTTTGGACTTTTTAAATTTATTATGCTTCACCCTTAATTTTATTTGAATTTCAAGTTAATTTGGGTTCTTTGTTTCTGCATAGAGCTTCACAAGAAAGAGACATGTGAAGCTGTTACGATCATTGAAACCCCTCCTATGGTGATTGTTGGGGTTGTTGGTTATGTCAAGACACCACGTGGTCTTCGCAGCTTGAACACTGTTTGGGCTCAGCATCTGAGCGAGGAAGTCAAACGTAGGTTCTACAAGCATTGGTGCAAGTCCAAGAAGAAGGCTTTCACCAAGTACACAAAGCGGTACGAGAGTGAAGAAGGGAAGAAGAGTATCGAGGCTCAGCTGGAAAAGATCAAGAAATATGCCACTGTTGTTAGGGTTTTGGCCCACACTCAGGTTTTTACCAATACATGATTTAATCTATGCCTTGGTTTTGTTTTATTTTGATTGTTCATAAGTGGTAATTTTCAAATGCTTTGTTTTAATAGTACTGTTTCTGGTTAATTTGTGCTTTTACAGATTAGGAAAATGAAGGGATTGAAGCAGAAGAAAGCACACCTAATGGAGATCCAAGTTAATGGTGGAACTATTGCAGACAAGGTTGATTTTGCTTACAAGTTCTTTGAGAAGCAAGTCCCAATCGATGCTGTTTTCCAGAAGGATGAAATGATTGATATCATCGGTGTCACTAAGGGTAAAGGTTATGAAGGTGTTGTGACTCGTTGGGGTGTCACACGTCTGCCCCGTAAGACCCACAGAGGTTTGCGTAAGGTTGCTTGTATCGGTGCCTGGCATCCTGCTAGAGTCTCCTTTACAGTTGCTAGGGCAGGTCAGAATGGATACCATCATCGTACTGAGATGAACAAGAAGGTTTACCGGGTTGGCAAGGTTGGTGATGAGACCCACTCTGCTATTACCGACTATGACAGGTTAGTGGAATATACTTAAATCTTTGCTTTCATCAGATTGGGAGTATTTTGAAGGTCTCGTATAAAGACTTTCAATGGGTTTTGTTTATTTCGATTGATATAATTGTGGAATGTGTATGGTCATCAGGACTGAGAAAGATATCACTCCAATTGGTGGCTTCCCTCACTATGGTGTTGTGAAGAGTGATTATCTGATGATCAAAGGTGGCTGTGTTGGACCTAAGAAGAGGGTGGTTACACTTCGCCAGTCTTTGATTAACCAGACATCTCGTGTAGCTCTAGAGGAAATCAAGCTCAAGTTCATCGACACCTCATCAAAATTCGGGCATGGACGTTTCCAGACTACACAAGAAAAACAGAAATTCTATGGTCGGCTCAAGGCATAAATCTGCAAATTGGTCAGGAATTTCCGGCTATCGTATGTTTAGGTTTTGTCATTCTCTGAGCTTAGTTTATGTTGATTCTCTATTATGTTTTGAAATGCATTGTTGGATTAATTTTGTTTTATCAACTCTTTTTGAATGTGTGGACAACTGGGGTTTTGGACCAGTTAGAGAACCAATTATACCCAATGTTTTACTTTTTAACAGAGTTTTCCTTTTGATTTGATTGAATTTGCCTTCTTTCCCTTTGGTAGAATTTAAAAGTTGTTCGATATATTTGGAAGATTAAATTTTATGCTTATATCTAAATGTATTTTAAGAAAAACAAATAGTAATAACCTTGTGGGTATCCCTTGGAGTTTAAATGGTTCAGATGGTGCTTCCTGCTTGAGGTGTACGATGGCACGAATGAATATGTAAAATTTTTTAAAAAGCTTTTTCAATATATTTATAAATATTTAGAGAATCATTTGGTCAAGTGGTAATATGATATTGTACGGACGATGATTGAATGCCTTAATTAGACCAGCGGAATTAAAGCTAAAAATCAATCATCTGACTAAGTGGTACATTTCTTGTGGACAATTGTCTTTTTCGTTGTTTTGATTGCCATCGTGTTCGATTGTAATGCATTATTTTTTATGCATGCATTTTTATGCCTGAAAGGGAGTAAATTTCCCTCCCCAATCGAAACTTTCTCATTCGTAAATCAAAGAAATATCCCCTTCATACAGTAAAAACACTAACCAAAAGAATGCAATGGCTACTGTACAAATTACTCAAATAAACGGCCAGCTTCTTTTATTGTAACTGTGGAATTGGTATGGGAATCAGCTGCGATTTCTGAACTACTGTTACCATAACTCGAGGGTTCGGGGTCTGATCGAATCATAGTCATAGTCACAGAAGCTCGATGATTTATACCCATAATAGAATCAGCCTCCAAGGTACTACGAAGAGGATCACTACTCTCTCTACTATCATTTTCCTCGTCATTTTGTCGTTGGGAGATCTTCGATAGGTCTATACCTTCCTCTATATTATGCTGCTCGGATATCTTCAATAGATCTTGGCGGTTCTCTAGATTTACCTCGATTTTCGGATGTGTATCTCCACCTACATCTTCTGCTTTCGCTTCCTCAGTAGGCCTGGGTACCTCCTCTTGAACTAAAGCCCGGAAATTATTCTTTGAGGGGTTTAGCTTTGTGCAAAATATTTCATCAAAATTACTCGGACAACCTCGATCGAAAATGTTGATTCTGTTGTCAGCCCTATGTCGAAAATTTTCATAGGTAGTCTGGAAGACAGGAAGTTAGGTTAGTTAAACTCCGAAATAAACTTATCGAATTAAAACAACATAAAAAGGGCATCTTTGTTCCTTGCAGGCTGCACCACAATAAGCAAATCAAGGCCTAAAATTTGTATTCATTGGTTGATTTCTTTCCATATTTATTTACCCAACTCCCACAAGTTAAGAGGGCGCAAAAACAATATCATACCTGGTTTGTTCCAATGAGGTACAAGTGAAACCCTGTGAGCCCACCAACAAACCATAGAGCAATGAAACAATACGCCATTAGTACGACAGATGGAGGAGATTCTTTCATTGCTTCCCAAACTGTTCTATGGTTATCATCCATCAGAACCTTAATGTACAACGCTGACATGGAGAACACATAGATGCAGAGAAGAGTTGTTGAAGAAACGAACATAAAGAAGAACCGATAATTGCGCTGCTCATATACAGAATAGTCAGCCTCTTAACAAAACACTGCTCAAGGGGAGCATGAAACATCCGGACTTGTATGAATAGATAGGTTTATCAGATAAAACATACCAGTCCAATGCATTGCCCTACCCAAGGGCAATGGTGATCAAATCTCTCAACACAATTGTTGCAAATGGAACAGTGGGAGCAACGAGGAGGTCGATAAAGCATGCATGTGCTACAATACTTCACCCGCACCTGCATTCCATTAACCATAACTTCTTTAGTTCGAGGGACCTGACGGCCAGGTGTATGCCGATTCCCAGCCTGAGCTGGAACAGAAGAATCATGGTGAGGCTCCTCCTCTGGGGGACGTGAATTGCGAGGAATGATTCCTGGGTCCCGGGCTGATGTGAGGAAAAGAATAATCAACACCTATCAAAATAAAGAATGCTATATCAAAAAGACAAAGTAGAAAGTTGACAAAAATAAAAGATAAAAAGTTATATATGTACTTTAAAATCTAAAAGGGGCTAAGATTAGAGAAGGCCAAACTTCTATGAGAAATTCATTTTCAGTACAAATTCGGCAAGTAATCTAGATCAAATGAAAGGGTTGCACTATATATATTCCACCAAACAAATATTTCAAATTTTAGAAAAACTGTCTTTGGAATTTAAACATAAAAGTTAAACTGTTAAAAATTGGCACTTAGTATTTATCCATAACTTGCAGTTCATAAAGTTCTTCCAGAATTGTTAACACTGTTGGCAACTAGGGTGATAATTTCAAGAGTAATTGTTCTAAAACCTCAAAAAACAATTCAATCAACAAATAATGGGTAAAGATACTTACATAGATAGTAAAGACAACTGCTACCACCATAATTGCATATCCTGCATTGTATGGAGAAAATCTATGTCGAAGATGCCTTGCAACAAATATGCAAAAGATTATAGAAGGAACACTGATCAGCAATAAGGTAACAGGCAAAGATCTAGCATCTGGACCGAATATTAGCCTTCCACCAAGGAAAAACTTCTGCATAACGTATATAGAAGAGAATTAAATGCTGAATGAAAGTCATGGACGATCCATTCAGACTGGAGACATCAAAAGATAAAACAAAGAACATCAGATCGTGCTATAGCATTTTCATATTTTACCAATATTCTAAAGCTATCATTCTCTATATTTTTCATAACTAGCACACCTTTTATTCTATGTTGGTCCTAATAAATAGTGAATATAGCAATATATATATATATCAACCAATATTTTATGATTTCATGGCACTTCCAACAAATGTGATCATTCATCTAAATCTTGAGTCTTAACCACAATCTAATACTACATTGTTGATCCACTCAAACAATACTTTTGCACCGATTCCTACACCAAATCATTCCTTTGATCCAAACATTGTCACACTAGTAAAGTAGCGAGTATATCAATATAATCACCAAACTAGACAAAGAAAAGGCTTCATCATCATCATCATCATCATCATCATCATCATGGCTTGGAATTGCACCAAATTGTGAAATTATAATTATCGTACTTCAGTAAGGACATTTCTCTAAAAGAATTGGCAGATTTAGAATAAGTTCATACTCTTAGGAAAGGCCACAACAGTATCACCAGATGTTCTCATAATCTATACAAGTTCCTTCGAAGAAAGCACACACATAGCACTATAAACACAAAAAATAAAATAAAATGAGCTACTTGTGAAGCATGAATTCGGCCTACTTGCATCAAAGCAATTTTAGCACAAAAGCACTCAATTCTACCTAAAAATTGTAAGGTCATATGCATTATAACTTTACAATCCATAACTGATATGAATGTTTCATTGACCTTAACCATAACTCTCTTTTTAACCTCAAGAATGTAAAAACAAATCAATGAACAGTCCAAAGCACCAAAAAGAAATTCATCATTTTATACATGTTTTCTCATATTTTCTATCATAGCAAAATAAAAACAATGAAAACCGAAGCCAAAAATCCTACTATACCAATCAAAACCATACTCATTGTCCTTCAAACCAAACAAATCTAACAATACCTAGATGCCAAAACCTAGCATTTATATTTTGGGGGCAATACAAACGAAGAATTGATATCCTTACATTACTTCCTTTCCAAACTTCGTAAACACGCTTTTCCATGAAAGAAATCTTCCCCTCTTATAGCTTTATTCGACTACGTTGGAACTGAGTCCAAGATTTGAAACTTATGCGAAATTTTCATTCTCTTTAAAGGGAAAAAAAACCGTAACACGTTGCGATGCAAAAACTTTGCCAACCGACTGAAAATTATACTCAATCGAATGGCGATTAAATGATGAGTGCAGAGTTAGGGCCGGGTTTCCTTTTGCGTATTCAATATTTAAAAAAAAAAAAGGAATTATTGTAGAAGATAAAGTGCGTGTTGAGGTGATCTTAGCGACGTCGATTCGCGTTCTGTTACTTCGTGAGCGGAATAGGAATTTTTTGTTCTTTTATTTTCTTTTGTTAAAAAGAAAATATCACGTCATTTTGTATGATCGTTTTTTCAACAGAAAAAAGGATGAAATTTATGTTTGTTAAATTTTATTAACTGTTAAAAGAATAAATAAAATATGTTAAAACTTAAAAAAGGTTTCGTTTAACCAACAAGTCAATGGTAAGATACATTTTATTTAGAAAAAGCATAGGTTAAAATATTAGAAACCATATAATTGAGACTCACAGCTATAAATTTTTAACATGGATAGCTAAATAACTTATTTTATAATTAATTTGCATTTATGTGCTATGTAAGAATTAATAGTGTATGTTATTCAAATTTTAAATTAATTATAATGTGAAAGTATTTAACATGTTAGTAAAAAGGGCGTTGCTAAGAGCGGAAACAACACAATTAAATTGGTGCTTAAATTAGTGGGCACTTCTTTTGTAGCATCCTACACCCAACTTGATCACCGGGTTCGAATGCAAAGCACCACATTTATTGTCGAAGCAACATGAACTAACTTTCCTTTTATAATCAATTCAAAACATCAAACATTTGACATATTATATAAACTATTCATTCCAACAATAAACAAGTTAAAGCATTCAAATACTTTAGAATTACTTGAAAACAATTTCAAAGATATTAATTAAAAATAACTAGAACTAGTTCTCATTCAACATCAACACAATATCCAACTTTTATCACACTTTACAAAACATTCATATTGATTAGAATCAACTTCAAGTCATTCAAAACACTTTTAACTTATTTTTAATTGAGTTTTAGGTGTTCGAGGATGATCATGATCTAATTCGGGTCTTCGGGGGTCAAAACAAACCAAAACAGGGGAGGAATTCTGTTTTGACATGCTTGTATCAGTAAAAGTCTAGAATTCTATCGGTAGAAGTCCCTGCTACTATTCATTTTTTGCTACTGACTTATTTGTACCGATACATCTGACAACTTGTATCAGTAGAAGTTTGTCAGGAGCTAAAAAGGACCCCAAAACATACCTAGTTTGACCCCAAAACAATACCATATCATATCCAAACATTAAAAGACATGTTTATAAAGTTCTAAATATAATTTTGAGCATGTTTAACACCTTAAATAACCTATTCACAAGTATGATAATAATCTTATTAACATCAAGCATCAATTTCACTTTTTTAGCACGCAAGCATCGTTTCAAATATGATTTAAACATAACATATTAGACAAGCATAACCACATATCCCTATATCCAACACACAAGCATATATGGACATGTTCATATTACATACCATTAACACATCAAGTGACCAAAACATTCAAAATGAATTCAAAGTAAACTATGAGACTAGATACATGCCGCTTGCTACAAAACATATCAAAATCTATATACACTTTGCTGAGCCTAGAATTGAATCTTGGATGCTATCGTAAACAAAATTGCACGCTAAACAATAGAATTTAGTGTTGCTAACATGATTTGAAAACAATAGAACACATATATAACAAGTTTAATATATTCAATATATATATACAGAATTCAACAATAAATTAAACCATATCCATCTTTCTTATCTCATGCTTTTATTTATCATACTTCCATGCTTGTTTAACGTATCATATTTCATTATTTTGAATTCTAACTATTATATCGTTTCAATTTCAAGTATCATGATGCATATCAATTACACATATTAATCTATTTAACATTTACCATACCATCATAACCATACGTATTTTATGGCATTTCATAATAACATATTCATTTTCCCATTTCTCACAATCAAATCCATTGATTCGTATTATATTCATATCGACCCTCAAGGCTCGTAATAACCAAATTGCATAGTCTTTCACATGCTATCATCAACGCTATGATATTCATATACAATTTCAAAAATCAACATTCAATATTTAGCATCATTAGCCAATTCACATGTTTTATAATCCCTATTAACCGGATACAGGGATACACAGATCAACCAACCATCACACCAGTATAATTAGCACTTGGTGCCTCATTGGTACGTCCAAAGTATATTGTGCTTCGTGCATCATTGGTATTAACCAAAGTACTATATATAAATGTGTCTAGCACCTCATCTGTACATCCGAAGTATAATATGTGCTCTACGCCTCATAGGTATAAATCGAAGTAAATTTCATACACTAATCTTATGACATGCCACCTATACCCAACTCAATCTGAGACTGTCAATAGGGCATTCAATGTTTCATAACATTCATATTTCACATATTATAAGTCATTACATAGCAAATAAAATATTGTTATAGTTTTATAAAATCGTATTTATTATTTTCATATGAAAATCAACCTGTAATGATTTAGTAACATTTTAAGATTATTATTTTGTTATAAAAATAAAAATAAAATTATCATTAACAATATTATGTCATATAAAATTAATTATAGAAATTATGCATATTTACTAAAATAATTAAATATTACACTCCATAGAAATTTTAAAAAATATGGACAATATTATTCACTGGAAATAAATTAGACAAATGTGTGTATACATATTTTTAGGAAAAATATTAATTTTATAATAGTTTTATACATTTAAGCTCTAAAGTTGTCCAAATTAAAATTAATTGAATGTACAATGAAATTTTTATTTTTAAATAATTATACTTTAAAATATTAAGATTTAATAAAACTTTTTTAATATTAAGATTTAATGAGTTTTTAATATACTCAAATTTCATAATTATCTTCATACACTTTTAATTCAAATATTATAACATTTTGTATTAGTTTTAAAATAATTGTAAAAATTAAATGAAATTTAGAAATAGTAATAATTAATAAGATTAAATTGTGAGATATGTGAAATACAGAAAATTAATAGTGTAAAATATAATTTAATTTAGACGAAAGCACTTATTATGAAAATATAAATGGTATAAATGTTATATTTATTTATTTTTCTCATTTCTTAAGTCCTTTTCCAAAAAAAAAAAATTACTTAGATAAAATAACTACATTGAATTACACACTACCTTATACATGCAAAAACATTAGTAATTAGAAGTAATAAAAAATATTATCTAAATTCAATAATATTAATAAATTACATTTGGAATAAATACTAACTTGAGTAAAAAATAAAAATAAAAAAACTGTGATATATGCCTTAAAGATGATCTGACTCCATCTACGAAGTAGAAGAAAAACAATTAAAATTTTATTATTTCTTGACGTTGTGTCCACATTCAATTTATATTGGTCTGTAAATTTTTCTATATTAATAAATTTAAAATTAAGAATTAAATATTTTTTTAAAAAATTAATATTTAATTTTATCAAACAATATAATATTCAATAATTAAAATTTTTTAATAATAAAAATATTTAAATTATCAGTTTATCAAGAAAAACATCTTAATCTTAAAAGAATCCGAAAGAAAATTCAAATATAACGTTTACAAATAAAAATAATTGATCTTCAACATGAATCATCGAGCCTTTTTAAACACAGTGAGGGCCTCATGGGCCAAATTCGAATTATAATTCTTGAAATTAATACATTAGGAAAAAAAAAAAAAAGAAGAAGAAGAAGAATAAGAAAGAGAATAAAGTGTGAAATGCCAATTTGATGTTCACATCTCATTTGCTGGCTTGTCTGCCTGGTTTTTATTTTGTTCTACTACCTCTCCCTTCCACGATCCCTTCATTTTCCAACTAATTTTCACATTTTAAATAAATAAAAAAACTGAAAACTTTCTTCGCTCTCTCTCCAACTCTCTAGGGATCCAAACAAAATAATTAAGCCCCTCCCCTTGCTGAGCTACACTTGCCGTCCTCATCATTTCTCCCTCTCTCTCGTACCACGACTGCCTTTCCAAAACGGTACGATGGCCCGTCGTTTTCCATTTTCCCTTTCGATGTGTTAGATCTGTTATTCGCGTTCTCCATTGATTTCAATTCTGAGATCCAACACTGGTTTATTTATTTCTTAGATCTAATTTTACAATTTTTGTCAGTGTTTTCTTATTTACTTGATCTGGATCCATCGATTCATTGATAAGGTTTATTTATTATCTTTGTTATTTTTATTTTGTTGTGATTTTTAGTGTTTAAACAGTTCAATGTGATTCGTTTTGCTTTTTTCTGATTGATCTCTCAAGGGAATCTAAAGTAAAATAGTTATAGTTAGATTAAATGTTCGAGTGTTCTATGTTTACTGTGGTTAACTATTTTGGAGTTCTGCATTTATCTTTGATGAGAGTAAATCGAAATGTTTAATTTGATGTGAACTATTTTCTGCATGAAATTATGTTGAGAGTTTGATCCAAACAGGGAGAACATTGACTATTGATTAGTTATTGTAGAACTCAAAAATCGTAAGTTGGAGTTGAGTTGATTTCGTATGCAGTGGTGGCCATAGTCACGATGATTTAATGAGCACAATGATTTTTAAGTCTATGGATGTGCTTTGCACTCCATGCTTAGATATTTAAATGGATTTTGAGGTAGCTTTACTCCGTTAATGGTTACGTAGATCTGTTGTCAAATTGGATAATTCTTCAGAGGCAGAAGATGTTTTAGTCGAAGTCTAGGCATTGAGTTGAGTAGATTCATATGGATTTGAGTTTAGTCTGAGTCACTAACTCATATTTTTACTGTAGCAATTAAAGGAATTCGTTTAGTTCATATCTGTGTTCATGGTTAGTCTGAGTTAGTAACTCATATCTTGATTGTAGTTAATGTATTTGCCTGAGTATCTTTTCTGCATATCTTTGCAGAATAGTTTTCAATAAACTTGCCGTTCAAGTTTTTTTTTTTTTTTTTTGGTTCTTATTTGTCACTATTAATTTTGTAGGATTATTGCTGAAGTTGTTGAAAACTCTTGGATATCATATGCACAAAGATGGATTACTTATAAAAATTTGAGTGATACAAAGGTTTGGGGTTATCACTTACAACTACATAGAAAATGGCTCCAGCTAACAAGGCTGAAAGAAAGGCAGTTGTAGATGCGTCTGCCTGGATGTTCAATGTTGTCACTTCTGTTGGAATTATTATTGTCAATAAAGCCTTGATGGCTACTTATGGTTTCAGTTTTGGTAACTTCCTTTTAAACTCTTTTTATTGCTCCCTCCGCCCCCCTCTTCATATGCCACAAACATTTGAAATTTGAGATTGTGAGTGGTACGATTGGGTAGCAGATAATCAATACTGCAAAAAGGCTATGCAGTTGGCCTTATCATACACAGAAATGAGTTTTGAGGTTCAAACCTTGAATATGTTTGGTGTAGGTTTAAATGGTGGAGAATGAAATGCATGGCTATGACTCTCTTCCCTTACATGTTCTAGAAGGAAAAGAAATGGGTTGAAGTTGTTGAAAACATTTGAAAAATAATAAGAAGAAGAAAATTGCACTGATATTGTAAGAAAAGATGAAAGGAAGCCTTTACTTGGATGTTGGAAGTAGTTCATATTAAGTTTAGGACAATTACGATGCTCTTGTAATACTTATCTTCAAGTAAATAAGCTAAAGATTATGTTTTTCCTTTTTCCTTTACGAATAAGTTCTCATTATGCTTTGCTTCAATAAGGATGTAATAAAATGTCACTAACTTCTTTGTATTTGATTGCTAATTGTTGCAGCCACAACATTAACTGGTTTGCATTTTGCTACCACAACCTTGATGACAGCTGTTCTAAGATGGTTAGGATACATTCAATCTTCTCACCTACCCATGGCTGAGCTTTTGAAATTTGTTTTATTTGCAAACTTCTCTATTGTTGGAATGAACGTTAGTCTGATGTGGAACTCTGTGGGATTTTATCAGGTAAAGTATATTATTTGCTAGATTTTACTAGTTTTGCTTTTTAGATGTTTTCAAAATCACAGATTCTCTAATTCAATGACAGATTGCAAAGCTCAGTATGATTCCTGTATCCTGTTTTTTGGAAGTTGTGATGGACAAGATTCGGTACTCCAGAGACACAAAGCTGAGCATAGCTGTTGTTCTTCTGGGCGTTGGTGTTTGTACTGTGACCGATGTGAGTGTTAATACCAAGGGTTTCATAGCTGCCTTCATTGCAGTTTGGAGTACTTCTCTGCAGCAGTATGTAAGTTGTGTTTTCTTGTGCATGTATAAATTGAATCTTCTAATGTTCTAAACTGCTTCATTTTTAGAACTTATATGCCATGATTTATTTATTATTGTGGTTTTTTTTTTTTTTTTTTTTGTGCAGTATGTACATCACCTTCAGCGAAGGTACAACCTTAGTTCCTTCAACCTACTGGGACACACTGCTCCTGCCCAGGCTGGAACACTGCTGCTATTAGGACCATTTCTGGATTATTGGTTGACAAGCCAGAGAGTTGATGCCTATAATTATAATATAGTATCTATTGTAAGTGTTCTATCTATTTGTATTCTTTGCATTATGAGGTTTTTGTGTCATGGTAGTTGTTGCCATCAGTTTAGAATGAGGTTAGATTTACTTGTTTTAGACTTCAAAGTTGCTGTCAGAATCGTGTTCATGAAGAAAATTGCTTATGTTCATGAATGTGCACTGTAATTCATGCAGTTACTTGTATTTATTTCGACCTACGGTTATTTAATTTGCATTGCGTATCATGTTGCAATCTGCATTCATTTCTAAGACCACTTACATGACACATGGTGCCTAACATCTCTTAAAACATCTGTCTACTAAATGATTTAGGCTTAGCGGAAGTATTTGTGCTCATTCTATTCTGATTTAAGAAAAGCATTTAATTTTTAGTGATTTAGTTTTGTTATTCAAACTCGGGTATGAATGTAGATACAAGTATGTGTCATATATGGGTGTCAAACATGGGTACTTCGTGAAAAATGAAGAGCCAGTGTTAACATTGGTTGCATGCAGCACATAAGAGATGTACTTCCTCTCCTTTCTGTCTCTTTAGCTGCTGCATAAAATAAACCTGTACATTAATAGTATACTATTCAAGTCATAAGTTCACTTTGGTACATTTTTATGTGGTTTAGCTGCTGCTTATTTTTGGTGCCTGCCTTTTCCTCTATGCTGTTATGCATATGCCTGAAGAAGTTTCTTTAGCTGTTCATAATTCCAATTGTAGTTTATTCCTGTGACTTTCAGTTTTACGGGATTCGTCGCTAACAATTTTTCTTGGTTCATGGTCGTTGCAGATGTTTATATTACTTTCATGTACTATAGCAGTTGGAACCAACCTCAGCCAATTCATCTGCATTGGCAGATTTACTGCAGTGTCTTTCCAAGTACTTGGCCATATGAAGACAATCCTCGTATTGATTATGGGATTCTTTTTCTTCGGAAAAGAAGGCCTCAATCTACATGTGGTTCTGGGCATGATCATAGCAGTGGCTGGAATGATTTGGTACGGAAATGCTTCATCTAAGCCTGGTGGGAAAGAGCGTCGCAGCCTATCTCTTCCTACAATCCGACAACAAAAGCCCAGCAATTTATCGGATTCTAATGAACATGATTCGAAAGTTTGATTCTCCTCCATGTAGGTAAGTTAAAAGCATACAAGGTTAGCTGATCTCAGAAAGCTATTGGTTTTATCCATATGATTAGAAGAAAAAAAACAGCCTTAGTTTTAATGATTTTTATAGCTCTTTATTCTTTGGTATTGGGTTCACTTTGAGGGTATGGATTATTTTCTGATAGGATTTAGATGCTTTTGAAATTTGCTTTTCATATTTGAGGAATATAATTTATATAAATTTTTGTCATGCTTCTTTTTGGGGGTTCAATTTACTATAAGAACCAATCATTTTCTTGGTAAAATCAAAGACCTTAATTACTAGTTTGAAAACATGTGCTATTTTATTCCCAGTTAATTTTTCACACATTTTTTGTCCTACTTTCTAAATATATGTTTCTTAATTGACTTAATGACAAATTTGGCCATTAACGTTTGTATATTTTGTCAATATGACCTTAATTGTATTTTTGAGACTTTGTTGGCCATCAACTTTTTTTTTTTTTTCAAACTGTTTTTTCTAATAGATTTGATGAAAGTATCGTTAAAAAATAGATGATGTGGAATATTTTTAATGAGACCTAATTTATTAATTAGGTAATCTAATAAGATAATTACATGTGAAAAATAATAAAATAAATAAATTATACATGAAATTAAAAAAATAACTCTTAATTTAAAAAAAAATAAATGTTATTATCTAAAAAAAAAATTAAAATGAATGCATACGCTTGTTTACCGAGAGGTTTCAAAAAGATGATTAATAAATCATTATGAAACCTTTTTTAGATAATTATGTTTATTTTTTTAAAATTAAGAGTTATTTTTTAACTTCATGAATTATTTATTTTATTATTTTTTACATGTAATTATTTTATTGTGTTATCTAAGTAATAAATTATATCTCATCAAAAATACTCTACATATGAAATTTTACATCGTCCCGTTAACTTTTTTAGCGGTACTCTCATCAAATTTGTTTAAAAAAAACGCAATTTGAAAAAAAGAATAAAAGTTGATGTCAAAAATACAATTAAAGCCATTTTAATAAAACATGTAAATGTTAATGATCAAATTTGTCATTAAACTTTCTTAATTTAATTTCTTTTTAAAAATAATATTATATTTCTTAGTTTAATTGATTTTTGACATACATACAGTATATAAGAAATATTTGATTGAATTTTTAGTGTTGGAGTCATAAAGGTAATACATATAATTATATATGTAATTTACCTTTTAAAAATGAAATGAAAAATCACTTAAACTAACTTGCTGTTTTAATTTTGTCAACACAACCAAAATTTCTACAATGAAAGATACGACACAATTAAATATGTTTGAACTCTTCAAATTGTCACAACTTGCGACTTGAACTAAAATATAGTTTTTAATGATCTAGTTTGATATCTCAAAATAAATATTATTGGGCATCTAAATTTACACCCGTTAAATCAGTGAATTAACGTTGCTACGTGTTAAATCAACATCACATTAACATTACAATGTATTTATCCGAAGACATTATCCATGTTATATCATTATTCTTTTTCAAGTCACTTGCAACAATTTTTTTACTATAATTTAAGCTGTACATTGAACTAAATCAATTGGTTTGGAACCTATCTAAAATAATTGGTTGCATTATTACCCGAACAAATAATATTTTTTATGCATTTATTTTCTTTTGGATCTTAATTTTTTTTTGTTTTATCTCACTTTTTAAAGTTTTTTTATAAGTGACTTGAAAGATGATATTTTTTTATTTTATTTTAATATTTCACATGGATTAGCCGTAGGGATGGAAAAAAAGCCTCAAATTCAACGAGTTCCAAGCCGATTCAACCCGATAGGGTCGATTTATTTTTTGAAGTTGAGGGTCAGGGCGGGTTAATTTTTAAAAATAATTGGGTCGGGTTTAGAATGAAACCATCCACCTCGTCCTAAGATATTTACGAAATCACCCTCAATACATATTAATATTTGATTAAATTAAAAATCCCTAAAATTTATCACTACTAGTCTTATTCTATTGCCTCTATAATGTCTCCTTCCCCCCCCCCCTCTAAGTTTATTTCCCCCATTTTCTATCTTCTTAATTTAATAATTTATTAAAGGAATCTTTGTTCTTTCTTTTTTCTTTTGTGTCGTAATCAAAGCATGTGTGTAAACATATATTAGTACACAACTCTAGAGATAAATCATTAAAAATTAAACTCAATCGGATTGGACCGAATCAGATTGGAGTCGAGTATACTATTAATTTTCGGGTTTGGGTTTGGAGCAAGCTAAATTTTTTAAAGTCGAGGTCGGGTCGGAGCATGGTGGTAGAGCATCGGGTTGGGCAGGCAAAACACCGCCCCACCCCGTTGCCATCACGAGTTAGCCAATGAGTTATAAATGGCTAAAAATGATTTTTTTTAATATTTTTAAAATTTTAGAGTTAGGATTAAATTGATAGATTTTGTAAATATTGCGGGCCAAATTTATTGAATTTTTTAGAATTAGAATTAAAATGACAAATTTTGTAAATATTGAGAGCTAAAATTCTTGAATTTTTTATATTTAGGATCAAATTGATAGAAGAGTGACTAAAATATTTAATTTCAAAAGTTTAGTGACTAAATTGAAAAAATTAATAGTTGGGTGACCAAAATAGAACGAAAAGCATAATTGAGTGACCATTTTTATAGCTTACCAATAAAAATGAATTTTCAGCATGTTTCACATAAATATTTAACAAAAAAAAAAATAACGGAGGGGTTAATTTGCACGTTTCAAAATGTACAAGAGCTAATTTACCAATTTTTCAATAGAGGAATCGAAATACAATCCACCCCTAATTTGCATGTTTTGAAACGTACAAGAGCTAATTCTTTGCGAGAATTTATGACATATTTTAGCATTTATTAATCGTAACCATATTCAATAAATTGATTAAAAAATAATATTTTTTGAATTAGTATTTAATATACTGGCAATATATTTTTTATTCCACAAATAATTATGAAAAATTGACATATGTCTTATTTTTTACACACTTATTAATCCCTTGTTCTTGCTCCACTAACCGTGTACCAAATAATTTCTCATACTTTTTTATAAGAATATTTAATATCATATATCTAATATTTGTTTAAAATTAATATTTAAAAAATTGTCTAAATATTAATTTATTTGACATCAACATTATTATCAATACAAAAACATTTCATTTATGAATTGGGCAAACATTATGAGTAATTGTAAGTATAAAAAAGTGATACTTAAAAATATTTCTTTAAACCAGTCAACAGTTTTTTTTTTTTTTCTTTTGAAAATATTTAAAAATATTCTATGACTTAATTACAATAAGAATTTATTAAAATTTATTTAACACTTTCCTTAAATTACAATTCTTTCAAAAACTCTAATTAGACCAAACGAACTACTCTGAAAAATAACTGAAAACTATATCATTACATAAAGTTACACATCCATCGAAGAAAAATAATTAACCATTTGAATATGATTAATTAATGAATGTTGGGAAATTAATTGACCTGAAATTTGCGTATTCTAATGTCATGTCTAACATTGCCATATTCATAGAAGAAAACTATTAATTAAAACAAAACATCTGAAGAAGAAAATCACATCCAAAATTTGTCTTCATAAAAACAGTGCCTAAAAGCAAGGAAATAAACTCTGCCTCAGGATATATATATATATATGCACTCAACGCTTCTTAGAGACACCAACAGTCTTCCCCCTACGACCGGTAGTCTTGGTGTGCTGACCGCGGACACGGAGGCCCCAGTAGTGCCTCAGCCCACGGTGGTTCCTGCACGATGGTATTTCAAAATGTTAGTTGCCATCTCATGTCCCAAAACCCTAAACTAAAACCACAAATAGAAATTGAATCAACTGAGATTCAATCTACTTCTTAAGAAATCTTAAGTTAACACACTCTGAATTCATATTTTCTCTATAATACTCAATAATCGAACATAGGTAGGTAAGAATGTATGAGCCTCGGTATATGAACAACTTTAAAAACAACAGATGCACTTATCCAACATTAACCCTGAGTCCGCATAATATAGGCACAAAGAAAGGCCAGGATCGGTCTCAATTAAAAGTAATAGAAGAGAATGCCTCAAATAAATTGTCTAAATTATTCAGTCATGTGATTGAAAATCATGATACTCAGAACTCCAGTGTGAGTGTCGGATACGAGTATGTGTCCGAAACAGGTATGTTGATCGTATCTTTCCTAAGGTTATGTATCAAATAACTGGAAACAAAATAAGACATGCGCAAAGACAAATCAGTAAAGAGCAGAAACAAAGAATTAACCTGATTTTCTTCAAACGCTCCAAGTCATCTCTCAACTTCATGTCGAGAGCATTAGAAACAACCTGGGAATACTTTCCATCCTTGTAATCCTTTTGCCTATTCAGAAACCAGTCTGGAATTTTAAACTGCCTGGGGTTGGCAACAATCGTCATGAGATTGTCCAATTCCTGTGCAGTCAACTCACCAGCCCTGACACCAGGAAAAAGTAGATCAAATAAGTTCCCCACAATAACTACAAAAACCAAATACTATTGAACAACATCATCAACCCACAGCCTATGCTTCCTACATGATTATGGACTAGAAATGTAATGACCAGGACATCACCCTACAGAATAGGATTTGGTCACCACATCTGCATATGCTTTGCATCAAAAGTAGCATCCTTTTTTAGCACCCCAAACCCTCTTTATAACCCGTAGGTGCACTTTCCTTGGTTTGAACCAAAATGTCTCACTCAAGAGAGTCCTTTTCACAATACGTGCTTTATCTACATGTGTCACCACCCTACCAGAAATTCCCTCTACCTCTACCGTGCTGAAGCTTGGTAGTTTCCACCGCCCATCCAGGGCTGAGACCTGGGATTTGACCTCAAAAGTGACTATATTTGATTATATTCATCCAAATCCGAACTCCATTTTTATATTGTCATTGCGTGACATAAGAGATGTTGATTCTAGTCTAACTCTATCTAAAGTAGAAAGAAAAAACTCATAATTTTCTTCTACATGCACATAATCTACTTGCAGCTAGATCAAAAGTAATCACTTCGGCATGAAATGCCTCAAATCATATCATATATCATTGTCTAAACTTTCAGTCATAGAGCATCTTAGTTATTCCCAATGAAACCTAACGTTGGCATGAAAATAAGTATGCCCATATATATCTAAAATTTTCAAAACAAACACGAACCTCTTGTTCATATCAACATCGGCCTTCTTGCAAACAATGTTAGCAAAACGCCTTCCTATACCCTTGATGGAAGTCAAAGCAAACATAATCTTCTGCTTTCCATCAACGTTGGTGTTCAATACACGTAAAATGTGCTGGAAATCTTCGTTGGCCACCAGAGACTGTAAACACGACACACAAAAAAACACGTTAAAATGAATTAAAACCAACGATCTTAAGGGAAAAAAAAAAGAAAAAAAGAAAGAACACAATCAAAATCAAGAGAAACCCATTTTACAAGCGCTCATAACAATCCTTTTCCTCAAAAAACCGTAAAAAAATGAAGCAGATTTTGACTTTTTTTCTTAAGCTGATAGTGAGATCAAGTACAAAAAAAGCATATAAAAAGCTGCAGAAAAGATGAACCAATCAATTAACGACAATAGAGCTTTGAAATTAGGGATTTGGATTACCATTTTTGAGAGCGGCGAGAAGACTTGGGGAAGATGAGAGATGAGGCTCTGGCGATACCGAAGCTGATGAGGTGAGGCGAATAACCGATGGAGACCAATTTTAACTAGGGTTTAGTGCACAAAATATAAAATAAAATAAAAGGTAAGAGGATTTTAATTATAAAATATTTTTATTTTAAATATTTAAAATAGAAAGTCTGTAATTGTTTAATTATTTTAGTCAGTTTGGTTAAAATATAAAAAAAATAAACTATAAAAATATTTATTTTTGTTTGTCTCATATTACATATTAGTCATTTATATTTAAAATATTACGTTTTAGTCATTTACGTTATCGTTTTGTTACGAAGCGGTCACTCTATCGTTAAACTCTGTTACCTCCCTAACGGCAGTCTTACGTGGTAATCCAAATGGGTTTTAAATGCCAAGTTGGATGTCGATGAAAATAGGTTTTTTATTAAATAAATTTAATTTGGACTACCACATAGGATATCCAAGTTGGCATTTAAAACACATCTGGACTACCACATAGGATCGCCTTTAGGAGGTAACAGAGCTTAACGATAGAGTGACCACTTCATAACAAAACGATAACGTAAGTGACTAAAATGTAATATGAGATAAACAAAAATAATTATTTTTGTATTTTACCCGAAAAAAATGACATGAATTTTTTTTAAATTTTGATTCTTTTACTCTTTTTTTCTTTTTTCTTTCTTTGTTTTAGGCTTTCTTTTTTCTTTTATTTTATCTAATCCTAGCCGTCCTAAGTCGAAGAGCTCCACCACCGGTGCTTCTTCTGACACAAAACCAACACCAAACGATAGGTCTCCACACCTTCTATACATCCTTTCGTTTAAATTTTCTCCAAAAGTGACCAAAAACCCAAGCAGAGGTCTGAAGCTGAAAACTCGATTCGCCAGCGTCCACCGTTGGACCTCATGAGCCCAAGATATGTTGTTCTCCTCGAACTCTTCTCTACCTTCACCATTCGGATTGTTAAACAGAGCTCTGGTGCCCAAATAACCGAGAAGCCTTAAAAGATGAGTTCTCCTTTCTATATTTTTTTTTCCTTTTTAATTCTTTCTCTGATTTTTTGCTTTGCTTCTTGCTCTCTGTCTTTTGCTTAATTTTTTTATTCTTCCTCTACTGCACGTTGACATTCCTAGCTCTGCAAACATGGCTACTCATCAGCCCAATAATTCTGAAGTCAACAGTCCCTCTACACCACCATACAGGCCCTCTTCAGGCAATCGAGGTCGTGGGCGCAGTCGCTATTCTAACTCTCGGTACCAATGTCAACTGTGTGGGAAGGCTGGTCATCTGGTTGATCGATGCTATTATCGGTTTGACACCAATTATAAGAGCACAGGCTATAGGCCCCCTCCGTCTCCTCAAGCCAATGTCTGCATGGCCAGCAATAATCCGTTTGCAAAACCATGGGCATCAACTTCAATGCCCGTTGTTCCTTCCTATGCTCAATAGAACTGGTTTGCTCCTCCAATACATTCTCACCCTTGGTCTAACCCTTTTACTATGTCACCTGGCAGTGCACCTGGCTCAGGATCAACATCCTCTCATTCACAAGCTCTTCCTCAAGCCTTCTATGCAACTCCTGATACTGTTGGTGATAACACATGGTATCCAGACTCCGGAGCATCACATCATCTCACACACATTTCAACTTCCTTGTCTGACAGTACTCCATACACTGGCTCAGGTAAAGTGTATATGGGCAATGGTAATGCTCTTCCTATTTGATCAACTGGACAGTCTTCTCTCCTTACTCGATCTCGTCCTTTATTCTTGAAGTCTCTCCTATTTGTACCGGGGATAGCCAAGAATTTACTATCCGTGTCCAAGTTTATAAAAGATAATAAAGTAATGTTTGAGTTTCTTCCTCAACAGTGTCGAATTCGGGATCTTCACACCAATGAGGTTCTGCTTCAGGGTTCTGTGCATAATGGTCTATACAAACTTGATCTGTCTGATATGTCTCATGCACCTGCCAAGTTCTCTTCAGCTCACTGTCTTACTGCTGTTGCATCTCTTCCTCTCAGTCTCTGGCACTCTAGACTTGGACATCCCGGTCTGGCTACTCTCAAAAAGGCGTTGAACCATTGTAATATAGGCTTTCATTCTTTTACAACCTCTCTTGACTGTGTTGCTTGTTATTTAGGAAAGGAATGCAAATTGCCATTTACTAAGTCTTTGACTGTTTACAATAAACCCTTACAACTTGTAGTTGCTGATGTTTGGGGCCCTGCTCCAATCTCTTCTAATGGCTATAGATATTTTGTTGCTTTCACTGATGCCTTAACTAGATATACATGGCTCTATTTCTTGAAGAGAAAATCGGATGTGCTTCATAGCTTCACCGTATTTCATAAACAAGCAGAACGGATACTTGGGTGCAAGTTGCTAGCTCTTCAAACTGATGGGGGAGGGGAGTTTCAGGCACTTCAAACTTATTTAGCTCAGCAAGGCATTCAACATAGAATCACTTGTCCGTATACATCGGAGCAGAATGGGTTGGTTGAAAGAAAGCATAGGCAGGTCGTGGAGACGGGTTTGTCCATGCTTGCTCATGCTCATATGCCCTTACACTATTGGTATGATGCGTTCACCAGTGTTATCTATCTAATAAACAGGTTACCCTCATCTTCTATAGCTAATGTGTCACCTTATGAAAAGCTGTTTCAGACTCAACCAAATTATCTTTTTCTTCGCGTCTTTGGGTGTCTGTGATTCCCAAACCTCAGACCTTATAACACACACAAACTCCAGTTTCGCTCCACACCGTGCACATTTCTGGGGTACTCATCTTCCCATAGAGGATATCAATGTCAAAGTGTTAATGGCAAAATATATATCTCACGTCATGTCACTTTTCTTGAGTCTACTTTTCCTTTCAAGTCTATTTCCACTAAGTCCAGCACCACTACAACCCCCACTCAGTCCAGTTCAAAATTACTCATCATGGAACCTATCTCTTTACCTACATCCACTACAAGTCACAATATTACACCTAGGTCTCTAGTACCCTCCACCTCTCCTACGTCCTTGGGCCACTCATCTAATATTACACCTATGTCAGATCACGTTTCCCTACCCACCCCAATCATGTCATCACCTTCACCTATTGCTCCTACTGTTCCTATTCCTCAGTCACCTGCTCCCCAAATAAGGCATCAACCCAACTCTCATGCCATGGTTACACGCAGCAAAGCTGGTATTTTTAAACCAAATGCATACTTGACTAGTACAGAAGCACCGAACACTCCTGTTGACATTCATGATGCTATGAAAAGCAAATGTTGGCTAATGGCTGTACACAGTGAACTACAAGCCCTGCTTAAAAACAACACCTGGAGTCTATGCCCTCTCCCTCCTAACCGAAGGGCTGTTGGGTGCAAATGGCTATTCAAGGTAAAAAAGAAGGCAGATGGCACTGTCGACAGATACAAGGCTCGACTAGTGGCCAAGGGTTTCTCGCAACATGCTGGTCTTGATTTTCGTGACACATTCAGTCCTGTGGTTCGAGCAGCAACCATTCGAGTTGTACTATCTGTTGCTGTCATGAAAGGTTGGTCTTTGCGTCAAATTGATGTCAACAACGCCTTTCTTAATGGTGAGCTGACAGAAGATATCTACATGGAACAACCACCTGGTTTTAAAGTTTCAAGTGCCAGTGGTCAGCATCTTGTTTGCAAGCTCAACAAAGCGCTCTACGGCTTGCGTCAGGCACCTCGAGCCTGGTTCCACACGCTCAAGCAGTATCTGATCACTTGTTTAAATTTTCATGCGTCTAAGGCAGATCCGTCACTGTTCATTCGCACAACATCTGAGAGTGTCACTCTACTCATGGTCAATGTTGATGATATGGTGATAACGGGCAGCTCGGATGTTGAGATAAATCACATAGTTCAGCAGCTTCACAGAAAATTTGCTCTCAAAGACATAGGGAGACTAAACTTCTTCTTGGGAATTAAAGTGCAACACACCCCTCTTAGATTGTTTATGAGTCAGAAAAAATATGTTTTAGACATTCTTGCTAAAACTGGAATGGAAGGAGCTTCAGCTACTCCAACGCCTATGGTCAACACACCCAAACTGATCGCTTCTGATGGCAGTCCTCCATTTCTTGATCTTCATTTGTATCGAAGTGTGGTAGGAATACTACAATACCTGTGCATCACTCGTCCTGAGCTATCTTTTTGTGTTAATAAGTTAAGTCAATACATGAATCTCCCAAGTGACTTGCATTGGCGAGCAGTTAAACGAGTGCTGAGGTATCTTGTTGGAACACATGATCATGGGTTGTGCTTTACCAAAGGACAAGCTGAGCTGGTTTGCTACTCAGATGCTGATTGGGCCTCATCTGTCGATGATCGACGTTCCACAACAGGGTATGTTGTATACCTAGGACCCAACCCTGTTGCTTGGTGTTCAAAGAAGCAAAGTGTTGTATCCAGATCCTCCTCTGAAGCAGAATATCAAAGCCTCGCAAATTGTGTCTCGGAGCTTATCTGGGTTAAACAGCTACTGGATGAAATTGGAATAACAGGTTGCTCAACACCCATGATATGGTGTGATAATTCATCCACAGTCTCCATAGCAGAAAACCCTACACACCATGCTCGAATGAAGCATGTAGAGATTGATCATCACTTTATTCGTGAGAAAGTTCTAGCTGGAACTTTACAAGTGAACTTTGTTCCTTCATCAGGACAAATTGTTGACGTCCTCACCAAACCAATTACACCTAAACTGTTTGATTCATTTCGACAGGCTCTTAGAGTTCTCCCCAAAAGTTCAAACATCAAATAAAAAGCAAGGGGAATGTTAGAGTAATAACAGTCTCGGTAGTTGAAGTTGGTTAGGGCTGTTATTAGGGTTGTTGTTAAACTGCTTCTGTTAAGTCGTTATGCTAAAGCTACAGCTTGCATGTATTTCTATATAAGCATGCACATTCTCAGAAATATACAAGATGAATTCTCATGAAATAATAACAGTTTTGTTCATTAGTTTCTTCTTGATATTCTTTCGGTTATATCTTAACATAGGTTTATGGCCTTTTTATTTTTTATTTGCTCATTTCAGTTTGTGGTTTGATGGTTGACAGTGTGTATAGGATGAGGTTATGATTGGTTTAGGTCAAGGTTTGGTTCCGGTAATGGGTGAGATTGATTGTGATGAGGGGAAAGGTAGTCGAGGGTGGTGGAATAGAGGGCTCAGATGAGGTGTGAAAAATGGTGGAGTGAATTAAGGTAGTAGGGTAATGTGCAGGAGATGGTATGCATGAGTGGAGGTGAGAATTGAAAAAGAGTCGAGAGGGGGCTGGTTTAGGGGTTGATGATGGTTGGTTGGTGGCACTTTGGTTTTAGGCGATGGTGAAGGTGAATGCAAGTCAATGGCAATGGGTACTGGTAAAGGCAAAGATGATTGCTAAATGGGATCGGTGATTGATGATCAAAATGATCGAAGTGGTATTTAAATTGTAAACCTTTTATTTTGAGCGCTTAAAATGAAAATTGGTTTTCTTCGTATCATTTACCTCTAAATTATCAATTATTTATTTATTTATTTCTATCTATATATCGAGTTGAACTCCCTAATTAATTAAATTCCAACTTAGTTGTAAATTTACGGAAAACATTTTATTTTTATAAAGTAATATATATTATTTTGAAAGTAATTTTATCTTTTCATATAAAATTTAGAAAAATACTTGTAATGAGATTTAATATATCACTTTAACATTTCAACCAAAGTCATATTTAATTATTGTATCAAATATTTTAAAATTTTGTTACATAAATTTGTCACATCAGATTGTGAGTATGTCATAATCTAATGATTATTAAACTGTTATCTAATATATTTTTTTTAAATCTCATTATAAGTTTTGATAATATATGTTTTTTTGATATGATGTTTAAAACTATTCATAATCCCTCCCAACTCATAAATAGGAAGATAATGTGTTTCAATGCACTTGAACTCATGTCCTCCTGCATCGGCAACAATGCCCATGCTAATCGAGTTAAGACTCAATCGGTAACTGTTACAAAATGTTAATGGTGTGATAATAATTTAATTTGACTGTTGAAAATTATAATATGATGCGACCGTTGAAATTTTAGGTAGGTTTTTTTCTTTATATTTTTTCTCCCTTTTTTTCCCTCTTCCTCTTCTCCCAATTTTAAAAGACAACATTTCTTTTTAGTATCTTTCATATCCGTTACAGTTTATGTTCGTAGTTCGTGATTATCCCTCTTAATAATATTATTTCCAATATTTGAACATACACTCTCTTGAAGTGCAATATGCTTTATCATTATGTCCAATATTTATTGATGGAACGTCATCATTTTAATGTCTCTACTCATTGTTAAATCAAGCAGTTCCCCACCACCATTATCAATGCCATCACTTGCGATGAACCTCTTAAACTTAAATGCCATTGGATCCTCCCACAGCTTTGGATCATAATCCATATTTGCCACCATGAAATTAATAACTCCATTATTAGGGAGATCAAATATCCTCCTAAGAGAATGTCTTCTCTGTCACACAATAAGGCACCACAAAGTGTGCTAATAGGTGCCTTATTAGCCCTTCCAAAATCACCGCTTTCAAATAAGGCATCTCATCTTGCTTGATTTCTTCAACACTATCTTCTGCAACACCTTTGATTTCAACCAATACTCTTATCTTTAATATAAGGGTATTTAATCAAATTTCCCATTATCCACTGTAAATTTGTGGAGGTTGTATCAGCACCAACATCAATAAACTTAGAGGCCAAAGTAACAATCTTTTCTTCATCAAGTTTCCTTTTCTCCTTTAGCAATTCCAAATCCATCAAAATATCAACATATGTGAACACATTAATAAAATGTACTGGTAATGACCCTGTCACATTGTCGTCACACCATTAATGACAGATAGCGATTCACTTCAATAACCATAATGTAACAAATTGACAACGTTAGTAATCATATAATAATTTTTAAAGTTTATTGACCAAAAGATAAATTAAACTATACATAAATGACCAAACTTATAATTTACGTTCTACAAAATTGCATAACAAATAAAATAGAATTATAAAAAATATTGAATTCCTTTTTTAATAAAAAAAGTTTTGAGGCTTCGTTAAAAAATCAGTTAAACTCTTTATAAAAAAAAATCCTCATAAAATAATTAAAAAATCAATTAAACTCTTGATGAAAAATAATATCTAATTAAATCATTTAAATAAATAACTTCACTTCATTAAATCTTGAAATATAATTTTCGATCAAAGCTTTTGACGAATAATTGATATGACAACTGAAAGTTGGCGTGGTGACTAACATGGGAAAATGATGATGTGATTGTAGAAAAAAAAATTTCACTTAATTACAAAACACTACGTGTCAAATTAAAATTTTTATGGGTCAAGCCAAAAATTACCTTGGGGTAAAAAATGACTTCATATATTATGTCATAATTATTTTCTTTAATTAATTTAAATTAATTAATAGGTAAATAATAAAATTTATATTATTATTAATTAATAATAAAATAATTAAGTGATAATATTAAATAATTATTTTATATTTAATTAGTTAAAATTAATAAGGGACAAGTAATAAATAAAAGAAGGGTTAATGTACTATTTGCCTCCCAAAATTGCATCCAATCATCACTCTAGTACCTAAAGAAATTCTTTTATCACTTTGGTATTGAAGTTTTCAATCCGTTATTAGTTTAAGTTTTCAATTGCTAACAGCGTTAAAAAAGGGCGACTTCACCCAAACTTTATTTTCTAGAAATAAAATTAAAAAATGAAAAAAAAGAAGGGAAAACCATGAAAAAATAAAGCAAAAAAAAAAAATCTGAAAAATATCATTTTCTTAAAAATCATAAAAAAATATATAGAATTATATAAAAATTATATAATTTAAAAAACATATTTATTTTTATTTTTTTAAGAAAATACATAGAACACAAAAAAGATATAAAATACAAAAAAAATATTAAACGAATTCAGAAAAATCTAAAAAAGTTAACAAATCAGAAAAAATATATAGAAACTTATATAAAGTTTCTAGAAATTAAAAAAATATTTTTCTGTTTAAAAAAATACAAAAATTTTAAAAAAAGTGCGAAAATACAAAAAGTGTAAAAAAATCAGAAAAATATAAAAAAATTATAAAATAAGAAAAAAAATATGGAAAACTTTAAAATATTGAAAACAATTTTTTATCACTTTGCTCATAGCGTAATATATTTTTTAAGATTTTGAATCTAGTAATCGAATTTAAAGGTTTCCATATAAAATAAAGAAAAAAGACAACCAAAATCACACTTTTTTTAATTTTGTATTTTCATTCACATATTTTAAAGCTTTTCATATTTTTCTGAATTTTTTTAATTTTTTTGAGATTTTTCTGACTTTGTTTTGATAATTTTTTGTAATTTCACTATTTTTTTTTCTAATTTATGTATTTTTAAACAGAAAAATATATATTTTAGGTTCTGGAAATATATAACTTTCCATATATTTTCGTTTCTAATTTGTTAATTTTTTTAGATTTTTCTGAATTTGTTTGACACTTTTTTTTTTTGTATTTTTTGCTCTTCTTTGTGCTTTTATGTATTTTTATATAATTCTATATACTTTTTTTTTCTGATTTTTTTTAAAAAAATCTTTTTCTAATTTTTTGTTATTTTTCTCATTTTTTTGTTTTTTAATTTATTTTTTGGAAAACAAAGTTTGGGTCACCTTTTTTAACTCCATTAATGACCGGAGCAGACGGACAACGGATTGGAAACTTCAGGTACCAAACTAATACAAAAAATTTAGGTATCAAAGTGATAATTAAGTGCAACTTTGGGGGGCAAATAGTATATTAACTCATAAAAGAGTTTAAATTCTTGTAGAACAATCAAATGAAGAAGTTAAATTCTAACACATGCCTTTATCAATTATGAAAAAAACCCGCCTTCTAATCCAATTTAACCAAGGATTATAAAAGTTGAGGATTGAAATTGTTATTTTACTATCTAAAAAATTGCCACTTAATAGCCGAGTGGCAAAAAACAAAAAATTTTGAAAAATTTAGTAATCAAATTATAACTTTTTTAATTAAATGATCAAAACGAAAACTTATCGTATTTAGTGACTATTTTCAAAATTAAAAGAGTTTAAAGTTTTTAAAACATAATAAAAATGTATATTTCCTATTAAATTTAAATGGTTTAACATACAAATAAAAAGATTTTTCATACTTTTTTTAATGAAAATTTTTATTTTTTTCAAAAATCTTAGTTATAAATTATTATTTTTATTTCAAAATTATGAATTATTAACAATGTTTCTATTTTATCGATGATTAACTTTACTTGATTTATTCGATAATCAACAACAAAATTTAAACATTATTAAACATTATGTTTTTTTTGAATTCATATTTTTAATATCAAAATATATTTAATAAATGATTAATATTTGGTATATTGGTAGTATATATTTTTATTTCACAATTAACTTTAAAAAATTGTTATTTGTCTATTTTTTTAAATATTTATTTATTTTACATATTTTACTATATAATTATAAGATACTTGTCAACTCTTACTTGTGAGTCTAAAAATTCTATAACAGTATGCCAAATATTATGTTAAAATTTAGTTAAAAAATAAAAGTTAAATTGATGAAAATGTAAACATTGAGGGCTAAATCTGATATTATGCATTTAAGTTAGTACAAAATAAATGGGTTTAGCTCTCAAATCAATGATCCAAACCCATTAATCATTAACTTGCGTTCATCAGCCTTTTCTCTCTCTCTGAAGATCGTTAAGGAAGCGATCGAAAACTAAGCTGAAGCTCAGCTTGATGTCGCATCGCATTATTTGTTAATATTATTCCGAAGAAAGAGAAAAAAGTGAAGGAAAAATGAATCTCAAGTTTTGTATCCTTTTCTCATTCTTTGTTCGCTACGTAATCGCCAGAGGCGGCTATCGCGGCACTTCTTTATCTTCAGCTGCAGGTCCTCTTCTCTCTCTTTGCTTCTCTTTACAGCTTAGTAGTTGTGAATTATGGTTCCTAATGTTCTTTTCTTTTTGATCTATGTTGCATATACAAGTAAATAAATTTACGTTCTTAAGGAAAAAAGGAAGCCCGATGATCTTTGAATTTTTACATGGTTTGACCGGGATTTTTTTTTCTGTGTTTAATTTAAAAACGATTGATTTTTTCCTAACCCATTTTTTATATAGATTTAGGGTTTGAAAATGATAGTTATGCCGGTTCTGGAAGGCATTTGATCGAGGAAAACCAGTCTCACCACCCGAGGTGTTTCTTTTTTCTTTTTCGATAATAATTGAAGTTTGATTAACTTTATGTGTTTTGTGAGTAATTTGAGGAGTTGTTTTTACAGAACTGATATTGCTCGTGGCTACATGACTAACTCGGAACTAGAAAGGGCGGTGAAGGAATTTGGGCGAAGATGTAGTCACATTTCTAGAATATACAGGTGATTATTTCTATTTTTTTTTGCTTTTCTTGCCTATAATATTTTCCGATTTTTATGATGGATTTAAGTAGGAATTTTCTCATTAAAGGAATGGATAGTTTTGTGGAATGAATGGAGTTGTTTAGTGTTCCATGGAGGTTATATACTGATTGGTTCTTTATTACTCTCTTTGAGGGCATTTTTGATTTTGGGATCAGTATTGGAGAAAGTGTGCGTGGTTTTCCACTGGTAATAGTTGTGTTTCAACTTGCTTCCTTTTCTGTACATACATGTTCGCAATTATTTCCTAATGATTTTTGTTACACTATTGTGAACCATTTTTGTTACACTATTGTGAACCATTTGTGTTTGTAAGTGTTTGGTGATTCTTTTTGTGTAGTGGGTGATAGAGATTTCTGACAAACCAGGCCAGGAAGAGCCTGAACCTGCATTCAAGGTAAATGATTTAGTGCTCTATTACCTATGCACCTGCATGGTTATGCACCGTTTTAATTAGTGATTGCTAATTTGGCTTCCTATTTTGAAGTTCATTGGGTTTTTGTGAATATTTAAATCAAATGATGATTGTTTTACAAAAGATTCCCTTTTAACATGGCTAAGAACTTAGGAATTGAATTGAAGAAACTAATAAAATAAAAATGGAGGAAAATGAAATTTGAGATGTTGAAATATTAGTATATATCTTGCAGTTATAGGATAAAGGATTTATAGTTAACCTGGTAGTATAGTACCTGATGTTAGAAAACAAAGTACTAGCAGCAATAGAGTGTTACACAATTACAATAAATCTTCTCAAGGACTATGTTATCTTATATGTGTTCAAGGAGGAAAAAGTATTGGGTATAGCAATTCTGGAATCTAATTTGAAATTGAATTATGTTTGAAGAAAGTTTCAATAGTAAAGGTTTAAAAAATGTGCACCAAAGTTTAGACCTTTCTTTTCACATTTCACATTCTCTGATAAATTGTATTTTTCTCTCTTCAACAGCTTTCTCTTGTTCATTTTCATTAAAATGTACCCTTTTTTTTTATCAAGTATTACACCTATTTTTGTGACAATTTTGGAGAATGTGAATTTCTTTGACAATTCTTTTCCACCCTAGTAGCATGATTACGTTCTTCATATTTTCTCAAATGGTGGTTGGAGACTTAGAGTTTGTTTTCCTTTCTATTTCATCATCATGACTCATTTTTTGTTCAAAATGTAGTTTATCAACTGCTATTAAAGGAACTATTATTCTGTTTTCCATGGGTCAACTCACCTCATTTGTTTGAAATTGCAGTTTATTGGTAATGTGCATGGTGATGAACCTGTTGGCCGTGAGCTTCTTTTGCTTCTTGCGAATTGGATATGTGACAACTATAAGAGGGACCCATTGGTATTTTTCTATTCCTTTTACTGCATGCAAGTGTATTTCTTCTTTTTTCTTGCATGATGTTGTGAATAATATTTATGTGCCTTTTTCAATGTTTTCTCCATAATAATTCCTGGGTTTAAGCACTGTCGTTTTTTTACTTATCATCATACTTCATTCGTGGGTGATTTGTTGAGGCTTAATGCTATTTTAAGATACTTTTTTTTTTTTTACTTTTTTTTTTCTAGTTGTTTCTGAGACATTTTAGAGACATCCCCCTCACTCCATGGTCATTGGAAGAAGTGGTTTGCTTGAGAACTGAATCATACATCTGAACAACTATAAGACATTTTGTATTTGCATTGGGTAATTTATTCTGATGTCTTTGACATATTTAATCAATAGAAAGGTTGCAGGTATGTCTATACACACCTTATGCATAAAGAAACACATATGCAGTCGTGAGTGATCCATAGGGCCCAGCCCACTATTTATATGATTGCTTTTTCTCAGTCAAAAAGACAGTTGATTCTTCATTCACTCATTCCATAAAATGTTGATCTTCTTTATTATGGCCTTCCCAATTTACAAATATTACTTTGATAATACTATTTGATGATTTCTATCAATTAAGTATGCTTTCTGTTTATATTTGTCTGGTTAAGCATGTACATAACATTCATCTTTCACAGCTGCTGTAATTTTATGACCCTTATCACATTATTTTATAAAATTGCCTAATCTATAGTATTTGTTGATGGTACAGGTTGACTTGATTGTTAACAAGGTTCACCTTCACATACTTCCATCAATGAATCCTGATGGATTTTCTTTTAGGAGACGTGGTAATGCAAATAATGTTGATCTAAATCGAGATTTTCCAGATCAGGTAACTCTATTGCAACATCGATTTTAAGTTTGAGGCATTTGATTTCAAGTTGAACCTTATAGATCACAAACAAATGGATCTTCTAAGACTGGTATATATCTAACGTTGAAAGGTGTATTTTGGTTTTCTTCAACAAGTTCAAGTTAAAAAAATCCTAATTAAATCTTTGGTGTTAAGGATTATGCTCTTCCCAAATCAGGATTGATATTATAATTTGTAGGATTTATCATAGTTCAGTAACGTCTTGCAGGAAGGTGGTATGCAGACTAAATTAGGAAAGCTATGCAATGGTGAATAAGATGGTTGAAACTCCATTCAGTACCTCCCATTTTCTAGTCAACTTGACATAATAATAAATGAAATGTAAAAATTCCTTTTAACAATACAATACAAATTTCTATGTTGCTCCTTATGACCTTAATATATGATATAGTTATATCAGTTTTGTTTAATTATGGAAACCCTTGTGCTTTCATATTTGTAGATGATCTTCTAACATGTAGAATTTAATAAAAAAATTTAGATTGCATTTTCTCATTGAAGATAGCATTGGCAGCAGTGTTCACATTCCTATGATTATTTGCTTGTTTTTTGTCATGGAAGAATCTAAAATGTGAAAGCACATTTTGGTATCATTGGATTGATTGGGCAGAGTTGAAACTTGAAATCCGAGGTTGATTTGAGATCCTAATTCTTAGGGTCAGTGTTTAATTTTTCTTTTTCATGGTAATAAAGTTGTGAGTGGTGTTATTATTGCTAGCATATATTTTGTTTGGTTTATAACAATTGAAAGGGATATGTTTTGTATTTCTATTCATCCAACTCATTGAAAATGATCCCAACTAAGAATTCATTTAAGGTCAAAATTTGATTGGATCCCGTTGTTCATATGTGCATTCTTTTAGTTTGATAATCATTGTATATTGCCTTCAATTGCTCTTCATTCCTAGGTTTTATTGGATTTACTCCCATACTCCATATTAAATGATCATGACTATTAAAATCTGCCAGTTCTTCCCTTGGAATAATAATGAGGATGCACGACAACCTGAGACAAAAGCAATTATGAGTTGGTTGAGAGAAATGCGTTTTACAGCATCTGCAAGTTTGCATGGGGTAATATTTTGTTCTCACTTCTCTTGTTGTGTATTTATTAAACTCAGAGAGTGCTATTGCTATTGGATATTGACAATAGCTGTTACTTTTTCCCTGTCAGTTTTTAGATTGCTTCAATTCTTGGCAAAACGTTGTAAATGACTATATTTGAAGGTAAACATGATAGGCATAGAAGATTTAATCACAAATGATAAGAGAAGCTTCCCTTCATCATTTATCTTTCTTGGCATCACTTTTATTTCCCTTTTTGAAATATGCAAAGATGCTTCTGTCACCCAACTCTATGTTGTAAACTCATACATATATGTATGTGTATGTATGAGTTGCTTTGAAAGATAACTTAAGGGTGTGTTTAGCATTGTTTCTCAAAAGCACTTTTCTAGCCAAAATAGCTTTTCAAGCCATAAGCAATGCTAAGCAGATAGGTTTTCAAGCTAAAAGTGCTTTTAAAACTAGGTTTTTAAGTCAACTCAAAAAGCTAAAATTTTTAGCTTCTGGCTTTTGGAAAATCATGTTTGAGCTAAATTATCTATTTCCCCTCATTGTCTGGCCTGGCTTTCAGAAACTTATTTTAACTTTACAACATCATGTCTAAATAGACATTTTATCTTTTCAAATGCACTTTTTGATAGCATTGCTGACTACTTAAATCATAAAGCAAACTTTTCAAAAGCAGTGCTAAACTAGTTGGAAGTAAATGCGTAAAGAGTCAAGACTCCATTCTGTAGATCACATTAGTGTTGCATGAAATGTACTTCTATATTGATCCGACTCTTCATTTTCTTGACATTCTCTTGTCTAGCACCCATATATATATATATATATATATATGAGTTGCTTTGTGAGAGAAATTAAGTACTAGTTGGAAGTCAATGCATAAAGAGCAAAGACTCCATTCTGCAGGTAATGTTAGTGTTGCATGGAGTGTACCTTTATATTGATTCGACTCTTCATTTTTCATGAAGTACCCTTGTCCAACATCCTTGTCTGACACATTTCAGACATGGGTATGGGGATATTACCCTCCAAAAACATGAAAAATATAAGAAAAAATTGAACAGACCTATGTCGGACACATACCCATATCCAACACTCACACTCGAGTCAGAGTAACATAAATTTACTAGAGTATTTATCCAATGGTAGAATTCTGTGTGAGGTGCCCAAAGTAAGGGCAATAAGAAAATTTTAGCTAAATTGATGTAGTAAAATTTTTGAGGGCTGGAGATAATGATATACTTGCAAAACCGAAGAAATGGAAAACTAAAGCCTGATGCCCCTTCATGTACATGCTGTGGCCCATCTATGTTTTATTGTTTGGTTCATATATGCCTATTCTTATACTTTAATCTTTGATTTAGGCTCTGATTTATTAATGCTTTTTCTATTTGCTGTTTCCTATTCATTTTTTTTTCTTTTTACTGTATTGTCTTCTTGCAAAAATAGAATAGAAAAAGTATCAACCAAACAGAGCCTTAGTGAGCGTGAGGATTTAATTCTAAAGTTTTGTTATCAATTTTAGATTGCTGGCATTCAGATCTAGTAAAAGTTTATACCTTCTAATGATGTACATGGTAGTTCTGTCTTATTACTTCAAAATATCTGATATTGATGGAATGAGGCTATGAATTTGATCTTGTTTAGTATACAAGAAACTTTAAGGGGAGGAGCATATTAACAATTTGTTAGAATCCCTAGAATTAGGGATAGATTATTGAGGAAATCTTGTAAATAGAAATTAATCATAGTTCTTGATTCTTAGGATAATTACATCTTTTTAGGGATTATTTCCTTTCTTAGAGTAGTTTATCTCTTTTTATACCAGTAACCTAATTAGCTAAAGTAAGAATCGATTTCTACAGCTTTCTACATGGTATCGAGCCTTAGGAATTATTCGATCCTCTTGTCTATCTTCCTAAAAATTCCTCCGATTTCTCACCCATCTTCCTAAAATTTCCTCTCCTATTTTTCCATGGGTGATCTTCACAATGACACCATGTCCAAACCGAGATCTCACAAATATCTCGATCACAATCGAGGGATCAATCAAAGTGACCTCAATTCTTCACTAATAATCACTAGTCATCGACTAGATGGAAAAAACTTCCTACAATGGTCTCAATCATTCCTAATGGTGCTTCGTGGTCGTGGTAAGTTAGGATATATCAATGGAGACCTCCCACGACTGATGTAGCGACACCTACCTATGCTACTTGGGAACTTAATAACTCAATTGTTATGGCATGGCTGATCAATTCTATGGAAGGCCATATAAGTCGAACTTACCTTCTCTTCAAGATCTGCGAAAGACATGTGGGATGCAATCAAAGAGAACTACTCGATCTTGGAAACGCTTCCCAAGTTTTTGAGATCAAACTCAAGTTGAAAGACATTCGACAAGGGACACTTGAGGTAACTCACTACTACAACAATGAAAATATTGTGGCGGAGTTAGACATGTACTATGAAGCTAATTAGGGGAAGGCCTAGAACACACTAGGTTTATGACTCACCTCAACAACGAGCGTCTCTATGAGTTTCTAGGGCCAATGAGGCATGAGTTAGATGATGTTCGTGGCGCAATTTGGGCAGATCGCCTCTCCAACCATTAGTGAAGCTTTGCGTGCAAGTGAGGAGAGAAGAGAAACGTCGTCTCGCCATGATGGGAGAACCCAAACCAATAATCTCTACCGACCACCACTGAATCTGGCTTTTGTGTCCAAAGGTCCTCAAACACAAAAACTCGTCTTTGGGGGAATGAGTCCGATCAAATGCAGGACCATGGTGTAGTCAACGCAATCGTCGTTGGACACACAAAGGAAAAATGTTTTAAACTCCATGGTTATCCGATAAAAACAGAAAAGACAAGAAAAATGCTCATATCTTCCAATACTGCTGATGAGGTGCCGGATGTGCGCCTAACCAAGACACAACTCGAAAATATCCATAAAATTCCGAGTACCTCTACTAGTCATGGGAATTTAGCCACTCAAGGTACGCCTCAATATTGCTCTTGAATCTAATAACCATTCTCCTTGGATACTAGATTCGGTGCTTCTGACCACATGACAGTAACCTCACTCTATTCCAAACTTACACCACCATAATAACAAGTCCCGAATCAGATTGCTGATGGTTCATACTCACCGTGGTCGGAGTAGGGAAAGTAAAAGTAGCCGAGAATTTTTCCCTTGATAATGTTCTACATGTTCCAAAATTATCTTGTAATTTACTTTCAATAAGTAAACTTACTAAAGATGGGAAAATGCTTGCTGAATTTTCTCGCATTTGGTTGTGTAATACAGAAATGTAAATCGGGAAGATGATTGGCACCGCTAAGGTTGATGATGGATCAGATGTGTGGAATAAAGACAAAGACACAAGGGGGATTAGCTCTATCTCATCGCAAAAGAGGATACTATTATGCTATGGCACCATAGGTTAGGACATCCAAATCTTTTGTATCTAAAAACATCTTCCACTGTTATTTCAAAATAAAAGATAAATTCCTTGAAGTGTGATATTTGTGAATTGTCCAAACATACTCGTGTTCCATATCCTTTCAAACCATATACACACCCAAACCGTTTCGTTAATACACAAATGACTTATGGGAGCTAGCCGAGTGAAAAACATTACTGTGAGAAGTGGTTTATTACTTTTATTGATGATCACACTAGGGTATGTTGGGTCTATCTTTTAAAAGACAAATCAAAACTCCCAAAGTTTTTCAAAAATTCCACTCAATGGTTCGAACCCAATTCAACTCTACCATCCAAACTCTCCACATCGACAACGGGAGAGAATACTTTAATTCTTTCCTCAAGTCATACCTTTCGCACCAAGGAATTATACATCTAAGTTCATGCCCAAACACCCTCAACGTAATGGGATCGTCGAGAGAAAAAAGCGACACCTCCTTGCCATTGCTCGAGCCTTATGTTCACAATGAACGCCCCTAAATATTTATGGGGCGAAGCCGTTTTATCGCTTGCTACCTAATAAATAGGATGCCTTCAAAAGTCCTAAATTTCCAAACACCAGAAACACTCTTCACAAATCATTTCCTCTATTTCATATTCCTACTATTCCAACAAAAATATTCGGTGCAAAGCCTTTGTCCATAATCATCAACCCAACCAATCCAAGCTTGATCCTCGAGCCCACCTCTGTATATTTGTTGGGTATTCTCCTACTCAAAAAGGCTACAAATGCTACTCACCAACCTTACACCTGGCTATTTGTCTCTCGGATGTCACCTTCTTTGAAACTCAACCTTTCTTTAAACCTTCTCATCTTCAGAGGGAGATTCTTAATGAAGATGAGAACCTTAATACCCTCCTTATTATACCTTCCGACCCTACTACCACTACTATCACTAAACCTCACAACCTTGATATCATGTTATTTCTCCTCCTATGTCGCAAGAAATTAACACTATACTTCCCGATACCAACACCATCACCGAATGGTCCCTTGATCAAGGAAAACAAAGAAGAACAACAAAAGTGCAACAAAGCCCGAATCGCAGTTTATTCCGCACGGAATCGACGCCCCGAATCGACATACAAAGATGCCACTCACATCTTCAACCGAGGACTGTTCTGAAAACGAAGTCTCACCTCCATCACCATCTATCTATCTTCCAATTGCAATGCGAAAGGGGACAAGGAGCTGCACTCAACATCCTATATCTCGGTTTGTATCCTATGGTAACTTATCTAAGTCTTATCAAACCTTTGTGACTAATGTTGATTCTATAAAACTCCAAAAACCATAGAAGAAGCATTTGAATCAAGCAGAATGGAGAGACAAACCGTGATGGAGGAAATGGAGGCCTCAAAAATAATGGAACGTGGGAAGTTTCGGATCTACCTAAAGGAAAGAAAACAAAGAGGGTCATGCAAATGGATTTTTACTACCAAATTCAAGCCCGATGGCCAGTTGATCGATACAAGGCTCGCCTAGTGGCTAAGGGCTTCACTCAAACTTATAAATTTGGATTATGAGGAGACATTTGCACCGGTTGCCAAACTAAACACAATTAGAGTCCTTTTGTCCATTGTTTGTCAATCTGAATTGGGAATTGACCCAGTTGGATGTTAAAAATGCTTTTCTCAATGGGGAGTTAAATGAAGAAGTTTACATGGACTTCCCACCGGTTTGAAAGAAAGAAAGGGCCAAGTGTGTAAGTTGAAAAATCTTTGTATGGGCTGAAACAATCTCCAAGGGCGTGGTTTAATCGGTTTGCAAAAGCTATGATGAGCAGAAATATACTCAAGACAGGCAGACCACACCATGTTCTACAAGCATTCAAAGACAAGGAAAATGTTGCATTCTAATTGTCTATGTGGACGATATAATAGTAACAGGTGATGATACAAGTGAAATTGGAAGGTTGAAAGAGTATCTTGGAACAGTTTTTGAACTTAAAGATTTGGGAAATCTTAAATATTTTCTTGGCATGGAGATAGCAAGGTCTCAAAAGGGTATTTCTATCTCCCAAAGGAAATATGTCCTCGATTTGCTATCGGTTGGGATGATGGGTTGTAAACCAAATTTGAAACTCCTATGGAGTTTAATCTCAAGTTAGATACTAATGAAGATGGAGAAGAAGTCGACGGGGGAGATATCAACGCCTAGTAGAGAGACTTATCTACTTGGCTCACACTCGTCCCCGACATTGCTTTTAGTGTCGTCGTCATAAGTCAATATATGCATGCTCCAAGGAAAAACACCTAGAAGTCGCATATCTGATACTAAGGTACCTAAAGGGAACTCCTGTAAGTGGCCTATACATCAAGAAAAATGAAGCAGAAATGTGGAAGTGTATACCGATGCTTGATCAAGGTGTTCTATTAATGACAGACGATCAACCAACCGCTGGTTATTGCAGCTATGTTTGGGGTAATCTAGTGACATGGAGGAGTAAGAAATGATGCAGTGTAGCACGCAAGCAAAGCGCGTGTTTCGAGTATCGAGCACTTGCACAAGGTATTTGTGAAGGAATTTGGATACAAAGGCTGATGAGAGAACTAAAGGTTCCTTATAATGACCTATACAAATTGCATTGTGACAACCAAGTCATTGTTAGTATAGCTCACAACCCCGTGCATCATGATCGTACCAAACATGTCGAGATAGACCGACACTTCATAAAAGAGAAAATACACTCGTGGAAGTGAGCGTTACCTATCTATCTACCGCACAACAAAGTTCTTTGAAATGTTGACAAAAGTTTAAACAAAAACATGTTTGAACAACATGTTGGCAAGTTGGGTTTGATAAACATCTACACTCCAGCTTGAGGGGGAGTGTTAGAATCCCTAGAATTAGGGATAGATTATTGAGGAAATCTTGTAAATAGAAATTAATCATAGTTACTGATTCTTAGGATAATTACAGTCTTTTAGGGATTATTTCCTTTCTTAGAGTAGTTTATCTCTTTTTATACTTGTAACCTAATTAGCTAAAGTAAGAATCTGATTTCTACAGTTTCTACACAATTCATTTTTTACAGGGTGCACTTGTTGCTAACTATCCATGGGACGCCTCTCTGGATAAAAGGTGATTCTTCTTCGTTATCAGCTTTAAAATTGCAAAGCTGAACCTACAAAATTATTCAAGTTAATTTCCTTGATTTGGTTATTAGATGTTCATAAATGTTAAGTGATCATAGATTGCATATTTCCATGACATGGTTTTCGAGCCTTGTTTCACTTCAATTCTTTTTATTTGCCAATGTCAGCATATATGTTATTTAAATTGTAATACGATCTCTAATAACTTCCTGGTTGACTTCACCATGATCATTTCTGCAATAATGAATGGTTGTAGCCTTGTGGATCCCCATACCTTTTGTTTAATTCATAATGAGTTTCATTTGTCATAATGTTACTGTTAGTAATGCGACTCTTCTACATCTTTGCACCTTAGGAACAACATAAAATCAGTTTCTTTTGTTATATTAATGCAAACTGAATCTTTCAAATGCAATGCTGGACATAGTTTCTCATATTTATATGTATTAAATCAGGAAGATCTATTATGCATGTCCTGATGATGGAACATTCCGGTTCTTGGCAAGCATATATAGCAAATCTCACTATAACATGTCTTTGAGCAAAGAATTTGAAGGAGGCATTACCAATGGAGCAGCCTGGTAAGCAATTTGTTTGCTGATTATGATCAGAGAAATTGATTACCTTGCAAACCATGCAACTTTTGTTCATCTATGTTTTGCTTTCTATAGTCTGTAATATTAGTCCACTTTTCATAACTTTTCCTGTTATGTAAGCCAGTGATTCAACTTAATGCAGGTACCCTGTATATGGTGGCATGCAAGATTGGAACTACATATACGGTGGTTGTTTTGAGTTGACCTTGGAGATTAGTGATAACAAATGGCCTAATGCCAACGAGGTTAGAATTCTGTCTGAGCCATCTTTTAATTGATAATATTGAGTATGTTTCCACTTGGATTAGGGCTTGTATCAAGCTTCACTGTATAATTATATTCTATACCAGTTCTGGTTTTTTCTTCTTCTTTTGGAGGAAAACATTGTTGATGTGATTGTTGAAGTAACTCATAAATCTTACTTTCTAACATGTACTTTATAGAACTGATTTTTAAGGAATGATGTTTAGTTTAAATCTAACCCCCAAAAAAAAAAAAAAAAAAAAAAAGAAAAAAAGAAGAGAAAACCCAATTGAACGGGAGTGGAATCACTTTAGCATTCATTATGGTTAGCTTGATTTGTATTCTTTAGTGCACTGAACTTCTGAAAAGGTGGAGGCCTTTTCTAGTTTTCTTATTTTTTTTATTATAAAAGTTTAGAAATAGAAAGATAGGGAGTCATACTTTTCACCTAGCATTCTTTGCTTCTTAACTCGGTCACATCACAGGAGAGTGCCCCTTCTTTATGCTTATCTTGTAATGAATTCTTTTTTTCCCCTCAAGATCCTGCTAAATCCTAAAATTTAGTTATTTTAAATTTGCTCTAGCTCAGAAATTTTATGCAGATGTGTTGCTTTAGATAAAAAGGACCTCATCACTTTCTTCAACATTTTTGTTATTTCTTATATCTTTTATGCCAATGTCTCCTTCGTCCTTCTCTGAATTCCCTTTGCCTTAGTCATTTCATACAATATCTATGTCTATTTTTTGGTTTTCTTAAAATTCAAATTTCAGGTAATAGTGGTGTTTTTCAAAGCTGTTTGGAGTGATTGTTCTTAATTTGAACCCTAGGCATTGAGATGTAGAATCTTTAATGTTTAGTCCCATGGTTTTCTTAAAACCAAGCAGTTACATACTTTTGAAGGTGTTTTGATGCTATTTTGTGGAGCATGCTTTTTGGATGCGGTAAAGAATGTTTTAAAACTGCTTCATTTTTCATAAGTTTGTTTTAATTGTAGGAAATTTATTATGGTGGCCTTCTACTTTATGTTATCTGTTCTCTTCAATTGGCGCCTTATTGGTTCTTTTATTTATCACGATGTTGTCAAATATCAAATCCCTTTTATGCTGATACTGAAGAATATCAGAAATTTATCGCCAAATTATCTCTGCCTCTATGGAATTAAATTAGGTATTTTGGTCTTTGTAGTGTCTTGTCAATGTCCCTCTTTTCAGCTCTCTCGTAATTGGCAAAAAACTAATTAGCAAAAATAAATGCTAATACAATAACTATGAAATAGAAGTGGAACACTTATAGTAGTTATTGTTGCCCTATTCTTTTTTTTTGATTGAAATTGTTACCTTATTCTGCAGATGCTTTAAGTAACTTTTCTTGCATATGCATGATCATTTTTCCATTTTTATTTTCTCACTCTTAATATATGAACCTTGTTGGTTTTGTATTTTCTCAAGTAGGTAGTTCTTGGCTCTTGGCAGCAATCCGTTAACTTATTTTGCTATCAGCCTGTTTGGAAAGTTAATTTAGATAGTGTTCATTCTTGTTTTTACTACTTCTTGTTGCCTTCTTTCATCTTCTTTTCTAATTGTAATGTACAGCTTCCTACCATTTGGGAGTACAACAAAATGAGCATGCTAAATCTTGTTGCAAGCCTTGTTAAGGTACTCTGCAGTTTGGCTTTAAAAATGTCCAGTATTGAAAATTGAAATAGATTTCATTTTCTTTCTGCATCTTTTTTGTATAAAAGAATATTTTTCTAAAATCTATCTTATCGGAGGTATTGTGGATAACAATCTTAAATATTCAACAAAGTGGAATATTTATACAGCTTTTTCTGTCTACGAATCATTGATCTATGCCACTTGTATATTTTTAGACAGGAGTTCATGGAAGGGTCTTTTCTTCAGACAGTGGAAGGCCATTGCCTGGGTTGATCACAATCAAGGGAATAAATTACACGGTTTGTTCATATATATTTATGCTGTCATAATACACAGACATCTCCTTATTAACCATATTATTGTCACAGAAATCATAGTGTAAGGATTCTGATTTGGAATGTATCAGTTTATTCACTGACACTAAAGGAGAGCAATTAACTGTCTTGTCAAAGTCACTTCGAATTTTGTATATACTATGATCACTGAGAATTCATCATTTCTCCCTAGAATGGAAAATTTTAATCTGCTTGCATTCGACCTGTTATATGTGAACATAGAGCATTTTTGGAATTTGTGAAGTTTACTTTTTCCCAGTTTAGGATGTAATTTCTGAAGAATTTTGAGCATAAAGAACATGGATTTACCTTGAAGATATTAATCATAGTTCTGTTTTCCTTTATTTGCGGACCTGTTCTGCTTAGTAGACCACTTAATACTTTGCAGCAATCATGTTAGGAAAAGTGAAAATGTGGTTTGATATTTTCTTACATCCATATCCATGCTTCACATCTTAAGCTTCTATCACCCTTCTGGTTAGGGAGCTCCTTTTTACCAAACAGCAATTGCTTTTTCTTTGCTCTTTGTATATGAAACATCAATTGCTTTTGATATGCCTGGATTTTATTCTTTTCTGAGATACTTTTAGTAGCAGTATCCATGCTGCTTGTGCTTATATTGGTTTTTATTTTCTCCTTTGATCATCGTAAACAAAATACTCATTCTCGCTGCTTTTATAAAATCTTGACATGATTAAATAATCTGGTGGTCTCAAGTTGTAGCTATCTTTTAATAACTTGTATCTTGGTGCCCCTGATCATGACAGGTTAAAACTAGCAGGACATTAGCAGATTATCATCGGTTACTCGTTCCAGGAGAGAGATATGAAGGTATGAAAATTTTTAGTCTCAGCGTGCAGGGTTCTTTTCAGTGATTGTTAGTAATGCAAGAAATATCTAATGATCGCATACGAATGATTAGAAAAGAAAAATGAGTAGTTGGTTAAATCATGAGAATAGCAAGGTGCAGCTGAAGAGGTGTTAAATAAGGCTTGCATTTGGTTTTTGGAGCTGGTTGAATACTATGTTACTTGGACTTGAATGTGTTGGACATGGGTATGTTACTCAAGTATGTTAAATTTTTCCCACGATTCTCTTGTACTTGGAGGGTCTTCAAAAGATCGTATCCCTTTACTCGTGTCCTGGTAAGTGTTGGACATGAGTGTCAATCGTAGGTACTTAAAGAAAAACAAAGAGTCAAAGCAATATGGGTTAAACATATATTGAGAACGTTTTATGCATCTTTTACTGATTGCTGAGCAATAAGTCTTTGCCGTTTTTCTGGGATATTGGTTTGATGGCAGGCCTTTTTGTAAATATCCCATTCAATTAAGCAAATAACTACCTATATGTTTTAAACTGATGAATATGCTTGCAGTTATGGCTACTGTGCCTGGGTACAAATCAAAGGCCACACGTATTTGGTTGGAAAAAGAAGAAGCCACAAATGTAGACTTTATTCTTGATCCAGAAGTCTCTTCCGATGGAACTTTACTTCGTAGTATTTGTGATTGTGGCGGAAAAAGCCGGCTCCTTTCAATAGGGTATTTCTGGGTAACTCACTTTGAAGTTTATTTAGTCTTGATTGTTGTCCTAGCATTTCTATGCTTTTTGCTGACACGGCGAATAAAATCCAACCTTTTAAAACAGCGATCGCCACCTAAAAGGTCAGTATTGACAGTATGACCTCACTTAAAACTTGTATTCTTGCATTATGATCGATAAATTAAATAGAATATCTTTTTGCTTGATTGTGCAACTAGTATAATACTTGTTTGAGTTTACTATCAACCATTCCTTAGATTACTTATATTGCAATTTTCTACCTACACATAATTTGTATGGATAATGATAATCAATGTGAATCTTCCCTTTTTTCTGACACAAGGAAAATGTATTGTTGAAGATTATTGTAGTTCCATTTTTGTTCTGTATGGTTTTTAGCATTTACTTTTGTGTTGTGTTGTTAAGCAATGTGATAATGTGTCTAGCCAAGCTATATTACTCAAACTTGAGTGCAAGTGTCAAGCATGGATATGTTCGGCACGAGTATGTTCATTTCTTCCCCCAAAATGTTCATATATTTGGAGCGTCTTTGGAGAATCATGAAGTGTCGGACTAACATACTTGCCAAGTATGCCCTATTCATTATTATGTCTGTCCATTTACTTTCAAGTACTAAAGTCCACTTCCTTCTATTTGGATATGAAAATTTTAAAAATAGACAAAATCACAGTAGGAAATATTATCCTCGGAATAAGAATGTGGCTTAAGTAGTTAATTCGATATCTATCCTTAGTTCGGGTCAGTAAACTGTTGGGCCAAAATTGAACCCAGTAAAACATTGCAGAAGCACGATTGGTGTTTTTCACTTCTAATAAATCAATTCGGTAATTATGGTAAATTTAATAACACAATATATCAACAATCGATTCAAGCTATTTTTAACATTTCACAAAAATCATGAATCGAGGCATACAAATTTTTATATGGAAAATCCATGGCAAAAATCATGACGCTTGAAAGTACACCAAAAAAATTTAAAAATTTTGTTACAAAATTACAACACAAAATGCAAAAGAATATAACTCAACGAAGAGTATTAAACAATTGAGATCCAATTTAAACGGACATCGGATAACCCTAGCTTGAAGAGTTGATTAAAATTACACTTGGTAAACAATACTCTCTCCAACTTGTTGCACCCACATATAAAAATAAACTAAAGCGTTATTTTGTTGCCCCTAAAACATATATACACATACACATAGTGGGACCTATGTGGTCTACGTCCGACAAATATCCCCTTCCCATTACGTGGGGATGTTTGCCATACAAATGATTGAGTAATAATCTTCAAACTTTCTTTTTAGTAAGATTTTAGTCAACATATCTGCACCAGTATTATTAGTGTGAATTTTTTCAAGTTCTAATAAATTAGCCTCGAGAATTTCTCGTATGCAGTAATACCTTACATCAATATGTTTAGACCGAGAATGAAAAGTTGAATTCTTACCAAATAGCACATTGACTATCACAAAACAAGACATACCTCTCTTGAACAAAGTCAAGTTCTTACACAAATTTCTTTATCCAAAGGAACTTTTTGCACATCCCGGTAATTGCAATAAACTTAGACTCAATAGTGGATAAAGCAACACATTTTTACAATCTAGATTGCCAAGCCTTTGCTCCTTTTGCAAAAGTGATCAAGTAACCCGAAGTAGATCTTCTCGAGTCAATATCTCTGATCATATATAAATCTGTGTAACCAACTAGAATGAGTTTCTCATTGTCAAAACAAAGTTTAAAATTGAAGGTGCCTTGGAAATATCTCATAATTCACTTTACTGCATTTCAATGCTCTCTCCCTGAATTAGAAATAAACCGACTAACTGTAGCAACTGCATAGGCCAAGTCCGATCCCGTGCATACATCAAACTACCCACGGCTAAAGAGCAAGGAACTTTTCACATGTTTTCCTTCTCTTTCTGTGTGGAATAACTTTGCTTGACACTCAACTTGAACTGCATAGCAAAGAGAGTGCTCACCATCTTCGTTCTATCTATCCATATTAATCCTTTAAAGTACTTTCTCAATGTACCTCTCTTGTGATAACCATAACTTCTTGGCCTTTCTATCACGTGTTAATCTAATGATAAAACTTTACTTTACTGGCCCTAAATCCTTCATCTCAAAGGATTTACTCAATTCTTGTTTCAGCATGACAATTCTAGAAGCATTATGACCAACAATAAGCATATCATCAACATAGAACAATAAAATAATGAAATCATCACTGAAGAATCTTTGAACAAAAACACAATAATCAGAAGTCATCGTCTTCTTGTAGCCATGCTCCCTTATAACAAACTCAAACATTTTGTACCATTGCCTCAGAGCTTGCTTCAAACCATACAAGCTCTTCCTCAATTTGCATACATATTCCTCTTTGCCTTGTACAACAAAACCTTTAGTTACTCCATGTAAAGCTCTTCATCCACATCGCCATGAAAGAAACCAGTTTTCGTATCCATTTGTTCAACCTCTAAGTTATAATAAGTTGCCAAACTCAATATAGTTTTGATAGAGAATATCTTTACAATTGGAGAAAATATAAAGTCAATCCCCATTTTTTACTATAATCCTTAATGACCAATCTAGCTTCGTATCGTGGAATTCAATTCTCTTATTGCTTCAACCTGTAAACTCATTGATTTTTCAAAACTCTCTTACCTTTTGGCAATTTCACCAACTCAAAGATATAATTATCATGCAAGGATTGGAGTTCATCCTTCATCGCTTCAACCAACTGATCTTTGCATTCACTCTCCGTAGCCTCTTTATAACACTTTAGATCTTCCTTGTCAGTTAAAAGAACATACCCATCAGAAGAATACCTTATAAAAATCATCGATATTTAATTAAATCTGAGGTGGAACTGATGGTGAAGCTATAGGTGCTTGGTGTTGATCATTCTAAACCTGGGAGCATTAAAATCAACTATACCTTGCTAGTCATAAATGTTAACTTTTTGCATATCATCCTGAATAGGATTTCATGAAGAAGCTAGAGGAATCAGGTTCATTTCGAACAAGTCATCACTATTTTGTAGATTCATATTCTCTATCTTATCAATGTCTTTAATGGTTTTATCCTTAAAAGAGAACCACATCTTTGCTTCTCACAAGTCTTTTCAATCGAATCATACGACCTATACCTAAACTCATCATGACCGTAACTAATGAAGATACATTGTCGAGTCTTAGCATCTAACTTAGATTGCTCATCTTTTGGAACATAGAAAAATTCTTTGCAACCGAACACGCGCAGATGATATGACATGTCTTTACCAAACCAAACCCTATCTAGTCCATCACCCTGTAAAGGAACACTAAGAGATAGATTAATCACATGTACAACTATATACAAAGCTTCAACCCAAAAGATCTAGGCAACTTTGCATATGAAAGTAAACATCTGACTTTCTCAACCAATGTCCAGTTCATTCTCTCAGCCAATCCATTCAACTGTGGAGTCTTTAACTGTGGAGTCTTCAATAGTAAACATTAAATGGTCTTCTATACTTTCCACCATTATCGATACGAATACACTTCAACTTCTTCCCAATCTCTCTCAGATGAAGCTTGAAAGTGCTTGAATACATCAAGTACATGGGCTTTTCTTTTCAAAGTATAAACCAAAAGTTTTTTTGAATAATCATTAATGAAAGTCATGAAGTAAAGTGCGCCACTATGTGACCTAACCTTCAAGGGACCACAAACATTTGAATGAACCAATTCAAGCAAATTTGACTTTCTTGAAGGTGGGTGATGCTTAAACAAATTTTTTTTATACTTTTCAGCTAGACAATGAACACAATTCTTAACCATAGTATTCTTCAAACCTGAAAGTTGATTCTTCTTGACCAAACAATTAAGCCCCTTCTCACCCATGTGACTAAGTTGTTTATGCCACAATTTTGTTGGGTCATCATCTTCTGTCACATTCACCATGCCTCGGGAAGTCGAAGCTTGCATCAAATACAAGTCCCAACTCTTCTTCCCTTAAGCCACAACCAATGAACGTTTAATTAATTTCCATGAACCTTACTGAAAGTGTTACAAAAACCATCATCATCAAACTTTCCTGTAGAAATCAAATCTAAATGAATATTCACTGCATACCTAATGTCGAAACCATTTTTTGTTTGGAAAACGGGCCGACTTCAAAATATGAAAATGGAGTCGCCACCAATCTTTTTTGAAATGTGATTGGGCCACCTTATAAAACATTTTGGTCTACGAATTTTAAGAAAATAGGTTCGGGAGTCGGTTACGCACGAGGAAGGATTAGCACCCTCGTGACGCCCATAATTGGTACCTAATTGATTAATTAATGTCCTAATATTTTTAAAATACGATTCTTTTTATTTTAAAGAAAAAACTTGAATAAAATATGAGCAATCAGACCCTCTTATCCCGAGGAGGTAAAATGTCACGCCCAGTGAGTTAGGGCACGACATTTCAAATCCCCGAAATTGAGCTTGTCCTTTTGACTTTCAAAATTAATGTGTTTAAATCTAAGAAGGATACTCGATTATTTGGGGTCTAATGAAAAATCGGAACCCAGTAAGTTAGGGCTCGATTTCCCAAAATACCAAACACGGAATATTGCCTTTGTTTTTTTTTAATCCTTATCTCGAGATAACAAAACGTCCCATCCAGTGAGTTATGACACGACGATTTTGAATTTTCGAGAATAAATTTTTTATTCAACTTTTAAAAAGAAAGTAATAGGTTCGTTAGACTCGAAAAGAGAAATCGAAACCCAGTAAGTTAGGGTACGACTCCTTTCGAACCTTAGAGGGTTTGCTTATTTTGAAACGAAAACTGTGATGTATTTAATAAAATGTGATATGATTTTTAAAAAAAAATGTAAAACGAGTCGCTATGCTATTTTATATAACAACATTACGGTGATCGAATATGAATAACAATAATAAAAATAGAAATAAAATACGATAAAAAAAGTAAAATAAACAAACAAAATGAAATAAAAGAAAATAGTAACGAAAAGACAATGATAATAATAACTATGAAATATACTAATAAACAAATAATAAAAAGAATAATAATAATAGGTTAAAAAAATATTAATAATTAAAATAATAATAATAGTATGTCATAAAATATAAAAGTAATAAAAGTCATAAATAAAAAATTAGTAATAAAATAGTATAACAATAAATATAATACTAAGTATAGTATAGTAAGAATAATTATAATAAATATAATTATAGATAATAATATATAAAATAGGGTACTAAAAATATATATATGTAAAATAATAGTAAGGAAAAAATGAAATATTAATAATAATAATATTAGGTTTAATAATAATAATAGCAGAAAGAATATGACTATAATAATATACATAAAAAGGTAATAAAATATTTAAAAAAACAACAATAGTAATAGTAAAGGAAATAAAATAGTAATTATATGGGAAAAATAATAATAGATGTACTACATATATAATAAAATAGAAAAACGATTTTAATAATAATAATAGTAATATATGCAAAATAGGGTACTGATAATAATAAATATAATGCTAAGAATAAATATGATTATAGTAATAAAAAACAGTAATAATAATGGTAAAAAAAATGAACAAGAATAATAGTAACAATACTTACAATAATAATATTAAAATTAATAAAAGGGTAAAAAAAGGAGGAAATTGAAATGCGCGCCAGCTAATAGGGACTGAAAACGCAATTATTCCAAGCCCTAAATACTGTGCCTGAATGTGGACCAAATCGAAGCGGCGCACAAACTTTAGGGGCAAATTTAAAAAAAAAATAAAAAAAAGATGAAGGGGGATGCAATTAAAATAGGGGCGCAAAAGAGAGGGCCAACTGCGCAATTTACCCATTTAGGGTAAAATTGCACAAATCCACCTGTGGAACAGGTGATTGCGCGTGGCCCCATGCTTTAAAAGCTTAAAAAAAAGTTTCCTTCATTTTTTAGCCTTCCGTTTCAAAACAGAAGAGCAGAAACCCCCTTCCCTTATTTTTTTTTTAGGGTTTGGATTACCTTAGTCCGGCGGCGAGCTTCCCCCCACACGCGCATCGGTTGCGGCGGCGGGAGGAAACCCGGTAAGACCCTCACGACTTCTCCCTTTTTTTTTTCCTTTAAAAACTTTGTTTGTTTTCTTCCTTAAAGTACAATGAAATCAATCTGAAAAAATGGAAGGGTTTTGGTACCCTCCTTCTCTGTGTCGCATGCAATAACAGAGCAAAAAGGGAAAAGCCAAAATGTAACTCGAAAATTGAAAGACCAAAACACCGAAATCACCTCGTTTTCTCACTGACCTTCGAGTTCGATCTATGCGTAAAATCTCACTTTCTGCTTACTTGTGCTTTGTGTATGTGGAAATTGTGTATACTGCTTTTTCTATTCCCCAAAAAAAAATCGTCCCCTGTTACATGTTTTCATTTGGCTTTTATAGCCTATATTTTACAACTAATCTCTTCTATTTTGTAGGGACATGGTGGATCACGTCTCTGACGTGGAGTCGTGGCGGCACACGTTGCGGACGCGGAGGATTCAGACGGCCGATTTCGCTGGCGTGGGGCGTGTGGCGCATCAAGCTTTAGGGTTTTTCCGTTTTCTGTTTTATTTCTTTGGGCCATTGGGCCTCGTTTAAGGTTTGGGCTCTGTTAAAAATAATGGGCCATGGACTGTTTAATTTGAATTTTTGTTTACTGGTTAATTTGTGGTACTGGGCCCGGGCAAAAAATTGGGTTCTACAGCTGCCCCTCTTTGCTCATTGTCGTGTAACGAGAATGGAGCAAATACTTTAATATGACCAATTTTGCCCGGTCTTGCTGAGTCCCGGTGCTTCTTGATACTTCCCTTCCTTAAGCAGCCCCGCTTTAGCCCACTGCATTTCCAGGGGTATAGGAGTTTTGTTTCGATCTGCTCCACTCCTGCTCAGTGGAGATAATATCTGTAATTTTTAGCCTGTTACCCTACTGCTTAGAGGGTTAAGGCTCACCGTCCTCGATCTGCTCCACTTCTGCTCAGTGGAGATAAGATCTGCTACCTTTAGCCTGCTCTATTGCCAAAACATGGAGATAAGGCTTGCTGTCTTCGATCTGCTCCACTCCTGCTCAGTGAAGATAAGATCTGCTTTCTTTCAGCCTGCTCCACTCCTGCTTAATGGAGATAAGGATATGATCTTCAGTCTGCTCCATTGCCGATACATGGAGATAAGACTTGCTGTTCCGATCTGCTCCACTCCTGCTCAGTGAAGATAAGATCTATTTTCTTTCAGCCTGCTCCACTCCTGCTCAGTGGAGATAAGGCTATGATCTTCAGTTTGCTCCATTGTCGATACATGGAGATAAGACTTTGCTGTATTCGATCTGCTCCACTCCTGCTCAGTGGAGATAAGATCTACTTTTCAGCCTGCTCCACTCCTACTCAGTGGAGATAAGGCTAGTGGTTTAAATCTGCTCCATTGCCGATACATGGAGATAAGATTCACCATTTTCGATCTGCTCCACTCTGCTCGGTGGAGATAAGATCTATTTTCTTCGATCCGCTCCACTCCCCTTTCGGTGGAGATAAGGCTATGATCTTCAGTTTGCTCCATTGTCGATACATGGAGATAAGACTTTGTTGTATTCGATCTACTCCACTCCTGCTCAGTGGAGATAAGATCTACTTTTCAGCCTGCTCCACTCCTGCTCAGTGGAGATAAGGCTAGTGGTTTAAATCTGCTCCATTGCCGATACATGGAGATAAGATTCGCCATTTTCGATCTGCTCCACTCCTGCTCAGTGGAGATAAGATCTATTTTCTTTCAGCCTGCTCCACTCCTGCTCAGTGGAGATAAGGCTATGATCTTCAGTTTGCTCCATTGCCGATACATGGAGATAAGACTTTGCTGTATTCGATCTGCTCCACTCCTACTCAGTGGAGATAAGATCTACTTTTCAGCCTGCTCTACTCCTGCTCAGTGGAGATAAGGCTAGTGGCTTAAATCTGCTCCATTGCCGATACATAGAGATAAGATTCGCCATTTTCGATCTGCTCCACTCCTGTTCAGTGGAGATAAGATCTGCACTCTTCAGTTTGCTCCATTGTCGATACATAGAGATAAGACTGGCTGTTTTTGATCTGCTCCACTTCTACTTAGTGGAGATAAGATCTGTAATTTTTAGCCTGTTACCCTACTGCTTAGGGGATTAAGGCTCACCGTCCTCGATCTGCTCTACCCCTGCTCAGTGGAGATAAGATCTGCGCTCTTCTGTAACTCCCATCAATCTGGCTACATTGTCCTCTGGGGAACCTACCTGTAGAATTGATTTCATGGAGTCTATGCTTATGCCAAATGATTAGGATGTCATGAAAAATGCTCCAAACCATATGTATTATGAATGTTATGAATGGATGCAAAATGTCATGAGAATGATCCATTTTTAACACTTGGGCTGTCATTGTTTGCTGTTTATTAGGGTGATCCCTGACGTATATCTTTTTTATCCAACTGATACTTCTAACAGAGAATCTGAAGATGTTGTCCCTGTCTAGACCCTTATCTTAAGTGCTCCGAGCCCTTTAAACCTGGGGAGTTCTAAATAATTGTCCTGTTTCGGATTCTTGCATTATTTAGAGACTTTCAAAGTAATATGCAAAACTTCTTTTGCGAAAGCGTTACTAGTTCATTAATCATTATTTCAATATGAAATGCCTGAATAAAGATTATAGAGATGAATAAAACTGAAATTTATTCGGGTCAAAACCCGTGAAGAATGAATTGAACAAATGCAACAAATTTTGCTCAGGTATAAAATGAGTAAGGGTGGAATTGGTGCCCCAGATATTGCAGCCTAAGCCTTCTGTACCAACTTCTTGAAAACCATTCTGAGTTAAATATGCGTTTAGGAGACCTGCAGTACTTTGTCAATGCCCCGAAGATGTAGCATATCTCCTCATTATTAATTCAGGTATAGGATGGCTAGCGCATGCCCTATTTCCCCCAAACATTTGAATCACCCTTTACGGGTTTTCAATTCAAAGCTCATTTGGTCTCAAAGTGCCCTTTGCGGGTTTTCACCTTGGCCTCTCCATTTTTTTTTTGAACTCAAGACGCCCTTTGCGGGTTTTCTCCTTGGCCCACTTTCCTTCTTAAGCAAAATACTCCTTGACTGAGTCTGCATTAACTGGATTTGGCAGACTTTTGCCGTCCATCTCGGCGAGTATCAATGCTCCTCCAGAGAAGGCCTTCTTTACAACATAAGGTCAATCCCAATTAGGCATCCACTTTCCTCTGAAGTCTTTTTGCATAGGGAGGATCTGTTTCAATACCAAGTCTCCCTCATGGAATACTCTGGGGTGAACCTTCTTGTTGTAAGCCCGCATCATCCGCCTCTGGTACATTTGACCATGACGGATAACTCTTAGCCTTTTTTTCCTCAATTAGATTCAGTTGATCATATCGAGATTGAACCCATTCTGCTTCATCCAACTTCAGCTCTGACAAAACCCGGAGAGAATGAATTTCAACTTCGATAGGCAAGACTGCCTCCATCCCATAAACTAATGAGAAAGGGGTTGCCCCAGTGGAAGTTCTAACAGATGATCAATAGGCGTAGAGGGCAAGCGGTAACTTTTCATGCCAATCCTTGTAGGTCTAAGTCATTTTCCCTACAATTTTCTTGATATTTTTATTAGCCGCCTCAACTGCGCCATTCATTTTCAGGCGATATGGTGATGAGTTATGGTGCTTGATGTTGAACTGACTGCAGACTTCTGCTATCACGCTGTTGTTCAAGTTTAACGCATTATCAGATACGATCCTTTCTGGCATACCGTAGTGACATATGATCTATTTCTTCAAAAACTTGCTAACTGCCGTCTTCGTAACATTGGCATATGAAGCTGCCTCTACCCATTTGTTGAAGTAATCAATGACCACGAAAATGAAACGATGTCTATTAGAAGCCTTTGGTGAGATTGGCCCAATGACGTCCATGCCCCACATTGAGAAAGGCCACGGAGAAGTCATAACATGAAGAGGTGAATGAGGCACATAGATTTTGTCTCCATAAATTTGACACTTGTGGCACTTCTTGGCATAACGGATGCAGTCTCCTTCCATCGTGGACCAGTAATACCCGAATCTCATGATTTGCCTGGCCATTGTAAACCCATTGGCATACGTCCCACAGACACCCTCATGGACTTCTTCCATGATTTTCCTAGCATCAACAGCATCGACACATCTTAACAACACCTGATCTTTCATCTTCTTGTACAGGATCTCTCCGTCTAGGACATAGTCATTGGCCAGTCTTCTCAATGTTCTCCTGTCATTTTCTGTTGCTTGATCAGGATATTCACGGCTCTTCACATATCGCAGAATGTCATGATACTAAGGATGATCATCTCTCTCCTCTTCTTTGTCGATATTGCAGCAGTGAGCCGGGATCTCACAGATACTCATTTGGATGGGCTTCATACCCTCTTGCTCATTTACTCTGATCATAGAAGCTAGAGTGGCCAAGGCATCAGCCATCTGGTTTTCGTCACGCGGGAGGTAAAAGAATGTGATATCATTAAACTCCTCAATTAGTTCCAAAACTAACTTTCGGTAGCTGATCAATTTGGGATCTCTTGTTTCCCATTCTCCTTTGAGCAGATATATCACCAACGCGGAATATCCAAATACTTCTAGCACCTTAATTTTGCAGTCTATGGCTGCTCAAATCCCCATGATACATGCTTCATACTCTGCCATATTGTTCGTGCAGTCAAAATCCAACTTGCAAGTGAACAGATAATGGTCTCCGTTTGGGGATATCAGTATTGCTCCAACTCCATTACCAACGGCATTTGACGCACCGTCAAAGTTTAACTTCCAAGGATGATCTTCTAGGGTATCTTCTTCAGTTGTCGTTACAAACATCAAATCCTCATTAGGAAAATCAAAGTTCAAAGGCTCGTAGTCGTCTAGCACTCTACTGGCTAGAAAATCAGCTATTGCACTTTTCACAGCCTTCTGGTTCACATAGACTATGTCAAATTCAGAGAGCGAAATCTGCCATCGGGCCATTCTCCCATTCAGAGCGGTTGACTTCATCATGTACTTGAGAGGGTCAAGTTTCGAGATTAACCAAGTCGTATATTACAACATGTACTGCCTCAACCTCCGAGTTGTCCAGACCAAAGCACAACATAATTTCTCAATTAGTGAGTATCTCATTTCACACTCAGTAAATTTCTTACTGAGGTAGTATATCACTCTTTCTTTCTTCCCTGTCTCATCGTGTTGGCCGAGTACACATCCCATTGAATTATCGAATACTGCCAAATACAAAATCAATGGTCTATCAGGACTGGGTGGCATTAGCACTGGAGTATTAGACAAGTATTATTTAATTCTGTCAAAAGCCTTCTGGCATTCATCGTCCCAAATGCCTGGATTGTGTTTCTTAAGAAGACAAAATATTGGGTCACATTTCTTAGTCAATTGCGAAATGAACCGGACAATATAATTTAGTCTTCCTAGAAAGCCTCGGACTTCTTTTTGAGTGCGCGGCGGAGGCAATTTTCGTACAGCCCTGACTTTATCTGGGTCGACCTCAATTCCTTTTTCACTGACTATGAAGCCAAGAAGTTTTCCTGATCTAGCCCCAAAAGTACACTTGGTTGGATTGAGCTTCAGCTGAAATTTCCTCAACCTCAAGAACAGCTTTCTCAAAACCTGCCCATGCTCTTTTTCTGTTCGGGATTTCGCGATCATGTCGTCGACGTAGACCTCGATCTCTTCGTGTATCATGTCGTGAAATAGGGTTACCATGGCTCTTTGGTATGTTACTCCCGCATTCTTTAACCCGAATGGCATCACTTTGTAACAAAAAGTTCCCCACAAGGTTATGAACGTGGTCTTTTCCATGTCTTCAGGATGCATCTTAATCTGATTGTATCCAGAGAAACCATCTATGAAGGAGAACAATGAATAATCTGCCGTGTTATCTACCAAAGTGTCAATGTGAGGTAGCGGGAAATTGTCCTTTAGGCTGGCTTTGTTTAGGTCACTGTAATCGACACACATTCGTACTTTTCCGTCTTTCTTAGGAACAGGAACGACATTAGCTACCCATTCCGAGTAGTTCACCACTTGTAAGAACCCGGCATCAAATTACTTCTTGACCTCCTCTCTTATTTTGACTGCAATACCGGGTCTCATCCTTCGAAGCTTCTGTTGAACCGGCTTGCATCCTTCTCTTATGGGAATATGGTGTACCGCAAGGTCGACACTCAACCCAGGCATGTCTTGGTACGACCATGCGAAGACATCCTTGAACTCTAGCAGAAGTCTAACGAGATCTCGTCTTGTTTCCTCGGTTATAAGGGTTCCAATTTTCACCTCTTTCCCCTCTTCTAGAATCACACTCTCAATTGTCTCTTTGTGAGGTATGATTAGCTTCTCTTCCCATTCTACCATCCTTAACAAATCTGGGGATACACTACAATCTCTGTCATCTGTAAAGTCCTGAGGTCCCTCTAGGCACATGTCTTGTTCATCAGGGAATTCTGGGTCCGTAACAGCGTTGCTCATGACATCGATATCCGAGGACCTATGGTAGGTACGAAAGAATATTCAATGAAATGAATTTAAGAATGACTTATTTATGCGTTATGATTATGAATAGAATGGAAAAGAAGTAACAGAATAATTGCACGGTATGAAAGAAAAATGCACTTTTATTGAAAGTAAAGATGCTTGAACATGAGCCTATTTCACAAAAGATTCTTATTGTTCCTAGGCTTGAAACAACAAGTGTGTTTTGAACATTACTCTGTTTTAGTCCTAAAAACTACAGGAATTTCTTCCGCAGTCTAGTTGTCCAGAACACTTCCAGGCTCGTAGGGGCAAATACCCTCCAAGTTTCCTTCCTTCGGACTCTCTTCAAACACAACATTGATGCTCAAAGCTCTCATCTTGTCTTCAGTCGTTTCTCTATTCATATTTTCTGACCCTGAATGGATAATTCCCCCCGACACGAATGTATTAGATATATGGGGAAAAGTCATTGATCCCCATTTGACCTCGGCACCATTCAATCGTGCCCTTCGTCTCTCACGCTTTCTTTTCAGTTCTTCCCTTCTCTGCGGGGTATCTGGCCTATGCCCCAGACCAAAATGATCGCGCTTGTCAACCAATCCCGGCACTTCAATCCGTCCGTGAAGGTATTTTCTGAGTCCTCTCCCAGGTAATGCTCACTTTCCTACTGTCAGTTGTAGGCCCATCCTTGTTGCTTCGGAGATTCTAGGCGCCGGGATCTTGCTTTCTTCAATGATGAAAGTCACATTTACAAATTCCAATAACCTGAAGGAGCACTCTATAGCCTCAGTATCATTCTCTATGTACGGCGCATCGCTAGTAACGGACGCGATGATATCCTCCTCCGCATTTATGGTTATCAGCCGACCTTCTATCACCAACTTTAGCTTTTGGTGCAACGACGATGGTACGACTCCTGCTGAGTGGATCCAAGGCCTCCCCAATAAGCAATTATAAGAGGGCTTGATGTCCATCACGAGGAAATCTACTTCGTATGTATTGGGACCGATTAGGAGGGGTATCTCAATCCTCCCCATCACTTTCCTTTCAGTGCCATCGAATGCTCTCACTATGTTTTGGCATGTTTTCATATGAGAGCTGTCTACCGGTAACCTGTTCAGCGTAAATAGGGGCAAGACGTTCAGTGCCGACCCATTGTCAATTAATACTCTTGGTAATGTATACCCTTTGCATCGGGTAGTGATTTGTAAAGCCTTGGGGGATCCCATACCCCCTGGCGGAATTTTATCATCACTGAAAGAGATGAAATTGTCTGCGCTTATGTTACTAACGAGGCAGTCTAGCTTGTTTATCGAAATGTCATCAGCGAAATAAATTTCGTTCAACACCTTCATTAGCGCGCTGCGGTGTACCTCTGAATTTAAGAGCAAAGCCAGTACTGATATGCGTACCGGCTATTTGTGTAACTGTTCCATAACACTGTACTCACTGTGTTTTAGGAACTTCAAAAACTCTTTGGCCTCATTTTCTGTTACTGGTTCATTAACCGATGACCTTGTCTTCTCTTCTCCCCCTCTTTCAATATGTTCGGCTTCCGGTTTTGGTATGTCGGCTGAACTCCCCTTCCCTGGAACTGTCACAGTGCAATTGTAATCCCAAGGCACCCTCTTGCTATTATTATAAGGAAAGGTTACGGGTTTTTGAATTACCACTCTTGGTGCCACTTTCGCTCCTGCTTCATCAATTTTTGGTCTTGTGATGATCACTATTGGGTGATTAACCTCCAAGACCTTCCCTGCCGACCCACCTTCGGTGGTGCATACATCCTCTCCTCCTACAGAGTCAAAGAACTCCAGCTCTTTATTATCCATTAACCCTTGTACTAGGGCTCTGAATTCGTCGCACTGCTAGATCTCATGGCCTTCCTTATTATGGAACTCACAGTAGTTCCTTGCATCTCGGGATTTGTTCTCTAATTCTTGCGGAACCAGCCCTCTTTTTCGCATCTCTTTCCAAACCTCCCTTAATGGGGTTCTTACTTCAATAACCCTCTGCTTGATTCTTCTCCCTATACTCTCGACTATCGCGTTTACCCCTTTATCTGTATGATTGGGCAACAGATTTCTTCCAACAGGTGCATCATCGAACTTTACAACCCCTGACTTGATAAGCCTATCGACTAGCCTTTTGAATGAAGTACAGTTTTCTATCGAGTGTCCTACGACATCCGCATGGTATTCACACTGAGCGTTTGTGTCATACCACTTATGATATGGAGGTTGTAACGGTTTCACGTAAAAAGGAGCCACAACGTGCGTATCGAATAGAGTTTTATACAACTCCCTGTACGTCACGGGTATGGGAGTAAACTAAAATTTCTCGGTATTCTGCCTCGTGTTAGGCTCCTGCTTGGTTGAGGCTTGCTGTCCTGCAGCTAACACTCTCGGTTGGCTGACAGTAACGGGTTTTGAATAACCCGAGTTCACATTGCCTACTTCATTCTCCCTTTTTCTCAGAGCTGATCTTTTCGTGCCTTCTCCGGCTTCTATTTTCCCACACCTTATCGCGTTCTCTATCATTTCCCCAGACATTACTATGTCTGCGAAACTCTTAGTGGCACTCCCTAACATACGATTGATGAAATGTGCTTTCAGGGTATTAATGAAAAGCATGGTCATTTCTTTTTCCAGCAGCGACGGTTGGACTTGTGTAGCGACTTTCCTCCACCTCTAGGCATATTTCCTGAAACTTTCACCCGATTTATTCTCCATGTTTTGTAGCGTGATCCTGTCGGACGCTATATCAGTCACATGGCCATAATGCTTCATGAAGGCCTGTGCTAAATCCTTCCATGATTTAATTAGGGTGCAACTCAGCTGATTGTACCATTTAGCCGCGGCTCCAGTCAGACTATCCTGGAAACAATGAATCAACAACTGGTCATTGCTGACATATCCCGTCATTCTCCGACAGAACATTGTAATGTGGGCCTCAGGGAAGCTGGTCCCATTATATTTTTTGAATTCTGGCATCTTAAACTTTGGTGGGAGTACCAGATTAGGGACCAAACTCAACTTTTTAGCATCTACCTCACATTGGTAATCAACGCTTTCCAATGATCTGAATTTCTCCTCCAACCATTTGCAACGATCCTCAAACTCCTTTGGGAGCTCCACCTTTGCTTTTTCTCCCTCTGCTGCATCATCGAAGTCAGGGACCATTGGTTTTGTCAAATTATCTCTGGGGTTAGAGCTCAAGCCTGTCGAGAAGTTTACCGGTGCTAAGGTACCGGATTGATACTGAGGTCTGATATTGACGGACACTCTTGGTGGTTGCTCTTGGACATTTACCGAGGCAACTCCTGGAGGATAAGCAGAGTCTTCATTATCGTCCCCAGTATCAATCATGGGGCTCTTTCCTTTATCAGGCCCTCCAGTCAACAACTGTGTTAACCTGGGATTCCAGCATTTGATCCCTCATAACTTGTTGGATCTTAGCCAATTTTTCTTGTATTTGCGTTTGCAATTGGTCCTGCATCTCTTTCTGCATCTGTTCCAGCTTCTCTAACCTTTGGTCCATGGCTTTCGTTTTTCTTCGAGTGTAGTAGCGATGTTCTAGGGTAGCTATAATACGATCTCTAGTTAATAGGGTTCTTTTATTATATTTAATGCATATGATGCGATGTAATGCAAATGCATACAACGCAATGCAAATGAATGAATGCAAAAAGAAAGAGAGGCGTTGATTCCGAACTCAATTCCATTAGAAGAACTTTTCTAGAAAATAAATTTCTTTATATAAAACGGATTACATATGCGGCTTCGTCCTCATATTCCAGGTGAAGACACCAGTCATTTCCTTCGTATCCAGATGTTATGGTCGTGTCCCATGAACCTTCTCAATAGATGCCTCTTCTAGCTCCTTGTTGCTTGATCCAGGCCGTGACTCTTCACTCACTTATCCTCCGCGACGCTCATAAGCTTCTTTAAGAAAGTCAAGACATGACGACTCTTGAATAGTCTTTGTCGGCTTGAATCCTCGGGCAAAGTCTTGTATTCTTCTGCGGACTATCAGCTTTCTCTCGTTGTTTACCTGGACTATATTCGAACGACCATATTATAACCCACTTTATCAAGTAATCCATTTCCTTATGACAAACTCTTCTATTTAACAATCGAATATGAATCAACACCTCCTTTCTATGATGATGAAATGCAATGTAGTTATAAACAAAAGAAAGCACGTTAGTGTCATATACAGATGGTAAAAATCAAACACCCATCCATGTGACTGCTAGGGTTCAACATAGTTCTACCTAAAGTGGGCTCCTAGGGTTTACTATATGTGGTTTGGTTCTAAGGGAAAAAGGGTACCTGAACCTGCAGATTCCTCGATCCTCACCCGTTATAGGCTCATACGGACCGAGTTCAGTTCAGGGGAATACATTTCCCTATGGCTGCACGGAGATAAAAATCTCACGAAGACATAGGTATAGATATATCCCGAAAGCGATTCACTATCCTACACGGAGGTGAAAACCTCACGAAGGAGTAGCTTCTCACTCTCACTTAAGGGTGTGACCACAACGGTCATGCAATATGATGCAGGAATATCCTATGAGACTCAAACCACAACAATTATATGACGCGACACAAGCTCATGCGATGGAAGAATCAAAATCAAATTTTAATTTTCGATAAAAGGACATCAATCAATCAATTCTATGGCTTGACTCTCTTATTCGTCCCCAGTGGAGTCGCCAAGCTGTCGAAACCATTTTTTGCTTGGAAAACGGGCCGACTTCAGGATATGAAAATGGAGTCGCCACCAATCTTTTTTGAAGTGTGATTAGGCCATGGACTGTTTAATTTGGATTTTTGTTTACTAGTTAGTTTGTGGTACTGGGCCCGGGCAAGAAATTGGGTTCTACACCTAATATCTTTAAGTGTCATCTTGGTTCCATTATTAGTGACCAAAGTAACATCTCCCACACCAACAACTTGCACCAAGCTATCACTACCCATCTTCAATACCTTAAAATTGACAAGATTATAATATGTGAAGAACTTCTGTGACGTGACATGAAGCGTAACACCAGTATCTATAACCCAACTAGTCTCGTCGCCTGCTAGGTTGATCAAATTCTCATCACAAAGGACTAACAAATCATCAGTAATAGTAGTAGTAACATGTTCGGATTTCTCATTATCTCTTCTTTCTTATTTATCACCACCGTCTTTATTCTCTCTTTTCCACTTCTAGCAATACTTCTTGATATGGCCTTTCTTGCCACAATTGTCACGGGGCTGACCTTTAGTCTTGCAATCCGTGCGGCGTTAGACGATTTCTTTGCTTCAAATGCGCTTAAGTCAGCCTAACTCTAGCAAAGTGAGAATTCTCGATAAAAAAATCTCTAAGGCTAGTAGAAGCAACTCAAAGACAAAATAAAGCTCAAAAGAATAAAATAGTCATAAAAAAGCGAAACACGCCAAATGTTTGAGTAAATGCTCTCGATTAGTATTTATTACTAAAGAATGGAATATAATAGATGATTACAAATGAGAGGGACCCTCTATTTATAGTTGAGCTCCCTTAAAACTAACAATATAGATTGAGTTTCATTGACGGATGAGATCGAAACCTATCTACAATTTAGGGATTTATATAATCCCCAAGATTACAAAATCAAATATTATCAAATTAAAAATCTTCTAAGATTACTTTCCCTATTTACCAAGGTAACTCTAATTTTTCATGAGTGCTTCACTGGGTCACCAAGGCTTCAAGTAGATGGCTTCGTCACTTATTCTTCGAATCGGGCCAATTTACATGGGTCAAATGAGCCCCATTTAATAGACTGACCTCCATGAGATGCTCTTTGTGCTTTGGTCACAAGCTTTGAACCAAGACCCATGACACAATGATGACACTCGAGATTTTTATATCTTGACCTTGACTTTCTTTAACTTTTATCTCTAACCTTTTCACCTTTACCTTTGTTTCTTCCCTTATTTTCGGTAACTAGAACCTTGAGACATTCTTCTCACTTCTTCATTCAACACACCACTCTTAGCAATTTCCAAGGTTAAAACACCATTTGAAGCAACATTAATGAGTGAAACTTGAAATGTTTCCCAAGAGTTCGGTAGAGTAGCAAGCAACCAAAGTCCCATAATCTCATTATCAAATTTAAGTCCCATACCAAATAGTTGAATCAACAAACCTTGAAACTATAAAATTCTCTTCCTTGTAACTTAATGCCATCATTCTCTTAAGCATGAACAACTTGTTATTACTGGACTTTGAAGAATAAAAGTTTTCAAGCTTATTCCACAATGTACCTGTATATTTCTCTTGATCAATGTGGTTATAGACATTCTCTTAACAAATTGTTGAATGAAATCACACACCTATTGATGCTCAAATTTCCACTCTTAATCAGTTTTGACTCGAGATTTTGAGTAGCAAAAACAAGAAGGTGCAAAGATTTCACAAACAGAAGATCTTTCATTTTTTTCCTCCAAAGTTAATCATTTGTGTCATTCAACATATTTATTTTACTAGTGCTAATTTTTATGATTACCAAATACGAGAATCAAGTCTAATACCAGTACATTGGGATGAAACCGAACCCGATGAAACACCACAAAAGCACAATTGGTGTTCTTTCACTCTCAATAAATCAATTTGGTAATTATGACAAACCCAATAACACAATTAGGGGTGAGCGTTCGATCGAATCGAATGAAAAAATTTCGAGTTAATCGAGTTGACGAATTATATTTTATCATCCTAACTTGATTTGAAATTTTCTCGAATTGAGTCGAGTGAGATGTAATTCGAACCGAATCGAATCGAATATATTTGTTCGAGTTAAATTTTTAAAAATGATTTTGGGTCCTTATAATCACTATCACCCACCGTTAGGGGTGAGCAAAATCCGATTCGATTCGAAAAACTCGATAAAAATTTCAAATTTTGAATTAAATAGTTCGGGTTATTTGAGTTAATCAAGTTATTCGGATCAACTCGAATAAAAAATTAAGTTTTTCGGTTTAACTCGAATATGAATTACACAATTCGAGTTATCCGAAAATCCGAATAAGAAAAGACAAAACTACGTCATTTTGATAAATGTTTACTTTTTTAAAAGTTAAAATTCAAAATAATTAAGTTAAAAGGCAAAACTACGTCGTTTTGATAAATGTTTACCCATTAAGTTAAGAGGCAGAATCATTATATTGTTCATGTAGTTAAATAATATTGTACTTCGTCTACTAGTTAAATAACCGATCCATCTAATCGCAGCATTAAGTATAAATAATAGGATTCGTTAACTCGACTCGATTTGACTCGAAATTTTTTGACTCGATTCGATCCGAATAAAAAAAATTCAAATTGAGTTCGGTTGCTAAAATATGATTTGTTAACTCGACTAACTCGAAAATTTTTGACTCGATTCGACTCGACTCGATCGAATACTCACCCCTACCCACCGTAATCAAATTTGTTATTAACTTTCATCCTTCATAATTTATTTATTAATCTTTTATATAAGGGTTAGCTTATTTACTTACTTAGTTGCTTCAATTATCTTTTGATTCTTGTCACTACGTATTTTGAAATTAAAAAATATATTAAATGTAAAAAAATGTGATTTTTTAATAAAAGTTATCTTAAAGATAAAATGTGAAATTGATACCAATATAAAATTTTAACACGAATATTTTATAGCATCATCAATAAATCAATTTTAATAAAAAATTATAAAGATTCAATATGATTAAACAATTCAATAATATAAATAGTAAAAAAAATGTGAAATTTAATTTAATAATATAAATAGTAGATATAAATAAAATTATTAATATTTAGGTTTAGGGATTTTTTTGGATGATTTTAATTTTTGATTTGGGGGTAAAAGATGAAAAGTTAAAGCTTAGGGGGAAAATAAAAAATTGTGGGGGTTGAGGAAGTAAAATTTTGGGGGGAAAGTAAATGGGAAGAGTAAAATTTGGGAGGGGGTGGGGAAATGGGTTTGGGTAGAAGGGGGTGTGATGAGAGAGTAAAAGTTTTGGGGAAAGTAAAGAGGTTTGGGAGTTTGAGGTAAAAATATAAAATATTATAGTTTAGTATTCGGTTTATTCGAATTATTCGAGTTATTTGAATTCGAAAACCAAACTCGATTCAAACTCGAAATTCAAAAAAAAAATATTCGAGTTGACTCGAATAATCGATTAATTCGAATAACTCGATTCGTTTAACTCGAAATTCAATTTTTTTTATTTTTTCAAATCAAATTAAATTTTGTTCTCCCTTAAACATAATACATCAACAATTGATAAAATTATCCATAATACCACAAACAAAACTAATAAATCGAGACATACACGTAAAAAGCCCCTTTAAAGCAATGAGACTTGAAAGTCCACCAAAAGTTCTACTATAAAAAAATATCTTATTAAAAGGTTACAACATAAAACCACAACAAGAGCGTATAACTCAACAAAGATTATAAACAACAAATTAAAGCGACAAATTGAAAACATTACTAAAAGAGGACTGACATTAGAAACGAAAGCCGAAAGCTACAGTACTTTTATGAAAAATTCCACTATCCATAATTGAGATTCTCAAATCTACTAGTCACAGCCCAAGAGTCAGCTCAAATAGACATCGAATAAACCTCTCAAACACACTTTTGGAGAACAAAACTTTTTTGTTCTTTACTTGCGGCACCCACATATAAAAATAAATTGAAGCAATATTCTGCTGGCCCAAAACATATATAATAGGGCACACACACTTGGGCATTGAACCTCCCACATAGTGGGACTCATGTGACCTACGCCCAACATAAACGTTGTCCTTTAGCTAGATATACATATGCAGGGAAGGTAGTCCTATTATAGAGCTCAGGTCTTAAGTATATCATATAGGAGTTAGTGTCCAACACGGCCATGGGCTAAATATTTTTTTTAATATTTTCATGTAAATAAGGATTTTCGAAGCTCATATTCTCATATTTATGTGTTAAGATTCGAATGTTGGATGAATATTGAAGCTCCATAATTGCATTATGCTTTTCCCTATTCGTTTCTGTGCACATTTGTGGCATCAGACCATCAGTTGTTCGTGTCTAATGTCTAGAAATAAAATTAAAGTAGTTCTTATCCTATTAATATTAATATTTGTAATAATCGACTGTTTGAAAAAAAAATTTCCCCTACATTATGTACTTTGAGTTTTGACCAATTATTAAATATTATAGGATGTTAAAATATTAACTGTATAAGAATTATAAAAAAATTATTTAATTATAAATTAATGTAAATGGTTCCCTTTTTATATAATATTAGATTATGGTATAGTCTGGGTGAAAATTTTATTTAATAAATTAAAATAAAATTGATATAACAATTAAATATGGTTTTGGTTGAAATCGTTAAGTTGAATTATTAAAAGTTTTAATATTTTGTATTTGAATATCATCATTTGTAAATATTTTTTTAGATTTTATATGAAAGAATTTGTAAAAATAAGGATTTTTTGGTAAATTCTCCACTAAATTGGGACACAGTTGAAGAGTGACACCAACTCAATAAGAAATTTAAATATCAGTACTAAATTATAACACTTTATGTAACAAATATATGGAGCCATCAATATCAGATTCCACCTTGTCAAAAGTAAAGGACCGAAACCATGAGATCACTTCCCTTATGGCCAAAGCTTCTGCAAGCTTAGGATTAGTAACCATTGTCAAGTGCCCAGATAAACCTTTAATGAAGTCATCCCCTATCGTTACGAACAATAGCTTCATAACCCCATTCAGTCCTCAAACGTCCTGCTGTAGCATCAGTGTTGCATTTCACCCCATTGGCCACCGGTAAAGACCACTAAATTGCCAACTTGTTTCACGCAGTGGCAGTCAATCAAGGCTCTCAATAATACCACACCTTTGACAAACCGAATCCAACTGCAAGATGTCTTGCAAGGTACAAATTCTTTCAATCATCTCCGAATAAAGTCTTTAATCTTCCGCAGTAAATGGCCAGTCCATATTCTCAACCAAGGACAATAATTAAAGAGATTTTCAATATCTAGTTACTAAATGTGAGTTTTAGTTCAATTAATCACAGTTAATTTTAGTTTAGATTTTAGCTCGTAATTATTCAGATATTTTAATTTTTAGTCCAGTTGTTCACTCATTTATTTTCAATTTGAATTATTCTAGATTCTACTTTGTAAGTGTGCTGTATGTAGTTACTTACTTCATTCTAATTCTTAATCCAATTGTTCAATTAATTGGTTTTAGTTTAAATTGTTTCATTTTCTATTTTGTAATTATTTGGAAATTCTAATTCTTAATCAGATTTTGTTAAATCTAGTCCATTCTAGAAGTATAAAATATCTAAAATAAACAATGAAATTATTAGAGATTGTGTGACTCAAATCACATCACTTGTTAAAAAATAAATACAATGGTAAAATAAGGGGATATGTAATTCCCATTAAGCACAAAACTGGAGCAGCGCGGACCATACATCACAAGTTGTATCTGTATAGAATAGGATTTTTCGACCCTTAAATAGATGTAGTCGAAACTCCTCTTATATTATTTATTTTTCAACATTAATAATTTTTTTCTTCTGTCTATGATTTTTTTTTCGAAACTTATTTTATGTAAAATTTGTATATTCTTATTTTTCTTTTTTTATTATATTACGATCGTTTTACTGTTATTATCGAGAAACAAAAAAAGAAAAAATCTTTCTAGTCCTCTCATCTACCCCGACAATTCTAGGTTGTCCCACAGGCTTTTAATTTTGTACAAAATCCGAGTCAGTAACACCTATGCTAACAGAAAGTAATGGTGGAAAAGATTTGAATTAGACAAGCCGAAATTTTGATGGACCCATAAATTTTCCACGTAGGATGGGAAGTACACAAATTATTTTATTTTACGTCGCTTTCTTTTACTTCGGCGATGGACATTTATCCGATTAATATTAGCATTTTTTTCTCCTTTTTCAGTTTGGAGTAGAACTGACTCAAAATCATCAATCATATATGTGGTACGAAAAGTCGATGAAATAATTTCTGGGTAAAAAGGAGAACCGGTGCTTGTTTTTCATATCGGATCCTAGCCAAGTTGGTGTCAACTGGCAGCTAGGTGGTCGGCTGCATGGAATGATGATGGTGGCGCAAGTGGGCTGTGCAAGTGGCGGATTAGATGCTGATTAGATTTTTTTTTGTAATTTATTATTTTATAATCTAAAATTTAGAAAACAATACCCCAAAGCTGTACGTCAACAACCGAGCAAGCGCCAATATTTTTAGCAAACCCCAAGATCCATGCACCGGTGTGGTCTCTAACAACATCCCCTGCCGTAGCATGTCCTTTAGCACAATTCCTGGCACCGTCCGTGTTAACTTTCTTACAAATTTAATGTTAAATGAACAGTGAATTTGGGGCTAATCAAGTCAAATAAAAAATTTTAATATTTTAAATTTATTTTTACTAATTTAAATATAAAAATTATACATAAAAATATAAATTACAACTCAACTCGATTCAAATGATTATAATTTTTTAATTTATAAAAAAATAAATTAAACAAAAATAATATTTTTAGTACAACAATAATTTAAATCTAAATTATTCTCGAAAAAATGAACTCTTGATAAAAATAATGACAAAATCAATGTGAATTTAATAAAATTAGGTAACATTACTGTTCAGATGATTTTCAATATTTTCAATTTTTTTTCCTTAATCCTAAGTTTAGTTAACTAAAATCGTAGTGTAAAGGACAATTTACCCTACATTTTTTAAATATTTTTTTTATTTTCAATATAAATATAAAATTTTAAAAGTATTACAATTACAATCAATGCATAATGACAAATCAAAACTTCAATGTTTATATTTTTTTTGTTAATTTGACTCTTTATTTTTTTTAGTTAAATTTGATCTTCAACCATTAAAAAAAGTCATATTTAATTATCAAATTTTCAAAAAGAGTTGAATTGTTTTTTGAACAAAAAAATCCTGATTGAAATGTTAAATTTTTAGACATGGAGCCCATACGGCGATGCTTTATGATAATTTTGTAAAAAGCTTTATAACTTTTTATAATTTTTAAATTATTTATTACAATAAATAATGTCATATTAGCATAACATATATATATTCGTTAACATTATTAAAAAATAAATATTTGAATCAATATTTCTATTAAAAAGGTTACATTTAACGAAAAAATAAATTAAAACTAAATTGAGAAAAAATGAAAATATTAAAGAACAAATTTGAAGTTATACCTAATAAACTATATAGTAAGAATCAGGATTATATATATATAAACTTAACCAAAATAAATATGCAAAGAATTGAAGCCGTAAATTTTGGATGTTACCAGCGTCTAAAGTCAAAGGTTTACCGGCCTCGTGTGAGTCGTGACTTATATTTAATTATTTAATTTTAATTTTTAATGGCTTTATTCGCATTTTAGCCTGCAAATATTTTCCTTTTCCCAAATAGGTACTTAATTTTTTTTTATCCCAAATAGGTACTTAAACTTTAACTCTGTTAACTTTTTTAGTCCAAATGAGTAACGCCATTTAGAAAAAATTCCTTAACCAATCCAGCTTTAACACATGTATTATTTTTTCCACGTCAGATATTTAAAAGAAATAAATAAATTATTTGTGAAAAGATAAATAAAAATAAAATATTTAATATACATAAATGTTTTACTTTTATAAATTAAGGTAAAAAAGATTGTAAAAGTAAAACATTTATGTATATTATATTTTTTTTATCTACCTTTTCACAAATAATTTACTTATTTCTTTTAAAAATCTGAAATTTAAAAAATAATACACGTGTTGAAGCTGGATTGGTCAGGGATTTTTTTCCAAACGGTATTACTCAATTGGACTAAAAAAGTTAGTGGATTTAAAGTTCAGGTACCTATTTAGGATTAAAAAAAGTTTAAGTATCTATTTTGGAAAATGGGGAAGTTTGGGGGCTAAAATGTGAATAAAACCTTTTTTATATATATCTTCAAATATAACATTATTTTTAATCATTTTCTTTCTCGTTAAAATTTAGTTAATCGACACGGTTACTTTCGTATAGCTTGAAGAATTTTCATCGAAAATGACCCGATCATGAGAGCTGAGCTTTATTTCAACGGCAAAGGGAAAAGTTAACCAACGTTTGGTTGTTTGCCTCTTTGCTAACCAACCGATCACAGCTTTCATTTGTCTAGTCTTTCTATTTTTCTTCTTATAGTTCATCATCTTTTGTTTTCTTCAAAGATTCTTGTGCTCAAAACTGCAATACAGAAAAAGGCTTTGGTTTTGGTGTGCCAGCTGCTACTTTCTGGTGAGAATTCTTTTAGTGTTATGTTTCTTTCTGGGTGAAATTCAGTGTTCTTTTCCGTCTTTTTCTGAAATGGGTTGTTTGATTATGGAGTTCTCCTATTACATGCATGGTGTTGGTTGACATGCTGAACTCCTTTTAAGGGTCTATTTAAAGATTGGGATTTGATTAAAGTGTGAAAAGCTTTGACCCTTTTAGCTTTTGTCGACATTCTTGTATCCTGATGTTTCTTTCTTTCTCGGTGTTTGTTTGTTATCTTGAATTCTAGAAGGTTTAATCAAATGGGTTCTTTGATTTTTTTTTGTGTGTGTGTATTTGGTACATGCATGGCGTTTATGTTCCAAGGTTCGTTGAAAATAACCCTTTTTATGAATATATTTTGACAGGCTTTGAATCCTTATAGCTTTTATTCACTTTTCGCCTGAGTTTTGTTTTGTTCTGTTCTTTGTAAATTCTGTATTCTTTCCTGCAGGTTGAATTTATTATCTCATCAGTTTTATGAAGCTCTTTCTCGAATAGATCTAACAAAAAGTTTTGCATCCCTGTCGTATTTGTGAATTTCGTTTCATAATTATGTTTAAGTTTCAACACGTAAATGATTACAGTTATATAGATTTTGAAACATTCGTGTGCATACATGTTCATCTTGGTGTAGTGTGGTCTAATCATGTTGTGTTCTTTTGTGGGGTTTTAATTTACAGCTCAAGGTTAGTCAATCTCGAGTTGTTTCGACAGATAAACAAAATGGCTTTGAAGAAAAACGGGTTCATTCCAAGTTCTGCACCTGAAGAACTGAAGAAGGTTTTGGTAGCAGTGGCGTCGGTTTGGGGAGATATGATAGAAGATATGGAAGAATTTCATGTATTTCCACTCAAGGGAGCTATGACTAACGAGATTTTTCAGATAAACTGGCCTACAAATCATGGTGATCTGCATCAGAAAGTGTTGGTCCGGGTTTATGGCAAAGGTGTGGAAGTGTTTTTCAATAGGGATGATGAGATTAGGACTTTTGAGTGCATGTCCGAGCTAGGTCAAGGACCTAGGCTTCTTGGGAGGTTTTCAGATGGAAGGATTGAGGAGTTCATTCATGCCAGGGTATGTAAAAGTTGTCTCTCAAAATCTTATCTTAGATGTGTCTAATTTTTGTAATATTGTAGTATGGGTTAGAATTGCCACATCTTAACTACAGTTCATGGATGATGTTCTATTACGAGTCGCTACTTTCTTTGCTTAATGATTTTCGAAACTCAAGCATTGTTCTAGAGCCATGATAAGAAGACTGAATTGGGATGCTGCCTCATTTACGGAGAAATTATCCCCTGTTCTTTGTTCATGACTATGAACAATTTGCATAGTTTTTTATTCACAAATATATGGTCAGCTCTGATAACTGATTTCTAGCTTTTTGGCTTTTTACCAGACACTCTCTGTTGCTGACCTCCGTGACCCTGAATTATCATCTCTTATAGCAGCAAAATTGAGAGAGTTCAACAATCTTGACATGCCTGGTCCGAAGAATGTACTTCTCTGGGAGCGATTGAGGTACTAATATGCATTTGCGATATTATTGCTTTTATCTTTCGAGTTGAAAGTATCTACTCCCTTTTTGCTTCTTACAGAACTTGGCTTAGTCAAGCCAAAAGATTCTGTTCCCCGAGCACAGCTAAAGAATTTGGCTTGGATGGTCTCGAAGAAGAAATCAGCATCCTTGAGAAAGAGTTAACACAGGCCTATCAAGAGATTGGGTTTTGTCACAATGATTTGCAATACGGTAACATAATGATGGACGAAGAGACAAGAGTAATTACCTTAATCGTAAGTTTTCGGTTCAGTTATTTTTTGTTGCAAATATGGTTTCTATAGAGTTCTTTCAGTTCTAGAGTTTAGCATCAACTTCCCTTGAAATAATTAGTTAAACAAACATTTGCAACTTTTCCTCCAATCCGCATATCCGAAAGTTGTTTTCTTCCGACTATAACTCTTGCACTCTTTAAGTTAGTAGTCAACATATCAACATAGTATGTGTAAAAAAGTGAACAACTACTTGTTAATGGATGTGAATTCTTGTGGCAATTTGTCTGCTTTTTTAAATGGCTAAACTGATTCATCTGTGGAGTGCTCTTGAAGTATATTAATGGTCTGCCAAATCCGAATATGTCAGTTGAGCTGTTTATCTGCTTCTTAACTTCATGCTTCATCACTTATCTAACTCTTATTTTTATCAAAATAACAAGTTAATATGTATATCATAAAATATTCTTTATTTCTAGATTTTTGTAAACTGAAATTGCAGATAATATGGCAACCACATTTATTAGAAATTGTAGCCGAAGCTTCAACTGCACCGAGTGTATGATAAGCCAAGGGACTGGTCAGCCTCTTCCTGAAGTTCCTATTTGTCTCTTGATTAGCCTATTTATTAGATAAGGATTTCATAACTTTTTAGGCTTTGACTATGTGATGATTAGACCTGTCCAAGCCCAAATCTCTATTCGATAGTTAGAAGGGTTTGGAAAAAAAATTAGGCTTGTCTAACAGGGCTTGGGCACCAACATTAAATACCCGAACCCGGCCCCTCGTTTTCCATTTTAAAGTATATTAATTTTAGTTTATTTTATATAGTATGTTACTTATATTTTATGAAAAGTAATTTCTTTTTGAAATAGTATGAAAAGTAAATATATCATATTATAATGTATACATCTTTTAAACACGTTAGCTTGTCTGTGTTTAGAAACTATTAAATATTAAGTGGCCTAGGTTAGTCATATGCAAAGATGGGTGGGTTTTAACAACATTTGAGTCTCATATTTCAGTCTAACCGAGTTTGGGCAAATATGTATGGTGTTGAGATACCATATGTAAGTCTGTCCCGACACCAGCTTGGCCCAGCTCATTCATAAATCTAATTGTCATTTCTTTTATAGAATTTAATTGTCTGATCACTGATGACCTTTCCATGTTTTCATGAAGTTTCTCTTGTTCCATGCTAATTTTCTGATGTATTCTCTTCTGCATTGCCTGAGACATGTTCTGTGTTGCAAATATTTCACGCCATTTTAGCTTGCAATTTATGTTGCACTTCATGTTTCAAGTAAAAATGGCATTTCCAGGATAGATAAATGAAATTTTGTGCCAATTATGAATGTTACAAGGAATTATTTTCTCCAGGACTATGAGTATGCAAGTTACAATCCAGTTGCTTATGACCTTGCAAATCACTTCTGTGAGATGGCAGCAAATTATCATTCTGAGACACCCCATATTTTGGACTACAGCATTTACCCTGGTGAGTAGCTCTTGTAATTTTAAAAACATCCTGTAAATGGTTTAAAAGATATCGTGCATTTTTGGGTCGAATTATACCTATTCCTTTTGCATTTGAACAACAGATCTGGAGGAGCGCCGAAGATTCATCTCTGCGTATCTGGCATCTTCGGGTTAGTTTATCATTCTCTGCCAACTGTATAGAAAAAGTATTTGTTGAGAACCTAGCATAAATAGTCTTGAGTACTTTTGAAGTGTGTTATTTGTTTAAACAAAGTCCAATTATATGTTGAATTGGTTTAAGAGTACCTGTTTTGCTGGATTGCTATGCATGCAGGAAATGAATACAGTGATGCCGAAGTGGAGCAGCTACTTAGCGATGCCGAGAAATACACTCTTGCTAATCATCTGTTTTGGGGCTTATGGGGAATCATCTCAGTATGTGTTTCTGCACGCAATCTTTCTTCATATTTCCATAGTTCCATTAGCTTCCTGGGAGAGATTTTGCGGACTAATCCACGCATTGTATGTACAGGGTCATGTAAACAAGATAGACTTCAACTACCTGGAGTATGCACGGCAGAGGTTTCAGCAGTACTGGTTAACAAAGCCCTTGCTCTTGAGTTCCTGACTTTTTGAGGCATTGTAGCCTTCAAGTGCAGCTATAGGTTTATATAGGTTGTGTAGTATAAACCTAGACTGGTGGTGGTGGCCTATTGCTCAGACTCGGATCAGGTCTATCAGATACGAGTATGCTAAATTTGTTCTAAAGCTTTTTCATGTACTTAGAGGGTCTTTGCTTAAAGGATCATATGTTCGTACTCATGTCTGATTGTGTTGGTCACAAGTGCCAAATGTTTGGATACTCTGAGTAACATAGCCTAATAGAATACAGTATTGTAAATACATAAAGCATTAAGGATGGTTTAGGACTTTTGCATCCGTGTGAGAAACATACAAGTCTAAGGGTTTGCTTGTTACATAATATTTAGAACATTTCAATTTGCATAGTAAAACACATTTGTTATATCCTTACCTCAGCTTGGACATGTGGTAGCGCGAGCTATGGCTTAGTGAGCACTCATTTGCGGAACCTGCAAGGAGACCACTCGCTTTTGGTCTCCAATAGGCCACTCTTTATCCACTAAGTGGACCATTGAAGGACCATGAAGACTATAATCTCGTATTACTTCAGTAAGGAAAATATTAGAGTAGGGTTACACAGTACTACACTCAACCACAATTAATATGGAACAGATCTGCCATTAAGCCGACCACATGGGCAGTTTGCCAATTGTATTGTAGGTAACATGGCACTATATAGAAGGGGACCTACCCCTATATATACCCCAGCTCATGAAGAGCAAGGAATCTTTTCCTTCTTCCTCAAGCACTCTACTTGATAACCTAGACTTGTAACAGCTCGATTTTGACCCTAATTGGAAAAGTGGTTTCGGGACCACAAATCTGAGTCCGAAAAATATTTTAAATTTATTTTTTGTGTTTATTATGTGTGAATTTGTTGGTGTTAAATTTTCGTGACTTAATTTTATCGTTTAGGTACCCGATTAAATAAAAGGACTTAATCGCATAAAATATAAAAGTTATAAATTAAAGTGTAAAGTGCTTATTTGATAGTGACTTTTTAATATGAGGTCCTTAAAGGGCAAATAGCCCATTTTAAGGATAGTGGACAACATAATGACTAATAAAACCAAAATTTATGTTTTATGATAATAGTTAATAAAGGTTAAAAATGTAATTTAGTAATAATTAAATATATGTTAAGAATAAAACAAAAAAAAAGCCATTATCATTTTTTCTTTAAGTGACCGAATGCTAGAAGGAAGAAACTCAAAAATTCTTCAACATTTCGGCAACTTTGAAGCTTGATTAAAGTTCGTTTTTGTTCGGTTTTTAATAATTTTTACGTTTTTGAGATCGTTGCTTAGAGATGAACAAAACTCATGTCTTAATTTTTGATTGTGATGATGATTTTGTGTTTTGCCATTGATGGTACCTTGTGGTTTTTGATGTTTGATGATGAAATGTGAAATATATGTGTTAGATTAACAAGTTTTGTCTTTGAATTTTTGATGAATTTGAGTAATTTGGACTAAATTGCAAAAATAAATTTTTGAGGGAATAAAATGTGAAGTAAATGAAATGTATGGACTTGTATGAGGACTAGGAAGATTTGGCCCTTGTATGGTGTAGTCAAATTTGGTGTATTTTGTGTTTTGTGCAAAAAGGACTAAGTTGTAAAAAGTGTGAAATATTAGGGGTAAAATTGTAATTTGCTCATTTATGTGTTTTTAGGCTAAATTGAATAGAATGGTGTTTAAATAAGCTTAATTTGAATATGTTTAAATCAAGAATTAAAGAAATCGAATTTGAATCGGGGAAAGACAAAAGTGGTTGAATAGCCGATTTCATAGTCGTCGACGTCCGAGGTAAGTCAATAAGCATTTAAATGTTGTTATATTTATGAATATAAATTTGTTATGTAATTACTTGAATTATTTGAACTATTATTTGCTATGGCCGAATGTGTACTTGAATAATTGGCTATCTTTCGAGCTTGATTCGAACGAGTTTCAACGTCCGTAAGCCCCGTACGAACCTTAGGAATAGATAGGATACATATGTCATGACATAGGATATCCGATATGTGTTATCGTGTAAGACCACGTGCCCGGGGCGTTGGCATCGACTTGTGTTTACGTGTAAGACCATGCGGGACGATGGCATCGATATGTGATTATATGTAAGACCACGTCTGGGACATTGGCATTGTACGAGCTTCCGACTATCCGCGTATCCTTTTGAATTCCGAATGGTTCAACGGGCATGTGTAAGTTGTAGGACCCAATTTATGCCCGGGGCCCAATTAACCAAACCCAAAACCCAATTAACCTTAGCCCATTAGCCCAATACCAATTAAACAGAAAAAAAAATACAAACCCTAGGTGCGTTGCACCTAGGGCCACTTGCCCTGTATTCCCGCCACCGACCCTGGCCACTTGCTCCACTAACACCTGCAAAAAATAAAGAGCAAGAGATAGCAATAAAAGCAGTAACAGAGAAAAAAGTAAAAAAAAAGTATTAAACAATGATAAAAGGTTGTTGTAAATGGCTATAAGAAAGCCATACCAATCCTTGTAACGGGGGGGATTCAAAAAAAAAAAAAAGAACAAAAGATAATACAAAAAGAGAAAGTTGAAACACAGACAAAGTTGGTTTTTGATTTCCATTTTATTTCTATCATGTTATTTTGTTAGTTTCTTTTTCATTTTTTCTCTTTATTAATAAATAAAAAAAACAAGAAGAAGAAATGAGGGAAGACCTCACCGGAATCGTTCCGTGGCCTCATCGCTGGAGGTCTCTTCCTTACCTTCGAAATCAGACTAAGAGAAAAGGACAACCTTTTTCTTCCGCTCTCTCGGGGGTTCGTAGCGCTAAGGCTCTGTAACATCCTGAATTATTGGGCTTGTGCATTTTGTGCAATGTATGCTTAATAGGTTAAATTGAGAATTTAGGTACTAATAGGGCTCAAGAATGGGCTGAGGCCTTGACTAAATCTCTGCGTAGGCACTCTAACATTTTAAAAGGAAGTTATTTGTGTTTTAAATGACAAAATGGGCTTGTGGCCCAAAGAGTAGGTGGCGCCACAAGGAAGGGAGAGGGTGGCGTCACTAGTGCATGAGGAGGGCCCAAATTTTGGTTGCTTGAAGCCCAAGTTATAGGGCCAAATTTTGGCACTTAAAAGGGGACTAGGAGGGGACGGCACAAGGCTAATTTTTAGGGAATTTTATTATGTTTAAATTATGTGGATAATAAGCGGATAATGAAGAGAGGAGTTGGTGCTAATTAGGGTTATTTTTGAGGAAATAATGGATCGAGATAATGGAAAAGATGAGAGCTCATCCAGGAGGCTTGAGTTGGCCGAAAATCAAACTCTGTGAAGGAGGGGAAATCGGTTTAGTATAGGTCAAGTATGTGCCGAAATTTTGCTGTCAAAGTTCTCATCATTTTTCTCTTTTCTCTGTCGAAATTCCTACTCCATTCTTCATTTCTTTTCTTTCTTCAGTTGGCCAAATCCTCTGATAGATTCCTTTCTCATCTCTTTCAGACACTTTAGCCGAATCTTCAAGCCTTTCTTTGCTCTCTTTTCACTTTTCTTTTCAGCCGAAACCTCATCAGTTCCTCTTTTCTGGGATTTTCGTAAAAAGTCGAAATCGTGAGATCTCATCTCCTGTGATTGCCGAAATCACTCTGGGGTGTCTGCTTGTGTCGAAATCTGAAGGGAATTTTAGGTAAGTATTGATTTGTGGGATCCAAATCTTTTCCGGCTTTTCAAAGTCTCTAGCCGAATGGCTATTTAGTGACTAATCTATTGTTTTTCTCTTATTTTCGGTATTCCGGGATCTGAATTGGAGTCAATCGCGTAGATCTCTAAGTCATAGTTCAGTAACACTCGAATAGTGTTACTTTCGGGATTTCAAGGTAAGGAGATCTATTGATTTTTAACGTGTAAATTTGGGTATTTATTAACCCTTGGCCGAATGTAGGGGAGGTTAAATCTTCGTGATTTTTCGGCTTTTGTTGAACCAAGTTATAAATCCGGATAGCAAGGATATCGACTAAGAGTTTAGTACTTCGTGAAATCAGGTGTGTAAATTCTCACACCATTAGATTGATTGCTAATATATATATATACATGTGATAAATCTGCTATACTCTGTTAAATGCCAAATCCCGGCATAACGTTTGGAAACCCGGAAGGGTAAAGGCTAAATGTCGAGTTAGTGATTTACGCCATTCATCGATAAATGTTTCGTTAAAACGATATGTTTTGTATGTCGATTTATATATATGCTTGGGGTTGGGTGATTGATGAAGGGAAGTAATCTGCTTACGGTGGCTTATGCCATTTCGACTGTGACTCTGTCACAACTCTGCTTTCGGTGGCTCTTGCCATTTCGGCTGGTGACTTTGTCACGACTTTGACGATGAGCGACTAAGCGCAGCGGCATGACTGCCATCGATGGTGTGTAGTGGTGTGGGTTGATTGTAGAAATCCCCAATGGTGTGATTTGCGGGTAAGGGTGGTGTGTAGCGGTTGGAAACCTAGGATTGGGTTGGGTTTTATGTATGATATCTACTATATTATGTTCTATATTCGATCTGTGGGCTAAGGCCCAATCTAATGGTGCACGAGGGTTGCACAATCGAGTTTCGCGACTCACCCTATTATTTTAACAATTTCGTGTAGCACTTAGTGCATCGGACCCAGGGCTAGAGAGAGAGCAAGGTGGCCATGCGATGAAATCTTTGAGAGGATTCAAAGAAAAGACTTTACTTTATTTATCTATTTTTAAGAAATTTATGTAAGTGGGTTTTATATTTCGTTGTAATAAGGCCTTGGGCCACTAGACTATTATTTATGTTTTGGATTCATGTTGGGCTTTCATTTATGGGCATTTAAATTTTATGTTTAAAATAAGCTAAGACATGTATGAAATTTCGGTTTCTATTTAAAATTCACCACGACATTTTATAACTTTATATCTTATATGAACTTAATAAATTATTAAGTTTTCGGTATGATTATCTAAACCTGATAATTATTTTCTCAAAAGTGCCACATTTTTTTGTAAAATCACTCAAGTGACATACCAGATCCGGTTGTAGTGTTTGGGTCAGGTTTGGGGTGTTACAAATTGGTATCAGAGCCCGGTTCAAAACTCGGCTTTAGGGATTTTGGGCTTAAAACGTTTTCTAAAGTTGGGTTTTTGAAAACATGCATGTTTATAAATAATACAGGATGGTTTTCCCGGCATGGCACCTGCGTCTCCAGCCCAAGTCCGCCAGGTAAGTATTCAGAACTCACTGTGTTATATATATATGTGGGCTTGATGGGCTTTAAGGGACGTAGATTATTTTAATTAGAGCTTGATGGACCTTAGGCCTAGTTAAACAACTCTCAATTGCATAAGACTTAATCCAACCGAATAAACCTGTAGACAAGTCGCAAGACTAGGGTGTGGCAACAGGCATGCGCATGTCTAGGATTGGATCCGGAAGAGCCTGGTACTTAAGCAGTCCTAGTGACTCACCTCCTCTTCGCTGGAATCCTCCCTGGTGCGTAGTGACTATTCACCATAGCCACGAGGATTTGTTGTCAGGCCAAAATCTATAACTAAAACCCGAAAGGGACTAGCCACTCTATTTTGTAAAACTACTAAATTACCCCTGATTTATAAATGACCAAAATATCCCTGATTTGTAAAATTACCAAAATACCCTTCTCTCACAAAATCACCAAGAAACCCTATTTCAAAAAATTACGAAAATACCCCTGTAGGATAAATTACGAAAATACCCCTGTGTAGTGGAATGACGAAAATACCCTCAGGTGATGAAGGTAAGTTCGTGGATGCTATTTGTATGTTGATGTGAAATGATTGAATGTATGTGTTTTCTAGAACTAGGAGACAAACTTAAGATGAAACTTGTAGATGTAATTAAATTCAAAAGAACTACTCTTAAACTCACTGCTCATAAGATGTTGCGTGGTTAATCGATGGAAGAAACTTATTAATTCATAAAATTTCTAATCGGATAAACGTCAATCGGAAGAATGAGTACAAGAGGTCGAAGACGTCCGCCGCGTGGTCGTGGTAGGGGTAGGATGACCGTGTCGTCGAGCCGGCAGGTGCGCCACGTCGAGTCGAAGACGAGATCTTGGATCTGTCGGCATCGTAGAGGAGGATTTCGGATCGGCGCCGAGATGATGCACGATATCTCGAGCGATATTGCGGGTCCTCGAAAAGAGTTACTGGCGGAACACGGGTTCGGAGCTCGGAATGCGTGTCCGGGCGACTCGAGCCAACGGAGCGTAAATGTTTAGGGGTGTATCTGGCGTAGCCCCTAACACAGCTGAGTATTGGTTAGAAGCGAGTGAGCGCATAATGGATGACCTAGACTTCACGGCAGAGGAGAAGTTGAAAGGGGTTGTGTCTCTCCTTCGAGATGAGGCTTACCAGTGGTGGCTCATGGTAAATGAGGGTACTGCTGCAGACCGGTTTGACTGGGATTTCTTTAAGGAGTCATTTTAGGGGAAGTATGTTGGGGCTAGCTATGTGGACGGCCAGAGGAAGGCATTTCTGAATTTGGTGTAGGAAAGTAAATCTGTGGCTGAATATGAGGCGGAGTTCTTGCGCTTGAGCCGCTACGCTCGAGGAATGGTAGCAACTGAATATGAACGTTGTGTGCGGTTCGAGGATGGGCTGCGGAATGAGTTAAGGGTATTGATAGCTCACAATGTGAGAGAGGACTTTCTTTGTCTGGTTGAGAAAGTTAAGATAGCTGAGAAGGTAAAACGGACTGAAAGACAGGAAAGAGATAAGGAGCGTGGAAGGGTTCTCGTTAATTACGACACCTCTAACTAAGTTGTTAAGGAAGGGAATATCGTTTGTGTAGACCGACAAACAGCAGGAGAGCTTTGAGAAGTGAAGAGAATCTTAACTAAGCGCCAAGTGTTAATTCAAACAGAGGCGGGAAAGAATTTACTGTCTCATCGTGATCGTCACACACGGGTTTAGGATGTGTGTTGATGCAAGATGGAAGAGTTGTTGCATATGCGTCTCGGCAGTTGAGACCGCATGAATTGAACTACCCTACGCACGATTTAGAATTGGCGCGTGGTAGTGTTTGCTCACGAGATTTGGAGGCACTACTGTATGGGGAGAAGTCGGTTATTTATACGGACCATAAGAGTCTCAAGTATATCCTTACCTGAAGGAGTTGAACCTAAGACAGAGAAGGTGGGTCGAGCTGTTAAAGGATTATGACTGCTCGATTGAGTACCACCCGGGTAAGGCTAACATGGTGGCGGATGCGCTGAGTAGGAAGGCGATAGCGATTTGAGGGCGATGTTCGCTCATCTCGATCAGATATGAGGATGGCGGTTTGGTAGTATTTGAACTCCAAGTGAAACCAACATGGACAAATCGGTTAAGGAAGCGGTGCATTGGGATGATGTTTTGAGTGCTCGACTCAAGTCAAGTGCGAGAATGGTGAGGTGGAGGACTATAGTTTAAATGGTGATGGAGTCTGTGTTTTCGGAAAAGAGTTTGTATGCCAAAGGAGGTGGAGTTAAGGCAGATGATTCTTCAGGAGGTGCATAGTAGCCCCTACGCTATGCATCCTGGAGGGGTTAAGATGTACCGAGATTTACGAGAGTAATTTTGGTGGCAGTCCGCAGGCGAGAGGTAACGAAATTCGTGGGTAAGTGCTTGATGTGCCAACAGGTGAAAGCGGAACACCAGTTGCCTTCGGGGTTGTTGCAACCGGTGAAGATTCCGCAGTGGAAATGGGAGAGAATCACGATGGATTTTGTTAGTGGGTTACCCCTTACGCCCACTAAGAAGGATTCAATTTGGGTGATTGTGGATCGACTCACGAAGTCTGCTCACTTCATACCGGTTCGTGTTGACTATTCTCTGCAGAGGTTGGCTAAGTTGTACGTGGCTGAGGTCGTGAGACTACATGGTGTACCGGTGTCGATCATATCAGATAGGGACACTAGATTCATGTCACGTTTCTAGAAGGCTCTTCATCAAGCAATGGGAACAAGGTTAGACTTTAGTACTGCTTTTCACCCACAGACTAATGGTCAGTCTGAGAGGGTAATTCAGATCTTGGAGGATATGCTAAGGGGTTGCATCATCGACTTTAGGGGTAGTTGGAAGGAGTATTTACCTTTGGCAGAATTCGCATACAATAACAGTTATCAAGCTAGTATTCAGATGGCACCTTATGAAGCGTTATATGGAAGGAAATGTCGTACCCCCACTTGTTGGACAGAGTTGGGTGAACGCCAGGAGTTGGGTCCAGAACTAGTTTCGAAAATGGAGGAGAAAGTTGAGTTAATACGGGCTCGGTTGAAGGAGGCGTCTGATCGGCAAAAATCTTATGCGGATCTAAAGCGGAAGGAGGTGGAATTTGCAGTAAGAGACCAAGTCTTTTTGAAAGTATCTCCATGGAAGAAGGTAATGAGGTTTGGACGGAAGGGTAAGTTAAGTCATCGGATGCCCAAGTTATAGGGCCAAATTTCGGCACTTAAAAGGGGACTAGGATGGGACGGTACAAGGCTAATTTTTAGGGAATTTTATTATGTTTAAATTATGTGGATAATAAGCAGATAATGAAGAGAGGAGTTGGTGCTAATTAGGGCTATTTTTGAGGAAATAATGGATCGAGATAAGGGAAAAGATGAGAGCTCATCCAGGAGGCTTGAGTTGGCCGAAAATCAAACTCTGTGAAGGAGGGGAAATCGGTTTAGTATGGGTTAAGTATGTGCCGAAATTTTGCTGTCAAAGTTCTCATCATTTTTTTCTTTTCTCTGCCGAAATTCCTACTCCATTCTTCGTTTCTTTTCTTTCTTCAGTTGGCCAAATCCTCTGATAGATTCTTTTCTCATCTCTTTCAGACACTTTAGCCGAATCTTCAAGCCTCTCTTTGCTCTCTTTTCACTTTTCTTTTCAGTAAAACCTCATCAGTTCCTCTTTTTCGGGATTTTCGTAAAGCCCAAAATCATGAGATCTCGTCTCCTGTGATTGCCGAAATCACTCAGGGTGTCTGCTTGTGTCGAAATCAAGGGAATTTTAGGTAAGTATTGATTTGTGGGATCCAAATCTTTTCCGGCTTTTCAAAGTCTCTAGCTGAATGGCTATTTAGTGACTAATCTATTGTTATTCTCTTATTTTTGGCATTCCGGGATCTGAAGTGAAGTCAATTGCGTAGATCTCTAAGTCATAGTTCAAGAACACTCGAATAGTGTTACTTTCGGGATTTCAAGGTAAGGAGATCTATTGATTTTTAACGTGTAAATTTGGGTATTTATTAACCGTTGGCGAATGTAGGGAGGTTAAATCTTAAGTGATTTTCCGCTTTTGTTGAACCAAGTTATAAATCCGGATAGCAAGGATACCGACTAAGAGTTTAGTACTTAGTGAAATCAGGTGTGTAACTTCTCACACCATTAGATTGATTGCTAATATATATATATACATGTGATAAATCTGCTATACTACGTTAAATGCCAAATCCCAAGATAACGTTTGGAAACCCGAAAGGGTAAAGGCTAAAATGTCGTGTTAGTGATTTCGCCATTCATCGATAAAATGTTTCGTTAAAACGATATGTTTTGTATGTCGATTTCTATATATGCTTGGGGTTGGGTGATTGATGAAGGGAAGTAATCTGCTCGGTGGCTTATGCCATTTCAGCTTGGTGACTCTGTCACAACTCTGTTTCTGGTGGCTCTTGCCATTTCAGCCTGGTGACTTTGTCACGACTTTGACGATGAGCAGCTAACTGCAGCATGACTGCCATCGATGGTGTGTAGTGGTGTGGGTTGATTGTAGAAATCCCCAATGGTGTGATTTGCAGGTAAGGGTGGTGTGTAGCGGTTGGAAACCTAGGATTGGGTTGGGTTTTATGTATGCTATCTACTATATTATGTTCTATATTCTGATCTGTAGGCTAAGGCCCAATCTAATGGTGCACGAGGGTTGCACACTGAGTTTCGCGACTCACCCTATTATTTTAACAATTTCAGGTAGCACTTAGTGCATCGGACCGGGCTAGAGAGGAGAGCAAGGTGGCCATGCGATAGAGTACTAAGGATTCAGCAAAAGACTTTACTTTATTTATCTATTTTTAAGAAATTTATTTAAGTGGGTTTTATATTTCGTTGTAATAAGGCCTTGGGCCACTAGACTATTATTTACGTTTTGGATTCATGTTGGGCTTTCATTTATGGGCATTTAAATTTTATGTTTAAACTAAGCTAAGACATGTATGAAATTTCGGTTTCTATTTAAAATTCACCACGGCATTTTATAACTTTATATCTTATATGAACTTAATAAATTATTAAGTTTTCGGTATGACTATCTAAACCTGATAATTGTTTTCTCAAAAGTGCCACATGTTTTTGTAAAATCACTCAAGTGACATACCAGATCCGGTTGTAGTGTTTGGGCAGGGCTTGGGGTGTTACAGGCTCTGCCTTCGTACGGACTCGGAAACAGGGCATTATAGTCCACCTTCGCGCGTCGTCAACCACCAGGTGCAGTGGTGGTGCGACGAAGGGTGGAGGAAGGCCAATCGGTTAACTGAAAGAGTTGAGAGGAAGAGAGGATTTGCTTGTTGCTGTTTTCGAAAGAAAATGTAGGGCTAAAATGTGTTAAAAATTTTGGGTGTTTTAATATTGAACGAAACGACGTCGTTTGGACTAAGAGAAGCTGCGCATATCCCTTAAAAGGGATAATTGCGCGCTTGGTCCCCCATTTTTTTGCGGCGTTATTGGATTAAGTCATATTTCATGTTTTCTGTTTTTGCGATTTGGCCCTGTTATTTCTATTTCATTTTAATTCGATCCGCGCCTTGGCCAGTTGAAACGTTGTGCATCAGGGGTTGGGTTATTCACCGATTTGGTCCCCGATGGTTTATGCGCATTACGTTATGGTCCTTATTCGCCTTTTCTTAATTTATTGCAATTCCAGCCCCCTAACTTTTATTCTGTTTTCAACACAATCCATTAATTATTTTCATTTAAGTATTCGTTTATTGAGTTTCCTAATTATTCTCTTTTTTTTAATTAATATTTAATATCATATCTTTTAAATTGTTTATTTCCTTTTAAATGCTATTTATTTTCATTAATGGTTTTTTACATTATTATTTATTTTTATTTTTATTTTGTTCTTAAACTATTACTATTACTACTTTTACAATTATTATTTTTTTATTATTTATATTATAACTACTATTATTATTATCATTATGGCTATTAGTAATTACCTTTATTATCACTATTTTCATTATATTTTTGTGTTTTATTCCTTTTCTATTATTTTTAATTACATCTTCTATCATTGTTATTAGATTATTATTTTCTTATTAATGTATTATTATTTTCTACTTTATTATTATTATTATTGTTACTATTGTTTATTTTTTCTATTATTATTATTGATTATTATTTAATATTTCTATTTCTATACTTGTTACTATCTTCACTGTTATTATTCTTATTATTACTATTATTTTCATCATTATAATTTTTATTATTCTCTTTTATCACTTGTATTATATGCATTGTTCATATTAATATAGTATTGTTACTTTTTATTATTACATTTCTTTATTTGTTTACTCAAAATTTATGTTATATATATTTCATCTTGCTCATTCTATTTTCAAATTTCATAACATTATTTTATTAACACATTTATCCAGTCACGCATGTAACATCGTATTTTCACATTATTACTTGTCACATTAACCTTTATTCGATACATCAAGTTTTAAAACAATCGATATTTTGTATTTAGAAGTTCGAGGAATCGTGCCCAATCGTGCTGGGTTTCGATTTTTCGTTCGTCCGAATGACTAAATATCCTTTTAAAATTTTGACCGTAATGCAATATTTCATGTTTGGAAATTCGAGGAATCATGCCCCATCGTGCTGGGTTTCGATTTTTGGTTTGTCCGAATAGTGGAATACCCTTTTAAAATTACAATGAATAAATTTTGGAAATCATGAAATGATCTTGGTATTGAGGGTTGAAACATCGTGTCCTAATGTCTTTGGATGTGGTATTTCATCTTTTTCGAACAAGGAATTTCGGTATCCAATTCGAATTACCCAAACATCTTCTAAAGGATTCGTATTTTAAAATCTTTTCCAATTTTCGACATTAGGACATTAATAATAAATTAGGTACCAAGTTTGGGCGTGACGAGGGTGCTAACCCTTCCTCGCACGTAACCGACTCCCGAACCCGATTTCTTAAAACTTCGTAAACCAAAAACACCGTTTTAGTAAACCAAAACGTTTTATTACAACAAAGGTGATCCGATCACACCTAATAAAGATCGGTGGCGACTCCCATTTTTATTTTCGTTTTCAAAACCAAAGTCGGTCCCCGTTTTCAAAAAAATGGTTTCGACAGCTTGGCGACTCCACTGGGGACATAAAGAGAGTCAGGCCGTAAATTGATTATTTTCTGTCCGATGTCGAAAATTTGAAAATTCAATTTGAAAATTTGAAAATTTGATTTGAAAATTACAATTCTTTTGTTGCATTTGTTTGTTGTTTTCTTGCGCACATTGCATCGCATTACCATTGTGGTCGCACCCTCTTAAGTGGGAGTAAGAAACTATGCCTTCGTGAGGTCTTCACCTCCGCATGGGCTAGCGGATTGCTTTCGGGATACATCCGTACCTATGTGCTTCGTGAGATTTTCATCTCCGCATGGCCATAGGGAAATGTATTCCCCTGAACCGAACTCGGTTCGTATGAGCCTATAATGGGTGAGGATTGAGGAATCTGCTGGTTCAGGTGCCCTTCTTTAGAACCGAACCACATATAGTGAACCCTAAGAGCCCACCTTAGATAGAGCCACGCCAAACCCTAGTGGTTACCCGAATAGGTGCTTTATTTCTTGCTTGCTTTAAGCTGTGTAAAATACTGACTTGTTTTATTTTGATTGAATGGCATTTTCATCGCACTTAGTCATATTGCATAATCGCCAGATTTTTACCCTATTAAGTGGGAGTGAGAAACTATTCCTTCGTGAGGTTTTCACCTCCGTGCAGGATAGTGGGTCACTTTCGGAATACATCCGTACCTATGTCTTCGTGAGATTTTCATCTCCGTGCAGCCATAGGGAAATGTATTCCCCTGAACCGAACTCAATCCGTATGAGCCTATAATGGGTGAGGATTGAGAATCTGGCCGTTCAGTACCCTTCTCTAAATCCCAACCCCATATCGTGAGCCTTAAGAGCCCACCTTAGGTAGAACCATTCCAAACCCCAAGTGGTCACCCGGATAGGTACTCTATTTTGTTTATTTCTCCTGTGCTAACGTGTTTCTTTTGTTTTCATTGCATTGCATCGCATCATCTTAGAAAGGAGGTGTTGATTCATATTCGATTGCTAAATAGAAGAGTCTGTTATAAAGAAATGGGTTACTTGATAAAGTGGATTATAATATGGTCGTCCGAATAGGGTCCAAGTAAACACAACGAAAGAAGACTGATAGTCCGTGAAGGAAAACAAGACTTTGCTTCATTGCCCGAGGATTCAAGTCGACAAAGACTATTCAAGAGCCGTCACGTCTCGACTTTCTTAAAGGAGTTAATGAGCATTACGAAGATGAGTAAGCAATGGGTCGTAGTCCATATCAATCAAAAGGAGCTAGTGAAGGCATCCATTAGAGAATTCACGAGATTCGTTCTTAGCGCACCCAGATATGAAGAAAATGGGTCGATGTCTTCGCTTTGAGCATTTACAAACTTGATGTTTTCCCTAAAGTACTAGGATACGTGGACAAGGCAGTTTCAGACTGGTTTGATAGACTTGACAAGAGAGTCACGCCTGTCCTTGTAATTTTGGCCGAAACATTCTGATCTTTGAATACATGCCGAGGAGCAGGTGAAGGAAGGTTCATTTGGATATGCGGAACACTTGTTTGCGTGGTTCCATAGCCGCTTTTGGAGAGTGAAAGGGTTTTTTATCAAGTATTCTCTGATAACTAGTCTCCATTGGAAGAGTTAGTTGCTCAAATAGAAGAGATGGCCAATGATTGGAAAATCATAGCAGTTCAAGCCGATATGCTAAGTTTGAAGTGAATCAGAATCGGATTAGGGTTAGGAGTTAACCTGGCTTCTATAAAAAGTTAAAGCTTCGAGCATTAGGGCAAAGTCATATATGCAATCTGTTTTATTTAAAGAAATTTATTTTCTAGAAAAGTTCTTCTAATGGAATTGAATTCATAATCAACGCCTCTCTTTCTTTTTGCATTCATTCCATGCATTTGCATTGCATTTCATGCATTTGCATTACATCATATCACATGTATTAAAATTTGTAGAAAGACCCTAATTAGGTGAAATTATTTCAGTTAACCTAGAAGACATGGAACAAAGGTTGGAGAGATTAGAGCAAAGGCAAATACTGATACAAGAGCAGTTGGCCAAAATTCAACAGGATATGCGAGATCAAATGAATATGATGTGCCAGTTAACCCAATTACTAGTCGGAGGACTTGAAAAAATGAAAGGCCCGGTGGTCAACAATGAGGATGATAATGAAGTCTTCATTTATCCTCCAAGTTTTACTCCAATAGGCGTCTCGGCCCAACCAGACGTGCCTCCGCAAGGGGCACTTGTCATTATCAAACCCCAATGTCAGATTGATAACTTGGCACTGTTAAACTTCCCGATGGGCTCAGGTTTTAACCCGGAGGATGATCGAGCCAAACCGGTTGTACTGATAGAAACAAAAAAAAGGAGAGTGGACTTTTAAAGCCCTGAAGAAAAAGGAAAATAAAGCGAATAGTACGAGAAGGTATAACAAGGGCTATTCAGAGCCGATTACAGTAAGCCTGCCAAGGACTATAAGTACCAGCCGACAGGTCTTTCCAAGACAAGAACCCGATCCAAAGCCGAACTTAGAAAAACCCCAGTTCGCACCCATCCTAATCACGTATAGGGAGTTGTACCAAATTTTGTTTGAAGCACATGTTGTATCCCCTTTTTACGTGGAACCAATACAGTCTCCATACCTTAAATGGTACGATGTGAACTCCCAATGCGAATACCATGCAGGAATCACAGGGCATTCGATCGAGAACTGCGCCGCTTTCAAAAAGATAATCGAAAGACTTATCAAGATAGATATTGTAAAATTCGATAATCCCTCTAGTGCAGAAGATTCGTTACCCAACCTTTCTATTAAAGGGGTAAATATTGTGAGTGCCACGATGGATAGCGGCATGAGATCCAAGAGTACGTCGAGTTCAGGGCTCTAGTGCAAGACCAGATATTGGGAAATCTAAGCATTAATGGCGTATCCAAAGAGGGAACCGGGGAATAGAATTTTTCGAGCATCTACCCTTACATACTTAGGAGTGTTTTGAACAATGAGACTGTGGAATTGATCCCTGTATTCTTTAGAGCTAATCTAGAGTAATATTCAGAACACGCTTGTTGCTTTAAGCCTAGAGGCAATAAGAATATTTTTGTGAAATAGGCTGGTGTCCAGAATTTTTATTTCAATAAAATGCATATTTTTAAGTAAATATTTTTTTTCATTCTTTCCATTTCATATTATACATTCCTTTGTTTTTCAAGACATTCTTTCATTCTTTAGTCATGAGCATACTATACAAATAATCATCCTTAGAGTCATTTATTCTTTGGATTTATTGCCTTCGTACCTAGGTACCCGGATATCAATGACATGAGCGACATTGTTACTGACCCAGAGTCTACTTTTGAGCAAGACATGTGTCTAGAGGGATCTAAGGACTTTGAAGATGACAGAGATTATAGCTTATCTACATGATTCATTAAGAATAGTAGGGCAAGATGGAAAATAGATCTTACCTTACAAAGGGTCAGTGCACATTGCGAGCCTAGGAAAGAGAGCCTAGCTCACCACAGAAATAATGCGAGACATCATGTTTTCGCACGATCATATCAAGACACGCCTGAACTACTGAGACGCGGGCATGCTGTTAAGGCTAAGGAAATCCTAGAAGAGGTTCATAAGGGTATTTGAAGATCACATGCTAATGATTTCACGATAGCCAATCTAATCATGAGATTCAGATTCTGCTGGTCCATCATAGAAAGGGATTGCATCAGTTATGCCGTAAATGCCAAATTTATGAATACAAGATTCATATACCTCCTTCTTTTCTTCGTAGACCTCATCTATGTGGGGCATGGAGTTTATTAGGACGATCTCGTCGGAAGCTTCTAGCAGGCATTAATTATTTCGCTAAGAGGGTGGAAATAGCTTCGTAGGCCAATATTACAAAGTCGATAGTCATCAGAATAAAAAAGAGAAAAAGAAAGAAAGAATACCGACCAAAAAAAAAGTCAAAATATCACATTTAACCGTACAATGTCAAAAGTTTGTGGTCTGTTCCAAGGTCAGGTGCCACATCACCGTGCAGTAAATGCGACAAAAAAAAAACTTCGAAACAAGGATCATTAGGAAGATGACCTAGACTTGTAAAGATTGGCATAAAGAAGTTACACTTACCCTCTATGCTTATCAAATATTGGCCAAGACCTTCGCCGGGGCAATGCCTTAATTTTTGGAATGAAAGCATTTTGTCTATTGAAGTCGACGTTCTTTTTTCGAGTCTTGTCAGAATTGAAGTTGTAAGAGGTAGAATGGATTTAATCCTGATATGATCAGTTGAATTTAAAAAAAAAATTTAAAAACTATCTATCACGGTCAGATAATACGAGCTTACAACAAAAAGGTTCGCCCTAGAAAATTTCATGATAGAACTTTGAAGAAGATTTTTCCCATGCAAAAGGGACTCCAGAAGAAAGTGGACGTCAAACTGGGAAGGACCTTATGCAGCACAGAAGGCCTGTTCTGGGAAAGCATAGATATTGACCGAAATAGATGACAATGACCTGCCCAATCCGGTGAATTCAAATTCAATAAAAAGTTTTCCAAAAAAAGAAAGAGAAAAAAAAAAGGGAGAAGCCAAGGCGAAAACCTTCAAAGGGCGCTTTGAAACCAAAAGGGATTGAGCTGAAAACCCGAAAGAGGCAGCTTAAATTTTGATCAAAGATGGGGCATGCGGTAGTCTCGCTTTCTTCGAACTAACAAGAAGGAGATGTTACGTCTTGGGGCATCACCAGAGTACTCTAGATCCCCTAAACACATATTGAGCTCAAAATGGTCCTCAAGAGGTTCGTACAGAGAAGCTCAGGCTACGATATCTGGGGCACCTAGTTTTCATTTTACCCATATTGAATTTGCTATTTTTGATTACTTTATTCTTTTCAAGATACGCTCCCCAATAAATTTCATTTGTTATCTTGATTAATTCATTCTCATTTTTTGTTTTTTTTTTCAAATTTGACATCTTGATTAATTTATTCATTTCGAGCTTTGCTCTCAATTAATTTCCTTCTTGCCCATTATTTTTCAAGCATTTTGCATTGAAATAACGATTAGTGGACTAATAATACTTTCATAAAAGGAGTTTCACATATTACTCTGGAAGCTTCTGAATAATACCAGAACTTGAAACAAGACTATTGTTTAAAACTCACCAAGTTTAAGGAAGAGTCTAAACTGAGACTATCTCTTCGGATTTTTGTCAAAAATGGTGGTTGAACAAATGACAGGATATTGCGTCAGTAATACAATCTTGACGAAAAATGGGCAATGATAACCCATGTGCAAAAGGGGAATCATTCTCGGAAAAATGATATTCTGCATTCATGCAAATATCATGCATACACATTTGGTTAGGTCACCTGGGGAGCGATCAGCTGATGGAACAGGTTACAGTCCTCTACCTTTGAGTTACGGTGGTATGATTGGAAAATGATATAAGTCCGGTACTCTTGAATAGCAATGGGATGGATGGAAGAAAAAAAACAAATCCTACATTTAGGAGTCGTAGTGGGATGGATTGGAGAAGATTCAGATCCTATACCCCTAAGTCACAATGAGATGGACCTTGAAGTTACATTGGGGCAAGTCATTTGAGCAAAATATGATTGTTTCTTTGACTTTTTTGGCAAAAGTACCAGCCGAGTTAGATAGCAGCGTAATACGTCAACAATAAAACTCTAATGGACGACGAGCAGTGACAACCCTAAGCATAAAAAAAGGGATCATTTCATTTTGCATTCATCCATCATCACTCAAGACACATTTAGTTAGGATCATTCGATTCATTCTGATCATTGCATCCTAATCATTTAAAAAAAAATCATCATCCTCATGACATTTGGCATTCATGCGAATGTCATCCATAATACATTTAGTTAGGAGTATTAGATTCATTCCGATCATTGCATCCTAACCATTTTGCATAAGCATAAACACATAAAACTGATTTTACAGAACAGGTCCCCCAGAGGACGGTGTCGCAACATCGGTGAATTCACCAGTCCTATCTCCCTGACCAACAGTGGAATAGGTCGAAGATAGTAGATCTTGCCTTCCTGAGCGAAGCGGATCGAAGATACCAGTCTGTCTCCCTGAGTTTGCAGTGGAGCAGATTGAAGATAGCAGATCTGGCATTCCTGAAGTTGCAGGAGCAGATTGAAGATAGCAGATCTTGCCTTCCTGTGCGAAGCGGATCGAAGATACTAGTCTGGCATCCTTGAGTTTGCAGTGGAGCAGATTGAAGATAATAGATCTTGCCTTCCTGAGTGAAGCGGATCGAAGATACCAGTTTGGCATTCCTGAAGTTGCAGGAGCAGATTGGAGATAGTAGATCTGTCTCCCTGAGTTTGCAGTAGAGCAAATTGAAGATAGCAGATCTGGCACTCTTGAAGTTGTAGGAGTAGATTGAAGATAGCAGATCTTGCCTTCCGAGCGGCGGATCGAAGATACGATCGGCATCCCCGAGTTTGCGGTGGAGCGATTGAAGATAGTAGATCTTGCCTTCTGAGCGGGCGGATCAAGATACCATCGGCATTCCCGAAGTTATAGTAGCAGATTGAAGATAGCGGATCTGTCTCTCGAGTTTGCGATGGAAGCGATTGAAGATAGCGATCCGGCATTCCCGAAGTTGCAGGAGCGATTGAAGATAGCGATCTGGCATTCCCGAAGTTGCGGGAGCGGATCGAAGACATCGAGATATTATCTCTCCGAAGTTGCGATAGAAGCGGATCATATTAATCCTATCTCCTAAGCGATGAGTGGAGCAATTTAAGCCACCAGATCCTATCTCCCTGACCAGCTGTGGAATAGGTCGAAGATTGTAGATCTTGTCGCCCTAAGCAGTAGTGGACCAAGATCGAACGGCAAATCTTGTCTCCCTAAGCGGTAATGGAACAGATTTAAGCCACTAATCCTATCTCCCTAAAGTTGCAGTGAAGCGGTTGAAATTACTAACTCTTATCTCCTTGAAGTTCCAGCAGAGCAGATCGAAGCTACGAATCTCTTCTCCCTGAAATTACAATTCAAGCGGATCGAAGCGCTTCTGAAGTTGCAGTGGGTCAAAGCAAGGTTACTTGAAGAAGAAGAAAAGAAGCGTCAAGACTCAGCAAGACCGGGCAAAATTGGTCCTTTTTAAAGTTTTTGTTTCATTCTCGTTACACGACAATGAGCAAAGAGGGGCATCTGTAGGACCCAATTTATGCCCGGGGCCCAATTAACCAAACCCAAAACCCAATTAACCTTAGCCCATTAGCCCAATACCAATTAAACAGAAAAAAAAAATACAAACCCTAGGTGCGTCGCACCGACGGCCACTTGCCCTGCATTCCCGCCACCGACCCTGGCCACTTGCTCCACTAACACCTGCAAAAAAGAAAGAGCAATAGATAGCAACAAAAGCAGTAACAGAGAAAAAAGTAAAAAAAAAAGTAGTAAACAGTGATAAAAGGCTGTTGTAAATGGCTATAAGAAAGCCATACGAATCCTTGTAACGGGGGGGATTCAAAAAAAAAAGAAAAAGTTGAAACACAGACAAAGTTGGTTTTTGATTTCCATTTTATTTCTATCATGTTATTTTGTTAGTTTCTTTTTCTTTTTTTTCTCTTTATTAATAAATAAAAAAAACAACAACAAGAAATGAGAGAAGACCTCACCGGAATCGTTCCGTGGCCTCATCGCCGGAGGTCTCTTCCTTACCTTTGAAATCGGACTAAGAGAAATGGACAACCTTTTTCTTCCGCTCTCTCGGGGGTTCGTAGCGCTAAGGCTCTGCCTTCGTACGGACTCGGAAACAGGGCATTATAGTCCACCTTTGCGCGTCGTCAGCCACCAGGTGCGGTGGTGGTGCGACGAAGGCTGGATGAAGGCCAATCGGTCGACTGAAAGAGTTGAGAGGAAGAGAGGATTTGCTTGCTGCTGTTTTCGAAAGAAAATGTAGGGCTAAAATGTGTTAAAAATTTTGGGTGTTTTAATATTGAACGATACGACGTCGTTTGGACTAAGGGAAGCTGCGCATATCCCTTAAAAGGGATAATTGCGCGCTTGGTCCCCCATTTTTTTGCGGCGTTATTGGATTAAGTCCTATTTCATGTTTTCTGTTTTTGCGATTTGACCCTGTTATTTCTATTTCATTTTAATTCGACCGCGCCTTGGCGAGTTGAAACGCTGTGCTTCAGGGGTTGGGTTATTCACCCATTTGGTCCCCGATGGTTTATGCGCATTACATTATGGTCCTTATTCGCCTTTTCTTGATTTATTGCAATTCCAGCCCCCTGACTTTTATTCTATTTTCAACACAGTCCATTAATTATTTTCATTTAATTATTCGTTTATTGAGTTTCCTAATTATTCTTTTTTTCAATTAATATTTAATATCATATCTTTTAAATTGTTTATTTCCTTTTAAATGTTATTTATTTTCATTAATGGTTTTTTTACATTATTATTACTATTATTATTTATTTTTATTTTTATTTTGTTCTTAAACTATTACTATTACTACTTTTACAATTATTTTATTATTATTATTTATATTATAACTACTATTATTATTATCATTATGGCTATTAGTAATTACCTTTATTATCACTATTTTCATTATATTTTTGTGTTTTATTCCTTTTCTATTATTTTTTATTACATCTTCTATCATTGTTATTAGATTATTATTTTCTTATTAATGTATTATTATTTTCTACTTTATTATTATTATTATTATTGTTACTATTGTTTATTTTATTTATTTTTTCTATTATTATTATTGATTATTATTTAATATTTCTATTTCTATTCTTGTTACTATCTTCACTCATTATTATTCTTATTATTACTATTATTTTCATCATTATAATTTTTATTATTCTCTTTTATCACTTGTATTATATGTATTGTTCGTATTAATATAGTATTGTTACTTTTTATTATTACATTTCTTTATTTGTTTACTCGAAATTTATGTTATATATATTTCATCTTGCTCATTCTATTTTCAAATTTCATAACATTATTTTATTAACACATTTATCCAAATACGCATGTAACATCGTATTTTCACATTATTACTTGTCACATTAACCTTTATTCGATCCATCAAGTTTTAAAACAATCGATATTTTGTATTTAGAAGTTCGAGGAATCGTGCCCAATCGTGCTGGGTTTCGATTTTTCGTTCGTCCGAATGACTAAATATCCTTTTAAAATTTTGACCGTAAGGCAATATTTCATGTTTGGAAATTCGAGGAATCGTGCCCAATCATGCTGGGTTTCGATTTTTGGTTTGTCTGAATAGTGGAATACCCTTTTAAAATTACAATGAATAAATTTTGGAAATCATGAAATGATCTTGGTATTGAGGGTTGAAACATCGTGTCCTAACGTGCTGGATGTGGTATTTCATCTTTTCGGAACAAGGGAATTTCGGTATCCAATTCGAATTACCCAAACATCTTCTAAAGGATTCGTATTTTAAAATCTTTTCCAATTTTCGATATTAGGACATTAATAATAAATTAGGTACCAAGTTTGGGCGTGACGATGGTACTAACCCTTCCTCGCACGTAACCGACTCCCGAACCCGATTTCTCAAAACTTCGTAGACCAAAAACACCGTTTTAGTAAATCAAAACATTTTATTACAACAAAGGTGATCCGATCACACCTAATAAAGATCGGTGGCGACTCCCATTTTTATTTTCGTTTTCAAAACCAAAGTCGATCCTCGTTTTCAAAAAAATGGTTTCGACATAAGTGAAGGCCAATGTGATATGTGAATTAAAAGAACTCAGGTACGTATATACACTGTGTTAACAAATGAAAGGTAAGTTATATGTTTATTACATTGTACAGAAGTTAATATGTAAACATGTGAATTGTGTATAAGCTTTAACTATGTGTATTCGGCCAAAAAGGGAATATTATGTGACTTTGATATTGAGATTTGATTAGTTACTTGTGATTGTGTATAAATCAATACTTGATATAATTTTGTATATATGATTTTGCTAAGTTAATTGACTTTACCTTGCTATTGACTTACTAAGCTTAAATAGCTTACCTTGTGTTTCTCTGTCTATTTACGCTTTTATAGATTTTGGATACGTTCTGAGCTCGGGGATCGTCAGTGCGGGACTATCACACTATCGACAGCTTTTTTTGGTATTTTGGCTATGTTAATTATGAATATATGGCATGTATAGCATAAAAAAGGGTTGAATATGAATTAAGTACCTATGCATGTAATTATTAGCCACGCGAAGATGGCTTAACTTCTCTGCTTGAACTTGGTTATGTTTGATTATGGTTTAAGTTCATTTTGGTTATAATGTTATGTGCTATGATAAATGGTAATTGTGATATGTGTTTTCTTTTGTGCATTGAAGTTAGTTAGTGATTTTGGATGTGGTATAAGTGAATTTAACTATGATATATATATATATATAATAGTACGAATTATGCTTGTTATGCTACCATTGCTAAAATGATTTGATTATGTTTTATCTATGTTAGTAATGGTTTATAATTAGTTGATGAGTACATTTGAATAAGAGTTGAAAGGTAATATTGTATATGTATTTGAATGATAGTTCGGCATTCAAGGATGTATTGAGGTGATTAGTTATGTATTTTAGTAGTGAATTGAATGATGATTAATTAGAGACAAATATATTCCGGTTGTGGCTTTATATTGATATATTGTAATGATTTAATTTACATTATAAATAGTTTAAGTTAATAAGCTAAATATAATGAATATATGTAATTGTTATGTTTTATTCATAAATTGATAAGGTTAATATATATATGTATTCGGCAAGGTTGTGATATTATAAGGGATGAATGCATGTAATACATATGAATTTGGTTTTATGATTTGTTTATAAATTTGTGAAAATTCTATGTATTTGTGGTTTGTGAAATGATGGACATATTAATGATTAAATTGGTTTAATATAGGTCAGCTATTCGAATAGAAGAACCATGCAAGTATATGTTTATGCATTTGACTTAGAAATTTAACTAAAAGATTATAAATATATTTGCATATATATTCGGATGTGTTTTAATAATATATTGGTATGTTTATTTATAGATTTGTTTATGATATGTTATGGACTTAAATTTGTAAATTAAAGTGATAATGAATATATTCGAATTAGTTGTATGGGAAATATTAAGTATGGCCGAATGATATACATGATATGGTTGATGCCATTTGGTTTTAATGTTACAATGTTTGAATACCATATATATATATGTGTTTTAAAGTGATGTTTATTTATTAAGACTTTAATAAATGGTTAGATTAATGATGTTAATTATGAATGATTGATTATGTTATAAATTTGAGATAGGTGTTTAGTTGTAATGTAAATGATTTTGGCTTTGTTATTGAGATATGAAATTTGTATTGGCAAGATATGCAACTTACTCTATTAAGATGATTCAATACATATATAAATTTAAAAAAAAATATTATATGCCTGTTTTGAGTTGTGTTTTCTTCGGTAATATCTCGTAACTCTAGTCCGGCGACGGATACGGATTAGGGGTGTTACAAGACTCACACAACCTTCTCTTCAAATCCTCCCAAGTCTGTCCTTTCTTGTTCCTTTCTCCGGTTCTTCGCTTATCATAGATGAACCGACCTCTAAGCAACCATCACTTTCTCCTCTATCTTCTTTGTGTTGATTACATGTATCAACAATTGATACGGAGAGTATAGATCAAAAACCAAGACTTATTCTTTAGCTGATACTCTATTAATCCATCAAACCCTAACCTAGAGCTCCTTTCATCCCAAGTACAAACTTAGCAACCTGTGCAAGGCACCCAACAATCACAGTAATGGGCCATTTTTGCCTGGCCCAGGCCCAAATTAACAAAACCAAAACCAAAATAAAAATAATAAGGTCCAAATAAAATGGCCCAATGGCCCAAAGCAGTAGACAAAAAAAAAAGGGATGAAACCCCAGCTTTAGCGCCGCAGCCTCCACGTGCTGGTCAGCGCGTTCGTCGCCTTCTGACCAGCCCACGCTAGCCCTCTTATCGTCTGACATCTCCGGAACCTGCACACGCAACAGCAGCAGCAAAGACAAGACAGAGCAGGAAAGCAAAAGAAATAGATACAATGTAATTTCATTCGGATAAAAACCCGAAAAAAAAACTCAATAGGGGGAGTTTTCGAATTGGCTTTAAAAGCCAAGATCTACACTTTGTAATTGTTACGAACTACGAACAATTAGCAATCAAAATAAAAAAAAAAAAAAGCATCAAGGTTGATTCCTTTGATATTTATTTTCTGTCATTACTTACTGTTTTTTTTTCGTTTCATTTTTGTTATTTCAAATCTTTTAACAAACAAAAAAAAAAGAGAAGAGCAAAGGGGAAAGAAAACGGACCTGAATCCTGGGGCGCGTCGTCGGAACCACCTTTCCGTCGTCGTGGCCGAACTGAAGGTAGAGGGGGTTTTCTCTTCTTTCTCTTCTTTCGCGTTTTGAGGCTTCGATTTGGGGGGCGCCGAAGGTCCGGTCTTCGAAGAGGCTTTCAAACGGAGGACTAAGGCTCATCCTCGCGCCTCGCCGGCCACCTGAAGCGGTGGTGGTACGACGGTGATGGAGGAAGCCCAATCGACGGGCATGAAACGATGGGGGAGGGAGTTCTCTGCCTTTTCGTTTTTTTTGAGAGAGAATAAGGAGGGGGGAGCCTCTGATATTTTTTTTTGAAACACTAAAGAATGAAATAAAATTTTTTGATTTAAATAATATTAGCAAAACGGTGCCGTTTGGATACAAGGGAAGCTGCGCATATCCCTTAAAAGGGATATTTGCGCGATGAATCCTTCCCCATAGCAGCGCTATTCAATCGGCCCCTTTTTGTTTATTTTTCTTTTACAGATTTTACCCCTAAATTTCTTCGAGTTTTCAATTGGGTCCTTGACCCATAAATGCGCATAAAAGGCTGGGAATAATTTCCCAACTGGTCCCCCTATTCTTACGCGCGTTACATTGGGCCCCCGATTTTTTTTATTTTTTAAATTTTAGTTCTTTAATCTTATTTCTCTTCTAATTTAGTCCTTCTTATGTTTATTTATTTTTTTACTCAATTTCAAGCCTTTATTTTATACGAATAATTGCTTCGTTGTATTTTATTTATCTTGTTTACTTATTATTTATTCATTTATTTATTGATTCATTACTTTTAGTAATTAAAAATTAGTTCATTTCTTTTTAATGTGCCTTCATTTTTTTTATTGTTTGGGACCTTTATTTTTGCTGTCGTTATTTCATTATTTTTTTACTCATTTATTTATTTATTATTTTTCATATATTTTTAAAATTAGATTATTTACGTTTTGTTTTGACACGTGTCATTATTTTTATTTGTGTTATTGTTACTTTTATTACTATTATCTATTTATTTTTACTATCATATTTCATTTATTATTACTACTATTAGTATTATTGTTTCTCCTATTTATTTATTATTTGTATTCATTCATTAATTTTATACTTATTATTATTAGTATTATTATTATTTTTACTATTATTTTTAATATTACTACTACTATGATTATTTTCTTTATTGTTATTAACCTTATTTGTATTATCTAATGTTTTATTTATCTATTAGTTATATCTATTATATTTATTTGTTTATTTGTTTACCTTCAATTATTTAAATTTGATATTGCATATATTTATGTTACTTACCTATTATTATTTACATATTTAAATTATGTATTTGTTTTACCTGTTTATTTATTCTTTTATTTTTTTTAATGATTGATGTTATTCTTATTTATTTATTTATATTATTATTATTATTTGTTCGTTAATATATTATTTATTATTATTATTATTATTATTATTATTATCATTATTAGTTTTATTATATTTACTATATTTGCATCTATATTTATTTTCTTAGTTTAATACTATATTTTTAAATAAAAATATATTTTGTAAAATTACTATATTTCATCTAAAGGATTTTTAAACAATGTAATATTTCGTGTTTGGAGGTTCGAGGAATCGTGCCCAATTGCGCTGGGTTTTGATTTTTTGTTTGTCTAAATGACTAAATAACCTTTTAAGATTTTGACCGTAAGACAATATTTTATGTTTGGAAATTCAAGGAATCGTGCCCAATCTTGCTGGGTTTCGATTTTTGGTTTGTCCGAATAGTGGAATATCCTTTTGAAATTACAATGTATGAATTTTAGAATTCATGAAATGATCTTGGTATCGAAGGTTGAAACATCGTGTCCTAACGTGCTGGATGTGACATTTCATCTTTTCGGAACAAGGGAATTTCGGTATCCAATTCGAATTAACCAAATATTTTTTAAAGGATTTGTATTTTAAATTTTTTTCTAATTTTCGACGTTAGAACATTTATAATCAATTAGGTACCAAGTTTGGGCGTGATGAGGGTGCTAACCCTTCCTCGCACGTAACCGACTCTCGAACCCGTTTTTTGAATTTCGTAGACCAAGTATTTTATTAAAAACAACCGTTTTACGAGGTGACATGATCACATCTTAACAAAAAGGATTGGTGGCGACTCCCGTTTTATTTTCGTTTTCAAGATCCTAGTCGATCCCCGTTTTTTAAAAAATGATTTCGACAATCACCTTTCAACCCTGACAAGACGACCTAACATCAGTCTCAGCCTCCACTAAACATTTGCTCCTCTCTTTCCAAAGATACTCACACTTATACACCCTACTACCAGTTTCCTCTTCCACCTTCATGGTTTGCTCAACCTCCTCAGTGCTCAGACTAAGAAACTTAGAACCTTCTTCTCCAACTCACCTCAATCACTCCTTTCTGCTTCCCTACCCACCAAGAACAGTGATTCTCCACCCGAATCCAGAGAGAACCGCCATCATCAAAGTTGTCTACTCCTTATTGATCCTACTTGTCAACAAGAGTCCACTCCTTTAGTGGAAATCAACAATTACTGCTAAACCAAAACCTAAGTATTATATTTGACAAAATTTATTGTCATAGACAAGACAAAACAAAACAAAACGTTCGATCTTACGAAAATTTTTAAATTTCTGCAATGCAACGAAATTTTTATTTAGTTTCTTATTTACAATTTTTTCTTTATGTTTGATACGTATCCCTTAAATTGCAGTATCAATTCTTATAAAAACACAAATCAAATTGTCAACCAAATGATGTATGTTGACTGTTGCATTTTTAGTGTTGAATCGCATGTATGCCATGCCTCGGAACCCTCTAACGGAGCAGTTAGCAGCTCTCACCATGGATTAAGCCTCAAAGACCGCATGAATTTGATAATCCTTAAGACCTTAACTCTACTCTCCTCCATTTCATGCCTTTTCAGTTGTTTGTAATAAAATATATTTGTCTTTACAATGGGAAAGAAAAAACTCATTTGTCTGACCAATGAAATGCTAATAAACCACTTGCTCCATTAAATTTATTAGGTCCTTAACATACCAACATCTTAATACAAAATTAGATTAAAATAATTTAACCATTCTTATTCAGAAAAGGATTTTTGCTCTTTTCTTTTTGGGTCTTTGACTATATGCTTTCACTTTGTAGAACAATGGAGCAGTGCATCTTTTGTCTTTGTTGCTGATATTGTATTTCAATAAAGCCTGTTTCTAATATGAGCATAAATCAGATACTTGAAACTTAAATTGACTAGTTTAATTTATTTTTTTAATCTCAAACTTAAGTAAAATGAATCGAAATAATCTTATAATCAGTAAACATGGTTTACTGAACAAGCTCTTTTAACTTTTTATTTTAAATCAAGCTCCAACTTCATCTCTCACATCCCTAATCCCTATAGAGGTTCCAATTCTCAATGTGAAAAAGAATATTAACCACAACTCGACCTATACATCGATCAATGCTTCTTTTCAGAAACAGAGATTGATCCATGTTCCTTGATCAAAAACATAACAAATCCATCTCAACGGACTGGTTTCGACATCAGTCTCTGGGTACCCTCAGCGGCATCTCCCTCGTTCTCGATTTCAGCATCGGTATACGTGAGAGCACGCTGCAGTCTCCTCGAATCAAATACCTCAACCTCGGCCATATACGTCGCGGTAACAGGGCGATGATCTGAAATTTTAAGCTCGGTCCGACCGTAGCTCTGTTGCCTCATTCCTTTACCGTACGAAAGAATGCGATCACACCTACGGTAAATTAGAAGAAATCGTAAGGCAAACAAAGGATAAAATCTTATAAAATAAAATCTTGTTATTAATTAAGCATTACCATGAAGGAGTTCGCCGCCCAATCTTAGGATCCTCTCCATAGTATTTCTCTGAATTTACCTCATATTTGTATGTTGGTGCAAAATCCAGTACACCCTCGGACCATCCCTCGAATGTTCCACCTTTCTGCAGCTCTTGGACAAGCTGTCATCATAAATTACTAGATTTCAATAAGGCTTCAAAGCTCATATTTTGATAAGAAAACAGCAATAAACTACCTGATCTCGCTCTATTAACTCGGACCACTTTTTGTTGGAGATGAGATAGCATGCTTCATCATATGATAGGTTGATACGGTAATTTAAATCACCCAACCAAATTATTCTTCTGTAGGGAAAAAAAATAAAGCATTTATAAAGAGTAAGGGTGTAATCTAATAACCATTGATTCACAGTGAAAGTAGATGTTAAAAGTAGAACTCACTCGTGATCATGAATACCTCTGGGAAGTCCAAATGTAGAATGGGAATGAAAAAGGGTACGTCTTAGGATGTCATGCACATCAGCGTTTCTTTTAAGTTCGTCTCCTTGTTTTTCTCCGGCTGTCAGGTGAGTGCATATGAAACAAAACAGTGTTTGATATATGGACATGCTCACTGATACTGATCCCTGCAACATAATTCAATCGTCATACTCATACGTATATTAGGTGGAGCCTTCCAAATAGATAGAAAAACTTTAAAAGATCATCTAGGGGTAAATTGTACTCAAGGTTACTAAACTATTAGTAAATTTACATTTTGGTCACTTAATTTCAAAAAATTACAAAATAGTTACTGAACTAAGATAATTTTCTATTCTAATGCCTAAAAACCAATCATTCCAAATAGGAATGTTGAGAGGATAGAAAATGAGAAAAGAAGTGAAGTGTGTATCAGTTCAAAATTATGCATTTTTCATTTTTCAATTCTACTAAGCAATGGATGCAAAGCCCTTTCAAGCACATCGATCCATCTAAAAAAAAATTATATTTTTCCTTTTTAACTTTTTACCCTTTTAATTTTTATCTTTCCAATTTTCTTTATATCCAAGAAACTAGCATTACTGGAAGAAGGAACAAACCTTGTTACCAATGTAGCCCAAGACACCAACACCGACAGTGGACACCTTCAGATTATAAATATGCCGGCGCAAACTCCGACGGACCCATATCGTGAGGAAAATTCCGACCTTCTGCTTACTTACTATCTTTACGTACGATGATCTTCGTTTCCGACTAATGAGGGATACAAGGTTCACTTCTTCAAGCACAGCTATCTCTGATGCAATATTATCATTTATGGACTTGCATGTACTATTTGGTTGAACAAACTTGATTGCTTCCAAACGTTTGATGTTGGTCCGCTTCAAAGCCTTTGGTCGCCCCGAAACACGCCGAGATAGCAAGTTTAATGGAGGTTCAGGCCACTTGAAACCGATCCTTTCGGTCTTCATAAGCATTCTATTTAGTTTTCGACCTTGTCCGAACCCGCTACGGACTTTACTCATTAAGGCCTTGACATTTTCACCACAATCTTCCATCCGCAAGCAATTCAATCTATCTAACCTCTTTGGAGAATAATATTGCCTCAGCAAATCATGTTCTGCTACTGGCCTATCAAGTTTAGCACCATTATTGGCTTCATCAACACCATTAGGTTCTTCATCTAATGTATGAATTTCTTCACCGATATCGCTATCGCTTTCGAGAATTATATCTTCTTCTATGGTTGGGACATCGTCGAACGCCTTGAACTTCGACGGGGATGAGGGATCAGAATAGGATTTTATTTTGGTAAATGCAGGTCGAATTCTATTGAGTATGTCACGAATGATGTTTTCCCATTTTGGAACTGGGCGACTATCTTCAGCACCAAAAATATTCCCAGCATTCAATGGTACTATCTCCTGAAAACTGCAAACATAAAGCAATAGTCATACTTTTAAGATGAACATGAATAACACTAAGAGATGGATCAATATAAATCAAACACGATGGTTGGATATGCATACTTACCCAAGCACATAGATGTCAGCAGGCTCATTCATATCAATCCAATCATCAATATCAAGGTCATCAGATGGAACCTTTCCACCAACATTCCAGGTACCAACGCATATTCTATTCAAAACAATGTTTCAGCTACAAACCATAGGAAAGCATAACTATGTATATATATATATTTTATATCGAAGTAATACAGTCAAGCAAACAAGGGAGAGGCAGTGCACCTTATTTCCTTTGTGTTTATGTACTGTGCCCTAAATGTCTCTGACTTTCTTCTCCTCAAACTTGGAAGATCATCTGAGCCCAAAATAAGGGAAAACAAATTTTGATTATGCAAAAAATAAGCACAAAAAAAATTCAAAGTTCAGAAAAATTCATTTAGAACTCCACTAAACAACCCGAATGCCAGGGACAACCCAAATTTTTGGACTAGATAAACCCTCGTATTCAAAAGTTATTTTCAACTTTATAAGTAAACAACGTAGAGTAAATAAATATCAAATTATAGATTAATTTTAACCCAAAGTGTAATATGATTTATGGATTTATATTTTGTATAAATATATAGGAAAATTTTATTTTAATTCAATTCTAAACATCAAACTTTGATTAATATATGCATTTGTTTTCATGTTGAATAATATAAATATTGTGTATGTAATATGTAAATGTAAAAAATATACTACAAATTAAAATTTCATCTATATAATTATACAAATTAAGAAAATTAAAACTAAATGATATTTTGGTTGAAACTTGAAATCAAAATATTGTGTATGTAATATGTATTGCAGATAATTTTGATATTTATCTTTAAAAAAAATGCTATTCAAGACTCAAAGTTTTAAGAAAATTAAAAATAATTAAATTATGGCACAATTACAATGCAGAAAAAGTTGACATACTTATGCAAAAGATATATTATAATAAGTTTATATTAAAACTAAATCATATTTTGGTTGAAATTTTAAAAGATAATGTGTCCTAACTTCAAATCTAACCATAATTATAAAAAAGGAATATAAAAATACTAAAATACTCCATATTAATATTTGTTATTTTATAAAAGTAAAAGGGTTTTAGTCATTTTTTTAATTTAATGTTTGGTCAACTTATGACATCAATTCAGTCAAGAACTTAAATAATAACTAAATTATGACACATTCACAATATGAGTAAAAAATCTACATAAAAAAACATATTTATGAAAAGATTACGTTAAAATTGAGGTCTTGATTGAAATGGTTAAATTAAAATTTTATAACTTGAATGTCCAAGTTTAAATCTCATCGTAGTATTATTTTATTAAAAAAATAAAAAAACAAAACCACTCTCCTATTAATATTTGTTACTTTGCATATAAAATAATATTTTAATAATTTCACAATTGAGTTTGTATTCAGTTCACTCGTGATACTGAGAACCTAATTTAAGTATAAATATAGATTAATTTGATAACACAAACGACAAAAAAAAAGGTTAATTAAAACATAACATAAAACAATAGTCATATTAAATAGGGTATAAAATATTTTAGATTATAGATTAATTTGATAACACAAAATAAATACTCAGATTGATTAAAACATGAACGTTGATGAGGGATTAAAATTGAGTTTTATTACTGGTTGATAATTGAGTTGTAATTTTTTTTATCAAAAAAAAATTTGATTACCGTTAGAATCAGGGTGAGGCCCCTCCTCAGTGTCCCTTCTTGACGTTAATTCTGTGCCACTGCCACGGTCAAGTGTCTCTGCAAAACCCCACTTCACATTTAGACTCAACCCCCCGAAAGGGTATTCTCTGAACAAAAAATGAAAGGGTATTTTAGATATGATTATTATATATATTATTTAATTTTTGTTCATATAAATTATATAAAAAATTCTATTATGTATATGAAAATTACATATTTAAAATAAATATTTTTTTTAAAAGTAACAAACAAAAAATAATTAAACATATGGTTGAAATTAATTAAACAACTGAGGGAGATAATAAACTGTATATATTAAAACAAAAAATAATGTATAAAATATATTAAAATTAAGTTTTGATTGAATGGTAAATTAAAGATTTTACTAATTTAACAATTAGGGTAGATTTATGTATATTTTTATTAGTTTTCGTTAAAATGAAAAGATTAAAATACCCTCAAATAGTTTTAAATTTTTTTAATTACAGAAGGGCATTTTCATAATTTTACTAACTGATGATGACACCAACTCAGTAAAACACTTAAAAAATAGTAAGTATAAATATACATATGATGAAAATAATATATTGTGTATATTAAAACAAAAATGTATAAAATATATTAAAACAAAGCTTTGATTGAGTAGTAAATTTAAGGTTTTAACAATTCAATTAGTGCAAGTTCAAGTCCCACTATGACCTGGCTAAGGGTCACACTAACTCAGTCAGGTGCTTAATAAATAATATAGACTAGAAATCCTATCACACGTATATGCTTATGGAAATCACAGATTTAAAACACAAATATTTGTTTAAAAGTAATATACAATAAACAATGAAACATATGGTTTGAAACTAATTAATCTTAATAACACATTAAATATGTATAATATTAAAATAAAAATTTTAAATTAAATTATAGGTAAAACGAAATTTAGACACATAAATACATCAAATAAATAATATTAAATGCACTATAGTTATTTATTATGAGTTAATGTCGAGTTGACTTGTGACATCAACCAACACTAACTCAATGATCAACATTATTAATGTATATATACAACTTACGGAGATAATAAATTTTGTATATTAAAATAAAAATGTATAAAATATATTAAAATGAAACTTCGATTAAGTGGTAAATTTAAAATTTTAATAATTAAAATTTTATGGGCTTAAATTAGACATGTCCATAGGCCGAGCTAGGCCCGTCCAAGAAATGGGAGGGTTTGGATAAAAAATAGGCTTGAAAAATGGGTTTAGCAAAAAAAAAATAAGACTCGTTTAGAAAATAGGTCGGGCTTCAAGTAATGCTTTTCTTAACCGAGTCTGACCCAGCTCGGCCCGAATATGCAAAAAAAAAATGTTGATTTTTTTACTGTTTTCTTGTTTTTTTACCGTTTTGTTGCTATTTTCTTGTTTTTCACTATTTTGCTACCATTTTATTATTATGTTGTTACTATTTTGTTGTTATTGTTTGGATATTGTATAACTATTGTTTTATTGTTAATTTTGTTATTATTTTAGAGACATTTGCTTATTAAGTTGCACATATCTGAGTGTTATTTAAGTATACATATTTTTTAAAATTTATTTATTCGATTTGCTGGGAAACATTTATTTTAGTGTTTTAGTATTTTTGATCTATTGTATTTTTAAAAAAATTATATAAAAAATAATACGGGCAGGCCATGCCCAGGTTTTTAACATTTTTATTCGGACCGGGCTTAAACAAAATTTCAGGCTCATTTTTTGGTCGAGCTGGACCCGGGCCTAACAAATGGGTCTAAAATTAGTTGAGGCCGGCCTGACCCATTAACACATCTAGTTTAAATCCTACCATATACATATTTTTATTGGTTTTTGTTAAAATAAAAATATTAGAATACCCTCAAATATTATAACATTTTTTAATTATGAAAAGATATTTTTATAATTTTTTTACTAAGTTAATAACCCGGTTAAGGGTAATACCAACTTAATAAAAAATTTAATAAATAGTATTTGATAAAAAAGAAGAAGAATATCTTCTATTTCTATCAAACATAAAAACGAGTTAAGCTGGGCTTCAACCAGCAAGCCTTAAGTTGGTCCAATTTTTAAAGAGGCCAATTAATTATTTTTTTTCAAACTGATTGTTACGACCTAATAATATTTATCCAAATAGCTAAAACTTTGAACAAGATCAAAGAAAATAAATGTGAGTGACCTTGGGTTTCGGAGTCAGAATCAATCTCGTCGCCATCATCAGAATCGGCACCGTAATCGGGCTCCACAGGAGTGATGTTGAACAATTTCCGCACCACAGTTCCAGGCCTAAAGATCTGTAGGCAGTAACCGAAAAAAAAAAAACCACCAGCCAAGTTCAACAAATTTTCTCTGCAAATTTTCCCTCAATTAAAAACCCAGAAAACAAATAATGTCGTTCTGAGAGGGAGGCTCAGAGAAAGAAAAATGTACCTCTTGTTTCTGCTTTAAGCCTTGCCTCATGGCTGTATATACAATGGATGTGAAGAGAGAAGAAGAAGAAGATGATGATGATGAGAAAAAATGGAAGGCAAATTGATTTTGAGAGGAAAAGAGAAAATGAAATGTGTTGCAGTAACTACCGATGGCAGTGTTTTTGAGCTTATTTAAACTGAGTTTTTGCGGTTGATAAAGGAATATGTATATGATTCAGCAACGCAAGAACAACAAATCATTGAATAAACCTCATATGAAGTTCTCTCTAAATTTTCAACCGTTCTCTGGAGTTATGAGTTTATGATGAATTTCATGCATGTATAATAAAATAAAATTAAAATTTAAATATTAACTATCTAAAATATAAAAGATATTACCTTATTTATAAAAAAAGGATATACCTAGAAAAGAACTAATAATATATACTAGAAATTCAACACGATCTACGGCTGAAAATAATATACAATTTTAAAAAATAATATATTTTTTCAATCAAAATAATTGAAGATCGTGTTATTCCCAATAACAATTAAATATAACGTTAATTATTTATGTTTATAAAAGTTTACGTTGTGAAAAATAAATAAATTCAACTATAAAAATGGACACGTTTCCATCAGTTATTAGTTGAATTTTTTATCTAAAATAAAATTCGAAAATATTTTTCGATGGATTAAATTAAACTTAATTAAAATTTAAAAGATTTCCAAAATAATAAATTACAACACATGTTTGATTTCCAAATGAAGTTATTATGAAATGCGGATAAATCTTAAATTTATACATGAACTTTGATTTAATATATGTAATTGTATATGTCGAAACCATTTTTTGTTTGGAAAACGGGCCGACTTTAAAAAGGAAAATAGAGTCGCCACCAATCTTTTTTGAAGTGTGATTGGGTCACCTTATAAAACATTTGGTCTACGAATTTAAGAAAACGAGTTCGGGAGTCAGTTACTCACGAGGAAGGATTAACACCCTCGCAACGCCCAAAATTGGTACCTTATTGATTGATTAATGTCCTAATATCGAAAATTGGAATAGATTTTAAAATACGAATCTTTTAGAAAATGTTTAGATAATTCGAATTGGATATTGAAATTCTCTTGTTCCGAAAAGATGAAATATCACATCCAGCACGTTAGGACACGATGTTTCAAACCCTCGATATCAAGATCATTTCATGATTTCCAAAATTCATGCATTGCAATTTTTAAAAGGGTATTCCCCTATTTGGCCAAACTAAAAAAACCGAAACCCAGCACGATTGGGCACGATTCCTCGAATTTCCAAACATGAAATATTGCCTTATTTAAGAAAACACGTTCAAAATCTCTAAAGGATATTTAGTCATTTGGACGAACGAAAAATCGAAATCCGACACGATTGGGCACGATTCCTCGAACTTCCAAACACGAAACATTGCCTTGTTTAAAAAACCTTCTTATGAGTTTGGGTAAAAAAAAAGTGGTAAAAGAAAAGTCAATGTATCCTTTAGAATAGAAAACTGGTTTAAACGTAAAAATGGTCATACTTAGCGAGTAGTGACAAAAATAGAAGCTATATGATACTAAAACCATAGAATAATAATGATAGTAACAAAAAATGCAATAATAATGATAGAATATATTAATAAACAAATAATGGTAAATAAAAAATAAAATAATAATAATAATAAAAGGATAATAAGAAATGAATATAATAAAGTGGTAACAATAAACTAATAATAAGAAATGAATATAATAACAATAACAAAATTAATTATAAATAAAATAACAAAAAAAATGATAGTAATAATAATATTAAAAGAATAATTATAATAGTAAAATAGTAATAATACTAGATTAGTAACCATATGTTAAAAACAGAAAACAATAATGGTAAATAGAATGATAATAATGACGAAAATAATAATAAGGAAAAAAAAAATATTAAAAGTAAATGAAACTAATAATAAAAGTAATAGTAAGAAATAGTGTTAGAAATAAAATAATAGTAATAATATTAGAAATAAAAAATAATAATGAAAATAGAAATAATAAATAGTAATATAAAAAAATAACGATAATAAAAAATATAAGGAATATAAGAAATATGATCATAGAAACAATAATATTATAAAAAAATTGATGGTAATTATAAAATAATAAGTATAATAATAAATATTAAAATAATAGTAATAATATTTACATTAATAGTAATAATGATAAGAAATAATAGTAGTAAAAACAATGGTAATAACATTAGAATCAATCGTAATAGTAAGAAAAAATGGTAATAATAATAAATAAATAATAATAACAAAATGAAAACAAGTAAAAAAATAATAATAATAATAAAAATAATACTAGGGGTAATAGTACAGGAATTTCAAATTAATAGATTTTAATAGGTAACTATCAATAATGATTAAAAGGATTAAATTCAAAACAAAAAATAAGTTTTAGGGCCAAAACAGAAATAAAATAAGATAAGTGGACCCAGTTGTAACGCGCCCCAAAAGGACGGGGACTAATTATGAAATTATTCCTTGTCCAAAACGCGCCGCATCAATAAGGACCAAAACGAATCAGCAAAGAAAAAATTGGGGCGAATTTTAAAAAAAATAAAAAAAAAACTGAATTAAAAACAATAAAAATGCGGAAGGGCTAAAGCAGAAAATAGCCCATTTAACTGGAAAACAAGCGGATCCCATGATGGCGGGTCGGGTCGCGCGGGTCGGAGTCAAAACGACGCCGTTTTGGGCATTTAGGGCCAGCTCCAAAACGACGTCGTTTTGGGGCCCTATAAAAGCTAATTTTTCACCAAAAAAAAATCATTTTCATCAGTTAAAAAAAAAAAACTCCCCCCCCCTCCACTCTCTCTTTTTCTCTGCAGGGCATAGGAATCCGGCGAGAATTCGGCCGATCGCCGCCGCCGAAGCCGCCGCCGGCCACTGCGCATGGTGGCCGGAAATCCAAAAAAAAAAGGTGATTTTTTTCCTTTTTATATTTTATTTTGAAACTCCTATATATAAAAAAATAAAAAGAAAAAAAAACTAAAGACGAACAGATTCGAAAACACAAGAATAAAAAAAAATCAAAACCTTTCGTTGTTTTCTTTGCTACTGACTCTGTATATTCGTAAAAAAAAAAGTGTGTTTTTCTCTCCTATCTCAGGAATCCTCCTCTTTTACAAATGATTTCTTTCTGCTTTTATAGCCTTTTAGGAAAAATAAAGAACAAAAACTCTAGATTCGTTAGATCATTTGTCTTTGCTTCTTTTCCTCTTTTCTGCAGGTATGGCGATGTGGGCGTGACTCGGGCGTTGGAGGTGACGTGCACGAGCGTGGGACTGTTAGCGGCGGCTAAGTTTCTGCTTTAGGGTTTCTGAAACCCTGAAAATTTTTTAGGTTGTGTTGGGCTTGGGTTAAATTAATTAGGTCTTGGGCTCTCTTGTGTGATTAGTTAATGAATGGGTTTGTAATTTTGGGGTCAAAAATTGGGTTGTACAGCTGCCCCTCTTTGCTTGTTTGTCGTGTAACGGGAACGAAGCAAAGATTTTAAAAGAGCCAATTTTTGTCCCGTCTTGCTGAGTCTTGATTTCTTGGCGTTTCTTCTCTTCAAGTAGCCTCACTTAAACCCACTGCATCTTCAAGGGTATAGGAGTTTTGTTTCAATCTGCTCCGCTACTGCTTATGATTTGTAATCTTCAGCCTGTTTCCCTACTGCTTAGGGGGATAAGGCTCACTGTCTTCAACCTACTCCATTACTGCTTAGGGAGATAGGGTGGTCTGTCATTTTGCAGCCTGTTGCCCTACTGCTTAGGGGGTTAAGACTTATCGTCTTCGATCTGCTCCAATACTGCTTAGGGAGATAAGATCTGTAATTTTCAGCCTGTTACCCTACTGCTTAGGGGCTTAAGGCTCACCGTCTTCGGTCTGCTCCTCTACTGCTTAGGGAGACAAGATCTGTAATTTTCAGCCTGTTACCCTACTGCTTAGGGGATTAAGGCTTGCCGTCTTCGATCTGCTCCTCTACTGCTTAAGGAGACAAGATCTGTAATTTTCAGCCTGTTACCTTACTGCTTATGGGATTAAGGCTCACCGTCTTCGATCTGCTCCACTACTGCTTAGGGAGATAAGATCTGTAATTTTCAGCCTGTTACCCTACTGCTTAGGGGATTAAGGCTCATCGTCATCGATCTGCTCCACTACTGCTTAGGGAGATAAGATCTGTAATTTTTAACCGGTTACCCTACCGCTTAGGGGATTAAGGCTCACCGTCTTCGATCTGCTCCACTACTGCTTAGGGAGATAAGATCTGTAATTTTTAGCCTGTTACCCTACTGCTTAGGGGCTTAAGGCTCACCGTCTTCGATCTGCCTGCTTACCCTCTTTGCTTGGGGATTAAGGCTCGCCGTCTTCGATCTGCTCCTCTCTTCGCTTGGGAGACAAGATCATAATTTTCAGACTGTTACCCTACTTTGCTTGGGGATTAAGGCTCACCGTCTTTGATCTGCTCCACTACTGCTTAGGGAGATAAGATCTGTAATTTTCAGCCCGTTACCCTACTGCTTAGGGGATAAGGCTCATCGTCATCGATCTACTCCAATAATGCTTAGGGAGATAAGATCTGTAATTTTTAACCTGTTACCCTACTGCTTAGGGGATTAAGGCTCACCGTCTTCGATCTGCTCCACTACTGCTTAGAGAGACAAGATCTGTAATTTTTAGCCTGTTACCCTACTGCTTAGAGGATTAAGGCTCACCGTCTTTGATCTGCTCCACTCCTGCTCAGTGGAGATAAGATCTACAATCTTCAACCTGTTACCCTACTGCTTAGGGGATTAAGGCTCATCGTCATCGATCTGCTCCACTCCTACTCAGTGTAGATAAGATCTGTAATTTTCAGCCTGTTACCCTACTGCTTAGGGGGTTAAGGCTCACCGTCTTCGATCTGCTCCACTACTGCTTAGGGTGATAAGATCTGTAATTTTTATCCTGTTACCCTACTCTTAGGGGGTTAAGGCTCACCGTCTTCGATCTGTTCCACTACTGCTTAGGGAGATAAGATCTGTAATTTTCGGCCTGTTACCCTACTGCTTAGGGGATTAAAGCTCATCGTCTTCGATCTTCTCCACTACTTCTTAGGGAGATAAGATCTGTAGTTTCCGGCCTGTTACCCTACTGCTTAGGGGATTAAGGCTCAACGTCTTCGATCTGCTCCACTACTGCTTAGGGAGATAAGATCTGTAATTTTCAGCCTGTTACCCTACTGCTTAGGGGATTAAGACTCACCGTCTTCGATCTGTTCCACTACTGTTTAGGGAGATAAGATCTGTAATTTCCAGCCTGTTACCCTACTGCTTAGGGGATTAAGGCTCATTGTCTTCGATCTGCTCCCCTACTACTTAAGGAGATAAGATCTGTAATTTCCAGCCTGTTGCCCTACTACTTAGGGGATTAAGGCTCATCGTCTTCGATCTACTCCATTCCTGCTCAGTGGAGATAAGATCTGCTATCTTTAGCCTGCTCCACTCCTGCTCAGTGGAGATAAGGCTATAATCTTCAGTCTGCCCCACTCCTACTCAGTGGGGATAAGATCTACTATTTTCAGCCTGTTACCCTACTGCTCAGGGGGTTAAGGCTTACTGTCTTCGATCTGCTCTACTCTTGCTCAGTAGAGATAAGATCTGCTAACTTCTGTAACTCCAATCAATTTTGCTACATTGTCCATTAGGGGAACCTACCTGTAGAATTGATTTCATGGGGTCTATGCTTATGCCAAATGATTAGGATGTCATGATTGAAAAATGCTCCTAACCAATGTATTGCGAATGAATGAATGAATGCAAAATGTCATGAGAATAATCCATTTTTAACACTTGGGCTATCATTGGTCGCGGTTTGTTAAGGTGATATCCCTGACGTATGTCTTCTTGTTCAGCTGATATTTCCAACAGAGAATCCGAAGATGTAGTCATTGTTTAGACCCTTATTTCTCAAGCGTTCCCAGCCCTTTAAGCTTGGTGAGTTTTAAATAATTATCCTGTTTCAGATTCTTGCATTATTTAGAGACTTTCAGAGTAATACGCAAAACTTCTTTTGTGAAAGCATTATTAGTTCAGTAATCGTTATTTCAATATAAAATGCTTGGAAAGAGATTATAGAAATGAATAAAACTGAAATTTATTCGGGACAAAACCTGTGAAGAATGGATTGAGCAAAGGAAACAAATTTTGCTAAGGTACAAAAAATGAGTAAGGGTGGAATTGTTGCCCCAGATATCATAGCCTGAGCTTCTCTGTTCAAACTTCTTGAGGGCCATTTTAAGCTTAATATGTGTTTAGGGGATCCGGAGTATTTTGTTTATACCCCAAGATGAAACATACTTCCTTATTGTTAATTCAAGCGTAGCAAGACTACTGTATGCCCCATCACGATTTTATCACAATTTGAGCCGCCCTTTTCGGGTTTTCGACTCAAATCCCATTTGGTCTTAAAGCGCCCTTTGCGGGTTTTCACCTTGGCTACTCCCTTTTTTTGTTTTTTTTTTTTGCGGAAAGCCTCAAAGCGTCCTTTGCGGGTTTTCGCCTTGGCCTATTTCTTTCTTAAACGAAGTGTTTCTTGATTGAGTTTGCATTAACTGGGTTCGGCTGACTCTTGCCGTCCATCTCGGTTAGTATCAATACTCCTCCAGAAAAGGCCTTTTTTCAACATAAGGTCCTTTCCAATTAGGCATCCACTTTCCTCTGAAGTCTTTTTGCATAGGGAGGATTTTTTTCAATACCAAGTCTCCTTCATGGAACACTATGGGGTAGACTTTTTTGTTGTAAGCCCGCATCATTCGCTTCTGGTACATTTGACCATGACGGATGGCTCTTAACCTTTTTTTCTCGATCAGATTCAGTTGATCATACCGAGATTGAACTCATTCCGCTTCATCCAACTTCAGCTCTGACAAAACCCGGAGAGAAGAAATTTCAACTTCGATGGGCAAGACTGCCTCCATCCCATAAACCAATGAGAAAGGTGTTGCCCCGATGGAGGTCCTGGCCAACATTCGAGAAGCATAGAGGGTAAATGGTAACTAGTCTATGCCAATCTTTACAAGTTTCAATCATCTTTCAAAATCTTTTTGGATGGTTTCTTTTTTTTCTTTCTTTTTTCCTTCTTTTTTTTTTGAATTTGAAATTGAAATTGAAATTGATGATGGTTGACTTTATAACTTTGCCATAGGAACCGACCTTCACCCTCTTAGTGAAATAATTGACAATCACGAAGATGAATAGGTGTCAATTAGATGCTTTTACCGAGATCGTCCCCGTAACATCTATGCCCCACGTAAAGGAAAAAATAGAGGAAGCATATAAGTCATGTCTTCTCAATTTGACATTCTGATGCAATCTCCCTTTCATGGTTATCGACCTTATAATCGACCTGGCTATCGAAAAACTCCTAGCATATGCCTTTTCGAACACTCTATAGCCTCCTCGTGCCTAGGCATATCTTGATGCGATCATGCATAGACATCTTTGAATTCTTGGAATAACTCAATGACGTCTTGCTTTGAATCTGTGGTGGGCAAGGCTTCGATCTTCACTCCTTTCTTAGACTCGCAATGTCCACTGACCCTTTGTACGGTAGAGTCTATTTTCATTTTGTTCTACCATCCTTAGCAAATCAAAAGATAAGTTACAATCTCTGTCATCTTAAAAATCCTCAGATCCTTTTAGACCCATATCTCACTCAAAAGGGAGTCCGTAATAGCGTTGCTCATGTCTTGATATTTGGGTACCTATTGTAGGTACGAAGGCAAATTCTAAAGAATAAACGATTCTAAGGATAATTATCTATGATCATGAATGAAGAATGAAAGAGCATTCCAGAGAACAAAAGAATATATGGTATGACATGGAAAAAAATGAGAAAATATTTGCTCGGCATGAAACACAAAAATTTATTTTTTATTAAAAATAAAGATGTTTGAACAGAAGCCTATTTCACAAAAGATTCTTATTGTTTCTAGGCTTAAAACAACAAGTGTGTTTTGAACATTACTCTGTGTTAGTTCTAAAAACTACAGGAATTTCCTCCGCAGTCTAGTTGTTCAGAACACTTCCAGGCTCGTAGGGGCGAATGCCCCCTAGGTTTCCTTCATTCGATCCTTCTTCGAATACGGCGTTGATGCTCAAGGTTTTCATTATCTCTTTAGCCATCCCTTCACTTGTCATCCCCGGTTTTGGAGGGATAATTCTTTTCGATATGAATGCCTTAGATGTATGGGAAAAAGTCATTGATCCCCATTTGACCTCAGCGCCTTTCTCTACTGACTCTCCTCCTATGGTGCGCACGTCCTCCTCTTTAATGAACTCAAAGAACTCTAGCTCTTTATTATTCATTAGACCCTGCACCAGAGCCCTGAATTCAGTGCACCTCTGAATCTCATGGTCCTCCTCCTCGTGGAACTCACAGTAGTTCCTCGCTTCTCGGGATTTGCCCCCTACATCCTGTATGATTAAACCTTTTTCCACCATTCTTTTCCAGACCTCTCTCAATGGGGTTCTTATTTCTACAACGTTCAACTTGATTCTTTTTCCCGCACTCTCGATTATCGCGTTCACCCCATTATCAATGTGATTGGGTAACAAATTTCCTACGACAGGCGCATCATCAAACTTCACAATGCCCATTTTGATGAGCCTTTCGACTAGCTTTTTGAAAGGGAAGCAATTCTCTATCGGGTGCCCTATTATCCCCGCATGGTATTCACATTGAGTGCTTGTGTCATACCATTTAGGATATGGGGGTTGCAATAGTTTTGAGTAGACAAGGGCTACAACGTGTGCGTCGAACAGATTTTTGTACAACTCCTTATACGTCATTGGTATGTGAGTAAACTAAAATTTCTCGGTATTTTAACTCGTGTTGGGCTCCTGCCTTGGTGATGCCTGCTGGCCCGTGGCTTTCGCTCTTGGTTGACTGACAGTAACAGGTTTCGAATAACCTGAGCTCATATTACTTACTTCATTTTTCCATTTCTTCGGGGCTGATCTTCTCGTGCTTTCCTCAGCTTCTATTTTTCCACACCTTATTGCATTCTCTATCATTTCCCCGGATATCACTATGTCAGCGAAACTCTTAGTTGCACTTCCCAGCATGTGATTAATAAAAGGTGCTTTCAAAGTATTAATGAAAAGTATGGTGGTTTCTTTTTCCAACAATGGCGGTTGGACCTGTGTAACGACTTCCCTCCACCTCTGGGCGTCTTTCCTGAAACTTTCGCCTGACTTTTTCTCCATGTTTTGTAACGTGATCCTGTCAGGCGCTATATTAGTTACATGGCCATAATGCTTCATGAAGGCCTGTGCTAAATCCTTCCACGATTTGACTTGAGTACAACTCAACTGATTGTACCATTTAGCCGCGGCTCCAGTCAGACTATCCTGGAAACAGTGGATCAATAATTGGTCGTTGCTGACATATCCCGTCATTCTCCGACAGAACATTGTAATATGGGCCTCAGGGCAGCTGGTCCCATTGTATTTTTCAAATTCTGGCATATTGAACTTTGGTGGGAGTACCAGATCTGGGACCAAACTAAATTTCTTGGCATCCACTTCGCATTGGTAATCAGCGTTTTCCAATGCTTTGAACTTCTATTCCAACCATTTGCATCGATCCTCAAACTATTTTGGGAGTTCCGCCCCTACTTTTTCCCCTTCTACTTCATCATCAAAGTCAGGGACCATTGGTTTTGCCAAATTGTCTCTGGGGTTGGAGCTCGAGCCTATCGGGAAGTTTACCGGTGCTGAGGTACCGGATTGAGACTGGGGTCTGATTTTGACGGACACTCTTGGTGGTTGCACTTGGGAATTTACCGGGGCCAAGCCTGGAGGATAAGCAGAATCTTCATTATCATCTCCGGTATCGACCATAGGGCTATTTCCTTTACCAGGCCCTCCAGTCAACAGCTGTGTTAACTGGCTCATCATACTTTTCTGGGATTCCAGCATTTGATCCCTCATATCCTATTGGATCTTGGTCAATTGCTCTTGCATCTGAGCTTGCAACTGATTCTGCATTTCTTTCTGCATCTGCTCTAACCTCTCTACCCTTTGATCCATGACTTTCATTTTTCTTCGAGTGTAGTAGTGATATTCCAGGGTAACTATAATACGATCTCTAGTTAATAGGGTTCTTTTATGACATTTAATGCATATGATGCGATGTAATGCAAATGCATGAAATGCAATGCAAAGGAATGAATGCAAAAAGAAAGAGTGGCGTTGATTCCGAACTCAATTCCATTAGAAGAACTTTTCTAGAAAATGAATCTCTTTACATAAAATGGATTACATATGCGGCTTCGTCCTCATAGTCCAGGTGAAGACACTAATCTTTTCCTTTGTATCCGGATGTTATGGTCGTGTCCCTATGAACTTTCTCAATAGATGCCTCTTCTAGCTCCTTGTTGCTTGATCCAGGCCGTGACTCTTCACTCACTTGTCCTCCACGATGCTCATAAGCTTCTTTAAGAAAATTGAGATGTGATGGCTCTCGAATGATCCTTGTTGGCTTGAATCCCCGGGCAACGATGCCAAGTCATATACTATCAATCTTTTCTCGCTGTGTTCACTTGGACTATATTTGGACGAACGTATTATAACTCACTTTATCAGGAAATCCATTTTCCTATGACAAACTCTTCTATTTAGCAATCGAATATGAATCAACACCTCCTTTCTATGATGATGAAATGTAATGTAGTCATAAACAAAAGAAAGCACGTTAGTATCAGGTGCAGATGGTAAAAATCAAACACCTATCCAGGTAACTGCTAAGGTTTAGCATGGCTTTATCTAGGGTGGGCTCTTAAGGATCGCTATATGTGGCTTAGTTCTAAAGGAAGGGTACCTGAACCAGCAGATTCCTCAATCCTCACCCATTATAGGCTCATATGGATTGAGTTCAGTTCAGGGGAATACATTTCCCTATGGCCATGCGGAGGTGAAAACCTCATGAAGACATAGGTACGGATGTATCCCGGAAGCAGCCCACTAGCCCATGCGGAGGTGAAAACCTCACGAAGGCATAGTTTCTCGCTCCCACTTAAAGGGTGTGACCACAACAGTCATGCAATATGATGCAGGAATATCCCACAAGACTCAAACCACAACAAACATATGACACGGTACAAACTCATGCGGTGAAAGAATCAAAATCAAATTTTGATTTTCAATAAAAGGACAAAAAATAATCAATTCGACAAAATAAAACACAACAAGTCAGTATCATACCAAAAATAAAATTCAAGGCAAACGACAAATAATCAAGCACCTATCTGGGTGATTGCTAAGGTTCGGCGTAGTTCTACCTAGGGTAAGCTCTTAGGGCTTTCTACATGCGGTTTGGTTCTAAAGCAGAGGTACCTGAACCGGCAGATTCCTCGATCCTCACCCATTATAGGCTCATACAGACCGAGTTCAGTTCAGGGGAATACATTTCCCTATGGCTGCACGGAGATGAAAATCTCACGAAGACATAGGTACGGATGTATCCCGAAAGCGATCCACTATCCTGCACGGAGGTGAAAACCTCACGAAGGAGTAGCTTCTCATTCTCACTTGAAAGGTGTGACCACAACGGTCATGCAATATGATGCAAGAGTACCCTAAACACTCAAATCACAACCAACTAAATGACCCAAACAAATGCAATAAAAGAATCGTAATTTTCAAATTTGATTTTCAACTTTCGTCAAAAGGACAGAAATTAATCAATTTACGGCTTGACTCTCTTATGTCCCCAGCGGAGTCGCCTAGGTGTCGAAACCATTTTTTGTTTGGAAAACGGGCCGACTTTAAAAAGGAAAATAGAGTCGCCACCAATCTTTTTTTAAGTGTGATTGGGTCACCTTATAAAACATTTGGTCTACGAATTTAAGAAAACGAGTTCGGGATTCGGTTACGCACAAGGAAGGATTAGCACCCTCGCAACGCCCAAAATTGGTACCTTATTGATTGATTAATGTCCTAATATCAAAAATTGGAATAGATTTTAAAATACGAATCCTTTAGAAAATGTTTGGATAATTCGAATTGGATATCGAAATTCTCTTGTTCCAAAAAGATGAAATACCACATCCAGCACGTTAGGACACGATGTTTCAAACCCTCGATACCAAGATCATTTCATGATTTCCAAAATTCATGCATTGCAATTTTTAAAAGGGTATTCCCCTATTTGGCCAAACTAAAAAAACCAAAATCCAACACGATTGGGCACAATTCCTCGAATTTCCAAACATGAAATATTACATTATTTAAGAAAACACGGTTAAAATCTCTAAAGGATATTTAGTCATTTGGACGAACTGAAAATCGAAACCCAGCACGATTGGGCACGATTCCTCGAACTTCCAAACACGAAACATTGCCTTTTTTAAAAAATCTTCTTATGAGTTTGGGTAAAAAAAAGTGGTAAAAGAAAAGTCAATGTATCCTTTAGAATAGAAAACTGGTTTAAACATAAAAATGGTCATACTTAGCGAGTAGTGACAAAAATAGAAGCTATATGATACTAAAACCATAGAATAATAATGATAGTAACAAAAAATGCAATAATAATGATAGAATATATTAATAAACAAATAATGGTAAATAAAAAATAATAATAATAATAATAATAAAAGGATAATAAGAAATGAATATAATAAAGTGGTAACAATAAACTAATAATAAGAAATGAATATAATAACAATAACAAAATTAATTATAAATAAAATAACAAAAAAAATGATAGTAATAATAATATTAAAAGAATAATTATAATAGTAAAATAGTAATAATACTAGATTAGTAACCATATGTTAAAAACAGAAAACAGTAAATAGAATGATAATAATGACGAAAATAATAATAAGGAAAAAAAAAATATTAAAAGTAAATGAAACTAATAATAAAAGTAATAGTAAGAAATAGTGTTAGAAATAAAATAATAGTAATAATATTAGAAATAAAAATAATAATGAAAATAGAAATAATAAATAGTAATATAAAAAATAACGATAATAAAAATATAAGGAATATAAGAAATATGATCATATTAACAATAAAATTATAAAAAAATTGATGGTAATAATAAAATAATAAGTATAATAATAAATATTAAAATAATAGTAATAATATTTACATTAATAGTAATAATGATAAGAAATAATAGTAGTAAAAACAATGGTAATAACATTAGAATCAATCGTAATAGTAAGAAAAAATGGTAATAATAATAAATAAATAATAATAACAAAATGAAAACAAGTAAAAATAATAATAATAATAATAAAAATAATACTAGGGGTAATAGTACAGGAATTTCAAATTAATAGATTTTAATAGGTAACTATCAATAATGATTAAAAGGATTAAATTCAAAACAAAAAATAAGTTTTAGGGACAAAACAGAAATAAAATAAGATAAGTGGACCCAGTTGTAACGCGTCCCAAAAGGACGGAGACTAATTATGAAATTATTCCCTGTCCAAAACGCGCCGCATCAATAAGGACCAAAATGAATCAGCAAAAAAAAAATTGGGGCAAATTTAAAAAAATAAAAAAACTAAATTAAAAATAATAAAAATGCGGAAGGGCTAAAGCAAAAAATAGCCCATTTAACTGAAAAACACGTGGATCCCATGATGGCGGGTCGGGTCGCGCGGATTGGGGCCAAAACAACGCCGTTTTGGGCATTTAGGGCCAGCTTTAAAACGACGTCGTTTTGGGGCCCTATAAAAGCCAATTTTTCACCAAAAACAATCATTTTCATAGGTTTTAAAAAAACTCCCCCCTCTCTCTTTTTCTCTGCAGGGCATAGGACTCTGGCGAGAGTCCGGCCGATCGCCGCCGCCGAAGCCGCCGCCGGCCACCGTACACGGTGGCCGGAAATCCAAAAAAAAAGGTGAATTTTTTTTATATTTTATTTTGAAACTCCTATATATAAAAAAATAAAAAGAAAAAAAACTAAAGACGAACAGATTCGAAAACACAAGAATAAAAAAAAATCAAAACCTTTCGTTGTTTTCTTTGCTACTGACTCTGTATATTCGTCAAAAAAAAGTGTGTTTTTCTCTCCTATCTCAAGAATCCTCCTCTTTTACAAATGATTTCTTTCGGCTTTTATAGCCTTTTAGGAAAAATAAAGAACAAAAACTCTAGATTCGTTAGATCTGTTGTACTGTTTCTTTTCCCTCTTTTCTGCAGGTATGGCGATGTGGGCGTGACTCGGGCGTTGGAGGTGACGTGCACGAGCGTGGGACTGTTGGCGGCGGCTAAGTTTCTGCTTTAGGGTTTCTGAAACCCTGAAAATTTTTTAGGCTGTGTTGGGCTTGGGTTAGATTAATTAGGTCTTGGGCCTGCTGTGACAGATTAGTTAATGGGCTGTAATTTTGGGGTCAAAAATTGGGTCGTACAGTATATATATGAACTCTAATTTTGTACAATTATACACATGAAACTCTAATTGTGTTTCAAATATATACTTAAAAATTTAATTTTGATTTAATTATACACATTTAAAGAAATAAATACATCAATTTATTTTTATATTGGATAAATATAATTATTTATGTATGCAATAAATAAACATAAAATGATGATATATCAATAATTGTGTTAATAAATTATAATAATTGGATCGAATCAAAATTTCATGTATAGAATTACACAAAATCAAAGTTTATGTATACAATTGCACATTAAACCATAATTCATGTATAGTTTTAAGATTTCCCAATATTTTTTGGATTGAAACGTATTTTTGACGGATATTTCCTAAAAGTTAATAAATTATGATATACCATCTACAACGAATTTTTTTTTTTTTGTAAATTGTTAAAAATTTAGGAAAAATTCTTGGCAATTGTTTTGAATTTTTATACTTCTTTAAAACTTTTTGAAATTTAGACTTTTTTTTATTTTATTTTTGTCTACCATTAAACTCATTTATTAAAATAACGTGATTTTTTTGTCATATTATATAAAAATAGGATTAATATATGTTTTCGAAAATAACATAATTTAACTTAGCAAATTTAACTTTTAGTATTTGTTCAATACTAAAATTTTAAAATGTAGAAAGTAAATAAACTAAAAATGATCAAATTATAATATAGAAATTAAATATGGCATAATACAATGACTAATAATAAATTTAAACTTTTATTTTATTATTCAAAATATATTAAAGATAATTTTATATTAATATTATATATTTTCATGATTATTTTAAATAACTTTTTTCTTTTGTCAGTCGACTGTAAGAAGAGATGGAATTGGATGTTGCGGTCACCATCATCCCACGAGAGTTGGGATTAGAGATACTCATAGGTAAGCTCAAGTCGGGTTTAAGCTGGGCCCATACAAGATTTTTAGGCCAACTTTTCAAGCTTGCCCCAGTCCGACCTAAAAAATGGTCTTACTTTTTTCTCCAAGCCCAACCCAATTTAATAAGGTAAACTTGGTTCGACTCAACTCGCCCATATTTGATTTTTTGTAGAATAGTTTTTATTTAAAAAAAAGTAAAACATATAATACACTAAATGCACTAAAAATGCTAAAATAAAAATTTTCTAACACATTAAAAATATCTATATTAAAAAACAATACCATAAATATAATAAATGTTTTAGTGTATTAAATATAATTTTTAAAATTTTATATTTTGGGTTAGGTTATTTAGTTGGGTAATTTTTTTTTGGGTTTTGAATAGTAAGTTTAATTGTTATGGGTTAGTGATTTAATATAAATATAAATATATATAATTATTATTTAACATATATAATTAATATTGTCGAAACCATTTTTTTGTTTGAAAAACGGGCCGACTTTAGAAGAAAAATGGAGTCGCCACCAATCTTTTTTGAAGTGCGATTGGGCCACTTTAGAAAACATTTTGGTCTACGAATTTTAAGAAAACGGGTCCGGGAGTCGGTTACGCGCGAGGAAGGATTAGCACCCTCGCAACGCCCAAAATTGGTACCTTATCGATTGATTAATGTCCTTAATGTCGAAAATTAGAAAAGATTTTAAAGTATGAATCTTTAAAGAATATTTGGATAACTCGAATTGGATATCGAAACTCTCTTGTTCCGAAAAGCCAAAATACCATATCCAGCACGATAGGACACGGTGTTTCAAACCCTCGATACCAAGATCATTTCATGATTTCCAAAATTCATGTGTTGCAATTTTGAAAAGGGTATTTCACTATTTGGCCAAACTAAAAATCGAAACCCAACACGATTGGGCACGATTCCTTGAATTTCCAATCATGAAATATTGCCTTTATTTCAGAAAATCCGGTCAAAATCTCTGAAGGATGTTTGGTCGTTTGGACGAATAGAAAATCGAGACCCAGAACGATTGGGCACGAATCTCTTGGCCTTCCAAACACGAAACATTGCCTTATTTTCAAAAAATACGATCAAAATCTTTAAAGGATATTTAGTGATCTAGACGAACGGAAAATCGAAGCCCAGCACGATTGGGCACGATTTCCCGAACTTCCAAACACACAAAATTACCTTTGTGAAACCCTTTTTTATGAATTTTTGGGGAAAAAAAAAGGTAAATGATAGCAAAAACAAAAAATGGTAAAAGGCAATTCGAAATCATCGATCTATATGAAATGATGGGAACAAGGATAAATAAACCATAATAGTAAAAAAAAACACTAATAAAAATAGCAATGATGATGTTGATAGTAAAAAAATAAAAGTAATAATAACCCTAGTAATAAGAATGAAAATAATAGACCTAATAATAAATAATAAGTAATAATAATATGTATATATGAATACGTAAAAATTGAAATACTAAATATATAAAATAGTTAAAAGAGGTAAAATATCTATATATAAAAAATAGGTAAAATATATATATAGTTTAAAATTAATAGTAAATATATATGATAAATATAATAGTAAAATACTAGTACCCATATTGAAAAATAGAAATAATAACAGATATAATATAATAAAATATAAAATAAAAGTAATAAATATAAAATATTAGTAATACAATAATATAATGATAAATATAATAATAAATACAGTATAGTAATAATAATATATACGTAGAATAAAATATAGTGGCAATAACAAAAATAAATAATAATAATAATATTAAAAATGATAACAATAATAAAATAATGAAAATAATCGAAAAATAATAAAAGAAAATGAGAAAAAGGACAAAATTAAACTTCAAAATTAAACTTCGGGCAAATCTAAAAATAAATAAAAGAAAAGGGACCGAATTAAACACGCGCGCAATAGGGGGAGGAGCCAAAGCGCAATTATCCCACAATCCCTAACGCAGCATTTAAAACGCGGACCAAATTGAATCAAAAACCGAAACTCTGGGGCGAATTTAAACAATAAAGAAAACTGCAGGGGGATGTAATCAAAACAAGGGCGCAAAGGGAAGGACCAACCGCGCAATTTACCCATTTAGGGTAAAATTGCGCGGATCCACCCGTGGATCGGGTCACTCGCGTGGGGCACCAACCCCATCTTCAAACGGCGCCATTTAACCCACGTTTTAAAACCCCTAAAAAACACTTTCCTTCATTCTTACCCTCAGCTTCATTTTTTTTTTAGGGTTTCAGCCCATTTTCTTTGATTCCCCTTTTCTGTGTCGAAACAAAACTAGGAGCCCCCCATGTGCGCATCGACGGCGGCGGTCAAGGGAGCCCGGTGAGTCCCTTTTTTTCCCCTTCCTTTTTTTAAAAAAAAACTTTGTTTGTTTTTTTAAAATCAGTGGAACTAACCGGTGAAAATCAGAAAGGTTTTTTAACACCCTTTCCTCCTATTTTCACATACAACAAAAAGAAAAAGAAAAAAAACGAATCGAAATGGATCTGAAATTCGAAAAGAATCAAAATAGGAAGTCACCTTCAAAAATTGCTTTCTGATTTCTCTTTTTTTTTTTACTTGTGTTTGGGTATGTAGCAATTGCGTATACTGCATTTTTCTATTAAAAAAAAACTGTCCCTTTTACATTATTTCGAAGGCTTTTATAGCCTTTTGGGTAGATTAAAACAACTAGAACTTTAGTCTGCCTATCTGTTATGCTGTTGTGCTGTTGTGTTCCCTTTTTCTCGCAGGTACGTGTGCACGAACTGGTGTTGGAGTTGCGCACGTTGCGGAGGGGTCTTGCGGCGTTGGGCATTAGGGTTTCCCGACCCTTTTTTATTTTGGGCCTTTCGGGCTGTGATTTTGGATTTTTGATTTGGGCCCCGATCTTGAAATTGGGCCTTACAGCTGCCCCTCTTTGCTCATTGTCGTGTAACGAGAATAGAGCAAAGACTTTAAAAGGACCAATTTTGCCCCATCTAGTTGAATGATATTTAGGTAGCTTCATTCCATCCACGGTATCTTCAGGGGTATAAGAATTTTGTTCCGATCTGCTCCGCTACCACTTAGTGGAAATAAGCTCTATTATCTTGATCTGCTCCCACTCCCTGCAGTGGAGATAATATCTCTATTGCTTTCGATCCGCTTCTACTCTCCGCTTTCAAGAGAGATAAGATCTGTTATCTCTTTAGCCTGTTACCCTACTGCTTAGGGAATTAAGGCTCATTGTTTTCGATCTGTTCCACTCCTGCTCAGTGGGATAAGATCTACTATTTCCAGCCTGTTACCCTACTGCTTAGGGAATTAAGGCTCATCGTCTTCGATCTGTTCCACTCCTGCTCAGTGGGATAAGATCTGCTATTTTCGGCCTGTTACCCTACTGCTTAGGGAATTAAGGCTCATCGTCTTCGATCTGTTCCACTCCTGCTCAGTGGGATAAGATCTGCTATTTTCGGCCTGTTACCCTACTGCTTAGGGAATTAAGGCTCATCGTCTTCGATCTGTTCCACTCCTGCTCAGTGGGATAAGATCTGTAATTTTCAACCTGTTACCCTACTGCTTAGGGAATTAAGGCTCAATGTTTTCGACCTGTTCCACTCCTGCTCATTGGGATAAGGTCTATAATCTTCAGACCATTACCCTACTACTTAGGGAATTAAGGCTCAACGTCTTCGATCTTTTCCACTCCTGCTCAGTGGGATAAGATTTGTAATCTCCATCCTGTTACCCTACTGCTTAGGGAATTAAGGCTCATCGTTTTCGATCTGTTCAACTCATGCTCAGTGGGATAAGATCTGTAATTTTCAGCATGCTCCCTTGCTATCTTCGGAAGACAAGGCCATTGGTCTAAATCTGCTCCATTGCCGATACATGGAGATAAGATTCGCCAAAATCTGTAATTCTGATCAATTTTGCTACATTGTCCTCTGGGGAACCTACCTGTAGAATTGATTTCATGGGGTCTATGCTTATGCCAAATGATTAGGATGTCATGAAAAATGCTCCTAACCATATGTATTATGAATGTTATGAATGAATGCAAAATGTCATGAGAATGATTCATTTTTAACACTTGGGCTGTCATTGCTTGCTATCTATTAAGGTGATATCCCTGACGTATGTCTTCTTTGTTCAGCTAATACTTCTAACAGAGAATCTGAAGATGTCGTCACTGTTTAGTCTCTTATCTTAAGTGCTCCGAGCCCCTTAAGCCTGGTTAGTTCTAAATAATTGTCCTATTTCGGATTCTTGTATTATTTAGAGACTTTCAGAGTAATACGCAAGACTTCTTTTGTGAAAGCATTATTAGTCCACTAATCGTTATTTCAATACAAAATGCTTGAAAGAGATCATAACAATGGACAAGAAAGAGATTAATTAGGAGCATAGCTCGAAACAAATAAATTAAGCAAATAAGGCAAATGCAATCAAGAAGGAAATTCATTGGTAGTGTATTTTGGAACGGGAAAATTTAGAATGGGTAAGATGGAAACTAGGTGCCCCAGATATCGCAGCTTGAGCTTCTCTGTTCAAACTTCTTGAGGACCATTTTAAGCTCAACATATGTTTAGGGGATCCGGAGTACTTTGTCGATGCCCCAAGCCGTAACAAACTTCCTTATTGTTAATTCAAGCGTAGCAAGACTACTGTATGCCCCATCACGATTTGATCATAATTTGAGCCGCCTTTTTCGGGTTTTCAACTCAAAGCCCCTTTTGTCTCAAAGCATCCTTTGCGGGTTTTCACCTTGGCCTCTCCGGTTTTTTTTTGCGGAAAGCCTCAAAGCGCCCTTTGCGAGTTTTTGCCTTGGCCTATTTCACCGTGTTTCTTGACTGAGTCTGCATTAATTGGATTTGGCAGACTTTTACCGTCCATCTCGACTAGTATCAATGCTTCTCCAGAAAAGGCCTTCTTTTTAAAACATAAGGTCCTTCCCAATTCGGCACCCACTTTTCTCTGAAGTCCCCTTTTGCATGAGAATGATCTTTTTTTACCATCATGAGATTCTCTTGGGTGAACCTTTTTGTCATAAACTTGTATCATCCATTTTTGGTGCGTTCGACCATGATGAATACTTTCAATCCAGTTTACTGGAGACATTCTGCTTCATCAATTTCTTAATTCAATCCAAGCTCATAGAAGAGGAATCTCCACTTCCAAAAATTGTTTCCCTTTCATAAACTAAGGTGTTGCTCCAACGAAGGTCTTGGCCAACACTCGAGAAGCAAATGGGGTAAATGGTAGCTTCTCTATGCCAATATTTACAAGTCTCAATCATCTTTAAAAAATCTTTTTGGATGTTCCTTTTTTTTGTACTGATATGGCGTTTGATCTTTGAACAGACTATCAACTTTGACATTATGTTAAACATGTAACTTTGGCATATGAAGTGACCTCCACCCTCTTAGTGAAGTAATTGACAACCACAAAGATGACGATGTCTGTTAGAAGCTTTTGACTAGATCGTCCCCGTAACATCTATGCCTCACGTATAGGAAAGAGTGGAGGAAGCACCTGAGTCTTGTCTTCCTTTATTTGGCATTTATGGCATAACTAATGCAATCTCATTTTCATGGTAGACCAGCAGTACTCGAACCTTATGATCGGCCTGGCTATCGGAAAACTGTTAGCATGTGCTTTTTCGAACACTCCATAGCCTTCTTGTGCCTAGGCATATCTTGATGCAATCATGCAAAGACATCTTTGAATTCTTGGAACAACTCAATGACATCTTGCTTTGTTTCTGTGGTGGGCAAGGCTTCGATCTTTACTCCTTTCCCAGAGTCGCAATGTTCACTGACCCTTTGTGTGGTAGAGTCTATTTTCATTTTGTTCTACCATCCTTAACAAATCAAAAGATAAGTTACAATCTCTGACATCTTCAAAATCCTCGGATCTTTTTAGACTCATATTTCACTCAAAAGGGAGTCATTAACAGCGTTGCTCATGTCTTGATATCTAGGTACCTATTGTAGGTACGAAGGCAAATTCCAAAGAATAAATGATTCTAAGGATGATTATTTATATGGTATGATTATGAATGAAATGAGAGGGTAAAGAGATATTTACTCAGCATGAAACATAAAAATGCACTTTTTATTGAAAATAAAGATGTTTGAACATGAGCCTATTTCACAAAAGATTCTTATTGTTTCTAGGCTTAAAACAACAAGTGTGTTTTGAACATTACTCTTTGTTAGCTTTAAAAACTACAGGAGTTTCCTTCACAGTCCAGTTATTCAGAACACTTTCAGGCTCGTAGGGGCGAATGCCCCCTAGGTTTCCTTCATTCGATCCCTCTTCAAATACGGCATTGAGTCTCACAGTTTTTAACATGTCTTCAGCTGTTTCTTCATTCATCATTCCCGGTTCAGGAGGGATAATTCTTTCTGATATGAATGCCTTGGATATATAGGGAAAATTCATTGATCCCCATTTGACTTCGGCGTCCTTCTCTACCGACTCTCCTCCTATGGTACACACGTTTTCTCCTTTAGAAGAGTCAAAGAACTCCAGCTCTTTATTATTCATTAACCATTGTACTAGGGCTCTGAATTCGTTGCACTGCTGGATCTCATGGTCTTCCTTGTTATGTAACTCACAGTAGTTCCTTGCATCTCGGGATTTGCTCCCCAACTCTTGCGGAACTAGACCTCTTTTCTGCATTTCCTTCCAAACCTCTCTCAATGGGGTTTTTACCTCCGCAACATTTCGTTTGATTCTCCTCCCCATGTACTCGACTATCGCGTTTAACCCTTTCTCGGTATGACTGGGTAACAGATTTCCTACACCTGGTGCGTCGTCGAATCTCACAACACCCGCCTTAATAAGCCTTTCAACTAGCCTTTTGAAAGGGAAGCAATTCTCTATCGGGTGCCCCACTATCCCCGCATGGTATTCACATTGAGTGCTTACGTCGTACCATTTTGGATATGGGGATTGCAATGGTTTTGAGTAGCAAGGGGATACGACGTGCGCATCGAATATAGTTTTATACAACTCCCAATACGTCACAGGTATGGGAGTAAACTGGAATTTCTCAGTCTTCTATCTCGTGTTGGGCTCTTGTCTTAGTGGGGCCTGCTGGCCCGCAGTTACCGCTCTTGGTTGATTAACAGTAATGGGTTTAGGATAACCCGAGCTTACATTACCCACTTCACTCTCTATTTTCTTTGGAGCCGATCTTCTCATGCTCTCTCCAGCTTCTATTTTCCCACACCTTATCGCGTTCTCTATCATTTCGCCGGACATCACTATGTCTGCGAAACTCTTAGTCGCGCTCCCCAACATATGATTGATAAAAGGTACTTTCAAGGTATTTATGAAGAGTATGATCATTTCTTTTTCTAGTAGTGGTGGCTGAACCTGTGTAGCGACCTCCCTCCACCTTTGGGCGTATTTCCTGAAACTCTCGCCTGACTTCTTCTCCATGTTTTGCAACGTGATCCTGTCAGGCGCTATATCAGTCACATGGCCGTAATGCTTCATGAAGGCCTGTGCCAAATCTTTCCACGATTTGATTTGAGTACAACTCAGCTGATTGTACCATTTTGCTGCAGCCCCAATCAAGCTATCCTGGAAACAGTGGATCAACAACTGGTCTTTGTTGACATATCCCATTATTCTCCGACAAAACATTGTAATATGGGCCTCAGGACAGCTGGTCCCGTTGTACTTTTCAAACTCCGGCATCTTAGACTTCGGATGAAGTACCAGATCTGGGACTAGACTCAGCTTCTTAGCATCCACCTCGCACTGGTAATCAGCACTTTCCAATGCTTTGAACTTTTCCTTCTAACCATTTGCATCGATCTTCAAACTCTTTTGGGAGATCCGCCTTTGCTTTTTCCTCCTCTGCGGCATCACTGAAATCAGGAACCATCGATTTAGCCAAATTTTCTCTAGGGTTGGAGCTCGAGCCTGTCGGGAAGTTTGCCGGTACTAAGGCACCGAATTGATACTGAGGTCTGATGTTGACAGACACTCTTGGCAGTTGGACTTGGGAATTTACCGGGGCTGAGCCTGGAGGATAAGCAGAATTTTCATTTTCATCTCCAGCATCGACCATAGGGCCCTTTCCTTTGTCTTGCCCTCCAGTCAACAATTGTGTCAACTGGCTCATCATGCTTCTCTGGGATTCCATCATTTGATCCCTCATGTCCTGTTGGATCTTAGCCAACTGTTCCTGCAATTGGTCTTGCATTTCCTTCTGCATCTGCTCTAACTTTTCCATCCTTTGATCCATTGCTTTCGTTTTCCTTCGAGTATAGTAGCGATGTTCCAGGATAACTATAATACTACCTCTAGTTAATAGGGTTCTTTTGTGATATTTTAATGCACATGATGCGATGCAATGCAAATGTATGATATGAATGCAAAAATAAAAGGCATCGATTCTGGTCCAATTTCTCTTAGAAAACTTATTTAAAAAATAAAATCCTTTACATAAAACAAAGTCACATATACGACCTAGCCCTTATGCCCAGAACTTTAACTTTCTTGAGAAGCGAAGCTAGCTCTCGACCCCGATCGGACTCTGATTCATAGACTACACTTAATACATCGGCTTGAACCGCTAAAGTTTGTAAATGATCAGCCACTTTTCGTATCTCAGCCACGACTTCGCCCATGACGTAATCTCTTTCTCTGACCTGGTCTTGCGATCGCTGTAGCTGTTCTTCCCATCGCCCACGTTCTGCCTCCAATAATTGCATTCGTAGTTCTCTAGTTTGTAGTGCTATTTCAAACTCTCCCACATTTCTTTTCAAGTCTTCAATCTCGCCCAGGCTTGTTTCTAGCTTCCTCGTAGAGTTGCGGCTTCGACACAATGCCTTATCTAATTCTGATACTCAAGCTCTTAATATCTCATTTTCGCCTTGGTTCTCACACACGGTCTTTTTCAGAGTATCCTTCTGTGTTTGAGCTTCATGGAACCTCTTCTTCCAGTGATCAACCTTAGTTTTCTCTTCTTGAAGTTCTTGACGCCATTGTTCTGAGGTTTTACCCAACCCAGCAGCCCTCATCGATAAGTGCAACTTTTTATAATCGATCTTCAAGCTATCCAAATCCTCTTCGGCTTTTCTTTTCCCTTTCCTCAATGTCTTAGCCTCTAATTTCTGGACATCAATATATAACCTCAAGTGCACCTTTTCTTCTTCCAGTTGTTCTATTTTCTTCCCTAACTCTGAATTTTTACTTTCAAAGTCTTGCTTCAGGATTTCCAACTCGAAAGGGACTACTTGCAGGTATTCTTCTATCGGTCGAGCACTATCTTGTGTCGGTCTAGGGATATTATCATTGATTCTCTTTCTCTGCCATGCGTTATATTCGAGGGTTGCCATTGGGCCTACAGAAACTCTCTTCATTCGGTGAATCTGCTTCCAAGCCTCAGAAACTTCTCGAACTCTCTTCTTATAATTATTCCCCCTATACGAGAATTCAAACTGAGCTAGCCCATGCGTCGACGGTAAAAACTGCCTTGACCTATATTGCCTTAGCACTAGCAAAGGAGCATACCCAACGGCTCCCCAAATTCCTAGCAGAGGAACCCAATCATAACTCTCACATCAGTAGAGAATTTCGTCAGGAATGAATCAATGAGCTCTCCATTCAACGTCCTTTTCCTGGAGGTTCTGAAGAAGTACGATCCAGCTTTCTTCTGATATGTCATCCCTTCTGGGCGTAGCTGCCAACTCCTTTAACGGGGAGTAATTCTCAGAAAAAACCCGATAAAAAACTCTGTCTACTTTCCAGAAATGGCTTTGGAATCAAACCAACAATAGCTGCGTGCATCCCATGAATCTACCTTCACCTGCCCCCCGACATGCGTTCAAAGATCTAAATGTTTCGGCAAGAATCGCTGGTACTGGCGTAACCCCCTTGTCAAGTCGATCGAATAGGTCGGTAACCGCTTCATCTATATGTATCAGAGCTTTGGGGAAAATTACCAAGCCGTAGATACTTAAGGCGAACATGTCAACTTTCCTCTTGGTATCTGGATGTGCCACAATCAGCTCCCTCAAGCTCACCCAAGGAATGTATTTCCCTTCACCTTTTTGCTGAATTCGTGTCATGACCCACTGTTCACTCATCCCAGTGATACTCATCAGTTTCTTTACAAAAGTCGATGCATTAGCGGCCCTGAAATAAACTTTGTCAACCTGAACCCTTTGGCTACGAAGCAAAGCCGTGTACTCTTCCACAGTTGGCACCAAGTCTACCTCCCCAAACGTGAAAAAACTATACGCAGGATTCCAATATTGAGTCATAGCCCGAAACAAGTGTTTATCCACTCTGATGTCAAGTAAGTAGGGTAGATCACTATAATTATGGTAGAAAAGCTGCTTAGTTCCTTCATCCCAACGGGCCCATATATCTCTTAATTCTTGGAGCTCATTCTGTGTTACACTGATACGAGTGAAGTCCCATAACTCCGATGTATATCCCTCGGCTAGACTATCCCCCTTCTCAAGTTGTGTCTTCTCTGACCATATACGCACGGCCGCATTATCCTCTACTTTATCAATGAATTCGTTCTCCATAACAAACCTTCTAATTCAGTAATCAAAACAGGGATCGACACCTTTTATGTATGAAATGACATGCAAACATGGCCAAAATAAAACAGGTTAGTTACGCATAATAGTAACCAAAGTAAGTGAAAAAAAATGTCAAATCACTAGATGGGTAACCACTAAGGTTTAGCATGGCTCTACCTAGGGTGGGCTCTTAGGGTTTCTATATGTGGTTTAGTTCTAAAGGAAGGGTACCTGAACCAGCAGATTCCTCAATCCTCACCCATTATAGGCTCATACGGATCGAGTTCAGTTCAGGGGAATACATTTCCCTATGGCCATGCGGAGGTGAAAACCTCACGGAACCATAAGTACGGATGTATCCCGGAAGCAGTCCCCTAGCCCATGCGGAGGTGAAAACCTCACGAAGGCATAGCTTCTCGCTCCCACTTAAAGGGTGTGGCCACAACGGTCATGCAATATGAATGCAGAAATATCCTATGGGTCTCAAACCACAACAAACATATGACGCAACACAAACTCATGCAATGAAAGAAACGAAATTAAAACATTTTATTTTCGATAAAAGGACATTAATCAATCAATTTTATGGCTTGACTCTCTTATTGGTCCCCAGTGGAGTCGCCAAGTTGTCGAAACCATTTTTTTGTTTGAAAAACGAGCCGACTTTAGAAGGAAAATGGAGTCGCCACCAATCTTTTTTGAAGTGCGATTGGGCCACTTTAGAAAATGTTTTGGTCTACGAATTTTAAGAAAACGGGTCCGGGAGTCGGTTACGCGCGAGGAAGGATTAGCACCCTCGCAACGCCCAAAATTGGTACCTTATTGATTGATTAATGTCCTTAATGTCGAAAATTAGAAAAGATTTTAAAGTATGAATCTTTAAAGAATATTTGGATAACTCGAATTGGATATCGAAACTCTCTTGTTCCGAAAAGACGAAATACCACATCCAGCACGATAGGACACGATGTTTCAAACCCTCGATGCCAAGATCATTTTATGATTTCCAAAATTCATGTGTTGCAATTTTGAAAAGGGTATTTCACTATTTGGCCAAACTAAAAATCGAAACCCAGCACAATTGGGCACGATTCCTTGAATTTCCAATCATGAAATATTGCCTTTATTTCAGAAAATCCGGTCAAAATCTCTGAAGGATGTTTGGTCGTTTGGACGAATAGAAAATCGAGACCCAGCACGATTGGGCACGAATCTCTTGGCCTTCCAAGCATGAAACATTGCCTTATTTTCAAAAAACACGATCAAAATCTTTAAAGGATATTTAGTGATCTAGACGAACGAAAAATCGAAGCCCAGCACGATTGGGCACGATTTCTCAAACTTCCAAACACACAAAATTACCTTTATGAAACCCCTTTTTATGAATTTTTGGGAAAAAAAGGTAAATGATAGCAAAAACAAAAAATGGTAAAAGGCAATTCGAAATCATCGATCTATATGAAATGATGGGAACAAGGATAAATAAACCATAATAGTAAAAAAAAACACTAATAAAAATAGCAATGATGATGTTGATAGTAAAAAAATAAAAGTAATAATAACCCTAGTAATAAGAATGAAAATAATAAACCTAATAATAAATAATAAGTAATAATAATATGTATATATGAATACGTAAAAATTGAAATACTAAATATATAAAATAGCTAAAAGAGGTAAAATATCTATATATAAAAAATAGGTAAAAAATATATATAGTTTAAAATTAATAGTAAATATATATGATAAATATAATAGTAAAATACTAGTACCCATATTGAAAAATAGAAATAATAGCAGATATAATAGCATGTAATAAAATATAAAATAAAAGTAATAAATATATAATATTAGTAATACAATAATATAACGATAAATATAATAATAATAAATACAGTATAGTAATAATAATATATACGTAGAATAAAATATAGTGGCAATAACAAAAATAAATAATAATAATAATAATATTAAAAATGATAACAATAATAAAATAATGACAATAATCGAAAAATAATAAAAGAAAATGAGAAAAAGGACAAAATTAAACTTCAAAATTAAACTTCGGGCAAATCTGAAAATAAATAAAAGAAAAGGGACCGAATTAAACACGCGCGCATTAGGGGGAGGAGCCAAAGCGAAATTATCCCACAATCCCTAACGCAGCATTTAAAACGCGGACCAAATTGAATCAAAAACCGAAACTCTGGGGCAAATTTAAACAATAAAGAAAACTGCAGGGGGATGTAATCAAAACAAGGGCGCAAAGGGAAGGACCAACCGCGAATTTACCCATTTAGGGTAAAATTGCGCGGATCCACCCGTGGATCGGGTCACTCGCGCGGGGCACCAACCCCATCTTCAAACGGCGCCATTTAACCCACGTTTTAAAACCCCTAAAAAACACTTTCCTTCATTCTTACCCTCTGCTTCATTTTTTCTTTTTTAGGGTTTCGGCCCCTTTTCTTTGATTCCCTTTTTCTGTGTCGAAACAAAACCAGGAGCCCCCCCCATGCGCGCATCGACGGCGGCGGTCAAGGGAGCCCGGTGAGTCCCTTTCGTTCCCCTTCCTTTTTTTTTAAAAAAAAACTTTGTTTGTTTTTCGAAAATCAGTGGAACTAACCGGTGAAAATCAGAAAGGTTTTTTAACACCCTTCCTCCTATTTTCACATACAACAAAAAGAAAAAGAAAAAAAACGAATCGAAATGAATCTGAAATTCGAAAAGAATCAAAATTGGAAGTCACCTTCAAAAATTGCTTTCTGATTTCTCTTTTTTTTTTTTTTTGACTTGTGTTTGGGTATGTAGCAATTGCGTATACTTCCTTTTTCTATTAAAACAAACCGTCCCTTTTACATTATTTCGAAGGCTTTTATAGCCTTTTGGGTAGATTAAAACAACTAGAATTCTAGTCTGCCTATCTGTTGTGCTGTTGTGTTCCCTTTTTCTCGCAGGTACGTGTGCACGAGCCGGTGTTGGAGTTGCGCACGTTGCGGAGGGGTCTTGCGGCGTTGGGCATTAGGGTTTCCCGACCCTTTTTGATTTTGGGCCTTTCGGGCTGTGATTTTGGATTTTTGCTTTGGGCCCCGATCTTGAAATTGGGCCTTACAAATATAATTATTTTTAATAATATAATATATTCGAGTCGGGTTGGGTCGGGTATAGAAAACGGGTCTTAAATTTTACCCAAACTCATTTTTCGAGTCTCGTATTTTTGTTTAAACTCTCTCATTTTCCGAGTAGGTGGCTCTACCAATGAGTAGGTCTAGTTGGGACTTACTCTTGTAAAATATATTGGTATTCACTCAATTACTAATAAATATTTTTTTTGGTTACCTAATTATAAAAAAATTATAAAATGATCACTCAACTATTAATTTTTTTTTTTAGTCATCCAACTACAAAAAGTTATAAAATGTCACCCAACTATTAAAATTTATCTTTTTGATCACTAATTAATTAGCTAATAACGACAACTTTTAAAATTAATATAATAACAACTTAATCCTTATCATCTATACCTTGTGTATTTTAATTATTTTTCACAGTTTTATTTTTTATAACATTTTCATCTAAAAACAAATTTATTAGCTAATTTCACAAAGGAAACTGGTCTTATGGCACGTCAACCTTTACCCTGCAAAATTAAAAAATGAAAAAGTAGGATGAGAACCAAAATCCAAAAATCAATTAGGGCAAATATAATTGACTTTTGAGTATAATTGTTGGATTTTGATTGTGGTCCAATTGATGCACGTGGAAGACAAAACTATTTTTTTTTTATTGTTCATTAGAAAAGAATTAATTAGAGATAAATTTGAATAGATTTTTCGATAGTTGGATCAAATTACTGGAAAAAAAAATTATTTTATTAAGGGATAAATATTAAAATTATACATTAATTTTAATTTAATGTGTAATTGTATATATAAATTTTAATTTGGTGTAATTATACACGTGAAATTTTAATTGTTGTTCAAATGTATACTTAAAATTTTTAATTTTGATTTAATCATACACATTTAAAGAAATAAATACATCAATTTATTTTTATATTGAATAAATATAATTATTTATGTATATAACATATAAACATAAAATGATGTTATATCAATAATTGTGTTAATAATTTACAATAATTGGATCAAATTAAAATTTCATGTATAAAATTATATAAAATCAAAGTTCATGTATACAATTACACATTAAATCATAGTTCATATATAGTTTTGATATTTATCCCTTTTATTGAAAATTAAATTTAATTAAGATAGTGTTTGGTATGATAAAAAGTGATAATTTTTCTAGAATTTAATCAGTTAGAAAGTAATTCTAATATTATGTATGTCAGTTTTTTTTTAACTTTCTTTAAAATCTAACTTTTCATTGAGAATTACTTTTTCATAAACATAGCAATATAATTTCCACGATAAAAGGTGGGAAAGTTACTTTCCCATATAGGTTAGAAAGTTTACGATCCATGTTCGGGGTTCATGGGCTGTCCCTCTTAACAATATTGTCTCCAAGGTTCGAACCTATGTCTCCCATTGAGAATGCAATGTGCCTTGCTATTGCATCCAATATTTATTGGTAATAAATTTTATTGTAAAATATCAAATACATGAATATTATTTTTATTTAATAAGAGTAAATTTTTAAATTATCATTACATTCTCAAGAAGGTATTTAGTGAATCAAGCATGATAATGCAACTTTCCAAGGATTTTAATCAACACTTTTTTATGTATACCAAACTTTGCAAAGTAACTTTAATGGCAATCACATTCCTAGTAATCACATTTCAAGGAATCACATTCTACCAGAATCATAACATGGGAAAGCATCAAACGCTACCTAATTTTAAACTCGTAGAACACACGGAAATATGATTAAACATACGAAGTTGAGTTAATTGCACTAGACATCCTTAAATTATTACATTCATTTTAAACCGCTCCTCAAACTTTAAAATGCTCTAATTACATCCAAAACTATTGTCGTTATATAAACCCGATCCTTCTATTATTGAAACCATTAATTTAACCATTAAATGTCATGTAAAATATTATGTGACATAATTTAAAATAAAAAATTTAAAGAATAGTAAAATGTTATTGCATAACTTATAAATTTAAAAATTAAAAATAAAGTAAAATTGGGAAAAGAGAGAGTGAATAATAATTTTTGTAAAAACTTCAGAAACATCAAAACTAGAATTTTTATATCTATTTTTACAATATTCTTTTTTTTTCAAACTTTTATTTTAAATTATGTTACATAAGATCTGATATCTTATTTAATGGTTGAATTAACGATTTTAGTAACAGAAAGACCTTATTGATAAAAGGTTAATAAATTGAAGATGTAATTAGAATGTTCTAAAGTTTGAAAAACAATTTATAATGAATATCATACTTTATAGATGTTTAATGCAATTAACTCGGAAATATTCAATAGGTAAGTATTAACTTTATATAAAGAAAAATTGTATATATATAGAATAAACATAACTTTAATACTATAAAAAATAAGTAATTATAACATAATTATATTTTATTTTCCCTAATATATTGCTTATTTAAAATATAAATAAGGTCTTATAAAGTTTTTATTAAAAAACTAGTTTTTAAAAATATTTCATAAACTTTCAAATTTAAATTCAATAATATATGATGTATTGAATGTAGTGCTGACAAATAGTTTGAGGCATGTTGCTCATTATTCTTAAAAATATTTCGTCGTATAGGTATTCCTTAGGATTCAACGAGCTTTTTCATTATAAAACGGGGTAGGAATCAATAATAGATTATAATAAAAAAAATTAAACTTTAGAGATAAAATTTAATCAAATAAATGTAAAGTGGTAAACTTTAAAATAGAGTTAAAGCATAGTGGTAAATTTACTTTTAATTTATAAGCACAATAATTAATATTAATTAAAGTGAAATGTAGTGACAATTTTCAATTTCACCTAAAATATAGTAATAATTTTGCACATAAAAATGTACTTTATAAAATTATACTTTTAAAATTTAGTGGTAAATTTAAAAAAAAATTACAATATATTTTATTAATACATACAACTAATTCGTACATCGCATGAATAAAAAAATCTATATATTATATTATAAGGTATTATGCTCCCAATTGACGTGGACGACATAATTTTTTTGTCACATGGATTATTCATATTTTAAGTTAGTTAATGATTTTTATTTTTTTAATTAAAAAAAGAATTCCATATAAGTGATAAGGCCACAAAATAAAATGTGATAAGATTAACTATTAAAAAATTCCTCATTCTCCTTAAAAATATTTATATTTACAAAATAAATGTTTTTTTTTAATATATGTGATAATTCAAAATAAAAAAGGCATAATATCAAAAATAGCCCTTGACATTTGATTGTTTGGTCACTTTGGCATTTTATGTTTTTTTTAGAGCACTTTAACACCTAACGTTTTATTTCTTATCAAATTGGTTTATTTTGACAGACATGTTGACCTGGCCGTTAGTTGACTAACGGTCATGACAATCCAAATATAATTAAATGTTAATGTGATATCATTTTATCTTATATACTACATAGATTTTAAAATTTTTAAAATTATTTTAAAATCATCATCATCATCATTGTTTCTTCTTCTCCATTGTTTCTCTCCATCGTTCATCATCATCATCATCACCGTCTCCATTGTGAAGCCTCCAGCATACCTATTCCCTAGATCTAATGGCTTTAAATCCTGCAACATCGAAGCATGTTTCCCAACAGAATACCTGCAACAAAAATAAGTTACAACCCCCAAATTCAAAGATCCAAAACATATATTTTCACCAAATATGATGGCTTAAAATCATATGTTTCATCGTAGTGATCAAATCTTCAGTAAGATTTACCGGCGGACTCAACAACTTAAATTGTTCACAAAACTTCATGTGTCGAACCAACGCTTCGTTGATTGTAATAATATCTTCCGACAACGACGACCTAATCCTCTCATCTTTCACCGCCTCCGAATAAAGCCCACAAAGTCATTGCCCTTCAAATTTTTCACGTACACGAGCAATGTATGTCGGCGTACACTCCTCTGTTAGCCCACAACAATCGCACTCAGCGAACTCAACTTTGATTTGGTTGTTTTTGTTTTTAAAAGGCTCTATTATCTTCGTCGATATTGAAGCTCACCTTGCAAAAAACTAAAAAAACTCGAACTTGTCGTAATCAAGCAAATGTGTTTTTGATTTTGATTCAAACCCAGATGAGGAAATTTGTTTTATCTCTCCTTTTCCCACTCCCTTTCTTGGAATCTTTCTTGAACGACAACAACGAACATATGAAGATGAAGTGAATATTTCATACACATTTTAGAGCCGAAATTGGCTCGTACTATCAACAGAAGCTACGGATGAGGCACCAGCAAGATAAGGGAAATGCAAGAGAGGTTCCTAGCCATAAAGGGCTTCATAAGGGGTGCACCGAATGGAAGAATGGTAAGTGGTATTATACCACCATTCTGCCAAGGGCAACCAAGAAAACCAAGCCGATGGTGTCTCGTCGGTCATACAACGCAAGTAAGTTTCCAAACATTTGTTTAAGATCTCCGTTTGACCATCAGTTTGAGGATGGTAGGCGGTGGACATTCTCAACTTGACTCCCAAATGCCGAAAGAGATCCTGCCAAAAATTACTCAAGAAAATTTTATCCCTGTCCGAAACGATGGCTTCAGAGGCACCATGCAATTTATAAACATGGTAAAGGAATTCTTAAGCTACCAGAGAAGCAGTATAAGGATGATGTAAGGGAAGGAAATGACCATATTTGGTCAACCTATCAATCACCACCAGGATCGTAGATTTTCCATGAGAGGGTGGAAGTCCTTCAATAAAATCCATGCTAATGACGGCCCACGCTCGCTCCGGAATAGGTAATGGTTGCAACAATCCGGGAGAAGCTGAGTTATCGGGTTTACATCGCTGACAAGTGACGTATTCCCGCACCCAACGTTTGACATCGAATGAAAGGCCCTTCCAATACAATAGAGTGGAAATGCGATGACGCGTGGCGTGTATCCCAAAATGACCACCCAAGGCACTCTCATGAAAAAAGAGAAAAGATTTGTTTGCGAAGTGCAATATCTTTGCCCACCACGATCTTACCCCGACGCCGGAGGAAGGTACCATGCCATGAATACTTGGAATGCAAATGAGGATGCTTCTGAACATCCCTGCATAGCTGAGAAAGTTTGGTATCATCAGCATAAGAAGCTAGAATGCGGGTCCATACCTCAGACCAAGGAGTGTCGAGACTCGCGGAACATTGAAGTAACTGAGGGGCTAGCTCGGTGGTACGTCTGGACAATGCATCTGCCACAACATTTTGGGTTCCCTTGCGATAAACGATCAAGTAGTCATATCCCAGCATATTCGCAACCCATTTTTGCTGGTATGGCATAACTGCTTGCTGCTCTGACAGAAACTTAAGACTTTGATGGTCAGTCTTAATATAAAAGTGCCGACCCACAAGGTAGGAATGCCATTTCTTAACTGCGAGCAAGACCGCTAGCATTTCCTTGTCATAAATGGATAAGGTCTGGTACTTGACACCCAATACTTTGCTAAAATAGGCTACTGGCCGACCCTTTTGTTGCAAAACGGCACCCACCCCATAACCACTCGTATCGGTTTCCATATAAAATGGCTCTTGGAAATTGGGCAACACAAGGACAGGTGCTTGACAGATAGTAGTTTTAAGGGTATCAAAGGCATGTTGCTCCACAGGTGTCCATTGCCAACTAACCTCCTTCTTTAATAATGTTGCTAAGGGCTTTGCCACAATCCCATAATTCTTGATGAAACGTCTGTAATAGCCAGAGAGCCCCAGAAATCCACGCAACTCCTTCACCGATTTAGGGGAATACCAATCCACAACCGTAGCTACTTTAGAACGGTCCATGCTAACGACCCCATGAGCAATAACATGCCCCAAGTATTCAACTTGAGTGGCCCCAAATATGTATTTCGAATGATTAGCATATAACTGATTGGACCGTAGGACTTGAAGAACCTCTCTCAAATGAAACAAGTGATCCGACCACTCTTGGGAGAAGACCAATATATCATAAAAAAAAACAAGAACTGATCATCACAGAAATGGTCGAAAGATAACATTCATTAAGGATTAAAAACTTGATGGAGCATTGGTCAAGCCAAATGGCATGACCAAAAACTCATAATGCCCCTCATGAGTTTTGAATGCTATTTTATACACATCCTGTTCACACATTCAGATTTGGTGATACCTTGAACGTAAATCCAGCTTGGAGAAGAATTGTGCCTGTCCGAGTTCATCCAACAATTCTTCAATGATTGGGATGGGAAACCTATCCTTGACGATCAGTTGGTTAAGCTGCCGGTAATCAACACAAAGTCTCCAACTCCCGTCCTTCTTCTTGACCATGATAACGGGAGAAGCAAACGGGCTGTTACTATCGCGAATGATTCCTGCCTGTAACATTTCATGGACAAGCTTCTCGATCTCCGCCTTTTGGACCGTTGGGTATCGATAGGGTCGTACCTTAACGACCTTGGATTCATCAAGCAACAGAATCTTATGGTCCTGTAATCTTTGTGGGGGAAGGCCAGAAGGAGTGCGAAATACATCTTCAAACTCGTCCAATAGTGTGCGCAGATCATCTGCCAGCTGAACTTGCGGCAACACAACCTTAGTCTGTTCACTCGAAGCCAAAAGCATAGGGAAAGGTCCATTCTCAACCAAGCTAAGACATTTGAAGAACTGGGTACTGGGAACCAGTTGGATGGAACCAGGGGTTATCCCACGTAATAGACATTGTTGACCGCCATATTGAAATTGCATTGTCAAGTTAGAGAAATTCCACACAATTTGTCCTAATGACAACAACCATTGTATTCTAAGTACCACATCAAATCTCTTGACACCCAACAATAAAAAATCAGTAGAGAAACAAAAACCCTATGTCTCCCAGGGAATGACCGTACAACACCCTTGAGTCGACAGCTTAACACCATTTGCCACCATAACCTTCAGGGAACAACAAGGCTCAATTGGTAACTTTAATCTTTTGGCCATCTTGTAATCTAAAAAATTATGTGTACTTCCAGAATCAACCAACACCACAACTTTCGTATTATCGATGAGGGCCAAAAACCGCAAGGTATGGTGACCTTGTAGACCTTGGAGAGCATGTAATGATAAAATCGGGTTACCAGGTGACTGTTCCGCTAACTCGAGTTGCTCAGAATAATCCTGCAATTCATCAACAATAGAATCCTTCAACTCAGAACCCAGTTCCCAAGTAGGCTCGATAACTAACTGGAACACTTGGGATTTGGAACATTTATGACCAGGGGAGTATTTGGAACCACACCAAAAACAAAGGCCCTTCCTCCGTCGATCCTCCAGCTCCGTTTGGGATAGCGATTTACAGGGAGCCCTTGGTCCCATTTGACCCTGCCCTTTGCCCCCTATAGGCGTAGATTGCCCTCCTTGCGGTATTCTCGGACTAGGAAACAAAAACCTTGAAGTTCCATTACCACCAACAGCTCCGGTTTTCACAGGTCCACATACAATATTCTCAACCTGCCGAGCTAATTTGTAGCCCTCCACCAACGATTGAGGAGTGAACAAATGGAGATACTGTCCAATTTCAGGTTTCAGGTTACTTATGAAAATGCTCAAAGCATAAGACTCTGGCAAACTCAATTGGTTAAGCAGGCTTAAAAATCCATCATGAAACTGATTCACCGTACCTTGTTGCTTAAGGGTCACCAATTCTGTCATTGGATCCAAAAAACGAATCAGATCCAAAACGATCCTTCAGTACCTTAGCATATAACTCCCAGGACAGTTGACGTAACCCCCCGAATCTATGAACAAAGAAATGGTGCCAGTCTAAGGCCTTCCCTTCCAAATGCAGCATAACCACCCGTACCCTTGCATGCTTACCAATCTCCGCAGCCTCAAAATACTGCTCTAATTTAGACCACCAACCCCGAAAATTCTCCCCATCAAAACGCGGACATTCAACCCGGAAAGAAGGATTACTCAGATCTAGAGTTCCCCCCTTAGAAGATAAACTCGACTGTCCTAACTCAGTAATAGGAGAAACCAGAAAATTTTCTTTAACAGGAAACCCCGGAGGAGACCCCAAAATTCTCTTGTCCTTACCAGTTGGTGCTCCGGTAACTGAAAACGGATGATTTTGGCCAAAATATTGTTCAAATAATGAATGCAACTCAGATCTAAGCTCAGATCTTACCTCGGAGCAAACTTCAGATTTTAATCCCTCTTGAAAGTCTCTCAACCGCGCGTCAATTCGTACATCTAAATGAGTGAACTCAGCTTGAAGTTGAGTAAGCTCGTTCTGCATCACACTAAACTCTTTCTGCAACCGTGTCGTGACTCCATCGCCGGCCATGAGGATCGGATAGCTCTGATACCTTTGTTGTGGTCGGATCTAAAAATTAAGAAATTCAACAGAGAAAGAAGAGGAGAGTCGAGAAAAGAAGAAAAGGAGAGAAAACAGAATTTCAATTCAAAAACTTCCTAACCGTTTTCTCGTGTACTGTTCCTTTATAAAAGTCCATAACTACTAACAAAGTTAAACGCATCGTCTAACAATACATACTAAAACGCAGCGTCTACGTTAACATCAACTAAACGCAATCAATGCTCGTCGTTTTATTCTGCATGGACTCCCACGTGCATGGCAGCAAAACTGGTACGTAACATATTTCATACACATTTCAGAGCCGAAATTGGCTCGTACTATCTCTTTTTTTTTTTTCTTGATCGGAGTCTATTTAAATTCAAAGATAAAAAATTCAAGAAATAAAAGCAGATGTAGATCTTGATTGCATTAATGCAAAAAGATTTTATTTTTCCGCGTATGTCTCTCCGGCTAAATGCCTTTGATTTGTTTTCCCTTTAAAGAAATGAATGATGAAGAGAAACAATGGAGAAGAAGAAACAATGATGATGATAATGATTTTAAAATAATTTTAATAATTTTAAAATTATTTGTTGACGTGACATATGAGACAAAATAATACCACGTCATCATTTAATTACATTTGGACCGCCATGTCAGCGGTTAGTGTTGACCGTTAGTCAACTAACAACAACACCAGCATGTTCGTTAAAAATAGACCAATTTGACAAAAAAAAAGTTAGGTGTTGAAGTGCTCTAAAAAAAACATACATGACCAAAGTGATCAAACAGTCAAACTTTAGGGGTTATTTTTGGCATTATGCCATAAAAAAAATTAAATGTTTAAAGTGTTTAAAAATAAATTAAAAATTGTTATAAAAAACCTATAAATATTTAAATTTGAATTTAACGAGTAGGTAAGTTCTTATACTCTTATATTTGGAATTTAATCCTCTTACTTTTATTTCAATGAATTTAGTCTCTCTGCTTTTTAGATTTATATAAGTTCAATTATTAACATCATTAAAGGTTTTTTTGTTAAATTGAAATTTATTAAAAGTGTTATTATTTTTATTATATGACTACTGAATGGGTATTTTTTTAATTTTAAAATGGCACGCTTAGGAAATTGGAAAAATAAATTTAAGGTGGCATTAACAATTAAACTTGAAATTTAAAATTTGAAAAACATAGGGATTAAATTCCAAATTTAAAAAAATACAATAACCTAGAGCATATTTTAACCTAATTAGTAATATATATAGGTGTTGATCACTTCAATGTTAATTTTCTTTTAAAAAATACTAATTTAACGTATTACGTAAAATGAAGCAAATAAAAATGTATTAAAAATAATTTTAAAAACTAAAAAACATATTAAAATTTTTTTTTAAGAATATGATAAAATGTTTTAAATTTAAGAATTTAAAAGTTCTCTTAATATAATAGGCTTTAAATTTAATAAAAAGATTGTTTAAAAATTAAAAATAATTTAAAAGCTTTTACTTTGATTATAGTGTATATATATATATAAAGCAATGTTAAAATATGTTTCAAATCTTTGTACTTTTCGTACATTTAGAATTTAATTTTTTTACTTTTATATTAAATTCTTTTATGTTAATTGGATTTTATTATAATAAGGATTATTTGTAGGATTGAATTTCTAAAAAAATAAAATAAAAAAGTTTAAAACATTTATTATAAATAGATTTCATAAATAGAAAATTAATGGATTCCATAAACATTTTTCATTTATGTTTCTAGGAAATTGTATACATCATACACATATAATAATTCAATACATTAATTTTATCAAATAAAATATTGAATTAAAAAATATGTAAAAGAAATTATAAAATTACTTAAATGTATTTATAATATCTATCATAAAAATTAATATATTTTAATTGATACACGTATATAAATTTGTGCATTATCGAGTAAAAAACTAGTAAATAAATAAAGAAAAGAGAAGAATGGAAATGGAAGGTTAGGGTTATTGGGCTTGTGATGGAAATTCGAACCCAATTATTATCTGTTTTGACTTTAAAGACCCAAGCACAAGTACAGTAACTAACAACTAGGCCTTGGGTGTCGAATTGTCAATTGATTGAGATTTGAGTATCCAATAAATTAAAATATTAAAAATAAGTATAATTCCAAGTATGCCCATGACATTTTAATTTAAGGAAGGATAAAATAGTTATTACACACCTAAATTAATCTATTGTCTGCTTTAAAGTCTTCAAAAACTTTTATGACAGGAACGTGGGAGTACGCCTCGTGCAGCTGAAAATTTTTTAGAATTCCCAAAACTCCTTAAATTAAAACCTTAATTGAAACCAGTGCCCTAATTTATTCATCAAAAGCCCCGTTTCTCAAGACTAAGTAATTTTTTTTAGTAAAAAAAAAAAAAAAGGAACTAAGTAATTTTGTATTAAAATTTGCTAGGGTGCTTCAATAACATTCTTTAAAATTTGCGTACGCTATATCTTCATAATAAAAGGATAAATTTCGTCAAAAGTTATTAAATTAATAGTAAATTTACACTTTGGTTTACTCGATTTCAAAAGATTATCAAGTTGATTACTAAACTATTCGAACGTTATCTTTTAAGCCATTGGCCTGTTAACTTGGTAACATATGTCTAATGTAGTCGTTAAGTCACTATTCATCACAGGGTTTAGGGGTGAGCATTCGATCGAGTCGAGTTGAATCGAGTCAAAAAATTTCGAGTTTGTCGAGCTGACGAGTCCTATTTTAGCAACCGAACTCAATTTGAATTTTTTTTTAAATCGAGTCGAGTTAACAAATCCTATTATTTATACTCAATGTTATGTGTACATGAACCAGTTATTTAACTAGTAAACGAAGTACAATATTATTTAACTACATAAACAATAAAATGGTTTAGCCTTTTAACTTAACAGGTAAACATTTATCAAAACGCCGTATTTTTACCTTTTAACTTAATGGTTTTGACTTTTAACTTTAGAAAAGTAAGCATTTATCAAAACGATGTAGTACTTTTGTCTTTTCTTATTTGGATTTTCGGGTAACTCGAATTGTGTAATTCATATTCGAGTTAAACAAAAAAAATTGATTTTTTATTTGAGTTGATTCGAATAACTTGAACTATTTAATTCAAATTTTAAATTTTTTATTAAGTTTTTCAAATCGAATTCTATTTTGCTCACCCCTAACAGAGTTAGCTATTGAACTATTGGTAAGTTTACAAGTTTGCACTTTGATCAGTCAATTTTTGCACCAATACTCCCTAACTTGATATCCAACAGTATCAACAACTCAAGCCTCAAACCCTAGCAAAGCCATTGTCAAGCTTATGCCTCACCTTTAACCCTACCAATTTATCAATCTTTCATGCTTATTTCAAGAATATTAAAAAAATACTAAATAAAAAGCAAATAAAAATAAGAAAGAAAGTCTCTTATTTCAGCGAGCTACAAACAAGACTAAATTTGAGAAAAGAGAATCAAAATGTAAAAAAAATGAGTCAAATGTACTAAATTTGATCAGGAGTTAGTTGGAGAGTTCCAATCGAGAATGGTCAATCTAAACAGTTAAGGAAACACTCTCGCTGAGAAAAGGGACATATCAAAGTCAGGTGAAGATCCGACAACAGTGGTTGAAGATTGAAGAGCTCATTCATTAAGGCTTCGAGTTCCAATTAGGGGAGTTTTAGGATGTTTCAAGCCATTTCAAGGAAAACTAAACTGCAAAATTGAAAAGAAAAGAAAAAAAAATTTGGTTCAATGTGTTTCTTCGCCGAAGGTGGAGGCCAAACAATCGTAAGATTATTGGATACAACAATGAAGGAGATACAAAAATCTCATTCCATAACTTTTGAATAATTCAGTGACCAACTTGTAACTTTTTTTAAATTGAGTAACCAATGTGCATGCCTACCAATAATTGAGTGCCCTTAGATGTAGTTTACCGTATGATGAATAGTGGCTTAACGAATATATCGAACAAATGGTATCAAGTTAATTGGCCTATGACTTAAACGATAATGTTCGAATAGTTCAATAAATTAAACAATTATGTCTAAACAATTCAATGACCAATTTGTAACTTTTTAAAATTAAGTGAAGAAAGTGTAAACTTACTTATCCTATATAATATCATTTATTCATTTAATAGATTATAAATGATGAATAAAATTGTTATATTATAAGTAATATATTAATTAAATTTAAAGACTGTTTTATATCATTCGTTAACAATATTCTGCATTTTATGAAATTTCACTAGTAAGCAAAGTGAACCCTTAGACTATTCTTTAAATTAATGCCCAGTTTGTTTGCGTGTATATATATCAGAATTATTACTGACGAAGACTTTGATTTTTTTTAATGTAAGTAACTTTGATTTAATGTGTAAAGTTATACATGAGTTTAGAGGTGAAATCAGAAATTTTTTAGGGACAGAATTAAATTATATATTTTTATGATAATAAAAATACAATCTTACCATTTTAATAGCCTATATCTTTGTAATTGTTAAAGGATTAAATTATTTTTTTATCATCATTAATTTAAAAATTTATAAATTATAAAAATGCCTAAATAAAAAAATTTCTATTTTAGGAGGGTCGGGGGCCAGCCTCCCTAACTCCGCGCTTACATGAGTTTTGATTTTATGTAATTTTATACACGGCATTTTGATTTGATTAAATTTTCATAAATAATTAATATCACTATAGATTTAACATCATTTCACATTTACATATTACGTACACAGATAATTATATTTATCAAATATAAAAATAAATTAATATATTTATTTAAATGTGTACAATTAAATCAAAATAAAAGTTTTATATATACATTTGAACCAAAGTCATAGTTTAATATGTATAATTACATAAAATTCAAGTTCATATATCAAATTATACATTTAATCAAATAAATTTCATGCATAATTTTAATATTTTATCTCTAAAAAAGGAGAGGACTTTTTTCTCGTATAAAGTTTGACCTAAGTGACCGTTACCCTCGTCATCATAAATTTATCTTTTTCACTCTTTTAAATTTTATAAAATTATATTTTAAACCTTTAAAATTTATTAATCATTTTTTGCCACTTAAATAATAATCTAACTTCATCCGTTAGTGTGGCGGAACATTAATGTAATTACTGAATATCTTAAAAAAAATTTACATAAACCATATTAGTTATAATTTCTATAAACTATAAGTTAACAACTTAGTGATTCTTAAAATGTATCACTAGAACATAAGTTTAAAAAATCATGTTATATATAATATAATGTGATAAAAGTAATTAAAAATAATATAAAAAATAAAAAAATAAATGAATTTTTTTAACAATCTTATTATAGGTTCTAATCATATCTATTTTTTTTTTACATAATATCTAGAGCTATCCATAGTCTCTTCCCAATCTATAAATAGGAGGATAATACGTTTCAGCGTACTTGAATTTACGTTCTCTTATATTTACAACAATACCCATATCAACCGAACTAAAACTCAATTAATAATTAAATAATAAAAATTTCTATATCACTAAATAAATATAATGGTACCGTAAAAGTAACACAATGATGAAAATTTGATATTTCTCTCACTCCCCTTGATCTCTATCATGTGGTGTGAGCCTTTCACAAATTATAATTTTGTTTTTGCCCCACTCCCAAAACGAACCCACCACCCTTTCCTCGGAAACTCAAATCAATCTAATGTTTATAATCTTACTTAATTTCACTACAAATTAAAGCAAATAATAAATTAATATCTATAATAATCTAATATCCAAATTCATGATTTATAAAAACTAATATAAGTTTAAATAATAAATATCCTTTCAATCTTTTCTAAATTAGATATAGATAATAATTAAAACATCAAAACCAAATATTTTTTTAATCTACAATAAACTAAAATTATTTAAATTGATTGGACCAGTTGACTTAATCGATTAAATTAAAAATCGATTGGCACAATTTTTTGGAGTGAAGAAAAGAACTATTTAACTTGTAAACCAATACAAAACAGTTGGATCGAGATAAAAATAGATTGAATCAAATTTAATAATTTTTTTAAAATAATTTGCTTAACTAAAATTAGACTGAAATCAAATTGAATAATTATTCTATCATCAATCAAATTCGGGTAAATATCCAAAAATATGTGAGTTTGGAATTTAATTAGGGTTAGGAGATAGGCGGAATCCAGAATCTGGAGTAGAGTTGCCTGTATCAGCACGCCACCCACCCACTCAGACCTTATTAAATAAAATAAAAACATAACTCAGGTTTCAAGGATACGTTAGTTATAATTTAGTGTGTAAGAAAGGAAGGAAGCAAGTGAAAAAGAAAGACCTTGTAATTGCTTTGTTTGTTTGTTTGTAAAAAATTAAAAACCCTATTTTGGGTTTCACAATCTCTGCCTCTCTCCTATTGTCATCAAATGTGTCTTGCGTTTCCTTTCCCTATGTGATATGACACGTGTACGGACGGGGATGAAGGAAACAAAAGATGCTTCAAACATTTACTGTAAAGTGGTCAACAGTAGTACTGCGGTCTGCCCCCCATTCGGCACATAATAGCTTCATATAATTATTATCGAATTTGATTACTTAATTTAAAATAATTCTAAGCTTCATTAAAATAAGCATTTGAAGCTGAAAAATGGAGTCTTTCAATGTTCTAAGTTGTAAGCATTACCCTCAAAGCATTTGAACCCCCCAAAACAAAACAAAAAAAGCAATACACTCAAAGCTTTAACTGTGAAAAACTCACCACCACCACCATAACTGCCACCGCTCACGGTGCATGACCTCAGCCTTAAAAAAAGCTTTTCACCATCTCGTTCATAAATTTTATTTCTTCACCATTTATCTTTTTCCTTGATGTTCACATGCATGGTTTCATCAAACTAAAAGAAATATTGAACAGTTTGGTGTAAAGTGTAAGCAAGCCTCACACACACCTCCATTGAAAGTTGAAACCTTCTCTCTCACATGCATGTTGTCTCCTGGAAGTGTGGCTTTTCACAGTTTCCATTGAAAGTCTCAACAAACCTTTTCTTTCTTTCTTTCAAGTTTCAACCTGTTTGATCTTAGTCTCCCCCACCTTGGGTTCAGGCCATTTTCAGACCTTCAAATGGCAATGCCTACCCTGTTTGCAGGGACCCATTTCTTGTTCTTCTATCTGTTTGTTTTTAGAACACTCTTGGTTACCTCATTGTCACCTGATGGAGAGGCTCTTCTTTCTCTTTTATCAGCTGCTGACCCATCTGCAAAAGCTTCTTCACCAGTGCTCTCTTCATGGAACCCAAAGAGCTCAACCCCATGTTTATGGCAAGGTATAACGTGTTCTCCACAAAATAGAGTTATCTCCCTCTCACTGCCCAACATATTCCTCAATATCTCTTCTTTTCCCTCACAGCTTTCCTCTCTTTCTTCCCTGCAACTTCTCAATCTCTCTTCCACCAATATTTCAGGCTCAATCCCTCCTTCTTTTGGCAAACTAGTTCACCTTCGCCTTTTAGACCTTTCCTCTAACTCTCTCACAGGTTCCATTCCTCAAGAGCTCGGTCAGCTTTCCTTACTGCAGTTCCTTTTCTTGAATTCAAATGGATTAAGTGGAGGGATTCCTCCACAGTTAGGTAACCTCACTTCATTACAAGTTCTTTGTCTACAAGATAATCTCCTCAATGGCTCAATACCATCTCAAATGGGTTCATTGGTTTCTCTCCAACAGTTTAGAATTGGCGGCAATCCTGATCTAACAGGAGAAATCCCTACACAGTTAGGCTTACTTACCAATCTGACCACATTTGGGGCAGCCGCCACTGGACTTTCTGGTTCCATTCCATCAACATTTGGCAACTTGATCAACCTTCAAACACTGTCTCTTTATGATACTGGGGTATCTGGTTCGATACCACCTGAACTGGGATTATGTTCAGAGTTGAGGAATCTGTATTTACATATGAACAAGCTGACTGGTTCTATTCCACCTCAGTTGGGCAAGCTTCAAAAGGTTACTAGCTTGCTTTTATGGGGTAACGCATTGACAGGTTCAATCCCAGCTGAGATATCCAACTGTTCATCACTTGTTGTGCTTGATGCTTCAGCTAATGATCTTTCTGGCAAAATACCTAGTGATATTGGAAAGCTTGGTGTTCTTGAGCAGCTTCACTTGTCTGATAATTCCTTAACTGGGTTGATTCCTTGGGAGATAAGCAACTGTTCGAGTTTGACTACACTTCAACTCGACAAGAATAAATTATCTGGTGCAATTCCATGGCAGATTGGTAACTTGAAACAATTGCAAAGTTTCTTCTTGTGGGGCAATTCAGTTTCAGGAACAATCCCATCTTCTTTTGGGAACTGCACTGAACTTTACTCCATTGATCTTTCCAGGAACAAGCTTACTGGTTCAATACCAGAAGAGATTTTCAGTTTGAAGAAGCTCAGCAAGCTTTTGCTTCTTGGAAACTCTTTATCAGGGGAGTTGCCGAGAAGTGTTTCAAATTGTCAGTCACTAGTGAGGTTAAGGCTTGGAGAAAACCGGCTTTCAGGGCAGATTCCAAAGGAGATCGGCCAACTGCAGAACTTAGTGTTCCTCGACTTATATATGAATCATTTCACAGGTAGTCTTTCTTCTGAGATTGCCAACATCACAGTTCTTGAGCTATTGGATGTTCACAACAACCACATTAATGGAGAAATCCCATCTCAGCTTGGGGAGCTTGTGAATTTAGAGCAGCTTGATCTTAGTCGAAACAGCTTCACTGGAGAAATTCCGTTGAGTTTTGGTAATTTTAGTTACTTGAACAAGCTGATTCTTAACAGCAATTTATTAACAGGGTCTATCCCGAAATCGTTTCAGAATCTGCAGAAACTTACTCTGCTTGATTTAAGCTACAATAGACTCTCTGGTGAAATTCCATCCGAGATTGGTTATATAACAAGTTTAACAATCAGTTTGGATTTGAGTTCCAATATGTTTACCGGTGAAATACCGGAATCAATGACTGGTTTGAGACAGTTACAGTCACTTGATCTGTCTCATAACATGTTACATGGAAGAATCAAGGTTTTAGGTTCCCTTACTAGTCTCACTTTTTTGAATATCTCATTCAATAATTTCTCAGGTCCTATACCTGTAACACCTTTCTTTAGGACTCTTTCCTATAATTCTTATCTGCAAAACCTGAATCTATGTGAATCCGTCGATGGTTCCACTTGTTCATCGAGCCTAATGCAAAAAACCCGATTAAGATCAGCCAAAACTGTTGCTTTAGTCTCAGTGATCCTTGCATCAGTTACCATTGCAGTCCTTGCTTCATGGTATTTAGTTACAAGGAACCATAGGTACATGATGGAGAAATCAGCAGGAGCTTCATCAGCTTCACCAGGAGCTGAAGATTTCTCATATCCATGGACTTTCATTCCTTTCCAGAGGCTCAATTTCACCATTGATAACATCTTGGACTGTCTAAAAGACGAGAATGTGATCGGAAAAGGCTGTTCCGGGATTGTCTACAAAGCGGAAATGCCAAATGGGGAATTGATTGCAGTGAAAAAGCTTTGGAGAACAAAGGACGACGAAGAGCCAACAGTGGACTCATTTGCAGCAGAAATTCAGATTCTAGGACACATTCGCCATAGAAACATTGTGAAGCTCTTAGGTTATTGTTCCAACAAAAGTGTTAAGCTCCTCTTATACAACTACATCCCGAATGGTAATCTACAACAGCTTTTGCGAGGCAATCGAAACTTGAGTTGGGAAGTAAGGTACAAGATAGCTGTAGGATCAGCTCAAGGCTTAGCTTATCTTCACCATGATTGTAAACCGGCAATTCTTCACAGAGATGTGAAATGCAATAACATACTCCTAGATTCCAAGTTCGAGGCTTATTTAGCGGATTTCGGGTTGGCGAAACTGATGAACTCTCCAAATTATCACCATGCAATGTCTAGAGTCGCCGGCTCTTATGGTTATATTGCACCAGGTAAGTTCCCTACTTCCGCCCTACTTAACTTCATAGGATTAGTACATAGTTGATTCAGGATTCATGGCTCTTCATTAGGACCGTAACATCAACTTACGAAGTATTGTTTTGGATGCAGAATATGGATACACAATGAACATAACAGAGAAAAGTGATGTGTACAGTTACGGGGTGGTTCTTCTGGAGATACTAAGTGGACGAAGTGCAGTGGAATCACAAGTAGGAGATGGAGTGCACATAGTGGAGTGGGTGAAAAAGAAAATGGGCAGCTTCGAACCGGCGGCATCGATTCTGGATGCTAAGCTTCGAGGAATGCCGGACCAACTGGTTCAGGAAATGCTGCAAACACTTGGGATTGCAATGTTTTGTGTGAATTCTTCACCAGCAGAACGTCCAACAATGAAGGAAGTAGTGGCGTTGTTAATGGAGGTTAAAACCCAACCTGAAGAATGGGGAAAGACTTCTCAACCTCTAATAAAGCAGTCATCAAATCAAAGTTAAAAATTGTCTTTTTCTTGTGTATTGTCATTTTTAAATTCCAAGAACATCTAAAAACAATGAGAAAAAGAGAGAGTGTGTGGAGATATTGTTGGATTTGAATGATGGTGTTGAGGAGTCTGATGTACAGTTTTAGGAACATCAATTCTCTTGATTTTGCTATCTTAATTCTCCTTTTTTCCCTTTCCATCTAATGGATCATGCTTCACTAAACTTTAAATTTTAATTGAATTTTGAAGTACAAGGTTCAAATATTGTAGGTCGTTAAAATGCATGAGATATTGAACCATTGAGTGAATAGGATTTTGTTGATACATGAATAGATAAGTAGTTGAGACGAGTGATTCTTCTTGTTTAGGACAAGGCAGAAAGTCATTAGATAGTGTGGTTAGAGTAATAAGGAGAAGTTGAGGGAGAGAAAGACCTAGGATTGGATAGGAGAGAGAAAGGCTTCTTGATTGCTTAGGTCTCTTAGATTTCAGGCCTTATATACTTGCGTGTCTTCTATTTTGATATCATGTGTTGAATTGTTATTGACGGGTCAGAGGAAATGGCTTGATGTCATAGATTTAAACAAAGTGATGTTATAATGTATCTTAGTAATATCAAATGTGACTTGATAAGATGATTAAAAAATACACCTAATCAAAATAAGTTATAAGTTGAAGAGTTCTTACAAAAAGATTATTGTGAAGGGTTTATTCATAACATCATGGTGATTGTTACTAATAGAAATGAAAACGCTAGAAAAGTACCTGCTCAAATCATTATGGTGGGGTGTAAAAGATTGTTCCTACAAAAAAATGAAGTAGTTGCGACACAGTTAAAATCTTTAATACTAAAAGAATATAGGATAGAAGAGGGGATAGGAAGTCAAAGAGATATCCTTCAATCCCCATAACATGCATGCATGTAATGGAAGTAGGCCCAATGATATAACAATAGAGCAGACATGCAAAAACAGGCCATGCTTCCCTCCCTTACTCACATGCCTGCCTTACCGCACTCTGTCTCATTTTACTTTCCAATATTTCATAATTACATTTGGCGTCGGCTATTTTAAAAAATCGATACCTATTTTCTTTATTTATAATTAGACCGGTTTATGGTCGGGTTATTTGTCCAAATTCAAAAACTCGCATGAAACTTGGAAGAGTTTAGACAAAATAATTAAGCCCGTTTAAAATAAAGGCCGAGTTTGGGCTTACATTCAAGATCTGACCCGTTTTTAAGTTTATAATATTTTATATTATGTTATTTTTATATATTATGTAATTTAGAACAAATTAAAAAAAAATAAATTTATACTAAATATATAATACTACTTTAATATAAACTTTAAAATAATATTAAGATGATTATATAAAAAATTTCAATAAATAAAAAAATATAAAATTATTAAATATTAAAATAAAATAAATATTTTTTTAAAAGAAAATTAAAATAATATGGATAGGTCTAAAATGAGCTTGTGTTAGCATTTTACAAATATGAATGGATTTGAATAAAATTTTAGGCCCATATTTTAAGTCGAGTTAAGCTTGAACAAATATAAAATATATTAATATCACACTTACACCTGACACAACGCGACCCATGAGCAACTCTATTTATAACCAAGATTTTACTTAAAAGATCTGAAATTCTTTATCAATTGATTTATTTTCTTTTTTCCTTTTGCTTTTGACCTAGGATGTATTTGTGTCCCCTCTTCTTTTCTTTTTTCTTTTTTTTTTTTTCAGTTTGGTCCATCAATCTTTTTGAGTATTTAGTTTTTTCGGTTTTTGTTTGTTATTGTTGATTTGGAGAAAAAAAATTTCGAAAATTCAGGTATGTTGAAATGTGTGTTGATCATGCTTTGATTACGTTGATATTTTATATGTACTTTTTGACGAACTTTCACATGTATATTACTATGTTGGAATCACTTGGACACACTCCCTTGTGTGTGGTTCATAAGTAGTAGGGGGCATTCGTGTTAGCAACAGGCCATGTTCTTCATAAAAAGCCAAACAATCTTGTCGAGCTCTTAGGCTAGCCACGTTCCACGACAACGCTCATTTTCAAAATCAAATTGGATTGGTCACGAATAGATTGAATTAGAATTAAAATAAAAAATTAATTGACTCGTAAATCAATTGAATTAAGTTAAAAATTTAATTGAATCGATGATTGAATCAGATTTTATATATATTTTTAAATATTTTTAATTCTTATAAATTTTAATTATTTATTGATTTAGACCAGATAGATCAAAAACTAATGATCTGATCGGTTTAATCATTAACTCGATTCCAAAAACTTTGCATATAACCGAACCCTACTACTTACTATATGTGCAGTAACTCACCATCTCACAACTAATCTACAACTTTAAAGTCAAATATCCTCTCCATTTTACTTACTATACTTAATTAACATTCATAAAAAGTATCTAAATCATGAGTTTAATACATCCTATTTAGTAGGCAAATATTTCTTACTCATTTTTAGACAATCACTTATTTACAAACTTCACGTGGGACTAATGATTTTCATTTCCCCTCTTGTGAAAAACCCTCTTCGCGGTATTTTAGTGATAAGTTCTATAGGGATCGGATGATCCTATTTGGTCAAATACCTGATGACAAACTTCTATGGTCTTTTCATTACAATATTTCTGAACAAGACCCTTAGGTGTAAATTTGATTCAATTCAATTAGGTTTTTTAGTTTTTTATTAAACCTGTTTAAAATAATTTGGTTAGATTCAAATTGACTTCAATCTTTTTTCTTTGAAAATATCTTTGATCTTTGTATTTTTTTAAATATCATTGATCATTTCATTACTATTAGTTTTGGATTTTGGGATTTATTTTAATAAAACGAGTTTTGTTTTATAACTTTTGAACTCAAAGTTTTTCATAAATATCTCTTATATAGTAATTTTCAAAAATATAAAAAACAATCAATTAATTTTTATATAGTATCTTCTAAAAAATAATTTTTACCTAAAAATTTTAAGTTCTTTTCACCATTTTAAAATATAAAATATTTTCTTTTACATCATAAAAAATAAAATAAAATAAAATAAAAAATATAATTAAATTAGATTCAAATAATCACAAATTTTTTTAATTTACATTCCAAAAACCATTTAATTTACTATTTGAACCATTCAAACACAGTTAACCTATTTTTCCTTTGACACCGATGGACTTTACTATTAGAGCATATCAAAAGACGTCATTATAATTTGTGAAATACTTGACAAATCTCTCAAAGGCAGCTGAATCGTAACCACTCTTCAACATGAAACCAAAATTATGTTCATACATTCTCTCTGATAATTAATACTAACTGCAACCGAAAAAGCAAAATTTATGTTAACATTTACTTTTAAACATAATTACTCTGTAACTTTTAAATCAAAGAAAAATACGTTTGAGTATACTCAAACTTATGTCTTCCTAATTAATATACCAATAATTTATATTGCATGCGGAGAAAAATATATATTAACACATGAATGTTCATATTATATTTTTTAAAAATTGTTTTAATACAGTAGCTAATATTGTCACGTCATACAACAAAAAAATCAGAACAAATTCATCTTAAAAAGGATTGAAAAATTAGTATTTATAAAAATATAAACAATCACTCACTTGGGTAATGTACTATTGATAAACAAAATAATATTATCCCACATCTCATCATCATTATTCATTTATTCAGATCAGTATATAGTTGACAGCAGAATGAGCCCTATATGCTGCCCTATGTATGTATACGTATGTATGCATGTATGTATAGTATTGTAATGAAGAGGTTTTAGCACTGAGGATACGCAACTCCACAAGCGTTCCCAACAGTTCTAATAATGGGGTTATCAGCAAATTGTCTTAAAGATGGGTCGTTAAGGTACCCACAAAAGCATGGCGTCTGCTCCCTCAGCCTACTGCAACAGGTTTCAGATGGAGGCGTGGACGACATGACCGCCGCCAAGCATGGGCTGAGCTCTATGGGGTTACATGTCACTGCCGCCTCTGCCCACCGTGTTTCACCCGAAAACGCTGCGGCCGCCACCACCATGAGTGACAGTACCGCACTTAAGGCAACATATGAAAACCTCTTCATCTTTGTTATCATAGTGGAGGGTGGTAATATTTATAGGGCTTGGATTGGTAATTTGCTGTGAGACATTAGAGCATGCATTATTTATATACGAGTGTGGGATTATGATGGGGGCGTTTCCCCACACTATTTGAGACCCCAACTAAAATATTATTTGGTTAATTTTGGGTTAAGTTGTTGGCACCTCTCTTTGTGTGAACAAATTAACCAAAGCCAATAAATCTATATTATTATGTTATTGATTGATTTTACTCTCATTTCTCAATAGCATCAAATGTAAGTAATGTAGAAGCATTCATTCCATTTGGACCGTCTTATGAATTCCAACTTTGTCTAACATTAGGATCAAGTTGGTGAGTCAAAAATTAAATCAAATTCTAATTCAATTGAATTCAATTTAAATAATTTAGAGACGATTCAAATCCAAAGTACTTAATGCCTTAATTGATTTTAAAACCGAAATGATTTAACTCGAAGTGATCTAAATTTTAAAAATTTTAAACTCAAAATGATCTAAACTAGATTAAGATAAAAGTAAAAGCTCGTGCCGATTTAAATTATCACTTAACGTCTAATTCTAAATTCAGACACGAAAAATTTATTGGGAAATAAAATTTCATTAACAATCTAGTTTGGATGCATTGGACACTCAAAAACTTTTTAGATTTGGTTCCAAAAATTTTCCAAGACGGAACCAACCTATTCAAATGGTCTATTTCATTGTTAAAAAATAATTAAAAACTTTTTATTTAAATTTAATTATAACATAAATAAATATTAATATAAAATTATTTTTATATATATTTTATTTTTTAATAGTAAAACAGACCAAACCCCCCCCCCCCACAGCTGCCGTGCAGACTAAAGTCACTTTTCCCAAAAAAAAAAACAATCAGCAAATCTTTTGCTACTTTTGCAATCTTTAACCATTTTAATTTTATTAATTTTTCTTAAAATTATTTTAAATTATTTCTTTTACATTTTTATTTGGTTCAATTATTTTTGACTAATTTACTCAAAAAGCCATTAATCTAAGTACATTCCATTCAAATAAGCTGTTATACTTTTTTTTAACCAAATAAATCTTATTCTTTCGTTTTTACTCATGAAATCCTTCCATCAACTAAAGGTAAAAAAAATTACTTTCGTATGACCCAAATACTCAAATTGCAAATAAAATTCTTGGAATATTAAATTTTCAATATTTAGATTTAGTTTTTTAAAAATTTAATTGGTTAAAATAAGTTTAATCATGCTGAAAATTTTAAATTAAATCATTTATAACCAATACAATTGATATGCCTAAATTTTTTAAATATTTTTTATATCCGTTTTACTATCCATGTTTTAAAAGTTTGTGATTACTTTTCCAATAATATATTAACCTTTACTTTTAATTATTTTCAATAAATTTTTTATTTACAAGTTTTTAAGCTATTTAATACACTGTCAATAAAGTTTGAGGTTGACAATAGTAAAATATTAAAAAAATATTTTTTTTTAAAAAAACACATGTCAAAATTTTAAGAATGCTTGTGAAATAAAAAAGAAAAGTATACTGCACCCATGTACTAAATACTCGCCATTTATTTAATAAAATAAACATATTTATAAATTATATAATTAGTTAATCAATTAAAATAATTAAATAAATATATAAAACAAATCTTAAATATTATAAAACATATAAAAATAAGTTATCCAATGCACTAGAACTATTGTATTTTCCACTGCTACAGTATAGAATATCACAACAACTAACTAATAACCTCATCATCCCTGTTACTTTTAATCTTACCCAAATGGACCCTCCATGATCAAGAGTTAACTTAAAACAGGAAATTTAAACATTGCTGCAATACGTGCTACATTCATTATTTTAAACGTTCGTGGAAATCAAAATAGCATGGCCTTCCTAAACACTTCTTTGTCCAACAAACAACATCTATGTCTTCAACGTAGAGTAAATAAGGCAATACTGGATCTCCTTGCCTAAGCACAATGGATTTGGTCGGACCAATCCTACTATGCTACTCGCTATTAAAAACCATCCAATATGTAATGCTATCACATGTCATAATTTAATCAATCCTTCTAGGTAATCTCACTCAATCCTGTCATATGCCTTATTCATGTCTAACTTCAATGCCATCTGAACCATTTTATCAGTACACTACCGTAAGAAGAATGACCGGGAACTCTGCAAAGTTCATCTCTACCAACCGAAAACAAAACAAAGCAATGACAAATAATGCTTTGATCATGGGAGTTTAGAATGCAATGTATACCAAAAAATGGGTAAGAATGATAAAACCAGAGAACATAGAGTTTGGCTTGTAATCAACATGCACAACCACTTCTTTGCTCGGTCTCTGTCACGGCCTCTGGGATGCCCTGGAAATATCTGCATTCATACACAAATAGAAAAATAGGTCAAAGAAAAAAAGTTATTTTCTGCATAGCCTGGTCAAAAATCTTTAAAAACTTGAAAACATCTATGCTAAGACGAAGTACACAGACACCAAATATATTAAGGTGAAGTGGAAGAAGAAAACAGTTTTCCTGTAGTTACAATAAAACAAAAAATTACTCACGACATGATATCAATATTTTAAAAATAAAATCTATATCCTACAGAAATAAATAGTAAATTGGTTGTGACGATGACACAAGAATATGCCAATGAGCTATAACATATGTACTAAAAAGACTTCAAAAAGAAGCAATAAAAGTAAAAACAGCATCTAAACTGCTAAAAAAAAACAAACAAACACCACAGCCCAAATTAAGCATAGTAGAACAGCATCATGAGAAGAAAGCTTATGAACATCCACACACAATCAAATAATTAAGAAAACTATAACAGAAGAAGTAGGTTGTAGGTAAGAACTCTGATAATTATTATACGATCTATATGGCTGTAAAATTAAGTCATATTTAATTGAATGAGTACTGTGGAAAATAATGAAATCAGCTATATGATTAAAGACACATTTCTTTGAATCAATATCAAAATTTTTAACCTTGACCAAAGAAAATACACCTCATTATGATTCTCATGAAACTATTACCTTCAAATTTGTTTATTGTTATTTCCCCAATCACTTACCCCCATTATTCTATCCATAAGCACCTTACCATTTGATTACATACTCTAGTACATCTTTCCTAATGAAGCAAAAAATATATATATATATATTGATCTACTTAGAGATAGGATTATAGTAACATATTTCCACTGTATTATTGAACCATGTACAGATGAGCAACTCATTAAAGTCAGGAAATATGGGTCTACCTGAGGCATGTCATTATGAAATACATAATATTGTCACTTCCACACAATGAATTTGATATGGCAAGGCAAATCAATCAGCATCCAAACAGGATTTCTAGGTGATAACGTAATTTGTACACCCTTAATGTAGTCTGATTCACAATAGAATGTTGGAGATATCCTCTGTTTCCCTACTATTAACTATTTAATGTCACAAAAGTATATAAAGATCACAGCTATGCCGTAAAATTGCTAGAGATATGAAGGTCTGAATCTGCAGTGCTGAAGAAAACCATACTCCTTTCTGGGCCAACAACACCATGCTGGAAAAATATTAATTTATATACCAATGTTCACTGAAAAAAAAAAAAAAGAATATGCTTCAAGATAAACTTACATGTCCTGCTCGAGCTCATTTGCTAGAGCAGATTTGGCAATAGAAAGGAATGCAGCATCAACATTGATATCTTCTTTTGCTGATGTTTCAAAGTAAGGTATGTTTCCTTTTGAAGCACACCAATCTTTTGCTTTCTTCTCGGAGACCTACATGGGCTCAAGATGCCACCCATTAGGCTGAGGTGTGAGGATAAAGGAAAATTAGGTCGTATAAAAACCATATACCCTTACCACTCGACTATTACCACCATCAATATCTATTTTGTTTCCAAGCAACATAAACGGAAACGTCCTGGGATCTGTTGGATTGGCCTGGCATGAAATGAAAATGGAAACATTTAAAACAGATGGTAATCACTTCCAAAGAAATTCATATAAAGTTTTAGAGGGATGAAAACAATTAACACAAAAGACTAATCAACCTCAGGAATTAAATTGGCTGTTAGAAAAGATCACGTGCATTGCAAGGAAAGTAGGTCAAGTTGAGCACTTAACTGTAGCATCAGCAATAAATGTTTTATCCAATTTCTAGGTTTAACATGATGCAACAAGGCATCAAGAAGAGAAATTTCACATTCCCATAAGAATCAGCATTTATTGGAGATTCTATTACAAAATTACCTACATACTTCTTCTGATCTGTTTATAGTAAACCTATACTTCTACAAAACTGTTCTGACTAGTTGACAGCACAAAGAAATGTTTGAAAAACAGGAATTGATGACCAATAGAACAGCCGAATGGCAACAAACAATATCAATAAGAAGACCAATATGAACATTTCAGTTTATAACACTCACTCCACTGAAAAGAGGCAATTTTCCACCTAAAGATTGGGTAAGCAATTAAAAATTCTGTGTTTCTTTCCTGTTCAAAAAGTGTAAAAGTTAATAATCCTGAAATGAACCAAAACGAAGGCGAACTGAAAAGGCAAAGATAAAATCAGTTATGACAACATGAGTGAGGTCAAAATTATAGAAAAAAGGAAGTGAACAAAAAGAATCTGTAAGTCCACAACCACAATATGAAAAACTAGGTTGAATAGCGTATTTGAATTTGTGCAACCAATAATAATTCCAATGTCAGTATAAGTAAGAATTTGGAAGCATACACTCCTAACAAGAAAAATCTCATGTTTCTTTTAAAGTTACTTCATGTCATGTGCGCTTCAAATAAGTGCCACCCTTTCCTCTAAGAAAACAAATTTTCAAAACAAATTTCCTTCTTTGTAACAGATTGGCAAGAATGTCTATGGCAAAGTCTATTAGAGAGGTTTCAACCTTTGAGTGTATCCACAAGCCATTGCTTCAACACGAGCTTAACGATGTAAAGAAAATTTAAGGTGAAAATAAGAATAAACATCTCAGGTTCCACATTTTTCTGAACTCTCTAGATATTTACGGTTAAACTGAAGCAACTATCTCAAACTCCAGCAATCCACTAGTCTAGAGTAAATCACTTAAGTAGGCCATATAGATAATGATATTGGAGAAATTAAGGCCATAAAGAAAATGAAAAAATTCAAACTCAAAATCAACTATAAAACCATTAGAGTTTCAAATAAAATAAAAATCTAGTAGAAAAGGATGGTTGTCAGCATTGATGTGAATGAAGAACATGCATGCCAAAGAGACAAAGAGAAGGAGAGAAGCCTTACAAGAAAATCAAAATTATAAATAAATAGTTACTTGATAGCTTATAAATAACTTGCAGTGTTGCAGGATGAATTCCATATTTAGTGAGGTTGGCAAAGTTAACTTGTAATTGTATGCATTACTTGCCAACATTCCTTGACCAAAAAAAAATCTCTACGCTAGATTTATCATGGCAGGGGTAATAAAAGCTGTACGAGCCAATAAATCTAAAACACTGCACATTCTTATTGACATTATCATAATCGTGACAATGTTATAGAGGCATAAAACAACTTAAATTAAAAGCGCCATTCATCAAGACATGCCAAAACATAATTCACTAAAGAACTGAAACGATCAAGGAAAGTAAAATGAACAAATAGAGAAAGGGGCAAAGAAAAACCTGCTTAAGAAACTCATCATGCCAATTATCAAGGCTATCAAATGATTTCATCACATTAACATCATAAACTAGCATACAACAATCTGCACCCCTATAGAAGGCAACTCCGAGACTCTGAAACCGCTCCTGCCCTGCAGTATCCCATATCTATCCAATGCAATGCCACAAAAGAAAGGAAAATAAAATAAAATACATAAACATACTATCCATGGAAACTTCAAAATTAAGTTAAGAAGAGTATAGAAATACTCAAAGATTAAAACCCAACTTGCAGAGTGACAAGGCGATCTTCAATCTGGAGTTCCTTAGTGACAAAATCAGCACCTATTGTTGCTTTATATTGCTGACTGAACTTCTTATGAACATATCTAAATTCAAGAAGTTAATTCTGACAACGACGTAACTTATAAAATCAACATTTAAATAAATAAACAAAAAAAATTAACGACCTTAATACAAAGTTTAAGATCTAAAATTATCCCTAAAAAAAGAACAGAAAATTTACAAAAAAAAAAAAAAGGACTATACGAAGATTAAAATTCAATTACTGTTGAAAGGATACTGATTCATCAACGACGTCTTACCCACCCTGAAATTGATAATAACCCATTAATCATACAAATTTTAAAAAATCCAAAAATTCATCGTTTTAGTTGTAAAAAGAAAAAGCCATAGAAATTGAAATTGAGAACGACATACCCGCTATCGCCGAGAACAATGACCTTGAGCAAGGTTCGTCTTCGCATTGCCATGGCGGTAAAATTAACGGCAACAATTTGGTTTTGATTTATTAGATTTGATTTACCTTTTTTTTTATAAAAAAAAAACCTTAATTATCACGCCTTTGAATTCTTTTGGGGTGCTTTAAATTTAATGGTACAGCTCTATGGATTTACCCCATATATTTGTAAAAACTATTGAAAAGAAATTTCCTTCTTTTTTCCTTCTTTATTTTGCTCCCTTTTCTGCACTAGAATTTTTTTTTTTTCCTTTTGGCTGAAGAGAAGCGCCAAATTTCCATTTCTTTTTCCATATTACTAGGTGAAATTATGGTTTTTTTTTTCTGCATATTGTATTTAATTTAGTTTTTATATTTAATTTAAAATAATTTATTCTTTTGTGAAATTAACAAAAAAAATATTTAAGGAATATTATTTTGAAGATATTTTTGTTTGTTTATATTTTTATACGAAGTTTAGAAAATCTATAATGAGTTATTTGATCCTTCAATTTTATGAAAAAAATTATTTTAATTTTTTGTTTTTTTAACTATTAAACTTGTATTATTTGTCAAATTACCTAAAATAGATAATAAAAAAATTTAAGGTCTGTTGACTTTACTGATATGTAACATCCACGTGACAATCTACTTGTATACCATGTTAGTAATTAATTAATGTTTTAAAATTAAAAATATCAAAAATGTATTTTTTATATTTTATACTTTTTAAATAAATTTTATATATTTAAAATTAATTAATTTTAAAAAATTAGTTAATTATTGACGTGGCATCTACTTGACAGTTCATGTATAAAATTAACAAATATGAATTATTTTTATTCATTTTTAAGAGATTTGACAAACAATATAAGTTTGAACACTAAAAGATATAAAAAATTAAATTAAAAACTATTTTTTTTTTAAAAGTTGGAAACACCAAATAAGTCATTATATCTTTAAAAAATACATGCACATAATAAAAATAAAGCCTAAGACATCATTATATTCATTATCTCAAATTTACCATTTCAATTAAAATCTTTCAATTTTTTATAAATTTATTATATAATTTTTTTCATACATGTAATATAATCTAATTATTTATAGTAAATTTTGATTTAAATCACTGAAATTATTAATTTTTTTTTGTTTATCGGCTACTGTGGAATTCCTTTTATAAAAAAAAAAAATCAAATCACTAGACTAAAATTCTTTAAAATAATTTAATAACGATAACTATTTTAATAACCATAATTTCAATTTTCAAAACACATAATAACTATTATAATTGTACTTCTTGTAATATATGTTTGTAAACTTTAAATAGAATTATGCCACTAGAGCCTTAATATGGTTCGGGTAAGCTCATGAGAAAATTAGTGATTTTGTATGGTTTAATTTAATAAATTTTTGAAAATTATAAAAATAAAAGATATTTAAAAATTTAATTTAACTAATTTAATACTAGTTTTTGAATTAATACCTTACAATTTTTTAATCTGATCGATTGATCTAATCTAATTCAAACAATCATATGTCCAGAGGCGAATTTTAGGATGGGCAGGCAGCGATTTTGGCCTCCCAAAAAATAAAATAAAAATCAATTTAGTCCTATTATAAATAGAAAATCTATAAATTAATTTTAGTGAAATTATACTTTGGTCTCCTTAAAATAAAAAAATTTCAATTCAATCCTCTTATAAATAGAAAAATTATAAATTAATATATAGTAAAATTAAACTTTAACCCTCATAAAAATAAAAATAAAAATTCTATTTAATACCTTAAAAGATGATGAATACATAATAAATGAAAAATTATAATTAAAATCTTGTCACTGCTTAAAGAAATTCTAAATTCAGCCAGGAGCATGCAACTCAAACAAATCCTACCGCCTTGCAGATGCTGTATCTCCAGCCTAATAAAACAAATTTGTGATCAGTGGGATTGGATACACAATGAACCTGTTCTATACAAATTCTTAATCACCCATACATAATGCTTCCACTGCATCATATGCACTACCCTTAATACAATCACATTATAAACAATCTACTCTACAATCAAAACATACCACCAACTAGTTGCTTATTAAGCTTGGTTAAACAAGGAAAAAGAATATTTCAGAAGGAAAAAAAAAAAGCATTTGAGGGTTCGGCTCATGGAAATATATCTTTCATAAATTAAAAATAATAAAAACAATTATTATATTTTTTATTTCACAAAAATACTACTAAAAAACCTTTAACAACAAAATATTATTTAATTAGTCATTTATTTTTTAAATATTTATATGTATTTTATTTTTATAAACACTATTAAAAATTTTAAAAATAAAAATGAAAACATTATTAAAAATAAAAAAAATTATATGAAAATTTAAAAATCCCTAAAACAATCAATAAAAATATATTTAAAATTTTATATGAAGTTTAAATGTTTTCAATAGTAGTATATTTAAAAAATTATAATAATGTTATAAACTTGAAAAAAATTATATTTATTAATTACATACTTTATATATATATATATATATATATTTTTTTCTAACACATCATTATTTGCAACTTGCTATATTAGAGAATTGATGATTCATTTTAGTAGTTAGCCTTTTTACAATTATATTTTAAGCAGCAGTGGAGAATTATTGAATATTATATCACTTATTTAAGTATTTATTTATGCGGTTTGAGTTTCTCAATTAGCATGGGCATTATTGTCAATGCAGGAATATGTGAATTTGAGTGCGTTGAAGTGTATTGAAGAAGGGCTATGATCAAAACTTGTAATTTAAGCAGCAGTGGAGAATTATTGAATATTATATCACTTTTATATTATATTCAAATATCTGTTTTACATCTTTCATAATAATATAACTTATTATTTTTTTAACATTATTCATAAAAATAATAACAAACATAGAAAATGATTTAATAATATTTAATTATTAATGGGTAAAAATTTATACTATATATCATATATATTGTCTCTCTCTATATGGATTCTAAATCATAAATTATACATCTATATATTATAACAATTTTATCTTTCAAATTTTATTATAATTAAAGCAAAAATTATATTTATAATATTATAAATAAATTACATACACAATTAACTCATGCATCGCACAAGATAAGAAAATTAATATACACTAAAATTGCAAAAAGGGGCGCAACCAACTTTTTTTCTCTTTATTTTTTTAGTTTTTAATTATTCATTAATTTTTAGTTTTAAAAATATGATATGACAAAGATTAAAATTTAATGCTTTAGTCATATTTTTATTAAAAAAACAATTTAATTCTTTTTTGAAAGCTTAAAGGTCAAATTTAAGCTAAACGTTGTTGAGGGCTAAATTTTAGTTTGGAGTAAATCACTAAAATTAAGTTCAAATTTCATGCTACAAAGCAAATGCACAACATGCAGTCTCGTGGGGAAACAGATAATTCAAACAAGCATCGATAAAGCTCAATCAAATGATAAAAACATATTAACCCACAATTTCAACAGGTTGAAAATCTTTCTCCATCGACGCCTTCACAGCATCCAGAACCAATTGTGTCTTCCGGCTGATTGTCGGCCACTTTTTATCCGGTTGTGCTCCGTTCTTTTTAATATTTGCAACCAAGCTGGCAAACTCTCTCACCATGCAGGCTTCCTGAGGTAGATCTACAGTGACAGTGTGCTCACTCGGAAGTTGCACCCATCCGGTTACAAGTTCGTTAAATCCAGGTTTTGAGGATGTAGTATATGAGGCCTGGTGTTCTTGGTAAGGAATGATGAAATCTGTAAGATGTAGTGTTCCCAATGTTCCTATAGCAGTGAGATTCATTGTCAAATTTGATAAGAAAGAACAATGGAAGGTTGCAATTTTGCCATCTGCCCAGAGTAGTGAAGCTCCACACTCTAGTAGTACACCTGCTTCATTTAGAACTGGATTTCGGAAGGCTGTAACAGTTTTCGGTAGCTCATAGTCAGCTGCCCACAAGATTGACCTGATGCCATACCACCCGGCATCACCGAGAGCTCCAAGAGCATCAAGATCTGGCTTCACACGAATATCATTCTTGAGAAAATCCGGATCGGCAAAAAATGTGAAGCAACTGTTTACCTGAGAAAGTCAAAGGTAAAAAATACATAGATTTAGAATGGAAGGACACCAAATCAATGTAGCATCTTATCTTAAGATCATAGACCGCATCAAAAGGAAAATAAATAACATTCTGAAGAAGCTTAAATTTATGAAGAGATGAGATACACCCAACACTGTGTCCTGTATCTCTCTTCAAAAACCGTCAGATATGCCATTTTACCACATATTTATGCCTTATTCAGGCATACTTTGTGGAAGTGTATCAATCTTTGGACATTAATAGCAACGATTGAAATAAAATATATCACTGCAAGTCTATCTGAAACAGGCTTTACCATGAACTAGGTTCTTTCAAAAATCTAGCTGAAGGGAACCACAAAAGTTTTGAATTCACTCCAGATAAATTTTATCATTGTATAAGTAATAGTTCATGTGAAACAGCAGCAACTAATCTCACAAATGGCGATAAACATAATGCTCCGTTCGGTTACTAGTGTAAAACCATTAGTAAAAATCTTATTTATTACATATGTATTACAATAGTTAGACATAAAATAAAGAATAGTTAATACAAATTTAAACTTGAAATCAGAAAGCTGAGTAAAAACTCTTATAAAAAATAAGACTTCTTCAAAATAAGCGAAATATTTTCCATTCTCTTCACTAAAAAGAATTCATGGGAGTGGATAACTAGTACCAATTGAATTAGTTTATTGCTAACTCATATGCCAAAACATATGTAAAAAATAATACTCCTACCAAACGTAGGATAAGAGTGCTAAAGGAGTGGGTTCAGACATTGGTAGGCTGAGTGTTTTGCAAACATCCAAATGCAAGCATACAAACAAATGAAACAATACTTCTCTTTTTCATACACAAACAAAATGCATACACATATATATGTGCATATATAACTATAAGGCTTCAGTGAATTTATAGGAACTTATGAAAATGCTCAGCAACTGTATCTTAAAGAATGTGCCCTTGAGCCATTATTGTAAGCTCTGCTTCAGAACGAAATATTATCTCCATTCATTTACTTTATACTTTACAAAACCCTTAGTACAAAGACAAGCAAGCTTATTTCCAGTGGCTATAAAAACTCAAAACTTCATATCACTTTGTTGGTAAAAGAAAGTTCATATCATTGGGTACAATGAACATTCACATATCTAGATCATCGGTAGTGTTTGTTTTCTTCTCCATCTACAACCAACAAGTTTTTAGATTTTCCATCCCGAAACAATCCAAACAACCCGCAACAGAAATAAACGAATCACAGTCCAACAAGGAACTAGGCTCTGATTCGTTAAGTACAAGTGTTTCATGTTTTAACCATAACAAGCTCAGTTGAAGAGGAGTTCAAGAAAAGCACTAGGTTCTGGACGAACAATAATACAGGCTCTATGACATCAACTCATTCACACAAGAGGCTATATTTAATGGGCTTAATTAATTGCCTACATAAATGGATGACAGAGAAATATATACTATAATCATAAAGATGACAAATAGCACAAAGCACCAATAGACAAATATTAAACCCGAGCCCTAAAACAAAACCAATTTCTATGCTCCCTTTGTCTCATTAACCCCATATCTTACCAAACTCTTCTTCACATCTCTACAAAACCCATTTTAAATTAAGTAAAAAAAAAATATCTAACAGGATCATCCAAACAAAGATATACAATTCTAAAGTAAAACAAGCTGCTAATATTTAGAAAGGCAAGAACTACACCTACAGAATCGGATATTCATAGATATTAAGAAGATGACGCCATTCCATTGCCTAACATATTAGAATGATAAGGCATATGACACCTTAAATTGAGCTTTAAACTATCTCCTATGGCCTAGCAGGAAAGTGGTGAACTACATAAACAAAAGAAAAAACCTTAAAATGAGCAGAAACCCAGTAATGTATTTACCGTTCTAAGCTGACCAAACTGCTCCTTGTCGTTTAAAAACTGCTTCATTTTATGGGTTCTGGGATTATGCACCCACATGGTACCGTCCATAATCTGAACCCCGTTTTCTTCACAAGCCTTTAGAATCTGATCAAACTCGGCCACGCTAAAGGCGACGGGCTTCTCCGTGAGCAGATGCTTCTTTTTCTGAGCCGTCAAAACAGCCCATTTGAGGTGGAGGCTAGTGGGTAAAGGCAAATAAACGGCGTCGATGTCGGGGTCGTCAAGAAGGGACTCGTAGGAGCCGTAGATCTTGGTGTCAGGTGGGAAGCCATTGGCCTTGGCGAAATTGGCGGCTTTGTCGAAGGAGCGGCTGGCAACGGCGGAGACAGTGGCGTTAGGAGCAAGCTGGATAGCTCGAGAAACTTTGCGGGCTATCTCGGCACACCCAATGATTCCGAATCTGATCGGAATACCAGCCATTGTTTTGTTGTCAGGAAGAGAGATGAGCAGAAGGATATTATTTGTAGCAAGTGTACCGTAACACCGATATTGTTATCCGACTTCGGATTCGAGTTTTTTCGCCAATAAATAGTGATATATAAATACTAGAATGTTGTAAATTATCTTTTAAAAAGGAAAGGGTAAATTTCATCAACAGTCAAATAATCACCTTGATTTTATTTCAGTCACTCAACTTTTAAAAAGTGACAAAATAGTCCTTTTTGCCGTTTTCCGTTACAGACGTAACGGTAAAGTGACGTGGCAGATGACGGCTTGCTTCAAGTTATTAACCGTCCAGCTGGTCGGTTAGCATCAATTTAAACAGCCATATCAGTAGCAATTTAGGGTTTATACAGTAGAATAATAAGAGGAGGAGAAAAAGAAGAAAAAAAAAAAAGAAGAAGAAGGAGAAGAGAAAAAATGGAGATGCTTGGAGATAAAACAGATGAAAAACATGTTCCCTCCTCTGTAAATCCTATTAGACTTCAATTTCCCCTTTCATAAATCTTTGGGTTTTCATGGAAGAAATCAATTGGGATACCCTTTTGCTCGAGGCTGATTTACTCGATTTTAGGGATATCTCAAATAATGAATTGGAATAGGTAACGAAACCTTCTCCTCAATCTTGTTTGACCCAGAATCCTAATGAAGAAACGACAGTGTATTCGTGGATTGAGGAGATCGAGAAGGTTTTGATGGGGGATGATAATTTTGATCATATGGTTGAGACTCAACTTGTCTCCGATGATGATTTATTGGACGATTTACTGGTCACCTCCTTGTAGCAGCGGCGATGTGGTTGGCGTTGATGGTGGTGATATGCACAAACAGAGCCAGACCCACACTGACGTCAATAAAGATGAACCCATTGCTAAGAAACAGAAAAGGTATAAATTGATATTCCCAATTTATCAGTCTTTGTTTATTGTTCTTTGAAGCTTCATTTTGTTTCAATTTTGTTAGTCACATGTCTAATTTGAGGTAGAGGTGTAATGGCTTACCTGAGGAACTCAATCTCAATATAGTTTTACTTTTAAAGCTTGATTGATCTTCCCAATTTTCATACAAACCCAAGTATTTTGCAACTACCCAAAACTGAAGATAATAAATGGTATTACTGCAATTGATGGATCTGAATGGTTTCTTTTTCAGACAGTTGAGAAACAGAGATGCAGTTGTGAGATCAAGGGAGAGGAGGAAGATGTATGTCAAGGATCTTGAGATGAAGAGTAGGTATTTAGAAGGAGAATGTAGACGATTGAGTCATGTGCTTGATGCTTGCTTCATTGCTGAGAATCAAGCTCTTCAGATTTTCTTTTCTCCTCCCCTTAATCACAACCAATTTCTGTTGTTTTGCCCTAAACCAACCCAACCCTTCAGATTTTTTCCCTAAACCCATAGCAAACCTTGACCCATCAGCTGCTTCACCAACGTGGCAAGTTAACTGGCCACATCAGCTAGTTAACTTGCCACATCGCCAGCCTCGCTAGTGTCTTAACAGAATCGTTAATCGATGGATTTGTTTTGTCACTTTTTTATAACGTTAGTAATTGTTTTGTCATTTTTTTTAAAGTTGAGTGACTGAAATGAAACCAATGTGACTGTTTTGTCAGTTACCCCAAAGTTGAGTGACTGTTGGTGTAATTTACCCAAAAGAAAAATATAAAATTACATTAGAGTAATATAAATAGATATTAGTATTTGATACTAGGTGTATTTTTTTATTTCCCATTTATAGAAAATTATTTGGTTGTATAATAAAATATAAAAAATAAATATATATTTTAAATTTTTTTATAAATTTTAAATTTTTTAATAAAATTTTTAAACATTTTCATATTATATTTTTTAGAATTATTAAATTTTTTATAAAATCTACTATTTTAGTTTTTTAAACACTATTGATTTTTTTAATTAACTAATTAACAATATTTATTTTTTAAAATTTTCTTTATACGTCCTATATTCTTTTTCCTTAATGACTTTTTAGCGGTATTCGAAAAAAATTAAAATTTTGTATAATTTAATGATATATCCATAACAATAGTTTTAAGATTTAGGGTTTTTTTAAAAATTTTGAATTATTTTTATTTAAAATTTTAATTATATATCTATAATTTTATTTTATTAAAAAATAAATTTAATAAACAATTAAAGAAAATGAGGAAACCAAATCTAGTATATGTACTTTATTATATTAAATAGATTTTATGATATGATTTTACTTTAAATAATATATATAACAGGAAATATTTAAAGATGTTTAAACACCAATAGGAGAAAATGATGGGTCGTGTAGGAGGAAAACTGCTTGACATTTCTGACTATGCACTCGCAGATAAGCGTTAAGCCATCGACACATGATAAAGACCGCCATCGATCATGTATTTGCATTATTTTCAATTTTTTATTTTTAAATCATACTATATATTATATTATATTTTGATATATTTAGAGTTGTACATGGGCTGGATCGGATTCGGGTTGGGCTCTAACAAAATTTTAGGTTTAATTGATAGGTTTAAAAAATGGGCTTAAATTTTTGCCCAAATTCGATCTGGATTATAGATGCTAAACTCGAGTCTAGATCGACTTGACCTGTATTAAAGCGTATAGTATCGATATAATAGGGAATATATCGATACTTATTGTGATGTATCAACACCTTAAGGAGGATAATTTTTCTTTAATTTTTAAAACTTTAAACCTTAAAACGATATTGATATCAGATAGGATATCGATACTTTTAAGCATATATTCGTGCTGAGCTAGGTCAAAAACTTTTATAAGAAATCTGACCCATTTTCTAAATAGACCTTAATTTTTTGTCGAAACACCTTTGTACGAGAAAAGTCTAATTGAATCTAAATTGTGGGTTAGTCGGTTATTTTATTCAACTTGACAAACTAGGAAATAAAGAAACTAAATTTTAGGGCTGCCAAAGACTTAGGCGTCCTTTCTGTTAAATATTGCAGAAAAGAAACTGTCATGATGAAGAAGATTCGTACATTTCCCATTTCACTTTCGTACATTTTGTGAAAACCAAGAGTCTTTTTTGCACCTAACTTGTCTTACTTTATAATCCATCTATTTTTTAATTCCTTTTACTTTATTATTAATAAATAAATCACCATTAATTTATGTAGAATCTACAGTTAAAATTTTGAATATTGACTAAATCTATGTTGACCATTAATATATAAAAATTTAGTGGAGGTGATGTTGACTCTCTCTTTATCACATAAGCATTATTAAAAAAATTGTTAATTGTGATAACTTTTATTATTTTACAATTGCTCACTATTAATTTTTGTTGTTGTGAGATATTGTTACAACAATTATAAAAGTATTTTTAATTATTATTTATGTTTTAAATAAAATCATATAATTATGGCTCAACGTTCTTTTATAGAATTATTCTTTATTTCTTTTATTCAAATAGAATTAATCTTAAATACAGATTAAGGTTCTACAAATTTTAAATTAAGATTTAAACTCGTTAATTTCTAGTTTTATTTTTGAATTTTTCTCAAATTCTTATATAGCTCACGAATTGAAATGCAGAATTGAGAAATCGAAGATTCGAGATAAAGGACAGGTTCAACATTCTTTTAGGAAGGTTTTGTGATATTAATATTTAGTAATATTCTAACTGTTAGAATTAATAGTATTGCATTCCTCGTAGAATTAAAAGTACTTCATTTTAATGATTTTTATAGATTTTTTTAATGGGTTGTACCTATACTATTTATTAAATGTTTTACTGATTAGGTCTCATCTTTAATCGAATCACTAACTCAGTTAAAAAGATTATAGATTTGTCTTTCAGTAATTAAAATAAGTTAAACTATTCAAGGGTATTACCTTAAAATTATCATTCGGCCAAAGTTTCATATTAATATATTTTATACATTTTTATTTTAATATGCATAATTTATTATCTCTATTAACATATATTTGTGTTCTAAATTTGTGGTTTTCACACGCATACACGTGTGATAGGATTTCTAATATATTAATAATGTTGTTAGTTAAGTTGGTGTCACAAGTCAACTTTACACTAAGGGCCCTTTTGGATGGGCGTTTACCTCTAGTGCGGTACGTTTAGCTTTATTTTTATCTCACGCTACAGTATCGCTACGGCATCTAACCTCACCACCACCATTGTTTTTTCACTAATTGTAGGTAAACACACCACCCATCCAAAGGGGCCCCAACTCCCAATTGATAACAATGCCATGATAAATAATTGTAGTGCATTTAGTATTGTTAATATGATGTATTTATGTGTTTCAATTTCGTTTTATTCAGAATTTAATCTAATTGTTTATTATAATATTGTACATATTTTATATATTATTATGATAATTGGGAAAACATGAATTTAAAACAAGAATTTAAAACATAGTTTAAAAAATAGCATACAATAAACAATGAAACGTATGGTTTTTTATGAAATATGTGGGGGCGAGAGGCCGAGGGCCGTAATCCATATAGAACTATACTTTTATTATTTGACTTTAATTGTAACATGGTTTTTTAACCCTTAAATAGATGTAGAAGAAACTACTCTTGTATCATTCATTTTTTAATATTAGTGAATTTCTTCTCATTTGCCCGTAGTTTTTTTTCTGAAAAGGTTTCAACATAAAATTTGTGTTCTTATTTTTCCTTTTCTTATTGCTTTATGATTATTCTACTGTCATTATCGACGTTTATTATAACAGTAACAAAGATACTCATATCAAATTTGCAAACGGAAAAGAAAAAATGCAGACGGAGTGAACGAAGAAAAGAAATTGAAAAGATTAGAAGTTGGAGAAAAAGATGAGCAGCAAGAAAGCCGACATCTTCATTGAACAAAACAAAGGAAAAGAAACAAAAAAAAAAAAAAAAAAAGGAAAAATCAAGTGGATATTTTTAATTTATTAAAAATTGAAAGAGAACATAAATTAGTATACTTGGATTGCTAAAATAATGTTACAGAAAACTATTAAAATGCACAAAATTAAAATAAAGTTATATTTCTTTCCTATATTAATATTATATATGTTAAAATTTGACTATGAATTTGGTTGTAGATCAGAGGTCTAGAAAGTTGGCTGGGCTGAAGATTTTGAATTTGTGATAGGTACAGTATTTCAAGGACTTCCTTTTTCTACCAAATTGACTTTGAGCATCCATGATGGCTGCTTCTTTTATAAATTAAAGAGAAAACCAAATCAAAAGATTACAAAGAGAGGGGGGACACACAGCTGAAACAGATAAACATCAAAATGGGTTCCCAAAAACACGTCTTTCTTTTGTTATCAGTGCTTTTGATTCTCAATTCCCTTCTCTTTTCCGGTGCGGATGAAGATCACTATTACGAATTTATTGTAACTTTTGTAACCTTTTTTGTCCCCTTTTCGTCCATGTTTAATCAGATTTTTGGGTATTTATTTTGGATTATTGTTTTTAATTTGCAGTTGCAAGAAACAGAGATTACGAAGCTATGCAGCACAAAAACCATATTGACAGTGAACGGCAGTTTTCCAGGGCCTGAGATTCGGGTTCGAAGAGGCGACACTGTTTATGTCAATGTCCACAATCAAGGAAGATCTGCTGTTTCCTTTGATTGGTATACATATTAAATTCATTTCATATATTTATATTCTCATACTATATATATATATATATTTACTTTTCAAATAATATGTAAATGACATAAACAGATTTGATGATGAGATGACTTAATTTTGTGGGATTATTCTTTGTTTTATGGGAAATTTAATAGGCAAGGGGTTGAGGATCCGGTTGATGGTTCAAACGAGTTGATCCAGCCTGGTAAAAACTTCACTTACGAGATCGAATTAGACGATGAAATCGGAACTTTATGGTGGCATGCAAGGAGTGCTTGGGCTAAAGCTACCGTCCATGGCGCCTTTGTCATTTTACCGGCGGCCGATGAAGAGTATCCTTTCCCTACACCTACGTCAGATCAAATCATTATATTCGGTAACATGGTTTTCAATTCTTCCATTTATGGTTGCAACTTTTTGTTTATTATATATATTCAAGGCTTTTGAATCGGCAATTGCATGGCAAATTATTCTTTCAGGAGAATGGTTTAGACAAGAGTTAACGGAAGCTAATGAAACCATTGCTGCTGGCCAGGCTGACGGTTACACAATCAATGGCCATCTTGGAGAAACATATGGATGCAGTAACGGTACATACTCGATACTCACGCCCGAATCCGAATAATATAATTTCATTGTTAAGCCATCTTTGTAATAATAATATTCATAATTTTGTGTTTGAGAACAGATACAACATATCTGCTAGAAGTGGCTTACGAGGGTCTCTACCTTCTTCGTTTAATAAATGCCGTTGCCAACGAAACAATGGTGTTCGCCATTGCGCAGCACAGTTTCACGACCGTCGGACAAAACGCGACATATGCCCAACGCTCTTTCTCAACTTCTCTTACGTTAGCACCGGGCCAGACGCTCGACGTTTTGCTCGGCGCAAACCAAAACGTCGGCCAGTATTACATCACTGCTCAACCTTCCTCTGGCAGGCATAATACCACCGGAGTTATACAGTATCTCACCAGCACTGGTGTTTAATTTAGTTACTTGGTTTTTGGGATTCCATTGTTATAGTTTGTTTATGAAATAAGACATTCAGTAGGGCAGATCACTATATATATATATAATAATAATTTCGATGCCCTTTCAACAATCCATGCTGGTGGATAAATTTTGTGTTTTTCCATTAAAAGGTTGTTCGTTGGTTGTAACATATGTATTTGTTCTTTGAAATGATTAATGTCTTATATTGCATTCTTTATTTTTTTCTATCTCATACTTGTATTTAAAAAAATAATTAATATGATACTTGTTTTATTAAATTAAGTGGTACTTAATATATCTTATATGAGACGATAACACAATATCGTTAACGATAGTGATTAAAAAAGTTAAACTGATATGATCGGTTTTATAATCGACATGGTGATAAGTAATTTCGTATTTCAGTCAAATTATTAATGTAAAATGTAAAATTTTAGAATGTAATTTTTTTTTTATCAACATGAGATAATCCATTTTAAAAAAAGGATAATAAGCAAACAATGATCAAATATTGTACAAATGTACCGTGATTACAAGATCAAAACAAAAAAAATAATAATAGAAAGTCTAATACAAACTGTACAAACAGAACAAGACAAGATTCAAAAGTCTGCAATTCGATTCTGAAAAAGGAGCATACTCCGCTTAAATCAAACCACAATTGCCTAACAAAAGGAAGCATAGACGAAAACCTTCATCTATATGTCAGTATTCAACCATTAGAATAGAGAAGTCGCCATTATGCATAGAACCCTCGTCATGTCCTCACTTTCGTTGCAATGGACATGCTTCAAGCTAACCTAATCCAATGGATGCGAGCAGCTTTAGTTAGGGGTGTAATTGAGTCAAATCGAGCTTAAATATTGTCAAGCTCGACTTGAAATTCGAAGTTCGATACTCGACTGAAGCTCGATCAAACATCTATTTTTAAGTTTGAGATTGACTCGAGATATAATCGAGCTATTCGAGCTCGAGCTCAATTAAGTTCATTTATAAATTTTTATACTCAAGCTCGAATTCGAGTTCAATTAAGCTCATTTACCAAATTTTATAGTAAGCTTGAGTTCAACTCAATAACTAAACTTAGATTAATAATATATACTAAGGAGAATAACTTGTGAGCACCAACAGGGGCGAAGTTAGAATTTTTTTTAAAGGGGCTAAAATAAAATTGTAATTTTTACGAAAATAAAAAAGTAACTTTTAAAGGATTAAATCAAAATATTATCATTTTTAAAGAGATTAAAATGTAACTAACTTACAATTTTAAAAATTTAAAAGGCGAAAATGACCATCCCCAATATTCGGCCTGTATCTCATTTATACTCTTAGCTCTAGCAAAACAAGCAATCCAAGGATGCCCGAGAAAATCCTTCACACACAAGGCTTGAAAGCTTGCGTCAAGGAAGAAGCGAGTACAAACCGACTCGAGAGAACTCCTTTAAGGGAGGAGCCACGGGAGACCCTAGGCTAGATATATTACTCTGAACAAACTTACTGGAAAAACAGAGTGTAATAGGCCCAATTTGCCCGGGCTCATCACAATAATAGTAGACCAAAATAATAAGTCCAAGTAACAGCCTAGTTACAAGCAACAATAACAATTACAGCCCAAATTAAAAAAAAACCTAAGCCCAATTTTTTAGAAGCCCAAAACATAAAAAAAAAGAGGCAGAAACCCTAAAGGCGCCGCTGCTCCCTCCTTGGGCGTACTGCCCGCATCTCGTCCCGAGGCCTGGCTCACCCCCTGGCGCGCCTTTGCCACTGTTTCACCAAAACAGCAAGGCCCGCCCTCCGTCAACGCCTACAACAAGGAAAAAGAAACAGAGCAGAAGCAGAAAGCAAACAGTAGAAATAAACAGTAAAAAAGGACTATGTAATCGGCTATAAAAAACCCCGAATCTGATTTGTATTTTTTACAGACAAAAAAAAATCGAATACAAGAAAAAAAAACAAGATTAAAAAAGGATTCAAAGCAAAAAGGTGACATTTCTTTTTTTATTTTATTTTTTATTTCGCAACAATAATAAGAAGAAAAAGAGTGCCTTTTATTTTATTTTTTTAAAACCCTAAAAAAGAGGAAAGAAACTTACCCGAGAATCGTCGCCATTGCCGAGCATCGATGAGATTTTGGAGGTTTGAACCCCAGATCGGGGTTCCTTACGAAAATGGGGTCAAAAAAAGAAACTTTTTAGTTTCTCGGCCGCCGCAGACGGTGGCGCCGGCACCGGCGACCGACGGTTGGCGCGGCGGTCGATGGCCGGAGGGCTGGCCAGATTCTGGGCTATGCCAGAGAGAAAAGAGAGAGTTTTCGATTTTTTTTTTTTGGAGAAGAAAGGAAAAATGAAATTTTTTAATTTTTTTTTTACTTATATAGGCTGGCAAAACGCACCGTTTTGCTCAGCCCTGTAAAACAACGAAACGACGCCGTTTTGATATGACCCGCGCGCGACCCGACTCGCTCTAGGGGGATTCGCGTGTTTTTGCGGAAGAGTCTAATTGCACTTTTAGCCCTTCTGCTTTTTAATTAATTTGCGATCCAGTACCTTCGTTTTTTTAATTCGGCCCAATAATTTTGCGTTCATTTCATTTTAGTCCGTTTGAAACGGCGCGTTTTGGAGGACAGGGAATATTTCCCCATTTGGTCCCCCATCTCATTCGCGTGTTACAAATGGGTCCTCTACCTTGTTTTCATTCCTGATTTTTGCCCAAAACTCTATTTAAACTTCAATTTAGTCCTTTAGACCTTTATTTTATTTAATTTCGACCATTTATAGATTTTATTTTTTTATATATTACCTTATATATTATTTAATTTATTTATTTATTGTTCCTAATTTTTTTTAATAGATTTTATTTTATTTATATAATTCCTTTTATTGTGCATTGCTATTTTATTTTATTTTGCATTTATTACTATTATTATTATTATTATTATTTTTCTTATTTTTTTATGCCTTTATTATTATTATTTTATCATCTATTATTATTGAATTATTATTTATTTGTTTATTACCCCTTCTTTATACTTTAAAAATTAGATTATTTATGTTTTACATACACATATATTATTATTATTATTATTTTCATTTTTTGTTAGTATCATTATTATTATTATGATTTATTTTTCCATTTATTATTTAATTAGTATTAAAATTGACGATTTTAACATGATTATTGCCATGGTTATTATTCGGTGTTTTATTATTGTGGTCATATCATCACGCATTATGCTTAAATGTAATTAGTTTTTTTTATATTATACTTTAAATAAAATAAGTACACATCGTTTAAATATTACACCTATTATTATTCAAAACAAATTTTCAAAGAATAGGCAATGTTCGGTATTTGGGAGATTCGAGAAGTCGTACCCTAACTTACGGGTTTTCGATTTTCTCGTCAAACTTGAATAACCGAGTATCCTTTCAAAATTAAAACACATGAGGTTTAAACAAAGAAAAACAAAAGGCAAAATTATTCTTAAAGATTCAAAAGGTCACGTCCTAACTTATGGGATGTGACGTTCTGTTGCCTCGAGATAAGAAGGTCTTCAATATATGTTTTGACTTATTCAAGCAATTTTTAAGCAAAATATACATTAATACAAAGAGGGATCGTATTTTAAATTCTTCAAATTTTCGATTCTCGACATCAAAGACGTTAATCAATCAATTAGGTACCAATTCTGGGCGTCACGAGGGTGCTAATCCTTCCTCGTGCGTAACCGACTCCCGAACCCGTTTTTTATTTTCATAGATCAAAATCGTTGTTTTAGTAAAACAAAACATTTCATTAAAACGATCAAATTACGAGGTGATCCGATCACACCTCATAAAAAAAAGATTGGTGGCGACTCCCAATTTTCGTTTTTTTAAATGAAAGTCGACATATCAAAAAATGGTTTCGACAGCTTGGCGACTCCGCTGGGGACTTAAAATAAGAGAGTTAAGCCACGAGTTGATTACTTTCTGTCTTTTTGTCGAAGATTGATAATTTGGTTTAAATTTATGGTCCTTTCATTGTATTTCATTGGTCTGCATCACTTTGACATGATTGCTTTATTGGTTCGAGTATTTTAATATAACTCCGCATATTGCGTTGCATAATCGGACAATTTTACCTTTTTAAGTGGGAGTGAGAAACTATTCCTTTGTGAGGTCTTCACCTCCGTATAGGATAGCGAATCACTTTCGGGATACATCCGTACCTATGTCTTCGTGAGATTTTCATCTCCGTATAGCCATAGGGAAATGTATTCCCCTGAACTGAACTCGGTCCATATGAGCCTATAATGGGTGAAGATCGAGGAATCTACCGGTTCAAGTACCTTTACTTTAGAACCGAATCGTATATAATGAGCCCTAAGAGCCCACCCTAGGTAGAACCATACCAAACCTTAGTGGTTACCCGAATAGTCGCTTTATTTATTATTTCTTGCTTACTTTGAATTCTAGCTTTGTGTACTGACTTGTTTGTTTTGCTTTGATTGTGATTGCATGACTTGTTTGTGGGACTTCACTCGTATCAGCGTGACCCAAAACAATCTCCAGGAATTGAAAGAGGTATGGGTCCAATGGGATGAAGAAATCAAGCAGTTATTTTACTGTAATTATGGTGATTTGCCCTATCTACTCGATATCAAAGTGGACAAGCACTTGTTTCGAGCTCTGGCTCAATTTTGGAATCCCGCCTAAAGTTACTTTACTTTTGGAAAAGTGGACTTAGTACCTACTGTGGAAGAATACATGACCTTACTTCGTTCCTCAAAAATTCGGCTGGACAAGGTTTATTCTAGAGCTGCTAATGTACCGACCTTCCTAAAGAAACTAATGAATATCACGTGGATGAGTGAGCAATGGGTTGCAGCCCGGATCAAGCGAAAGGGAGATGGTAAATGTATCCCTTGGAATAGTTTGCGAGATTCGATCTTAGCACACCCAGATATGAAGAAAATGGTCGATGTCTTTGCTTTGAGCATTTATGGACTATTTGTTTTCCCTAAAGCACTAGGGCACGTGGACGAGGCAGTTTCAGATTTGTTCGACAGGCTTGATAAGAAGGTCACGCTCGTCCCTGTAATTTTGGCCGAAACATTCTATTTTTTGAATGCATACCGAAGAGCGGGCGAAAGAAGATTCATTGGATGCGCGCAGTTCTTGTTGGCATGGTTTCATAGCCATTTTTGGAAGGTAAAATTTTTTTCTTATCGAGCATTCTTTGAGAACTACTCTCCGTTAAAAGAATTAGTGGCTACATCGAGACGAGACGACATTTCAAAAGAAAAATGGATGACGATACTCCAGAATTTCCAAGATGAGGATGTCGAATGGAGAGCCCCTTGGATGATCCCCGATGAGATTCTATACCGGTGTAAAGATCTCGACTGGCTTCCTCTACTTGGGATTTGGGGAGCTATTGGATATGCTCCTCTACTCGTGTTGAGGCAGTATAGATCGAGGCAGTTCATACCAGCAACACAAGGGCTGGCTCAATGCGAGTTTTTGTATAAGTGAGATAACTACAAGAAAAAGATCCGAGAAATGTCTAACGCCTGAAACCAGACCCGCCAAATGAAAGGATTTGCTGCAGGTCCGATGACGACCCCCGAATATAATAGATTGTGAGGTAAAAAAGTCAATGATAACATCCTTGGGCCAAGTCAAGAAGGCACTCGACCAATGGAGGAATACCTGCGAGTGGTCCCATTTGAGCTAGAGATCATAAGGCAAGATTTTGAAAAAAAAGGAATTCAGAGCTAGGAAAGAAGATAGAGCAATTAGAATAGGAAAAGATGCAATTAGGACTAGACATTGACGTTTAGAAGTTAGAGGCCGATAAGCTAAGAAAAGGAAAGGATAAGGCTGAAGAAGATCTGGACAGTTTAAAAATGGATTACAAGAAGCTTCGCTTATCAATGAGGACTGCCGGGCTAGGAAAGACATCGGAACAATAGTGGTAGGAAATTAAAGAAGAAAAGAACAGAGCCGATCAATGGGAAAAGAAATGCCAAGATGCCCAAGTCCAAGAAAATGCTCTAGAAAGAGACCTATTGGAATGCTAAAATGAAAAGGTCAGATTAAAATCCAGGGTAGCAGAACTAGAAAAGTCACTTCATCAGTATCGTAATCGCAACTCCACAATTGAGCTGAAAGCGAGCTTAAACAAGATTGAAGAGCTGAAAAGGAAAATCGAAGAGCTCGAGAGCACATTACAAAACTGTGAACTCTGAGTTGAACTCCTTGAAGCAAACAACGAGCATTGGAAAGAGCAACTTCACCGTTCTCAAGGTCAGGCCAGGGATAGAGACTATACAATGGGTGAAGCTGTGGCTCAAATCCAAGAGGTGGCCGATCATTTGCAAACCCTAGCAGTTCAGGCTGACATGCTAAGCTTGAAGTATGAGTCAGAATCGGATCGGGGTCAAGAGTTGGCTTGGCTTCTTAAGAAGGTTAAGGCTTTGAGCATTAGAGCAAAGCCGTATATGTAATCCGTTTTATATAAAGAAATTTGTTTTCTAGTAAAGTTATTCTAACGGAATTGAATCAGAGTCAATGCCTCTTTTTGCATTCATGCATTTGCATTACATTACATCATATGCATTAAATTTCACAAAAAAGGCCCTAATTAAACGAAATTATTTCAGTTAATCTGGAAACCAACAAGAATCAACCAACCGAACACGTTACAGTACTCGCACCAAAACCAAAGTAATAGACCAAAGATTGAAAAGGCTAGAGCAGATTCAAAAAGAGATGCAAGACCAGTTGCAAGCACAACTGCAAGAGCAGTTAGCGAAAGTGCAACAGAAGATGATGGATCAGATACTGGAATCCCAAAGAAGTATGATAAATCAATTGGCGCAGTTACTGGCTGGAGAACGCGAAAAAAGGAAAGGTACTGCGGTCAACTCAGGGGATGATAATGAGGATCTTATTTACCCCCCGGGTTTTACCCCGATAAATGCCCAAGCACAACCAGAGGCGTACCCACGAAGGGTACCCGTCACAATTAGACCCCAACAGTATCAAACCGGTACCTCGGCACCGATGAACTTCCAAACAGGCTCAGGTTCCAATTCGGGGGATAACTCAACCAATCCCGTTGTTCCTGATCTAGATGATATGGAAAAAATAGAAAAAACAAGAGTGGAATTGCCAAAGCAACTTGAGGATCGATGCAGATGGCTTGAAGAAAAATTCAGAGCAATGGAAAATGCTGATTACCATTGTGGAATCGATGCCAAGGACCTGAGTCTGGTCCCAGATTTAGTACTCTCTTCTAGTTCAAAACTCCAGAGTTTGAAAAGTACAACGGGGCTAGTTGTCCTGAAGCTCACATCACGATTTTCTGTCGAAGGATGACAGGATATGTCAATAATGATCAACTGTTGATCCACTGCTTCCAAGACAGTCTGATCGGGTCAGCAGCTAAATGGTACAACCAACTGAGTCGTGCCAAAATCAATTCATGGAAAAACTTAGCACAAGCTTTTATGAAACAATATAGTTATGTGACGGGCATGACACCCGACAGAATCACGCTGCAGAATATGGAGAAGAAGCAGAATGAGAGCTTCAGGTAATATGCCCAATGATGGAGAGAGGTGGCAACACAAGTCCAGCCACCTCTTCTGGAAAAAGAAACCACAATTCTTTTCATCAACACTTTAAAAGCCCGGTTCATCAACCATATGTTGGGGAGCGCTACTAAGAACTTATCGGATATAGTGATGTCCGGTGAAATGATTAAAAATGAGGTGAGAAGCAGTAAGATAGACGCGGGGGAAAGCGCCAAAAGATCAGCCCCGAGGAAGAAGAAAAATGAGGTAAATAATGCAAGCATATATAACAAAGGCTATTCAAAACCAATCATGGTAGGCCCACCAATGACAGTAACTACTAGCCATCAGGGCCCCCAAGGCAAGAATCCAACCCAAGGTCAAATACAAAAAGGCTCCAGTTCACACCTATCTCGATGACATATAGGGAGCTGTATCAGAATCTGTTTGATGCACATGTGGTATCCCCTTTCTACCTGAAACCTATGCAACCTCCATTCCCCGAATGGTACGACGCAAATGCTCAATGCGAGTACCACGCGGGAATCACAGGACACTCAATCGAGAACTGCACCGCGTTCAAAAAGTTAATTGAAAGGTTCATCAAGATGGGCATTGTGAAGTTCGATGATTCATCGGAACCTAATGTGGCAGGAAATCTGTTACCCAGTCATTCTGATAAAGGGGTAAATGCGATAATCGAGAGTCGAGGAAAGAGAACCAAGATAAACGTAGCAAAACTGAAAACCCCACTGAAATGGGTTTGGAAGAAAATGGTAGAGGGAGGATTAATCAAACAGGATTCAGAAGAGATACCTGAAGGGATAAGGGACTACTGTGAGTTCCATGCTAAGGAGGGTCATGAAATCCAAGAGTGCATTGAGTTCAAGACTCTAGTGTAAAATCTGATGGATAATAAGGAGCTAGAATTCTTTGAATATGCCAAGGGCTCAGAAGAATGAGATATATGCGCCTCAGAAGAAGGATAAACAGAGAATGTCTATAAAGTCAACCACCCAGTAGTTATCATCTCATGACCAAAAGAAATGTTGGGAAACCTAAACATCAATGCCATATCTGAAGAAGGAATCTGGGGAGAAAATTTATCAGACATCTGCCCCTATGTACCTGAAAGTATTTTGAACAACTGGACTGCGGAAGAGATTCCTGTAGTTTTTAGGGCCAACTCAGAGTAATGTTCAAAACACGCTTATTACTCTAAGCCTAGGAGCAATAAGAATCCTTTGTGAAATAGGCTTATGTCCAAAATCCTTATTTCAATAAAGTGCATCTTTGCGTATCATCTTGAGCAAATATTCTTTTATTTTTTTCATTCCATTCATAATCATACCATACAAATAATTATTCTTAGATTCTTTTGTTCTTTGGATTTTTCTTCATCCCTATAATAGGTCTCCAGGTATCAATGATATGAGCGACGTTGCTACTGACTCAGAACCTCCTTTTGAGCAAGATATATGCACGAAGGATTCTCAAGATTTTGAAGATGATCGAGACTGTAACTTATCTCCTGATTTGTTGAGGATGGTAGAACAAGATGAGAAACAAATCTTGCCTTATAAAGAGTCAGTGGAAATTGTGAGCCTAGGAGAGGAAAAAGAGGTGAAGATAGGAGCTTGCATTACCGCAAAGACGAAGCAAGACCTCATTGAATTACTCCAAGAATTTAAGGATGTCTTCGTATGGTCATACCAAGACATGCCCAGGTTAAGTACTAATATCGTGGTACACCGGCTCCCCATAAAGAAAGATTGTAAGCCAGTTCAACAGAAGCTCTGAAGGATGAGGCCCGATGTTTTACTGAAAATAAAAGAGGAAGTCAAGAAACAATTCGATGCTGGTTTCTTACAGGTGGTTAAATACTCAGAATGGGTAGCCAATATTGTGCCCGTCCCTAAAAAAGATGGAAAGTACGAATGTGCGTAGACTACAGGGACTTGAACAAAGCCAGCCCGAAAGACAATTTCCCATTGCCACATATCGACACTTTAGTGGATAACACGACAGGTTACTCACTGTTCTCCTTCATGGATGGTTTCTCAGGATATAACCAAATAAAGATGCAACCTGAAGACATGGAAAAGACCACATTTGTGACCATGTGGGGAACATTTTGCTATAAGGTGATGCCATTTGGACTGAAAAATGCGGGAGCAACGTATCAAAGAGCCATGGTAACTTTATTTCATGATATGATGCACAAAAAACTCGAAGTTTATGTTGATGATATGATCACAAAGTCCCAAACAGAGAAGGAGCATGTATAAGTCTTGAGGAAACTGTTTTTGAGATTGAGAAAATTCCAACTGAAGCTCAATCCAGTAAAATGTACTTTTGGGGCCAGGTCGGGAAAATTGCTAGGATTTGTAGTCAGTAAAAAGGGGATTGAGATCGACCCAAACAAAGTAAAGGCTATACAGCAATTGCTTCCACCACGCACTCAGAAAGAAGTTCGAGGTTTCCTAGGAAGACTAAATTACATTGCCCGGTTCATTTCACAACTAATTGAGAAATGCGACCCCATATTCCGTTTCCTTAAGAAACACAACCCAGGCGTTTGGGATGAGGAGTGCCAGAAGACTTTCGATAAGGTCAAACATTACTTGTCCAATGCCCCAGTACTGATACCACCTAACCCAGATAGGCCACTGATACTGTACTTGGCAGTATTCAGAAATTCCATGGGATGCGTGCTTGGTCAACATGATGAGTCGGGAAGAAAAGAAAGAGCGATATACTATCTCAGTAAGAAACTCACTGAATATAAGACAAGATATTCGCCAATCGAGAAGTTATGTTGCGCCCTGATTTGGACAACCCGAAGATTGGGACAGTACATGCTATACCACACAACTTGACCCATCTCAAAGCTGGACCCTCTAAAGTACATGATGGAGTCGACTGCATTAAATGGAAGAATGGCTCGATGGAAAATTTTGCTTTCCGAATTTGACATAGTCTATGTAAACCAGAAGTTAGTCAAAGGAAGCGCAATAGCAGATTTTCTGGCCAGTAGAGCTCTAGAGGATTATGAACCTTTGAACTTTGATTTCCCGAATAAAGATCTAATGTATATTGCAACCACTGAAGAAGACTCTCAAAAAGGTTATCCTTGAAAGCTAAACTTCGACGGAGCCTCAAACGCTATGGGTAACGGAATTAGAGCAGTCCTGGTGTCCCCAAACGGCGATCATTATCCCTTCACTAGCAAATTGGATTTTGATTGCACGAACAATATGGCAGAATACGAAACATGCATCATGGGTATCCGTGTAGCCATAGAACGTAAGATCAAAGTGCTAGAGGTATATAAGGATTCTGCACTAGTGATCTATCATCTCAAGGGAGAATAGGAGACAAGAGATCCCAAGTTAATCAATTATTGAAGGTTGGTTCTTGAGTTAATTGAGGAGTTTGATGACATCACCTTCTATTACCTCCCACGAGATGAAAATCAGATGGCTGATGCCTTGGCCACTTTGGTTTCGATGGTCAAAGCGAACAAACAAGAAGATGTAAAGCCTATCCAGATGAGTATTTATGAGACTCCGGCTCATTGTTACAACATCGAAGAAGAAGAAGAAGAAGAGGACGGTCACCCTTGGTACAACGATATATTGCGATATGTGAAGAATCGTGAATACCCTGACCAAGCAACTGAGAATGATAAAAGAACGTTGAGAAGACTGGCCAACGACTATGTCTTAGATGGGGAGATCCTATATAAAAGGAGAAGGGATCAGGTGCTACTGAGATGTGTAGATGCTGTCGAGACTAAGAAAATCTTGGAAGAAGTCCACGAGGGTGTCTGCGAAACACATGCCAATGGTTTTACAATGGCCAGGCAAATCATGAGATTCGAGTATTATTGGTCCACCATGGAAGGAGATTACATCAGTTATGCCAAGAAATGCCACAAGTGTCAAATTTATGGAGATAAAATTCATATACCTCCCTCACCTCTTCATCTTATGACTTCTCCGTGGCCTTTCTCTATGTGGGGCATGGATGTCATTGGGCCAATTTCACCCAAAGCTTCTAACGGGCATCGATTCATCTTCGTGGTCATCAATTACTTTACAAAGTGGGTAGAAGCCGCTTTATATGCCAATGTCACGAAGTCGGCAGTCAGCAAGTTCTTAAAGAAGGAAATCATATGTCGATATGGAATGCCAGAAAGGATCATATCTGATAATACACTAAATTTGAACAACAGCACGATATCAAAAGTCTGCAGTCAGTTCAAGATCAAACACCACAAGTCATCACCAAATCGCCCAAAAATGAATGGTGCAATGGAGGCAGCCAATAAGAACATCAAGAAAATCATGGGGAAAATGACTTAGACTTATAAAGATTGGCATAAGAAGTTACCATTTTCTCTTTATGCTTATCGAATATCTGTCAGGACCTCAACTGGGGCAACGCCTTTCTCCTTGGTTTATGGAATAGAGGCAGTTTTACCCATTGAAGTCGAGATTCCTTCTCTCCGGGTTTTGGCAGAATTGAAGTTGGATAAAGTAGAATGGATCCAATCCCGATATGATCAGTTAAACTTGATTGAAGAGAAAATGTTGAAAGCCATCCGTCATGGTTAGATGTACCAAAAACGAATGATGCGAGCTTACAACAAAAATGTTCGTCCCAAAGAATTCCATGAGGGGGACCTAGTATTGAAAAAGATCTTGCCCATACAAAAGGATTTCAGAGGGAAATGTATGCCAAATTGTGAAGGACCTTATGTGGTAAAGAAGGCCTTTTCTGGAGGAGCGTTGATTTTGACTGAGATGGATGGAAAAAGCTTGCCCAATCATGTGAATTCAGATTCAGTCAAGAAGTATTTCACCTAAAAAAAAAAAGGGGACGAGGTCAAGGTGAAAACTTGCAAAGGGCGCCTTGAGACCAAAGGGGTTTTGAATTGAAAACCCAAGAAAAGGGCAATTAAAATCTTGATCAAAGATGGGGCATGTGGTAGTCTTGTTATCCCTGAATGAACAAGGAGGAGAGATGCTACGTCTTGGGGCATCAACAAAATATTTTGGATCTCCGAAACACATATCAAGTTCAAAAGGGTTGTAACAGTCCGAATTTGACCCTAATCGAAACGGTGGTTTCGGGACCACGAATCTGAGTCTGAATAATATTTTAATATTATTTTCTGTGCCGTAAATATGTGATTAAGCGTGTGGTAAATTCTCGGAAGTTAAATTGTTCGTCTGTGTGTATTAATTTGATATAAGGATGAAATTGCATGGAATGTGAAAGTTTCATGCTAGTTATTGAGGTATCAAAGTGTTGTGGCTTTTAAAAATTGTGGCCTTGCATGGCAATTAAGCCATTTTTATGGTTAGTGGACGACAAGCTAATAAATGGAATGAGTTTTATATGTTAAAATAATGTTTAATATTTTTATGATAATGTATATTATATTTTATATTATATGTATTTTATAATCTATTAGTTTATAATAAAAGAAAATGGGTTAGTGGCTTCATATTATTCATTCTCTTGCCGAAACCATAAAAGAAAAAGAAAGAAAAAAATTAGCTAGGCATTCGGCACTTGCAAGCTAAAATTTAGGTGAGTTTTGCTTTCAGTTTTTGATAATTTCTACGTTTTTGCAATCGTTGCTTCGAATACTTCAAGACCCATGCTTGAATTTTTTATTTTGATGAATATTTTGAAATGTGCCAATTATGAGCTCATGAGTTTTATGATGATAGTTGATGAATTATGAAAGATATATGTTAGATTAATATGTTTTGTATTGAAATTTTTGGTGAAATTGAGTAATTAGGGCTAAATTGAGAAAATAAATTTTTGAGGGGTTAAAATGCAAAATAAATTAAAGAAATGGACTTGTATAGTCCCTATGAATATTCGGCCCTTGGGTTGTGTAATGAAATTTTGTGTATTTTGTGTTTTGTGCAAATAGGACTAATTTGTAAAAATGTGAAATATTAGGGGCAAATTGGTAATTTGCCTGATTAGGTGTTTTTGGATTAAATTGAAATGAAATGTACTTGAATGAGCTTATTTTTAATATGTTTAGATCAAGAACAAAGAAAATCAGATTTGGATCGGGGAAAAGCGAAAATTCACGAATAAGCCAGGTCTTCGCGTGCGTCCGACGATATCCGAGGTAAGTCTTTAAGCAAGTTAATACCGTAGTTATCGATTATAACTTAGTATAAATGCTGAATTATGAGTTTGTGAATTGAAATATGACAAAGCCGAATATGTTAAGGTAATTTAGAAATGAAATGTAGTTGAATTAATTGATTCCACTATGCGAAAGCGATGTGAATTATATGTGAGATATGCGATATTGCTAATGTGTAATGTGAATGAGTTGGCTCGGTAATATGAATATTCGGGCTTCGAGTCTAGCAGGCCTTGTGCCGGTGAAATGTATCGGGCTTATTGCCTAGCAGGCCTTGTGCCGGTGAAATGTATCGGACTTTTTGCCTAGCAGGCTAAATACCGGTGATTAAAAATTTCAGACCTCGGTCTAGCAGGCTTAATGCCGGTGATTTTTAATATCAGCTTATGCATATAAAATGCTGGAGTTATGGTGACAAAAGAACCAACTAAAGTTTATTTATGTGAATTAATTTACTTGGCCGTACAGGTAAATGCCTATGAACTAATTAATTGAGTTTCTATGAATGATCAATTAGGAAAGCATATATGTGAGCTCTGTGGGACAAGAATGTGATTCATGGTTTATATATGTATATGCGCCCTTTTTAGTTATGTGATCATATTATTATTATGTGGATATTGAATACTTAGAGATATGAAATGTGTAATGGATAAGTGTAAATGTATATAGATGTTCTTGTATGTGGTTCTAATGAATGAAGTGTATATGAAATGAGTGTATGATTGGAAATTAATATTTACCATTTGAATCTTGAACTGAGATAGTGATTTATTTGTTGAAGGTAAGATAAGGAACAGTGTTAAATATAAGGTATTGAAGTTCGGCAATGAGATACCATATGTGTTTGTTAAAGTTTAATTGTTATTAAGTATATGATTTGAAGTGTTTGAGTGTTAAATTGAATCACTTTTAATTGCTTAAGACTTACTAAGCTAAATTAGCTTCTTGTGTGTGTTTATCATTCTGCTTTATAGATTTTGATCAAGCTACGAGCTCGAGGATTGTCGACGAAGTCATCCACACTATCAACCTATTTTGGTACTTTTGAGCTTGGATTTTTGAACTAAAGGCATGTATAGGCTAGACTATGTTTTGAGCTATGAATTTGTTCTTGTATATATATATAGCCATGCGAAAATGGCTTGAATATGGTGCTAGTTTGGTATATACATATTCGGTCATGTTATAAGCTCTTTTGGGTAATTACATTACATAGCATGTGGTATAATATATTGCTTATATGGCTTGATTTGGAAATGATGTGGATAGTTTATGACTAGAGTATTTTTGATGATCTTGATGATTAGTACGGTTTTGTCTTTGAGTATGGTATAAATTCACTTAGTTAATGGGATAAAAATGAACATTATAGATTAAATTTTGTTTTGGATGTTTCGATTCAATTGTAAAGGGAATGTATGCGCACATGATATGCCTATTGGTTTGCTAATTTGGAAAGATGGTGAATGTTGACTAATGAATAAGTTATATGATCATTTTAGTTCGATTATGTGCATGCAAATTTATTAGGGTGTACATTGGTTTGATGGAGTGTATTGAATCCATATGAATTCGGCATTAGGAAATGGTAAGCATAGTATATCATTCGGCATAAGCAATGGGATAAATGATGGATACATGATTAAATCATGGCATGTAATATATTAGTTAGGTAATGTATATATCTTATGAATATGTAATTGTTTTAGTCATTTCGTGAGATAAGAATTAGGTTATACAATGCATGTTTATAATGGTTAACCTTTAGTGAATTAAATGTATATGCATATGATGTAATTGTTTGTGGATTGGTTATTTTGACTTGGCAAATAAATATATATATGTATTATGCTTGAGGAGTTAGTTAATTAGGCTCATTTCTGATCTTGTAAAAAAAACGCATATGACTATGATGTTTAAGATATGCTCGATATATGTTTTGTAATGTAATGTAATTTATTTAATGTGTAAATGAGATGAATATAGGTGTATTAAATTTCGAAATTTGAATAGGAAAAATTATTTTAATGTGGTTATTTACGAAGCATGATAAGAAATAAATGTATGTTCTAAGCTGTGTTTGATCGGTAATGCCTCTAATCCTAATCCGGCGACAGATACGGATTAGGGGTGTTACAAGGGTCCTCGAGAAGTCAGTGCAAAGAAGTTCACGCTATGATATCCGAGGCATTTATTTTCATCTTATTCATTTTGTATTTTAGCAATGTTTGCTATCTTTGATTAATTTGTCCAGTCCAAGCTTTACTCTCAATAAAATTCCTTTTTTCCATTACGATAATCTTTTTCAAGCATTTTTCATTGAAATAACGATTAATTGACTAATAATATTCAAGAAAAAGGAGTTCTGCATATTGCTCTGAAAGGTTTTCTAAATAGTACAAAGATCCGAAAATAGGACCACTATTCAGAACTAACCAAACTTAAGGGTTGGAAACATTTGAGAAAGAACAGTCTAAATTATGACTATTTCTTCGGATTTCCTGTCAAAAATACCAGCTGAACAAGAAGGCATGGCAACATATCAGTGATAGAACCTTGATAAACAGCGAGCAATGACAACCAAAGCATTAAAAAGGGATCATTCTCGAAAATGAAATTCTGCATTCATGCAAATATCATTCACACACATCTAGTTAGGAGCATTTGATTCATCCTGATCATGACATCCTAATCACTAGGCATAAATAGGCCCATGAAATGGATTCTATAGGTCATATTTCCCAGAACGGTGTAATAGATCAGTGAAACCACAAATCCTATACCTCTGAAGTTACAATAGGATGGATTATAATCATCGTGATAGATCTTATCTCCCTGAAGTTGCAGTGGAGTAGATCGAAGATAGAAAATCTTACCCTTCTGAAGTTGCAGTAGAGTAGATTAAAGCTACAAATCTTACCTCCCTGAAGTTGCAGTGGAGTAGATCAAAGATAGCAAATCTTACCTCTCTAAAGTTGTATTAGAGTAGATTAAAGCTACAAATCTTATTTTCCTGAAGTTGCAGTGGAGCAGATTAAAGACAGGCTACGGATATTATCTCCCTGAAGTTGCAGTGGAGTAGATTAAAGCCACAAACCTTATCTCCCTGAAGTTGAAATGGAGCAGTGGAGCAGATTGAAGTAGCAAGTCTTATCTCCCTGAAGTTACAGTGGAGCAGACTGAAGATAGCAAGTCTTATCTCCCTGAAGTTGCAGTGGAGCAGACTAAAGATAGCAGATCTTATTTCCCTGAAGTTGCAGTGGAACAGATCAAAGCTACGAGTTATAAATCTTATCTACCTGAGGTTGCAGTGGAGCAGAATGCAGATGCGAATCTTATTTCCCTAAAGTTGCAGTGGAATAGATTAAAGCTACAAGTCAAATCCTATACCTCTGAAGTTGCAGTAAGTCGGGCCAAAATCTACCATGGCGAGTCTTATCTCCCTGAAGCAGTAGTGGAAAAGACTAAAGCCATAGATCTTATCTCCCTGAAGTTGTAGTGGATTGAAATCACTAATTCCTATACCCCTGAAGATGCAGTGGGATGGAATGTGGCTACTTGAAGAAGAGAAGCACCAAAGAAGTCGAGATTTGGAAACCGGGCAAATTTGGTCCTTTTTAAAGGTCTTTGCTCCATCCTCGTTACACGACAATGAGCAAAGAGGGGCAGCTGTAATAGGCCCAATTTGCCCGGGCCCATCACAATAATAGTAGACCAAAATAATAAGTCCAAAATAACAATCCAGTTACAAGCAACAATAACAGTTACAGCCCAAATTTAAAAAAAACCTAAGCCCAATTTTTTAGAAGCCCAAAACACAAAAAAAAGAGAGGCAGAAACCCTAAAGGCGCCGCTGCTCCCTCCTCGGGCGTACCGCCCGCACCTCATCCTGAGGCGCCTCGTCCCGAGGCCTGGCTCACCCCCTGGTGCGCTTTTGCCACCGTTTCACCAAAACAGCAAGGCCCGCCCTCCGTCAACGCCTGTAATAAGGAAAAAGAAACAGAGCAGAAGCAGAAAGCAAACAGTAGAAATAAACAGTATAAAATGACTATGTAATCGGCTATAAAAAGCCCTGAATCTGATTTGTATTTTTTACAGACAAAAATAATCGAATACAAGAAAAAAAACAAGATTAAAAAAGGATTCAAAGCAAAAAGGTGACATTTCTTTTTTTATTTTATTTTTTATTTCGCAACAATAATAAGAAGAAAAAGAGTGCCTTTTATTTTATTTTTTAAAACCCTAAAAAAGAGGAAAGAAACTTACCTGAGAATCATTGCCATCGCCGAGCACCGGTGAGATTTTGGAGGTTTGAACCCCAGATCGGGGTTCCTTGCGAAAATGGGGTCAAAAAGGGAAACTTTTCAGTTTCCCGGTTGGCACGGCGGTCGATGGCCGGAGGGCTGGCCGGATTCTAGGCTATGCCAGAGAGAAAAGAGAGAGTTTTCGGTTTTTTTTTTTGGAGAAGAAAGGAAAAATGAATTTTTAAATTTTTTTTTGACTTGTATAGGCTGGCAAAACGCACCGTTTTGCTCAAATACTAAAACTCTTGAAAGCAAATGCCGTTTTGATATGACCAGCACACACACCAGGCCCGCTCAGGGGATCGCGTGTTTTTGCGGAAGGGTCTAATTGCACTTTTAGCCCTTCCGCTTTTTAATTAATTTGTGATCCAGTACCTTCGTTTTTTTAATTCGGCCCAATAATTTTGCATTCATTTCATTTTAGTCCGTTTGAAACGGCGCGTTTTGGAGGACAGGGAATATTTCCCCATTTCCTCCCCCAGCTCATTCGCGCGTTACAAATGGGTCCTCTACTTTGTTTTCATTCCTGATTTTTGCCCAAAACTCTGTTTAAACTTCAATTTAGTCCTTTAGACCTTTATTTTATTTAATTTCAACCATTTATAGATTTTATTTTTTTATATATTACATTATTTATTATTTAATTTATTTATTTATTGTTCCTAATTTTTTTAATAGATTTTATTTTTTTATATATTTCCTTTTATTGTGCACTGTTATTTTTTTTGCATTTATTATTCATTATATTATTTTTTCTTATTTTATTTTTATTTTTATGACTTTATTATTATTATTTTATCATCTATTATTATTGTATTATTATTTATTTGTTTATTACCCCTTCTTTATGCTTTAAAAAATAGATTATTTATGTTTTACGTACACATATATTGTTGTTATTATTTTCATTTTTTGTTAGTATCATTATTATTATTATGATTTATTTTTCCATTTATTATTTAATTAGTATTAAAATTGACGATTTTAACATGATTATTGCCATGGTTATTATTCGGTGTTTTATTATTGTGGTCATATCATCACGCATTATGCTTAAATGTAATTAGTTGTTTTTATATTATACTTTAAATAAAATAAATACACATCGTTTAAATATTACACCGATTATTATTCAAAACAAATTTTCAAAGAATAGGCAATGTTCGGTATTTGGAAGATTCGAGAAGTCGTACCCTAACTTACGGGGTTTCGGTTTTCTCGTCAAACTTGAATAACCGAGTATCCTTTCAAAATTAAAACACATGAGGTTTAAACAAAGAAAAACAAAAGGTAAAATTATTCTCAAAGATTCAAAAGGTCACGTCCTAACTTACGGGACGTGACGTTTTGTTGCCTCCATATAAGAAGGTCTTCAATATAAGTTTTGACTTATTCAAGCAATTTTTAAAGCAAAATATACATTAATACAAAGAGGGGTCGTATTTTAAATTCTTCAAATTTTTAATTCTCGACATCAAAGACGTTAATTAATCAATTAGGTACCAATTCTGGGCATCACGAGGGTGCTAATCCTTCCTCATGCGTAACCGACTCCCGAACCTATTTTTTATTTTCGTAGATCAAAATTGTTGTTTTAGTAAATCAAAATATTTCATTAAAACGATCAAATTACGAGGTGAATCGATCACACCTCATAAAAAAAAGATTGGTGGCGACTCCCAATTTTTATTTTTTTAAATAAAAGTCGACCTATCAAAAAATGGTTTCGACACAGAGGATGGTCGGCAAGAGGAGGAGGTAGGAGTGGAGGTAAGGAAGGAGAAGGAAAAAGAAAAAAGTGAAGGGGGAGAAAGCGAGAGAGCTGTTTTCGGCAAGGTCAGCAACGACAACCCATTAAAAGACCACACCGAAAGCAACCACGAGAGGCAACAAGGAAGGGGAAAGGAGAAAAAATGAGGAGGGGGAAAGAGGAAGGGTTGAGAAAAGAAAGTGGAGGAGGGTGGAGGAAAAAGGTGATCAACACCGACCCTAAGGTTGACAGCCGGCATAATGGAGCAGAGAAAAGGAGCAAGAAGAATCAGAAGGCCAACGATCAACCTTAAGACCGCTGCCCAACACCACAAGCTCCCCCCGCGATTACAAAATGAGAGAATAATACAGGAATTTGTAGAGAGATATACAGTAATACAACCAACATGTTTTGTCCCTACAAAATTGAAGTGTTTAAAATGTCAATTTAGGTACCTTTTGCTTCATCTATCATTGATAGGGGTGACTTCTAGGTAAGGTAGGGCCTTGCCCCTTAAGTTCAAATGATTAAATCGTTCTTTTAATCCTTTAAAAAAGTTACAATTCAATTTAAGTCTTCTTTTAACATAAAATTTATTCCTTTACCCCATTAGGTTAAAAAAGTTGTGTTCTTGCATATTGTTTCATTCTTTAGCTCCTGTTCGTTCTTCGAAAATTCTTTGAAAGAGCTATTCATTTTTAACATAGTTACTTCATCGTCTACTCCATATATAAATGATTGTTTTAATTTTCTAATTTTGGTGCAAATAATAGTTCTGGTTGTAATGGAAGAAGCGACCAATGAGATAATTGCATTGTGTTAGCCCATGAAGAGTGACTTCACATGGGTTTTCTTGTGGAACATCAAAGCTAGGAGTTGTAGCAATACTAGGAGCCTAACAACCTAGTTTCTAAAATGTTATATCTTGATTAAACTCTAATGAGTTTATATTTGAACCCAATGTGCACTTACAAGTTTTCCTAAATTTTTGAAAATCTACATTATTGAAGAGATCGCATTTAGAGCATTGTAATCATAACTTGTAGCATTGTTGTATTTAGTAGTCCTTTAAGAGTGCTAACACCATTTACTACAACTATGGGTGGATCCTAACCAATAATAATAACTTTTCATGCTTTCACATCTACGAGTATGATTTGATTTAGAGAAAGATTGTATGAAACTGTAGTTCTACGTTATTCCTATCTCTTTTCAATAGGAGAATGACAAATCAAATTTTTCCTCCTGATTTTTAGCTTTTTCCTCTTAAAAAAATTCAAATCCAACTAAAATTGCTAAAAATCAAGAGGAAAATTAACAATAGGATCTTTACAAAATTTGTATGGTGTCATTCTATATCAATTCTAAGGATTGAGTTGTTGGTGAAGTTGTTAGTTGCAACTGTAAGTACCCAATTTTGCCCGGGCCTTTGAAAACCAAAATAAAATAAATTTTTCTTACAGTCCAGGACCAATTACAAGCCCAATATTTAATGGCCCAAAACTAATACTGCCTACCCATTAACAAGCAACCCGAATCCTACCCAATACCCAAACAGACTACCTACCCGAGCCCACTATCAGAACAAACCCCCTTTAACCAGATCCTAAATGGACTACTCAACCCAGACCCAAACTAGGCCTACTGCCCAAATACACATGGCCCAAAATGGCCCAGTAACTAAATCATTTTCAGTAAGCCTAGGGTTTTCAGAAACCCTAGGCGCCGCAAGAGCCTCGCACCCACCATCAGTCACGCCGCAAGAGCCTCGCGCCCACACCAGCCTCGATACTCAGAAGCCTTCCTTCGCGCCGAAGCCCCTAATCGTGCAGCAAGTCACGCCTGGTCATCACCGCGCTTCGCATCCTTGATCTGCAAACAGTGAAAGAGCGAACAACAAAAGGAAAGAAATAAAAAAGAAAAAACAGAAATAAATCTTTGTATTTATTTCCAGTTTATTTTTAGGGTTATAAATAGCCCTAATAAACTTGTAACAAAAGGAAACAGAGAGAAAAATATACAAAAGATTCAAAAAAAAAGGCAGAAAAATATAACAAGCAGTTTCCTTCCACAAAAGGTTATTTTTTTTTTATATTTATTCGTTTTTTTATATTTATATTTTTCTTTCTTTCTAATTTATGCAGGATGATGACTTGATAAAAAGAAAATAGTTTTAAAAAAATGAAATTCTTACCTTGAAACCGCCGTGGGTGACGGCGCGTGAGGCGCGTCGAGGCATGGGCCAGAAGACTGACGATCGGAGGCCTGGGTAGCTTTCAGAGAATTTCAAAGTGTTTTTTAAAAAAAAAAACAGATTCAAAATAATTTTTTTAATTAAAACTGACTTTTATAATCAAAATGGAACGACGTCGTTTTGGCTAACAGGATCCGCGTGTTGACCCGACCCGGCCCTCAGGATCCGCGTGTTTTATGAAAAGGGGAAATTTGCAGTTTTAATCCTTCTGTAATTTTGTTTATTTTAATTTAATCCTATTTAAATTTCTATTTATATTAAATTAACCCTAAAAATTTATTTTTATTTTAATTAAACCCTCCGACTGCTTTAAAAGTTAAAAAATTAAAACGGTGCCGTTTTTAAATTTTGAATAATTTCCATTTTAACCATTGTGATTTAATGCACATTTTAATTTAATCCTTTTTATTTGTTTTAATTACTATTTATTCCCTTTTATGTTTTTTATTTGCTATTTAATCCTTCTGTCTTTATTTATTATTTTTTATTTTAGTATTATTATTTTATTATATTAAAATATCATATTCATTACTTATATTAATTTATTTAGATATAAAATTTATATATAGTTTTTATATGTACTAATTTTATATATATGTGATTATTATTATTTATTGCCCATATTGTATAAATTAGCATATTATTTATTATATTATATATTTCTAATTATTATTATATACTTATTTTATTTTAGTTTAATTATTTTCTTTATTTATTTACAATTTTTTTATATATTACTCTATATTTTAAAAAATTTTGTACATTATATAATATTATATCATATATTATTTTTAACTAAAATTTATTTATATTGTATATTATATTCTATTTATATTATATATGTGTAATTTTCTATATCTTTATTTAAAATTATTATATTTTTTTATATGTATATAATTTTATTTATTTATTTATCATTTAATCTTACTTTAAAATTTTCATATTTATTTAATAATTTTCTTTTATTTTGATATTCATTGTTTTATGCATATTTTGTTCGCCCATACTCTTTTAATTGTTTATTTATGATTGCCATTTTGTAGTTATTTCTATTAACTATTATTCTACATTATTCTTACTCTATTATTTATGTTAGTGTGCTATAAATTATTTTTGATATTGTATTTTTGATAATATAGAAATGCGATATTGTCTCATAAATTGTTGTTTAAAATATATTTTTATATTTCATCCAAAGGTTTTTTAAAATAAGGCAATGTTTAGGTATTTAGAAATTCGGGAAATAATGCCCAATCGTGCTGGGTGTCGATTTTTCGTTTGGCTAAATAACTAAATATCCTTTTAACAAGTTTTATAAATTATGAGATGATCTTAGTTACGAGGGTTTAAAAATATCATGTCCAATCGTGCTGGATGTGATATTTATATTCCTTCGGATCGAAAAAATCTCAAATTTTAAATCAAAATTACTCGAAGTTTTATAAATTATGAGATGATATTAGTTACGAGGGTTTAAAAAATATCGTGTCCAATCGTGCTGGATGTGATGTTTATAATCTTTCGGATCGAAGAACTCTCATATTTTAAATCAAATTGTTCACAGTTTTTTGAAAATCATATTTTTAAATACTTTTAAATTTCAAACATTTGGACATAATTTTATCGATTAGGTACCAATTTTTGGGCGTTATGAGGGTGCTAACCCTTCCTCATGCGTAACCGACTCCCGAACCTGTTTTTTTCGTTTTTCGTAGACCAAAATCAAATGTGTTAAAATGAAACGTTTTTTAAGGTGATCCAATCGCACCTAAGCAAAAAGAGATTGGTGGCGACTCCCATTTTATTTTTAAAAGTCGACCCCGTTTAAAACCGATTTTTAAAATGGTTTCGACAGCAACTATTAGAAACAACTTAAAAATGGAAAATTAAAATGAAGAATACAACCACTTGATTATGCAATTCAGATTCAATTCTCTGGGTTGTGGAGCTTTATACCCAGAGAATAATCCACTATAATGTCAGTAGTACAAGAGATGATTTAAGCTTAATTTCACTCAAATTCGTTGCAACCTCACTCCCATGCAATTATAATGATAGCACAATTTGAATACATCACATAATCACTCACTAATGTTCCTCACAATGAAGACATCGAGTTTTTTCAAATTTGCACCAGAGGCGTATCCATGGGGGCTGGCAGGGCCTCGACCCCCCTAAAATGAAAAAAATTACATTTAGGCCATTTATAATTTATAAAATTTTAAATTAGTAATAGTAAAATTACACTTTGGCCCCCTAAAATGATTTGATTTAATCTTCTAAAAATTATAAAGATATAGGCTATTAAAATGATAAAATTGCATTTTTACTATCGTAAAAATATACAATCAAATTCCGCCAAAAAAAAATTCTGACTTCACCCCTGATCTACACCGAAATCCGTAAATGTGTTTTTCAAGCGTCTCAATCTTCATGAATTAAGCTAGTATGGTAAGAAGAAAATCTGAAGAATTCTGGTTCATATCAATCACCTTAAATGTCTACTTGAGATAAGCAAAAAACACATTTGATTGTGTATCTCTTAAATATGAAAATAATTACACTAAGGTTTAGTTTGGATGGGCGGTGTGTTTACCTCCGATGAGATTAAAAACAGTAGTGGTGGTGAAATTAGTTATTGTAGTGGTGAGATTGAATACTACAGCGGTGAGATTAAAAACAACGGTGGGGTGTGTGTTTGGATTTAAACGCAGCTGTAGTAGTGAGGTAAGAATAGAAAATGACTATTAAGTATATTAGATTAGAAATAATATATAATCAAAGTTTTTTAAATTGTTTTACTTTTACGAAATTATTAAAAATACATGAATTTATAAATTCATTTAATAAAATATTAAAATTTATCTTCCGATCTTTTATTATATAAAATGGGAATTTTAACATTTTAAAATCAAAATAATTAAAATTTAAAAATTAAAATAAATAATCTAAAAGTAGTTAATTGAAGGAATGGTAAATTAAAATTTCTTTTGATAATAACGTATATTAGTTTGTTATAAAATAATGAGAAAAATGTTTATTTTTTTAAATTAATAAAATTATCTTACAATTGAAAATACAAAATTATTGAAGTAGAAGGTAAAATGAAGAAAGAGACAAAAAAAAAAAGTAAAATGGAGAAAAAATAAGAGTAAAGGTGTAAAAGGAAAAATGACCACCAATGGGATGTTGGAACATTTGACTGAAGCATAAAGCTCCATTGGAGAAACTGGTGTCCAGTGTGTTGAGTAATGCTCCAATCGTTCTGCTCTTTACAATCCAAAGGGATTGGTACGGTGCGATTCACCCAAAAAGTACTCCAAACGCACTGAAATGAGATCAAATGGGCATTCAAAGGAAGCCTAAGGGTGGGTTTGGATGAGCGATTGAGTGCGGTGCGGTGCGTTTAGCTTACTTTTTGTCTCACGCTACAGTATTGCTACAGTATCTAATCTCACTACCATTGCTGTTTTTACACTAACCGCAGGTAAACGCACCGCCCATCCAAACTCACCCTAAATCACTTCAATTTTTTTCTTGATGAAATATCTTCTCCAATTATACTACAATGTTCACTACACAAAATCCTTTAAATAATTAAACAAAAAAAATCAAAAGATGGCAATAAAAATTAACAAATCTAAGCATCTCAATTGCTAATCTAAGTTGCAACTTGCTGTATCAACCATAATAAAAATATAGCTGTCTGAATTAGCAAATTCACCTTTTAATCTTTTAAATTAAAAAACAAAAAGCCGCTGCCAATAATTTATTCGTTTCTTTCTTCACTTTTGATTCACTGCCTGGCTTAATATCCCATGATTAGTTATTAGGTTTAAAAAGGATAAATAATTAAAATATAACAAAACCATACAAATACATAATAAATTTTAAATTCATTATTTATATATAAATTATTAAAATATTAAAAGTTATAAAAGTGTATAAAATTATTCCCTTCTCATATAAAGATGATATAAGTACATAAATATTTTTAAAATTTAGATAATACAATATATTAATGTACAACAATTTAAATATATAAAATACTTTTAAAATGTTTATGACGCTATAGAAACAAATAAAATAAAATAAAATTGCAAAATGAAAAACCGAAACAAATAAAAAAAAAAAATGTATTTGATGTTTAACCCAGCCAGTGAATCTAAAAAGAAGAAAGCAAAGAAGCTGCTTTCAAATTTCTAAGGAGGAAATTCGCAATGCCTTCCTTGATGGGAATGGATATGCGTATATGTATATGTAAACACAAATTGTGGTAACTGCATTAATCATGATTACAAATTATGTCGACATATGGAAATTATGGTACACTGCAATTTTTTCGCACATATGGAAATTATGTCGACATGTTTTGGATATAAGATGTTTAAGGTTAAATATCTTTTATCTTTTATATATATTTTATTCTTTTGGGAAAAAAAAAAATTGAAGTGTTGTTCCTGATGAGAGATTTGTTTCCCTATTTTGCGGTGTATTCAAAATTCAAATGTTTAAAGAGAATTCCAAAAGAGGCAACAGATTTTATTGAGTGAAAATACTGGTTGGATGTTTGAAGAGACGGATTGTATGTGCCTCACGATTAACATTTGCACTTGTGGGTTTTGAATTGTATCTTATGGCATATAAAGCATTTATGGACAATTACACCAGCAAAATGCACTTTTTTTGTTGAGGGAAGACCAATTTTATCAAGGAAAGGTTTTTAAGTGTTGTTTGTCAAGAGTTAGGGACCTTCTCAATGGGTACGTATTGTCTCCCTACTCTATAGAGAGTTTAAATACCTGAAAATGTATCAGGTTCAGTAGAGTGAAAGTGCGTTTTTGGGTGCATGAAAATTTTAATTCTTTAAAAAAGTATATTAATTCTAATAAATTATAAGTAAACTAGTTATTTTGAAAATTTAAAAAATATAGTTTTTTTTTACAACAAAATGAATATAAATCCTTAGAAAATCTATAATTTTTAAAATCTATATTTTAAAAAATTCAAACAAATTTAAATATATATAATTTAAAACCTTTATAATTTTCAAAATAAAAGTCCGGTCAAAAGTCAATCAATGCTTAGTTAACATCGATCAATAGTCAATCAATGATCAACAGTTTGTCAAAGGTCAAAGACCACGTTATCGATGATATGGACAAAAAGTAAACATGTGACACATTTTTATTAGCAGGACATTTTTTAATGCATTAACTTTTGGATTAACATGTATAATGTAGAGATAGTTTAAGTACCAAAATGATAAAAAAGAAAAAAAAGAGAGAGGGTAAACTACCTATATAATCACTTAAGTTTATTCGCGTTTCTATTTTGGTCACCTATTTCAAAAAATTATTATTTTAATCACTCTTATTAGATAAGTTGTCAATTTTAGTCACTCTACTATTAAAACGGGTTTGATCACCAAACGGAATGCTGACGTGGCCTGGTACAATAACAAAATTAGCCGTCAATGTTTACCCATTTTATTAATTTAATCATGATTTTGAAGAAAAAACAACAAATTTAACCCTTAATATTTACACATTATATCAATTTGGTCATGATTCTAAAAACTGAAAAAATATAAAATAAAAATTTAAAAAATACATAAAAATTCAAAAATTATTAAAATTATAAAAATATATAAAATACTCGAAAACTATATAAAAAAAAAGGTGTTAATCCATGAGCAATGCAATGAAAGGTTCCCTCTTTCTTTCCTTTTTCCTTTTAAAAATTTTTATTGTGTGAATTTTGCGTCTTCGTTTTTAACTTGTGATTTTGCAAATTGTGTTCAATGAGCATAAATGTGAAGATATTGTAAGAAAAGTTAGAAAAGAAGGTGGCATAGGCCACGATTGGAGGGAACCATCAAAGAGAAAATGTGGAAAGTTAAAACAAAAAATAATAGTGGAAAGATGGTGGGGGATGAGATGATTTTAGATTGCAAGGTAAATAAGAGAGTGTAACACCCTAAACCCAGCCTAGACGTTATAGCCGGATCTAGAGAGTTACAATAATACGTTGAAATCTTTACTTTCCAAAACGTGACTCGATACGAAACCGAAAATCAAAGTTATATAAAACTCGTAATTTTGAATAAAATTTTGCAATGGAAGTTCTAGAGTTGATAATTTGGAAACTGTGGTCTTGATAAGTGAAAACGTACAGTTTGCCAATTGGGCATATTTTAAAACATTCGTTACAAATTTTCATAAAACCCATTTTAAATTTGTAGTGGAAAATCCTTAGCTTGTTTTAGTTTTGAAAACTGAATTCTAATTTGTTAGTTTGTATGATTTTGCAGTTTACGTTAAAACTTCCAAAAACTGACAAACTGATCAAAACCCAAAAACAAAATCAAACTAAAAAACATAGTCCAAAACCAAATGTCCGAAAATCTTAATTAACATAAATCAAACCATATAATTTGAAAGACCAATTCGAGCTCCAGCACGCCATCCAGTCCTAAGTCAGAAGTTCACCTGAAACATATCAAACAATCGAGTGAGCTAAAAGCCCAGTGTGTAACCCAGCCTACAAAAAGAATTTTACTAAGGGTTTTGCATACACAATAAACAACTCGTAATTTCATATCATACTACATATCAAAGACTATCATAAATCATAACAAAGCTCATCATATATCAAAATATGTCAAAACATATCAAAATTCAAATAAGAGCTTATCTTTAATATTTCATATCAGAACATATCATATCATATCATATCATAACGTATTGGATCATGTCATATCACATCATACCATATCAGATCATATTATATCAAATAATGTCCTACCCCCATCCGCTACACACCATCTCCGACCAGCCAATCTGTAATAGCCCGAATTTCAGTGATCTCGGAAATTATGGTTCGAGACCACTAAATCCGGAAAATGAGCTAGTAAATTTTATTATTTAATATTTATGAGTTAAATGTGGTTTTTAAAAGATTTTTGAATTAGTAAATTTATGTTTATAAAAAATTATCAAGTCAATTAATTGAGAAAAAGAGATATCGAGACCTCGGTGTTATAAACTGAGCCATAAATATTTTTATAAATATTTACAGAGTGCCAATATTGTAGTATTAAAGTTTCGTCAGAAAATTTTAACGTTTCGGTAGTCAATTAACTAAAAAGGACTAAATTGAAAAAGGTGCAAAACTTACTAAAGTGATTAAATAGCTTAATAGTAAGTAAAGGAGGACTAAAATGGAAAATAGACCATCTTAAATGGCTGAGGAGGCATAACGTGAAAAAAAAATCAAAGATATTTATGTGATTAGGGACAAAATTGGAATTAAAATAAAGTTTATATGGTCAAATGTTATTTTAATAGTTTATAGACATTTTATTTATCAATTTTCCGTCAAAAATAGCCATTGAAGAGGGTTTGAGCTGTTATTTCATATTTTAACTTCAAGTAAGCTCAATTCTTGCTTTTTCCTTGAAATTTTTATGTTTTTGGACTTTTACAATTAGGTCCAATTTGTTATTTCATTAGTTTTTGATTTTGTTGGAAGTTTTGGAAGATACCATTGATAATTTCATATGATTTTAGTTATTTTATGATGAAATTGAGAAGTTAATGGATATGTAAAGGTATTTTATTAAAGAATTTTGAGTGAAATCATGGTTTAGGGATTAAATTGTAAAGTTGTTGAATTTATAGAAAATTCTAAAATTTCATGGAATTCAAGGGCTGATATTGATATATATGAAAATATTTAGGTTTGGAACATGGAATAAATTGCATGAATTTCATTTTCTGAGCCTAGGGACGAAATCGTCATTTATTAAAAGTTTAGGGGTAAAATGGTAATTTTGCCTAAGATGTAAATTGGACTAAAATGAGTATGAATTATATTAAATTTATGTTAAATTTACTCGTATAGATCCGGGTAGATCAAATAAGGAGTTAGAACAAAGAAAGGAGAAAATGTCGTATTAATAGACTTTATGTATACAAACATTTATCACGGTAAGTTCGTATAACTTAGCTATGCATGTTTTTATACTTGAATTAAATTGTGTATGTGATTGTGTAAATATATATTTGAAATGACTACATATCTGATAAAGCCCGATAAATGATAACGTTTGAAATAAATGATAATACCCGTAAAGTGATAAATGATAAAAATATTATTTTTGTGCTTGAGTTGAATGTGAAAATGTGAATTACATAAATGCATAAATTTATGAGATTGAACATATACTCGACAATTGCCTGATAAATGTTAAATCCCGTTTGAATAAATGGAAGTCGATGGATAAATGTGATTTTCCTGATAAAACTGCATGTGTTGCAGAATGGATTTAGCCCGGACGGGTAATCCGAAATGAGCCTCTCGAGCATATGTTTCAATTAGGATTTAGCCTGGACTGGTAATCCTAATTGACTGGATTTAGCCTGGACTGGTAATCCAGATCGAACTCTATAGGGAATTCTTTGTCATATAAAGGATTTAGCCTGGACTGGTAATCCGACAAAGCCCTTAGAGTATATATTACAGTCAGAATTTAGCCTGGACTGGTAATTCTGCTGTATGAAATGTGGCTCGAGAGTATACCTAAAAGGTACTGCTGGATATGAATTGACGGACTATGGAGTTGTACACCTCAAGTGTACTACCTGTGTATCCATCGATGTTTTCAATAATTCAACGGGTAAAATACTGATACGAAAAAAAAGGGATTTTTACATGTATCTATCTGATAAATATGAAATGATGTTACATGAAATGAAATATGAAAGTATGAGATGTTTATACATGAACATAAAATGGTTTGATGAATACGTTCATTTTTTAGAATAGATTTGTACTACCCGAGTGATTATCAATACTGTAATTGATTTTTTTAAGTAAAGACCTGACATGAAATACACCGGAACTCGAGATAAATTAATATGAAATATATCTGAAATACATGGAGATAATTTTTATATATGTTATGTGAATATATGTTGTGGAAAAATATATGTGTATTAGAATCTGAATATTGTTGGATATATATATGTGTTTCTGGATGTCTATACGAAATATGTGATTAACATGGGTAATAAGAATATGTGTAAGGGCTTATGATCAAATGGTTTAGTTGTACCTTGTATGTTAACTTGAATAGGAACGGTTGGTAAGTTAATTACCAAGTTATACGGACTTACTAAGCATTATATGCTTACTCCGTTTTATTTTCCCTTGTTCTATAGTAAATCGGAAGCTCGTTGGATTGGAAGCTTGGCGGAGATCACTCACACTATCCAACAATTCATTTCAGTATATAAGGTAAAATAATTATGGTTATAATGGCATGTATAGGATAATTTGACTAAATTTTATCTTGTAAATTGTGGTTTAAAACCTAGCCATTGGAATGGCTAGTGATGATTGGTTTGGTATATTTTTGAAATTGTGATATGGTGATTATATATGTGTTAGCATAGTCAGACTTTGAAAATTTACCAAAAATTGTGGAAATTGAATTAGAGGTTGAATAAAATATGAAATTAAACTTTATTGAGTTTAGTTTTTCATAGAAGAAACGATGTAAGCAATGGAGTTATAAATTATGTGATATAATAAATTTTGTGAGACAATGTCAGAATGATTTCGGGTTCCCCTATTCTGACTTTGGAAAATCATCGAAATTTTTAAAAAAAATAATTATGGGTTAAAATTTATATTCTTAAATTTTTAATGAGTCTATTTTCAATAGAAGCAAATGGAAGCATCGTCCAAACCCCGTACTAAGAGATAATTAATTTTTAGTAAAGAAAGGTCGAAGCTGTCAAACAGCAGAACAGGGGTAAATTTGAAGATTTTATTGTACTTATTGGCTAAACCATAAATTCTGAAAATTTTATGGTAGAAATATATTTGAGTCTAGTTTTGGAAAAATCAAGTGGATCTTAATTTAGAATTCTATAGCTCAAGATATAAATAATTCAGTGACTATGACTCAAGTGGATAGTTTTGCTATGAACAATAATTTACTCGAATTATCTAAAAATGTTATGTAATTACCGGTAATGCTCCGTAACCTTGCTCTGGCGATGGATACAGGTTGGGGTGTTACACAATCACACCAAATATGAATACAAGAGTTCATCCATCCAATCACATCAATATGTGGCGGTGTGCCACTCATATAATTGCAGCTAAGCTGCCATATATAAATGCGTGGTCTAGTCGCCATAATTGTAGTAAAACTGCCATATAACACTTCCTCCATCATATCATAACCCACCCCAATGCATATGCAAAATCACGTTAACATACAAACGTACCACATAGGTTGTATGGCATGCATACATAAACATAAATTATACGAAGCATAACATGGCATATAACTTATGCAAATCATAGCATATCATATCATCAGAAACATATAACAAATCAAAGTGTCTTAGCATAGGGTTTATTTGTAACATATCTTACTTAATATACCTCCTAAGCTTATCCATATATCTATACGTACTAAAACTTATACCTTTCCGACCACATACAATGCCTGCGGACCCAAATATTGAATCCTTCAAACAGCCCTCAATCGAGCCCAAAAATTGGCCAAAAGTGCCCACACGACCCAAAAAAACTAGCTCGTGTGGTCCACACAGTCTACCACATGGTATGTGAAAATCTCACACGGTCGTGTGTCCCACACGGCCTATCACACGAGCTATGAAATCACACACAGTCGTGTGCACCACACGGCCTGCTCACACAGGCATCAAAATCACACACGACCGTGTGTCCCACGCGGCCTACCACATGGCCGTATGTCATTGGGAATTTCTAAAAAATAGCCCTGTTACGTAGATTTTCTGAATTTCTAATGAGTTTTTCAGGTTAGATCACACACCTGATTGTTGAGTTGATAATCTACACAACTAACGCACTTCGAAACCTGCGATAAACGTTTAAACGGACTGATGACAATATAATTAAATACCAAGACCTCATTCAAAAAATGTAACACCCCAAACTCGGCCTAGACGATATGGCCGAATCCAGAAGTGTCACATGAAATGGGGTTGGAAACTGTTGTCATTAAGTTAAAACCATACTAGTTCATTAGCCCTTATCGCTATTATCAATTTCAAAAGCTCTCATTCATTTGATCACTTAGAGGTAAAACGTATTTGTAGCGGAAGCTTTAAACAAATCGTTGTTTTTGGAAAACCATTCAAGATTTTAGAAAACCCTTGCTTTTGGTAAAATCCTAGTTATATTGCGTTTTGCAGTTGTAAAATTATAAAATCGCAGTCTAACCCAAAAAAAAGTCTATAAAGTCTGAATTACATAAAAACCAGAATAACCAGAATTTTAAAAAAAAATATCGTAACTATAATCGGTTCGAACAGGTGGTCACTGAGGGGCTTCGCAGCACTGATCCGCCTAACTCTGTGGATTACCTGTACAGAGCAAACAGAAAAGGGGTGAGTTTACGTAAACTCAGTGTGTAACCCAACAGAATTAGACATGCAAACATACAGATTATCAAACATCAGACAGATACAAGTTAGGGCCCACGCCCATTTCAGATACAAATACAGATTCAGGCCTAAGCCCATCTCAGATACAGATACAGATATGCAGATCAAAATAAGAAATAAAAAATCCTACCCCCATCCTCTACACACCATCTCCGACCATCCCTACACACCATGTGGGGTTAAAAAAAATCCCACCCAGCCCTACACACCATATAGTACCGATGCGGCACACAAAAGATATAACGCAGCCAAGATGCCATATAATAGGCATAAACTGCCTTTCAGAACACTTCCTCCAATATACATCATCCCACCCCAATAACAGTAACAGATACAGAAACAGTCATGCAAATTAACATGCTCACATGCTATTAACCAGATCACAGATAGTCATACAGATCAATAATCAGACATGCATAGTACTTTCATGCTCAGTATAGGATATCAATCAATCAGATCATACCGTTTAGGCTTTAGTTAGCCCTTACCGACCCTACAGTAGGCCCATAGTCGTTTGGAATGACCGGTGCAACCTTAGGGAAAAATTCAGATAAATGGGCCCACACGCCTGTGTGGCCCACACGGCCTCGCCCAAAAATCTACACGCCCGTGTGGCCCACACACCCAACTTGGCCTAGCCCATGTGGCCCACACGGCCACATTCCGGCTGCCACACGGCCGTGTGCTGCACACGGCCATGTCTTCGTCGACCACACGGCCGTGTTGTCGCACACGGCCTACCACACGGGGGACCACACGCCCGTGTAGCATCGACAAATTGCAATTTCGGCTTTCACCGAATCCCGTTTTTCTGCGTTTTGGGTACACACTTGGTTCGTTTAAGACGCTACAGCATTCATAAGCCCTCCGAAACATAAGAAACAGAAATTCATTGGTCACCAATCAACCAATTTACGAGTCACTACAAAAACCTGAAACGACACAAGTAACTTACCGTCGACTAGCACAGATAACAACACGGTTAGACCGTAAAATCGAGTTTCCTTCTCCACCACCTTCACCTACACTAGAATACTGCGAGAGTCAAACCCCTAACCAAGCCGAAATCACATTACAAGAGAAGGTTTATCCAACAGTTTCCAAAAATGGAAACGAGAAAGATCCCCTTACCTAAACCCCACGGCAAGCACCAAAAGCACGAGATTAGCACGAAGAACAAGAGGGAATTTCCACCGATTGCCAAAAAGAAAAGCAAAGAAAGGAGTTCACGTCAGAAAATGAAAACACAAAGAGTTTGACGTCAAATTCTTCTTTTGATGAAAGAGAAAATTTGAACAGAGGAAAAATAATCCCCAAAAATCTCTACCAATCCCTTAATTTACTCCCACAATCCCCACTACTCACAACTCCCACAGAATCCAACTCCAACAAGACTCTATCAGGAAACCGAGCAAAAATAATACCCACGCTCGTGCAGGGATTCGAACACAGGACCTCCATCACACCAACACCCTTACCACTCGAACCAGAAGGTTCATTCTGATATGAATTTGCAGATAATTAAATATAAGCCCACTGAGCAAAGATAGGGCTTAAGTCAGAAAAATACCAAAATTTACCAAAGGTAAGGCTTGAACTTGAGACCTCACACACACACTCAGAACACTTAACCACTGAAGCAGACAGATATTTGTGTCAAACAATTACAGAAACATAAACAAAAATTTTAGGGCGTTAGAACTCTACCCCCTAAAAGAAATTTCGACCTCGAAATTTACCTGTATAGAACAGATGAGGATACTGCTGCCGAATCGAATCCTCCAGTTCCCACGTGGCTTCCTCGGTGCCATGATTCCACCACAGAACCTTTACCAACGGAATGGACTTCCTCCTCAGAACCTTAACATCACTATCTAGAATCTGAACCAGCTCCTCCTCGAAAGTTAAATCTAGTCTAACCTCGATCTCCTCAACAGAGACAACGTGAGATGGGTCAGACTGATACCGCCTCAGCATCGAAACGTGAAACACATCGTGAATACGGTCCATCTCTGGAGGTAGCTCCAACTGATAACCAACTGGCCCTACTCGCTTCAAAATTCGATATGTTCCAATAAACCTAGAGCTTAACTTGCCCTTACGACCGGACCTCAGAACTTTCTTCCATAGAGAGACCTTAAGGAATACAAAATCTCCCACAGAGTACTCAATCTCACATCTCTTTAGATCCGTATATGATTTTTTCCTATTAGAAGTCGCTTTCAGACGATCTCAAATCAGTCGAACCTTATCCTCTGTCTCTGAAACCAGCTCAGGACCCAAAATCCGACGTTCACCCAACTCAGTCCAACATAGTGAAGTACGACACTTACGACCATACAGAGCCTCGTAAGGTGCCATCCGGATGCTAGACTGGAAACTGTTATTGTAGGCAAACTCGGCTAGTGGCAGATAATCCTCTCAACTACCTCGAAAATCGATTACACAACTTCTAAGCAAATCCTCCAGTATCTGAATCACTCTCTCAGATTGACCATCGATCTGAGGATGGAACGCAGTACTGAAGTCCAATCTCGACCCCAGAGCTTCATGTAACTTCTTCTAGAATCGAGATGTAAAACGAGGATCTCTGTCAGAAACAATCGACACTAGAACCCCATGCAGTCTAACTATTTCAGAGATGTACAGCTTCACTAACTTCTGCAGAGAAAAGTCTGTCCGAACTGGAATGAAGTGAGCAGACTTGGTCAATCGATCCACGATGACCCAAACAGAATCCTTCTTAGTAGGTGTTAAGGGCAACCTACTAACGAATTCCATCGTTACTCGTTTCCATTTCCACAAGGGAATCTTAACTGCCTGCAACAAACCCGAAGGCAACTGATGCTCAGCCTTAATGTAACACCCCTTACCCGTCTTCAAGTCGGGACAGGGTTCGAGGCATTACCTAACTAATCTTGCTTAAACATCTCAAATAGGGTTACAAAGTCTCGTTTAAACCCATCACTTACTTATACTTGGCCTAAGAGGCCCTAAACATACTTCCGAGAGGTATCGGGACTATTTCGGGGACATTTACACGTTTGAGAAACTTTTCAACAAAATAGGGGTTATACGCCCGTGTGAGTCTAGGGACACGCCCGTGTGCCCCTAAGACATGCCCGTGTCTACCACCCGTGGTCGAAACTGACTAATTTCACAAGGCCTTGACACGCCCGTGGCCTTGGCCCGTGTGCCAAACCTTGGTATTCTGACTAATCCACACGGCCCACACACACGCCCGTGTGTTTCAACCGTGTGGCGATTTAAATTCCTAGTGCATGGTGCAAACTTCACACGGCCTAGGTACACGCTCATGTGCTAGCCGTGCCGCTCACACGGTCTAGACACACGCCCGTGTGTCTACCATTGTAGAAAATTAGAAGGCTATCTACCAAGCCCTTTGCCACCCTACATTGCAAACATACATACTCCAATTCCATTCAACGTAATTCATGACCCAAAGACACATCTAAATACTCAATTCGACATTCATACACAAGGGCATACACTTTAAGAAAACCACTTTCATTAAACAAAAGAATTTGCCAAGTATTTGCCTAACTTAAGGCCATTTACAAAATGACTTTAGTAACATACATAGCCAACACTTTGGCTAACAATTACAACTTAACAAAATACTCGAGTCCTATACATGCCATACTCAAAATAAGTCTAAATTGTTATACCAAAGTGATGTCGATAGTGTGATTTCCGAACTCCTACATCCACGATCCTCAAGTTATCTTGGCAATACTACAAGGAAGAAGGGCAATGAAAGGGGTAAGAATAAAGCTTAGTAAGTTTGCATGAATATAAATAGCAACAATAAGCTCATAAAATAATCCATCCATGATATTAACTAACCATACACAAGTCATAGGCATCTTGCCATACTTACTCACAATTTCCCTTATTTAGCACATACCATGCCACATGTCGTAAACATTTCTTCGTGACTCATTCACGAGTACATGTATTCACTCATTCATATGACTTTAGTGCAAATCTCATTTCTATTTCTAAACTCATCTACTTATCCCTTTAATCACTAAGGATAGTCAAAGACGTATATTTGACGTCGTTCATGTAGAGACGAAGCCAATGCCACATCCCCGAGGTGGTCTTACATGGAGTTACTTCTAAATGCCAATGCCATATCCCGGATATGGTCTTATATGGACTTTCACATTAATTATCGATGCCACATCCTGAAAGTGGTCTTAACGAGTTTCTTATTCTTTTTTGAAGCCATATCCTGGATATGGTCTTATACGGGATCTTAACTCGGTGCCGAGGCCATGTCCCGGACATGGCCTTATACGGGACTTTATCTGATTCACATCTCGATGATAGCAATCCCATATTCATTATAGTCCACTGGGACTTCAACATCATACTTAACATTAATTCCTCATTTCAATGAAGTATCATACATCAATGTGATACCAAGCATTTTCAATTATGCTAACATAAATATTTCATTAATCACATACAAACTTACCTCGATTTCAAAATGAGCTAGCTTGATGATTTAGTCCGAGACTTTGTTCTTTCCCCGATCGAGGCGGATCCTCGGTTCTTCTTGCTCTATAACAATAATTTAGCTCATTTTAATCATCTCATTAATAAAGCATTTCAATAATCATGCTTAGGCAAAATTACTATTTTTTCCCTAGACTTTGGCAAATTGACCATTTTGCCCCTAGGCTCGGAAATAAATTCTAATCACATTTCTACCTTCAACAAGCCTAGGTGAACATTTAATACTCTTATAGCTATCATCAAAACTCAACATTTCACATATTTACTGCAATTTTATAACCTTTTCATCAAGGTCCAAATTAGGTGTTTTCAAGACAACACCTTTCACAAAAGTTATTCATCCAACAACTAAGACTCATTTTCTTCCATAAAAAATGCAGCAAATAGCAATGAAAGCTCTCATGGTAGAACTCTAAACTTTGCATCAAATTGCACAATAGTCCTCTCATTTGAAAGCTTAAGTTCTAGGGGTCTTAAAAGTACAATTATCATAAAGAAAAATCATCAAAATCACTTACTAGAATGGAGGAGAGCTTGCTGAAAATTGTGAGCTTTCAAACCCCTATTTTGATTGCAAATTTTGGTGGAGAAAGATGATATTTTCTCTTTCTTTATTCTAATATTAAACTAGTCAAACAAGTCACCAACTATCAACTACTTTGACCAATTTTTTGTCCATCTTTGTCTCCTATGCTTGTCCATGGCCGGCCACGCATATATTGGGGGTCTAATTACCTTTTAAAGACCTCCAATTTACATTCTAAGGCTATTTGGTACTTTTATCTTATATAATGGAACTTTCGCACCTTATGCGATTTAGTCCTTTTTTGCGATTAAACGTGAAATCGCTAAAATTAAAGCACCAAAATTCTCATGCACGTATACTATCATGCTCCGACTCATAATATAACATGCAAATAAATTTCTCAATTCTCATATTAGTGACCCCGAGATCACTATTCCGACTAGCCCCTAAATTGGGCTGTTACAATTCTCCCCCCTTAAGGATTTTCGTCCCCGAAAATCTTACCGGCAAAATGGTTGGGATATTGGTTTCTCATCATTTCCTCGGGCTCCCATGTAGCCTCTTCTATTCCGTGCCTTTTCCATAAAAATTTCACAAGGGCTATGCTTTTGTTTCTCAACTGCTTAACCTCTCGCGCCAAAATCTTAACCGGCTCTTCACCATAAGTCAAGTCCAGTTGTATCTCTACCTCTGTTGGTACAATGACAGGTGAAAGATCTGAACGGTATCGGCGCAACATGGATACGTGAAAGACATCATGAATCTTTTCTAGTTCAGGTGGCAAGGCCAACCGATAAGCTACCGGTCCTATCCTCTCGGTAATCTCATAAGGTCCGATAAAGCGCGGACTTAATTTGCCCTTCCAGCCAAATCTGAGGACTTTCCTCCAAGGTGATACTTTCAAGAACACTTTATCACTGACTTTGAATTCTATCCCTTTCCTTTTCAAATCTGAATAGGACTTTTGCCTATCTGAGGCGACTTTCAGACAATCACGTATCACTTTTACTTTTTCTTCAGTTTCCTTAACCAAATCGACCCCGTGTATCTGTTTCTCTCTGAGTTTTGACCAATACAAGGGCGTGCGACACTTACGCCTATACAATGCCTCATAAGGCGCCATCTTCAAACTTGACTGAAAACTGTTGTTGTAGGCGAATTCCACTAACGGTAAGTATTTCTCCCAACTACCTTGGAATTCTAAAACACAACATCGAAGCATGTCCTCAAGTATCTAGATTACCCTCTCCGACTGTCCGTCGGTTTGTGGATGGAAGGCTGTACTGAAATTTAATTTTGTGCCCAAGGCTTCTTGCAACTTTTTCCAAAATCGTGACGTGAATCTCAGATCTCTATCCGAAATGATCGACAATGGTACACCATGGAGTCTTACTATCTCTGACATATACAAGTCTGCCAATTTGTCAAGCGAATAGTCGACTCGTACTGGTATAAAATGGGCTGACTTTGTGAGTCTATCAACCACTACCCAAACTATATCTTTCTTCTTTGGAGTCAACGGTAAGCCCGTCACGAAGTCCATGGTAATACGGTCTCATTTCCACTCAGGAACCATAATGGACTGAAGTAAACCCGAAGGTACTTGATGTTCAGCCTTCACTTGCTAACAAATCAGGCATTTCGATACAAACTCGGAAATGTCTTTCTTCATACCAAGCCACTAATACCATTTCTTCAAATCATTGTACATCTTCGTGCTGCCTGGGTGTACATTCAAACATCCGCTATGCGCTTCATGCAAGATTTTATGAATAAGCTCATCATTTCTGGGTACACAGACCCTATCTCGAAATGTCAGACATCCATCAGGATTTACTCGAAATTCTGACTCCACGCTCGACTCACATAAAATTCTCTTGGCTTGCAAACTGTTATCATCTTTCTGAGCTTCACAAATTTCTTGGAAAAACAAGGGTTTAGCCCTCAATTCGGCTAAAATGGAACCATCATCCAACAAGGTCATCTGAGTACTCATGGCTCTTAGTGCAAACAATGATTTTCTACTCAAAGCGTCAACGACTACGTTCGCCCTTCCCGGATGGTAGTCTATTTCCAACTCATAATCCTTAATCAACTCTAACCACCTTCGTTGCCTCAAATTCAATTCCTTTTGAGTCATAAAATATTTTAGGCTTTTATGGTCGGTGAAAATCCGACACCTTTCACCATATAAATGATGCCTCCAAATTTTTAACGCAAACACAATTGCGGCCAACTCTAAATCATGCGTCGGGTAATTCTTCTCGTGCGGCTTCAATTGCCTAGAGGCGTAAGCAATCACCTTACCCTCTTGCATGAGTACACAACCCAATCCGTTCAAGGACGCGTCACTATAAACCCCAAATTCTCTTTCGGCTCAAGTTGTACCAAAATAGGGGCCTCGATCAACGATGTCTTGATTTCTCAAAACTCGCTTGACACTTTTCTCATCAATCGAACTTCACATCTTTTTGCAAAAGTTTAGTCATCGGGGTAGCTATCATGGAAAACCCCTTGACAAAACGCCTATAATAGCCAGCTAGGCCTAGAAAACTCCATACTTCAGTTACGCTCCTCGGCAGTTTCCATTCAACAATTACTGAAATCTTACTCGGGTCGACTCTAATCCCGTCTCCCGAGATAATGTGTCCCAAAAATCCCACTTCCTTGATCCAAAATTCACTCTTACTGAATTTGTCATACAATTGTTTTTCTCTCAAAACTCGTAGAACCATAATCAAATGCTCGGCATGTTCGTTCTCGTCCCGAGAGTAGATTAGTATATCGTCGATGAAAACCACAACAAATTTATCTAAGTATGGTCAAAAAATGCGATTCATCAAATCCATGAAGATCGCCGGGGCATTTGTTAGACCAAAAGGCATGACCAAAAATTCATAGTGGCCATATCTAGTCCTAAACGCGGTTTTCGGCACATCCGAGTCCTTGACTCTCAGTGATAGTACCCTGACCTCAAATCTATCTTGGAAAATACCGTGGCACCCTTCAATTGATCGAATAGATCGTCGATCCTCGGCAACGGGTACTTGTTCTTCACAGTTGCCTTGTTAAGTTGCTGATAATCTATACATAGTCTCATGGAACCATCTTTCTTCTTTACGAATAAAACGGGAGCACCCCACGGAGAAAAACTCGGCCTTGCAAAACCTTTATCCGATAGCTCTTGCAATTGTTCTTTTAGCTCCTTTAGCTCGGTTGGAGCCATTCTATAGGGAGTAATAGAAATAGGGGCAGTACTCGGAGCTAACTCAATCCCAAATTCGATCTCTCTAACTGGAGGTAGCCCTGGCAACTCTTCCGGGAAAACATCTGGGTACTCGCATACTATGGGTACCAACTCCATTTTTAATTCAGTCTCTTTAGTGTTCAACACAAAGGCAAGATAGGCCTCGTATCCCTTCTTTAAAAACTTCTGAGTCGACAAGGTTGACATCACTACTGGTAGCCTATCTAGCTTATCTGATTCAACATGAATAAGATTACCATTTTCATCTCTCAACTCAATATGCTTCTTCCCACAATTCACAACTACTCCATGAGTAACTAACCAATCCATCCCAAGGATGACATCAAACTCATCAAATGGTAATAACATAAGATCGACCAGGAAATAATGACCCTTAATCATCAAAGGGAAACCTTTGCAAACTCTATTAACCAACACACACTTGCCTAGGGGATTAGACACTCTTATTATGAATTCGGTAAACTCTACGGGCATGCTCATGCTAGAGACTAATTTCATGCATATGTATGAGTGGGTGGATCCCAGATCAATTAAAGGTATAACACGAATATTATGGAGAGAAAAGGTACCCGTGATTACGTCAAGGGAAGACGCCTCTTCACGAGCACGAATGGCATATGTCCTCGCCGGTGCTCTACCCTCGACTCTAGTAGCTTGCTCTCTAGATGGATTCTTGTTACCCATCTTATTTCCTGGGTTTCTCAGTGGTCTTCCCCTAGCAGTACTTCCCGATCTTGCATACTGAGGCTTTTCTTTCTCGCCCACCTCGGGGCAGTCTCTGATAAAGTGGTCTAAGGACCCACATCTGAAGCAAGCTTTCTCATTAGCTCGACACTCACAAGAATGGCGCCTGCCACACTAAGGGCATTCCAGTTTACTTGGTCGGACGTTGCCCACACTAGCAACTAATGTGGTCTGCCCTTTCGACCCCGAAAATTGCTTGCCTTTACTTCGGGTTGAAAACCCCGCTGAAGTGATCGATCGAGTAGTGAAATCCTCGATTTCTTAGATGAGGATTGGTGAGACTTATTCATTGTCTCTTCCTCGAGTCACGAGACTTATTCTCGACTCTTCTCTTCTCTTTAACCAACTCTTGACTTTACAGGCTCTATCTACCAACACTACAAATTCCTTTAGTTCGAGGACTCCCGCGTATAAACGAATATCTTCATTTAATCTGTCCTCGAATCTCTTGCACATAACGGCTTCCCGGTGAGACACGCATTCCGTGCATACTTGCTAAGCCTTACGAACTCCGTTCATAGTCGATTCTTGGCATACGGCCTTGCTTGATTCCAAGAACTCCTTTCTCTTATGGTCGATGAACCGGCCCGATGATGTACTTTTTCCTGTATTCCTCTTGGAAAAATTCCCGGCTAACTCTCTCCCTTGGCACCACCGACACCGGTGTTCCACCATCGATAAATTTGAATCTCTCGGAGAGATACCGCACACTTTAAGCACTCCTCGGTGTGTGCGGATAACTCATCGAATACCACGATGGTATTCTCGAGCAAATTTCGCTTTCTCGGGTCATCGTCCTTATTTGCCCGAATTCCTCGGCTTCTTGCTTCCGAATCTTATCCACCGAGGTCTCTTTCTCTTCTCACCATCTCAACTACTTGAGGAGCTCTTTGGAGCGAGTTGAGGGATTGGTGCGGGTGGAGGTTGAGCATTTGGATTTGCTCGGGTATACTCGATATACCAGTTGCTCATCATGTGGAGAAAGGCTTTTCGAGCCTCTTCCCCCTGACCCAAGGTTTCGGGTCTATTATTAGTCGGCGCGGTCCCTTGAGCGGGAACCGGCGCGTTACTCGCAGCATCATCGGCTGTATTTCGGTCTGGATTAGAATCCATATACTACATAAAACACAATTTCATACGTCAGGAGCCATCACACTATTATTACTCAGACACCCTTACATATGGCATGTATAGCTAGACTCGTACTTACGCTATGTTAGTCCTAGAACCGACTAAACCGTAGCTCTGATACCAATAAATGTAACACCCCTTACCCGTCTTCAAGCCGGGACAGGGTTCGAGGCATTACCTAACTAATCTTGCTTAAACATCTCAAATAGGGTTACAATGTCTCGTTTAAACCCATCACTTACTTATACTTGGCCTAAGAGGCCCTAAACATACTTCCGAGAGGTATCGAGACTATTCTGGGGACATTTACACGTTCGAGAAAATTTTCAATAAAACAGGGGTTACACGCCCGTGTGAGTCTAGGGACACTCTCGTGTGCCCTTAAGACATGCCCGTGTCTACCACCCGTGGTCGAAACTGACTAATTTCACACGGCCTTGACACGCCCGTGGCCTTGGCCCGTGTGCCAAACCTTGGCATTCTGACTCATCCACACAACCCACACACACGCCCGTGTGTTTCAACTATGTGGCGATTTAAATTCCTAGTGCATGGCGCAGACTTCACACGGCTTGGGCACACGCCCATATACTAGCCGTGCCGCTCACACGGTCTAGACACACGCCCGTGTGTCTACCATTGTAGAAAATTAGAAGGCTATCTACCAAGCCCTTTGCCACCCTACATTGCAAACATACATACTCCAATTCCATTCAACGTAATTCATGACCCAAAGACACATCTAAATACTCAATTCGACATTCATACACAAGGGCATACACTTCAAGAAAACCACTTTCATTAAACAAAAGAGTTTGCCAAGTATTTGCCTAACTTAAGGCCATTTACAAAATGACTTTAGTAATATACATAGCCAACACTTTGGCTAACAATTACAACTTAACAAAATACTCGAGTCCTATACATGCCATACTCAAAATAAGTCTAAATTGTTATACCAAAGTGATGTCGATAGTGTGATTTCCGAACTCCTACATCCACGATCCTCAAGTTATCTTGGCAATACTACAAGGAAGAAGGGCAATGAAAGGGGTAAGAATAAAGCTTAGTAAGTTTGCATGAATATAAATAGCAACAATAAGCTCATAAAATAATCCATCCATGATATTAACTAACCATACACAAGTCATAGGCATCTTGCCATACTTACTCACAATTGCCCTTGTTTAGCACATACCATGCCACATGTCGTAAACATTTCTTCGTGACTCATTCACGAGTACATGTATTCACTCATTCATATGACTTTAGTGCAAATCTCATTTCTATTTCTAAACTCATCAATCTCATTTCTATTTCTAAACTCATCTACTTATCCCTTTAATCACTAAGGATAGTCAAAGACGTATATTCGACGTCGTTCATGTAGAGACGAAGCCAATGCCACATCCCCGAGGTGGTCTTACATGGAGTTACTTCTAAATGCCAATGCCATATCCCGGATATGGTCTTATATGGACTTTCACATCAATTATCGATGCCACATCCTGAATGTGGTCTTAACGAGTTTCTTATTCTTTTTTGAAGCCATATCCTGGATATGGTCTTATACGGGATCTTAACTTTCGGTCTTTGAGGCCATGTCCGGACATGGCCTTATACTGACTTTATCTCGATTCACATTTCGATGATAGCAATCCCATATTCATTATAGTCCACTAGGACTTCAACATCATACTTAACATCAATTCCTCATTTCAATGAAGTATCATACATCAATGTGATACCAAGCATTTTCAATTATGCTAACATAAATATTTCATTAATCACATACAAACTTACCTCGATTTCAAAATGAGCTAGCTCGACGATTTAGTCCGAGACTTTGTTCTTTCCCCGATCGAGGCGGATCCTCGGTTCTTCTTGCTCTATAACAATAATTTAGCTCAGTTTAATCATCTCATTAATAAAGCATTTCAATAATCATGCTTAGGCAAAATTACTATTTTGCCCCTAGACTTTGGCAAATTAACCATTTTGCCCCTAGGCTCGGAAATAAATTCTAATCACATTTCTACCTTCAACAAGCCTAGGTGAACATTTAATACTCTTGTAGCTATCATCAAAACTCAACATTTCACATATTTATTACAATTTTGTAACCTTTTCATCAAGGTCCAAATTAGGTGTTTTCAAGACAACACCTTTCACAAAAGTTGTTCATCCAACAACTAAGACTCATTTTCTTCCATAAAAAATACAGCATATAACAATAAAAGCTCTCATGGTAAATGATAAACCGTAAAAGTAACATATTTTAAGCCCACATTTAATATGCTTTTGGATGATTTAAGCCCCAATTTATATAAAAAGGTGCTCTTAATCATTTCTTTTCATGTCTTATACTCAGGAAAGCACCCGAGGATGAAAAGAACGAGAAACGGGCTTAAAACGGACCAAATTGGGCCAAGCCACGAAATCAGCACGGCCTGGACTTCAAGCCACATGGTCGTGCCACCATTCCTACTAGAACACTGCCTTACCACGACTTACACGGCCATGCCTCATTCAACAGTGTCGAACACGGCCTGAAGACGATTCACACGGACGTGTGCCATGGCCGTGTCCCTGCCGCAGAAAAGAGGAATTTTACTCGGATTTGGATGCTTGGAGGCAAAGAAACACATTCCTAAGTCTACTTAAACTCCCAAATAGGAATTGCACTCAAATAAGGATACTTGGAGGCCAAGTAACACATCTCAAAGCCTATATAAACACCCTAGGGGGCAACTTAATCGGGGAGTTCGACAGAAGCCTTACGCTGGGGCTTTTGTCGGCGATGCGTCGTCTTCTACGCCGAGAGAAGCGATTTGTGGGGATTCACTCAGGGATAGCAAGTTGATCCATCTCAAGAAGCCGGGATTCTACTCAAGACGGAGGATCTCCTTTTCAATTCTTCAAGGGGTTTTAGGGATTTCTTATGTTTTGTTTTATCCTTTCTCTTGAGATGTTTTCCTTTATTGTTATGAACTAAACCCTTCGGATACCCGAAGGGGATGAAATCTATGATGAATCTTGTTATTTGATTATTTGAATTATATGATAATAACTTAGTTTGTTCTTAATTATGTGAACTTAATCCAAATCTAATGTGCTTAGGTGGAGGAGGAATAGACCCTGCCTAAGAGTAGATCCAACATAATTAAGCGGAGTTGATCGCACGCCTAGAGATAGGGTGACGAGATTTTGCCGGATTAGGGTGAAACCTAATATGGGAATCCATAGATCGATTTACTGCTATTCTAGGGGGTTATTATAAGAGAACGAGAGTTCCACTAATTAACCTAGGGTTAGACGTTATTCGCCTCGAGAGAGGGTTTAATATACGTTAGGGAGTCTTGCGGATCAAACTAAGTAAATAAATCATATGGTTCAAGGTTAGATAACAAGTGAAGTCTAGGTGGATTCTTCCTGAGGGTATCATCTAAATCAACTGAGTTTTTCCCAAGTTATTTTCCAAATTCATTCTTCTTTGTCTTAGAGTCTTTAGTTTAGTAGTTAATTAATTTAGATTAATAAACAACTTTACTTATTTTAGGCTAAATAATAAAAATAAAGTTAGTATTAGTACTTTTAGTTCCTTTGGGTTCGATAATCCGGTCTTGCCTAAACTATACTACTATTCGATAGGTGCACTTGCCTCAATCGTTGTCAGAGTTAGTTTCCAGGTTCGATCATTCTTTTAAAAATTTTAAAACTCTGATTTACATCGATCAAGTTTTTGGCGCCATTGCCGGGGAACTAAAATATTAAGAAAGCTCTATTTTTATTACTTTAGCCATTATTTTATTTTTATTTCTTTTAGTTTGCTAATTTTTCTTCTATTTTGCTTTTGGCAGATAATTTTAGTCTATAGAGATGATGGCACTGAATAATTATCAGTGGCAAGCGATGAGGACAATTCCTACTAAAGCAGCCAGTTTCTTCAACCTCGACGTGGTACACCCAGAAATACAATATGATTCGAATTTAGGAGGCGTGGCGAATCTTGAGTACCCACTCTACGGATATGGCATGGAAAACGAGCAAGCTCACTATACGGGTAACTATTCTAGACCACAAAATAATTTTTATAATGACACTTATAATGCAGGTTGGAGGTACCATCCTAATTTCTCGTGGGATGATCAAAGTAGCCAAGGACCGGAACCTCCTTCAAATTTTCAACAACCACCTTACCAACAGGAAGATGAGTCGAACCTTGAAGAGATGCTGACAAAATTCATGGCAGCTACAGATAACCGTCTCCAAAAAAATGAGACAACACTTAATGACCAACAAGCATCGATCAAAGGGATCGAGAGCCAAGTTGGGGAACTTACTGAGTCAGTTGGGGAACTTACTAAGTCAGTTATACAACTTGCTAAGCTGATATCAGAACTACCACAAGGAAGCTTGCCAAGCAATACTGAAACTAACCCAAATGAGAAAAATCAAGCCATTTACGATAGTGAAGGGTTAGATGAACCAAACTCAAGGGAAGAACCTGTGGTAAGTGAAGGTAAGGTTGAAGTGTGCCATGATATACCAAAACAGGCAATTACAGAGTACCAACCTCGTGTGCCATATCCCAATGCAATAAAGAAAGACCACACAGAGGAAGAAGTCGGTGAACTCACACTTCGTGTAGACGATGAAACAATCACTCTTCAAGCTCTTGACTCAGCTAGGACATCGAGTAATAAAGGTACGAACGTTAATTCTATTGATAACCATTTGGTTCAACCTTCTTTACAGGAAGCATCACGAAATTACCTAGCTGAGCTAGATCTTAGACCTCGTACCCATAAAGAAATAATTCATGAAGAACTAAGGCTTCAGGTCGATGAACTAGACGAGTGGAAAACACACTTTAAAGAGAAACTAGGAATACACGAAGTGAAATCGAAGGAAACCCCAGACGAGCTGATAGGAATAACAAATCACTTCAAAATAGGGGATCAGGTATTGTTGAATAAGGAAGACCCTCGAATCACCAATTTAGACCTCAAGACAAACGAAGAAAACACTTTTGAGGTACTTAATGTCTTCTTATACGACACAGTCGAGGTAAGCAATCCTAAATTCAACATTTTTGAGGTAAACATTACTCGACTTGAACTATTTATCAAAAACCGAATTGATCGCATGAGAAAGGATTTTCACCTCCTCAAACCACCTTGACCATACGAATGAGAGGTAAAGTCTAGCTTAAGACTATAAACGAGCGCTTCTCGGGAGGCAACCCGAGCACTAACCCTATTAATTTTTACATTTTTTTATTTTACTTTTATTTTCATTTTAGCACCTAACCATAAACTAACCAAAGTCTGATTTCCATGCTCACACGGCCTTGCACACGCACGGCCAGTGGCGTGGCCGTGTGGAAGCTAGAAGGACAAACCACGACGTGCTAGTAACCGTGCATGACAAAGAATGATTTCTTTTCCCAACACGGGCTGCGATAAAAAGCCACGCCCGTGCCGACTTCCCGTGTGAGGTTACTGACTTATTGAGCACGGGCGAGACACGGTTGTGCCTTACAACCGTGCGAGGTTACTGACTTAACAAGCACAAAGTTAAAAACGCCTGTTATAAGGGCCGTGTGTGAAGAATACACGCGGGCGTGCTATGAGACCCACGGCCGTGGTAAAACACCTAAACGCGCCCAAAATTCAAAATCACGAAAATCACGGGCTGATTAAACTCGAACAAGGGCGTGGACCGTATCACTATTTAAATATTTACTTTTATTTCTATTTCTATTTTTATTTTCATTTTTATTTTTATTTTCATTTTTATTTTTATTTTTATTTCCTTTCTTTTATTTTCTTTATTATTTTCTTCTTATTATTCATTCCATTTAGATTTAGCTTAGGATACAAAAAAATTAGGATGGTCATTTGAGGACTCAACCGATTCGAGACGTTTCCCACGCTCACCTCCAATCCTATCCGGTTTCTTTTCATTGACTTCATCCAAAATTCAGGAATTTTCACCTCTCTCCCTATCTTATGATTTTATGATTATTTTGCTATTATCTATCTTTTTATATTGAGGGCAATGTACATCTTAAGTGTGGGGGGGGGTTAACTATAGTATTATTTGAAAATCCCTGAATTATGCCTTGTCTTAAAGTAAGTTTCTCATATTATAATTAGGATGAAATTTCTGATGATTTATGATTTTTATTGATATGTTTTAGATTAAGTCATTGATAATTGTGCATTGATGATTAAATTCTAAGAATACTAGAGAATCAAGCATAATAAGTCTATTTTTCTGAATTAAAAATTTTCTAGGTCGTCTACCTGAATTTAAATATTACCTTGAAATTTGATATTTACAAGGTTGATGTCAAAAATACCCATAATTTTTGTGAGTTTTTGAGCCTTATAGAGCATAAATTCTTTTTCTTGCTCACTTTATTGATTATGAGTGTGTCAACACTGATTTGTTATTCTAGAACTTGCATCGATTATACATGTCGAGACCATATTTTTTTGATTTGATACACAGAGATGATAAAGGCACCTAGTTTTAACCCACTAACTCCATTAAAAAGCCTACCTTCACAATTAACCCCTAGTGAACCCCTTTTAATCCTAACAACCTTATTTATTGACATAACCGCTAATATTAACCCAGAACCCCTTTGTTTTTGTTATCACCATTCCTTTTGACTACCCTTATATCGAGATTTGATTTGATTAATAGCCTAACTATGTTTTTATTTCAGTAATTTATCTTTTGTTATGTATTTATGATTGTTCTTAAAAAAAGAATAAGTATATTCATTATTAGTTGTGATTAAATGAACTTATACGATTAAATTCCAAATATCGAAGAAGAAGCTCGCATTATTAGTAATATTAGTTTTCAATTGATGTAATTATTATTATTGGTTCATTAGTTCTTAGTTAGGTAATTTGTCAATTCAATCTCGATTCTAACCTTCTAATTTAGCCTTTTTCCACACCTTAACCCTAGCCCCGTTACAACCCTAACAAATACCTTTTGATTTGTGTTTCATCTCATATTTCAGTGGTGGAGATTTGATTTACATGCAAGCCTATGGGATTAACTCTTCATGTTTGACTTTTGAGTGCCTAAATTTTGAACCTTAAACACTTTGAGTGATTTGAGTGAATCTTTTGTGAGGATGTCAATCCTTGTCGATTTCAAATTAAAGGTAATTATTTAGATAAGAGGAGACACCTATGTTTTCGAGCTACAAAATCTATGACTTATACTGTTTGAATTTTTAGGACTCTTTGAGTTGAATTATCCATGTATAAATTATCTCTGAATTATGATGAGACACTATTAATGAGTATTATGAATTGAGGGAAGTTCGTTTTAATTGTAAGTTGAGAATTTTGCTTGAGGACAAGCAAAAGCTTAAGTGTGGGGGTATTTGATAAACCGTAAAAGCAACATATTTTAAGCCCACATTTAATATGCTTTTGGATGATTTAAGCCCCAATTTATGTAAAAAGGTGCTCTTAATCCTTTCTTTTCATGTCTTATACTCAGGAAAGCACCCGAGGACGAAAAGAACAAGAAACGGGCTTAAAACAGACCAAATTGGGCCAAGCCACGAAATCAGCACGGCCTGGCCTTCAAGCCACACGGCCGTGCCACTATTCCTACTAGAACACAGTCTTACCACGACTTACACGACCGTGCCTCATTCAACAGTGTCGAACACAGCCTGAAGACGATTCACACGGGCGTGTGCCATGGCCGTGTCCCTGCCGCGGGAAAGAGGAATTTTACTTAGATTTGGATGCTTGGAGGCAAAGAAACATATTCCTAAGTCTACTTAAACTCCCAAATAGGAATTGCACTCAAATTAGGATACTTGGAGGCCAAGTAACACATCTCAAAGCCTATATAAACACCCTAGGGGGCAACTTAATCGGGGAGTTCGACAGAAGCCTTCTGCCAGGGCTTTTGTCAGGGCGTCGTGCTAGGCCAGAGAAGGCAGATTTGTGGGGATTCACTCAGGGATAGCCAGTTGATCCATCTCAAGAAGCCGGAATTCTACTCAAGACGGAGGATCTCCTCTTCAATTCCTTCAGGGGGTTTTAGGGATTTCTTATGTTTTGTTTTATCCTTTCTCTTGAGATGTTTTCCTTTATTGTTATGAACTAAACCCTTCGGATACCCGAAGGGGATGAAATCTATGATGAATCTTGTTATTTGATTATTTGAATTATATGATAATAACTTAGTTTGTTCTTAATTATGTGAACTTAATCCAAATCTAATATGCTTAGGTGGAGGAGGAATAGACCCTACCTAAGAGCAGATCCAACATAATTAAGCGGAGTTGATCGCACGCCTAGAGATAGGGTGACGAGATTTTACCGGATTAGGGTGAAACCTAATATGGGAATCCATAGATCGATTTACTGCTATTCTAGGGGGTTATTATAAGAGAACGAGAGTTCCACTAATTAACCTAGGGTTAGACGTTATTCGCCTCGAGAGACGGTTTAATATACGTTAGGGAGTCTTACGGATCAAACTAAGTAAATAAATCATATGGTTCAAGGTTAGATAACAAGTGAAGTATAGGTGGATTCTTCCCGAGGGTATCATCTAAATCAACTGAGTTTTTCCCAAGTTATTTTCCAAATTCATTCTTCTTTGCCTTAGAGTCTTTAGTTTAGTAGTTAATTAATTTAGATTAATAAACAACTTCACTTATTTTAGGCTAAATAATAAAAAGAAAGTTAGTATTAGTACTTTTAGTTCCTTTGGGTTCGATAATCCGGTCTTGCCTAAACTATACTACTGTTCGTTAGGTGCACTTGCCTCAATCGTTGTCAGAGTTAGTTTCCAGGTTCGATAATTCTTTTATAAATTTTAAAACTCTGATTTACATCGACCAATAAAACTCTAAACTTTGCATCAAATTGCACAATAGTCCTCTCATTTGAAAGCTTAAGTTCTAGGGGTCTTAAAAGTACAATTATCATAAAGAAAAATCATCAAAATCACTTACTAGAATGGAGGAGAGCTTGTTGAAAATTGTGAGCTTTCAAACCCCTATTTTGCTTGCAAATTTTGGTGGAGAAAGATGGAGAGAAAGATGATATTTTCTCTTTCTTTATTCTAATATTAAACTAGTCAAACAAGTCACCAACTATCAACTACTTTGACCGATATTTTGTCCATCTTTGTCTCCTATGCTAGTCCATGACCGGCCAAGCATATATTGGGGGTCTAATTGCCTTTTACAGACCTCCAATTTACATTCTAAGGCTATTTGGTACTTTTATCTTATAGAATGGAACTTTCGCACTTTATACGATTTAGTCCTTTTTCGCGATTAAACGTGAAATCGCTAAAATTAAGGCACCAAAATTCTCATGCACATATACTATCATGCTCTGACTCATAATATAACATGCAAATAAATTTCTCAATTCTCAGATTAGTGAACTTGCTTACATGTCAGACATCGAGCCAGAAAATTCGTAACCTCGCACTTCAATCCAGGCCACCAGTACAGTTTACGGAGATCCCGATACATCTTGTTACCGCTGAGATGCATAGCATAAGGGCTACTATGAGCTTCCCTCAGAATTGACTACCTCAAATCAGAATCATTCGGTACACAGATCCGTCCTCAAAAACATAACACACCATCACTATTTAACCCAAAATCAGAAGTAGCACCACTCTCAATCTATCGAAATCGCAAGCATAAAGACTCATCCCTAACTGTTTATCTCGAATCTGATCAATCCAAGTTGGCTTAAACTGCAACTCGACTAACAGACTCCCATCGTCAAACAGACTAAGGCAGGCAAACATCGCACTCAGATCAGTTATCGCTCTACGACTGAGAGCATCAGCCACCACATTGGCCTTACCAGGATGATACTCAATGGTGCAGTCATAATCTTTAAGCAGCTCAATCCATCTTCGTTGCCTAAGGTTCAACTCCTTCTAAGTAAGGAGATATTTGAGGCTCTTGTGATCGGTGTAGATGATACACCTCTCTCCATATAGATAATGCCTCCAGATTTTCAATGCAAAGACCACTGCAGCCAACTCGAGATCATGCGTCAGATAGTTCCCTTCGTGTGTCTTAAGCTGATGGGACGCATAAGCCACAACCTTACCATCCTGCATCAGAATGCAACCCAACCCAACGTGCGAAGCATCACTGTAGACTACAAACTTCTTACCGTGATTCAGTAGACGTAACGAGAGCTCGAGTCGAGTCGAGCACTTGAGCTTCTCAAAGCTCTCTTCATCGTATCGATCCGGATAAAGGGACACCCTTACGCAGAACCGTAATAAGAGGAGCTGCAATCAAAGAGAATCCCTCGATATATCACCGATAATATCCCGCCAAACCCAGAAAGCTACGGATCTCAGATACGTTCTTAGGCTGTTTCCAATCCAGCACAGCCTCAATCTTTCGAGGATCAACATAAATTCCCTCAGTAGAAACCACGTGCCCCAGAAAAGTTACTTCATGCAACTAGATCTGACATTTGCTTAACTTAGCGTAAAGCTACTTCTCACGCAGAATCTGAAGCACTACTCTACGATACTCATCATGCTCATCCTTAGTCTTAGAGTAAACAAGAATATCATCGATAAAGACTACAACAAATCGATCCAGATAAGGCTAAAACACTCGGTTCATCAGATCCATAAATGCAGCTGGAGCATTTGTCAAACCAAAGGGCATAACTAGGAACTCGTAATGTCCATGTCGAGTCCTAAATGCAGTCTTATGAACATCAGCTTCCTTAACCCTCAACTTATGATACCCAGAATGAAGGTCAATCTTCAAAAACACGGAAGCCCCTAGGAACTGATCAAACAAATCATCGATCCTCGGAAGCGGATACTTATTCTTCACAGTTAACTTGTTTAACTGCCGATAATCGATGCACATTCTCATGGTCCCATCCTTCTTCTTAACGAACAGAACTGGTGCTCCCCACGGAGACATACTAGGACGGATGAAACCACGGTCCAGAAGCTCTTGCAATTGAGCCTCAAGCTCAATAAGCTCTTTCGGTGCCATACGGTAGGGAGTGATGGACACCGGAGCCGTACCCGGAAGAAGCTCAATCCCAAACTCTACTTCCTGATTAAGAGGTAATCCCGATAGCTTATCAGGAAAGACGTCTGAAAAATTCTTTACTGTTATGATATTCCCAACAGAAGAGTTCCCAGAATCAGAAACACTTACGTAAGCCAAGTACGCCTCACACCGTTGCCAAACCAGTTTCTCAGCCACAAGAGCGGAGATCACATTGGACAGATGATCGTGTGTCAGAGTTTTAAAATTTTAAATAACGAGAATGATCGAACCTGGAAACTAACTATGAAAACGATTGAGGTAAGTGTACCTATCGAATAGTAGTATAGCTTAGGCAAGACCGGATTGTCGAACCCAAAGGAACTAAAAGTACTAATACTAACTTTCTTTCTATTATTTAGCCTAAAAATTAAGCGAATGGTTGTTTAATCTAAATTAATTAACTACTAGACTAAAGACTCTAAGACAAAGAAGAATGAATTTGAGAGAATAACTTGAGGAAAAACCAATTGATTAAAACGACACCCAAGGAAGAATCCACCTAGACTTCACTTGTTATCTAACCCTGAACCAGACGATGTATTCATTTGATTTGATCCGTAAGATTCCCTAATTTATATTAAAACCTCTCTCGAGGTGAATAACGTCTAACCCTAGGTTGATTAATTGAAATCTCTTTCTAATTAAAACCTCTAGAATTGCATTAACTCGATCTATGGACTCCCATATTAGGTTTTACCCTAATCCGGCAACGCCTCGTCACCCTATCTCTAGGCGCGCGATCAACTCCGCTTAACTATGCTAGATCTACTCTTAGGCAGGGAGTTTTGCTCCTCCACCTAAGCACATCAAACTTGAATTAATATCCGCAAATATCAACACAAGAATTAAGAACACATAATTAAGAACAAATCAAATATTTATCATATAGTTCAGCAAACGATAACAAGATTCATCTAAGTTTCATCCCCCTCAGGTATCTGAAGGTTTAGTTCATAACAATAAAAGAAAACATCTTAGAAGAAAAGATAAAACAAAACATAAGAAATCCCTAAAACCCTCTGAAGGAATTGAAGATAAGATCCTCCGTCTTGAGTATAATTCTGGCTTCTTGAGATGGATCAACTGGCTATCCCTGAGCTAATCCCCACGAATCTGCCCTCTTTGGCCTAGCAAGACGCCCCTAAACGATAGCTCTGGGCTCCCCTTTTCAGGTCATACTTAGGGTGTATTTATAGGCTTTTGGAATGTGTTTCTTTGCCCCTAAGTATCCAAATCCGATTGAAATTGCTTTTTTCCGCGGCAGGGACACGGCCATGGCACACGCCCGTGTGAATTGTCTTTAGGCCGTGTTCAGACTTTTAATGAGGTGACACATCCGTGTATCTCGTGGCTAGACCGTGTTTGAGATTATTGAGGAGGCACGGCCGTGTGGTCTTGGGCCCAGGCCGTGCTGGTTTCGTGCTTTGGCCTATTTGGCCCGTTTTAAGCCCGTTTCTCGTTCTTTTCATCCTCCGGTGCTTTCCTGAGTATATAACATGAAAAGAAAGGATTAAGATCACCTTTTTACATAAAATAAGGGATAATTCATCCAAAATCATACTAAATGTGGGATTAAAATATGTTACTTTTACGGTTTATCAAATTCCCCCAAACTTAAGCTTTTGCTTGTCCTCAAGAAAAATTCTCAACTTACAATTAAAACGAACTTTCCATAATTCCTAATATTCATTAATAGTGTTTCATCATAATTCAAGGATAATTTATACATGGATAATTTAACTCAAAGAGTCCTAAAGATTCAAACAGTCTAAGTCATACATTTGTAGCACAAAAACATAGGTCTTTCCCTTCATCTAAATAATTACCTCTGGTTCAAAACCTACAAGGATTGACATCCTCACAAAAGATTCACTCAAATCACTCGAAGTGTTTAAGGTTCAGAATTAAGCACTCAAATGTCAAACCTGAAAAGTTAATCCCATAGGCTTGCATGAAAATCAAATCTCCACCACTGTAATATGAGATGATGCACAAATCAAAAGGTCTTTATCACGGTTGTAACGTGGCTTGGATTAAGGTGTGGATAAAGGCTGAATTAGAGGGTTAGAATCGAGATCGACCTGAAAAATTACCTAACTAGAAACAACGAACTGAAAAATAAATAATTACATGAATTGAAACTTTGAAACTAATAATACGAGCTTCTTCTTTAATAAATAGACTTTAACTGTACAAGCTCGCTTTTCATCATACTAATACTGAATATAGTTCGATTTTTTTTTGTGTTTATGTGAAAGGAAGAGGGTTGAGGAGGTGGTGGGAGGCAATGGGGGTAAGTTTTGTGAGTGGTGGCCGAAATGGGGGTAGGGATTTTAGGAGAAGTCGGTTTAGGGTTATGAAATTTGGGGAAGATGAGTGTCATGTTCTATATATAGGGGGTCGGACACGGGCAGGGGACACGCCCGTGCTCGATTTTTTTCAGCCCGTGCTTTTCGCAATTTTCAAATTTTAGGCGCGTTCAGGATGTTGGCCACGCCCGTGGTCAAGGTGCCACGCCCGTGTTCTTCTTCACACAGTTTTTTAGAATGAGCGTGTTTAGCCCGTGTTCAACAAGTCAGTATAGTCCATGGTTGCTCAGCACGGGCTTGTCTTGCTCGTGTTTGGTAGGTCAGTATAGTCCACGGAAAGTCAGCACGGGCGTGGACTATTATCGCAGCCCGTGTTGGGAAAAAAAATTTCTTTGTCATGCACGGCTACTAGCACGCCCGTGGTTTGTCCCCTGGCTTCCACACGGCCACGGGCACGCCCGTGTGGTCTAAAACCTGCGCTTTATTGGAATAATTAGTATGAGATTAAATGCTAAAAATTAAGAATCTAATGTTAGTGAGGTTAGTGCTCAGGTTCCCTCCCGAGAAGCGCTTGTTTAAAGTCTTAAGCTAGACTTGCCCTGTTTTCATTTCTAGAAGAAAGTTCACGGAGCTGAAGCTCCTCTCTCATACCCCTAAAATTTTCACCATTATAGATTTTGAGTCGGTGACCATTTGCCTTGAATGTGCCTTGAGTGGGATGAGTTACCTCTATTGTGCCATAGGGAAAGATTGTTTTAATCATGAATGGGCCTGACCATCTTGATTTCAGTTTCCCAGGAAACAATTTAAGCCTTGAGTTGTATAGTAGGACCAAGTCCCCTACTTCGAATTGTTTTGATTTCTTTAGACGAGCATCATGGCGTCGCTTTGTTGCCTCCTTGTATAGCTTCGAGTTCTCGTAGGCATCAGCTCTCCATTCATCTAGCTCATTCGTCTGCATCATTCTTTTCTCTCCTATAGTTTTAAGATCGTAATTTAAGAATTTTATAGCCCAAAAGGCTTTATGTTCTAACTCGAATGGCAAATGACAACTTTTCCCATAGACAAGTTTGTATGGGGATATCCTTAGGGGGGTTTTAAATGCTGTTCTATAGGCCCATAGGGCATCATCTACTTTTAATGCCCAATCTTTTCTGTTTGATTCAACCGTTTTTTTTGAGAATACGCTTAAGTTCTCGGTTTGCTACTTCCACTTGCCCACTGGTTTGAGGGTGATATGGGGTAGCTATCCTGTGGTGTACTCCATATTTTTTTAAGACTTTATCAAATTGAGTATTACAAAAATGAGTACCCCTATCACTAATGATGGCTCTAGGTGTTCCAAATCGAGAGAACAGTTTCTTGAGAAACTTAACTACTACTCTGGCATCATTGGTAGGTAAGGCTTCGGCTTCTACCCATTTTGACATGTAATCAAATGCTACTAGGATGTACTTATTTCCGAATGAACTAGGGAATTGAACCATAAAATCAATACCCCATATGTCGAACATTTCATATGATAGCATGTATGTTTGAGGCATTTCATCGCGTTTAGAAATATTACCTGTTCTTTGGCATTTATCACACGAAGTGACGTACCTGTTGGCATCTTTAAATAGAGTAGGCCAATAAAAACCTGATTCGAGTATTTTATGTGCCGTCTTAATGCCGCTGTTGTGTCCTCCTGAAGGTCCTAAATGGCAATGTTCCAGGATTTTGCTTGCTTTCGCCCTTGTAACGCATCTCCGAATTACTTGATCTGCACATATGCGGAAAAGAAAAGGATCTTCTCAAAAATAATTTTTCGCATCAGCAAAGAATCGTTTCTTTTGATGATGTGTTAACCTTTTAGGTAAGATGTTAGTCGCTAAATAATTCGCAATATCTGCAAACCATGGTACCTCGAAGTTGGTTATAGAAAAAGTTGTTCTTCAGGGAACGAGTCGTTTATTTCTCTTTCGTCGAGCTCTTCGATATGTGGGTTCTCAAGCTCCGGAGAGGTGATCTGCTGCAAGGTTTTCACTCCTTCTTATCCTGTATTTCCAAATCAAATTCTGTAAAAGTAAAATCCATCTTATGAGTCGAGGTTTTGCATCAGGTTTAGTTAAAAGATAACGAAGAGCGGAGTGGTCAGTGTAAACGACAACTTTAGATAATACTAAATATTGTCTAAATTTTTCAAATGCAAAGACCACAACTAGTAATTCTTTTTCATGGTGGTATAATTTTCTTGCTTGATCATAATGTCTTGTCGGGCGTAATAGATTGGTGGAAGTGCTTGTCTCTTCATTGTCCTAAAACCGCACCTACTGCAAAATCACTTGCATCACACATTAGTTCAAAAGGAAGATTCCAATCGGGGGCAATCATAATTGGGGCATTTATTAACTTCTCTTTAAGGATATTAAATGCATCTAAACATTCCCCGATTGAAATTAAACGGTACATCTTTTTCTAGCAATTTCGTTTAGAGGCTTAGCTATTTTAGAAAAATCTTTAATAAATCTTCTATAAAATCCTCGCATGTCCTAAAAAGCTTCTAATAGCCTTAATTGAACTAGGAGGAGGTAATTTTTCTATGGTTTCGACTTTTGCTTTATCTACCTCGATTCCTTTACTAGAAATTTTATGTCCCAATACAATTCCCTCTTGTACCATAAAGTGACATTTTTCCCAATTTAAAACAAGGTTTGTTTCTTCACATCTCATTAGCACTCATTTTAAATTTTTAAGGCAAAGATGAAAAGAATTACCGAATACTGAAAAATCATCCATAAATACCTCAATAATGTCTTCCACAAGTTCGTCAAAGATTGCCAACATGCAACGCTGAAAAGTAGCAGGAGCATTACATAATCCAAAAGGCATTCTACGATAAGCAAACGTACCGTATGGGTATGTGAATGTTGTTTTCTCTTGATCTTCAGGTGCTATTGGGATTTGGAAATAACCGGAAAGTCCATCTAGGAAGCAATAGTACATATGCCCAGATAACCTTTCTAACATTTGATCAATGAAGGGCAGAGGGAAGTGATCTTTTCTAGTGGCGTCATTCAGCTTCCTATAATCAATGCAGACTCTCCAACCTATGACTGTCCTGGTGGGAATTAGTTCATTCTTTTCGTTGGCTACCACCGTCATGCCTCCTTTCTTTGGAACAACCTGCACAAGACTTACCCAATTGCTGTCAGAAATAGGATAAATTATTCCAAAGATCTAGAAGTTTAATTACCTCGACTTTCACAACTTCTTTTACGTTGGGATTCAATCGTCTTTGAGGTTGTACACATGGCTTGTATTCCTCTTCCATTAAAATTTTGTGGGTGCAAAACGATGGGCTTATTCCCTTGATATCAGAGATTTTCCAAGCTATAGCTTTCTTATGTTCCTTTAGTACCTGTATTAACTCCTCTTTTTCCATGGGTTCTAATTCTGAAGAGATAATTACCGGTAGCATAGAATTGTCCCCAAGGAATGCGTACTCTAAATGTTTCGGTAACTGTTTTAATTCTAATTTGGGTGGTTCATCAATGAAGGGTTTTTGTTTTAGTTCGTCATTGACTTCAATGATCTCTTTTTTCGTTTGTCTAGATGAAGATGTTTTTAAATTTAGCTCATCGACTTCATCTTCTTCCTCCTCTTCTTGAGTAAGACACAGTTCCATCGTGTCATCATGTATGATTTCCTGTAATGAGTTTTGAATAATATGATCAGTGGTATCAACAAAATAACAGGAATCATCTTATTCTCTAGAATATCGCATAGCATCATAAATTTGAAAAATAATTTCCTCCTCGCCTATCCTTAATGCAAGTTTACCATCACCTACATCTATAATGACCTACTAGCAAGAGCTAAGAAAGGGCGCCTAAAATTAAAGGAACTTCAATATCCTCATCCATGTCAAGCACAACAAAATCAACAGGGAAAATAAATTTATCAATTTTTACCAAGACATCTTCGATAACTCCTCTAGGATATTTAATAGATCTATCATTAACCGAATACTCATCCTAGTGGGTTTTGGTTCCCAAGATTTAGTTGTTTAAACATTTTATAAGGCATTAAATTAATACTCGCACCTAGATCGACCTAATGCTTTCTTAATATTTAAACTACCAATTAAACAGGAAAAAGTAAAACTTCCCAGGTCTTTTAATTTGGTTGGTAATTTGTTTTGGAGGATGGTGAACATTCTTCATTAAGCTCCACTGTTGATATTTCTTCGAGCTTTCTTTTATTCATCAGGAGTTCTTTTAAGAATTTTGCGTACGTCGGTATCTGTGAAATGGCTTTAACAAAGGGTAAGTTAATATGTATTTGTTTAAAAAGTTCAAGAAATTTACCGTATTGGGCATCTAATCGGTCTTTCTTCAACTTTGCCGGATATGGGATTGGTGTTTTACTTTCTTTGCGCACTGGAGTTACATCCTCAACTCCCTCATCCTTTGCTTTGTCATCTTCATGTGGTATTTTTTTCTTTGGTTCGACTAACTCCTTTCCACTTCTCAGTGTAACCGCCTTTACCTGTTCGGTTCCTTTAGGAAAAAATCTCTGATCGAATTTCAGAAACTATCTCAGTAAGTTGTCCAACTGTGTTAGCAAGTTGTCCAACTGACTTAGTGAGTTCCCCAACTTGGCTCTCGATCCCTTTGATTGATGCCTGTTGATTCTTAAGGGTGGTCTCGAGTGTCTTGGAGACGGTTATCTCAGTAGTTGCCATGAATTTTGTCAAGATCTCTTCAAGGTTTGGCTTCTTCTCCCTGTGGATAGGGCTGATTTTGGAAATTTTGAGGAGGTTGTTGTCTTTGATTTCCTTGATTTCCTTGTCCTCCCCATGAAAAATTTGGGTGGTTCCTCCAACCTGGATTATAGTTATTACTATAAGGATTATTATTAGATCTGAAATTGTTACCTATATAGTTCATCTGTTAAGCTTTACGTGTCTTGGTTGGTAGGGTGGGTACTCGAGATTTGCCACAGTTCCACTTGCGTCGCACTGCCATTATTGGATGTACTGCGAAGAACACAAACTATCAAGCTTTTTATTCATCATCTCTACTTGTGTTGATAGCATGGTTACTGCATCGATGTTGAAAACTCCGGCTGATTTTGTTGGTTTTGTCCTTGTAACCTGCCACTGATTGTTATTCAATGACATCTCTTCAATAAACTCGTATGTTGCTTCGGGAGTTTTGTTGTTCAGGGTTCCACCGGCAGCTGAATCAATTAGTTGCCTCGTTGAGGGGTTTACACTGTTATAGAAAGTTTGGACTTGGAGCCACAAGGGTAGACCATGGTGTGGACACCTTCTCAAGAGATCTTTGTATCTCTCCCATGCGTCGTATAATGTCTCTAAATCCATCTGCACAAAAGAAGAGATATCATTACGTAATTTGGCCGTTTTGGCCGGTGGGAAATATTTTAATAAAAATTTTTCGGTCATTTGATCCCATGTAGTGATTGACCCTCGTGGTAACGAGTTTAACCACTGTTTGGTTTTATTCCTTAATGAAAAGAGAAATAACCGAAGCCGTATGGCATCATCAGAAACGCCATTTATTTTGAAGGTATCACAGAACTCTAAAAAATTAGCTATATGAGTGTTTGGGTCTTCGTCCTGCAAACCATCAAATTGAACAAATTGTTGAATCATTTGCACAGTGTTAGGCTTTAATTCAAAATTATTAGCAGCTATAGCAGGCCTAACAATACTAGATTTGACTCCTGTTAAATGAGGTTTAGCATAATCATACATAGTACGTGGAGCATTATTTTCTGCCACATCTTGGGGTGGTGGATTGTTCTCGTCCATCCCTTCAGTATGATTGGATTCGCCTTCTCGCTCTTTTTCTGTGTAATTTAGGGCTCGCCTAATTTCTCTGCGATTCCTGCGAGCGGTAGCTTCAATATCACTGTCGTATACTAGTGGTCCTCTCGGGTTCCTTCTAGTCATAAACTAGAGGTACCTGGAAGGAAGAAGAAGAAAAATTAGCAAATAAAATAAGAAATAAAATTAAATTGCAAAAAATAAAAATGGCTAAAGTAATAAAAATAGAGTGTTCTTAATATTTTAGTTCCCCGGTAACGACGCCAAAAACTTGATCGTGTGACAGAGTTTTAAAAATTTAAATAACGAGAATGATCGAACCTGAAAACTAACTATGACAACGATTGAGGCAAGTGCACCTATCGAATAGTAGTATAGCTTAGGCAAGACCGGATTGTCGAACCCAAAGGAACTAAAAGTACTAATACTAACTTTCTTTCTATTATTTAGCCTAAAAATTAAGCGAATGGTTGTTTAATCTATATTAATTAACTACTAGACTAAAGACTCTAAGACAAAGAAGAATGAATTTGAGAGAATAACTTGAGGAAAAACCAATTGATTAAAACGACACCCAAGGAAGAATCCACCTAGACTTCACTTGTTATCTAACCCTGAACCTGTAACACCCCATACCCGAGTCCGAGGCTTAGACCGAATACGAGACATTACTATGCTTGAACTTGCTTAATCATGTACTTACGGGCTATAAAATTTCGTTCTGAATTAAGAACTTCTCTTTCTTAATCAACTTCTACTTTTCATGGGCCTACGAGGCCTTAAACTCATGTCCGTAAACTTTCGGAACTCAATCAAAAACATTTCATGGAAACAGGGGCCACACGCCCATGTGAGTTGGGACACGCCCGTGTAACTCTGAGACACGCCCATGTCTCCCAATCGTGCTTAAAACTCGAGTTTACTGCCAAATTTCACACGGCCATGGCACGCCCGTGGTCCTAGCCCGTGTGAAAAACCTTAGCATTTTGACTTATAACACACGGCCATGGCACGCCCGTGGACTCAGACCGTGTGACATGCACGGCCTTAACACACGGCTGTGGGATTAGTCCGTGGCCTATTCTTACTTATAAGACTAAGGTGCAGTTTATGCACGGCCTAGACACACGCCCGTGTGTCTAACCATGTAGGCACTTAGGGGCTATTTACCAAGCCAATTGCCATCCTGAAATTAAGGCCAAACTCAAGCTCAATTCAGCAACTCAATTATTACATATTTCATGAACAATATAACATGCTTCATTGATATTAATAACATACATTCTTAGTCAAACCTGGCCAATCACTTAGCCATTTACAAAAGAATAATAAACTTGACAGCCCATACTTTTTCCCCTTTCTAAGACATATACTCAAAATGAAATGTTTCCTATACATGCCATACTTAAAATCAACTTGGCTATACCAAAATGGCGATTGATAGTGTGCTACGAGCTCCGACTTCAATGATCCACAGTTTAGCTTGGCGGGACTACATGAAAAGAAAGAATTAAAGACGTAAGCATTTAGCTTAGTAAGTTTGTATATGAAACACATATCAACATACTTGCTTAAATAAACCATTTGACATAATCAATGGTATCATAATTTCAACTATAAAGCTTATTTGCTCATACTTGGTTCTTACATGCCTTGTAATACTTACTAGTCTCATACTTGTGAAGTAAACAAGATACTTGTATCACTTGATCACATTGATCAGCATACTTTAACATAGTAATCATAATCTCTATTTTATCATTCATAATATGACTAATATTTGTCCCCACTTGATAATGATTTTGCTTACTAAACTTTCTTGTTATCTCTTGTGAGCTTATCTCATTTGCCCGATGAATTCCTATGAATAACCGAGAATACCAAATCTCTTACCATGAACTTGATACTAAAGCCATATTTTGGATATGGTCTTACATGGGATATCTCATCTTGGTTTCAAGGCCATGTCTTGACATGGACTTATATGAAATCTTCCTCTTGATAACTCGTTCAATGCCAAGCTTGGGTCCTTGGACTTACATGATAAACTTGTCAATGCCAAGCTTGGGTCCTTGGACTTACATGATAAACTTGTCAATGCCAAGCTTGGGTCCTTGGACTTACATGATAAACTTTTCAATGCCAAGCTTGGGTCCTTGGACTTACATGATAACTTGTCAATGCCAAGCTTGGGTCCTTGGGCTTACATGATAACTTGCTTGATTGCTGACGCCATGCCTCGGCTTGGTCTTATACGGACTTTCTCATACTTGATCTCATTAATTTCATTGTTTAACTTAACGTTAAACAATTTCATAATAACATTGTACATTATACTAAGCAATTCAATGATATAAATCATAAAGCTTAGAAATCATACAAACTTACCTCGATATACAAAATGTAGCTAGATATGCAATTTAGTCCTCGACCTTGTTCTTGCCTCGGTTTCGATCCGGGCTTCATTTTTCTTGATCTATAGTCATAAATAGATCATTTAATAATCACATTGACTAATATTGACTCTTTACTCATACTTTGGCAAAATTACTATTTTGCCCTTATACTTTCTCATATTTGCACTTTTGCCCCAAGGCTCGTAAAAAAATTTTCATTCAACTTTCTCAAACCTCATGCTTAGCTGAATCATTTTCTCTACTATAACAATCATCAATTCTTGCTATTTTTAACATGTATGACCAATTTTCATAACTATTACAAAATGGTCCATACTATCATCTTTCATGAATTTTACTTAGAAAAAGATGTTTATCTAACATCAAACTCTCATAAACTTCCATAAAACATCATTTAACATGCATATCAATCATGGGTAGATTTTTGAACATGCACTTTAGCTCACTTTATAGCTAAAAATAGCTTACTCATGCTACCGGGACTTCAAAAATACGAAGAATATAAAAAACGGGGCTAAGATGAACTTACTAGCAAGCTTGAGAGATGAACAAACCCTAGCTATGGGTTCTTCAAAATTTCGGCACACATAAGGAAGAAGATGAATGATTTTTATCATCTTTTTCCTATTTTAATCACTTATTAGACAAATGACCAAAATGCCCTTATCATAAAAAATTTCTGAACTTACTAACTCATGTCCAATTTTGTCCAAAAATTATAATTTGGGCAAATTGCTATTTAAGGACTCATAATTGCTATTCTAAAGCTATTTCATACAAAATGCTTCTAGAAATCCATAAATTGCAACTTTTGCAATTTAGTCCTTTTTGACCATTCAACCTTAATTTAGCCAAATTGCTTCATGAAACTTTCAAACTAACATGAAAACATGGCATAAACCTTTAAAGACTCATAAATTCACCTCGGGTTCGTGGTCTCGCACCACTTTTCTGACTAGGCCCTAAATCGGGCTGTTACCAGACGATGTATTCATTTGATTTGATCCGTAAGATTCCCTAATTTATATTAAACCCTCTCTCGAGGCGAATAACGTCTAACCCTAGGTTGATTAATTGAAATCTCTTTCTAATTAAAACCCCTAGAATTGCATTAACTCGATCTATGGACTCCCATATTAGGTTTCACCCTAATCCGGCAACGCCTCGTCACCCTATCTCTAGGCACGCGATCAACTCCGCTTAACTATGCTAGATCTACTCTTAGGCAGGGAGTTTTGCTCCTCCACCTAAGCACATCAAACTTGAATTAATATCCGCGAAATATCAACACAAGAATTAAGAACACATAATTAAGAACAAATCAAATATTTATCATATAGTTCAGCAAACGATAACAAAATTCATCTAAGTTTCATCCCCCTCAGGTATCTGAGGGTTTAGTTCATAATAATAAAAGAAAACATCTCAGAAGAAAAGATAAAACAAAACATAAGAAATCCCTAAAACCCTCTGAAGGAATTGAAGAGGAGATCCTCCGTCTTGAGTATAATCTGGCTTCTTGAGATGGATCAACTGGCTATCCCTGAGCGAATCCCACGAATCTGCCCTCTCTGGCCTAGCAAGACGCCCCTAAACGATAGCTTTGGGATCCCCTTTTCAGGTCATACTTAGGGTGTATTTATAGGCTTTTGAAATGTGTTTCTTTGCCCCTAAGTATCCAAATCCGATTGAAATTGCTCTTTTCCGCGGCAGGGACACGGCCATGGCACACGCCCGTATGAATCGTCTTTAGGCCGTGTTCAGACTTTTAATGAGGTGACACGCCCGTGTATCTCGTGGCTAGACCGTGTTTGAGATTATTGAGGAGGCACGGCCGTGTGGTCTTGGGCCCAGGCCGTGTTGATTTCGTGCTTTGGTCTATTTGGCCCGTTTAAGCCCGTTTCTCGTTCTTTTCATCCTCCGGTGCTTTCCTGAGTATATAACATGAAAAGAAAGGATTAAGAGCACCTTTTTACATAAAATAAGGGATAATTCATCCAAAAGCATACTAAATGTGGGATTAAAATATGTTACTTTTACGGTTTATCAACAGATAATCTCGACGCTCACCGATTATTACCACCTCATCATCATCCATAGTCTTCAGAACAATCCTCTTAGTCGCACAATCTAGATTGACTCGGTGCTCGACCAACCAGTCCATACCCAAGATTAAATCGAACTCCCCAAATGGAAGTTTCATCAAATTAGCCAGGAAAATAGTCCCTTACACCACTAACGAAACATCTCTATATAGTTTACTAACCTGAATAGATTGCTCCAACGGACTCAGTACAGTAACCCCACTCGAAGTGCTCTCAACAGAAATTCCCAGGTTTTCAGAAATAGAACTAGCTATATACGAATGGGTAGACCCTATATCTATCAAAGCGGTGAATGGTACATCAAAAATAAAGAACGTACCGGTGATGACGTCAGGAGCATCTCTATCCTCTCAGCATCGTGTAGCAAAAACCATTGCAGGCTGCCTCGCCTCTGTCTGACCAGCACCTCTGCCCGATTCTCTTTGCCTTCGGCCTATACCATTACTACCCCTAGCGACGACTACGACCTTTAGGTAGTCAGCTGAATCGCCTTTGCGGTGCGCACAAAACACAGAGCTTATGTCTCGATCATCCACCGGGGCCAGTCTCTAATCTGATACTCTAAAGATTCACATCTCAGACAGGCCCCAATCCTCCTCCAACATTCACCCGGATGACGCCTACCACAATCACCACAAGGCTGCAACCCAACTGAAGCAACAAGAGCCCCCACTCTAATTGGCCCATCAGATCTAGCCTTTTTCTTAGGCCTCTACACAGAACTCGAGGGCTCCAAATCCCTCTTATTCTTACCTCTCTGCCTATCTCTATTCTGGCACTCCGCGCGTTTAACATCTTCGGCGATCTTTGCCTTCTCGACCAAAACAGAAAACTCGTGCTCCCTCTGTGAAGCTATCAGTACCCTCAGACTGTCCCTTAAGCCATCCTCAAACTGGACACATCTCTCATACTCAGACGCCACCATGCCTCGAGCGTAACAGCTCAACCTCAAGAATTCAGCCTCATACTCGGCCACAGATCGGCCAACTTACATGAGATTCAGAAACTCACGCCGACGAGCATCTACGTAGCTAGCTCCCACATACATGTTCTGGAATGCGGTCTTAAAGAATTCCCAAGTCAGGCGATCAGGCTGAGTGCCCTCCTTAACTATTAACCACCACTAGTATGCTTCGTCGCGAAGTAAGGAAACTGCACCTTTTAATTTCTGCTCAGGGGTACAGTCCAAATCCTCCATAATTCTCTCGGTGGCCTCCAACTAGTATTCGGCCACGTTAGGGGCGACTTCTGTGACACCCCTGAATAACTCAGCTCCATTAGACCGGAGTCGTTCAGTTACCGACCCTCGACGCCCAGATCCAGTATTGGGCCCAGCGACCTTCTCTAATATCCTCAGCATGGCTTGGGACAACGCGTCGTCCCCAGCTGAACGACTCTGAGAACCTGTCTCAGTAGCAGGTGACGCATGTGTCTCACTAGTGTCCAGATTTGGCATGCTGCCAAGAGACGAAGACTCAGCTCGAGCCCCCCTACGACCTCTACCTCAGCCTCGATTACCATGTCCACGGATACCTCGTGCGCTCATCGTCTAATTCGAGTTTATCTATATTAAGAGTTTTATGCATCAGTTCAATATTTATTAACATATATTTTATGTAATAGATATCAGAGGTTCAGTAATTTTCCGAAAGTTTCAGTCTCTATTCGTTTTACTACAGTTTCAGAGAGTACTAACTATAGTGCTTTCAGAGTATGCTATCTACAATATTTCAGAATAAACTATCTAAGTTTTAGGAAACTTACAGAATCGGCGCCGGAGACTCATTGTACCACGTACTTAATCAGAGTGTTTAAAATCATTTGAAAAGCAATTCTTTAAAACCAAATTTTGGAACCCAAAATTCACAGCCGAGTTTTGCAACCTGGCTCTGATACCTCTAAATGTAACACCACAAACCCGGCCTAGACGATATGGCCGAATCTGGAAGTGTCACATGAGATGGGGTTGGAAACTCTTGTCGTTAAGTTAAAACCATACCAGTTCATTAGCCCTTATCGCTATTATCAATTTCAAAAGCTCTCATTCATTTAATCATTTAGAGGTAAAACGTATTTGTAGCGGAAGCTCTAAACAAATCGTTGTTTTTGGAAAACCGTTCAAGATTTTAGAAAACCCCTGCTTTTGGTAAAATCCTAGTTATATTGTGTTTTGCAGTTGTAAAATTATAAAATCGCAGTCTAACCCAAAAAAAGTTCGTAAAGTCTGAATTACATAAAAACCAGAATAACAAGAATTTTTTAAAAAATATATCGTAACTATAATCGATTCGAACAGGTGGTCACCGAGGGGTTCCGCAGCACCGATCCGCCTAACTCTGTGGATTACCTGTACAGAACATATAGAAGAGGGGTGAGTTTACGTAAACTCAGTGTATAACCCAACAGAGTTAGAGATGCAAACATACAGATTATCAAACATCAGATAGATACAAGTTAGGGCCCACGCCCATTTCAGATACAGATACAAATTCGGGTCTAAGCCCATTTCAGATACATATACAGATGTGCAGATCAAAATAAGAAATAAAAAATCCTACCCCCATCCTCTACACACCATCTCCGACCATCCCTACACACAATGTGGGGTTAAAAAAACACCCACACAGCCCTACACACCATATAGTACCGATGCGGCACACAACAGATATAATGCAGCCATGCTGCCAGATAATAGGAATAAACTGCCTTTTAGAACACTTCCTCCAATATACATCATCCCACCCCAATAATAGTAACAGATACAGAAACAATTATGCAAATTAACATGCTCACATGCTATTAACCAGATCACAGATAGTCATACAGATCAATAATCAGACATGCACAGTACTTTCATACTCAGTATAAGATATCAATCAATCAGATCATATTGTTTAGGGTTTAGTTAGCCCTTACCGACCCTATAATAGGCCCACAGTCATTTGGAACGACCCGTTCAACCCTGGGGAAAATTTAGATAAATGGGCCCACACACCCGTGTAGACCCACACGCCCAGATTGGCCTTGCCCGTGTGACCTATACGGCCTGGCCCCAAAATCCACACGCCCGTGTGAAACACCCGTGTGGGCCCACGTGCCCAACTTGGCCTGGCCCGTGTGGCCCACACGGCCATATTCCAGCCGCCACATGGCCGTATGCTGCGCACGGCCATGTCTTCGTCAACCACACGGCCGTGTTGTCGCACACGGCCTACCACACGGGCGACCACACGCTCGTGTGGCATCGACAGATTGCAATTTCAGCTTTCGCCGAATCCCATTTTTCTGCGTTTCGGGTACACACCTAGTTCGTTTAAGACGCTACAACAACAACGAGCCCTCCGAAACCTAAGAAATAGAAATCCATTGGTCACCAATCAACCAATTTACGAGTCACTATAAAAACCCGAAACGACGCAAGTAACTTACTGTCGACTAGCACAGATAACAACACGGTTAGACCGTTAAATCGAGTTTCCTTCTCCACCACCTTCACCTACACCAGAATACTACAAAAGTCAAACCCCTAACCAAGCCGAAATCACATTACAAGAGAAGATATATCCAACAGTTTCTAAAAATCGAAACGAGAAAGATCCCCTTACCTAAACCCCACAGCAAGCACCAAAAGCACGAGATCAACACGAAGAACAAGAGGGAATTTCCACCGATTGCCAAAAAGAAAAGCAAAGAAAGGAGTTCACGTCAGAAAATGAAAACACAAAGAGTTTGACGTCAAATTCTTCTTTTGATGAAAGAGAAAATTTGAACAGAGGAAAAATAATCCCCAAAAATCTCTACCAATCCCTTAATTTACTCTCACAATCCCCACTACTCACAACTCCCACAGAATCCAACTCCAACAAGGCTCTATCAGGAAACCGAGCAAAAATAATACCCACGCTCGTGCAGGGATTCGAACACAGGACCTCCATCACACCAACACCTTTACCACTCGAACCAACAGGCTCATTCTAATATGGATTTACAGATAATTAAATATAAGCCCACTGAGCAAAGATATGGCTTAAGTCAGAAAAATACCAAAATTTACCAAAGGTAAGGCTTGAACTTGGGACCTCACACACACACTCAGAACACTTAACCACTGAAGCAGACAGATATTTGTGTCAAACAATTACAGAAACATAAACAAAAATTTTGGGACATTACAAAAACACCCATTTTCCCTTAAAGAAATCGTCCCAAAAATCAACATTCGGATACTTACTCCACAAAAGCAGCGAACATAACAACAGCCACACTGCTAGAGGATTTGATTCACAACTCTTTCGCCTAACAAGAACACAAAAATACTAATCACAACATGGAATGAAAATTATACTAACACAACTCCACCTTAATCAAAGAACGAACTAAAAATAGAATATCAGAAAAAGATAATTAGACGAAATTTACACTATGAACGAACTACACTCCTAGAGAAAATATCACGTACGACTGCTAGCAGAAAATGGAACGACAACAAGCAAAAATCAAAGAAGAATGAGAAAAAAAAAACAAAAGAAAGAAGAAGAGAAAAAAATTGAAAAGAGGGGGAGAAAAAAATGTGAGAGTGGGAAGTAGGAAAGATAATTCATAACTACCCACACCCCACTAATTAACCACCCACCAGATTCCCTCATAGTTCAAAACAAAAATAATTTTTATTTTGCACACACAAGGACTCAAACACAGGACCAAAAGGTAAGCTAAAACCTTTCAACTAAAACAGCAAGCTAATTCTTATCAACAACCAAGTGAAAACAATTTATAAACCAGATGTTCAAATATAGATGTTTAGGCAAAAATTGAAAAAATTTAAAGAAAGGAATTTGAACACAAGACCTCACACACACAAACACTACACTTAACTACTAAACCAAATCAATTCACTTGTTATAATTTTCATAATCTTAACTCAAAAGTCGGACGTAACCACTCATGGTTTCACTAACTCAGTTTTTTCTAACCCGATTTTTGGAATGTGACAACGAGTGTTATTATATTAATTAGATTGGGAAAATCTATTATTTGTCTGTCATTTTAACAAATGCTTGGTGCGCATTTGTTTTAACCGATTTGCAGTAGAATTTGATTTCCTTTTTAGCACCATTATCTAATTAATTAATTGCCTTTCAAATTCTAAAAATTCAGAAATTCCCCTTGTTATTATTTTGATTTGAATAAATAATCCAAATTGACAATGAAAACTTAAATGAAAATTTAATCCATTTTTACAATGAAAAATTAAAGCCGAATTTATATAAGCTCAAAATGATAAGCACATAAAATATTTGAGAGAACGAGGAAGAAAAATTGGCATTAATCGAGAAAAAATGAGAAAGAAAAGTGTGGATTTTGGGGAAGGGAGGTGTGAAAATATATTAATTTTTAACAATTTTTAAACATATTTTTTATAATTTTTTTAGTATTCTATTATATATATTCTTTATAAATTTTAATAATTGTGTTGTCGGAAAAGTTTTCAATGATTTTCTTTTTCTTGTTTGAAAGAACACTACAAATTATTTTACTTACTAAATCTTTTAAAAATTTATGTTTCTTTGCTATTCGAAATAGATTTCTTAAATTTTCTCACTTAAATATTTTATATATATAAAATAATAATTCTCAACATTTTTATAACTTAATTTTCAAATTTATTCTCAATGATGTTTTGGTTAGTAGAGAGTAAGATGTTTTGGCAACTTTAAGATGATGTATTTTTGGTGAATTACAAGAGGGGGGCAAAGCCCTAACAGCAACGCAATTAGCGTGATTTAAACTCAGGCTACACTTGAGGCGGTGAACACCCTTACCATTAGGCTAACACATGAGGTTCAACTTTAAGGTCATGTTTAATTATTAGTATGTGTGGATTTGATATTTGTAATTAAATCTATCTTGTGTTAAGGTTTTAAATGATTAATTCTATCTTAAGTATTTCGTTTTTTGAATTTTTAAGAATATAAAATTAAAAACTAAAAAAGAAGAAGCAACCTTCTACTTTAATAGTGGAAAATAAATACATAGCCTTTTTGTTAATTAAAAGAAAAAACTCTCTTCTCTCTCATCAATATTTATCTTCATTCTCTCTCTTCTAGTAAATTGTTTTACTTCCTCGTTCTTCTTTGTTTTGCTATTTTGAAACTTTTAATGCTTCAAATCTTTCTCTTATAAAATATACATTTTATATTGATTTTTGAAAATATAATGTTTTAAAAATTAATTTAATGTTTTTAATTATTGCATTATGTTGAAATATTAACAGATAGAAAAAGAACACATGAACCTCATAGAATCAAAGAAGAGAGAATATCAAAGAGAAGAAAGAAATAGAGATTTTTTAACTAAGTTCAACATGAATACAAAGAACCTACATCGATAGTATTTATACTAAGCTTTAACAAAGAAGATTGAGTAACAACCTGAGCCAACTAACTCAATAACTTACTAACAACCTAATTACAACAGGAGTTCATTCTGCTTAACTACTGCTGCAGCTCATTCCTTAACATTTATTGAACCTCCTGGCTGCTATTGAAGCTTGCGAACAACTCAATTGCGAACACCTTGACTGCTACAATTCAATCCTTAACATGCACTACACCTTCTGACTGTTGAAACTGTTAATATCTGGCTTGTGAACAAGCAACTAGTCACTCTTGCAAACCATCTTAAGTCTAGCTCGAAACTTGTTAAAAAAACCCCACAGACAAAGGCTTTGTGAGTATATCTGCAACCTGATCTTGTGCTGACACATGACCAACTGCCAAAGCACCACTAGCAACCTTCTCTCGAACAAAAAACAAATCACGTTCCACATGTTTGAACTTTGAGTGTAAAACAGGATTTGAAGAAACAACTACTGCCCCAAAGTTATCACACCAAGCAACTGCCTTTCCCGCAATTGGATCCTGCAACTCAGACAACAAAGATTCCAACCATGCTATTTCAACAGTTTCATGTGCAAGACTCCTATACTCAGCTTCTATTGTGGATCGCAAAACAACTTGTTGCTTCTTAGACGCCCAAGAGACTGGATTGGCTCTTAGAAACACACAAAACCCCATAGTAGACCTCCTACACCTGAATCAGTACCTCCAGTTTGCATCAGAATAACCAATGAGGGACAACCGAGAACAAATAGTGAATGAGATTCCATAATCTAAAGTAGCACGAAGATACCTTAGAATATGTTTTACAACCTTAAAATGTTGATCTAAAGGTTTGTGCATGAACTGACAATCCTTGTTGACAACAAAAGCAATATCAGGAGCTGCCTACATGTACACAAATTCATCCTTCATGGAGCTGCCTACTATATCACGGGTTGTCAAAAAAAATTCAGCTTCTATATATTGAAGAGATCCCACGATACTTCTGTACACAAATTCATCCTTCATGGAGCTGCCTACATGTGCAGACAAACTGCAAGACATGACCATAGGGGTGGGGGTACCTTTTGCATGATTGATATGATTCTTCCTCAATAAATCATCTATGTATTTCCTTTGAGAAAGAAACAAACTAGTAGAAGTATAAGATACCTCTATACCTAATAAGTAACTTAATTTTTCAAGTTTCGAACAAACTCATCAATACCAATCTGACTACTACCAGTGATAATTATGTCATCTACATAGACAATAACATAGAGGACCATATCTCTTGTCCGCTTGATGAAAAGAGAGACATCAGACTTTGACAAAATGAATCTTGTAGTGAGCAAATACTCCTTGAGTTTATGAAACCAAGCCCTGGGAGTATGCTTGAGACCATAAATGGCATTTTTTAACCTGCATACTAACGACACATTGCCTCTTTGTTGCTCAAAACTAGGAGGTTGATGCATGTAGATCTCTTTTAAAAGATCTCCATTCAAAAAAGCATTGTTAATATCCACCTGTCTCAATTGCCAGCTGAAACTTATAGCCAAGGAAAGCACTACGTGAATCGTTTGTGGCTTAACCACTAGACTGAAAGTTTCATGAAAATTCACACCAGCCTCTTTTGAATAACCTTTAACCACCAACCGACCTTTGTGTCAAGCTATAGTACCATCAACATACTGTTTGAGCTTAAATACCCAGTTAAATTCTACAGCTCGTCTATTAGCAAGTAAATGGACTGATTCCAAGTGTTTTTCATAAGGGCCTCATATTTTTCCTAAGTCGCCTTAGTCTATTCAGGACTGTCAAATGCTTATTCAATGGTCACAAATTCACACTCATTAAGAGCCACTGAAAAAACTTTGGCTTTGAAATACCATTTCTAAATCTGAATAGGTGTCTTTCGCAGCGTCCCAAACATCTTTAATAGTCGGGAGAAAAGGAAAAGGTTTACCTATGGATGCTTCCATGGAATTAATAAGTCACGCAATTATCATAGAATTTTCTGACATCCACTTGCTTATCTTTAGATCGCCCACTTGTGGTTGCTTGACTTCTCCAGTTAAATGACCTAGCTTGTCGTGCCCATCAATTGCTAACTTTACGAATTGCGACCATTCTAGATAATTCTTGCCATTCAGCTTGTGAGATGTCAGCTAAAAAGAGAGGTGAAACGTGTAACACCCTAAACCCGTATCCGTCACCAGAACAGGGTTACGGAGCATTACCGGACTTATAACTCAATTAATCAAACATTTCATGTACATTTCTCATTCAATTCAAAAACTATTAATAAACATTCATATGGTCTCAAATACGAGCCCTCAAGGCCTAAAATAATCATTAAAATTAGTTCGGGGCTAAGCCGGGTACTCAAGAGATTTTTCGGAAAATATATAAACTTTTCAAAAAAACAGGGGACACACGCCCGTGTGGCCAGGCCGTGTGACACACCCGTGTCCCAGGCCGTGTGGGCATTCGAAATGAGGCACACGGCCGTGTCCCAGCCCGTGCCCTTACCCATGTAACTCTCTAACTTGGGTCACACGGCCAGCTTTAGGTGCAGGGGACACAAGGCCAAACCACACGCTTGTGCGCATAGCCGTGTGTCGCACACAACTGAGACACATGCCCGTGTCTCTACCCGTGTGGACAAAAAATAGGTCATTTTCAGGCCACTTTTCTCACCCAATTGGTCTTTCACCTAAATAACATCCAAGCATATATACAAGCCAATTTACTCTCAAATCAATGCTAATACCAAGTTTTATGCATGATATGTCATGACATTTATTCAAACACTCAACTTGATCATTTTATCACATACTTGCTTAAACATATTTATAATTAATGTACCAATTCAACAAGCTCAAGCTTACACACATATCAAGCAATTGCCAAGTCTTATATATATACATTCATCAAATATGCTATCAACCAGACAATCTAGATAAATCACTAATATGACCAATTCATTTAAACAAACATTACTTACAATATAGTATAAGATGTCAACAAGGTATTTACAATTATATACATTTACAAAAAAAACTAGTACCCTAGAGCTCACTAAACAAAAAGGACACTATCATTGAATTTGCATCCTAGGTACATGCCAAAACACAAAAAGATAACGTCACTAACATCGAGTACGGGATTCCTGTAGGATGCCGAGCCCAATTCTACTATTTATCTAACCTGCAATATGTAAATCAATTTATCATTAATAGGTTCCATTTATTAGCTAAACACAATTCCAATCTCCATTAATATAAATTTCTAACTTAGCCAAATAAGAATTCTAATCTCTCGATAATTCAAATAATTTTATCGTAATATCAGTTAACGATGTGGCACCAGGTGCCTAGCGGTAATCCGCAGAAGAGGTTGCGCCCAACGCTAGTCGGATTAACCGATGGTAATGAATGTGAGCCCAACTCTAGTTGGATAAACCAACAATATTTGCACCCAGTGCTAGTCGGATTAACCGAAGATAATAATTGTGAGCCCAGCTCTAGTTGGATAAACCAACGGTGAATTACGCCCAACGCTAGTCGGATTAACCGACGGTTGTGTGCCCAGCACTAGTTAGACAAGCTGACAAATATTGCGTCCAGCGCTAGTCGAAACGTATCGACGATTATCAATTGTTTACTTCTACATTTTTCCTCATTTATTTTCCTTACAATATTCAATAATATGGATACATTTTATATCGTGAACAAACTTAACATTACTTAATTTAAATAGTAAATAGAAGTAAAATCAAGTTCGAGTCTACGAACTTACCTTAACAAAATAGTCGTAATGGTGAGCCCGCTAGCTACTCCTTTACTTTCGTTTTCCATGATTCACGTCTAGTTGATTCGTTCATTAACCAAAGTGCATAATTTTATTATCAAACCCCAAAATCCTAAATTTAATAACATCATACTTTACTAAATTTATTTATAGCATTTAACTAATTTCTAGTTATTGCTAATCAATTTCATATCACAAAATAATCTATATATACTTAATGAACTTAGTAAATAAGTCTCAAATTTTCCAGCATAGAATAGTTCACTAAAACAGTCCCTATACTTCACCAAATTAACAATTTAAGCTATGTTATTTCAAATTTATAATCTTTTAGTCCTTAAGAAATATTATCAATAACACCACCACTCAATATGACCAATTTAATCTATAAAATTTATACTCAAATCATCATATTAAAAACAATTAGTATTCAACAAAATAACATCAAACCTTTGAATTTCTCATCCATGGCAACTCTCAAAATTTCCATTCACTCTCAAAATTTCAACATGGGTAAACTAATTCATAGCATTATATCCTCAAAAACATAAATTTCATGCAAAAATTATCAAATTTCACTCGCAAATTTACTCATGCATTTGTCTCCATGGCCGAATGGCTCTTCCCCCCTTATGCTTCTTCAATTTTTCATCAGTTAAGAAAAACAATGATTTTTTTTTTATTTTTTTTACTCTTTCCCCTATCTCCTTTTCACCTACTATATCTTTTATCTCTTCCTCTTATTATTATTTTCTTAACTTTATTTCTTTTCTAATATATTATAATCATATAATACTAATAAAGTAGATTGAAACCATCCAATATCTAAAATAAATATATCTAACATGGCTTATTTACTTAATAAGTCCCTTTTATAAGTTCTATTTTAAAATCTAATAGTAATTCCTACTTTTGTCTCTTATTTAATTTAGCCCTTTTTTAATAATTAACATTTAATTCATTTTTAAAGTAACTCTCAAAAATATAATAATAATATTTTTGAGCCCAATTTACTAAGGCGAGGTCCCAGAAGTATAATTCCTGACATCCTTTACTTACGGGGCGTTACAAGACACCCCTGTCCCTTGAGTCATTATACTCTCGATAGTTGTTTCAACGGTAGAACTTTCTACCTCTGTTTGATTGTTGGATCTCTTATCTCCAGTGAAGGTTGTTTTAACCATGATGTTACTAGAGATTTAACCTAGCTCAGATGCCATGAAAGTTTTCAAGAGAGCATTTAATAAAAGTTCTATTTTTATTAACTAAAGAACTGAATTTAAATAGAGAAAAGAGTCATAACCTAATTGGGAAAATAATTCCCTTATTCTAATAAACTAATAAAAGATAAAATAAAATAATCCTAAAATATCTCAAATGATTTATTCTAAGATTTATCTACCTAAATAACTTTAAAATATATCCTCAAAATATATGAGTTTCACATATTTCAACACTTACTCATACTCCACTGCTAATCCTGCCAAAATAATACTGACTTGTCCAGGATCAGGTACCAATCTACCAACTGCAGTGAGAACATCACATATGTTCCTTATCTTAGTCAAATATTCTTTAATGGACAACTGCCCTTTTTTCTGAGAATAAAGACTATATCTCAGACTAGAAATCTTCATGCTTGACTTAGCAACAAACTGTCTTTCAATTGCGAGCCAGACATCTAGACTCGTGTGAGCACTAGTGAGATAAACAAGAATCTCATCACATAGTAGACAAAAGCCAAGATGCCAAGAGTTTGTCTTGTTGATTATGCTCCAAGAACGCAGTATTTTCCACCAATTGACCATTGTTGTTATCAAGAAACTGAGATGTAACACTGATAGTGCCTAAAACAAAATCTTGCAAATTACAGCCTTCAAAAATCAACATAATTTGATGTTTCCACAGAAGAAAATTTGTTTCACTGAGCTTAGTAGTATCATGCTTAGGAAATTGAGGAACACATTTACTCACTGTGCAAGAATTGTACCCATGATCCAAGTGACAAGAAGATACCTGTCTAGCACCATTACCATCATTAGCAGATTGTTAGTGACTACTGCCATCTCATGAGATTACTTTTGGAGTCATGACACACCAACGAAACTTCAACGACTTTCCACAACAGTACCCTCAACAAGAAACCATAGCTCTTGATACCATGTTGAAATATTAACAGATAGAGAAAGAACACATGAACCTCAAAGAATCAAAGAAGAGAGAATATCAAAGAGAAGAAAGAAAGAATGATTTCTTCACTAAGTTCAACATGAATACAAAGAACCTACAACCATAATATTTATACTAAGTTTTAACAAAGAAGATGAGTAACAACATGAACCAACTAAATAACTTATTAACAACCTAATTGTTGCAGCAGTTCATTATGCTTAACTGCTGTTGTAGCTTATTCCTTAACATTCACCGTACCTCCTGGCTGCTGCTACTGAAGCTTGCGAACAACTCAGCTGTTGCAATTCAATCCTTAACACATTAAAACATTTAAAGTTTTCACTTAATCATAAATTAAAATTAAGTAATAAAATTCAATAAAATTTATTGTTTAGGAAAACCGAATCCTATAAAACTAAAATGAAAAAGTTACATTATACGGAAAAAAATATGGAAATGTTTTGTTTATTGAATAAAAACTAACAAAATTAAACAAAATAAAATATAATTATGAATTTGGGTATCCGATAGAAAGTTATTCACCTTATCATCCTTTAAAATTTTAAAAACAAACAAAATAAAACAAAAGAGACTGTCTATTATTTATTCATTTCTTTCTTCTCTTTTGATTCATTAGCTGAGTTAATATTCAGTTATTTGGTTTTAGGTCTTAAAAAATATGACACAAAATCTCGATGACTTTAACTCGAAGTCGAGTTTAAAATTCTTTTAACTAACTTCTAAAAATAGACAAAAAAAAAAACAATAAATGAAATTCCAAAATAAAAAAAATGAAACAATATTTGGGTAAAAAGGTTTTTTTAATCGCATTTTTAACTTTAAAACACTAGCGTTTTCCGTTATTTTTGCGGTAAAAAATATACTTTTAAGTTAAAAGTGGGTTTTCACCTTAATAGAGAATGCATATAAAATTCTTGACCCCGAAATTTTTTAAAAAAAAAAGAAAAAAAGTGCTGCTGTTTTAACTCAGCCAATGAATCTAAAGAGAAGAAAGTAAAGATGTATCTTTCAATTTTCAAAGGAAATTGGCAAAGGCTTTCTTAATAGAAATGGATATTTATACCACACAGATTGTACCATATTACTTTCTTAATTCAATATATTAATTAAATTACAAATTATGTCGACATTTTTTGGTAAAAAGTACATAAGGAGATTATGTCGACATGTTCTGGATATCTATATCTATATCTATATCTATATCTATATATGCATTTCTTTCTTTTTCACAGTTGTCCAAGTAAACAAGCAATTCTTTTTTAGATTTTATACGAATGGTTTGAATTTTAAATTTAATTTTTGACATAATTTAATAATTTGAATATTTTATTATGATTAAAATATTGATATATACGTGTCCAAATACATACTCTTTTACTTCTTTTCTTTGAGATTATATAATAATGATCAATTTTTAATTTTGGTTTGTATATTACACTTAATTTGAAATTTAATCTTTAAACTTAATTTTTCTAAAATTTATTTTGGTATCTCAACTTTTATAATACTATTGTTAGTCAAAATATTTTATTGTTGTATATGTTGACGTATACATGTCCAAATACATAACCTTTTACATTTTTTACATAACCTTTTACATTTTTTGAGAATATATAACAATCATTATGTAATACCCCAAACCCGGCCTAGACGACAAAACCAAGTCTGGAGAGCCACATCAAATATTTTTCAAAACATAATTTCTAAAACTTGGTTTCAAAGTCTTCCAAACCAAAAGAATTTTAACAAACATAACATTTACTTCGGAATTTATAATTTAGAAAGTCAAATATCTCGAAACCACTAAAACTAATAATAAAAAATGTGACCAAGCTCACGATCCGCCAACCCGATCAAGCCTGTTATATATATTCAAACAGAGTTAAATTTAAACCAATAAGGTCCCAAATTCATATTCGAAATCAGCTACAGAAGATAAAATATCTAATTTAACAGATCAGAACAGCTCACTCAGATAACAAGTCAACTCATTCCCAGACACAGAACATATCAAACAGACGAAATTTCCTACCCTCATCCACACCATCTCCGACCAATCCAACACACCAAATTGAGTATTTAATACTCATCCAACCCTACACACCACATAGTGTCGGTATGACACGTTTCGATAACTGCAGACTAGATGCCAGATCAGATTACTGATACTGGTGGCTTAGCCACTGATTCAAAACAGAACACTTCCTCCTTTACACAATTCCCCCCAATGCAAATGCAGATTTCAAACGACAGATGATAATGATGCTTATGCGATCATTCAGATACAGTTTATACTCAGATAGAATATATCAAAATTATTAATGATTGTTACATTCAACCCGCATACAGATATTCAGTCCTCAGCCTCATATCATAGAATAACAGTTTATACAATCTATTTCAGTTCATACGAACCTTACAAAAGACTGACATTCGTTTCAAATGACGCACGCAGCCTGAGGGTGAAGTCCAGTTCTTGATCCACACGTCTGTGTGGTTCAACATGGCCTGACACACATCCGTGTCATCTGCCCATGTGGTCCTACTATGCAAACAGTGAGTCACACGGCTTGGACACCCACCCGTGTCTCTTGCCCGTGTGTCTTTAAGTCGTGAATCAGTGAGTTACACGGCCTAGACACACGCCCGTGCCCCTGGCCCATGTGAACCCTGTACTAAATGTCGAAACCTTTTTTTTTTAAAGTCGACTTTTATTTAAAAAACGAAAACGAAAATGGGAGTCGCCACCAATCCTTTTTTATGAGGTGTGATTGGATCACCTCGAAATTTGATCTTTTTAATAAAATGTTTGATTTATTAAAACAATATTTTTTGGTCTACAAAAAATCCGAAAATGGGTTCGGGAGTTGGTTACGTACGAGGAAGGATTAGCACCCTCGCAACGCCCAAAATTGGTACCTAATTGATTAATTAATGTCTTAATGTCGAAAGTTTAAAACTCAAAAAGAATTTAAAATACGACCCCTCTTTGTATTATGTTATTTTAAATTAAAATCACTTGAATAAATCAAAATGTATGTAAAAGGCTCTCTCATCTCGAGGTAACAAAAAGTCATATCCCGTAAGTTAGGACACAACATCTCAAATCCTCGAAAATAAACTTGCTCTTTATTTTAATTACTATTTAAATCTCATGTGTTTTAATTTTAAAAGGAATGTTCGGTTATCTAGGTTCAAAGAGAAAGTAGAACCTCATAAGTTAGGGCACGACTTTTCGAATCTCCAAATACGAAACATTGCCTTAATTTTAAAAAATTCCTTTTTATGCATCGAGTAAAAAATAAAATTATGTAACAGTTAAAATGGTACATATATTTAGTTTATTCGGGCATCGTATGAAAAACGGACAAATGTGTTTAAACATAGCGTATAATACAATGATAATGAAATAATGTGAAGTGGCTATGTGGATAGAATACTAAAATAATAAATAATAAATAAAGGAATGATATAATAATAATAAAATTATAATAATAATTAAATACCAAACAATAACAATGGCAATAATCCTATTAATTACTATTCTAATACTAATTAAATAATAAAGGAAAGATAAACAATAGCAATAATAATAATAATAATAATAATAATAATAATAATAATAATAATAAAAGTGCAAATAAAGGAATAAATGACAATACAAATTTTAAATACAAAAAAGGGTAAAGAAATAAATAAATGAATGAATATATAAATAAATAAATAAAACATAACATAACATAACATAACAATACATATAAAAAACTATAAAAGGTTGAAATTAAATGAATAAAGGATTAAATCGAAATTTAAAATGAAATTTAGAGCCTAAATTATAATAAAATAAATGAATAAATATAAAAAGGACTAAATTGAAATTTAAATGGAATTTAGGGGCCTAAATTGTAAAAAAAAACTAATAAAACATAATAAAGGACCAAAATGAAATGCGCGAAAAGAAATAAGGACTAAATGGGAAAATACCCCAAACACTATTAAACACATCGTTTCTTTGGCAAATCGGGGGACTAAATTGAAAACAAAATAAAATTAAATGGTGCAATCTAAAAGAAAAAAATAAAGGAATGAGGACCAAATTGAAAAATAAGGAAAAAACAGAAGGACCAAAGGCGCAAATATACCCTTTTAAAAAACACACGGATCCTGAGACGGGTCGGGTCGGTAATCGGGTCGGTCTTCAAAACGACGCCGCTTTGGCGTCTGTTACTTAAGCCCAAAACGACGTCGTTTTGAAGGGCTATATAAGTCAAAAGATTAGAAAAAAAAATTTCATTTGATCCATTTCAAAGAAAAAAAGAAAAAAAAAACTCCCAACCCTTCTTTTTCTCTCTGACGTGTTCCCAAGCCCGGCCAAAGGGGCCACCGTGCCCCGCCGCGTCGGCCGCCGGTCACCGGCGACGGCTCCTCCATCCAAGGTGGTCGGAAAAATAAAAAAATTATCTTTTTTCGGTCGTTCGGCTCCCAAAGTCCAGATCTAAAGGCTACAAGCCTTAAGAGGTAAAAAAAAAAAACAAAAAAGTTTCGATCTTTTTCTTTTTTATTCGCTTTATATATATATATATATATATATATATGCTTTCGAAAAAATAAATAAACACAAAAGAGAATCACCTTTGAAGTTTGTTTGATTTTTGTATTTCGATTGCTCTTTTTTTTTCAAAAAATCTCCACTCCTACAATCGGTTTTTATAGGCTCTTTTATAGCCGGATTACAACATTTTCTTTTTCTATTTTTCTACTATTCTTTGCGTGTTGCTTTTTCTTTGCAGGTGGTGGTTGAGTCAACGATGGAAGAGGCATTGACAGTGGTAGACCTCGGGGCGCGAGCGTGCTGACGTGGTACGAGGAGCAGCGCAATGGGCTAGGGTTTCTATTTTTTTTCTGAATATTGTTTAGGTTGTTGAGCCATTAGGCCTTCAGGGTTTTTTTTAATTTTGGGCTGTGTGTAATTTTTGGGTTTGGACTGTGGATTTATTTTTGTTTTTGTTTTTTTTTCTATTTTTGTTTAGGGCCCGGGCAAATTGGGCCTACTACAGCTGCCCCTCTTTGCTCATTGTCGTGTAATGAGAATGGAGCAAAGACTTTTAATAAGGACCAATTTCGCCCGGTCTCGCCGAATCTTGACTTCTTGGTGCTCATCTTCTTCAAGTAGCCTCGTTCTAACCCACTGCAACTTTAGGGAGATAAGATTAGTGGCTTCAATTTTGTCCCACTGCAACTTCAGTGAGATGAGATTTATAGCTTTAATCTGTTCTACTGCAACTTCAGAGAGATGAGATTTGCTATCTTCGATCTGTTCCACTGCAACTTCAGGGAGATAAGATTAGTGGCTTTAATCTGCTCCACTGCAACTTCAGGGAGATAACGTTCGCTTTAATCTGCTCCACTCCATTTTCAGGGAGATAAGATTCACTACCTTCAATCTACTCCACTGCAACTTCAGGGGTTTAGGATTTGTGACTTGTAGCTTTAATCATTCCACTGCAACTTCAGGGAGATAAGATTTGTAACCTATAGCTTTAATCTGTTGCACTGTAACTTCAGGGAAATAAGATTTTCTATCTTTAATCTGCTCCACTACAACTTCAGGGAGATAAGATTTATAACTTGTAGCTTTAATCTATTCCACTTCAACTTCAGGGAAATAAGATTCACTATCTTCAATCTGCTCCACTACAACCTCAGGGAGATAAGATTTATAACTTGTAGCTTTAATCTATTCTACTGCAACTTCAGGGAAATAAGATTCGCTATCTTCAATCTGCTCCACTGCAACATCAGGGAGATAAGATTTGTAACTTCAACTTGCTCCACTGCAACTTCAGGGAGATAAGGCTTATAGCATTAATCTCCTCTACTGCAACTTCAGAGAGATAAGATTTGCTATCTTCAATCTGCTCTACTGCAACTTCAGGGAGATAAGATTTGTAATTTCAACCTGCTCCACTGCAACTTCAGGGAGATAAGATTTGTAACTTGTAGCTTTAATCTATTCCACTACACTTCAGGGAAATAAGACTCGCTACGGTAGATTTAATCCGACTGTAACACCCCCAAACCCGGCCCAGACGTTATGGCCGAATCTGAGAATGTCACATCAAAGGCATAACTCAAAACGATTTTGCTAGGTAAAAATTTAATACCCAAAAGCCCAAAATCCTTGAGTCTTGTTAAGTAATGATAAAAGCCCATTTTATTATTTTAAGTATTTCGGAAACCAAGTTTAAACATAAGAAATTTACTCAGGTTTAATAATTAAGTAAACAGTTGAAACAACAAAACTCAAAATCTAAAGTCAAATCGGAGTACAAGGCCTTATTACATCCAACAAAAATAAAGTAATTAAAATCATGTCTTTTGAGACAAATAAATAAAACTTCTAAGCATCTTGTAGTGTGGCCGTCTCCGAGTCATCTCCCACGTCGAGCCGTTTACTGAGGATCGCCTGAAACATTTAATAAAAATGGGTGAGTTTCGAAACTCAGTGTGTACGACCCTTGGTAATCCAATCAACATACAATTATCACATTGGGCCTAAACCCTATCAAAAGCGGTGGTCTTGGGCCTTAGCCCATAACGACCTCATATCACATCAGTATCACATGAATGCAATGCACCCATCCTAAATCCAACCCTGCACACCATTTCCCTTCCAACCCTACACACTTGTGGGGATATAAATATCAACCCACCATCCCTACACACCAAAGGTAGCACCAACAGCGGCACTACTCAAACGTTGCAGCAAAGCTGCTAAGCATATAATGGGCTTAAAGCCACCGGTGGATCCACGGTCGTCAAGCGACTATGCGATCCTCACATATCTTCCTCCGTATCCTCAAACCCACCCAAGTGCAACATATATCTCATGAATGCAACATACATATTTTCACACATTAAGCACCTAGGGGTATTTTAGTCATTTCACTATCCAGGGGTATTTTCGTAATTCTACCCTACAGAGGTATTTTCGTAATTCTGCCCTACAGGGGTATTTCTGTAATTCTGCCCTACAGAGGTATTTCCGTAATTTCTTTCACCTCGGGTTTTAGTTATGAACTTTGGCCCATCAACAAGTCCTCGCGGTTAAAGTGAACAAACACTATGCACCATGTAAGATCTCAGAAAAGAGGAGGTGGGCCACTAGGACCGCTTAAGTACCAAGCTCTCCCTAGATCCACTCCTAGACATGCATATGTCCGTTGCCACACTCTAACCCAGCGACTTGTCCACGGACATGTTTAATTATTAGAATTAAGTTTTATGCAGTTTGAGAGTTGTTCAGAACTAGGCTTAAAGTCTATTAAACCCTAGCATACTTGTCTACGTCTTCATAAAGCCCATCAAGCCCATTTCACGTTCATATAACCCATTATGCCCAATTCACATCCTTATGGCCCATTAGACCCAAATCTCATTCATATGGCCCGTTAGGCCCAAAACAATTCCAGATCATGTAACATGCATGCCTAACTCAATTCATATAATCAAATCAATCAATTTCATCCAATTTAGCCTCAGGGCCCACGGGCCCATTTAGCCACTTTTGGCTTTTCGGCATTGCCGATATCATGTGTGTGTAGTGTTTGTACACACCTGGTTACTGCGACGTGCTATACTATCCTTGGTCTTGAACCTACAACCAACCAACCTTCAATCAATCACCTATACTTAAACAAAATATCTACCAAAAGTCGAAACCTTACCGTAACCTTACCGTGTGCCACCGGGTTCTAATAGCCCTTCCTTAGCTACTAATCAGGAGTATCCCCTAGATCTGCACTCACACACACCATCAAGATTTGAGTGACTCATAATCCACACAAGTCACCCCTATAGATCAAACTCACATTCGGCCATTCACTTAGACCACAATCGAGTTTAGTACACTTACCCTTGCTAACGTTCCTACCACGCTTGCGATCTTTGAACCTTATCCTTGTTATCACAGAGTTAACGACGGGACAGTTAGATAGCCTTTCGGCTTTTAGCAAAACGTATAAAAGAGGTTAACCGAATACTTACCAAATCCCCTTTCGATCCTGCGGCCTAGATAGCTATTAACTAGATTCGGCTTTCAACACTTGACTGAGAGTGGGTAACAATCGATTTGTGATGGAGGAACAACCACCAAGATTCGGCACTATTAGGAATTTCGGCAAGAGAAAAGATGGTGATAATTCGACTATAGAAGAGTTTGGCTATGAGAGAATTCGGCACAAAGGAATTCGGCTTTAGGAGATTTTGGCAATGGGAGATTTTGGCTATGGGAGGAACCGATTGAGGGGAAGAAAAGAAAGAAAAAAGAATGGAGAATTCGGCATTACCTAGGACCCCAGATTCGGCACACACACATTTATATAGCCTATAGCCGAAACTTAGCCACCCCCTAAAGTCCAATTTGGCACCACTTCATCCATTGCTCATCTCCTAATTTTTCTCCATGATATCTCCCTTATCCTTCTCCTAAATTCTCTCTACTGATCACTTCTCCTTAGAGTCCCTCTACACGCCACTTCCAGCCTTCTAGAAGCCTAAAATTAAATTCCAAAATAAAACTAAGCTAGCACTCGAACCTCAGACCTCCCTGCATGTATATGTCGCCACCTCTCTACACCCTAGTGGCGTCACTTAGCCACTTCACCACAGGCTTCTTTGTGCCATTTTCACTTATTTTTATTTAAAAGCCCACTACTCACAACCCTGATTCCTTAATTAATTAAATTAAGAATCCTCCACCACAAAACTCGAACCCAGAGCTTCTCCAACACACCTAGACACTCCAAATTCATTACACCTTTAAAGCCATCATGTCATTTGTCATTTTCTTGCTCACTTAAAAATTTTATGAGACCCAAAGCCCAATAGGCCCAAATTCGGGGCGTTACACCGACCCACTGCAACTTCAGAGGTATAAGATTTGTCACTTCAATCTACTCCACTACAACTTCAGGGAGATAAGATTCATCACAATGACTTCAATTCGTCCCACTGCAACTTCAGGGGGATAAGGTTTATGGCTTTGATTTGCTCCACTGCAACTTCAGGGAGATAAAATTTGCCACAATAACTTCAATCAATCCCACTGCAATTTTAGGGGCATAGGATTTGTGGTTTCACTGGTCTGTTACACCATTCTCTAGGGAACATAACCTTTAGAATTCATTTCATAGGCCTATATTTATGCCAAGCGATTAGGATATTATGATCAAAATGAATCAAATGCTCCTAACTAGATGTGTATGAATGATGTTTGCATGAATGAAAAATGTCATTTTTTTCGAGAATTATCCCCTTTTAATGTTTAGGTTGACATTGCTCGTTGTTCATCAAGGTTCTATCACTGATGCATCACCTTGCCTTCTTGTTCAGCTAGTATCTTTGATAGAAAACCCGAAGAAATAATCACAATTTAGATTATTCTTTCCCAAATATTTTCAACTCTTAAATTTGGTTAGTTCTGACTAGTGATCCTGTTTCAGATCCTTGTACAATTTAGAAAACCTTTCAGAGCAATATGCAAGAAATCCTTTTACTTGAATACTATTTGTCCATTAATCGTTATTTCAATGAAAAATGCTTTAAAAAGATTGTAACAATGGACAAGATTGAAATTTATTGGGAGCAGATCTTGAAATGAATAGATTAATCAAAGATAGAAAATGCTGCTAAAATTCAAAATGAGTAAGATGAAAACAGGTGTCCTAGATATCGCAGCATGAGCTTTTCTAGCAAACTTGCTGAGGATCAATCTGAGTCTGGTATGTGTTTGGGAGACCTAAAGTACTCTGTCGATGCCCCAAGAAGTAAAGTTTCTCCTCTTTTTTATTTTTGAGGGGACAAGACTACCACATGCCCAATCTTCGATCAAAATTTGAGCCGCCCTTTTTGGGTTTTCAACTCAAAACACATTTGGTCTCAAGACGCCCTTTGTGGGTTTTCGCCTTGGCCTCTCCTATTTTCTTTTTTTTTAGGTGAAGTATTTCTTGACTGAATCTGAATTCACAGGATTAGGCAAGTTTTTTTCATCCATCTCGGTCAAAATCAGAGCTCCTCCAGAAAAGGCCTTCTTTACCATATAAGGTCATTCCCAGTTCAGCATCCTTTTCCTCTGAAATCTTTTTATATGGGCAGGATCTTTTTCAATACCAGGTCCCCCTCATGGAATTCTCTAGGGCGAACATTTTTATCATAAGCTTGCATTATTCGTTTTTGGTACTTCTGGCCATGACAGATAGCTTTTAGCCTATTCTCTTTGATCAAGTTCAACTGATCATATAGAGATTGGATCCATTCTTCTTCATCCAATCTTTAACTCTAATAAAACTCGGAGATAATGAATCTCGAATTTAATGGGCAAAACCGCCTCCATTCCATAAACCAAAAAGAAAGGCGTTGCCCCGGTGGAAGTTCTAACAAACGTTCGATAAGCATAGAGGGAAAATGGTAACTTTTCATGCCGGTCTTTATAAGTCTCAGTCATTTTCCCCACGATCTTCTTAATGTTCTTATTGGCTGCCTCAACTGCACAATTCATTTTTGGGAGACATGGTGACGAGTTGTGGTGTTTGATTTTGAACTGACTGTAGACTTCTGATATCGTGCTGTTGTTCAGATTCAATGCATTGTCAGATATGATCCTTTCTAGTATTCCATACCGACATATGATCTCTTTCTTCAAGAATTTGCTGACTACCGACTGTGACGTTGGCGTAAGAAGTAGCCTCTACCCACTCGGTGAAGTAATCAATGACCACGAAGATGAATCGATGCCCATTGGAAGCTTTTGGCGATGTCGGCCCAATGACATCTATGCCCCACATAGAGAAAGGCTATGGAGAAGTCATGACATGAAGAGGTGAAGGAGGCACATGAATTTTGTCTCCATAAATTTGGCACTTATGACATCTCTTGGCATAATTAATACAATCCCCTTCCATGGTGGACCAATAATACCCGGATCTCATGATTTGCCTGGCAATTGTAAAACCATTAGCATGTGTTCTGCAAACACTCTCATGGGCTTCTTCCAAGATTTTCTTAGCCTCAACAGCGTCCACGCATCTTAGTAGCACTTGATCATTTCTTCTTTTGTATAGGATCTCCCCATCCAAGACATAGTCACCGGCTAGTCTTCTCAACGTCCTTTTATCATTCTCGGTTGCTTGATTAGGGTACTCACGATTCCTCACATATCACAGTATATTGTGGTACCAAGGGTGATTATCCTTTTCTTCTTCATCGATGTTGTAACAATGAGCTGAAGCCTCATAAATACTCATTTGGATAGGTTTTACATCCTCTTGTTTGTTCACTTTGACCATGGAAGCTAAGGTAGCCAGAGCATCAGCCATTTGATTTTCATCTCACGGGAGGTAACAGAAGGTGATGTCATCAAAATCTTTAATTAACTCCAGGACCAGTCCTCTATACTCGACCAACTTGGGATCTCTTGTCTCCCATTCACCCTTGAGTTGTAGAATCCCCATATACCTCTAGTATTTTGATCTTGCGTTCTATGGTTGCACGAATGCCCATGATGCATGCTTCTGCCATATTGTTTGTGCAATCAAAATCCAATTTACTAGTAAAGGGATAATGATTTCCGTTTGGGGATACCAGGACTGCCCTGATTCCGTTACCCATAGTGCTGGAAGCTCCGTCAAAATTTAGTTTCCAATGATGACCTTCTTTAGAGTCTTCTTCAATGGTCACAACATACATTAGATCTTCATTTAGGAAATCAAAATTCAAAGGCTCGTAATCTTCTAGAGCTCTGCTGGCCAGAAAATCTGTTATTGCGCTCCCTTTTATAGCTTTCTGATTCACATAGACTATATCAAATTCAGAAAGTAGAATTTGCCACCGGGCCATTCTTCCAATCAAAGCAGTCGACTCCATCATGTACTTTAGAGGATCCAGTTTTGAGATGAGCCAAGTAGTGTGGTACAACATGTACTGTCCCAGTCTTCAGGTTGTCTAGATTAAGGCGCAACACAACTTCTTGATTGGCGAATATCTTGTCTCACATTCAGTGAATTTCTTACTAAGTATATCGCTCTTTCTTTTCTTCCTGACTCATCATATTTACCAAGCACGCATCCCATGGAATTCCCGAATACTGCCAAGTACAGTATCAGCGGCCTATCTAGGCTGGGAGGCATCAGTATTGGAGCATTGGACAGGTAATGTTTGACCTTGTCGAAAGTCTTCTTGCACTTCTCATCCCAAACGCCTGGACTGTGTTTCTTAAGGAGACGGAAAATGGGGTCGCATTTCTCAGTTAGTTGTGAAATGAATCGGGCGATGTAATTTAGTCTTTCTAGGAAACCTCGAACTTCTTTTTGAGTGCATGGTGGAGGCAACTCCTGTATAGCCTTGACTTTGTCCAGGTCGATCTTAATCTCGTTTTCACTGACCACGAATCCTAGTAATTTTCCCGATCTAGCCCCGAAGGTACATTTTGCTGGATTGAGCTTTAGTTGAAATTTTCTCAACCTTAAGAACAGTTTCCTTAAGACTTGCACATGCTCCCTTTCTGTTTTGGATTTTGCATTCATGTCGTCCACATAAACCTCAATTTCTTTGTGCATCATGTCATGAAACAAGGCTACCATGGCTCTTTGATATGTTGCTCTTGTATTTTTCAGTCTAAATGCCATCACCTTATAGCAAAATGTTTCCCACATGGTTACAAATATGGTCTTCTCCATGTCTTCAAGATGCATCTTTATCTAGTTGTATCCCAAGAAACCATCCATAAAAGAGAACAACGAGTAACCTACCGTGTTGTCCACTAAAGTGTCGATATAAGGCAATGGGAAATTGTCTTTCGGGCTGGCTTTGTTCAAATCTCTATAGTCTACGCACATTCATACTTTCCCATCTTTTTAGGGACGGGGACGATATTGGTAACCCATTCTGAGTATTTAACCACTTGTAAGAAACCAGCATCGAATTATTTCTTGACATTCTCTTTTATTTTCAGCAAAACATCGGGCCTCATCCTTCGGAGCTTCTGTTGAACTAGCTTACACTTTTCCTTTATGGGGAGCCGATGCACCACGATATCAGTACTTAACCCGGGCATATCTTGATATGACCATGCAAAGACATCCTTGAATTCTTGGAGTAACTCAATGAGGTCCCGCTTCGTCTTTGCGATAATGCAAGCTCCAATCTTCACCTCTTTTTCCTCTCCTAAGTTCACAGTTTCCATTGACTATTTGTAAAGTAAGATTTGTTTATCATCTTGTTCTACCATCCTTAACAAATCAGGAGATAGGTCACAGTCTAGATCATCTTCAAAATCCTGAGAATCCTCCATACACATATTTTCCTCAAAAGGAGACTCTGAGTTAGAAGTAGTGTCGCTCATATCATTGATATCTGGAGACCTGTTATAGGGATGAAGGAAGATACAAAGAACAAAAGAATCTAAGAATAATTATCTGTATGGTATGGTTATGAATGAAATGGAAAGAATGAAAGAATATTTGCTCAAGATGATACGCAAAGATGCATTTTATTAAAATAAAGGTGTTGGACATAAACCTATTTCACAAAAGGATTCTTATTGCTCCTATGCTTAGAGCAATAAGCGTGTTTTGAACATTACTCTTAATTAGCTCTAAAAACTACAGGAATCTCTTCCGTAGTCCAATTGTTCAAAACACTTCCAGGTACATAGGGGCAGATGCCTGATAAATTTTCTCCCCCAATTCCTTCTTCGGATATGGCGTTGATGTTCAGATTTCCCAATATTTCTTTTGGTCGTGAAATGATAACCACTGGGTGGTTGACTTTGTAGACCTTCTCTGTTGACCCTTGTTCTGAGGCGCACACATCTTCTCCTCCCAAGGCTTTGGCATATTCAAAGAATTCTAGCTCCCTGTTATCCATCAGATTTTGCACTAGGGCCCTGAATTCAATGCACTCCTAGATTTCACGGCCTTCTTCTGCATGGAACTCACAGTAGTTCTTCATCCTTTCAGGTCTCTCGTCTAAATCTTATATGGTTAATCTTCTTTCTACCAACTTTTTCCAAACCCACATCAGTGGGGTTTTTACTTCTGCCACATTAATTTTGGTTCTTTTACCTCACTCTCAATTATCGCGTTTACCCCTTTATCAAAATGACTGGGTAACAGATTTCCAGCCACATTAGGTCCTGATGGGTCGTCAAACTTTACAATTCCCATCTTAATGAACCTTTTAATTAACTTTTTAAAAGCGGTGCAGTTCTCGATTGAGTGTCTCGTGATTCTCGCGTGGTACTCGCATTGAGCATTCGCGTCGTACCATTTGGAGAATGGAGGTTGCATAGGCTTCAAGTAGAAAGGGGATACCACATGTGCATCAAACAGACTCTGATACAGCTCCCTATATGTTATTGGGATGAGTGTGAACTGGAGCCTTTCTGTATTTGGCCTTGGGTTAGATTCTTGCCTTGGGGGGCCTTGATGGCTAGTAGTTACTGTCCTCGGCGGACCTACAGTGATTGGTTTTGAATAACCCTTGTTATATGTACTTGTATTATTCACCTCATTTTCCTTCTTCATCGGGGCTAATCTTTTGGCAATTTCCCCCGCGTCTATCTTACCACTTCTCACTGCGTTTTCAATCATTTCACCGGACATTACTATCGAAACCATTTTTAAAATTTTAGAAAACGAGGATCGACCTAAAAAAAAAAAAACGGGAGTCGCCACCAGTCCCTTTTTACTTAGGTGGGATTGGATCACCTTATAAGACGTTTTATTTCAAAACATTGATTTTTGGTCCACAAAATACCAGAAAATAGGTTCGGGAGTCGGTTACGTACGAGGAAGGATTAGCACCCTCGTAACGCCCAAAAATTGTTACCTAATTGATTAATTAATGTCCTTATGTCGAGAATTTGAAAAAGATTTGGGGAACATGATTTCTTTAAAAATTTGAACAATTTGAGTTGAAATTGGAGATTCCTTTGTTCTGAAAGCATACAAACATCACATCCAGCACGTTAGGACATGATGTTTTAAACCCTCGTAACCAAAATCATCTCATGATTTACAAAATTCATTAAAAGGATATTTAGTTATTTGGACGAACGAAAAATCGAAACTCAGTACGTTAGGGCACAATTTCTCGAACTTCCAAACACGAAACATTGCCTTGTTTTCTGAATTTCTTATCTCAAGATAACAATCGTCATATCCAGTGAGTTAGGACACGAATATTTTGAATTCTCGCAGATAAATTTTTATTTAAAATTTATAGGTTTTTTTAAAAAATAAGGATATTTGATATTTTAAGTTCTACGAGAAAAAATTAAAACCCAGTAAGTTAGGGTATAATTTCTCTCGAAGTCCCCAAATATCATATATCACTCTAATTAAAAGCCTTTGAATAAAATGCATAGATGTAATTAAATGTGTTTTATAAAACAAATGGTTTTGGAGTAGATATGGCAACATACATATTTAATAGCAATTCTACATAGCTACAAATTATACTAACATTAAATAATAAAGAATAATATAACATGAATAAATAAATAAAGAATTATGTTAAGCATTGAATATACAGTATAATAAGAAAAATAATATGACAATTTCTAAAACTATTTAATATACATAAACAATATTTTAAATAAATAATGAAAAAGTATATAAAAAGAAGAAATTATAACAAATACATAATTTAATAATCTAACATATATATAAATGATTATATATAATAAAAACAATTAATAAATAGTCTATAATAATTTTATAAAAGAAATATATATAATATACTAATCATAAAATTACATATATAATATAAACAATATAAATAAATTTTGTAAAAAAATTAGAAATAGTATATATAATGTAACATAATACTATATAATATAGAAATTTTTTAAAAAAATATATAATATAATAAAAATATATTAATTATAAAATAATATATAATATAGATAATATTAAACCTCATAAAATAAGTAATAATAATTAAATATATATAAGGTTAATACATATAAAAATATATATATAAATTTTATACTATAAACAAATTAATATATAAATAATAAAAATAATATAACATTTAAATATGATAAAATAATTTAATATAATATTAGAATAATCTAAAAATAAAATAAAATAAAATAATAAATAAAGAAAGGAGGATTAAAATGAAACAGAATATAAGTTTTAGGGCTAAATTGTAAATACGGAAAAATGCTATTGGACATAATTGTAAATTTGAAAAAATGCGGAAGGGTCTATAGGGCAATTAGACCCTTAAATGAAAACACGCGGTTCCTCCCCGGGTCGGGTCAATGCGCAGATCCTTAGCTTTAAAACGGCGTCATTTTGGTCATTAACTGACCACTTCAAAACGACGTCATTCATTTGGCTTATAAAAGTCAAAAAATCGGCCCAAAAATTCATTTTAGACACTGTTTTAAAAAAATAAAATAAGAGGGCTCTGAAATACTCTCCCCCAGGGCGATTTTCGGCAGGCTCAAGCGAGGCTCCAACTGCCGTCGGCCGCCGTGCACAGCGGCTAGAAATTAAAAAAAGGTAATTTTCCGCTTTTTTTATATATATTTTAATATTTATTATATAGCTTTAAAAAACAAGATAAAAAAAAGAAATAGAAATATTCGAAAATAGAGAAAAAAAAATTAAAAAAAAAACGAAAAAGCAATCCTCTGAAATAACCTCTGTTTTTTATTGCTTGTGTATTCTGTATTGGTATCTTTCTGTATTTCTGTATATATTTCTCTCTATCTGTCCGTATTACAATTTTTGGGGTTTTTATAACCCGAAATAAATCACAAAAAAAAAGAAACAAAATCTGCCTTGCTAATTTTTCTGCCATTTCTTTCCTTTTGCGGTGGATGAGAGATCCGTGATGAAGGTCGGTCGAGGCGATTCGCGCAAAAGCTAGCCTTGTGAGGGTAGCTTAGGGTTTCAAAACCCTAGGTTTCTGATTTGAAATTGGGCCCTTTTGGGCCGTCACTGTTTTGGGTCTGAGTGCTGGGTCAGGGTCTGTTTAGGTATGGGTCACGGGTTTAGGTATGAGTTAGTGGGTTTGTAATGGATTGGAGTGCGTGGTGTTTTGTAATTTGGGTCTCAGTAAATGGACAATGGACATTATTTGGTTTTTTATTTTTTTATTTTTTTTTTTGGATTGTGTATGGGCCCGGGCAAAATGGCCTTATTACAATTACTATATCCGAGAAGCTCTTGGTAGCGCTTCCCAACATATGGTTGATGAACGGGGCTTTTAAAGTGTTGATAAAAAGCATTGTGGTTTCTTTCTCTAGAAGAGGTGCCTAGACTTGCGTTGCCACCTCTCTCAATCTTTGGGCATATTACTTGAAGCTCTCACTTTGCTTCTTCTCTATGTTTTGCAGCGTGATTCTGTCGGGTGTCATGTCTGTCACATGACTATATTGCTTCATAAAAGCTTGTGCTAAGTCTTTCCATGAATTGATTTTGGCACGACTCAGTTGGTTGTACCATTTAGCTGCTGACCTAGTCAGACTGTCCTGAAAGCAGTGGATTAAAAGTTGATCATTATTGACGTATCCTGTCATCCTTCGGTAGAACATAGTGATGTGAGCTTCAGGACAAATAGTCCCATTATACTTTTCAAACTCTGGATTTTTGAACTTCGGTGGGAGCACTAAATCGGGGACCAAACTCAGATCCTTAGCATCAACTCTGCAGTGATAATCAACGTTTTCCATTGTTCTGAATTTTTCTTCTAACCATCTGCATCGATCTTCAAGTTGCTTTGGCGATTCTACTCTTGCTTTTTCTATTTTTCCATATCATCTAGATCGGGAACAACGGGATTGGTTGGAGTATCCCTAGATTGAAACCCGAGCTTTGTTTGGTAGTTCATTGCGCCGAGGTACCACGGCAATCTTGTTGGGAGTCGATTGTAACGGGTACCCTTCGTGGAGTGCGCATCCGTCAGTGTGCTGGACATTTATCGGGTAAAACCGGGGGTAAGTGGGGTCCTCATTATCATCCTCTGAGTTGACCACGGTGCTCTTCCCTTTTTCGAGTCCTCCATTCAAAGAATTGCGTCAATTGGCTTATCATACTTCTTTGGGATTCCTGTATTTCATCCCTCATTTCCTGTTATACTTTCGCTAACTGTTCTTACAGCTGTGCTTGCAGCTGATCTTGCATGTCTTTTTTGAATCTGTTCTAGCCTTTCCAATCTTTGGTCCATTACTTTGGTTTTGGCACAAGTCTCATGAACGATGTTCGGTTGGTAGTCTTTCGATGGTTTCCAGGTTAACTGAAATAAATTTGATTAATTATGGTTTTTTGTGAAATTTAATGCATATGATGCAATGAAATGCAAATGCATGAAATGAATGCAAAAAGAGGTAATTTTCCACTTTTTTTATATATATTTTAATATATATATTATATAGCTTTAAAAAACAAGATAAAAAAAGAAATAGCAATATTCGAAAATAGAGAAAAAAATAAAAAAAAACGAAAAAGCAATCCTCTGAAATAACCTCTGTTTTTTATTGCTTGTGTATTCTGTATTGGTATCTTTCTGTATTTCTGTATATATTTCTCTCTATCCGTCCGTATTACAATTTTTGGGGTTTTTATAACCCGGAATAAATCGCAAAAAAAGAAAGAAACAAAATCTGCCTTGCTAATTTTTCTGCCATTTCTTTCCTTTTGCAGGTGGATGAGGAGATCTCGGCGCTGACGGCGCGAGGGTAGCTTAGGGTTTCAGAAACCCTAGGTTTCTGATTTGAAGTTGGGCCCTTTTGGGCCGTCACTGTTTTGGGTCTGAGTGCTGGGTCAGGGTCTGTTTAGGTATGGTTCACGGGTTTAGGAATGAGTTAGTGGGTTTGTAATGGATTGGGTCTGGTGGTGTTTTGTAATTTGGGTCTGTAAATGGACAATGGACATTATTTGGTTTATTATTTTTTTATTTATTATTATTTTTTGGATTGTGTATGGGCCCGGGCAAAATGGCCTTATTACAGCTGCCCCTCTTTGCTCATTGTCGTGAAACGAGAATAGAGCAAAGACAATAGAAGGACCAATTTTGCCCGATCTTGGCCGAGTCTCGACTTCTTGGTCTTCATCTTCTTCAAATGGCTTCCAACTCCACTGTAACTTCAATGGTATTGGAACTTCATCTTGATTTCAATAAGTCTGATAGCTTCAATCTGCTTCGCTGCAACTTCAGGAAGGCAATATCAGCTATCTTTAATCTGCTCCGCTGCAAACTCAGGGATGCCAGATTAGTATCTTAGATCTGCTATCTTCAATCTGCTTCCTGCAAACTCAGGAATGCCAGACTGGTATCTTCAATTTACTTCCTGCAAACTCAGGAATGCCAGATCCACTATTTTAATCTGCTCCCTGCAAACTCAGGGATGCCAAATTGGTATCTTCGATCTGCTATCTTCAATCTCAGGAATGCCAGATCTACAATCTTCAGTCTGCCCCACTACTATCTCGAGAGGACAAAATTTGAACTTTTCAGTCTGCTTCCTTACTATCTTAGGAAGACTTCAATCTTCCGTTTGCTCCACTATCATCTCTAGGGAACAAAATCTGAACTTTTCAATTTGCTTCCTTACTATCTCATGAAGATTTCAATCTTCAGTTTGCTCCACTATCATCTCTAGGGAACAAAATCTGAACTTTTCAATTTGCTTCCTTACTATTTCAGGAAGACTTCAATCTTCAGTCTGCTCCACTATCATCTCTAAGGAACAAAATCTGAACTTTTCAATTTGCTTCCTTACTATCTCAGGAAGACGTCAATCTTCAGTCTGCTCCACTATCATCTCTAGGGAACAAAATCTGAACTTTCCGGTTTGCTTCCTTACTATCTCAGGAAAACTTCAATCTTCAGTCTGCTCCACTCCTATCTCAAGGGAACAAAATCTGAACTTTTCAATTTGCTTCCTTACTATCTCAGGAAGACTTCAATCTTGATTTGCTCCACTACCATCTCGAGGAACAAAATCTGAACTTTTCAATTTGCTTCCTTACTATCTCGGAAGACTTCAATCTTGACTGCTCCACTACCATCTCGAGGAACAAAATCAACTTTTAAATTTGCTTCCTTACTATCTCTCCTGGAGATTTCAATCTTGACTGCTCCACTACCATCTCTAGGGAACAAAATCAAACTTTTCAATTTGCTTCCTTACTATCTCAGAAGACTTCAATCTTGACTGCTCCACTACCATCTCGAGGAACAAAATCTAAACTTTTCAATTTGCTTCCTTACTATCTCAGAAGACTTCAATCTTGACCTATTCCACTCGCCATCTCGAGGAACAAAATCTGAACTTTTCAATTTGCTTCCTTACTATCTTCAGAAGACTTCAATTTTCGATCTGCTCCACTACCATCTCGAGGAACAAAATCAACTTTTCAATTTGCTTCCTTACTATCTCTGAAGGCTTCAATCTTGATTTGCTCCACTACCATTTCAAGGGAACAAAAGCAACTTTTCAATTTGCTTCCTTACTATCTCAGGAAGACTTCAATCTTCAGTTTGCTCCACTACCATCTCGAGGGAACAAAATCTGAACTTTTCAATTTACTTCCTTACTATCTTAGGAAGACTTCAATCTTCAGTTTGCTCCACTACCATCTCGAGGGAACAAAATCTGAACTTTTCAATTTGCTTCCTCTCAAAGTATCAATCATATTCTGCTCACATAATTTGCCCCATGGTAATTTCAGGCCCACTCCACTTGAACCTTGGGACACAAGGCTTGTACCACCTTCAAACCATCCCACCATGATTTATAGAATTTGAAACTTTAATCCATTCCTATTGCAATTTAAGGGTACAGGCTCTGTTTCAACTTTAATCCATTCCACCGTAATTCAAGGGTTTTGAATTATTTCCCATCAATTTGGTCCATCATACCATTCCCTGAATATTATGACCCAACGAGAATGCTTTGCAAAATGATCCTGTTTTAGGATTGATATTGCTCAACTTATTTTTTTGTCCAATCACCATTTGGACAAAAAATTTAAAGAAATAGTCTCAATCTAAACTTTTTCTGAAGTATTTCCAATCCTTACACATGGAAATTTTTAAACAATTGTCCTGTTTCAGTTTCTTGTATTATCTAGAAGCTTCTAGGGTAATATGCAGAACTCCTTTTATGAAAGTATTTTTAGTCCATTAATCATTATTTCAATAAAAATGCTTGAAAAAGATCACAACAATGGACGAGAAAGAAAATAATCAAGAGCATAGCTCGAAACAAATAAGTTAATCAAAGATAACCAAGGTCCTAAAAGGAAATTGATTGGGGTGTATCTTGAAAAGAATAAAATAATCAAAAATAACAGATTCAAAATGGATAAAATAGAAGCTAGGTGCCCCAGATATCGCAGCCTGAGCTTCTCTGTTCAAACTTCTTGAGGACCATTTTGAGCTCAATACGTGTTTAGGGGATCCGGAGTACTTTGTCAATGCCCCAAGATGTAGCATACTTCCTCATTGTTAATTCAGGCATAGCAAGACTACCACATGCCCTATCTTTGATCAAAATTTGAGCTGCCCTTTTTGGGTTTTCGGCTCAAAACCCATTTGGTCTCAAAGCGCCCTTTGCGGGTTTTCGCCTTGGCCTCTCCTTCTTTTTCTTTTTTCTTTCTTCTTCTTTTTTTTGAATTAGAACTCAAGGCGCCCTTTGCGGGTTTTCACCTTGGCCTTTCCTCTTTTCAGTAAAATACTTCTTGAATGAACCTGAATTCACCGGATTGGGCAAATCTTTGACATCTATCTCAGTCAATATCAATGCCCCTCTAGAACAATCACTTTTTGCTACATAAGGTCATTTCCAGTTTGGCATCTGCTTTCTTCTGAGATCTTTTTGTATAAGAAAGATCTGTTTCGACATCAGGTTCCCCTTATGGAATTCTCTAGGATGAACCTCTTTGTCGTAAGCTCGCATCATCTGACCGTGATGGATAACTTTTAACCTTTTCTTCGATTAGGTTCAATTGGCAACAATGCTTCCATTCCATAAACCAATGGGTAAGAAGCTGCCCCGGCAAAAATCCTGGCCAACGTTCAATAATCATAGAAGATAAATAGTAACTTTCTTTATGCCAATCTTTACAAGTCTCGGTCATCTTTTCTATAATTTTTTTTGACATCTTTTGTTGCACCGTGATATGCTGCCTGATCTTTGAGCAAACTGTAATTTCTGACATTGTACAGTTATGCATTATTAAACATGATCCTTTCTGGCATTCTTTGTCGGTATCTGATCCTTTCCCTTTTTTTTCTTTTTCTTTTTTTTTTTAGAATTTAATGACTTCGACCTTGTAACATTGTCATATGAAGATACTTCCACCCTCGACGACCACGACAATGAATCGAATTTGGCCAAAAGCTTTTGACGAGATTGGCCCCATCACATCAATGCACCATATATGGAAAATTTGTGAAGAACTGGAGAAGGCACATGAATCTTGTCTTCTTCCATTCAGTATTTGCAGTATAACTGATGTAATCCCCTTCCATGGTAGACCAACAGTGCGTGATTCTCATGTTTAGCCTGCGTTTTATTAGCCCAGACATGTCCTGATATGATCGTGCAAAAACATCTGTGAATTCTTGAAAATAACTCAATGATGTCTCGCATTATTTCTATGGTGAGCTGGGCTTCGATCTTCACCCCTTTTCTAGGCTCGCAATATCCAACGACCCTTTGTAGCGTAAGGTCTTTTTTTCATCTTATTCCACCATTCTTAACAAATCAGAAGGTAGGTTACAATCTCTGTCATTTTCAAAGTCCTGAGATCCCTCTAGACACATGTCTTACTCGAAAGGAGACTCTGAGTCAGTAGTAGCGTTGCTCACATCATTGATATCTGAAGACCTAGTGTAGGTTCAAAGGAAGATTTCCAAAGAATAAACAATTCAAAGAATGATTATTTATATGGTAATGCAGGAATATTTGAAAGAAAGTCCAAGAAAACAAACAAAACAAAAACAATTGTTTATACAGTATTAAATGGAAAATAAAAGAATATTTACTCAAAAAAATGCATTTTATTAAAATAAAAATTCTGTACATAAGCCTATGTCACAAAAGAGTTCTTATTGCCTCTAGGCTTAAGGCAACAAGCGTGTTTCGAATATTACTCTAGCTTAGCTCTAAAAATACAAGGATCCCTTCCACAGTTCCATTATTTAAAATCTTCCCAAGTATGTAAGGGCAGATGCTTAGAAAAATCCAATTTCTTTCTTCAGATACGTCGTTAATATTTCGATTTCCCAATATCAAGTCTTGCACTAAAGCCCTGAACTGGATGCATTCTTGGATCTCACAGATCTCATAATATTTACCCCTTTACCTAGATGATTGGGTGACGGATTTTCTGCCCCAGAGGGATCATCAAATTTGACAATACCCATTTTGACAAGTCTTTTGATCATCTTTTTTAAAGTGATGCAGTTCTCAATCGAGTGTCCTGTAATTCCCGCATGGTATTCGCATTGAGCATTCGTGTCGTACCATTTAGGGTATGGAGGTTGTATAGGTTTTAGGTAGAAAGGGGATACTACATATGCATCAAACAATATTTGATACAGCTCCCTATACGTGATTGGGATGGGTGCAAAATGGGATTTCTCTGAGATCGATCTTGGATTGGGTTCCTCCCTTGAGAAGACCTGATGGCTAGTAGTTGACTGGCCTGTGGTATTTTCTTTTTTCTTCGGGGCCCTTAAAGTATTAACTTGGGAGTTCCAATCTCGGTCTTCATATTGTTCCGGGACCTCCACACTAGCCTTCATTGTTTCTTCCGTACTAGCCAAACCAATGACAATGGGATTGCTTGGATTGCCCTCTGGATTGGGACCTAAGCCTATCGAATAGTTTATTGGTGCCGACATGCTGGCTTGATGTTGTTGGGGTCTGATAGTAATGGGTACCCTTTTCAAATGTGCGTCTGGATGAGTCGGGACACCTATTGGGGAATAAATGATGTCTTCATCATCATCCACACTGTTGATCACTGGGCCACTCCTTTTTCCAAGTCCTCCGGCTAGTAACTAGGTTAGCTGGCCTATCACATTTCTCTGGAGTTCTAGCATTTGTTCTCGCATTTCTTGTTGAATCTTGGTCAATTGCCCCTGCATCTGTATTTGCATTTGCTCTATTCTCTCCAACTTTTGTTCCATGTTTTCTAGGTTAACTGAAATATTTTTTTCCTAATTAGGGTCCTTTTGTAAAAGTCTAATGCAAATGATGCAATGTAATGCAAATGCATGGAATGAATGCAAAAGAAAGAGAGGCGTTGATTCTGAATTCAGTTACATTAGAACAACTTTTCTAGAAAATAAATTCCTTTACATAAAACGGATTACATACGTGGCCTTGCCCTCATTTTCCAAGCAAAAACATCAACCCCCTTCTTCGTAAAGGTCAAATCTTGCAAATTTCTAATAGATGCCTCCACTAGCTCCTTTTTTCTTAGGCCGTGATTCATTACTTATCCTCGCAATGCTCGTTAGCCTCTTCAAGAAAGCCAAGACGTGGTGATTCTCGAATAATCTTTGTCATCTTGAATTCTTGGGCAATAAAGTCTTGTATTCCTTCACGGACTATCAGTCTTCTCTCGTTTACTTGGACCATATTCGGACGACCGTATTATAATCCACTTTATCAAATAATCCATTTTCTTATGACAAACTATTCTATTTAGCAATCGAATTTGAATCAACACCTCTTTTCTATGATGTAAATGCAATGCAACCAAAACAAAACAAAACATGTTAGCACAGGCGAAATAAATAACATAGAACACCTATCTGGGTGACCACTAGGGTTTAATATAGCTCTACCTAGGGTTGGCTCTTAGGTTTTCTATATGTGGTTTAATTCTAAAAAGAGGGTACCTGAACCAGCAGATTCCTCAATCCTCACCCATTATAGGCTCATATGGATTAAGTTCAGTTCAGGGGAATACATTTCCCTATGGCCATGCAGAGGTGAAAACCTCACGAAGACATAGGTACGGATGTATCCGGGAAGTAATCTACTAGCCCATGCAGAGGTGAAAACCTCACGAAGGCATAGTTTCTCACTCCCACTTAAGGGTGTGACCACGACGGTCATGCAGTGCAATGCAGAGAGATATATTTAGAACCACATGCAATAAAAGGATCATTTTAAAAAAAAACCGGAATTTTAAATTCGGACAAAAGGACATGAAATTATCAATTTTACGGCTTGACTCTCTTATTGTCCCCAGCGGAGTCGCCACGCTGTCGAAACCATTTTTAAAATTTTAGAAAACGGGGATCGACTTAAAAAAACGAAAACGGGAGTCGCCACTAGTCCATTTTTACTTAGGTGGGATTGGATCACCTTATAAGATGTTTTATTTCAAAACATTGATTTTTGGTCCACAAAATACCAGAAAACAGGTTCAGGAGTCGGTTACGTACGAGGAAGGATTAGCACCCTCGTAACGCCTAAAAATTGGTACCTAATTGATTAATTAATGTCCTTATGTCGAGAATTTGAAAAAGATTTGGGGAACATGATTTCTTTAAAAATTTGAACAATTTGAGTTGAAATTGGAGATTCCTTTGTTCTGAAAACATACAAACATCACATCCAGCACGTTAGGACATGATGTTTTAAACCCTCGTAACCAAAATCATCTCATGATTTACAAAATTCATTAAAAGGATATTTAGTTATTTGGATGAACGAAAAACTGAAACCCAGCACGTTAGGGTACAATTTCTTGAGCTTCCAAACACGAAACATTGCCTTGTTTTCTGAAATTCTTATCCCAAGATAACAAATCGTCATATCCAGTGAGTTAGGACACGACAATTTTGAATTCTCGCAGATAAATTTTTATTTAAAATTTATAGGTTTTTTAAAAAAAAAGGATATTTGATATTTTAAGTTCTACGAGAAAAAACTAAAACCCAGTAAGTTAGGGTATAATTTCTCTCGAAGTCCCCAAATATCATATATCATTGTATTTAAAAGCCTTTGAATAAAATGCATAGATGTAATTAAATGTGTTTTATAAAACAAATGGTTTTGGAGTAGATATGGCAACATACATATTTAATAGCAATTCTACAAAGCTACAAATTATACTAACATTAAATAATAAAGAATAATATAACATAAATAAATAAATAAAAAATTATGTTAAGCATTGAATATACAGTATAATAAGAAAAAGAATATGACAATTTCTAAAACTATTTAATATACATAAACAATATTTTAAATAAATAATGAAAAAGTATATAAAAAGAAGAATTTATAACAAATACATAATTTAATAATCTAATATATATATAAATGATTATATATAATAATAAAAATTAATAAATAGTCTATAATAATTTTATAAAAGAAATATATATAATATACTAATCATAAAATTACATATATAATATAAACAATATAAATAAAATATACTATATAATATAAATAAATTTTATAAAAAAATTCGAAAATAGTATATATAATGTAACATAATACTATATAATATAGAAATTTTTTAAAAATATATACATATAATATAATAAAAATATATTAATTATAAAATAATATATAATATAGATAATATTAAACCTCATAAAATAAGTAATAATAATTAAATATATATAAGGTTAATACATATAAAAATATATATATAAATTTTATACTATAAACAAATTAATATATAAATAATAAAAATAATATAACATTTAAATATGATAAAATAATTTAATATAATATTAGAATAATCTAAAAATAAAATAAAATAAAATAATAAATAAAGAAAGGAGGATTAAAATGAAACAGAATATAAGTTTTAGGGCTAAATTGTAAATACGGAAAAATGCTATTGGACATAATTGTAAATTTGAAAAAATGCGGAAGGGTCTATAGGGCAATTAGACCCTTAAATGAAAACACGCGGATCATCCTCGGGTCGGGTCAATGCGCGGATCCTTAGCTTTAAAACGGCGTCGTTTTGGTCATTAACTGACCACTTCAAAACGACGTCGTTCCTTTGGCTTATAAAAGTCAAAAAATCGGCCCAAAAATTCATTTTAGACACTGTTTTAAAAAAAAAATAAGAGGGCTCTGAAATACTCTCCCCAGGCGATTTCCGTGAGGAGCTCGGCGAGGCTCAACGGCCGTCATATCATCGTCGCACACGCACAGCAATGACTAGAAATTTAAAAAAGGTAATTTTCCGCTTTTTTTATATATATTTTAATATTTATTATATAGCTTTAAAAAACAAGATAAAAAAAAGAAATAGCAATATTCGAAAATAGAGAAAAAAAATTAAAAAAAAAACGAAAAAGCAATCCTCTGAAATAACCTCTGTTTTTTATTGCTTGTGTATTCTGTATTGGTATCTTTCTGTATTTCTGTATATATTTCTCTCTATCTGTCCGTATTACAATTTTTGGGGTTTTTATAACCCGAAATAAATCAAAAAAAAGAAACAAAATCTGCCTTGCTAATTTTTCTGCCATTTCTTTCCTTTTGCAGGTGGATGAGGAGATCTCGGCGCTGATGAAGGCTGGTCGAGGGGCGATTCGCGCAAACTGCGGTGCGAGGGTAGCTTAGGGTTTCAGAAACCCTAGGTTTCTGATTTGAAATTGGGCCCTTTTGGGCCGTCACTGTTTTGGGTCTGAGTGCTGGGTCAGGGTCTGTTTAGGTATGGGTCACGGGTTTAGGTATGAGTTAGTGGGTTTGTAATGGATTAGGTCTGGTGGTGTTTTGTAATTTGGGTCTGTAAATGGACAATGGACATTATTTGGTTTTTTATTTTTTTATTTTTTTTATTTTTTTTTGGATTGTGTATGGGCCCGGGCAAAATGGCCTTATTACAATTACTATATCCGAGAAGCTCTTGGTAGCGCTTCCCAACATATGGTTGATGAACGGGGCTTTTAAAGTGTTGATAAAAAGCATTGTGGTTTCTTTCTCCAGAAGAGGTGCCTAGACTTGCGTTGCCACCTCTCTCCATCTTTGGGCATATTACTTGAAGCTCTCACTTTGCTTCTTCTCTATGTTTTGCGCAATGATTACGCCGGGTGTCATGTCCGTCACATGACTATATTGCTTCATAAAAGCTTGTGCTAAGTCTTTCCATGAATTGATTTTGGCACGACTCAGTTGGTTGTACCATTTAGCTGCTGACCTAATCAGACTGTCCTGAAAGCAGTGGATTAAAAGTTGATCATTATTGACGTATCCTGTCATCCTTCGGTAGAACATAGTGATGTGAGCTTCAGGACAAATAGTCCCATTATACTTTTCAAACTCTGGATTTTTGAACTTCGGTGGGAGCACTAAATCGGGGACCAAACTCAGATCCTTAGCATCAACTCTGCAGTGATAATCAACGTTTTCCATTGTTCTGAATTTTTCTTCTAACCATCTGCATCGATCTTCAAGTTGCTTTGGCAGTTCTACTCTTGCTTTTTCTATTTTTGCCATATCATCTAGATCAGGAACAACGGGATTGGTTGGATTATCCCCGGATTGAAACCTGAGCCTGTTTGGTAGTTCATTGACGCCGAGGTACCGGCTTGATACTGTTGGGGTCTGATTGTAACGGGTACCCTTCGTGGGTACGCATCTGGTTGTGCCTGGACATTTATCGGGGTAAAACCCGGGGGGTAAGTGGGGTCCTCATTATCATCCTCTGAGTTGACCACGGTGCTCTTCCCTTTTTCGAGTCCTCCATTCAGCAATTGCGTCAATTGGCTTATCATACTTCTTTGGGATTCCTGTATTTCATCCCTCATTTCCTGTTATACTTTCGCTAACTGTTCTTACAGCTGTGCTTGCAGCTGATCTTGCATGTCTTTTTTGAATCTGTTCTAGCCTTTCCAATCTTTGGTCCATTACTTTGGTTTTGGCATAAGTACTGTAACGATGTTCGGTTGGTAGTCTTTCGATGGTTTCCAGGTTAACTGAAATAAATTTGATTAATTATGGTTTTTTGTGAAATTGAATGCATATGATGCAATGAAATGCAAATGCATGAAATGAATGCAAAAAGAGGCATTGACTCTGATTCAATTCTATTAGAACAACTTTACTAGAAAATAAATTCCTTTACATAAAACGGATTACATATACGGCTTTGCCCTAATACTCAAAGCCTTAACCTTCCTAAGAAGCCAAGCTAACTCTTGACGCTAATCCGATTCTGATTCATATTTCAAGCTTAGCATGTCAGCCTGAACAGCTAAGGTTTGCAAATGATCGGCCACCTCTCGTATTTGAGCCACAGCTACACCCATGATATGGTCTCTATCTCTGACCTGACTTTGAGAACGGTGGAGTTGCTCCTTCCAATGTTCATTATTTGCTTCAAGAAGTTCAACTCGGAGTTCACAATTTTGTAATGCAGTCTCGAGCTCTTCAATATTCCCTTTCAACTCTTCAATCTTGTTTAGGCTCGCTTTCAGCTCAATTACGGAGTTGCGACTACGATACTGATAAAGTGACTTTTCTAGTTCTGCTACCCTGACTTTTAATCTGACTTTTTCAGTTTGACTTTCCAATAGATCTCTTTCTAGAGCATTTTCTCGAACTTGGCCATCTTGGAATTTATTTTCCCATTGATCGGCTCTATTATTTTCTTCTTTGATTTCTTGCCGCCATTGTTCTGATGTTTTTCCCAGCCCGGCAGTTCTCATCGACAAGCGTAGCTTCTTGTAATCTGTTTTTAAACTGTCCAGATCTTCCTCGACCTTGTTCTTTCCTTTTCTCAATTTATCGACCTCTAACTTCTAGACGTCAACATCTAGTCCTAATTGCATCTTTTCTTCTTCCAGTTGCTCTATCTTTTTTTCCTAGCTCTGAATTCTGTTTTTCAAAATCCTACTTTATGATCTCTAGCTCAAATGGGATCACTTGCAGGTATTCCTCCATTGGTCGAGTGTCTTGTTAACTTGGCCCAGGGATGTTGTCATTGACTCTTCTACCCCACCACCCATTATACTTGGGGGTTGTCATCGGACCTGCAACAAATCTTTTACCCATTCGGCAGGTTTGGTTCAGGCGTTAGACATTTCTTGAACCTTTTTCTTGTAGTTATCACCCTTATACGAAAACTCACACTGGGCCAGCCCTTGTGTTGCTGGTATGAACTGCCTCGACCTATACTGCCTCAACACAAGTAGAGGAGCATATCCAACAGCTCCCCAAATCCCAAGTAAAGGAACCCAGTCAAAGTCTCCACACCGATACAGAATCTCATCAGGGATCATCCAAGGGGCTCTCCATTCGACGTCCTCGTCTTGGAGATTCTGGAGTATCGCCATCCATTTTTCTTCCGAAATATCGTCTTGCCTCGGTGTAGCCACTAATTCTTTTAATGGAGAGTAGTTCTCAGAAAATACTCGATAAGAAACTTTTTCTACCCTCCAAAAGTGGCTATGAAACCATGTCAACAAGATTTGCGCACATCCAATGAATCTTCCTTCACCCGCTCTTCGACATGCATTCAAAGATCTGAATGTTTCGGCCAAAATTGCAGGGACGGGCATGACCCTCTTATCAAGTCGGTCAAAAAAATCTAAAACTGTCTCATATATGTGCCCTAGTGCTTTAGGGAAAACAACCAGCCCGTAAATGCTCAAAGTAAAGACATCGACGCTTTTCTTCATATCTGGGTGTGCCAAGATCAAATCTCACAAACTATTCCAAGGGATACATTTACTATCTCCTTTTTGCTTGATCCGGGATGCAACCCATTGTTCACTCATCCCTGTGATGTTCATTAACTTTTTTAAGAAAGTTGGGATGTTGGCAGCTCTGGAATAAACCTTGTCAGCTCAAATTTTCTGGCAACGAAGTAAGGTCGTGTATTCTTCCACAGTAGGTACCAAATCCACTTTTCCAAAAGTAAAACAGCTGTAGGCGAGATTCCAAAATTGAGCCAGAGCTCGAAACAAATGCTTGTCCACTTTGATATCGAGTAGATAGGGCAAATCACCATAATTACAGTAAAATAGCTGCTTGATTTCATCATCCCATTGGACCCATACCTCTTTCAATTCTTGGAGATTGTTCTGGGTCACGCTGATACGAGTGAAGTCCCATAATTCTGATACGTACCCCTCCGCCAGACTATCACATTTCTCTAGTTGCGTCTTCTCGGACCATATTCGGACTGTCGCATTATCTTCCACTTTATCAAGAAATTCGTTCTCCATGAAAAACTCTCTATTTAGCAACCGAACACGAATCAACACCCATTTTCTATTATGAAAATGCAATGCAATCACAGTCAAAACAAAACGAAACAAGTTAGTATATTTCATACAAAGCTAGAATTTAAAGCAAGCAAGCAATAATAAATAGAGTACCTATTCGGGTGACCGCTAAGGGTTTGTTGTAGTTCTACCTAGGATAAGTTCTTAGGGCTCATTATATGAGGTTCGATTCTAAAGCAAGGGTACCTGAACCAACATATTTCTCGATCCTCACCCATTATAGGCTCATACGGACCGAGTTCAGTTCAAGGGAATACATTTCCCTATGGCTATACGGAGATGAAAATCTCACGAAGACATAGGTACGGATGTATCCCGAAAGCGATTCACTATCCTATACGGAGGTGAAAACCTCACGAAGGAATAGTTTCTCACTCCCACTTAAGAAAGGTAAAATCGAGCAATTATGCAATGCAGCATGCGATAAACACATAAAAGAAACTTTTGAATCAATAAAACAGATGTACTAGATCGTTATACAACCCGAGATATCAAAACATTAAGGATGAAATGCAACAAAGGGGTCGTAAATTTAAACCAAATTATTAATTTTCGACAAAAAAAGACCAAAAGTAATCAACTCGCGGCTTGACTCTCTTATTTTTTGTCCCCAGCGGAGTCGCCAAGCTGTCGAAACCCTTTTTTTGAAGTCGACTTTTATTTTAAAAAATGAAAAATGGGAGCCGCCACCAATCCTTTTTTATGAGGTGTGATCGGATCACCTCGTAATTTAACCGTTTTAATAAAAGGTTTAATTTACTAAAATGATGATTTTTTTTGTCTACAAAATTCAGAAAATGGGTTCGAAAGTCGGTTACGCACGAGAAAGGGTTAGCACCCTCGTAACGCCCAAAATTGGTACCTAATTGATTAATTCGTGTCTTAGTGTCGAAAGTTGAAAACTTGAAAATAATTTAAAAGTACAATCCCTCTTTGTATTAATGTTAATTTTGCTTATAAATTGCTTGAATAAACCGAAATAAATGTTAAAGACCCTCTCGTCTCGAGATAACAAAATGTCACATCTCGTAAGTTAGGACACGACACCTTGAACCTTCGAGAATAAGCTTGCCTTTATTTTTTATTTGGAGTCTTATGTATTTTGATTTTGAAAGGATATTCGGTTATTCAAGTTCAACGAGAAAATTGAAACCACGTAAGTTAGGGTACGATTTTCTCGAATTCCCCAAATACCGAATATTGCCTATTTTTGAAAATTTGTTTTGAATAATAATAGGTGTAATATTTAAACGATGTGTATTTATCTTATTTAAAGTATAACATAAAAAGCAACTAATTATATCTAAACACGATGCATGATGTAATGATGATGAATCAATGTAAAATGACTATATAGACGGAATATTGAAATAATAAAATATAAATAAATAAGGGTATACTTTAATGATAATATTATAATCTAAGTAAATAGATAAAGTAATGTAAAACAAAATAAACGAAAAATACATGATTAAAAAGACACGACTTTAAAAAACAAAAGGAATAAAAGGAATAATAAAATAACACATAAAGGAAACAAAATAAAATAAAATAAAGTAAAATGAGATGACAATATAACAATATGTACAAATATGAACAATATAAATTTTAAAATTAAAGTTAGACAATAATAAATAAGTAAATAATAAAATAAGTTAATGAAAAAGGCTAAAACTAAATAAATAAAAGGAGTAAATCGGAATTAAAACAAAATTGCGGGTCTAAATTGTAATAAACAAATAAATAGATAAGGACTGAATCGAAACTAAAATGAGATTAAAGGGGATAAATTGTAAAATAATAAAAAACAGAATAAGGGACCAGAACCGAACGCGCGAAAAAGAACAGGGATCAAATGGGAAATTATTCCCAAACCCCCCTAGTACATGTTCCTCGGCGCCGAGGACATCCCCCAAGAGCAGGGGATTTCGTGACATTTCTAAATTGGTCATCTTGCATTTCTAATAAGTTGTTTAATAGTTGGCATACTGAATCATATACATAATAGACTGGTTTAGATCGATCCTAACGGATGATTCTCGAATTACTTCTTTTTCTATTTAATAGATTAATAAAATATTAACCCCTTAGGCTTAAGTTAAGAAGGAAAGGAAGAAGAGGGATTAAATCAATCTTAATTAAATTGTGGATTGGTGTTAAATCGTTGCTATTGCTATTTGTTATTTAACTTATTTAACCGCTACAAGATCCACAATTCCATGAGCTTGGGCTTACATTGCGACATAAAAACATCTCTTTCCATGTCTTGGATACAACCCATAGGGGTTTGCCCGTTCTTTGTACATAAACCCTTGTGAGGCTTTCGCGAAGTTTGAGTAGTTCTTCCGCTTCGTGATAAATTCTCCTGTTTGTGCCTCATAAAAGAACTAGCAGTGTTGATGGATCATTACCACGATGATATAACATAATAAAGGGTTCTTCTAACTCACATAATGAGGCGAGAAGAATAGCTAAAAATAGCTAAAAATAATAAGAAAAAAAAGATAGAATTGAACAACCGTGATGGCATTTTTGTGCATTGCATACGGCTTTACAATGGAATTCTCTTTTTTCTTTCATCGAAAAAAGAAAAAGAGAAAATATAGAGAGCGTCTATTAGACCCAGATCACTAAATAATCCAATTACCACCCTTCTTTTTTTTTCGGAAAAGTTCAAAAATACTATGATAGCTCCGTTGCTTTATATATTTATTTCGTCTGTGATTCAACAATCCCAAAGTTTCTTTTTTTTTGAAAAAAAGAAAAGAAAGAAAAAACAGTCTTTTTTTTTCGTACTCTTTTATTTTATAACATAAATATTGTTATAAATATTGTTAATAGCCTCTGGTGTGAAAAGAAAAAAAAGTTTGTGACGCTGAGATGGGCCCACGACAGTTAAGATAAAATTGGAAATGCCCCCTAAACGCACCGTTCCAAAAGGTCAAATGGTCGGAGGACCAAAATAAAAAAAAATTAAGTGAATACATTTAAAAAGATAAAAAATAGGAAAATAGGATTAGATTGAAAGGCCTTTAAAAGGTGGGAGGACCGAAATTGCAAATTTCCCACTTGTCGCGAAAACATGAGGGTCCTGGAATAGGTCGGGTCGGATCATGGGTCGGCCCAAAACGTCACCGTTTCAGGCGCTTACTCATTAAAACGGTCCAAGGAACAAATTGAAACAAAACTAAAATTTTATGGTAAAATTAAAAAATAGAAAAATGAGGTAGGACTAAATTGAAACGCTCTGCAAAAGCAGAAGGACCGAAAGCGCAAATAACCCATCAGTCCAAAAACACGCGGATCCTAGGGGCGGGTCGGGTCGGCGCACGGGTCGCGTCAAAACGACATCGTTTTGGGGCTATTGAAGCCAGCCCTAAAATGGCGTCGTTTTAGATGTCTATATAAGCCCCAACACAAAAAAAAAAAAACCTCAAAAGCTCTCTCAGTTTTTCTCTCTCGATCTCGAGTTGGCCATGGCTCAAACAAAGTGTAAATCATTGTGCTTGCCGGTCCACCGATAGCAGCGCGCGCCGTCCACGGTGGCCGGAGGTGCAAAAAAAACTCCTTTTTTTAACCCCATTTTCGAATAAAACCAAGAGCTAGGGTTTTAAACCCTATAAACCAGCCGATACTCGCCCCGAGGAACAGAAACCGAAAGGTTTCACCTTTCGCCGATGAGGCCTTCGCCAAAACCCTAAAGAGTTCCCCGGTTCCTCAAATCGGCAGAAAGGACCAACACGGCTACGGCGACGTATCTCTAGTAAGATCTTTGACTTTTTTGTTATTGTTTTTTTTATTCTCAAAATAAATTCGTAAAAAAACTGAAATAAAAAAAAATCACCTTTTTTGCTTTAAGTTCTCTTTTTTGATTAATCTTGTCTGTGTAAAAAATATTACATTATGGATCTGGCTTTTATAGCCATTTATACATATTATTTTTCTTTTTTGTCTCTGTCTTGCTACTGTTTCTGTGTTTTTTTTCGTCATTTTTGCAGGTCTGACGCTCGGTCAATGGAGGGGAGCAGGTGTTCTCTTTGCTTTTTTGGTGAAAGGGCGCGGCCAGCACTTCGGGGCAGAGCATCTTGGCGTGGTGAGGGCGTGGCGCACCTAGGGTTAGGGTTTCCTGTTCTGCTGAAAATGTTTAAGTATTTTGGGCCACTGGGCCTCTTTTCATTTGGGTTTGATGTATTTGGATTGTTTAATTATTTTTATTTTGTTTTGGTTTTTTTTTTTTTGGTTTCTATTTATGTCTGGCCCGGGCAAATTTGGGCCTTTACACTAAACATTTCTACACACGGCCTGAACACACGCCTATATCCTTAGCTCGTGTGTCTCTAATTCATGAATAGTGGGTTACACGATCTGCCACACGGCCGTGTGGTTCACATGGCCTGCCACACGGTCGTGTGGCATCGACAACCATGTTTTCTGGCGTCCGAAATTCATAGAAGGTTGGGTTTTCGGTACGCACCTGAAGTAGTTTCGAAGTAAGATCAAGGTAGAGTACTCATGAGACCTAAAACGAACATTCAATAACCAATCAAACGAATAAAATGACAAAAATACACAATTTAATACTCAACCACTTATGTCGAAACTTTGACGCGAACTTCCAACAAAACCAATGCTTACTGACAACTCGACGGAACTATCTTGAAATAGTGCGAGGAGGATTACTTCCCTCGGTATTCTCGTCTAAAGAAAAGAGATCAATGATCACTTAGCAGAGAATTCAAGTGAAACAAACATAGAAACCCCATTTCTACACATAAACGAAAAATCAATAGAAACTTCGCTGAACCACAATAATTCACGACAGAACTTACACAGAGATCTTCCAACGACACAATGAACAACTTAAACCCTAAATTAGCTCTGATAGCCACTTCACTAACGAAATAAAAAAAAGAAAGGAGAAACATGAAAGAAAAAGAAAGAGAAGAGAAATGGAGAAGGAAATGAATACGTTAACTTTTATTTTAACCACCCATTAGACTTCTAACATTTAGCAAAATATTTGTAACTGATAAACCATAATTTATACATATTTTAACCCCATGCTTGTCTTATTTTTGGATGAATTTTCATTATATTTGATGAATTCGATGCTCCTAATCCTTTAATTTCATGTTTTACACTCAGAAGAGCTTAGGGAGTCGAAAAGAACGAGAAACGGGCTAAAAAAAGGACAAAATGGGCCTACATCAGAAATCAACATGGCCTGGATCAACGTACACGGGCAGATCACACGGCCGTGTGTGACGAGCAGAATCGAGCATGGCCTAAGTTATCGAACACGGCTATGCGTGGCGAGCAGAAGCAAGCACAGTCTAAGGAATCCACCACGGGCGTATCAGACGGGCGTGTCCTTGCCAAATCCAAGACTAATTCTATTCGGAATAGGCTACTTGTGGGCCAAGAAAGACATTCCAAAGCCTATATAAACACCCTAGGGGGTGACCTAAAGAGACATGCAGAGAAGAAGGTAGGAAATACTCGAAGACAGCCATCGGGAGAAGCTCAGAAGAAGGATCTCCACCAAGACTGAAGATCTCCTATCAATTTCTCTTGAAGTTTTTTGGTTTTCTTATGTTTTGTTGTTTTTCCTATCCTACGATGTTTCCCTCTATTAGTATGAACTAAATCCGTTAGATACCTAAGGGGATGAAAGCTATGACAGATCTTATTATTATTTGATTTATAAGATAAATACTTATTCTTATTCTTAATTGTGAGTTCTTATTCTTGTTTTGATAATTCAGGTTATTAATCCAAGTCGAATGTGCTTATTCAGTGGAGCAAAAGTCCCTGTTTAAGAGTAGATTAAGACAATTAAGCGGAGTTGATTGCAACCCTAGAAATAGGGCGACGAAAATCTGTCGGATTAGAGTCAAATCTAATAAGGGAATCCATAGATCGAGTTAATGCGACAATAGGGGTTTTAATTAGAAAGAGATTTCAATTAATCAACCTAGAGTCAGTTGTTTTTAGTATATTAACATAAATCAGGGATTTCTACGGATTAAGTCAAGTGAATAAATCGTATGAATAAAAGAAATAAGTGAAGTCTAGGTGGATTCTTCCTTGGGTATTGCCTTTATCATATAAGTTGTCTAAAAGTATTTTCCTAATTTCATTCTCTGTCGTGCTCTTACTTAGTTTTAGTTTAAAAAGAAATCACTCCAATTCTTAGGCTAGATAATAGAAAGATAGTAATTACTAGTACTCTTGGTCCTTGTGGATACGATATTTCTGGTCTTACCATAACTATACTAATGTTCAATAGGTGTGCTTGCCTTTATTGTGATCGTAGTTAGTTAGAGACACATCAAGTTTTTGGCGTCGTTGCCAGGGACTAACATATTAGGAACACTAAATTTTTATTACTTTAGCCATTTTTTATTTTATTTACAATTTATTTTGTTTTTATTTTTTATTTACTAACTTTTCTTTTACTTTGCTTCTGGCAGGTAATTCTAGTTTATGACTAGAAGAAACCCGTTAGGACCTTTGCTTTACGAAAGTGATATAGAAGGCACCGCTCGCGGAAATCGTAGAGATATAAGGCGAAGTCTACAATACATAGAGGAAGAGCAAGAAGACAATACTAATACTACCAAGGAGATGGCTGATAATAATCCACTTCCTCCTGTGGTTGCCGAAAATCCTGCTCCTCGTACTATGTACGACTATGCTAAGCCTAATTTAACTGGGGTTGAATCGAGTATTGTTAGACCTGCTATTGCTGCAAATAATTTTGAACTGAAACCTAACACTATTCAAATGATTCAACAGTTTGTTCAGTTTGATGGTTTGCAGGACGAAGATCCAAATACTCATTTAGCAAATTTTCTAGAATTTTGTGATACTTTCAAAATAAATGGCTTTTCTGACGATGCTATTCGCCTTCGGTTATTTCCCTTCTCGTTGAGGAACAAAGCTAAATAGTGGTTGAACTCGTTATCACGAGGATCAATCACTACATGGGAACAAATGACCGAAAAAATTTTGCTTAAATATTTTCCGCCGGCTAAAACGGCTAAGTTGAGGAATGATATCTCTTCTTTTGTGCAGATGGATTTAGAAACACTTTACGATGCATGGGAGAGATGCAAGGATCTACTAAGAAGATGCCTTCACCATGGGTTACCATTATGGCTACATGTTCAAACCTTCTACAATGGTGTGAACCCCTCAACTAGGCAATTGATCGATGCAGCCGTCGGTGGAACCCTAAATAAAAAAACCCCTGAAGCGGCTTATGAGTTTATAGAGGAGATGTCACTGAATAACTATCAGTGGCAAGTTATGAGGACGAAGCCAACAAAAGCAGCCGGAGTTTTCAACCTCGACGCAGTGACAATGCTATCAAACCAGGTAGAGCTTCTAAGTAAAAAAATTGATGGTTTATGTGTTTCTACGCCTGTACATCCAGTGATGCAGTGCAACACAAATGGAGGAGGGACGAACGCAACAGAATATCCACCTTACAACCCGAGCACTGAGAATGAACAAGCTCACTATATGGGTAATAATTCTAGACCTCAAAATAACCCTTATAGTAACACTTACAATCCAGGTTGGAGGAACCACCCAAACTTCTCATGGGATGGTCAAGGAAATCAGAGACAACAACCCCCTCCAAGTTTCCAACAGCAACCCTACCCACAAGAGAAGAAGCCTAACCTTGAAGAGATGCTAACAAAATTCATCACGGTGTCAGAAACCTGTTTCCAAAACATCGAAACAGCACTCAAAAATCAGTAAGCATCAATTCAAGGGCTCGAGAACCAAATAGGTCATCTTGCCAAGTTGATCTCAGAACGACCACAAGGTAACTTGCCAAGCAAAACTGAAACTAACCCAAAAGAAAAACTTCATGCCATTACTGCTCAAGATAGTGAAGGGTTAGATGAACTAAAACCGAGGCAAAAAAAGGTGGTAGATAAAGGTAAGATTGAGGTAAGCCATAATAAACCAAAACTGGTAAGTACAGAGTACAAACCTCGTGTGCCATATCCCAATGCAACGAAGAAAGACCACACAAATGAACAATTTGGTAAATTCCTTAAACTTCTAAAGAAATTACATATTAACTTACCGTTTATTGAAGCTCTTTCGTAGATGCCCAATTCAGTAAAATTCTTAAAAGAGCTTTTGGCAAACAAACGGAAGCTAGACGATGTGTCGCATGTAGAGCTAAATGTAGTTTGCTTAGCAATTTTACAGAATAAACTACCCCGCAAATTAAAAGATCTAGGGAGTTTTACGATTCCTTACTTAATTGGTGGTTTATCTGTTAATAACGCTTTAGCTGATTTAGGGGCAAGTATCAATGTTATGTCTTATAAAATGTTTAAACAGCTAGGTCTTGAGAAACCCAAACAAACTAGGATGAGCATTCAATTGGCTGATAAAACCATTAGAATGCCTAGGGGTATAATTGAAGATGTGCTAGTCAAAATCGATAAATTCATATTCCCAGTAGACTTTGTTGTTTTAGACATGGATGAGGATAGTGACGTTCCTTTAATTTTAGGACGACCCTTTTTAGCAACTGCTAGGACCATTATTGATGTTGGTACAGGGGAATTAATACTTCGTGTAGGTGATGACATGATTAAACTCCAAGCACGTGATTCTGTAAGAATATCTAATAATCAAGATGATACAAGTCCTGATAATATAGGTGAACTTACTGTTCAATCTTCCTTGCAGAAAATTCCTCGGAAAAAAATGACAGAGCCATGGTCTAGCTCTCATATTGAGAACAGAACTGTTCATGAGGAACGAAGGATCCAGATCGAGGAACTAGATGAATGGCGAACATAGTTTAAGGAGAAATTGAAAGGACACGATGAACCAAAGCAGAGCCATGACGAGCCTAAGAATAAAACGAGTCAAATTAAGGTTGGAGACCGAGTTCTAATGGATAATGCAGATCCTCGTGTTGCAACTTCTGAACCTAATGGAACAACCCCTTTCACGGTACTTAATATTTTTCCATACGGTACAGTCGAGGTAACTCATTCCAAATTTGGCACTTTCAAGGTAAATATTACTCGTCTAAAACCTTATTTTAACAAAATTGATAGCAGAAATGAGGAGTTTCAACTCCTCAAACCACCATGATGATGCGAATGAAAGGTAAGTCTAGCTTAGGACTTTAAACAAGCGCTTCTCGGGAGGCAACCCGAGCACTAACCTCATTAAATTTCATATTTTCAATTTTTAGCACCTAACTAAAAACTAACCAAATTAATAGGCGCAGGTTTCCCTACCCACACGGCCTTGCACACGGGCGTGGCCGTGGCCATGTGGTGACCACGAGTAGGCACAAGGGCGTGGCGGAGACCGTGCGGAACAAGGACGAATTTTTTTCCTAAAACACGGGTGACGATAAAATGCCACAGCCATGCGATGCGGTCGTGGTCGAAACTGACTAAAGAACACGGGCTACGATAAAATGCCACGGCCGTGCAATACGGCCGTGGTCGATACTGAGTAAGTGACACGAGCGTGCGACATGCCCGTGCCCAGAAGTCTTGGTTGAAACTGAGTAAGCCACACGGGCGTGCGACACGCCCGTGCCTTTAGGCCGTGGTCGATACTGATTAACTAACACGGGCGTGTGATCCTCTACACAGGCGTGGGAGAAACGAAAGCAGCATCACACGGCCGTGCGATTCGGCCGTGTGACCTAACACGCCCAGGGAACACGGGCGTGGGTCTCGATCATATGTCCCAATTTCTATTTAAACCCCCTTCTTCTGTTCACTTTCTTTCCCAAATCTCTTTCCCCCAAACCCTAGCCACCGTACCCCTTTCTTCCCTCCTCTACTTTCTTCCCTCCTCCCTTCTTCCCCAGCCCGAAAACCCCCCTTTTTCCCTTTTCTTTTCCCGTTGTCTTACTTCCTTCTTTGTCCTATCCCCCTTCTCCCTTATTCATTCTTTACACCGCCACCACACCAACCACTATCCTTTCCACCGTTGATCACTCTTTTTCCACTCATATCCATTTTTCCATTATTTATTTTCATTTATATTTATATTTATTTTCTTTATTATTTAGTTCCTATTCTTCATGCCATTTAGATTTAGCTTAGGATACCATAAGTTCATGACGGCTGCTTCATTGATTCGATCTCAAAAGGTTTGAGGTGCTGCCGGAGTATCCTCCCCCACGTTCACATCGGCCCAATTTCATTAGGTTTCTTTTCATTGACTCCATCCAAAACTCAGGAAGTTTCACTTCTCTCCCTATCTTATGATTTTCTTACTATATTACTATTATCTATCTTTGTACATTGAGGACAATGTACATCTTAAGTGTGGGGAGGTTTATTATATCATTATCAGAAAATCTCTGAATCATGTCTTGTTCTTAAGTAATGTTCTCATATTACTATTAGAATGAAACTTCTATTAACTTATGATTTTTATTAATATGTTTTGGATTAAGTCATAGGTAATTGTGCATTGATGGTTTAAACTTTAAGACATTAGAGAATCAAGCATGATAAGTCTATTTTCAGAATTAAAAATTTATTAGGTTGTTTCCCTAAATTTTAATATTACTTTGAAGTTTGAAATTTGCAAGGTTGACATCAAAAACCATAATTTTTGTGAGATTTTGAGCCTTTTAGAGCATACATTTATTTCCTTGCTCACTTCTTTGGTTATGAGTGTGTCAATAATGATTTGTTATTCTAGAACTTGCTTCGATTATACATGTCAAGACCACACATTTGATTTGATATACTGAGATGATAAAGGCACCTAGGTTTTAACTCACTTACCCCAAAAAGCCTACCTTCATAATTAACCCCTAGTGAACCCCTTTGATCCTAATAAACCGTTTATTGATTTACCCTTATTATTAACCTAAGACCCATTCTTTTTGATTCATTAAGAATTTTTCATACTCTTTTAACTCCTTTTTGTCGAGATTTGATTTGAGCAGTTGCCTAACTTTGTTCTCTATTAGCATTAAATTCTTCCTTATTGTACTTGTTCTTATTCTTAAAAAAAAATAAAATTTGAAAGTATATTCATTATTAGTTCTATGTTATTTGAGCGTAAACGTTTAATTTCACATTTTGAGAAGAAGCTCGTGTTATTTTTCAATTGTAATTATTCAGTATTAGTCTATTTTTCTAGATAGGTAAATTGTCAATTCGATCTCGATTTTAACCCTCTAATTCAGCCTTCATCCACACCTTTGACCCAAGCCCCGTTACAACCCTTTTTAAGACCTTTTGATTTGTGTATCATCTCATTTTATAGTGGTGGAGATTTGATTTTCATGCAAGCCTATGGGATTAACTTTTCATGTTTGACTTCTGAGTGCTTAATTTGAACCTTAAACACTTTGAGTGATTTGAGTGAATCCTTAGTGAGGATGTCAATTCTTGTCGATTTTGAATTAAAGGTGATTATTTAGGTAAAGGGAAACACCTATGTTTTTTGTGCTATAAAAATTTGGGGCTTAAATTGTTTGAATCTTTAGGACTCTTTTAGTTAAATTATCAATGTATGAATTACCTGTGAATTATGATGAGACATTATTGATGAAAATTATGAATTGAGAAAGTTAATTTTAATTGTGAGTTGAGGATTTTGCTTGAGGACAAGCAAATGCTTAAGTGTGGGGATATTTGATAAACCATAATTTATACATATTTTAACCCCATGCTTGGCTTATTTTTGGATGAATTTTTATTAGATTTGATGAATTCGATGCTCCTAATCCTTTAATTTCATGTTTTACACTCAGGAGAGCTTAGGGAGTCGAAAAGAATGAGAAACGGGCCAAAAAATGGACAAAATGGGCCTACATCAGAAATCAACATGGCCTGGATCAACGTACACGGGAAGATCACATGACCGTGTGTGACGAGCAGAATCGAGCACGGCCTAAGTTATCGAACACGACCGTGCGTAGCGAGCAGAAGCGAGCACGGTCTAAGGAATCCACTACGGGCGTATCACACGGGCGTGTCCCTGCCGAATCCAAGACTAATTCTATTCGGAATAGGATACTTGTGGGCCAAGAAAGACATTCCGAAGCCTATATAAACACCCTAGGGGTGACCTAAAGAGACATGCAGAGAAGAAGGCAGGAAATACTCGAAGACAGCCATCGGGAGAAGCTCAGAAGAAGGATCTCCACCAAGACTGAAGATCTCCTATCAATTTCTCTTGAAGTTTTTGGGTTTTCTTATGTTTTGTTGTTTTTCCTATTCTATGATGTTTCCCTCTATTAGTATGAACTAAATCCCTTAGATACCTAAGGGGATGAAACCTATGACAGATCTTATTATTATTTGATTTATAAGATAAATACTTGTTCTTATTCTTAATTGTGAGTTCTTATTCTTGTTTTGATAATTCAGGTTATTAATCCAAGTCGAATGTGCTTATTCAGTGGAGCAAAAGTCCCTGTTTAAGAGTAGATCAACACAATTAAGCGGAGTTGATTGCAACCCTAGAAATAGGGCGACGAAAATCTGCCGGATTAGAGTCAAATCTAATAAGGGAATCCATAGATCGAGTTAATGCGACAATAGGGGTTTTAATTAGAAAGAGATTTCAATTAATCAACCTAGAGTCAGTTGTTTTTAGTCTTAAAAGATATATTACATAAATCAGGGATTTCTACGGATTAAGTTAAGTGAATAAATCGTATGAATCAAAAGTAATAAGTGAAGTCTAGGTGGATTCTTCCTTGGGTATTGCCTTTATCATATAAGTTGTCTAAAAGTATTTTCCTAATTTCATTCTTTTTCGTGCTCTTACTTAGTTTTAGTGTAAAAAGAAATCACTCCAATTCTTAGGCTAGATAATAGAAAGATAGTAATTACTAGTACTCTTGGTCCTTGTGGATATGATATTTCCGGTCTTACCATAACTATACTACTGTTCGATAGGTGTGCTTGCCTTTATTGTGATCGTAGTTAGTTAGAGACACATCAGTAACGCATACGTCAAGACTTGAACACAAGACCAAAGAAATTACAGAAGCTTAACCATTGAACTAACAAACTCATTCTTAACATAGATTCGCATAAACTTAAGTCAGCGGCTCAAGATTAGAGGTTAATCTAAAATAAAGTAGCAAAACTTCCTAAAAACACTTCTTAAACCCCTAACCTCAAACACATATACAAAGCACATAACCACAAATACAAAGACTTAATTATGACAAAATTCAACGGTCAGACATTCAAATTTTTGGAGTATTACAGATCAATTTTTAATTTTAATATCTATTTAACTTTAATGACTAAACTATCAATTTTCGTATTACTTTTTATTATTATTATTTTGAGCAATGAAGCTTATTCAAAATTTCAGCATGCTTAATTCAGTAGATGTTATTAATTAGGAAATGATTTAAAAATTATCTTTTAAGAACTTAATCTATAAACTATATATAAATGGAAGTTCTAAAAACATTCTCTGTTGATACGTGCCATTCCTCATATTTCAATTTTGATTCTTTTATTAATTTCTAACATAAATTAGACTTTTATAATATTATTAGTTAATCCAAATAATTAATATAATTAATTATTTAGATTAAAACAATGATGTAAATTCTTATAAAAAAATACTATTTTAACAAAAAAGTTATATTTCGGCATTATGAGTTGAAACAAAATACTTACTAAAATCATTAAGGATATTAATTATTTAGACTAATTAATTATATTATAACAATAGTGGGAGAAATTTAGATAAAGGGTTAAATCACTATTTTAGGCTTAAACTTGACAACTATTCCTACATTGGGGCCTAAATTTTTTTATCCAAGTTAGGCTCTAAACTTGACAATTGTTCCCACATTGGGGCGAACTTTTCTTTTGTCCAAATTAATCATTGAACTTGACAATAAACTAAGAAATTATTTATCCACACAAAATAATTGAAATGATAGCATTTTAAAAATGAATCAAATGGAAACAACTTTAAAATTATCATTAAGTCCAAACAAAATATGGTGTCTACAGTCTTCAATTTCTATTAATTATATAGTGTACCTACATGAGTCTGACCATGTCGACATAGTTTTCACAAGATATGCAAAGTAGCAAATCTAAATTATGGTACGATGTTATGCATGATGAGACGAAATCCATGTTGGATAATCAAGTTTGGGATCTTGTTGAGTCGCCTCAAGAAAAAAAAACCAATTATTGGTTGAAAGTAGATTTTTAAGACAAAAAAGGATTAGTCACTACACCAAAACAGACTTTTAGCGGCGTTTTTAGTGGCGTTTCAAAGAAAAACGCCGCAAATATTATCCATTAGCGGCGTTTGAAAAAACGCCGCCAAAAAAGAAATAGCAATAGCGGCGTTTATTTATCAAACGCCGCTAAAATGAGCAATAGCGGCGTTTATTTACAAAACGCCGCTAAAGGTGTGAGCATTAGCGTCGCTTTTGGGAAAACGCCGCTAAAGGTGCAGGCATTAGCGGCGCTTTTGGGAAAACGCCGCTAAAGTTCTGGCATTAGCGCGCTTTTGGAAAAACGCCGCTAAAGTCTGGCATTAGCGGCGCTTTTTGGAAAAAAACGCCGCTAAAGGTCTGGGCATTAGCGGCGCTTTTGGGAAAACGCCGCAAAAGGTCTGGGCCTTAGCGGCGCTTTTGGGAAAACGCCGCTAAAGGTTTGGGCATTAGCGGCGCTTTTGGGAAAACGCCGCTAAAGGTCTGGGCGTTAGCGGCGCTTTTGGAAAAACGCCGCTAAAAGTCTGGGCGTTAGCGGCGCTTTTGGAAAAACGCCGCTAAAAGTCTGGGCGTTAGCGGGGTTTTTAGGGAAACGCCGCAAATAATTTTAAAGTTTTTTTTGGATATATATGACTGATTGTTTTTAAATTTATATATTAAATAATTTCTTATATAATTGTAAAAGAGATAACATTAATTTTAATACATTAAAATTATGATTCTAGTTTAAATTATTTAAGAAAAAAATATTTGTTAAAAATATTTGTGGTTTAAGGTTTAAGGGGGACGTGTTAGGGTTTCATGGGTTAAAAGTTAGGGTTAATGGGTTTAAATGTAAATGGTTAAGGGTTTAGGGTTAATATGTTAAGGGTTAGGGGTTTGGGATTAGGGTTTTATAGTTTATGATTTAGGGTTTATGGGATAGAGATAGGAGGATTTAGGTTAAATTAGTGTATTTTAATTTATATATTAAATAATTTCATATATAATCGTAAAATAGATAGTATTAATTTTAAAATATTTCTCATGATAATTTGGGGTTTATGGTTTAATTTAGGGCATATAATTTATGGATTAATCTTTATAGTTTAGGGTCTAGAGTTTATGTTTTAGGGTTTGAGGTTTAAGATTTAAAATTAAGGGTTAGGGTAGGGTTTAGGCTGGGTTTATAGTTTAGTTTTTATTATTTTAGAGTTATAGGGTTTTGGATTTAGTGCTTAAACCATATCGAATAAAACTATTTATTTTTTTTATTGTAACTTCATATTGCTATAGTAAATGTATAACTAATTTGTATACCCATATGACATACAGGCTAATAGTGTTTGTCAATTGTAATTATTTAAAAAAAAAAGAAAATAAATTTAATCTTAACTTAAAAGATCAATAATACATATTAGCGTAGTATAAAAAAATATATTTTATTCTTTGAAAATAGTAAATTAAAATGATTATAATAAATAGAGATGTCAAATGTTAAAATAAATAGAAGAAATTTGTGCTAATGAACAAATTAATTTATGTAAAATAATTATAATTAACTGTAACAGAAAGAATTTTATTATGAAAATAATAACAATAAGATTAATTTTAAAAAAAGTCCTTATAATTGTAATAATTTAAAAGTTATTTTATTCAAAAAAATTTAAAACGTATATTCTTTTTTCAAAATCATTGAAAAGATTTAATATTATTTTAATACCAATTCAATTTCAATTTAAAAAATTACCAAAGAAAAGATTTAGTGGCGGTAGATATAAAAACGCCGCAAATAAGGGGTAATAGTGGCGTTTTGTTTCAAAACGCCGCAAAAATAAATTAAATTCAATTGAAACGGCGCCGTTTTTATTTCTCCTCTGCTTTTCCTCTAGGTCTTCTCCATTTCGTCGCAACAGAGTTCTCTTCCCCTAAATTTACTCAAGGTCTCAGCTCTTTTTTACCCTAAATTTTTCTTCTTCTTTTTTTAAATTATACTTTTAGATTTGCATACATTTCCTCTTTTTATAGATCTATCATATCATTTCTTTGTTTATAAGTTCGGTTGGCAGTAGGACTGAAGAAAAAAAGCGAAATGTTTAAAAGTTTTCTTCTTCTTCTTTTTTGGCATTAGGCACTTGTATCGAATGATAATCCAGTTGCAAGGTGCGTATAATGTTTTCTTAATTCTGTTAAAATGGAACTGGCAATTTTTCCCCATTTGTACCAAAACGACGACGTCTTAATTGCAATTTAAAAATGGCAAAAATTTAGCGGCGTTTTTTGGAAAAACGCCGCTAAAGGCTAGCTTATAGCGGCGTTTGTGAGTAAAGCGCCGCTAAATGTGATTTGTAGCGGCGTTTTTAGTTAAAAACGCCACAAAATATTTTTTATTTCCAAACAAAAACGACGTCGTTTTGATTACAATGTAAAAATGGGATAAAATTAGCGGCGGTTTTATTAAAAACACCGCGAAAGGCTGACTTATAGTGGCGTTTGTTATAAAAAACGCCGCTAAAGGTGATATCACAAACTATTTTTTATTTCAAAGCAAAAACTAAGGGTGGCATTTATTCAATCTAATTCAAAACAAAAAAAAGCCCTGTTTTGATCATTGTATAATAATTCAATTTTAATTTACGTTTAGTGTTTAAATTTTTTGCCTTACTGTTAAGCTTTAGCATTTAGGGTATAAGGTTATTAAAATATTGAAAGAAATATTATATAATATTAAAAACTTATCTAAATAAATTAGGGTTTAAGGTTATAATTAAGGGTGCTTTAGTCGTTTGTATGGGCTGACTAGGGTTTCGAGTTCAGTATTTCAAGATTTAAGAATTAGGGTTTAAGATTTATGATTTAAAGTTTAGGCCGGGTTTAGGGTTTAGGGTTATAAGTTAGGGTTTTTTTTTAAAAAGCCATATATGGCTTGGTTTATGGGTTTGTTGTGGGTGTATGGTTTAAGGTTCACGGGTTTAGGGTTTATTGAACGAAGATAGGATATCAAATTATATATTAAATAATATTATTTAAAATACTTTTAAAGTTTTTTTGGGTATATAACTTATTATTTTTTAAATTATATATTAAATAATTTATTATATAATGGTAAAAAAGAGATAATTTTAATTTGAATATATTAAAATTATCGTATATGTTTAAATTTTTTATATATTAAATTATCAGTAGGTAAACTTCATGTATAATAAAATTTAAAAATCTATAAAAAGTGAAGTATTGTAAGAAAATATTATAATTAAAATCTGAAAAAACTAATTTTAAGTTAAAGTTTTAGTGGCGCTTTATAAAAAAACGCGCTATAAGTAAGCAATAGTGGCGCTTTATAAAAACGCATAAAAGTTTAAGAATTTTTAGCAAAACGACGCCGTTTATTTGTGTTTGTTTTTGGTTAGTTTTTTTCACGAAATGCCTAAGTCTTCACCTATTTTCCCAATCCCTAATTTCCCAAAAAAATCAGAATCTCTAATCGAATCCCATCTCCTTCTTCGTGTTCGCCTCGATTTTTTAGCAAAACGGCGCCCTCGATTGTCCATTCTGCCATCGCGTTCGCCTCCATCTGCCTCGTCGCGAGTCGCCGTCTCCATCGACCGACGGGTAAGTCTTTTATATAGTTAGTTTTGAGACTAAACAACCTCTTTCATATTGTTTGCATTTGACGCCGATACTTTTCATATTCATTCTTCAAGAAGCCTGAATGTTTTTAATTTCTAACATTACTGTATTCCTGCACTTTAAATTAGTTGCTCCTTCTCTACTGTTTGTCCATGCGTAGAACTACCTTTGAGGTTGGGTAACAGAATAAGAACACAATTAGACTGTGATAAAGATTAAAATTACTTTTATTTTTTTAAAATAAAAACTAAAAAGAATCTATAACTTTAACTAAAGCCGATTAAATTCTCGTCCTTCGAGATTGTTACAAAGATATTCGATGAATCTCTTTATTTTCACTGTCAAAATCACTTTTGATAATGACTGCAACAAGTTATGGAGTTGTCTTTACTGAAGTATATACTATAGTTTTTCTTCTCTTTTCTTTTATTTTGTATTAATTATTTACCCAGTAAACCTGAAGGTGGGTTTTTATAATTTTATATTTTTTAAATAAGTTATAGTATTTTGATTAAAATCATAATATTTGATTAAAACAATGTACCTAGTTTCAAGAATGTGTTTCTACATCCATTTTACCATAGACATGCACTTTGCTAGCTAGCCATTGGTACCCCATTATCAAACAAACCATGATCATATGAATTTTAACCCTTTTTTGTGTCAACTCAAAAGTAGATCCCTTCAAATTGTCTCAGAAGTTCTCTATATATCTTAAAAGTTTTTTTTATCGAATCGATTCCTTGACAAAGAAATGAACAAGATGAATAAGCAGTATTGAGAGCAATCGTTTCACCTCTACATTTTCACCCACCAAGAATGTAAGTTAATTCACTTGTACTTTTGCTATTTATACCATTTTATTTTATTATTTTCGATTATGAAAATATTTCTATCTCCTTTTATATAAAATCAATAAAAACTGAATTATATTGAAATTTAATTATGTGTTTGATTAATGTTTCTTAATGACAAGAATCTAACCATTATTGTTTTATAAAATGATGTTTGTAGATAAGAAGATATTTGGGGCTGTTTGATTCTGGTATTTGATCTCAAGAAGTTGGCAGCACCATTTCTGACATTTCTAGGGGTTGTCTTCATTTGGGATTTTTTGTGTTCTCTAAACATTTCTTAGAGGTATGTATATGCTGTTTAAGCGATTTGATTGGTTTAAATTTTCGTTTTACAGTAGTTGATAAAGTTAATCAATTCATAACATGTGCCAATGTTAAGCAAACAAAAGAAATCAGATATGAAGCTTAAGCTATTTGCTTGAGTGAAAGCCAAAAAAAATGAAGAAGAAAATGTGTATTTTCATTAACTTCAAATTGAGGCATAATGCCATTACATATAATAGGGTGATAAAAAACAAACAAATTTCACCTAAACATCTACCTACTACCACTACTTACATTGAAACTAAACTAAACTTGCACACTTGGTAAAGTTGATTTATCAGCTCAAATGTCAACAAAAAATACATCAAGTACATTAACAACTTGGTTCTAATTTAACTAAGTTAAAGGTATGGTAGTAATATTCTATTATCAGTATAATATTAATATTGGTCAGTATATTAATATGTTTTATTATAAAAAATAGATTTGTTTTAAAAGAAGTAATTTAAAAACTGTTTAAATTTAAAAACTTATAAATATTTTGTTATCAATATAATAATATAGATCATTATTTAAATATGTTTTAAAATAGAAAATAAATTCTTTTTTTAAAAGAAGTAAGTTAAAAACTTGTTAAATTTAACATCACAAAGCAAATTTCAATTATAACAAAACATATAATAACATTTTTTAAAATTATTTATATATCCCTTTTTTGCTGGAAATTGATCAATTTAAATGCTGTAAAATGAAGTTTTAAACTATGGTATTCTGCTTTTTTTGATTTACTTCATTTTGCTAAGAATGTTGCGATTTGAAGCCTATAGTCGTGTGAAAGTTGTAATTGAATTTTTGAAGCCTAGGATGTGTGGTGTGTTGGAACTAAGAATGATGATGAATTACAAAGACGAACATCACTTCAAGTAACTAAATAAACTTAAATTGAACAATTTGCATCAACTTCAAAGATATTCGCATGGTTCTCTGCTTCTTATCTGCTTCTTGTATATATTCATATGTATGTGTTAATTCATATGTTGTTTGTATTTCAGTTACTTCTTCCTACTGCTGCTGCAACTGTTGGATTTAATCAGTTACTGCTTCCTGCTCCTTCTGCAACTTCTGGTTCAACTGAAGAGTTACATTTAATCTTCGATTTAATATCTGGTAGTGCTATTGATAAAGTTTTTATATTTGGTTCACATGAATTAATTATATTATGTGTTAATCGTTTATTTGGTGCTAATCTGGAAATGAAATGGCCATAATTATTTTGCAGATTGTTCTACCCTACTTTCATCTACAGATTGTTCGAACTTAGTTTCTTCTGCAGATTGTTCTCCGTTAGTTTGTTGGTAAGTTTTCACTGTTTACATATAGTTGTCCTCATTTTTTTATATCATTAGTATGAGTATAGTTCCAAATTGCTATTTGTTATCATGCTTGGTTGGTATATATCTTTGTTTATTATCTTCTTTGTCCAAAAAAAAAAAAAAAGGATTCAAAGTATATAGGCTGGAAACCTGATGGGTTACCTTATATTTCACTGTAAGATATAACGGATCCTCCCCAGGTGTAACAATGCCACGTATGATGAATCATAAAGTATTTCTGTCTAAATTGTTGTTTAATATTGCTGTTTATTATTAATAGTGTTTGAACAACCTCCAAATTGCTATCTAATCATTGCGCTTAGATTTTTTACAAGCTCCCGTGTATTATTTTTTAAAATTAAAGGTATGGAACGATATAAAGATTAACATAAACATAATATAAAATTCAATTGTTAAAATATGTTTTAAATTTGTTATATTTTAAATTTAATTCTTGTAAATTTTTTTTTGTTGTTAAATTTAAAAATGTAAAAATTACGTTTCTGATTAACTTTAATTTAACAAATAATAATAATAATAATAATAATAATAATGATGATGATGATGATGAGACCTAAATTTTAAAAATTGTAAAATAAAATGGTTAAAATCTTGCATATAAGATGATATAAAATGATATAAAATGGTAGTAATATTCTGTTATTAGTATAATATTAATATTGATTAGTATGTTAATATGTTTTATTATAAAAAATAAATTTTTTTTTTTAAAAAGAAGTAATTTAAAAACTGTTTAAATTTAAAAACTTATAAATATTTTGTTATCAATATAATAATATAGATCATTATTTAAATATGTTTTAAAATAGAAAATAAATTCTTTTTTTAAAAGAAGTAAGTTAAAAACTTGTTAAATTTAACATCACAGCAAATTTCAATTATAACAAAACATATAATAACATTTTGAAAAAAAAAACATATAATAACATTTTAAAAAAAAAACATATAATAACATTTTAAAAAACATATAATAAAATTTTAAAAAACATATAATAACATATAATAATATTTAAAAAAACTACAATATAATGCATGCCATATATGTTCACACCTCAACTGATTCTCGATTTGAAATTTTAATTTAACTTACATAATACGTAATACTTAACTAACATAAAATTATTTAACTTACATAATAAATAACTTACATAACTCACATACCTTTCATCAAATTATCTAACTTACATAATACATAACTTACATAAATTACATAACTTTCATCAAATTATCTAACTTACATAATACATAACTTACATAATACTTGTATAGATAAAAATAAAAAGATTCAAAGTATATAGGCTGGAAACCTGACGAGTTGCCTTATATCTCACTGGAAGATATAACGGATCCTCTCCAGGTGTAACAATGCCACGTATGAAGAATCTTAAAGAATACATAACTTACTTAATACTTGTATAGATAAAAATAAAAAGATTCAAAGTATATAGGCTGGAAACCTGACGGGTTGCCGTGTAAATTATTGTCAACTTTAGACTTCAACAACAACGAAATGGATAGGAGTTGGATGAAATTGTCAAGGGTAAGCAATGGCTATCGAAATGGAGTAGAAACTTTTTTGAATTTCGCATTTCAAAATGCAAGCCAAGAGAATATGATTCTTTGCCCGTGTAAGAAGTGTTGTAATATTAACTGGCATTATCGTGAAGTGGTCTACGAACATCTAGTTGTTGATGGCTTTGTCCGGGGGTACAAAATATGGTTTTTTCATGGAGAGTGTACATCTAGTGGAGCATCTTCATCGATGAATCTGGGGTATCCTCATAGTGCTTTCAATCAGAATGTTAGAGACGATAACATAGAAAACATGTTGTTGGATGCTTTTAATATGCGCAGTGATGGTTGCGGGTCATTTCCACCTGACTTGGGTGCAACCGATGATCATAATTTTGGTGGAAATACTTTCACCGAAGGGGGAAGAAGTGTGCCGGATGAACAGCCAAATGAAGAAGCGGCGAGGTTCTACACGTTACTTGGTGAAATGAATGAAGAACTGTATGAGGGATCAAAATTTTCCAAACTGTCATTCTGTATTCGGCTTTTTCACTTGAAATGTTTGGGGGGGTGGACCGGAAACTCGTTGACAATGCTGTTAGAGTTTCTGCAAAAAATGTTCCCGTTTGCAAAAATCCCTCAATCTTCCAAAGACATGAAGAAATTGATAAAGGATTTGGGCCTTGGCTACAACAAAATTCACAGTTGCCCAAATGACTGCATGTTGTATTGGGGCGACCGGATAAACCAACAATGCTGTCATGTATGCGACCAATCCCGTTGGATTAATAGAAATACAGAGGACGGTAACGAGGATGAACACGATACACAGTCAAGGAAGCAGCCAATTAAGATTTTGCGGTATTTTCCGCTAATACCAAGGCTTCAACGGCTTTTCATGTCGTCGAAGACAGCCGAATCAATGACGTGGCACCGTGATGGACGAACAGATGATGGGTTGTTAAGGCATCCTGTAGATTCTTTAGCTTGGAAATCTTTTGACTCCAAATTTCCAAGCTTTGCAAGCGATCCTCGGAGTGTGAGGCTTGGGCTAGCATCCGATGGATTTAACCCTTACAAACTCATGAGCACAATGTACAGTACTTGGCCTGTGGTGCTTGTTCCCTACAATTTGCCTCCATGGGTTTGCATGAAACAATCTTCTTTTATCTTGTCTATGATTATACCTGGAGAGAAAGGGCCGGGGAATGATATTGACGTCTATTTGCAGCCACTTGTTGACGAGTTAAAACAACTATGGGCTGGTGTTCAGACATACGATGCAATGAGAAAAGAGAACTTTAATTTACGTGCGGCTTTAATGTGGACTATTAACGACTTCCCGGCATATGCTAATTTATCTGGTTGGAGTACTGGGGGCGTTATGCTTGTCCGTGTTGTGCTGCGCAGACATGTTCGCAATGGTTATATAATGGGAGGAAGTTCTCTTACATGGGGCATCGTCGGTGGTTACCGGAAAATCATACATTTAGATATCAGAGTGCTCAGTTTGATGGTACTGAAGAGTTCAGACCAGCTCCTTCGCAGACCGGTGGATCCGAAATATTCTTAATGTTGAAAGATATGAATTTCATGTATGGGAAGATGAATCAACCGGCCAACCCGCAAAGAAATAGAAGATCTAGGGATGAATCGATGATGAATCGATGAAGAGGATGATCCTAATGAGGCGGACTTGTGGAAAAAAGAAGTATTTTTTCGAGTTGCCTTATTGGAAGCATCAGATTTTACGCCATAATCTTGATGTCATGCACATAGAGAAAAATGTCTGCGAGAACATCATTGGGACTATTTTGAATGTCGATGGAAAATCGAAAGATAATCTTCAGAGTCGACTTGATTTAGTCCACATGGGAATTCGGCGTGAGCTTCATCCCCGAGAACTTCCGAATATGAAATATCGGTTTTGCTTTGCTATTTTTTCAATGTCGAAGACGGAGAAAGAAGTGTTCTGTACGGTGTTGAAGGATATAAAGGTCCCGGATGCGTATGCATCAAATATATCGCGATGTGTGAGTCTTAAGGATCGAAGACTATATGGCTTAAAATCGCATGACTATCACATCTTGATGCAAGACTTACTGCCAGTTGCTATGCGGTGTTGTATGTCGAAAAAGGTGACGGCTCCTGTAATTGAACTGTCAAATATAATGAAAGGCATTTGTGGTAAAGTTTTGAATGTTCAAGAACTTGAGAGACTACAAGATCGAGCCGCATTGACTTTATGCAATCTGGAGAAGATCTTCCCGCCTTCCTTCTTCACTATTATGGTGCACTTGTTAATTCATCTCCCGCGTGAAGCACTTCTTGGTGGACCCGTTTTCTATCGATGGATGTATCCCATTGAAAGGTGTTACTTTACTTGCAAAATATTCCTTCATTCAACTCAATGCCTTTAGTTGCAACTTATGATAATGTTGTATACCGTGTTTAGGTTCCTTTCCAAATTGAAGTCATACTCGCAAATAAACGCGTTATCCTAAGGATCAATTGCCGAGGGCTACTTGGCGAGAGGAATGTATGACTTTCTGCTCGAGGTATTTGGAAGATGTTGAAACAAGAATGAACAGACCAAAGTAGAAATGCTGGGCTCACGGATCATAATTTGGTGAAACTTATTTATTTCAAAGTTTCGAGAACCGATCGGCAAAGTCGAAATTGCGCAATTAGACGATAGATCGTGGGTCCAAGCACATCGATACATTCTTTTTCATCATGATTCAATGGAACCATTTCGGAAGTAAGTTCTAGAATTTGATAAAAACTCATCAATTATAATTTGTTTGTCTTCTAACAAAGTAAAACTTTTTTAACCGTAGTGAGTACAAACAAATATTGAGAGCTCGTTCACGATCCCGACGATTAAATCGACGAGAAATTAATAAGTTGTTCGCAGAATCTTTCCATGAATGGTTAAGCCAAATGGTATGCAATTTAAGTTTTCATTGACAAGTCATAATGTTTTCTCATAACATTCGTAATTACTCAATTTACTTTCGACTCAATAGGTTTGGAGTCGGAATGAAGTAAATGACGACGTTAAATGGCTTTCACAAGGTCCAAACAGAACAGTTAAAAGATATAGTGGCTTCCTCGTCAACGGATACAGATTTCATACAAGGTATCGCGAGAGATTGAGGAGAACCCAAAATAGCGGAATTGTTGTTAATTCTTCAATTACAAGTTATGCTAGTGCTAGGGACAAGATGTCGCAGTCGAGGGAATGCGGAGTATTACGGACTTATTACTGACATCATTGAGTTGGATTATTACGGCAAATGCAAAGTTGTCTTATTTCGAGGTGATTGGGCTGATGTGAATACGGCTCGCGGAATTAAAAACGATCAATATGGCTTTACAATGGTGAATTTCTCTCGATTGATTCACACCGGAGAACAACTGATGGACGAGCCGTATGTGTTTTCTTCTCAAGTTAAACAAGTTTTTTACTCCGAAGATCCAACTGATGAGGGTTGGTACATTGTACTTCGAAACACCCCTAGAGACTTGTTCGACATTGGCAGTAGAAGTAGAGATGACATAGTCGAAAGATCAGAAACTTTGCCTTTTCCAGAACAAGACTTAACCGAAAATATCCCTAGTACTAGTCAACAATTTCAATGGGTTCAAATCGGGATGTGGACGAAGATATTTACGAAATATGATGTAGTAAGATTTAACGATTTATTATTTATATGTAATATTATAATTTTCATGTTGGTCATGTTATATAATTTAACTATTTTAAATGTCCTATTATTGTTGTTATTTTTCATTAAAATTTGAACTATTTTATGTGTATTGCAGAAAAAATGCCTAGAAGACGATTACGAGGTTTAAATATTAGAAATTATACTCCAAATCCGTAAGACGTAAATAGTGGACAGGATACAGTTGTTGGATCTTCTAGTCTGCGGACATAGATGACGAGCATGGAGAATTCCAAAGTAATGTTAAGTTTATTTTACATGCATGTTGAATTTTATTATTGATTCATTTTTCAATTTTAATATAATAATATATCATTTTTCAGTTGAGGGTGGTGGGGCGCGTAGAGCTCGGGGGACGACGTTACTTACAGATTTATATGACTTAGAGCCTACCCAGCGTGTTGAAGTAAGGAGAAACAATCATGGCCAGCCTATCGGATCTGAAGCTCGATTGTTGGCAGGCTATTTGGGCATTATAGCACGAAATTCGAATATGTTGCCCATTAACTACGAATCATGGCATCACATGCCCGATGCCAACAAAAATCGAGCTCTCGATAATATTAAGGTAATAAAATGTGAATGTAATTTATAATACTTTAATTTAACCTTCATTTATATTAACTTTTTAAAAAAATCAGTGGTAGATTTGCTTTAGAGGTCTCCGATGACTATGTTAAGAAGACGTTGGGTAAAAATGGAGAGACAATAAAAGCACCCTAAAAAAACAATATTTTAAGAAAGACATAAGCCTCGACGAAAAATCTGCAAATGTCCCACGAAATGTTGAGGTACCAATGGGAAGATCAAGTTAGATTCGGAATTTAAAGAAAGGAGAGGTATTACGTACTTTCAAAGTCTTAGAAATTTTTCGGTTTATCGTATTTACTATATAAATAATTCAAATCCCATTATGTAGGACCGTGAGCGAGTTGGAACAAGCGTGACAGAAAACAATTTCACGCACACCGGCAGTTCCGAAGTTTTGCTCGTGTAGTCAAGTTTGAGTATTATAATTTATTACTTCTTTCAAATATTAATGATTTATACTATTAAATTATAATTTTTCTGCTATAATGTAGTAAGTTTCGTCAGGTCATACAGTTGGACGCCTTCAACTTTTTGACATTACGCATAGGAAGAAGGATGGATCTCCGATGACATCCAAGGCTGCAGAAATTTTGGTATATTTATTTAATAAAATTTGATTTTTTATAAATATTTATAATGTTTAATTATAATGGTTTAATTCATCGTTTGTAGTTTTAAATTTCTAATTTTAAGTTATGTTCCATTCCTTTTTATTATATATTTCGTTTCTAACTCTTTTATTGATTTATTAGGATAAACTAAAGGAGAAGAAGGCGGAGTATGAAGCGGTTGCTTCGTCTGACAGTTCTGTTAATCTCGAGGAGATTGATAACAGAATTATTGCTGATGTTTTGGGTCTTGAAAGGTACGACTGCTTCGATTGATAGTTTTGTTAAATCTTGGGTATATTTATAACAGAATTATCACTAATGTTTTGGGTCTTACAAGGTATGGTCGGGTTCGATGTCAAGGATCGTGTGTTACTCAGACCCAATATTTTGATCCGGCTCCCGCAATACATGCCTTCCGAGTCAATCTCGTCTTTGTTCGTAGATTGAAAGACCGAGATATCTCTAATGGAAGCGAGCACACTGAGCAAATTTCTCACCTTAGAGCGGGCAGCAGCAGCGAGGAGGCGGAACAAATTTCTCAAACTTAGAGCGGAGAAGCGTGCGCGGGAGGCAGAGCGAATGCAAAGTATGAAGAACTCCAGCTACAGCTGCAGACTATGATGCAGTTGTTCCAGCAGCAGTCGCAGAGGCCGCCCTCTTAGACATTTCTTTTCTTGTTGTAAGATTTTTTTTAACATTGTTACAGTTAAACATTATTGTAAGAATTGTTTGAATTATGCTTCATTTATTAATAAATATCATATATCTTCTATTAAATTTGAAGTATCGTTTAGATTTAATGCTTTTACAGAGATTTAAATGTTTTATTTGCTGCCTTGGGTTGGAATTATATGCAATTGTTGCTGTTTTTGGCTGGTTTTTAATGCAGGGAGGGTAGGATATTGGACAAAAAGAGCATAGCAGATCTGTGCAAATTAGTGGCGTTTTTGCAACAAACGCCGCTAAAAGACCCTACATTTAGCGGCGTTTTTTATAGACACGCCGCTACAGGTTAGGACTTTTAGCGGCGCTTTTAAAAGAAACGCCGCTAAAACACCCCACTTTTCGGGGCGCTTTTAAAAGAAACGTCGTGAAAAGCCCCTACCTTTAGCGGCGTTTGTTTGAAAAGCGCCACTAAAAGCCCCTACCTTTAGCGGCGTTTGTTTGAAAAGCGCCGCTAAAAGCCCCTACCTTTAGTAGCGCTTTGCTTAAAAGCGCCGCTAAAAGCCCCTACCTTTAGCGGCGTTTTGCTTAAAAGCGCCGCTAAAAGCCCCTACCTTTAGCGGCGTTTTGCTTAAAAGCGCCGCTAAAAGCCCCTACCTTTAGCGGCGTTTTGCTTAAAAGCGCCGCTAAAAGCCCCTACCTTTAGCGGCGTTTTCCTAAAAAGCGCCGCTAAAAGCCCCTACCTTTATCGGCGTTTTTTTAAAAGCGCCACTAAAAGCCCCTATTTTTAGCGGCATTTTCCTAAAAAGCGCCGCTAAAAGCCCCTACCTTTAGCGGCGTTTTTTTTAACAGCGCCGCTAAAAGCCCCTATCTTTAGCGGCTTTTATTCACAAAAAACGCCACTAAATTTTGCGGCATTTGTTTTAGCGTCGTTTTTTCCGGCGCTTCCGAAAGCGCCGCAAAGACTATTAGTGGCGCTTAAAAACGCCGCTAAAAGCCTAAAAAAATGCCGCTAAAAGTCTGTTTTGGTGTAGTGAGTTAGGCTATATTGTGAGATACAAGTCTAGCCTTGTTCTTAAAGAATTCACTCATAAGGAGGGGATTGATTATAAAGAGATATTTTCTCATATCTCTAAAAAAACTCTTTCCATATCATTATGGAATTAGTTATCCATTTTGACTTAAATTTCAAGTGCATGTGAAAACAACTTTCCTCAATGAGATTTAGAGGAAAATGTATATACAAAGCAACTTGATAGGTTCATCTCAAGTGGTGGTGAGCATTTGCTTTGCAAGCACTAAGAGATTTATTTATGAACTCAAGCAAGTCTCCCACCAATGTTATTTACAATTCCATGGTGTTATTTCTTCCTTTGGTCCTATAGAGAATCTTGTGGATTAGTGTGTATATCACAATGTTAGTTGTAGCAAAATCATCTTTTTTGTGTGTGTTAATTATAGATGATAGAATTTTGTTTATAATCAATTATATAGGTTTGCTACATGCGATAAAATAATTACTCTTCAAAAATTCTGTATGAAAGATATGGATGAGGTATTTTGTGCTATATATTGTCATTTAAATCCATAGGGATAGATTTTAACACATGTTAGGATTATACTAGGAAACTTATATTAATAAAATTGTTAAAAGTTTTAGATGAGGGCACAAAGTATTACACCTATAGGGCTATAAATTCCTTGAACCAATGTCCAAAGATTGAAATAGAGAAGTAATAAGGGAAAAATATTTCATATGTTTAAGCTATTTGAAGTTTGATTTGTGCTCAAGTATGTACCAAACCTAATATTGCAATTTGTAGGGGGAATATTAGGAAGATAACAAAGCAATCTTAACTTAGACCATCAAAAAGTTGCAAGTAAAGTAATGAGGTATCTTTAAGGAATAAAAAATTACATGCTTACATATATATGATCTGATAATTTAAAATTGGTCAGGTATTCAAACTGACTTCGTTAGCTATGTTGATTCTTAAAAATCAACGTTCGAATATGTTTTGTGTTTGTTGGGGTATCAATATCTTAGAAAAATATCATACAAATGTTGGTTAACAGTTCTACTATGGAAGTTGAGTTTGTTTCCTATTTTAAGAGTAATTCACAAGGTATTTGATTGATAAGTTTCGTTGTGGGGGCTTGAATTATTGTTTGTATTTCTAAGCCGATAATATATTGTGACAATATAATAGTTGTGTCATTTGCTAATAATAAAAAAGATGTAAGGTAAAGTAGATACATCGACACTTAGCAATTAGGGAGCATGCTAAGTTTATGAAAATGCTCAATCATCTTTTAAATACACAAATCTTCAATAGTTTCACTTTTAAATACACAAATCTTCAATAGTTTCACTTTCATGATGTTTGTGATTTATTTAAAGTTTTCTAAGCATTCAAATTCTATGATAGTCAAGCATTATAATAGAAGGTCATAAAATTATTTGTATTTACAATGAAATGCTTGTATATGGTTATAAATTTAATTTTGAACATAGTTGTTATCATCCCATTAACCATATTCCAACTTAGTTAGGAAATTACTAAAATTTTTTTTTTCTATAAACTAAGAAATGTTATTTTGAGAGTATTTATATTTTTTTTTATTTTGATAAATCTAAAAAAATAGATACATATAATGAAATAAAATAGGATTTGAACCCAAGTCATCATAGCTTTTAGGGTAAATTATATCATTAGTCACTTAATTATGAATAAGTTTTTGTTTGGGTCACTCAACTAAAAAAAATACAATTTGATCACTAACATTTTCGAAATTGTTTTATGGTCACCCAACATTAAGTGGCTAGCAGTGGCACTTTTTTAATTGGTATAATAATAATTATAATCCTCAGCTTTTATACTTTCTGTCAATTTGACCTTGATTCTATACAGGGGTGAAACTAGGGGGCTGGCAGGGGCCCCGGCCACCCTAAAATAAAAAAATTTCATTTAGACCTTTTGAAATTTTTAAAATTTTAAATTAGTAAAGGTAAAAGTGCACTTTGGCCCCCTAAAAATAATAAAAATTTGATTTAATCCTTTAAAAATTATAAAAATAGAGGCTATTAAAATGGTGAAGTTGTATTTTTACTATCTTAAAAATTAAAATTTAATTTCGGCCCCCATAAAAAAAATTCTGACTTCGCCCTTGATTCTATATAAAAATTTGAAATTCTTTTTAAAAATTTAGAACTTTCTAAAAAGTTGTAAAAGTACTTAGAAAATTCAAAAATTAAATCAAAATAGATAAAAATTTCAAAAAGAGATAAAAGTGAGAAAATTAGGGAAAATTGTTGTTGATTGTATAAGAAAAGAAAATAGAAAATATTCGGAATATAACTTATTTTTACAATTTGAGTTTTTAAAAACAATTTAAATGATTTGAAATTTTTAATTGAGTTTGAAAAAGAAAATGTTGTGATATATTTTGTTTTTTTTTGTTTTTGTTAAAAAATGGCATTAGAGTCATTTTCACAAGTCTCTATAATATCAGTTCTGAAAGTTTTTCAATAACATGGAACTGAACTTGAAAATATTACTAATTTGGTTCTGATTTGTTTTTAATTTGTTATTGGATTGTAGTGAATGACCATTTTTGTTCTTTTATCTCAATATTAATCAATCTTGAGCTTTACTGCAATAGAATATTAAGTTTTCTTGTATGAACATGAGTTTTTAATCATATTTAAGATTTATACTAGATTAATATTATATTTAGAGATTGACATTGATCTAGTTTTTTTATTTGTCTTCATGATTTTATGTTACAATAATCTAGCAATAACTTGAATTTTTACATAGATTTTATTTAAATTTAAAAAAAAAACAATTTTGGGTTCTTTAAATATTTTTTATATAGAATTAAGATAAAATGGACAGAAAGTATAAAAACTGAGAATTAAAATTGTTATTATACCAACTAAAAAAGTATTACCATTAACCACTAAACAGTTGGGTAAAATAAAAAATTCAAGAATATTAATAATTAAATTGTAACATTTTTAATGAAATGACTAATACAAAAACTTACCTATAATTGAGTGACTAATAACATAATTTACTTTTAACTTTATTATTTCAACCAAAATCACATTTTATTTTTCGTTAAATTTTAATAAATATTTTTGAGTATTTATAATTGATTTTGAACTTTATATTAAATATCTTCTCATATTTCACAGATGATTCTTAGCTATATGGGAACAAGTAGAAGAGCACGTAGTGAAAGCGATAAGTAGAAAAGATCAACAACTATGGACGACGGAGTGTCTGTATTTGCACCGTCATATGATTTTCTCGGAATTATAAATAAGCTTAACTCAATGTCCAATTCGCAACAAAGGTGATGTATGAATTTGTAAATTTTACCCCACATTTTTAAATGGCTTTTGAAATTTTTTACAGTGATTTGGCTCCACAATTACCTCTTCTTTTATTTTTATTTTATTTTTTAAATCTGGAATTTCGAGTATAGATTGCAAATATATGTAATGTTACACTCTTAGTAGTTTTACAATGTATATCAAAAAACTTTTGATGCATAGGGGAAATAAAATGATATGGCTGGGTTTAAACCTTAATATTTAAGGTGTAAATAAAAAATTTAACCCCTATGACTATGTTATTTGAATATGAGTAAGTATTTAGTAACCACAATATAATATATATCATGTTATCTGTTTTATTTTCTTTGGAGGCGAAGTTAGAAAATTTTTTTGGGATCCAAATTAAATTATATATATGATAATAAAAATGTAATTTCATTATTTTAATAGCTTATATTTTTATAATTTTAAAGGATTAAATCAAATTTTTATCTATTTTTAGGGAACTCATGTGTAATTTTACCATTACTAATTTAAAATTTTATAAATTATAAAAGAGTCTAAATGAAAATATTTCCATTTTACGGGCGGCACTTTATTTATTTTTTTTTTTTTGAAGTTACAAGTAATATTTAGACAGTGTGATATTAGAACTTGAGATTTCAAAATTTCTAAAGTCTCAACTTTGTCATTAAGATAGTCAAAACTCAAACCTAATAATATTAGCATTTAAGTTTCATCAAGTCAACTTGAACTCAAACTAAATACTAAAAGCTAAACACTATTATAACTATTGTTAAATACAAATATCACATTAGACAAAAAAAAAATCATATACCAAAATTAAAAAAAAAAATCAAACTCAAATAAAAAAATCCTTTTAAATTATTAAACATTGGATTTAATAGAAATGGAGAATTTGTTTAAAAGAAATAAATAAAATGAAGATGAAAGCCATGAGATGAAATTGTTTGAAATTCTCTGGAAATCACCTTCTTCTTTTTTTCTTTTTCTTTTTTGCCTTCGTTAGAAATTCATCTATGATTTTTTTCCTCTCAATTTCATGTCGTTGACTGAAGCAGTGACCCGGCCATAAATGAATAGTACAGTCCTAAACTCTAAAGCACCCTGTGGAATTGAAATCTAAACTATAAACTCAAACACTAATTCATAAGCACATTTTCTGCAACGTTATTGAAATTAATATACTCTTAAAATACATGGGTTTATGATATTTTATACAAATTATTCACAACTCACTCGATTTTCCATTCTCCTAAAAAAAAAACATCCAAGAACAAGATGAAAACAACAGTCAAGGACTCCATATAAACCTCTCTTGAATATCGTTGCAGTTGCCAAAGCTTGTTTTTGCCCACAAAGCGTCGATCTTGACAGCTCAAGTTAATTAATCTGAGGTCCACTGCCGCCGCTTGTCCCTGGCCTTTTAGGAGTAAAGAGAGAAACCATGGGAAGGCCGCCATCGTTGGTGTCTCCCTGAATTAAAAGATACAACGAAAACAACACCTACATAATTGAAAACTTGCATCTTAAAATTACATGCATAACTGAAACATGCATCTTAAGTCAAGGACTTGATTCCGAAATAGTGGAGACCGAATGTGACCCACTGCTGGGACAGTTTCAAAGATATCAAAGAAATTAGCTAGCAAGCAAAGCAACATATCTTACAGTGGAGGAAGGAGGAGGATCAGCTGGTGGGTCGATCACAGTGGTTGATGAATCTGAATTGTCTGTTGATGAAGGTGGATCTGGACTTTCCTTTTGAGAAACAGGTTGATTATGATTGGCTTTACTGTCATCTTCTTTCTTTGGACATGGATTAGGGTTTTGTTGGAATCCAGTTTCAAGTCCCAAACACCTGAGAATGGCACCTACAACTTCATGGAAGGACCTTGGGAAGTAATTAGCTGGAGTTCCTTGCAACGTTACGTCCTTTGCTGATGAAGTATCTTCCATTGCTTTTTGAGACGAGAGAGATAGCTTCTTCCTTGTACTGTTGCTGGTTTTATTAGTCTTCATAAATGCCTGGTTCGGTGGACCAGCAATACTATTGACGAAAGTACAAAATTATCCCCTCCCTTTGTCTTTTTATTTATTCAGTGATGCAAACTAATGGGACTATAAATTTCTTTAACAATTGCAATCCGTTTAACTTTATTCGAGATTTGATTTTCTTTTTCTTTTTTTTTTTCTTTTTGCTATTCATTCAAATATGCATTTTATTTAAAGAATATCAACATTTTTCGATGATTATAATATTAAACCATTCTCTCATTATATATGTGGTCTAGTTGACAATATCGTTAAGTATATCATGAATTTTTTTATTTTTTAAATATAAATAATAAAAGGTTTTACGTAATATTCGGTATCTGAACTTGATATTTTTTTGCTAATTTAGTATTTATAATTTTTTGTTCAATTTGATACTTAAACTTGAGTTTTTTTTTCTTAATTTGTTACTTAAATTTGACACTTATTCCTAATTTGATACTTAAAAATATTATTTTTTATGTGGTAGCAAAAATAATTAATTATGATCGATATGTTGCAGATGACATGAAATTTTATTTTTTATTTTAAATGTTCAATTACTTTTATTTTTATTTATTTTATTTTCTTAATTTATAATAATGAATTTATTTTATTTTGAGTTTTTTAAAAACTCTTGTTTTCTTATTCAATATTAATTAATTAAGCATAATTTAATCTATAATTTTTTAACACAATTTCTCTCTAATAGTAATGATATTTTTGTGGAATTAAGGGCTTTATGAAGACCGAACTATGCTTTAAGTATCCGGCCCCTCTTAAATCATTCTTGCTATTAATAGTCAAAATAAGCTCAACCCTAATAAAAAGTAAATTTCAAGCATAATGTTTAGCGAAACATAAGAAACTCCAAATAAATGGAATAATTCCTGCCATTAAATTCTTGTCATCTATCGTATGCCGGTCGTACATTATCTATTTCTAAAAAAACTAACATCATTAGTGTTTGGGAGGTAATTTGTATAACATTTGTCAAGTTTAGATCCCAAATTTAACCTTAAAAAAGCATAGGATCAAATTATTAAAAAAAAAGCTTAGGTACGAACTTAGAAAAAAGTGTCAAGTCCATATGCCAAATTGAGTAAAAAAAATTTAAGTACCAAATTAAGAAAAAAAAAGTGTTAAATTTAGGTGCATAATGTATATTAAGCCATAATAAAATTAAATACGAAGTAAATATTTAAATTGATATCAAATTTAGAGAATCAAATTTATTGTTTACTATACTTATATTAAACTCCTAATTGAGTTGGTTTCATGGATCGATTAAGTACTAATTTAGTTGAGAAATTACTAAAATACCTTCTTATGTACAAAATAAGTTATATTATTATGAGGGAGTTTTTATCTTTTACCTTTTATAGATCAATAAAAACTCAATCATAGTAAGATTTGAACGCATGACACTAACACCATGTTTGGTTGGGTGTAATGGCTATGCCATTACACCCCTATTCCGTGGGCCGACCTAATACTTTTGTTTGGTTCACCGTTTCTTCATTCGGCCACATTTCTTATTACGTTTCTATTCCCTCAAACGCGTAATAGGGATTCAGTGCTGAAAGCTCTGAATGGCCATTCCGTCCATCGCCGAATAGAAATGAAGAAAATTTTTCCCAAAATCTCCTTCAGACTTTCTCTGCAAATGCGTTCAAAGTTGCTTCTTTTATCACAACAATACACTTTCAGGTTAGCAGATTTTTCTTTTCAAGTTTAATTTCGTTTGGTATCTGTTCTTGCAACAATCAAAATTTTTTTCCCTTTTTCAATTTTTGCCCTCACCTTTACCCAGAGAGAATGAAGAAGCTGTAACGGGAACCATCATCTTCTCCTTCGGTCTTACTGGTAACTTTCTTTCCTTTCCATCTCTACGTTTCCCTTTTTTTCCTTTGATTGCAGAGGAGACCTAGGTCAATCTATTGAAGCTGTCTCTTCATTTTTCATTCAATTTGTTGCTTCAATTTGTTATATCGGAGTTTAAATTGTCGTTTGAATCTTCGAAATGCTTTCTCTTTGCGAATTGGTATTCATTTAATTGATTCGTTAAACAGGAATAAATGGAGGTCCCTTTGCTGTCGAAGAAGATTGTGAAGAAGCGTGTTAAGAAGTTCAAGAGGCCTCAAAGTGACCACAAGATCTCCGTCAAGGTTATAGCAAAAGATAATTCTTATCTTTCGTATCATATTTTACTGTAATTGGTATTACTGGTTTCTTTCTTACTGTGATCTTAATATCTTAATTGGGGGATCTCCCTAGCTGAAGAATATGTGTGGTTTCCCTTAAAATGCTATAGAGAATTGAGGTTACAAAGAAAAAAATATGAATGCCGGTTGAGTACTAGCGCAGTTAACATTGTTGCTGGGGGTTCGAGCGCAATTTAGAGGTTTGAAGAGGGTTTAGGTGTAGTTAAAGAATTTTATATATATAAAAGAAAAAATATAATCAATTCAGGGCGTTTCAATGGTGTATTCGTGTTTGCATTGTAGAAATTATTACAGAGGATGCTAGTGGACTCCTCTGTTTTTGTGTCTTTTGCTTCTTTTCCTTTTTTGTGGTAACTAGGTGGTGACATTTGAACAATGATTTGCTTTTTTTCCTTTTTTGTGTCTTTGTTTGCAGATGAACAGTCTTTGATGAGCTGATTCCTGTTGGACTATTGGAGTTTGATATGGAAAAAGAGTTGGTTGTGGAAGAGGAAGTCTTACGAGAGAAGTCTGAGTGGCCCGAAAGTTCCTGGATCGATATCGTCATGATCAGAGAGATTCTCGGATGATCGGTAGTTGGATAATCTCATCCTTAATCATCATCAATTTTAGCTTATATACTTTTCTTTCTTCTTCTCATGGTTTAGTTACTAGATTCTTTAGCTATGCTCCCATTAATGTGAATTCTGGAGAGTTTCTGTTTGTATCATTCATGGTTAACTTTGTTTATATCATTCATATGAATCCATCTCTCTTTTTCAACTACCAGAAATTCCTTGATGACAGTTTTGACTTATGCTCCTTTTTCTTATAGCATTGAATTACAGTTCATATTTTTCAACATAGTTGTTTTCTATTTCTCTTGTCAAGTTGATATATCTATAGTAAGACATTAATAAGGGTAATGGGGTTAGTTCATCTGATAATCATGTTAGTTACCTATCAATTGCTTGAAGTTCTTGTGCCGTTACTTAGGCGAAAGAAGTAATATCAAGTAGAGGAAAGCATATTGGGAGGTTAAAGCTGCGTTTTAAGGCGCTTTTGGTGCAATGAGTGATGCTGCCATTAGGATTAGAGGGTACAAATTAAATGATCTTTTTGGGTAATGCATCTTTTAATCTGATACCTAAAGCATATTGTCCACAATGAAAAGTTACTAGTTTTAGTTGAACAAGGTGAAAGTTGATATAAAGCAACCTGCATGATTATTCAGTAGGCATTTTCTAAAGCTACATGTTGCCTGTCGGTTGAAAGCATCTTGTGAAGCATGATAACAAGACAGGTAGAGACGATGTAGTTACGGTCTCATCTCCAGGTAAAGTTTCCATGTTTCCATTTTGAGATGGTCTGAGCTGCTTTGCTAATTTTCTAATTTGAACCAGATCCAGTAGGTTTTCTCCAATTCAGATTGATTTTCATCTCTCTAATTTGTTGAATCGGGAGGCTTTCAAGGCATCATCACCTAATGATTGCACAAAATCACACAAGTGTCGTCAAAAACTTCATCGTTCTGAAGAAGTTAATGATAGCATTAGGAGTTTGACAGAGAAATTATCACCGCTCTAGTAAATGTTAGTGCCAAAAAGGATTTTGTGAAGCAACATGCCAAAGTTGCCGAAGAAGCTATTGCAGGTATTACTTTACAAGTTTGGGAACTTGTCCTAAATGGTTCTTTTTCTTTTCCGTTCATCTTTGTTTTCTTGATTATAGTCTACTTACTATAATCTAGTTATATTTTTTATTGAACTTCAGGTTGGGAAAAAGCTGAAAATGAAGTAGTGGTATGAAAGCAAAAACTAGAGATTGCAGTTAAGCAAAACTCAGCTTTGGAAGACCGGGTGACTCATCTTGATGGAGCTCTCAAGGAATGTCTTAGGCAGTTAAGACAAGCAAGAGAGGAGCAGGAGCAGAAGATCTTGTAACTTTTTGTTAATATATGAATATTATGCTTGGATGTGAAATATAATTCTCAAGTTATTTATTACTTCTAATATTTAATTATTTTTTATTGTAGAATAATTAAATTATTTGTTTCAATAATGATATTTTAGCACATTAAATATGTATTGCAGTTTAAAAATAATAAAGTAGATTATATATATTTTTATAGTATTATATATTTTGATTTTTTAATTCATATAATAATTATATTAAGAATGTTATTAAATTATTTTTTTATTAAATTATATTTAATAATAATTATGTTAAAATATGATTAAATTATTTATTATTTTTATTAAATTATTTTCAATAATAATCTTATTAAAATTTAATAATAATAACAATAATCATCTACCTAAAAAAATTCTGCTAAGGGTATTCTGGTCATTTTAGTTCTTTTCCTTATGCTATTACAACATCATTCCATTCAACCAAACACAAGAATTCTATTACAGCTCTATTCCATTCTATTTAATCAAACAGTTGAATTACTTATTACAGCTCTATTCCATTACACATCTATTCCATTACAACTCTATTCAATTACAGCTCTATTCCATTACAGTGAACCAAACGTACCCTAAGTATGAATTTGAAGAAACTTTGAACTGATTGATATAGACTTTATTATTCATTATATTATTGAATTTTTCATTTTAAATATTCTTTTAATTATTTATTTTTTGATAAAATAATAGGGGTGAGAGCTAGGGGTACAAGTCAAGACTTTTATTTATAAGATTTATTACATTTATACCAATATAGCATATTTTAACTGTTTTTATTTAATTAAATTTTATAAAAAATATATTTAAAAACTATTTCATTAAATTTTTATAATACATATTTAAATATTTTTCCGCAATAATTTCAAAAATAAGAGGTTAAAGTTGAAACATTTTGACCATTAAAAGTCAAAATATGACAGTTTAGTTTAATGGAGGAAATAATATTTATCATTCTTGTAAATAAAATTTTTAATTTTATTAAAATATTTAGTCAACTAAATTTACTTGATAAAAAATTATCATTTTATAAATAAGAATTTTGACAGTATTAAAAGACTTTTATTGAATGAATATATATAATAATAAATAAAGTTAAATTTTATATTGAATTACTTTATATTTAAATTATTATATTTTATTTCAGAAAAAAAATATAAAAACACAAATTTAGAGAAACTTTTGAATTGATTAAAATTGATTTGGGTGTTCATTATATTGTCATTATATATATTTATTATTTATAAGATTTATTATATTTATTTTTTAACTTGCCAATATAACTTTTGTTTTTCATTATACTATTGAATTTTTCATTTTAAATATATATTTTTATTTTTATAAAATTTATTTCATTTATGAATAATAATATTAATTTTACTAAAATATATGGTTTAATAAATTTATTTCATAAGAAAATTTATCATATTTATATATAATAATTCCAATTCTATTAAAGGACTCTTACTAAAGGGATTTATATAATAATAAAAAGAAAAAATTATACTACTTTACTTTTAAATAGTGATTTTTAATTATTTATATAATAAGTAACTTTGCATTTCACATAAAAATATATCTATATAATTTAATATGTATTATTTGTGAATTATTATGGTCAATTTTTTTTATTATTAAAAAAAGAAAGAAAATAAAAATTGAATAGTGAAGAGTTTAATTTGCAATATATCAAACTTTTATAGTTTATACAATCGCTTTAATGATGATTAATGATTTTTTATTAACACTATATCTAAATTAACAAAATAATTAATATATTTTAATTATATTTATTAGTAATTATTTTGAATAATATTGTTTTATATTAATTACATGAAGTAAAATTATATTGTAGGTACAAATCCTCTAACTATGATTGAATTTTTTTATATTATTAAAAAAATTTGATCTACATTATATTTATTTTTTAATATGATACAAATATTTTAATTATGATTTAAATTGTTAAATAAAATCATATATATATTGACTATGTTCAACCATTAAGAACTTTTGAGAACAATTTGTACGAACAACACCCTTGAAAAGGCATAGTAGAAAAATAGAGGAGAGAAACATAAATCGGAAAGGGAAGGTTTCCCATTGAAAGAGGAAGAGAAAGGGTGGCTGGCAAGCGGCCGGCGACCTAAAAGAAGGGCAAAACTCGAGAAAATACCAAAAATAAAAAAAAATACGGAAAGTATAGGGTTGAAAATTAATGACCGGGAAGGGGCAATTTCCCCCAAAATCGCGTCCCCGTCAGTAGCGTTTTTGAGGAGTCTGCCTAAAGCGCTCCCGGGGGCGCTTTAGGCCACAACAATCAAATTTTTTGACCGCTAGGCCCAACGGTCGAGAAAAAAACCCTATAAATACCCCCAACCCTTCATTTTTTCACAATTCAATCCTTTCTCATTTTTCTCTCAATTTGCTATCAATTTGCTCTCAAATTTCTCTCAAATTTACGCTTAAATTTCAAAATAGTCCTTTACTATTTATAAAAAGCCCTTTATAATTTTTTTTAAACCTATTTTTGGAAAATTTTTAAATTATTTATCGGAGTACAATGGCCGGGGAATTATGTCGCCTAGGCGAGGACCACATTGTCGTCCAGCAAAAGAAAATGGTAAGTTTGAATGTTAATTTTTCAATATTATTAAATTTTTTAATTATGCAATTTTAATTAATTTAGAATTTTATAATTTTATAATTTTTAAATGCATGTAGATCGGGTGTTGCAATGTTATATTCGCAACATGCAGTCCCCATCGCCATTGATCGAGAATTACTGCGGGAAAGCGGGTTTTTGCACGTGGCCACGATAGCCCGGGGGTTCAAGTTGGAGCCGCCTTTGATCAGCGCGTTGATAGAGAGGTGGAGACCAGAGACGCACACTTTCCATTTGCCATGCGGAGAGTGTACCATCACCTTGGAAGATGTGCGATTCTGATTGGGATTACCGGTGGGCGGGTCGGTGAGTCACCGGGTCCGTAACATCTCTCGATTGGATGGCCGTATGCTACAAGCTTCGGGGTGCCATTCGGATAAAATTCAAGGAGCTCGGATCGATTTGGCTTGGTTACGAGACGCAATCCCGCAATCGAATGAAGGTTCGATGAAGAAGAAAGAATACGGTATCTTGCGCGGCATACATACTTGAGATAATTGGAGGCTATCTCGATGCCGGACCTCTCTAGAAACCTCGTCCACCGAGATGGCTCCTGAAACTTGTTGATTTCAGAGCAAACGGTGAATTGAGTTGAAGTCCGCGTGCTATCTATATTATACCGGAGATGTGCGAGGCGACGCTGCGAGTAAACAAAAATCGGAGGTTGCCTATCACTCTGCGCAGTCATGGGCATGGTTTCGATTTCCATTTTTACGTCCTCGACTTCGACCAGACCATATTCATTCCCACCGATAACGAGGTAAATTTAATATTATATTTTACAAATATGTCGTATATTTATAGTATAATTGCATGCTAAAAGTTTATTTAATTAGGTGGAACCATCCGAGGAGCGATCATGTTGGAATACCTAACGCGCTTGAGGATATACGGCTCTGTTGGACCAAAGGTCGGAATCGAAGTAAGTGTCGAATTTCGTTATTATAATTTAGTATTTCGTAGGTAGTGTCTAATATTATGTATATAACTAATAAGTTGGTAATGTTAATATAGTTTCAATGGACACCGTGCGAGGATCCCGAAATTCGAGGCGATAATTCGGATGAGTATCTCCAAAATTGAGCGATTGGCACGTTAAGGTCCCGCTAATCACCTACTCAACGGTGGAGATGCACCACCGGTCGGGTTCTGCGGCAATTTGGATGCCGCAACCGATTCCAGTGCCTCCCGAGGTGCTCGATGATGAGCACAAAGTGGACTTACTGGCAGCTGAGACACGGATTGGCCAAGATTTTGGTCGAAACATATCGAGGCGTGGGAGAACCGGTATGACTTTTTACCTAACCGGAACCGATCATAGTTCCGAGTTAGCGTGCGTGCGGAGTACATGCCATGGTTTAGAATCCATGGCATGCCGTATCTGTTGTCGGATGAGGAGGCGACGCTAATTCGCGAGCGGCGGAGACGTCGGGGCCCTTTACATCGAAGGAGAATGGATGATGAACCGGGCCCAAGAGCGCACACGATCACGGGCCCATCAACAGCGCCTACCTACGATCCACCGGCCCATCAACGGCGCCTACGATCCGACCAAGGCCCATCCGTTCAGCTAACAACACCGACATCACAAAGATCCACGCTTTATGCCGTGCGTACCTTGCCCCTTATATGTATCCTCCTAACCCATATATGTTTCCTTTTCCTTGTCCCACCCGAGTTGGAATGCATGGCGAGTTCGAGTCCGTTCCCGACAACTCCGTTAGTTGGCCACCGATCGTGAGACCGACTTCGGTGTGGGGATTAGATGAGGTGCCGTCGGGGAGCGATGGTTTCTACCAGGCTCCTTCACCGTGCGGATGCACGATCACCCCCGCCGTGGTTTATGCAAACACCTCGGGGTCATTATTTTATCAAGGTGGGTCATCATCGCAACACCTAGAACCAGGACCCACTTCCGGAGGAACCGAATCCGCGCCGAGGTTCCACGACCCCACCGGAAGCTAGAAGAAGGAGGAATCCAGTAGCGTAACCGCACTTCACCATCGTAGTAAATAACAAAGATTAATACGTTCACTCATTGCAAGTGGACGGTGTAAAAGAGTAAAATTATTGTACTAAAAATCACACTAAGTTCAATTCCCGGAAAGAGAGGTGGATCACAAGGATCACTTAAGTACCAAGTCTTTCCTAGCGAATATCCTCAATCGTAATTTAATAGCACAATAAATAACTACGATCACACTCACAAGATATGAAAAAATTTTGCCTACGTCTTCTGGCACTAACAAATATATTTCACTCCAAAAATACAAGTGAAAATTTACAAATAGGAGAGAGAGAACAATGCCTTAAGTAGAGAATGGCAAATTGTGGGATGAAGAAAATGAGAAATGGTTAGGCCTATTTATAGTTGAGGTTTAGGGATCAAACTTACAAAGTACCTATTCAAATAGGGACCAATATTGCAATTACCCCATACCAATTTTCACATCACATCAACTTTGGTGCCTAATTTTGGAGCCATTTTCTTCCCACTTGCTGCCACCATATTTCCGGAAAAAAAGCCTAAAGCGCGTCCCTGGGAGCGCTTTAGGCCACGTCGTGGCCAAAGCGCGTCCACGGGCGCGCGTTTTCTTGACGTGGCCTAAAGCGCTCCCCGGGACGCGCTTTTGAGCGCACTCTCCCAAAAACGCCTCTGACGGGGCGCGATTTTGGGGAAATTGCCCTTTCCGGTCATTAATTTTCAACCCTATACTTTCCGGTAATTTTTGTTATTTTTTGGTATTTTCTGGTTTTTTGCCCCTAAAAGAAAGAACCATAAATCTCATTTTTGCTGTGTAATTTTTTAGTTTTACAAGCATACTTAAAAGTTACCATGTGTCATCACCTCAATTATGCTTATGAAGTTTAAAAATTGTAATTAAATATTTTCTTTTAAAAAATTTCATTTTTAATTTATTTATTTGGAAATATATATATCCAAATACTAATTAAATAGGGTAAACTATACTCAAGGTCACTAAATTATTAATAAATTTACGTTTTGATCACTAACTTCTAAAAGTTACAAAATAATCATTGAACTATTCGAAAGTTTTCATTTAAGTCACTAAACTATTTGAAAGTTTTTATTTAAGTTATAGGGCTATTAAGGCTTTTTTTTTAAAGTCCAGCTAACTAACTCCAAGCAACTATTTGGTGATTGATACGGTAGATGAATACCCATTGACGAGTAGAAGAACATATACTAAATCCAAGTCAATCTGATGATTAGTGTCGGAGATCGGAGAAGAAAACTATTTAGATTTTGGTTCGCATATTTGTGATATTCAAAGTTGTTTTATGAAAAACAACTGAAGTTTAGACAATAATGAGAAATATATATTTCTATTGATATAGACAGTGCGAACAAAAAAAAGTCATATAGTATTAATTTTAACACTCTCGATCCGATGGTTTAAATGAAAATTTTTAAATAATTTAATAACAATTTTATAACTTTTTAAAATTAAATGATTGAAATATTAACTTATAATATTTTAATAATCTTAGCTGTAGTTTATCTATAAATTTAAAACTCGAATTTTAATATTTATAATTTTGCTCCAATGTAGATATATTATTTCTTAAAAAATAAATCCACCAAAAAAAATGGAAAGGTGAAATCACGCATATTATCCTCTGATTTTTAAGAATTATATTGAAAAACCTCTTAAACGCATATTAAGAGTTCAAATGTAAGGGACAAGTTAAGAATGACGTTGAAAAAACAAATAAAAAGAAGTTTGTCGGAGGTAATTAATAATATTAAAGACAGTGACCAAGTTTGGTACCTACTCCAGATGTCAGATGACAGGTAATTAATTCATGGCAGTTATCTTCCACACCTAACCCACATATTAAAGGCTTAAATTAAATATATGGTATTATCAACAAATGACAAATAAATAGAAAATTCCTCCATTTTGGATTTTTAATTTGTCCTTTCTAAACTGAGATTTCAGGTCCAATCTAAGAAGAATCTCACGAATAAAATAAAACATACAACTCAAATAAAAAGGGTTATCTTAAATTAATATACATTTTGATATGTTGATATAAAAATTAAATAGATTTATCAATAATGGTTACAATAATAAGATATATTGTAATTTTAGGAAGAGAATTTAAGTTTAAATTTTGGAAACGATATTGTTAGAAGAGGTAGTCATAAACCCTAAAAATATTAGTTTCCATAGATTGTAAAATGAACATGAAGGATAGCTTGGTTATACAAAATAAAAAACGATTTCAAGTCACTTAAGTATTTGTTTTACATTCATGTTATAACCATAAATAACCATATAAAACTCATCCATGACAAACACATATTGGAACTAAAGATCCACACATCGCAATTGCCTATGATGAAGGGTATTTTACAACCCAAAAGATCAAATAATTAAGGTGTCGACTCGTGCTACTTTCCTTGAGGAAAGTTTAACAACTTTAAACCTTGTAGTAGATTGTTACTTGAGGAACTTTCAGGAAATAATGAAATCCCTTCGACTACGATTCTAGATTCTGTTTCGAATAGTAAACCATCAAATAGTCAGTAGAATAGGAAGCCTCGTCGCAATGGGAGGGTCCCCAAAAGGCATGATTTATTTGTAAGTGGTAGTAGTGTTTTTAATAGGGAAACTGTTGAACTCGAAGATAATGATCCTCTCACGTATGATGAAGCTATACAGAGTGTCGATTCCAAGCTCTAGGAAGTAACTATGAAAGTTAAAATGGATTTAATGAAATCCAATTCAGTGTGAGAACTTATAGACTTACCAGAAAGGATAAAACTCATAGGTTGTAAGTGAATCTACAAGAGGAAAAGAAATGTGAAAGGAAAGGTTGAAACCTACAAGACCAGACTCGTAGCAAAAGGCTAGAAATAGAAAAAATGTATCAATTATGAGGAAACCTTCTTTCCAGTAGCCATGCTAAAGCCAATTGGCATTCTTTTGTCCATTGCGGTGACTTTCGATTATGATATTTGGTAAATTGATGTCAAGATACCCTTTTTGAATGACTATCTTGAAGAAAATGTTTGTATGATGCAACTCACGAGATATATAGTTTATGGAAACAAGTATAAAGTTTGTAAGTTGCCAAGGTCCATAAATGGACTTAAGCAAGCAACCCGCTCATGGAATCAAATATTTGATCAAGTGATCAAAAGTCTTGGATTTGAGTAAAACATTGATGAACCTTGTGCTTATAAACGTATTTTGGATGGAAAGGTGATCTTCGTAATTTTATATGTTGATGACATTATACTCATTGGGAATGATGTAAGGACATTGTCATCGATTAAATTATGGTTAACCCAACAGTTTAGCATGTAGGATTGGGGTGAAGCTAAATATGTTCTGGGAATTCAAATTCTTAATGATCAAAAGAACAAAGTGATAACTTTATCTCAACCTTCATACATAAATAAGCTAATAGAACATTTTCTGATGGTCGACTTAAAGAAGGGATCACAACCTTTTATTTCAGTCTTTCATCTTTCTTTAGAGGATTGTTCTAAGATAGAGAAAGAAAGAGAGCATATGAGAAATGTTCCTTATGGCTCGACAGTAGAATGTTTCATATATGTTATCTTGTGCACATGTCCAGATATTTATTATGCAATAGGGATAGTAAGTTGATATCATGTGAATCTCAATCCAAGACATTAATAAGAAGTTAAGCATGTACTCAAGTATTTACGAAGAACGGATGATTATATGCTTGGATATTTTGAAGGAGATTTAACTCCTCTCGGATTTATAAATTTTAACTTCCAAATGTGTTGAGATTCGAGGAAATTGATATTGAGCCGTGTCTTTATCCTAGACAACGGGTCTATTGTAACACCCCAAATTTTGGGGTTTGAAGTTTTGAGTTTTTGTGGTTAGGGTCAGTGAGGAGGTTGCGCTATTGTGTTTGGTTGTGTGTTTAAGTGACAGAATGGGCCTGCTGGTCTGGTGGTTTGTTGAGTGTTAGTATACCTTAGGGTTCTGGTTTCGAGCCCTCGTGTGTACGTTTTGTAGAATTATTCTTTTTATTTTGTTAAATGGTAACCTTGTTTTAAGTTTAAAAATAATGAATAATTGTATATTTATTATTATTATTTTATTATCTCTTTTTTTGTTACACGTTCTCCTCTTCCTCTCCCTCTCTTTGCTTTTCTTTTTGCTCTTTTCTTTTCTGCGAAAACGGTCTTTGTCTGCAGTATTTGAAGAGCTTCATTTCCTGGTCATCAAGTCGGCACCCGAACGTTTTCGCTCACAAATCAAGTGTGGGTTTTGAACTTTTTCTGGTTTAATTGCGAATTTTGATTCAACTTTGTGAAAAGCCAACAGTTTGTGTGCTTGTTCATAAATCTGTTATTTTAGATGCTGTACCACGATTTTATGCTGAGAACTTGTTAGTTTTGGTATAGCTTCGATTATTGAGGGCTAGGAAGTGCTTCGAGGGTGAAAGCATGATTTTTTGGGCTATTTTAGGGTGGTTTCGTGACCACATAGGCGGCCACAAGGGGGTGTGCCGGTTCACACGGTCGTGTACATTTAGGAATTAGGGTTTCCGGGCTGATTTGGGTGCTACACGGCCTAGCCACACGACCGTGTGGCTGATTTGGGGATTTTGTCGATTTTCACACGGTCGTGTCCCCTGGGCACACGGGCGTGTGAGATTAGAAATTAGGGTTTGAGAAATTTGATGTCACATAGCCTGACCACACGATCGTGTGGCTAATTTGGGTATTTTGGGATCCCACACGGGCGTGTGTTTTGGACACACGAGCGTGTGAGACCCTCACACGATCGTGTCTGCCATGTGCTCTATTTTAGTGCAAATGGACAGTGAGTTACACGGCCTATTCCCACGGCCATGTCCCTGCTCTACTCGGGTGTGTGCCTCAATCACATGGCCGTGTGCCTCTCTTCACACACGGGCATGTGCCTCAATCACACGGTCATGTGCCCTTCTTCACACTGGCGTTTGGCCTCCCACACGGCTTAAGCAGTTCCACACGGCCAGAGCACACGATCGTGTGGTACCAAAACTCCAAATTGTTAATTTGTGCGCATTTTGATTTGAAAATGCATCAGTGTATTCCGACCCTAAGCTAGGCTTAGGTGGGGGTATTTAAGTTTTGTATCCGTGGCTATGTGTTGTTGTGACTGAAAGTGATATGTTTGATTCTGAATTTGGTCTGTTGGACGTGTGTGCTTATCTGTCTCTGTCTGATTGTCTGTTGACGTGTTCATCATTTTTGTGAGTTTGAATGCATTCATGCATTGCATAAAATATTTTGGGTGGGATTGTGAAGAGAAGGGAGTCTGTTTGTGATCTGATTTGGCAGTTCTACTACAACTTATTCGTACAGTGATTTATCGCCCTGTACTGCATGTACGTCAGCTTAGCTGCGTACTATTATCTGATCTGGCAGTTTAATTACAACCTACCGATATAGCAGTTTACCGCATTGCACTGTACTGCATATACGTTAGCTTCGCTGCGTATTACTATTATCTAATCTGGCGAGCTTCAAATCGCAACATGTCTGCATGACAAATGATTACCGTATTGCATCTTTATCGCTTATACGATGCCTTTCTTCTGCGTAATATATCTGAGTGGCTTAGTCCACATACATGGTGTGTAGGGTTGGATAGGTCTTTCGAGGTCCTATGTGGTGTGTTTTGGTTGAATGAGCTTAATCAGCTCTTTTGGGGTGTGATCGGGGGACGGAGAGGTGTTTTGGCTGTATGGGTGGGTTCTTTCAATAGCTGACTGCATACATACGCATCTGTTTGATTGTTCTGCGTGTGAGACTATCTGACTGTTTCTGTCTGACTGAATAGTTCTTGGGACTATGTGTCTGTGTGTGACTTAATGTGCTTGAATGGTTACGTTGGTTGGGACGTTAGTTTCAAGTATACTCTCTGACTCTGTGTGTGTTTGTAATTCTGTTGCGCTTCAAATTTGAACACTGTAATTCTGTCTCTTGTCGAGTTTCAAACTCAAACTGAGCTCGAGTAGCTCACCCCCTCTTAGTGTTTCCTTTTCAGGTACATTTCTAAATTCTGACGCTGGACTCGGTGTGCGGAGGTCTCGGACAATCTCGGTGAAAATAAATTATCATCAGTTTGTATTTTCAGTTTCCAATTGGTTATTCAGTTTTTGAACTGTAAAGTTTTATAAAGCTGTGGTACAAGGTTTTGTTTTAATTTTTATTCGTTTATTCAGTCCCGGTTATATGTTTAACTTAACTATAATTTTACCGACTAGGTTTTTAAATGATTAAATGTTTCGATTAGGCGTGACAACTTGTTTTGTAAAAATTTACCTACGATCACTTCGGTGATCAATGTGACATCCGGGATTCGGTCTAAACTTCTAGGCCGGGTCACGGGTGTTACATCTATAGTATGGATAAGTGTCAAGCAGAGTTATATTGCTAACTCCAATATGGAGGCCAAATCTGTGGCTACTACTAAAGCAACAAAAGAAATTTAGCTTCAAAATTTTTTATAGGTCTCAAAGCCATTCCTAGTATGGTGAAAGCTAGTATACTGAATTGTGATAATAGTGCGGCAATAAATAATAGTAAGGAAACACGGAATCACAAAATGACAAAACACATTGATTGAAAATGTCACATTATTCGAGAAGCAATGGCTGACGAAATAGTGGATGTAGTCAAAATCGGATTTGAGGACTACCTTGTAGATCCGTTTACCAAGATTTTAATAGTTAGGAGTTTTGAGAAACATGTAAAAGGTATGAGAATGTGAAATATGACTCATCTACTTCACTAGGACAAGTGGGAGATTGTTGGGATCTAGTGCCCTAAGTGTATTTGCCCTAAATAAAATTTTATTACTCATTAATATCATTTGTATTTGTCTTCAATGATTTTTTCACGCAAAGCAAAATGTAAGCAAATATTGACTCATTTATTATCTAATATTTGATTAATATTAAATTGCATTATATGGTTTGATCATAATGTGAGAAGATAACTTATATTAGTAGATAATCTAAACAACCCGTAGTCTAATAGAAATGGATAAAATCGATTAAAGGACTATTATATCGTCTATCAAGTCCAATTGAGAAGATACCTTATCTTAGGTATTGGAGTGGATGACTCCCAAAAGATAGAGACAAATATGTGATTGTTTGAATTGACAATACATTGGACATGACCCAAGTTGAATTTATCCTAGATCTGTTTGTATATTTATTCAACTTAATCTTTAGTGGACGATGAACTATATATACTTGACTCGTATACTTTGATGTATTGAAAGCCTGAGCTCAAATAGATATGGAACCATAAGTTGGTACGTTGGGTATACGACTTTTGTATGATGTAGCATCACTCCACAAAAATGGAATCATAACCTTATAAGGTAAATGATATCATCTCATTGACATTACATGATTGATAAAAAGGAACGTGACCACGGGTCATTTTTCATAATACAAATGATTTAATTATTATGTGTTAGTAATTGACTTTTTCATATCAGAAGACGTAATGGAAACCATGAGATAAAATTGGATCATATTGGGAGAACAAATTTTATCCCGAAGAGATTAAGGGTAACACACTTATGATAAGGTCATTGGGTGAGCACTTGATAAGTACCTTTCGTAATGGTAAATTGATAAATCGTAATAGTAACATATTTTATCTCCACATTTAGCATGCTTTTGGATGATTTATCCCTTGAATTATGGAATTTGGTGCTCTTAATCCTTTAATTTCATGTTTTATACTCAGGAGAGCATAGGGGGATGAAAAGAACGGAAAACAGGCTTAAAACGGGCCAAATGGGCCAAAGTAGGAAATCAACACGGCCTGGGGTTTCACCACACGGCCGTGCCTCTTTAGCAGACCCAACCACGGCCTACAACTCGATTTACACGGGCGTGTTGCACGGGCGTGTCCCTGCTATGGCAAAGAGAAATTTCACTCGGATTAGGATACTTAGAGGCGAAGAAACACATTCCGAAGCCTATATAAACACCCTAAGTACAACCTAAAAGGAGGCTTTTGTCGGGGGCGTCCAGCTAGGCCAAGGAGCCGAGCCAGGGAGGTCGGAATCGTGGGATTTACTCGAAGAAAGCTAGTTGATTCATTTCAAGAAGCCGGAATCATACTCAAGACGGCGGATCTCTCTTTCAATTCCTTCAGGGGGTTTTAGGGTTTTCTTATGTTTTGTTTTATCTTTTCTTCTGAGATGTATTCTTTTATAATTATGAACTAAACCCTCAGATACCTGAGGGGGATGAAACCTAAGACGGATCTTATTATTGTTTTCTGAACTATGTGATAAATACTTGATTTGTTCTTAATTATGTGTTCTTAATTCTTGCTTTGATATTTCAGGATATTGATTCAAGTATTGATGTGCTTAGGAAGTGGAGCAAAAGTCCCTATCTAAGAGTAGATCTAGCATAATTAAGCGGAGTTGATCGCAACCCTAGACATAGGATGACGAAAATCTGCCGGATTAAGGTCAAACCTAATATGGGAGTCCATAGATCGAGTTAATGCAATTCTAGAGGTTTTAATTAGAAAGAGGTTTCAATTAATTAACCTAGGGTTAGACATTAGTAGCCTCGACGGAGGTACTAATATACATTAGGGAATCCTACGGATCAAGTCAAGTGAATAAATCGTCTGGTTCAGAGTTAGTTAACAAGTGAAGTCTAGGTGGATTCTTCATTGGGTATTGTCTTAATCAATTGGTTTTTCCCACAAGTATTTCTCCAATTCATTCTCTTTGTCTTAGCGTCTTTAGCTTAGTAGTTAGTTAATTTTAAATTTAACAATAATTCACTTCAATTCTTAGGCTAAATAATAGAAAGAAAGTTAGTATTAGTACTTTTGGTTCCTTTGGGTTCGACATTCCGGTCTTGCCACTAAACTATACTACTGTCCGATAGGTGCGCTTGCCTCAATCGTTGTCACAGTTAGTTTCTAGGCTAGATCATTCATTATATGAATTTTTAAGACTCTGACATAACGATCAAGTTTTTGGCGCCGTTGCCGGGGAACTAAAATACTAAGAACACTTGATTTTTATTACTTTAGCCATTTTATTTATTTAAAATTTATTTTTATTTTATTTTAACTTTGCTAATTTTTATCTTTCTTTGCTTCTGGCAGGTATTTCTAGTTTATGACTAGAAGAAACCCGTCAGGACCCTTGATTTTTGACAGTGAAATAAAACATACCACTCGCAAAAATCGAAGAGATGTCACTGAATAATTATCAATGGCAAGACATGATGACAATGCCTAATAAAGCGTGGTGTTTTCAACCTTGACGCGGTCACCATGTTATCTAACCAGTAGAGCTTTTAAATAAAAATTTGATGGTTGGTATGGTTCTCACGCATGTACATCCTGTAATACAAAGACAATACAAATGGAGGAGGGGTGAACAACACAGAATATCTATCCTACAACCCTAGCATAGAGAACGAACAAGTCAACTATATGGGTAACTATTCTAGACCTCAAAATAATCCCTATAGTAACACTTATAATGCAGGTTGGTGGAACCATTCCAATTTCTCGTGGGATGGCCAAGGATATCGGAGACAACAACTCCTCCCAAGCTTTCAACAACCACCTTACCAGCAGGAAAAGAAGCCGAACCTGGAGGAGATGCTAACAAAATTTATCGCGGTGTCAGAAACTCATTTTCAAAACAACGAGACAATGCTCAAAAATCAGCAGGCATCAATTCAAGGGATCAAGAACCAAATAGGTCAGCTTCCTAAGCTGATCTCAGAAAGGCCACAAGGTATCTTGCCTAGCAACACCGAAACTAACCCAAGAGAGCAACCGCAAGCAATAACTGCTCACGATAGTGAAGGGTTAGATGAACCAAAATTGAAGCAAGAGAATGTGGTAGAGGAAGGTAAGGTTGAGGTAAGCCATGATAAACCAAACCCAGTAACTACAGAGTACCAACCTCGTGTGCCATACCCCAATGCGATGAAGAAAGACCACACAGAGGAACAATTCGGTAAATTTCTTAAACTTCCAAAGAAATTACATATTAACTTGCCGTTTCTTGAAGCTCTTTCGCAGATGCCAGATTCAAAGAAATTTTCAAAAGAGTTTTGACAAACAAACGGAAGTTAGACGATATGTCGCATGTGGAGCTAAACGCGATGTGCCCAAAGAATTCTACGAAATAAACTACCACGTGAGCTCACATTTCGTGTAAGTGACGAAACGATCACTCTTCGTGTTCTTGACACGCTAGGACATCGAGTATTAAAGGTGGAACCAATCACTTCAAAGTTGGGGACCAGTCTTCGCCGGATACAACCGACCCTCGAATAGTCGCTTAACTTAATACAAACGGTGCGACTCCTTTTACGGTATTTAAGGTCTTTCCATACGGACAGTCGAGGTAACACATTCTAATTTTGGCACTTTTGAGGTAAATATTACCCGACTCAAACCATATGTTGATAGAATTGATAGTAAGAAAAAGAGTTTCAAATCAGTAAACCACCATGGCCATACTGAATAATGTAAGTCTAGCTCAAGACTTTAACGGGCGCTTTCGGGAGACACCCCGAGCACTAACCCCACTAACGTCCATATTTTTGAATTTTAGCATCTAACTAAAAACTAACCAAATTTTTAGACGTAGGTTTCCATACCACACGGCCTTGCACACGGGCGTGGCCGTGGCCGTGTGGACACCACGAGTATACATATCGGCGTGGCAGATATCGTGCAGAAACAGGACGAAAATTTTCCCCAAGACACGGGCTCCGACTAAATGCCACGGTCGTGCAACGCGCCGTGGTCGAAAATCGCCCTAAAGAACACGGGCTGAGATAAATCCACACGGCCGTGCGAGGCGGCTGTGGTCGATATTATCAGTTTTTTCACATATCGCCGCCACCACCACCTCGAGATCACTCCAATGATGAGGACCTTTGAGTCCTTTTTATTTTTTTTATTCTTATTTTTATTTTTATTTATTTATTTTTATTTTAGTTCATTTTCCTTTATTATTAAACTCTTTAAATTTTTAAGTATAATTTGATTTCTTTTATCTCTGGCTGTTTAACTCTCGAGTAACTATAACAAACGTCCATTAAATAAGAACTCCCTAAAAACTTTGCTGATGACTTCGCAGTTTAAAAAGGTTCAAGGTGCCACTCAAGGAATGAACACATCACCGGAGTATTCACCACCACATTCACCTATACCTAAGTCATCATCATTAATCATCCTCCAATGATTCCATCCAAAATTCAGGAAGTTTCACTTCTCTCCCTCTCTTTTGATTTTCTTACTATATGATTATTATCTATCTTTGTACATTGAGGGCAATGTACATCTTAAGTGTGAGGGGGTGAATCTTAAAAGTGCCTAACTTTTTGCATTATTCTCAAATTCCTGAATTATGTCTTGTTCTTAAGTAATTTTCTCATATTACTGTTAGAATGAAATTTCATTTAATTCATGGTTTTCAGTGATATGTTTTGGATTAAGTCATAGTTAATTGTGCAGTGATGATTTAAACTTTAGGAGACTAAAGAATCAAGCATGATAAGTCTATTTTTCATGAAACTAAAAATTTGTTAGGTTGTCTACCTGAATTTAAGTATTACCTTGAAGTTTTAAATTTACAAAGTTGACATCAAAATCCCATATTTTTTGTGAGATTTTGAGCCTTTTAGAGCATATATTCTTTTCCTTGCTCACTTTATTGATTATGAGTGTGTCAACATTGATTTGTTATTCTAGAACTTGCTTCGATTATACATGTCGAGACCACACCTTTGATTTGATATACTAAGATGATAAAGGCATCTAGGTTTTAACCCACTTACTCCACTAAAAGCCTACCCTCACAATTAACCCCTAGTGAACCCCTTTGATCCTAACAACCCTTTTATTAACTCACCCTCAACATTAACCCAAAACCAACTTTGTATTTGTTATCACCATTTTTCTTGACTACCCCTATATCGAGATTTGATTTGATCGGTTACTTAACTATTTTCTTTATTTCAGTTATTAAATTCTATATTATTATTGTACTTGATTTGTTTTTAAAAAAAACGAAGTATATTCATTATTAGTTATTTGAGCTCAAACTATTAATTTCATTATCTTTAGAAGAAGCTCATGTTATTAGTATTAAGTTTCCATGATGTAATTATTAGTACAACTTTTTAGTTAGGTAATTTGTCAATTCAGTCTCGATACTAACCCTCTAATTCAAGCCTTTATCCGCACCTTTAACCCAAGCCCCGTTACAACCCTTTTTAAAGACCTTTTGATTTGTGTATCGTCTCATATTATAGTGGTGGAGATTTGATTTTCATGCAAGCCTATGGGATTAACTTTTCATGTTCGACTTTTGAGTGCTTATTTTTTAACCTTAAACACTTCGAGTGCTTGAGTGAATCTTTAGTGAGGATATCAATTTTTGTCGATTTTGAATCAGAGGTAATTATTTAGGTGAGGGGAAACACCTATGTTTTCATGCTACAAAAATATATGACTTAGATTGTTTGAATCTTTAGGACTCTTTGAGTTGAATTATCCATGTATGAATTATCTGTGAATTATGATGAAACATTGTTGATGAAGGTTATGAATTGAGGAATTTTGTTTTAATTGTGAGTTGAGATTTTTGCTTGAGAACAAGCAAAAGCTTAAGTGTGGGGGTATTTGATAAATCGTAATAGTAACATATTTTATCTCCACATTTAGCATGCTTTTGGATGATTTATCCCTTGAATTATGGAATTTGGTACTCTTAATCCTTTAATTTCATGTTTTATACTCAGGAGAGCATAGGGGGATAAAAAAACAGAAAACGGGCCAAATTGGCCAAAGTAGGAAATCAACACGGCTTGGGGTTTCACCACACGGCCGTGCCTCTTTAGCAGACCCAACCACGGCCTACAACTCAATTTATACGGGCGTGTCCCTGCCGTGGCAAAGAGAAATTTCACTCGGATTAGGATACTTAGAGGCGAAAAAACACATTCTGAAGCCTATATAAACACCCTAAGTACAACCTAAAATGAGGCTTTTGTCGGGGGCGTCCAGCTAGGCCAAGGAGCCGAGCCAGAGAGGTCGGAATCGTGGGATTTACTCGAAGAAAGCTAGTTGATTCATCTCAAGAAGCCGGAATCATACTCAAGACGGCGGATCTCTCCTTCAATTCCTTCAGGGGGTTTTAGGGTTTTCTTATGTTTTGTTCTATTTTTTCTTCTGAGATGTATTCTTTTATAATTATGAAATAAACCAACGCAAGCTCCCTAGCCGGTCCACGGCCCCTAGATGGCTACTGAACTGCCCTCTAAGGCTATACAGAACCCGGTCTCGAAGCTTGCATCTGATCTGCCCGCTGTAGACACTCCCTAATACGGTGCTCCAAAGATCCACACCTCAGATAAGCCCCTATCTGCCTCCAACACTCACCCGAATGGCGCCTACCACAATCCCCACAAGGCTGAATCCCAGTAGGAGCAGCAGGAACCCCCAGTCTAATTGGCTCATCGGGTCTGGCCTTTTTCTTAGGCCTCTAAACAAAACTAGAGGGCTCCGAATCCCTCTTATTCTTACCTCTCTCTCTCGATCCCTATTCTGGCACTCCACGCGCTTAACATCCTCGATGATCTTCGCCTTTTCAACCAGAACCGTGAACTCCCGCTCCCTCTGTGGAGTAATCAGTACCCTTAAACTGTCTCTCAAACTATCCTCAAAACGGACACACGTCTCATACCCAGATGACATCATGCCTACAGCGTAGCGGCTCAACCTTAGAAACTCGGCCTCATACTCGGCCACTAATCTATCACTTTGCGTGAGATTCATAAACTCACGCCTACGAGCATCCACATAACTCGCTCCCACGTACTTACTCTGGAAGGTGGTCTTAAAAAAATCCCAGTTCAGAAGATCAGGCTGAGTACCCTCATCAACCGTTAACCACCACTGATATGCTTCGTCGCGAAGCAAAGAGACCGCACCCTTCAGTTTCTGCTCGGGAGTACAGTCTAAATAATTCATAATCCTCTCAGTGGCCTCCAACCAATACTCGGCCACAGTAGGGGCGACTCCAGTAACTCCCCAAAATAGCTCGGCACCATTAGACCGGAGTCGTTCAGTTACCGACCCACGGCCTCCAGATCCAGAATGAGGACCAGTGACCCTCTCCAATATCCTCAACATGGCTTGGGACAGTGCGTCGTCCCCAGCCGAACGGCTTTGAGACCCAGTCTCAGTAGCAGGTAAAATCGGCTTCTCACTCGTATCTAAATTTGGCATACTGCCCAGAGAGGAAGACTCAGCTCGAGCCCCCCTACGGCCTCTACCACTGCCACGAACACCTCGTCCACGAGTTTCACGAGTGCTCATTGTAAATTTTCAAATTTTTATCTACATTACAAAATTTTATGCATCAGTTCTAGTGTTTATTAGCAGATGTTTTATGCATAAATTATCAGAAGTTCAGAAATATTTTTAGAAGTTTCAGTTTCTAACTATTTCAGTACAGTTTCAGAAAGTACTAACTACAGTGTTTTCAGAACAGTTCTATCTAAGTACAGAGATACTTATAAGATCGGCGCTGGAGACTCAATGTACCACATACTTTCTCAAATTATCCAAAATATTTGAAAACCAATTCTTTTTAAATCACAATTTTGGAACCCAAAATTCACAGCCCGAGTTTTATAACCTGGCTCTGATACTTATGGTTGAATCCGGAGGTGTCACAAAAAATGGGTTTTGATAACAAAGTTTATACGATAAAACCATTTCAGTTTTTCAACTCTTATTTACTTTTATCCATTGTCAAAACGTTTATTCAATTAATTAATTTACCTTAAAACGTGTTTTATAGCGAAAGCTTACGAAAACCGTTGTATTTCAATAAAGCAGTTCGTATTTTAGAAAACCTTTGTTTTAGTAAAAATCGTGTTTTTAGTGTGTTGTCCAAATAAAATATTAAACAAAAATCCAAATCTCAAAAATTTACTCAACAGTCCGGAGAGTCCAATTAATGCAAAACTCTCAGAAATATCCTTTAAGTAAATAAAACCTTTAATTAAATTCAGTTCGTAGACTAGTGGTCACCGCAAGACTCTGCCGCATCGATCCGTCTAAGTCTATGGATTACCTGAATAGAGCAGACAAATATAGGTGAGTTTACGTAAACTCAGTTTGTAACCCAACAGAAATAGACATGCAATATGCAGAAAACTCACATACAATCAGATATAGATTTGGGCTCATACCCATTTCAGTTACAGATAACAGAGTCAGATATACAGATCAGATAATCAGAATCCTACCCCCATCCTCTACACACCAACTCCGACCATCCCATCACACCATGTGAGGTTAAAAACACCCACCCAACCCTACACACCATATCGTGCCGTTATGACACATATCAGATAATGTGCAGCAAAGCTGCCAAAATATAGGCGATGATCGCCAGACAGAACACTTCCTCCACATATACAATACTCACCCCAAAACAGATGCAGAAAATAGATACAGAAATAACAGATTAAACATGCTCGACATGCTTATATATAGATAACGGAATAATCAGACATGCATAGCATTATCATACTCAAAACAGAATATCAGACTGTTAGATCTACAGTTTTAAGGTTTGGTTAGCCCTTACCGACCCTACGGTAGGCCCACAGTCAATTGGAACGACCCGTGTGACCCTAGGTAAAATTTTAAAAATATGAGCCCACATGCCCATGTGGTCCCGTGTGGCCCACATGCCTAATTTGGCCTAGCCTGTGTGACTCACACAGCCACACTCCGGCCACCACACGGTCGTGTCTTGCGCACGACCATACTTTCGTCGACCACACGGCTGTGTCTCGCACACGGCCAACCACACAGGTGACCACACGCCCGTGTGGCATCGACGGAACAGTTTTTCGGCTTTTGCCAAAACTCTTTTTTCTGCGTTTCGGGTACACACCTGGTACGATTTCAATGCAAAACCACTCATGAGCCACACAGCACCCTACTACCCCAAACAATTTCTATTACGTCTCCGCGAGAGAAGAGTCCCGATCTTCACAATTTGCTACCAAACGTATGAACACCCAATCGAAAAACCGGAGTTTAGAAAAACAATTTTACTAAACCATGAAGGAAGAAGGGAGAGAAAAAGAACATAAACCAAAATTCTGATAGAAAGAAAAGTGCAGAGAAGAAAACGTCAGATTCCAAATGAGAGGGATTTTTGGGAAAACGAGTTTTTCCCAAATCTCACTACACCCACCATCATAACCACCCACTACTCAGACTTTTAGCTCTACTGAAACTCTATCACCAATACCGAGCAAAAATAATACCCACGCTCGCACAGGGATTCAAACATAGGACCTCCGACACACTAACTCTCTTACCACTTGAACCAGCAGACTCATTCTGATATGAATTTACAGGCAATTTAATATAAGCTCATAGAATAAGGATAAGGCTTGGATCCAAGAATAACAAAATTTGACAAAACAGAGACTTGAACCCAAGACCTCTCAAACACACCCAGAAAACTTAACCACTGAAGCAGATACACATTTATATCAAATACTTACAAAAACAGAAATAAATTATTCCAGACGTTACAGGCAAAATCTACTAGTGGTGATTTGTTCACCCTTAGTAGTGGCAGCTAATTCTATCATGAAATAATAATTTACTACTTTAAAGTTGGTTGGTAATGAGGTTGAAAGGTTAAAAAATTCTTAAAAAATATTTCATTTGGTACAAAACCAATACCTTTTGTGTCCTTACATTGTGATTGCTAATTGACAGTAATTATTGTAAGAATAAAATTTTCACTAGTTAAAATAGACATATTTCTATGAGACATAATGTGATAAAACAATTGCAAAAAAATGAAGTCATATCCCTTGATTATGTGAAGTGAAAAGTGAATTTGGACCATCCTCTAACTATACATATAGGATGAAAAACTAATAAATGAAACATTAAGGGAAGTAACAATGTTGGTAACCCAATCTATGAGATTGTGATCCTATGAATTAGGTTCATATGACTAACAAGTCATTAGTTTATTCATTGAGCACTATAAAATCATGTTATTCCTATGGTGTAAATAGTGTTAAAACTGCAAAGAAAGTGAGGATGAATAAACTCTTAATAAAATTCATATCTTTTATAGGTGGCGCATTCATCTGCAATATATATTTGATGAATTGATTTATATGAGTGTGAAGAGGGCTCGCTTTTATGAGATTTTCTAAAAAAGCCTTTAAAGTACTCATCAAATTTAGGTGTATACATGGTTTATTAGTGCACAACTGTATTGAAGAACAAAATTATGAATATAATATAATTAATGAGAATTTTAATTTACATGATAGAATTTTTATTCACGCACCATAATCAACAAAGTACTCTACAATAGGCTTTCCATTTTTATTTTTATTTTAAATATATGGAGAATTGTTGAAAATTAAGGGTATTTCAAAATTACTTATGTCGCATCCATTATATAAACCTTTTTGCCTTTTGTCTATATGATAATAATTTATTGGGTTTGTACGACCTTATGGAAAGGAGGGTTCGCGTGCACGAGAACTGGGCTCAAAGAACCCATCTTTTTTACTTCATAGCATTTGACTTCCCTTAAATTCTCTGCACGTTCAACAACATTTTGACTAACCTTATTTTGAGGGCTATATATATCATGCACTGGCAACCTTTTAAAACTGTACCGAACAATAACTCCTCCCTCGTGCATTATTTGGTGTGTGTTAGTTCGTTACTATTTTTTGTTAATATAGAAGAGCTTATTGGATACTGAAGAATACTCTATAGTGTTCTACACCCCTTAAATTTTAGTGCTCTAATTTTTAGATTTCATTTTTTGTTTACTTTTTATAACGATCTAAGTGTTCAAGAACACTGGGCGTAAACCTTGTTTTAATGAAAAGAAATAGTACTTTTTAAAATTTTGCTCAGTGCCTATTTTGATCGCCCAATAATATTGAATTCTCCACGGCTTGAGCTTATGGACTGATTCCAAAAAGATAAAGGTGTTAGAACAATATAAGCAGGCCACAATTCAAATCTAAAAGGGCCAAGCAACCAGTGTATGATCAAGTGTCATCATTTGAGTAAGCCCCCTGACATAACGCTACCAAGCAGTCTGAGATTGCCAAGTGAAAAACTGGCCCTGGAACCAGGTATAAAGATCTTATAAGTACGTTACATCACCCCCCTTTAATCTTTTATAGCTGTGCTCTTTGCCTTTGCCTTACCATTATCCGTCCTTATTCCGAATCCTACTTTCTTGTAAGACCATTGTCCAGCAAAGCCCAGCCTACCTAACCCAGACTAGCATATCAACAATGCTGAAAGCATGGAATAAGATGGATTCACATCATTGTCTGCACTTGTTTGGTGGGACATGAGGTGATTCGTCTTTTCCTATCTAAATCTATGTTTTTGGATTTTAAGAAAATGCACCAATCTATAAGAAATATAGTCCCACCATTTCTAGTTTGGATAATGTTTTTTCTGGTAAGGAAGATTTCAAAATAAAAGCAAGCCGATAAAAAAAATTGAATAAATGCATGAATCAATATTGAAAATCGGGTTGGCCAATTATCATTTGATTTCGAATTTGACCACTGGACAGTACATATAGATATTTGTGTCCATTTACTTTCGTAATTTATCTGTTGTACGAGTTGAATGAAATCACCTACGAAATTAGAACACAAGAAAGACACGTTTACTAATTCATTACTCGTCACACAAAAAAGAAACACAGACAAGCAGTTCAATTGGGGGGAGGGGGAAGTAGAAAGGCTATAAAAAGACAGCACAGGGGACTTTGAAATCCAGTACACAACTGGAAGCACCCAGCAATACATTTTCCAACAAAGAGTACATAAAATTATAAACCCACAAATGGGATTTTCTCGATTGCACTCTCTTTAAACCCCGTCGCACTTGTACATTTGCTGCGAAAATCAGAATCATGCTTTCCTCGCAGCAGCATTGGGGAGAAACGGTATCATCTCATCGATTTTGATCCAACATTAATTTGGGTCGCCCTTTGTTTAATCAAAGAGGATGATAAGGCACATAGCCCAACATGCTCGTTACGTTTGTTACGACATCGTTGCACTTTGTCAGGAGGCTTAGCATCTGCTGTGAAATATCCATGCTTGTACTACTAGCTGGTAGGGTGGTGGTTTGAGTATTAAGATTGTGAACATTTCTGGGAGCCACTTCGGTGGGGGCTTTCCCAAATTGAGGAATAGGGGGATTAACAGGAAACGAAGACGAAGATTGAGGAATGACCTTTTGAATGTTCTTAGTATTAAATTCCATTGCAACAGAAGGTGCAGCAGTATCACCAAAACTGGGATTGTTGTTGAAGTTGTTTCTATTACCAACCATCAATTGATCTCCCCTACTAGTTTCTTCCCCACCCAACATGAATTTTACACGCGCTGTACCTCTACCTCCATTACCCCCACTTGCCTGCCCTGCCTCTTCACTTGTTGGTTTCTTCAAGCAGGACTTCAGCTGGACCGTCGGTTGTGGAAGTGGCTGGTGTGCAACCACCGGTGCTGCTGGTCTTTCAACCACAGGATCCTTAACTCGTATGGTTTCACTGCCAGTCTCTTCTCCTCGTGCCTTGTCAGAATCTAATGCTTCAGCTGTAGGAGCTTCCACACTTCGAAGATGGTATCTCACGTTCACATTGCCAAACAGGGAGTTGGTTCCATTAGCATATCTATATGCAGCCTGAGCATCAATCTTGTGTCTGAACACAACACGGCATGTTGAGGACTTCCAAAACACACGGATAGCTGACTGATCTAATGAGCCGAAGCGTCCAAATCTTGCCTTCAATTCTGCAACTGATGGAAGTGATACCTGAGGAGGAAACTTCATAACCAGCATTGTAGGCTCAACAGCCCTAGGTAGAGACTCCACTTTCCTTGCAGAATCTGGTTTTTTAGGTGGTCTTGCTGGGGGTCCTGTAGTTGGCTGTTCTTTAACTTCAACTTTTGGAGCTTCCGAAGCCCTCAGATTGCCCTTCTTCTCTGCAGCTAATGACTTCAACTGACTAAGTTTTTTCAACCTCTTTGCAGCAATTTCTTCTAGACGATCAGATGGGAGACGCTTCAGTCCAGCTTTTGTTGGATCATCAGGTCTTGCAAGGGGTCTCACTGGTTTTGAAGGAGTCGAGTCTCTAACATTCTCCTTGGTGTTGTCAGAGCCTCCAACCAAAGGAGGTTTACCAGCACGAAGCTCAGTAGAATCCATCTCTGATGTTGGTAACACAACCAAGCTTTTCTGATAAACAAGTGACCGGTATCGCAAAAAGCATTGCCTAACGATTGTTGGGCTATTCCTTTCCACACCATGAAAGGGATCAAGAGCCAGAGCATGCAAATCACTCAGTAGTTGTGCAAGTTCAAATCCAGAATTTCCAACACCAATGGTTGTGGAAGCCCCAACAGAATTGAATGAGGAATGAGTAGGATCAACATCTTTCTTCTGCTGATTCGCCTGAGACTCTTCTCTAGGACCCAAACCAATCTGTGCGGATTTGGCCCCATCTTTTCCAAGGAGAGAAGGCTTCTTTGGTTTATCAGAGTTTGTTTCTGAACCAGTCTCTTTCTTCTTTTTCTTCTTCTTTTTCTCTACCGAAGTAGAGTTCTCAACACCTATATCAGCTGAAGGGCGCTTTTTCACTTTCTTCACCCCACCCTCAGCACTCACGCCACCAGGGCGCTTTATATCAACTGGGTAAGGATGCCCACTGGTAAGACCATCTCGAACTTGATCTAATCCCTGGCCTCCTTCCAGTTTTGCAGTGGAATCCATAACAGGTTTCTGAACCACTTCATATGATCTGGACAATTTTCCACCCTCAGATTTTGGGTCAAATATAACATCACCTTCGGACTGAAAAGTTGCAGACACACCATCACTTTTATTCAAAGACGGCTTTCCATCTATAGCAGCAGCGGGGGCTGAAGTCTGGTTTGCAGATGGAACTGCATTTCCAGATAAATCTCCACTTGAACTTACACCATCCTTGCTCATAACAACAGACTGCTCTTGTTTTACTGGAATCTGAGAAACTGGAGCCCTCTTCTGCAACACATAATCTCCAGCTACAAATGTTGGTGATCCCTCTCTGAAAGTTGATAGCATTGTTGGACTAGCTGCTTCGTCTCTTCGTTTGAATAGGTATCTGTCTTTCTTTGAATGGTCCTTAGCTTTTACAGGTTTTTTAGAACTCTTCCCACCACCTAAGGCTTCTGCGATCACCAGTGGTCCACTCAAAGGAGCTGGAAATGGAAACAAAGAAGGCAATAATCTAATAAGAACAAGACATGACAGTGTTCACGATTAAATCAATAACCAAGACAAATGCATGCAAATATTATCGCAGGATGCAAGATGCAGAGGGGCACAAAGATTGCTTCCATCCTTTCAGTGTCGTGTGATACTCAACAATGATATTGCAAACCTGATAAGCAACTTTTCTGTTACTTTTGGCAGTTGTTCATTAACAGGAAATGTGTAAAAGAGAGACTTAAAGATCAATCACAAGGCTACAAATCCAAATACAAGTTGTTGCAGTCGCAATATCACAAAATCGAGTCACATTTTACCGTTCACATGGAAGCCAGAGTCATTATAGTGTTCTGATCCCTCCAATGAGAAGTGGTAGAGACCTTTTCCAAAATAGTCAACATAAAAGAAATTTTTTTATAATGGAAAAAGAGAAAGAAGAAATATTTTGATAAAAACCAAAACTACAGTTAAAAGACAGTTTTTGAGAGATCAAAATCATAAAAGAAACTCAATTCATGATTGTATTAAGACATGTATGACAGATATCATACTGGCACAAACCTGCATGCATTGAATATCACCACTAACGCAACAAAGTCATTAGAAACGCACATCTGACTTTAACCATGCATCATTCAATAAAAAAAATGTGATATCAAAAGAGATACTGTAGAAATTTAAAAAAAAAAAAAAAAAAAGAGAATTAGAAGCCATGAAATGAATGCAATAAAATACCAGCTTTAGCCATGTGAGACTTGTAACTATTTCAGCCTAAAGTCTCATGAGTGCAGGCAATACTGCATTCAAAAACAACACAACATTTGAATTTTAATGTAACAGAGAAGGCAGAACAGATTGCAAAGAAATCCATGAAATCAAAACCTGAAACAGTTTCCAAGTATCAGCAATGCAGATTAGACAAGTACCTCGCGGTGCCTCTTTAGAAGGTCGTGTTGGAGTATCAACAGCCGAATTAGAAGGGCGTGATGGCCGCACCCCAAAAGCCTGCGCATACGTCTCATCATACTCCTCAAACAGAGCCTTCCGGAAAGAACAAACAGTAGCCTTATTCTTAAGAAACTCAATGCTCTGCTGGTCAAAAGCTCCAGTGTCTGATGCCAATTGTTTCACAAATGAAAGGGTCTCACTAGGCTTAAAACTATTTCTTGCATTCCTAATCTGATTCACTGAATAAACCCCATTTGGTTCATAATCAGGCACATCAACTACAAAGTACCCTTGGACATTTGTGGGCCGAAAATTATATGGGTTCCTACATTTACAAGCCAAACCAAGACCACGCCTCCGACTTGCCTCATCCATTGCCTCTTCCACAGCCTTGACAAAAGTCCTCGAGTTTGTCTGCTGTGATTTCTCCATAAAATGACGATCAAAAGGGACAAGCTCAGCTGGGTCGAACCATCCATAACTACTATCCCCAAAGAACGCAACTAACACATGTCCCTCTCTCCTTGTCCGGCGTACAGATGAAGATGCAAATGCTTCGTTAAATATATGCCCAGGCCACCAAGGATGAGATTTCACCTTTCCCCAAACCATATCACCCACTTCAAACCCATAACTCAACGCCCTTGAAGTCCCTCCACCAATTCTATCATTGGCTACATAATCATCGAACTCAGATAACAAGGACTTATAGTCTGAACCAGTATCCCTCTCCAGCTTCTCTGAATTCTCTATTCTATCATTCTCATCGTCGTTTATCATATCATTCTGTTCCACTCGATCATTTACATCAAAAACCCTAGATTCGTCGCCTATTCTTCTATCTACACTATTGGCATTACTCTCCCTAACCTCCTCAGATCTATTATTCTCTGAAACCCTAAAATCTTTCAAATCGTGCTCCATTGGAGAAACCCTAGCTTCTTCATCAGAAACTCCTAAGCTCAATCTATTGTCTTCATTACGGCTACCAATAGCTTCATCGGTAGAAACCCTAGCTTTCTCTTCGATTTTATCCGATCGTTTATCAAATTCAGCATCGTCGTTCACAACAGATATCATTCTTCTAATAGCTAAAGCAAAATAAATAAGCAAAGTCAAAGCCCTGTAAAATTCTAGAGCTTAAATGAGATACATGTTACTGATAAACATACCTTTGTTAGAGAACGATTACAGAAGGTGTTCTTTATTTTTTTCCTGGAAAGTGAGAGAAAATTAGGGAAGAGAGATTTTTTTAGGATAATAATTATAATAGATACAAATGAAACAGTGAAGATAATAAACCAAAGACATAGAGAAAGAGGTGTGTTTGGATGGAAAGAAAATCTGGGGATTTTGCGATTTTCCCTTTCTCTACTGCCCTCGTTATATTTTCCTTTTATTTTACTTTTAAAAAAGTTCGGAGATTATTACGGCTGTTTGATTGTATATATGGATTTTATAGGGCACAACAGCGGTGTACAAATGGCTCAGTACACATCAATCATCGACTGTACATCGTTTTTCAGAACCGCCTGATCCATTATATTTCGAAACGGTGATATTGATATTATAAGGGTAACTGTGAGATTATATTAGAAATAAGATATATGATTAGTTAAGTTGGGTAAATTATATACGTAGTCATTTAATTATTATCTGTTTTTGTTTTAGTCATTTAGTTTAAAAACATTGATTTAATTATTAATGTTATCTACATTTGATATTTTAGTCACTCTTCTTATGAAATTATTTTTTATTTAAATGTTCGATAAAATTATTAACAAAATGCTAACATGGTCTTTTGTTATTAGTATAATAGTAAATTTAGTCTTTCAATATTTGTGAATTCTATTTATTTGATCCCAGTTCTAAAAAATTAAATAAATTTAGTCCTTAACTTTATATATTCTACCAATTTAATCTTGATTTTAAATTTTTTTAAAGATAAATAAAATAAAAGTAGGCCTTTTATAAAAATAATATTAAAATAATGAGATGGAGAACAAATTAATTACAAAAATGGTATGTTTGTTACAGTAGCTTTGGGTGTCGCTAGACTTGTTCATGGGTCGGGCCACCTAGCCCAGCCCGAAGGCTCGCTTGAAATTTGGAAGGGTTTGGGCAAAAATATAGGCCCGAAAAATGGGCTTGGACAAAAAAATAAGGCATGTTTAAAAAACGGGTCGGGCCTCGGGTAAGGCATTTTTGGCCCGGGTCTGGCCCAGCCCGAATTCACTAAACGAAAAAAATTGTTTTTTTTAATATTATTTTCTTATTGTTTTCTCCCTATTTTGCTATCGTTTTATTATTATGTTGCTACTATTTTGTTGTTATTGTTTGGATATTATATAAAACTTATTTTATTGTTAATTTTGTTATTATTTTAGAGGCATTTAATTGTTAAGTTGCATCTATCATAGTGTTATTTAAGTATAAATATTTTTTAAAATTTATTTTCAATTTGTTGAGAAATATTTATTTTGATGTTTTTAGTATTTTTGATGTATTATATATATTTTAAAATTATATAAAAATAATATAAAAATTAATATGGGCGGGTTTGGTCGGGCCTTGGGTTTTAACATTTTTATCCGGGTTGGGCTTGGGCAAAATATTAGGTCCATTTTTCGAGCCGAGTCGGGCCCAGGCCTAACAAACGAGCCTAAATTTTTAGTTAAGCCCGGCCCGGCTCGACCACACCTCTAGGTGTCGCTTGACACATTGACAGCACAAGAAAATAGAAAAGCTGAAAAAGTGAAAAAAAATTGATGACGCTTCACACATCGAATTTAAAAAAAAAATTCTGATAGCAAAATAAAAATGAAAAAGTAAAAATTAAAAATTAAAAATAATGACTTAATGGCTTTTCCATGCATTAAATTCATGCATTTAATGCATTTTCCCTACATTTAATTTCTTTTCTCTGCATTTAATCCCTAAAATAAAAGCTTTTTTTATTTAATCAAGGGGTGTACCTGATACATTGGCGGCACCAACTAAATTTTTTTTTCATTTTTCAGCTTTTTTTCCTTATATATTTTTTAAAAATTAAATTCATTGATGCCGCTAATTTGTCTGGTGACACTTAAAATTATTGTAGTAAACACTCTATTTTCATAATTAATTTATTCTCCACCCTATTTTTATAATTAATTAATATTTTAATATTATTTTTATAAAAAAAACCTAAAAAGTATTTAATAATTCACTTTTGATAAAAAAATACGTAAAAAGTTTTAAAAATATAAAAAAAGTTATAAAATTAAATATTTATTTATTTAAAAAATGTTTTTTAAATATTTTTCTAATGAAACTTGCAAAGTAGTTCTTGTTTGTTTCTCATTTATAGTTTACAATAGGATCAATAGAAGCGAAGCCATTGAGTCTTTTTGTTCTAACTCTCTTTTCCTTCAACTTTGGGTATTAATTTCTCGTCAGATGTATAGAGCAAGACGATTAATGATACAAGACAAGGTACCTATGCAATTCATTTTCAATACCTTGATTCTTTTAAAAAAAATCAATTTTTAATATTTGAGTTAAATAATAAAAAGTTCAATGTTTTTTAAACAAAATTTCAAGTTTGAGTTTTATGAATAAATAAATAAATCTAAAAAGCATACCTATGTTTAGCTGTTTAGCTCAAATTGACTTCAAATTATAATTTTAGGATATGTGAAAGTATGTCTCACATTTCGACCAAAATAGTGCGTGATGTCGTAACGAGAATAAGCTTTTTGTCCCGATGAGCAGTTGACATCATGGCGAGAAAAAAGCCCTCGTCCCGACTACGCGATCCTTCTTCGTCCCAAAGACCAAACGCCACGTTGTGTTCCTCAAGTTTCTCGACTTTCTTCTCTTAGTTAAACTCTGTTTCAGTTTCTCACTTAAACTTTGATTAACCTAGGGATATTCTAGTCATAAGAGCTACGAATTTCAGCCTATAAATAGGCCTTAGTTACTTTAGGTTTTACGGAACATAAATTTTTAGATTGAGAGAATTTTGTTCTTTGATTTGAAGGGTCTTTCTTTCGGGGTTTCGAGTTTTTGTTTTGATTCTCTCATTCTCTTGTACTCTTCTATTTATAGTGAAATCTCCTTTTTCCCGTGTTTTTTATCCTCTTTTGAGGAGTTATTCCACGTTAAATTTGTGTGTTGATCTTTTCAATCTCTTAGTTATTTTTCTTGTTTGTAGCATACACAGGTTAATTCCCTACAAACTAGTATCAGAGCTAGTTCAATTTTCGTATTTAACCTATTCACAGATGGCAACATCAAGGTTTGATATTGATAAGTTTGACGGTATCACAAATTTCAATCTATGACAAGTTCGTATGTCAGCAATACTGATTCAGAGCGATCTTGAAAGGATAGTTATAGAGAAGAAGCCCGTAGACATGGATCAGACAGAATAGGATAGGTTAGATAAACAATCTAACAAATAATGTGTTACAAGAGGCTTTGAAGGAGAAAACAACATATACATTATGGAAGAAACTAGAAGCCTTGTATATGACGAAATCATTGGCCAACAGTTTAGTGTTAAAATAATGTCTCTACACGTTCAGATTGACCGAAGGTAAGTCTATTAGAGCGCATATTAGTGAGTTTATTACCCTTCTAAATGACTTGAAGAATCTTAATATAGAGATTAGCGATGAGGATCAGGCTATGTTATTATTATGTTTTTTGCCTTCTTCTTATAAAACTTTCAGGGAAACTCTGATTTATAGGAGAGATCATCTATCATTTGAGGACGTGAAGGGGAATCTACTGAGTAAGAAACTCAACAATGATTTAGGCCCAAACAAAAGGACAGATGGGCAAGTCTCAGTTTTAGTTGCAATGGGCAGACAACAACCAAGAAAGTCAGATTGAAGCAGGTATAGGGCGAGACCTAAATCCAGAAATTGAGACAAATAATATGGCTATTGCAAGAAGAAGGGTCACATCAAGTTGAAATGCTACAAGCTTCAAAATAAGATTAAAAGGGATGCCAAAAACGACGAGAAAGATAAGCAGAAAGTCAAAGTTGCTGAGGCTAGTGTAGCCGAAGATAGATGTGATGATTTCTTGTTAGTGTTGACGAGCGAAAGCTTCAAGCTTACTTCCGAATAGATTCTAGATTTAGGATGCTCCTATCACATGTGTCCCAACAAGGATTGGTTCTCCACATACAATTCAGTTGAAGGTGGAGTAGTGTTGATGGGGAATAATTCTCCATGTAAGATAATCGGCATAGGAACAATACAAATAAGGATGCACGACGTAATAATTTGAACACTGTTTATGTACCCGACTTAAAGAGAAATCTCATCTTATTGGGAATTTTGGATTCTAATGGTTGCAGGATTTTCATTGAGTCAAATGACTTAAAAGTTTCTTATGGAGCTCTCGTTGTAATGAGAGGATAGAAAAAAGGCAGCCTATACGTTCTATAAGGGTCAACAGTTATTGGTGCGACTGTGGTTACCGAAGAAGAGTCGAAATCATCGTGATGAGAACCAACCCGACATTGCGACAATTCGATGTGATTATTTCTCTACAGATTCTTAACTACGTCCATTCCGATTTATGGGGTTCGACTCCTGACATCTCAAAAAGAGGTAATAAATATTTCCTAACTTTTATTAATAACCATTCCAGAAAAGTTTGGGTTTATTTCCTGAAACTATTAAAACGAAGTTTTCAGAATCTTCAAGGAGTGGAAAACGTTGATAGAAAAATAGACCGGGAAGTCCGTGAAGCGGTTGAGAACAGATAATGGACTTGAGTTCTGTTTATCCGAGTTTAATGACTACTGCAAATGGGAAAGGATAGAGAGACATTACACCGTTGTAAGTACTCCGCAACAGAATAGAGTTGCAGAAAGAATGAACATAACCTTGTTGGAAAAGGCTTTGTACATGTTTTCAAATGCAAGTCTAGGAAAGGAGTTTTAGGATGAAATCGTAAATTTGGTAAGCTATTTACCCATATCTCAGACTATGAATTCTACTGTTATGAATGACGCTACATACTGTAGAAGCCGTACACCCAGCACATCAGCTTTCGGTTCATTATCTATTCAAACTCAGGCTTTTACTTACATCAAAATGTACGAGTCATGCATACATAGTTCGTCATCCACTCATGATTTAGGTATGTCACACCATGAACATCACAAGTGAATAAATCCATAAACGGGTTCATGATCTATTTTTCTTGGGTCCACCCTAATGTGCTGTCAGTCCAATCAGTCACATGTATGTCTCTATCTTCTGAGAGTTATTCGCTCCAGTGCCTAAGACAAAGCATATCCCCAATTGGACTTGATAGACGACATATTAGTCTTTCAATCGGTTTGCTTATTTCTAATTATACTAAGGACATGTTTAGGTTTGTCTACGAATACATATCTTTCTATATCACGATCCGACCACGTAATACCGCTCAGTATTAGTTTAAACATTGGACAACCAATGAGCAACATTTGCTTTCATTTTGCTTTCCGTGCAAAAATTATTTGAGGACAATCATACAAAGTATATTAATGTAATTAATGAATTTGTTTTATTAATAAATTTGTTTGAAAAAAATTACAAGTTCACAAACGAATATACTATATTCAAGACATCGGATTCAACAACAATTTCATTATAATAAGACATGGAACAAGCAACAACTTTCCCAACACTTAACACTAGTTTGAATATCAAATTTAAAGTTTAATCTAATAAATTTGTTCATAAAGCACGTTATTCATCCAACAAAGAAATTAAATAAAAATTAATCCAAAACAATTAACTTTAAAAGAAAAAAAAAAACTCATCTTCAATCCAACCCGTCTTTGAGTAAGTTTTCAGGCACCCGCCATGTTCAACCCTACCCAAATTTTATGGTTTATATAATATACTATGCCACACTAGGTGGAAAAAATATGTAAAAGAATATTTATTAAAAATTTATCTAACAACTAATTAAAATTTTGATTAAAATGATAAAGTTGTTAGTTTTACATTATGGTATGAAAATTTATTAAAATGCCTTTAAAGACAAAAATATCTTTGTTTAATGATTTTTAAATTAATTTTTATTTTTAACTTTTAATTAAATTGATGTCCATACCAAATCAATCAAGTCTTTAATATAGAAACTAAATAATTATTATATATTTACTATAAAAAAAATCAAGGCTTAAAGCCCAGGTACCAAACACAAATATCTTCCATACCATCCATGTTTGTATAACCAAACAGCCCAATACCCAAATATACCTGTAAGAGCCCAAATTCGCACGGGCCCGTCAGAGCAAACCAAAAAATATAACAAACAGAATAAATTAAACAGTCCATTAAAGTCCATTACAGCCCAATCAATCCATAGCCCATTAACCAAAACAGAAACCAAAAAAAACACCAAAATAATCATTAATAAAGTCCATCAGTCCATTACAAATCAATAAACCAAGCCCAATGCAAAACCTGGCCCGAATGGCCCAAATGGTTCTGGCAAACAGAAACCCTAAGGGGTTCCAAGGGCAATCTTGCGCCGCAACAGCCTCCACGCGCGCCACACGTGTGTCGCGCCTCCGTACCGCGCCGTACACCACGTCACCGCCTCCGTACAGCCACATAAGCCTCCGTATCTGCAACCAAGGACGAACAGCACAACAAAGAAAAAAAAAAGAAAACAAATTGTATTTTTATTTTTTTCGTTTCAGGCTTTAAAAAGCCCGAAACAAACCACTGTATGGGAGAGGTCTTCTTCACGTTTTCTACACAGATTACGAATCAATATACAAGAAATACAAAAAAAATTCAAAAGAAAAAAGAGAACATCGAAAGGTTATTTTCAGATTTGGTTTTCTTTGGTTTTTCTTTCCCCCATTTTATGCTTTCTATTTCTTCTTTACTGCATGCGAAAGAACAAAACCAAATAAAAAGAGAGAGGGATTTACCTTGAAATACGGACCGTCAATTTTGACCGCTTTGTGTCGTGTCGAACAAAAGCGATCCTTAGCGGCGGAGAACGTGAAGCGTCTGAGTCTAGGTCGAGAGAAATCAGCCGATCGGACCTGAGTGGGCCACTAATCGCCGATGGCCGTGGCGTTGTAGTGGTCGAAAGGGGGATTTCTTTCGGTGGCTGAGAACGAAACAAAATAAGGGAGCTAGGGTTTAGTTCAAATTGACATTTGACCTGTTTTAATTCGGTTTTAACCCATTAAGGAAACGGCGCCGTTTAGGCTTATGGCCATAGCCTTCAAACGACGCCGTTTAAGGGCCATAACCCGCGCGAGTGACCCGACCCGAGGAAGGATCCGCGTGTTTTTGACTAAGGGGTTTATTGCGCCCTTAGTCCTTCCGCATTTTTAGTTTTCTTTAATTAAGTTTTTCTTTTATTTTGATTTTGTCCAATAATTTTGCGCTGTTTCAATTTAGTCCTCATTTAAATGCTGCGTTTAACAACTTGGGTAAATTTCATTTTTAGTCCCTTTTAATTCACGCGCCTGGCGTTCTAGCCCTTTTTCGACTTCTTTTAATTTATTGCTTTTTTGCTCTCTAATTTTGCCCTGATTTCAATATAATCCTTTAATTATTTTATTATATTATTTGATTACTTTTAATTAGTCGTTTATTTTTTATTATACCTTCTTAAATTAATATTAAATATTTTATTTTAAATGGCTAAAGATATTATTTATTTTTCTACGTTATTTTCATTATTTTTATATACATATATATTTTAAATTAAGTGTTCATTTGTTTGTTATTGCATGGATTATATTGCTTAATTCGTAACCACTAATTACTTGTGATTCATTACAATAATATTTTGTGTATATTATTTTGCTCCATTTTCTTCAATTGCTAATGTCGAAATTGTGTTATATGATTATTGCTATTGTATGGATGATATATTGTTAATTTGTAACTAGTAATTATTTGTGATTCATTATTTGTAATATTTGATGTATGGATTAATATCTTGCTTTGTATATTAGTGTTCCATTGTATCTTACGAAAGATGTAGTGTTTTAATGTCATTTCGGTTTTTAAATCATAAGGCAATGCTCGTGTTTAGAGGTTTCGAGAAAATCGTGCTCTAACTTACTGAGTTCCGATTCTCCTCGTTAAAACCTAGCAACCGAGTATCATTTCTCCCTTAAATCAAAATGCATAATATTTCAAATAAAAAACTTATTCTCGGGAATTTGAGACATTGCGCCCTAACTTACTGAGTGTGATATTTTATCATCTCGAGATAAGAATTTCAAAAGAACAAAGGCAATATTCCGTATTCGGGAATTTTGAGAAATAGTGCCCTAACTTACTGGGTTTTGATTTTTCATTTGACCCAAATAATTGAATATCCTTCTTAATTTTAAATGTACGAGTATTGAATGTCGAAGGATAAATCTAATTTCGAGAACATAAGATGTTGTGCCCTAACTTACTGAGTATGGCATTTTATTTTCTTCGAAATAAGAAGTTTTGGCATCCAATATGATTCTGTCCAAATATATCTCAAGTAAATGGATCGTAATCTAGAATCTTTTCAAATTTTCGATGTCAGGACATTAATTAATCAATTTGGTATCAATTTTGGGCGTTGCGAGGGTGCTAATCCTTCCTCGTGCGTAACCGACTCCCGAACCTGTTTTCTTAGATTTCATAGACCAAAATTATTGTTTTTAATAAATCACAATGTTTTATTAAAATAATCCATCTCCAGGTGATCCGATCACACCTTGAATAAAAGATCGGTGGCGACTCCATTTCCATATTTTTAAAGTCGATCCTTGTTTTTTAAAACTTGTTTAAAAAAAATGGTTTCGATAGCTTGGCGACTCCATTGGGGAGGTTAAAGAGAGTCAAGCCGTAAAATTGATTAATTTCTGTCCTTTTGTCAAAAATTGAAAATTTGATTTGAAAATTTACGATCCTTTTATTGCATTCGCTTACATCATCTCATTTGATTGCTATGGTTCGAGTCTTGTGGAACACTTTGCATCATATTGCATGACCGCCGGGTCATACCCTTTTAAGTGGAAGTGAGAAGCCACTCCTTCGTGAGGTTTTCACCTCCGTGCAGGATAGTGAATCACTTTCGGGATACATCCGTACCTATGTCTTCGTGAGATTTTCATCTCCGTGCAGCCATAGGGAAATGTATTCCCCTGAACCGAACTCGATCTGTATGAGCCTATAATGGGTGAGGATCGAGGAATCTGCTGGTTCAGGTACCTCAACTCTAGAACTGAACTGCATATAGAAAGCCCTAAGAGCCCACCCTAGGTAGAGCTGTGGTAAACCCTAGTGGCCACTCAGATAGGAGTTTGAATGATTTTTTTTCCATGATTTGAATTTCGTTTCTATTGTACTGATTTTTTATCCTTGTTACTTAGCATGCATTTTCATATTAGAGAGAGATGTTGATTCGGGTTCGATTGCTAAATTAGAGAGCTCGGCAAAGAGAACGAATTTCTTGATAAAACGGAAGACAATACGGATGTTCGTATATTTGTAGTCTGTTTCATGTAAAGAATTTTGTCCTCTAGTAAAGTTTTCTAAAGGAAATTGAGTTAGAATCGCCACCGCTTTACATTCATTCCATGCATCCACATAGCATCACATCGCATGTGCTAGATTTCATGAGAAGACCCTGATTAATTAAAAATTATTTCAGTCAACCTAGAAGACATGGAACAAAGGTTGGAGAGAATAGAGCAAAGGCAAATACTGATGCAAGAGAAGTTGGCCAAAATTCAACGGGATATGCGAGATCAAATGAATATGATGCGCCAGTTAACCCAACTACTAATCGGAGGGCTTGAAAAAAGGAGTGGCTCAGTGGCCAGCAGTGTGGATGATGATGAAGACATTGTTTATTCCCCGATAAGTACCCCGACTCAGCCAGACACGCATTCGCATAGGGTACCCGTCATTATCAAACCCAGATATCAGACTGATACCTCAGCCTTGTTGAACTTCCCGATGGGTTCAGGTTTTAACCCGGAGGATGATTGAGCCAAACCTGTTGTACTGACAGAAACAAAAGAAAAAGGAGAGTGGACTTTAAAAGCCCCGAAGAAAAAGGAAAATAAAGCGAATAATACGAGAAGGTATAACAAGGGTTACTTGGGGCTGATCACAGAGAGCCAACCAAGGACTGTAATTACCAGCCGTCAGGTCTCCCCAAGGCAGGAACCCGATCCAAGATCGATCTCGAAAAAACTCCAGTCCGCGCCCATTCCAATCTCGTATAGGGAGTTGTACCGAATTTTGTTCGACGCACATGTTGTATCCCCTTTTCATATAGAACCAATACATCCTCCATACCCTAAATGGTACGATGTGAACGCCCAATGCGAATACCATGCAGGAATTACGGGGCACTCGATGGAAAATTACACTGCTTTCAAGAAATTAGTCGAAAGACTCATCAGATTGGGTATCGTAAAATTCGATGATCTTTCTGGTGCAGAAAATTCGTTACCCAACCTTTCTGTTAAAGGAGTAAACATCGTGAGTCCCATGATGGATAGGGGCATGAAATCCAAGGATGCATCGAGCTCAGAGCTTTAGTGCGGGACCTGATTGAAGAGATCAAAACCCCAAAGGAATATTAGGGAATCTGAACATTAACGACATATTCGAAGAGAGAACCAGATAATAGACTTCTCCAAGCTTCTACTTTTACGTACTTGGAAAGATTTTAAATAATGGGACTGTGGAAGGGATCCCTGTATTTTTGAGTTAATATAGAGTAATATTCAAAACAGGCTTGTTACTTTCAGCCCAGAAGCAATAAGAATCTTTTTATGAAATGGGCTTGTGTCCAGAATTTTTATTTCAATAAAATGCATCTCTTTAAGTAAATATTTTTTCATTCTTTACATTTCATACTGTACATTCTTTTGTGTTTTAGAATATCCTTTCATTCTTTATTCATAGCCATACCATAAAGATAATTATCCTTAGAATCATTTATTCTTTGGATTGCCTTTGTACCTAGGTACCCAGATATCAATGACATGAGCGACGTTGTTACAGACTCCCTTTTTGAATGAAATATGGTCTAAGGGATCTCAAGACTTTGAAGATGACAGAAATTGTAACATATCTTCTGATTTGTCAATACTGGATGAAAAACAGATCCAACGTCGCGAGTCAAGGAAGGAGATGAAGATCAAAGCCTAGCTCAATGCAAAAATAAGATTTCCTATATGTGGGGCATAGATGTTACCAAGCCAGTCTCATTAAAAGCTTCTGGCCAACATCGATTCATTTTCATGGATGTCGGTTACTTCACTAAGATGGTAAAAGTCGCTTCATATGCCAATATTACAAAGTCGATAGTCATCAGAACAAAAAGAGAAAAAGAAAGAAAGAATGCCGAAAAAAATGTCGAAAAGGTCATATTTAATCGCACAATGTCAAAAGTCTGCGGTCTGTTCAAAGATCAGGTGCCACATATTAGTGCAGCAAAAGCCACCAAAAAGAAAAACAAAAGATCATAAAAAGACCGAGACTTGTAAAGATTGGCATACAGAAGTTACTATTTACCCCCTATGCTTATCAAACGTTGGCCAAGACTGTCACCGGGGCAACACGTTCTCATTGGCTTTACCCATTAGAGTCAAAATTTTGTCAGAGCTGAAATTGGATGAGGCAAAATGGATCCAATCTCAATATGATCAGTTGAATTTGAAGAGAAAATGTTAAAAGCTATCCGTCACGGTCAGATGATGCAAGCTCACAACAAAAATGATTCGCCCTAGAAAATTTCATGATAGTGCTTTGAGGAAGACTTTTCCCATGCAAAAGGGACTTCAGAAGAAAGCGGATGCCAAACTAGGAAGGACTTTATGTAGCAAGAAAGGCCTGTTCTGGGGAAGCATGGATATTGACCGAGATGGATAGTAATGACCTGCCCAATCCGGTGAATTCAGATCCAATAAAAAAGTTTTCCAAAGAGAAAAACACACAAAAAAGGAGAAGAAAAAGAAGAGGCCAATGTGAAAACCCGCAAAGGGCACTTTGAGACCAAATGGGATTTGAGTTGAAAACCCGAAAAGGGCGGCTCAAATTTTGATCAAAAGCAGTGCATACATCAGTCTTGCTATGCCTGAATTAACAATGAAGAAGTATACTACGTCTTGGGGCATCGACAAAGTACTCTGGATCCCCTAAACACATGTTGAGCTTAAAATGGTTCTCAAGAAGTTTGAACAGAGAAGCTCAGGCTGCGATATCTGGGGCACCTAGTTTTCCATCTTATCCATTTTGAATTTGCTATCTTTGATTACCTTATTCTCTTCAAGATACGCCACAATAAATTTCCTTCCTGATTGCAGTTGCTATCTTTGCTTAACTTATTTGTTTCGAGCTATGCTCCTAATTAATTTCCTTCTTGTCCATGGTTATGATCTTTTTCAAGCATTTCGTATTGAAATAATGGTTAGTGGACTGATAATATTTTCATAAAAGGAGTTTCGCATATTACTCTGGAAGCTTCTGAATCATACAAGAACTTGAAACAGGACTAATGTTTAAAACTCACCAAGTTTAAGGAAGAGTCTAAATTAAGGTTATCTCTTCGGATTTTTGTTAGAAATGGTGGTTGAGCAAACAAAAAGATATTGCGTCAGTGGGCATCGCTAACCCAAGTGTAAAATGGGGATCATTCTCGAGGAAAATTGATATCCGGCATTCACGCGAGCATCATGCACATCTGATTGGGTCACTAGAGGAGTGATCAGTTGATGGAACAAGCTACAGGCCCTATACCCCCGAGTTATAGTGGGATAGATGGAAGCTGATACAAGTCCTGTACCCTTGAATAGCAACGGGATGGATTGAAGAAGAAACAAATCCTACGTTTTGGAGTCGCAGTGGGATGGATGGAAAAGATTCAGATCCTATACCCTTAAGTCACAATGAGATGAACCCTGAAGTTACAGTGGGGCAAATCTGTTGGGCAAGATATAATCATTTTCTAGGGTTTTCTGTTGAAAATACCAGCCGAACAAGATGGCAGCATAATACATCAGTGATAAAGCTTTAATAAATAAGGAGCGATGACACCTTAAACTTTTAAAGAGGGATCATTTTCATGAAATTCTGCATTCATGCAAAACATATTTAGTTAGGAGCATTTGATTCATTCCGATCATTGCATCCTAATCATTGTAAGAAATCATTCTCACGACATTCTGCATTCATACAAATGTCATCCATAAGACACATCTATTTAGGGGCATTTGATTCATTCCGATCATTGCATCCTAATCTTTGTAAAAAGACCATTCTCATGACATTCTGCATTCATACAAATGTCGTCCATAATACATTTAGTTAGGAGCATTAGATTCATTCTGATCATTGCATCCTACCCATTTTGCATAAGCATAAACACAAAATTGATTTTATAGGACAGGTCCCCTAGAGAACATTGTCGCAACATCGGTGAATTCGAAGATCTTGCCTTCCTGAGCGAAGCAGATTGAAGATAGCAAGTCTGGCAATCCTGAGTTTGCAGGAGCAGATGGAAGATATCAAGTTTAGCAATCCTGAGTTTGCAGGAGCAGATTAAAGATAGCAAATCTGGCAATCCTGAGTATACAGGAGTAGATTGAAGATAACAAATCTGGCAATCCTGAGTTTGCAGGAGCAGATTGAAGATAGCAAACCTGGCAATCCTGAGTTTGCAGGAGCAGATTGAAGATAGCAAATCTGGCAATCCTGAGTTTGCAGGAGCAGATTGAAGATAGCAAGTCAGGCAATCCTGAGTTTGCAGGAGCAGATTGAAGATAGCAAATCTAGCAATCCTGAGTATGCAGGAGCAGATTGAAGATAGCAAATCTGGCAATCCTGAAGTTGCAGGAGCAGATCGAAGCCATACAAGTCTTTTCACCTCGAAGTCCCAGTAGAGTAGATGGAGGCTACAAATCTCTTCTCCTTGAGGTTATTGAGGATCAAACTATATTTTCAAGAAGTTTCAGTAAGAAGACCGAAGTTACAAATCTCTTCTCTCTGAATTCCTATCACCTCGAAGTCCTAGTGGAGTAGATAGAGGCTACAAATCCCTTCTCCCTGAGGTTATTGAGGATCAAACTATATTTTCGAGAAGTTTCAGTAAGAAGACCGAAGTTACAAATATCTTCTCTCTGAATTCCTATCACCTCGAAGTCCCAGTGGAGTAGATGGAGGCTACAAATCCCTTCTCCCTGAGGTTATTGAGGATCAAACTATGCTTCCTTGAAGTTTCAGTAGAGAAGATTGAAGCTACAAATCTCTTCTCCCTGAAATTCTACTGGAGCAAGTTGAGACATCATTTCCCATACTCTGAAAGACGCGGTGAGGCTACTTGAAGAAAATAAGTGCCAAGAAATCATGATCTTACAAGACCGGGCAAATTTGGCCCTCTTTGAAGTCTTTGCTCTATTCTCGTTACACGACAATGAGCAAAGAGGGGCAGCTGTAAGAGCCCAAATTTGCCCGGGCCCGTCAGAGTAAACCAAAAAATACAACAAACAGAATAAATTAAACAGTCCATTAAAGTCCATTACAGCCCAATCAATCCATAGCCCATTAACCAAAACAGAAACCAAAAAAACACAAAAATAATCATTAATAAAGTCCATCAGTCCATTACAAATCAATAAACCAAGCCCAATGCAAAACCTGGCCCGAATGGCCCAAATGGTTCTGGCAAACAGAAACCCTAAGGGGTTCCAAGGGCAATCTTGCGCCGCAACAACCTCCACGCGCCCCACACGTGCGTCGCGCCTCCGTACCGCGCTATACACCACGTCACTGCCTCCGTACAGCCACATGAGCCTCCGTATCTGCAACCAAGGATGAACAGCACAGCAAAGAAAAAAAAAGAAATCAAATTGTATTTTTATTAAACAAACCACTGTATGGGAGAGGTCTTCTTCACGTTTTCTACACAGATTACGAATCAATATACAAGAAATACAAAAAAAATTCAAAAGAAAAAAGAGAACATCGAAAGGTTATTTTCAGATTTGGTTTTCTTTGGTTTTTCTTTCCCTCATTTTATGCTTTCAATTTCTTTTTTACTGCATGCGAAAGAACAAAACCAAATAAAAAGAGAGGAGGGATTTACCTTCGAAATAAGGACCGTCGGACTATTTTCTTCGTCGTAATCGGAGCAAAGCGATCCTTAACGGCGGAGAACGTGAAGCGTCTGAGTCTAGGTCGAGAGAAATCAGCCGATCGGACCTGAGTGGGCCACTAATCGCCGATGGCCGTGGCGTTGTAGTGGTCGAAAGGGGGACTTCTTTCGGTGGCTGAGAACGAAACAAAATAAGGGAGCTAGGGTTTAGTTCAAATTGACATTTGACCTGTTTTAATTCGGTTTTAACCCATTAAGAAAACGGCGCCGTTTAGGCTTATGGCCATATCCTTCAAAAGACACCGTTTAAGGGTCATAACCCGCGCGAGTGACCCGACCCGAGGGAAGGATCAGCGTGTTTTTGACTAAGGGGTTTATTGCGCCCTTAGTCCTTCCGCATTTTTAGTTTTCTTTAATTAAGTTTTTCTTTTATTTTGATTTTGTCCAATAATTTTGCACTGTTTTAATTTAGTCCTCATTTAAATGCTGCGTTTAACAACTTGGGTAAATTTCGTTTTTAGTCCCTTTTAATTCATGCGCCTGGCGTTCTAGCCCTTTTTCGACTTCTTTTAATTTATTGCTTTTTAGCTCTCTAATTTTGCCTTGATTTCAATATAATCCTTTAATTATTTTATTATATTATTTGATTACTTTTAATTAGTCGTTTATTTTTTATTATACCTTTTTAAATTAATATTAAATATTTTATTTTAAATGGCTAAAGATATTATTTATTTTTCTACGTTATTTTCATTATTTTTTATATACATATATATTTTAAATTAAGTGTTCATTTGTTTGTTATTGCATGGATTATATTGCTTAATTCGTAACCATTATTTACTTGTGATTCATTACAGTAATATTTTGTGTATATTATTTTGCTCCACTTTCTTCAATTGCTAATGTCGAAATTGTGTTATATGATTATTGCTATTGTATGGATGATAAATTGTTAATTTGTAACTAGTAATTATTTGTGATTCATTATTTGTAATATTTGATGTATGGATTAATATCTTGCTTTGTATATTAGTGTTCCATTGTATCTTACGAAAAATGTAGTGTTTTAATGTCATTTCGGTTTTTAAATCATAAGGCAATGCTTGTGTTTAGAGGTTTCGAGAAAATCGTGCTCTAACTTACTGAGTTCTGATTCTCCTCGTTAAAACCTAGCAACCGAGTATCATTTCTCCCTTAAATCAAAATGCATAATATTTCAAATAAAAAACTTATTCTCGGGAATTTGAGACATTGCGCCCTAACTTACCGAGTGTGATATTTTATCATCTCGAGATAAGAATTTCAAAAGAACAAAGGCAATATTCCGTATTCGGGAATTTTGAGAAATAGTGCCCTAACTTACTGGGTTTCGATTTTTCATTTGACCCAAATAATTGAATATCCTTCTTAATTTTAAATGTACGAGTATTGAATGTCAAAGGATAAATCTAATTTCGAGAACATAAGATGTTGTGCCCTAACTTACTGAGTATGGCATTTTATTTTCTTCGAAATAAGAAGTTTTGGCATCCAATATGATTCTTTCCAAATATATCTCAAGTAAATGGATCGTAATCTAGAATCTTTTCAAATTTTTGACGTCAGGACATTAATTAATCAATTTGGTACCAATTTTGGGCGTTGCGAGGGTGCTAATCCTTCCTCGTGCGTAACCGACTCCCGATCCTATTTTCTTAGATTTCATAGACCAAAATTATTGTTTTAATAAATCACAATGTTTTATTATAATAATCCATCTCCAGGTGATCCGATCACACCTTGAATAAAAGATCGGTGGCAACTCCATTTCCATATTTTTAAAGTCGATCCCCATTTTTTTAAAACTTGTTTAAAAAAAATGGTTTCGACAATACCTTATACACCGACCATCAACAAAAGGCAAGAGGGGTAAAGCAACACTAATAATAGGTTTTGTTGGTTGGAATAGAATAAAGTTACATTGAAATAGGTTTTTTTTTTAATTGAGGAGGGTAATAAGGTTGTTTGGAATCTAATTCAAATTTTTATGTCTATAATATTGTTCTTTTCACTTGGTTAAGAGATCGTTGACAAGTTATAATGAAACAGTTGAATAAACTTATAATGGAATGGTTCAAATATGCTAAATGTTCATATACTCTTTCAATTAAATTTAGTTTCTTTACTTTAATTTTGAGATATTAAGTCCCTGTAAAATATTGATCTCTCTGTTTAATTATGACGATGAAGTTAATAATGTCAAAGGTAAATTTACTTTTTTAGTCCTCAACATTTACAATTTTTTAAATTTGGTCATTACCCTTTAAAAGTACATGAATAATTTAATTTTTTTTTCATATTTTAAATAAAAAGCATAAAAATTAAAAATTGAATAAAAACTCTTTAAAAATAAAAATAGTGGAAATGGGTAGCTGTAACATTCCTAACCCGGCCTAGACGTTATGGCTAGATTAAAAAGGCTACATTAGCCACTGAAATGGCTAAGCTAACTTACGTTACTTTTGAAGACTTTAAATAAACTCATTTTAGAGAAAAATCGTATTTGCACTTTGAGTTAGTTTAAAAGAGTTCATTTATTAGATAATCTATACTTAAGACTCATTTTATTATTTATAGTGTTGTTTAACAAAAAAAAATTGTTTGCTTGTCACTTTTCTTTGTAAAAACTCGATGTTAAATAATGCAGCAGAAAAACCATTTTTTAAGTTATTTTGGAAACTTAGTTGCATTATCGATTTGTTTTTCAAACATGGTTCATTTGTAATGCAGCGGAAATTAGGGAACAACGTCAAATTTTACTTAAGCCCGATATCATGCATTTTTTGTTATTATGCTTGAGTAATCCATGCATGCAAAAATCCCCAAAAGAAAAGTTACCAAGCCACAGACCAGAAATAATTAAAAATTACAAGCTAAAACCAATAAAGAATTCAAAATACTTATTAAGAATAGTCCGAGGTCCAAGGTGATTCTCCGAATGCCGAGTCCGGTCCTAGTTTTGAGGTTTACCTGAAAAGTTAAACACTATCAGGGGATGAGCTTATGAAAGCTTAGTGTGAGTGGAACAATTATTTAAACAGATATAAATATCGAATATAGTGAAACATATTAGCTTTAACAAAAGAACACGGAACCATCATTGAAATTTCATATCATTACACAGTCATTATCAAATTGATGTCAAATGGTGTATGAGCATGGGTCATCATTCATTCGAGTAACAATCATTAATTTTGATACCATTCAATGCAACAGAATATAATACGTAGCATAAATCAATAACATTCGAATATGTCGTGAGCGTGATGCAATGCAAAAAGGTTTCTACCCATGCCATTTGCTACACACCACAAGTTCCTCAGAACCCGTCTGCCAAACTCCAACAAATGTGAGCATAGCTCGATGTGGTAAAACCATCAAATAATCAATAATGTAGAAAATTTGACAGATATCAAATAGTGTGATACAATCGCCAATAACATATAATATGCGATAAAATCGTCAATCCCCTCGGTACTCTAGGTGCAGTGCACTGACTACATATAAATGCAGACTTAATATGCCGTCGGTACCCCACGAAACTCCTCCGTCAACCACAAGATATCTCATCCCAATGCAAATGCAATATGTCACACAAACTCATACATAATCATATCTCAATACTTTTCACATTTATTTGACATGTTCAACATGCCCTCAATAATCACATACTTTCAGTAAATGGAAATAGTGTTCCAAATTTCAAATTACCATTAAGATGATATCATTCAACATTACACAATTTCACTTACTTTTACGATATTCCAATGTACATGTATAGCAACCTTTCCAATATAACATAGCAAACTATCCATGCAATTATATCATGCATAAACTCATATCTCAGCAAATATATATACAATCAATCTCATACCAAATAACACAATCATGCATCACAATACCATTCACACAGCCACATTGTCAAACTAGCAACTTTGCTAACATATCAATCTTTTAGGGCTCGAAACGTACTTGGTTCGGCCACTTACAAAATTAATTATTTGGATATTAAGCCAATTCAATCAGCAAGCTAAATCATCAAATATATCAAAAAAAAATTATCATTTTTAATTTAACTTTTTGAGTTTAGGACCCATACCTTATTTTTTGCTTTCTCACAGCACACTAGCGAATCTTCTAATTTTCCTTAATAAACCTTAAAACGAATCTAAGTCAAAAATAAATATAAATTCCATCAATTCATCTCTTAACCAGCCCTTAAACACCCACTTATGGGTTCCAATCAATCGTAAAAAGTACTACTATTTTACGAATTCAAACTAGTTAGATTTCTTACACTATTTTGTCGCGATCGTGCGTGCGAATGTCTTTCGGCTTTACGGTTGATTTGGGGCATTTCGGTCAGCACCTAACACAATTACATACTGGAAAATTAGTAGCTAATATTGATTAAGATCCCTCATTTAATCAATACATAACCTTTTTCCCAACAACTTTGTCGAAATAACAAACTAGTTTACAATTAATCGCACTTACACTTCCCGAATTGTGAGATTCGAATGGCTAATTGATCAAGAATGTCTTTCCCTAATTAACATGTGATTAAAGGCTGATTAGAAGGGTTCAAGAATTCAAATTAATGATGGGAAAATATGGGCAAGAACCAAGAAACAAAACAGCCCCCTTTCTTGCACATAGGCGCACGCACCACCACCCGCGGTGGCCAAATTCGGGGCTAATTTAAAAACGATTTAAAGATCCATTAAAAATTTGGAAAAATACCTTTAAAATATTTAAAATTCCCATAAATTTCAGATATGGAAATTTAGGTTTTTAATTGACAAGATTAATCAACAAATTGAAGAAAGAAAAGATCTTACACAAGCTAGTTGAGAGAAACAACAATGGCACTTTCTTGACAATGTTTAGGATCGATCTTAGAGTTCAAGATTTCAGATTTGGGGCTGATTTTAATGAGGAAAAAGTACCAGCAGGATGGTGGAGAATATGTTAAATCTTGAGACAAAAAGAAAAAGAAAGATATGGTAAAACTAGGTGTAGGCGACGACAACAATGGAGGAAGAAAGAAAACAAATAGAAGATCAAGGAGGAGAGGAGAGGAGAGGGGAGGAATGATTAGGGTGAGTAAAAATAGAATAAAGGCTAATATTTTGTGTAAAATTAACATTTATACCTAGGTTACAAGGGTACGGATGGCACACACATTAAAAATCAGGGATTTTGTATAAAAAAAAAGTTATTTCGCATGAGAAAAGATTCAGACTTGGGACCTTAATTTAATTTTCATGCTTTTGCATTTATCAATTAACCACTAGGTTATTTCCTTATTTTTGAAATAATTTTGCAATATTTATTTTAAAAATAAGGCGTCTCACATACTAAGGTTTGAGGCAAAATTAGCAAAATAATAAAAAATGGTAAGAGAGAAGGGATTTGAATTTGGGTTTCAAGCAGTGTTTCACTAACACTTATTCAACAAACCAATACCTCATTTATTCCTAAAAACGCATAGATAATCTAAAAAACTAAGGCATGACCAGTCTTTCTCGATTCACAAACCAAGTTCTATTAACCCCCAATTTTTGGGATGTTACTATAGCGATCCACAACTATTGAGGGCTAACCTAACTATAGATCAAATCAAGCAACATAGTGAGGAGTGTGCTAAAAAATATAAGGCAATGTCATGCTAAAAAAATGCAGTTTTTGATGTCATGACATTGCCTTATATTTTTTAGTACACTCATCACTATGTTACTTAGTAATGGATCACTACCCATTTCCACTATTTCCCAAAAGCCATATGCTTGCAAACATGTCTTTATTTTTACCACCAAAATGTGACAATTTTCACTGGCAAAAATAAGAGGTTTAGAAAAACTATTTGAGCTCATAGTTTTAGAATTTGATAGTTTTAGGTCATGTGCTAACAAAATATATATATATATTTCAAAATATATCATAAAAATATTAAAGAGCTCAAGTCTCCTAAGGTAATAGACTTGGTACCAATTGCCCAACCCGAGCTATGGAATGCTACTACTATTACCGGAACAATCCAAAGAAATTTATAACAATTGATTTACTCAACCTTGATCTATATCATAAGAGCATGCACAATGTGATACAAAATCAAAATTGAATCACAATCGAGTTTACGAAAGCTCTTAAGTTGACTCGAGCATGAAGAATGACCATTCTGAAAACTTTTCAAAGTCTTGGGAATAGGTATCGATACCTTTATCAGGTACTGATACCGTTTTTAGCTTAGATGTTCCAAAAAAATCAAGGCAAAATACGCAAGTATTGATGTAACACCCCTAGCACGTATCCATCGCCGGAATTGGGTTACGAGGCATTACTAAATAAACCTAACCCACAGTGACTCTGAACATCACATACAAATCTATATTCAATTATACCGGAAACGCTTAACTAATTAAACATACTACATCTCTTGTAGACGAAAGTGAATCATCAATAGGTTTATAGGCACAATATTCTCAAATAAAAACATATACATATAAATCTCTTCTATTTACCACTTCTCCTCATTTAGTAAATAGGGAGCACTATTGATTAAAAACAACGAATCCGTTTATAACGACTAACTAGATAACTTAAGCAATTTCGCATATAAGAATTTACCCCAAACAATCAATTCGTCATTAGTTACCTCTTTAATAACCTAAGCCGAATCACACATTGGTATTAGCATGCGATTTATAAGACATGTACGTATCTTAACCATTTCTTCTAATTTCCTAGTTAATCCTACAATTTGCGTTCCCAAATTTTTATATAACCATTCAACCATTATAAACATTTATGACATATCAATATTAAATAGTAATATACATATAAGTAGTCAAGTTATATCAACTAATAACAGGATTCAACCATAGCATTATTCACGCAAGTCAATGAGCGATTTAGGTTACTTACAAGATTTCTATACATATATATATACATATACATTTCCTACCCAAAAGAAAATATAAAAGGGGTCAAAGCTTATACATGCCATGATCTTCAAAATTTATAAGCAAATCATATTAGTACCAAAAGTGGCGATAATGTGCTTGACTTCGACAAGGATTCTCGAGCACGAGCTTTCTCCAAAATCTATACTCAATCAAACAAAACTCAACGGTAAGCTATATAAAGCTTAGTAAGTCCTAGGCAAAGATTATAACTCTCGAATAATTTAACTACTATTTAACATAGCATACAAATAACCATGACATACATCCGCCATCATTTACCCAACTAGTGCCTACATTTCCAATCGAAATAAACGTGATAATTACATGCTACTCCTTCGAACTCAATTTAACTTAGTTAATTCCAACATTCGTACCTGTCGTACCAATCCCGTAACGTATCGCTCACTTAAAGCCGTTACTCATTCCTTCGCACACACACAGTGCTAACCTTTAAATAACGTATCGCTCACTTAGAGCCATTATTTAATCATTCCGCACACACGGTGCCAATCTTTCGTAACGTATCGCTCACTTAGAGCCGTTATTTATTCCTTCGCACACACAAGTGCTAACCTTTAAGTAACGTATCGCTCACTTAGAGCCGTTACTTAATCATTTTCGCACACACGATTGCCAATCAAGCAATATCACTTAAACATCATTCACAAGTTCACATCTTAAGACATTTGGTATACATAATCATGCATATTCAATTCTTAATTCTTCCATTTACTACTTACCATTATATTCGGCATTATGCTTTTAAAATCGATAGTATATTTATTCAATACTATTCGCTTTATCCATGCTTTCTAATCACCTACAATTCAACCCAAAGTGTTCATTCATTCCAAATACATACACCTTTCCCATTTACTACCTCATATCAATTAACCGATCCCAAACATCCGAACCATTCATATATTATTTGTACATACACACATACGCATGATCATGCATTTATAATTTCATATTGACTTAACTACCATATAATAGTGCCTTAACTCACTTTCGGCCAAAAATAAAATTTGAAGACTTTTATATTACTAAAATATGTATGCGCATATACATGTACATTGAGAAATTTCACATTAGTTAAATTGCCTAGGGACTTACTTGGAATTCGATGAATTCAATTTCTCGCTATTCGCTCACTTTGGCCTTTTCCCGATCTAGCTCCTTTTCTTTTTGATCACGGTCTAAGAAATATCAAATAACATTTGTTCAAGGCATTTCCAAATAATTCAATTAAATTCTATTCAATTGTAAGGTTTTATAATCCTTACGAGTTCACCCCTATAATTTCACACCTTATTCAATTAAGACTCAACCATATCATTCACAAACAAATATGCTATTTTGTAATTCAATTTCCCCATGGCCGAATACCCTTTATTACTAAATAAATTCATACAATTCCATCTTTTATTACTACAAATAAGTCATTCCCATCCATATTTATAAAATTGTTGAATAGCAATTTACCCCTCCTTACTATCGATTCTCTTGAAATTTAGTCCCTAAACAAAGTCACTAAATTTTCATGAAATTTTGACTAGTTCCCTTAATAGCCGAACCTTATACCTCACTTCCTAAGTTCATAAAACCATTCGGTCCAACCATTTAGCTTCCAACCGATTGTTTCCAAAATATCCAAGCCATAACACATACCTATTTTCCTTAATTAACATGTTAATATACTAACCAAGATCAAGATTTCTTCATCAAACATGAATAAGACATAGTTCTTGCTAATGGCCGAATCTAGGGGGGAGCTTTAGGCTCAAAATTTGTACATGAAATTGATAGTATTCAAGACTACTAACATAACCATGCAAAAATTATCAAGAATGGAGCTTGTTACCTCGCCTTAGAGACGCATGCAAGGTCCGGCCATGGAGGTTTTAGAATGGATTTTTCTTCTTTTCTTTGTTTCGTGAGAGAGGTGAGGAAGATGAGAGAAATTAAATTAAAAGAAAATGTATATTTCCTTATTTTTATTTCACCTTAATCATTTTCATACTTTAATATTATTAATTTAAATTCCCACTACCATAAATCTAATTATTTTATTCCATTTCTCCCATCATTGCCGTCCACTTCCCAAAACATTTGTGTTATTTGACATGCAAATCCCTTTCTTTACAAAGTACTTAAATTAGCCCTTTTCAATTAGTTAATGCCACTTCCATACTTTAACAATTTAATCCTTTCTCTTAATTCAAACATATCAACCATCAAATTCACACAATTTAGCACACATAGCACATCAAATATATAATTATTAAGAGATTTCTGACTCGGATTCGTGGTCCCAAAACCACCGTTCCGGTTAGGGTCGTATTTGGGCTGTTACAACTCCCCCCTCCTAAAAAGAAATTTTCGTCCCCGAAAATCTTACCGACGAATAAGTGCGGATAGAGTTCTTTCATAGATTCTTCAGTCTCCCAGGTTGCTTCCTCAACCCCATGTTTAATCCACAGCACTTTAACTAGCTCCACTTTCTTATTTCGCAATTCTTTCACATCACGAGCCAAAATGCGAATTGGTTCCTCTTCATAAGTCAAATAAGGCTGAATCTCGATTTCTACTAGACTAACCACATGAGAAGGGTCGGATCTATATCGTCGAAGCATCGATACGTGGAACACATCGTGGATCCTGTCTAGCTCAGAGGGTAACTTCAATTTATATGCTACCGGCCCGATACGCTCAACAATTTCATACGGCCCAATAAATCTCGGACTCAATTTTCCTTTACGGCCAAATCTAATTATCTTTTTCCATGGCGAAACTTTTAAAAACACCCTATCACCAATTTGAAACTCAATATCCTTACGTTTCAAATCGCGTAAGATTTTTGGCGATCCGATGTCGCTTTCAAATTATCACAAATTACGGCCACTTTCTCGCTTCGGCTTCCTTGACCGATCAACTCCGTGTCTCTTGTTTTCACCGAGCTCGACCCGAACAATGGTGTACGGTATTTACGACCGTAAAAAGCTTCATAGGGAGCCATTTTGATACTAGATTGAAAGCTATTATTATAAGCGAATTCAATCAAAGGCAAGTATCGCTCCCACGTACCTCCGAACTCAAGAACGCAACATCTCAACATATCCTCGAGTATTTGGATAACACGCTCGGATTGACCATCTGATTGCGGATGAAAAGCCATACTAAAATGTAGTTTAGTACCCAAGGCATCCTGTAATTTCTTCCAAAACCTCGATGTGAATCTCGGGTCTCTATCCGACACAATAGAAATAGGTACTCCGTGTAATCGTATGATCTGTGATATGTATAACTCCGCCAACTTATCAAGGGAAAAATTCGTACGTACCGGGATAAAATGGGCCGATTTCGTCAACCTGTCAACTATTACCCAAATTGACTCATTTTTACTCAGTGTCAGGGGCAAACCCATTACGAAATCCATCGTAACCCGATCCCACTTCTATTCTGGTATCATGATCGGTTGAAGTAACCCCGATGGCACTTGATGTTCAAATTTTCACTTTACGCATATCAAGCACTTCGACACATAATCCGAAATGTCACGTTTCATCCCGTGCCACCAGTAAAATTGTTTTAGATCGTTATACATTTTTGTGCTACCCGGATGAACCAAAAATCTACTGTTATGAGCTTCGTCATAAATCATTCGAATCAATTCAGGACTCTTCGGTACACAAATCCGATTCTTGAACCGTAAACATCCTTCAATATCTATTTGAAAGTCTGAATCCTCATCTGAACCACATTGGCTTTTCTTTTCTTTCAAAACATCATCAAGGTCTTGAGCTTCTCGAATTTGCTGTTCAAGCAATGGTCTCACTTTTAACTCGGCATTGATCGTGCCATCTTTGGTTATATCAAACTCTGCATTCATAGCACGCAAAACAATTAACGACTTCCGGCTAAGTGCATCCGCGACCATATTTGCCTTCCCTGGGTGATAATCAATCACGAGCTCATAGTCCTTCAACAATTCTAACCACCGTCGCTGCCTCAAATTCAGATCTTTCTGAGTCATTAAATACTTCAAGCTTTTATGGTCTGAGAAGACGTGGCATTTCTCACCGAATAAATAGTGACGCCAAATCTTTAAAGCAAAGACTATAGCAGCCAGTTCAAGGTCGTGCGTTGGATAATTCCTCTCGTGCGGCTTCAATTACCTCGAAGCATAGGCTATAACTTTACCTTCCTGCATCAATACACAGCCCAGCCCATTAAGAGATGCATCACTAAAAATAACGAACTCTTTACCCGATTCAGGCTGAACGAGCACAGGGGCTTCCGTCAACAGGGTCTTCAGTTGATCAAAACTCTTTTGACACCTTTCTGACCACACAAACTTTACATCCTTCTGAAGTAGCTTTGTCATCGGGGATGCTATCATAGAAAACCCTTTTACGAAGAGTCTGTAATACCCGGCAAGTCCGAGAAAACTACGAATCTCAGAAACATTCCGAGGGGGTTTCCAATCAAGTATGGCTGAAACTTTACTCGGATCAACCCGAACGCCTGCTGCTGAAATAACATGTCCCAGGAAATTAACTTCGTTCAACCAAAACTCACATTTGCTGAATTTTGCATATAATTGTTTTTCACGCAAAATTTGTAGTACTAGCCTCAAATGCTCAGCATGCTCGATTTCGTCTCGCGAATAGATTAGTATATCATCAATAAATACCACAACAAACCAATCTAGATAGGGTTTGAATATCCTATTCATCAGATCCATAAAAACAGCAGGGGCGTTGGTGAGTCCGAAAGGCATCACTAAAAACTCATAGTGGTCGTATCTTGTCCGAAAGGCAGTCTTTGGTATGTCTGATTCTCTAACTCGCAGCTGGTAGTATCCCGACCTCAGATCAATTTTTGAAAATACTGAGGCTCCCTTAAGCTGATCGAATAAATCATCAATCCGTGGCAACGGATATTTGTTCTTCACAGTTACTTTATTGAGTTGCCGATAATCAATGGACATCCTCAAAGTTTCGTCCTTCTTCCTCACAAATAAAACGGGTGCACCCCAGGGAGAAAAACTAGGTCGGGTAAAACCTTTATCCATCAACTCTTGCAGCTGAATCTTCAATTCTCTCAATTCAGTCGGTTCCATTCTATACGGAGCAATCGAGATCGGTGTAGTCCCTGTCGTTAGCTCAATACTAAATTCCACTTCGCGTTCTGGTGGTAATCCCGCAATTCTTCCTAAATACATCCGTATATTCACTAACCACCGCACCGACTCAATCCTCTTTTCTCGCTACTTTTGTCTCAATCACGTCGCAAGATAAGCTCTACAACCCTTTCTCAAATATCGCCGAGCCGACATTGAAGATATCACGAGGTAGTCCTTTCAAGTCCGCAGATTCAATTCGGATCCTCTCATTATTTTGGCATCTCAAATCAATAGTCTTTCGTCTACAATTTACTACCGCATCATGAATCACAACCAATCCATGCCGAGAATGATGTCGAACTCATCAAAAGGCAATAGCATCGATTAGCGGAAAGCACATGTCTCGAATCTTCAATAGGCGCTTATTACACACTTTGTCAACTAATACCCACCGACCTGCAGGGGTTTGAAACCCGATTACAAACTCGATGAGACTCAACGGTAGAGTCTTCTTCGGATGCTAATGCTTCACACATATACGAGTGAGTCGAGCCGGGATCAATCAAGGCAGTTACATAAGTATCAAAAAGAGTAAAAATACCGGTAATGGCATCGGGGGATGAAGCCTCCTCTCTAGCACGGATGGCGTAAGCTCTAGCCGGTACACGAGCATCTGATCGAACAAGCGCATCTGAAGCCCCCCTCTGTGCACCACTCCTACCTCCCCCAAAACGAGATGATCTACCTCGAGCCGTAGCGCCACTCGGTCTCGCATTCTGAACAGTACCTCTTCTAGCGGTCTCGGGGCAATATCGAATGAAGTGATCCTGTGAGCCACACTTATAACACGTGCGAGAAATAGATTTACCCCAACACTCTCCATGATGTCGCCCGCCACACACTGACGACACTCGGTTACTCGATTTCTCATTATCCACACTTACAATCGATGTAGCCCGAGAACTCACGGTGGCCGCTCTCGTATAGAAATCCTTGTTAGGCTTGAATCGACCACCGTCATTCTTAAACTTCTTCATAGACATCTGTGAAAATTTGCTTGCGGGCCTCTTCCGAGTGTTTGTAGATTCAAACTCGGCTTTTTGTTTTTCCCTTCCCAGTTCTTCTGCTTTACAAGCTCGTTCAACCAACACAACGAACTCATTAATTCCCAAAATACCAACCAGAAGCTTTATATCCTCGTTTAAACCATCTTCGAATCTCCGGCACATGGCAGCTTCTGACGAAACGCACTCGCGAGCATAGCGACTAAGTCACACAAATTTGCGCTCATATTCGGATACAGTCATGCAGCCCTGTTTGAGCTCGAGGAATTCTTTGCGCTTAGAGTCAATAAAGCGTTGGCTTATATATTTCTTACGGAATTCTACTTGAAAGAAGTCCCAGGTAACCCTTTCTTTCGGGACAACTGACACGAGCGTATTCCACCAGTAGTAGGCAGAATCCCGTAACAAGGATATAACACACTTCAAACATTCATCGGGGGTGCAGGACAATTCGTCGAATACACGAATGGTGTTATCGAGCCAAAATTCGGCTCTCTCCGCATCGTCATCATCCTCGGCTCTAAATTCCTGAGCTCCGTGTTTTCTAATACGGTCAATCGGAGGTTTAGTCACTCTGTCAAGATTAGCAATTGGAGGTACCACCGGTGTTACCGGGGTGCATTCGGATCTTGAGATGGTTGAACAAACGAGTGGTTCGTAAGTAATGACTGAACCAATCGTTCATCATATTATGGAAGGCCTGCTTTACCCTTTCATCTGGGCCACTTGCAGCAGGTCGAGATTCTTCCGGCGCGGTCCCCTGCGCGGGAACAGGCGCCACACTCTCGATATCATCAGCTAATGCTTGCTCGGGATCCGGATCCATTTCTATATGGAAGAAACAATTACATTTATCTGTCAGAAGTCACCACATTATCTTATCACAGAATATGGCATGTATAGCTAGACCCTTACGCGCTACGCTAGTCCGAGAACCGACTAAATCGTAGCTTTGATACCAATTAAAATGTAACACCCCTAGCCCGTATCCATCGCCGGAATTGGGTTACGAGGCATTACTAAATAAACCTAACCCACAGTGACTCTGAACATCACATACAAATCTATATTCAATTATACCGGAAACGCTTAACTAATTAAACATACTACATCTCTTGTAGACGAAAGTGAATCATCAATAGGTTTATAGGCACAATATTCTCAAATAAAAACATATACATATAAATCTCTTCTATTTACCACTTCTCCTCATTTAGTAAATAGGAGCACTATTGATTAAAAACAACGAATCCGCTTTATAACGACTAACTAGATAACTTAAGCAATTTCGCATATAAGAATTTACTCCCAAACAATCAATTCATTCATTAGTTACCTCTTTAATAACCTAAGCCGAATCACACATTGGTATTAGCATGCGATTTATAAGACATGTACGTATCTTAACCATTTCTTCTAATTTCCTAGTTAATCCTACAATTTATGCTCCCAAATTTTTATATAACCATTCAACCATTATAAACATTTATGACATATCAATATTAAATAGTAATATACATATAAGTAGTCAAGTTATATCAACTAATAACAGATTCAACCATAGCATTATTCACGCAAGTCAATGAGCGATTTAGGTTACTTACAAGATTTCTATACATATATATATACATATACATTTCCTACCCAAAAGAAAATATAAAAGGGTCAAAGCTTATACATGCCATGATCTTCAAAATTTATAAGCAAATCATATTAGTACCAAAAGTGGCGATAATGTGCTTGACTTCGACAAGGATTCCTGAGCACGAGCTTTCTCCAAAATCTATACTCAATCAAACAAAACTCAACGGTAAGCTATATAAAGCTTAGTAAGTCCTAGGCAAAGATTATAACTCATGAATAATTTAACTACTATTTAACATAGCATACAAATAACCATGACATACATCCGGCCATCATTTACCCAACTAGTGCCTACATTTCCAATCGAAATAAACGTGATAATTACATGCTACTCCTTCAACTCAATTTAACTTAGTTAATTCCAACATTCGTGCACTGCCGTACCAATCTCGTAAACGATCGCTCACTTAGAGCCGTTACTCATTCCTTCACACACACGATTGCTAACCTTTCGTAACGTATCGCTCACTTAGAGCCGCATTTAATCATTCTGCACACACAGTGCCAATCTTTCATAACGTATCGCTCACTTAGAGCCGTTACTTATTCCTTCGCACACACAGTGCTGACCTTTCGTAATGTATCGCTCACTTAGAGCCGTTACTTAATCATTTCCGCACACACAGTGCCAATCTACAATATCACTTAAACATCATTCACAAGTTCACATCTTAAGACATTTGGTATACATAATCATGCATATTCAATTCTTAATTCTTCCATTTACTACTTACCATTATATTCGGCATTATGCTTTTAAAATCCTGATAGTATATTTATTCAATACTATTCGTTTATCCATGCTTTCTAATCACCTACAATTCAACCCAAAGTGTTCATTCATTCCAAATACATACACCTTTCCCATTTACGGCCTCATATCAATTAACCGATCCCAAACATCCGAAGCATTCATATATTATTTGTACATACACACATACGCATGATCATGCATTTATAATTTCATATTGACTTAACTACCATATAATAGTGCCTTAAATCACTTTCGGCCAAAAATAAAATTTGAAGACTTTTATATTACTAAAATATGTATGCGCATATACATGTACATTGAGAAATTTCACATTAGTTAAATTGCCTAGGGACTTACTTGGAATTCGATGAATTCGAATTTCTCGGCTATTCGTTCACTTTGGCCTTTTCCCGATCTAGCTCCTTTTCTTTTTGATCACGGTCTAAGAAATATCAAATAACATTTGTTCAAGGCATTTCCAAATAATTCAATTAAATTCTATTCAATTGCAAGGTTTTATAATCCTTACGAGTTCACCCCTATAATTTCACACCTTATTCAATTAAGACTCAACCATATCATTCACAAACAAATATGCTATTTTGTAATTCAATTTCCCCATGGCCGAATACCCTTTATTACTAAATAAATTCATACAATTCCATCTTTCATTACTACAAATAAGTCATTCCCATCCATATTTATAAAATTGTTGAATAGCAATTTACCCCTCCTTACTATCAATTCTCTTGAAATTTAGTCCCTAAACAAAGTCACTAAATTTTCATGAAATTTTGACTAGTTCCCTTAATAGCCGAACCTTATACCTCACTTCCTAAGTTCATAAAACCATTCGGTCCAGCCATTTAGCTTCCAACCGATTGTTTCCAAAATATCCAAGCCATAACACATACCTATTTTCCTTAATTAACATGTTAATATACTAACCAAGATCAAGATTTCTTCATCAAACATGAATAAGACATAGTTCTTGCTAATGGCCGAATCTAGGGGGGAGCTTTAGGCTCAAAATTTGTACATGAAATTGATAGTATTCAAGACTACTAACATAACCATGCAAAAATTATCAAGAATGGAGCTTGTTACCTCGCCTTAGAGACGCATGCAAGGTCCGGCCATGGAGGTTTTAGAATGGCTTTTTCTTCTTTTCTTTGTTTCGTGAGAGAGGTGAGGAAGATGATAGAAATTAAATTAAAAGAAAATGTATATTTCCTTATTTTTATTTCACCTTAATCATTTTCATACTTTAATATTATTAATTTAAATTCCCACTACCATAAATCTAATTATTTTATTCCATTTCTCCCATCATTGCCGTCCACTTCCCAAAACATTTGGGTTATTTGACATGCAAATCCCTTTCTTTACAAAGTACTTAAATTAGCCCTTTTCAATTAGTAAATGCCACTTCCATACTTTAACAATTTAATCCTTTCTCTTAATTCAAACATATCAACCATCAAATTCACACAATTTAGCACACATAGCACATCAAATATATTATTATTAAGAGATTTCTGACTCGGATTCGTGGTCCCGAAACCACCGTTGCGGTTACGGTCGTATTTGGGCTGTTACAATTGATACTTGAAAATAAGGTATCGATACCCCTGTTAAGAAGTATTGATACTAAATTCAGTATCGATACCGTTTTGACATTCTGTCATTTTTCAAAATCTAAACACAAGTTAATTTTACTCGATACCTTTATAAAGTATCGATCCTTGGGAATTAGTATCGATACTTTATAATGGTATCAATACCGAATTGACATTCTGTCGTTTATAAATCATGGTAATTTGGTAAAGTATTGACACCTTTACATGTGGTATCGATACTTTTTGCCAAAAGGTTAAAAATGTTCACATTTTAGTACCTTTTCATGCTCAAACCAAAAAGAACTCACTGGTTCTTTGGGAACACTTCCAAGCTACATTCAACCAATTCAAAACATACCAAAAGCCATAATTCAACCATTCCACAATTAACAATTTCCACAAATACAACACATATACATGTATATATCATACCAAATTAATCATGCAAATTTTATCAATTCATACATCAAGCTTTCATGTCAAAACATACACTATAGCATTCACTTATCAAATCCTAATAACAATCTAACCAATATGCCACAAATTGGCAGCATTTCACAAACAAAACATTCCAAATGCCATTTCATAAGGTATATACATTTAATCAATTCCATTTGAAACATACTATTAACATTAAGTATTCACCATTTCATCCAAATCTTCCTACCAAACTATATTTTACATATACTCAACATCATCCAAAGTCTCACAACAATGTGGATTGCAATATATGCATATTTTACTTAACCAGATGTTAACCATTCACTAGAGTACATATTAACAAATTCAAACCAACATTGACAATCCAAAATTTCAAAATGACATCCCTAGGTACATGCTAAATTATATAGAAAAAAGGGGCACAAACATTAAGGAGTCCAGGGTCTCGGCTGGATGCTGAAGTGGAACCCGAAAGGTAGCTATGAACCTAACCTGCTCACGGAAAATGAATTACACAATGAGTAGGTAATTCAACGTATTCCTTTAAAACGAGATGGTATAAGAAAATGACATAATCCATATACACTTGAATTAATGTATAAAATTCATGTCATTTAAGTTTCAAACATTAATTCATCATTGGTTATGCACTTTCCCTACCTAGGGATATTGTTTCCTGTTATCCTACCGATGAGATTCCGAGCTCGTAAGCCTATTTTTTAACTCATTCAAATTTATCATCTCGGATTACCCGGCAACGATGACCTGCCACCTTGAATTGCCTAGCTACGATAGCTTACCTGTAACAACCTATTTTTTAGTGGTGTCGGAAATAGTGGTTTTGGGGCACAAATCTAACGAGTAAGTTCGTAAATATTATTATTTAATATTTACAAGTCAAACATGGTTTTAAAATTTTTTTTGATGTAGTGATATTTGTTATATAAATGATTTATTAAGTTCGAGTGGTAAGACCCTAAAGTTAAGTGGTTTTAGAAAACGAGGTATCGAGACCTCATTTCTATAAACAGAGCAGTAAATATTTTTATAATTTTTTACGGAGTGTTATAAATGTCGTATTAAATTTTTGTTGAAAAATTTTAACGTTTCGATAGTTAATTAATTAAAAAGGACTAAATCGTAAAAGATGTAAAATTTGATCACTATTTGATTTGAGTGATTAAGTGGTTTATTGATTAAAGGAAAAGTGAATTAAATGGTAATTAAACCATTTAAGGATTTAGTTGGACGGTTAAATAAAGTAAAATGATAAAATAAAGTGTTTATAATGGCAAATTTGTAAATTAAACTAAATTAAAACAAATTTAATTAATGAAAGAAACAAAATCACTTTCATTTTCTTCTTCAAACGGCCAAAATCCATAGCTACGGTGAGGAGAAGCTTCGGTTGGTTTAACTTCTTGCATGTAAGTCCTTTTTATCCCCGTTTTTAATAATTTTTACGTTTATGAGATCATTGCAACTAGGTCCAGTTAGCTCGTACCTTCGATTTTGAAACTGTTAAAGATTTTGAATGTTACCATTGATGAACCTTGTGATTTTAGATGTTAAATTATGAATTTGAGATATTAGTTGTTATTTAAAAGTATTTTATTAAGTGATTTTTGATGAATTTTCCAATTAGGACTAAATTGTTAAAATAGTAAAATTACAAGGATTTGATGTGAAATTGTTGCAATAATGGGCTGTATTGGATGCCATGAGTATTTTTATAGGCTCAATTTCGGGTAAAGATGGCTAATTTGCATGTTTTAGGCTCAGAGACTAAATTGAATAAAAGTAAAACTTTAGGGGTAATTTTGTAAAAATTTAAAAATGACTAAATTGCATAAAATACATTGTTTTTGTAACACCCCAAACCCGGCCTAGACATTATGGCTGAATCTGGCGATGTCACATGATAGTGTGTTCGAAAACTAAATTATTATAATAAAATCATTTCCATGTTATTACCTATCTTTATCTCTTATTAGTTCTAAAGGGAATCGTTTTACTTATTTAAAAAATTTGCTTTAAAACGTTTCTGGTTGTGGAAGCTTTAGAAACAAAGCAGTTTAAATAATCGTGGGTTTAGAAAATACGTTAGGTTTTTGAAAACTGAACTTCCTACGACTAGCAGTTATAATTCCACAAAAATAAATAAATAAACCAAATTTAAGCAAAAGTCCCAAGAGTCATCAATTTACATCCCAATAATAATAAGACCATAAAACATAAATTAAAAAAATGTAAATTCCAAAAACTATTGTCACCGTCGAGTCCTCTGCCGCACCGATCCGTCTAGGTCTGAGGATTACCTGTGCATATTAAACAGAGAGGGGTGAGTTTACGTAAACTCAGTGTGCAGAACAACTCTAAGGTGCTCGTCATGCTCATCCTCATCCCTCGAGTAAACCAATATATCATCGATGAACACCACAACAAACCGATCCAGATAAGGCTGAAATACTCGGTTCAACAAATCCAAGAAAGCTGCCGGTGCATTAGTCAGTCCAAATGGAATTACTAGGAACTCGTAGTGACCATAACGAGTCCTAAACGCTGTCTTATGTACGTCAGCCTCCTTGACCCTCAACTGATGATACCCAGATCAGAGGTCAATCTTAGAGAACACCGAAGCTCCTCGAAACTTGTCAAACATATTATCTATCCTCGGTAGAGGGTACTTATTCTTAATGGTCAACTTGTTCAGTTGCCGGTAATCGATACACATCCGCATGGATCCATCCTTCTTCTTCACAAATAGTACCGGTACTCTCCACGGAGACACACTAGGGCGGATGAACCCACGGTCTAATAACTCCTAAATCTGAGCCTTTAGCTCCACAAGCTCCTTCGGTGCCATTTGATAGGGAGCGATGAACACCTGAGCTATACCAGGTATGAGCTCAATACCAAACTCCACTTCATGATCCAGAGGTAAACCAGGTAGCTCCTCAGGAAAGACATCTAGAAAATTCTTTACCGTTCTGATGTCCTTAACAGAGGAATTCCCAGAATCTAAAACACTTGCGTAAGCCAAGAACGCCTCACATCCCTTACATACCAACTTTTTCGCCACCAGTGCAGAAATCACATTAGTTAAATAATTCTGGCACTCTCCAATCATGACTACCTCATCATCCTCTTCAGTCCTCAATACGACCCTCTTAGTCGCGCAGTCCAAGCTAACACGATGCTTGACCAACCAGCCCATCCCAAGAATTAAATCAAACTCCCCAAAGGGAAGCTCCATTAGATCAGCTAGAAAGATTTCCCCTTGAACCTCTAAAGGAACGTCTCTAAACAGCTTGTCAACCCTTATATATTGCCCCAACGGACTCAGTACAGTAACCTCACTCGTAGTGCTCTCAACCAAGATCCCCAAATTTCCAAACACAGTACAGGCTATATAGGAGTGAGTGGATCCTATATCTATCAATGCAGTATATGGTACATCAAAAATAAGAAACGTACCCTTGATGACATCCGGAGCATCTCTATCCTCTCGACGACGAGCAGCATAAACTAGAGCCGGCTGCCTCACCTCAGCTTGTCTGGCACCTTTTCCCAGTGCTCTCTACCCACGGCCCATACCATTACCACCTCTGGCCTGACCACGGCCCCTCGGTGGCTGTACAGTATCAGTACCCGGAGCTTGCCTCTGATCAGCCCTCAGCGGACAGTCTCTAATGCGATGTTCCAACGACCCACATCTCAAGCATGCCCCAGTCCTCTTCCAACACTCGCCCTGATGGCATCTACCATAATTAGTACATGGCTGCAGTCCAGTAGCAGTAACATGGGGCCTAACTCTAATCGGCCCGTCAACTCTGACCTTTTTTCTAGGCCTCTACACCGCACCCGAGGGCTCCGAATCCCTCTTATTCCTACCTCTCTCTATCTCAGTTTTGGCACTCAGCGCGCTTAACCTCCTCAGCGATCTTCGCCTTCTCAACCAGGGCAGAAAAATCCCGCTCCCTCTGCAGAGCTATCAAAACCTGCAAGTTATCTCTGAGGCCATCCTCAAAGCGGACACATCGTTCGTACTCATACCATACCTCGCGCATAGCTGCTTCGTCTCAGAAACTCGGCCTCATACTCGGCCACTGATCGATCTCCCTGAGTTAAATTCAGAAACTCCCTCCTATAGGCATCCACGTAACTGGCTCCCACATATTTTCCCTGGAAGGTGGTCTTAAAGAACTCCTAGGTCAATTGTTCAGGCTGAGTGCCCTCTTTAACAGTAAGCAACCACTGATATGACTCATCACGCAGCAGTGAGACTGCACCCTTTAATTCCTACTCTGGGGTGCAATCTAGATTGTCCATAATCCTCTCCATGGCATCAATCGAGTACTCGGGCACATTGGGGGCAACTCCAGTGACACCCTTGAATAACTCAACCCCATTGGACCGGAGTCGCTCTGTAACCGACCCTCGGCCCCCAGATCCAGTATTGGGCCCAGCGACCCTCTCTAAAATTCTGAGCATAGCCTGAGACAATGCGTCGTCCCCAGCCATGCGATCTTGAGACCCAGTCTCAGTAGCGGGCGACACTGGCGTCTCACTCGTATCCAAATTTGGTAGGCTGCCCGATGACGAGGACTCAGCTCGAGCCCCTCTACGGCCTCTACCTCGGCCTCTAGTACCCCATCCACAGATACCTCGTGTACTCATATCTAATCGAATTTATCTGTATTAAAAGTTTTATGAATCAGTTACAGTTTCAGTGTTTACTAACAAATATTTTATGTAAAACAGTACCAGAAGTTTAGAGTTTGTTTTCGTTTTTCGCAGTCTCTAGTAGTTTACTATAGTTTCAGTTTAACTACAATTTTCAGTATATACTAACTAGAGTATTTTCACAGTATACTACCTATAGTAGTTTCAGAATAGCATAGCATTTTTAATTAAAGCATATATCAGTTTTAGAATACTTACAGGATCGGCGCCAGAGACTCGATGTACCACATACTCAGTAGAAACATTTCAAATCATTTAAAAACCAATTTCCCAAATACCAAATTTAGAACCCATAATCCACAGCCGAGTTTTGCAACCTGGCTCTGATACCACTAAATGTAACACCCCAAACCCGGCTTAGACGTTATGGCTGAATCTGGCGATGTCACATGATAGTGTGTTCAAAAACTAAATTATTACAATAAAATCATTTCCATGTTATTACCTATCTTTATCTCTTATTAGTTCTAAAGGGAATCGTTTTACTTATTTAAAAAATTTGCTTTAAAACGTTTCTCGTTGCGGAAGCTTTTAAAACAAAGCAGTTTAAATAATTGTGGGTTTAGAAAATACGTTAGGTTTTTGAAAACCGAACTTCCTACGACTAGCAGTTATAATTCCACAAAAATAAATAAATAAACCAAATTTAAGTAAAAGTCCCAAGAGTCATCAATTTACATCCCAATAATAATAAGACCATAAAACATAAATTAAAAAAATGTAAAGTCTAAAAACTGTGGTCACCGTCGAGTCCTCCGTCGCACTGATCCGTCTAGGTCTGAGGATTACCTGTGTATATTAAACAAAGAGGGGTGAGTTTACGTAAACTCAGTGTGTAATCCCACAAAAAACAAACATTAGTAGACACAGTGCACAGTCAAATACAGTTTTGGGCCTAAGTCCCTTTCAGTATCAGTAACGGTTTGGTCGTTAGCCCATCTCAGTACAGTATCAAATATGCAGTAGGGCCTTAGCCCATCACAGTATTAGTAGCAGTCATGCAGTATTCAGTATCAAATTCCTACCCAACCAACATCTACATACCATCTCCGTCCAACCCTACACTCCATGTGGGGATTAAATCAACCCACCCATCCCTACGCTCCAAGTAGTACCGAATACGGCACAAAATAGTAATTTGCAGCTGAGTTGCCAGCATATTAGGCTTAAGAGCCTTTCAATACACCTCCCTCAAGTATAATCAACCCAACCCCATGCAATGCAACATACAACTCATAACATGCTATCTCATGATATCAGTACATATAACTAGTTCAGTATACATGCATACTATCATCATGTTCAATATATATAAATCAAACAGTCAGTTCACACAATTAAAAGTCTAAGTAATGCTTACCGACCCTACAGTAGGTTCATAGTCGACTTGGGCGACCCGTGCAACTTTAGCAATCAATTCAGTAAAAATGGGCTTACACGCCCATGTTGCCTGCCCGTGTGGGCCCACATGCCCGTGGGCCCACAAGTCCATATTGGCCTTGGCTTGTGTGGATCACACGGCCTAACCCAATTTTCCACACGCCCGTGTGGCCCACACGGCCCAAATCATTCTAGCCCGTGTGTCGCACACGACCTACCTGGCCATCACACGGTCGTGTCATGTACGCACGGCCTGGCCTCGTCAATCACTCGCCCGTGTTATGCCACACGGCCTACCACACGGGCAACCACACGCCTGTGTGGCATCGATAGTGAGGTTTCCGGCTTTCATCGAAATCTCATTTTCTATGCAATTGAGTACACACATGTATCATTTTTTATGCCTACACGTTTCTGAGCACTCCAGTACCTATAATTAAGCAATGTTTCACTCAATTAATCGCTTAACCAACTGAACTAAACTAATCCCGAAACGAGATAAACATCTTTCGAACAACGAAACCATTACCTTTGTAACACCCTGGTTTAGGGGTTATGCGTTTGGAGCATAACCCGAGTGGTTGGCAGGCTTATGGTCTTGTTGGAGGAATTTTTAGGGGTTTGGAGAACCCTAGAAGGCAAGGGATGCCTTAGAAAATTTTTAGTTTTTAGGGGTTAAAAAGGGGAGCTTGGCTTTAGAGGACTTAAGAAATTTATTTGGAAAATTGTGGCACAAGCAAGGCTTTGGCAAGGTGGTGTCTTGCGCGCTAGACTTAGGGGCTGGGCGCTGTGAGGTCTTGGGTTCGAGACCAAGCGGCGCAGAAAAAAGGGTTTTAATTTTTGGATTATGGCGCTATGGGGTTGGAGGCCTTAAAAGAAGTGGGGCACGAATGGGGCACGAGGCGGCTTGTCCAGTGGTTCTCGTGCAGCGCATAGGAGTTGGAAGGGAGCGGAGGCGCAGTTCGAGCGCTGGAGCAGGCATGTTTGGGCGTGATTTTATTTTATGCGATTATGGGTTTGGGCTAGGAAGGGTTAAGATTAATTGGTGTGGCTTTTTGTCATAAAATCAAGATGGCCGAGTGGCACGGGCGTTGGGGTTAGGCGTGCGGCGATTGGTCCTGTGTTCGAACACGAGAGTGGCATTTGGGTGTTTTAGTTTTTTTATTTTCTTTTGGGCAGCAATCAAGGCAAGCGATGGGCACATGTAAAGGATAAGCTTGAGTGATTATTTTGAATTAGAATTTGGCTGGTGGATGGTTTGTTGTTTTATTATTTTAGATAATTATAGTTTTTTTATTAGTTTAAATTGACTTGATAAAGAGATAAGATGTGGATAGAATAATGGGGGATTAGTTTAATTCAAATGTAATTCAAATTTGTGGCTTGAATTGGTTCCAGGAGGTGGCCGACTATGGGGTTCTTCAATTGGGTGTATGTGGCCGGTTTTGGAGGTATTTTGGGAAGGAGAATGCCGAAATTTCCTTAGGCATTTTGGGAGGTTTCGGCCAGCTTTTGTTTGTATACCCAAAAGTCGAATTTTCCTTTGATAATTTCTTTGAAACCGAAAACCCCAATTAGCTTATACTTCTAGCCGATTTTCTCAAAGCAAACACTCTCTCTCTTTTCATTTTTGAAACCCAAACTTTATGTGACCGAATGCTCATCTTGTATTTCCTTTTCTTTGTTCATGAATGTTAAGCCGAAATAGCCATTCTCTTCTCCACCTATCTTGTGCTATTTTCTTCTTTTTATGCCGAAACATAAACTTGTCTATCGAGGTCGAATTCTTCAATTGTTTTCTTCTCATCTATTTGTCTGTCTTTTTCTTTTCTCACAAACCCGAATATTGAACAAGGAGGGGGAGGCGTTCTTTAATCAATTTTGGAGGGTAAGTATGTTAGGCCGAATGTTTATATTCTCTTTTCCCTTTTTGTCGACTTGGATGTTGATAAGAGGCTATTTCGGCAAAGGTTGTTAAGGGTACTAATCATATGATTGAAATCAATTGGTCATAGGGCTTTTGGAATTTAGAAGCGGGTGAGCTCATCACCTTGGAGTAATCGGCTTGGGTAAGTGGTGGTAAGTGCCTACTTGAAATAGATTGATCTCCTAATGATTAAGAAAAGCCAAGAAGCTATTAATTTTGGATAAGTGCCGATTGTAGGGAAGCGAAAAGGATGTACATATCGTAAGGGGGTTAGGGTTCAAAGGACGTGTGAGGTCAAGATCTAGCGTTGTAGATCGGAGTTTGAGATCTAGGAATTACGGTAGTAGTAATGTGTGTAAGATCTCTACACACTTTATTAATTTACATGACATTATTATTTGTTTTGATTATTTTGATTGTGATTAGCTTGTGGCATAATCACGGATTTGAGTAAGTCCTGTCTTGTAACTTTTGATATATGTTATATGCCATCACATGAAGTTTAATACTATGACATGATATATGAAATTTGATGTGTAAGCATGTGATGGTGGGATTGATGAGAGGAGGGGATGAAATATGGATATCGTCGAGTGGTTTTGACCACAAGATGGGTTGGCCCCATCAGATTATATGTGACCTATGGTCATCGGTGGTTTTGACCACAACGATTGAATAATTGCGACTAAGTCCCGGTGGTTTGGTACCACCATGGTTTTGACCACACTTGATATTTTGTGACCTATGGTCATCAGTGGTTTTGACCACACGATGGGTTGGCCCCATCATTTAAATTGTGACTTTAAGTCATCAGTGGTTTTGACCACACGGGGTAGAGAAGGAGTATGGATGGCTAGTTGGGTTGCATGAGCATGTTTATTAATGAATTGTGTATGAGATATATTTTCCGGGTGGGGGATTTACACACTGAGTCTTGGTGACTCACCCCTTCCCTTAACATTTTGCAGATGGGTAGATCGCGGAGATGGAGCTGGATGGACTCGAGGTGGCCATGCAGTGGAAATTTTAATTAGACGAACTTGGACTTTGTTTTATTTTATTTATTTTAAATGTTGGTTTATTTTGTAATAAGGCCTCCTAGATATATTTTTATTATTTTTGTTTTGGATGAATTTATTTAAAACTATTTTTATTAATATTAAATTAAATGCACATGTATCCTCAAAAATTAAATCGCGATATGTTTTAATGTGCCATCGGGCACACCTGAACCTGTGACGATTTGACTTGATGATTACTTTCAAAATAAACCTAAGTATGATTTTATACACCTCAAACGTTTTAAACAAAACAACTATCTTTTACCAAAAAGATAATTCAACTTAGAAGGATTTTCAAAAGTACTTTCTCTGTGGCACACCAAATTTGGTCGTAGTGTTTGGGCCGGGTTTGGGGTGTTAAAAATGGTATCGAGAGCCCACCAAAGCTCACTGTGGGGCCCAAGGCCCAAAAATGTTTTGGTAGGCCTTATGGAATGATTTTTGGTTTTTGAACAAAGATGGCCCGAGTCTCCTGGCACCTATCCGCCTGTAAGTATATCTAAACCTCTTGGTGAATTATATTCAGTAGAAGGGTAGGAAGCATGGAACGTAGATAGACTTGTAGGACTTGGACCCTAAGGTTAGATTACTCAAACACAAATGAAGCATAAGACTTAAAGGACTAAACCAACCTATGACTTAGCCAATGAGCTAGGGTGTGGTAACCCCTGTACGCATGTCTCAGGATTGGATCCGGAAGAGCCCGGTATTTAAGCGGTCCTAGTGACTCACCTCCTCTTCGCAGGTATCCTACCTGGTGCGTAGCTTTGGTTCACCCTGACCAGGAGGGCTCGGTCATAGGCTAAACACAATGATTAAAACCCGAAAAGGGAATTAGCCTTGTTTCTCGAAATAGAATGAAACAACAAACCCTAACGTTTCCAAAACTTGTGCAATAACTTTCTCAAGTCCTAGAACATCACTTTTACAACGTTTTTCTCGAAAAACTTGACTTGTGAAAAATTACAGAAATACCCTTAGGAGTGAAATGACCAAAATGCCCCTGACCCATAGAATATTAGTTCAATGGTTTTGCCCAAAAATTTTAATGATTTTATAAACATTCAAAAACCTTGCTTTGAAAATCATCAGCAAAATATATTGGTTCTGGAAAATTACGAAAATACCCTCAGTAGGGGAAAAAAGACGAAAATATACCCCCGGTTAGAAATGGGCGAAATGTCCGACGAGTGAATAGGTATGGAAAGTATTAAGGAATGGATGCATGAACTTCTTTGTGTGAACTAGGATAGGAAACTGAAACTTTGTTTGCTCGAAAGAATTTCTGATTAAACCTTATCCATAAAATTTCGTCGCGAGTAATAAAGTGAAACAAATGCTAACGCATAAAATTTTTCTTAATCAGATTAAAAGCGCGGTAGATAGAATGAGTTCTAGAGGACGTGGGCGCCGTGGACGTGGTAGGGTAGGATGACGGTGTCCGAACCCGTCAGTCGGGACAAGGTTCGAAAATGAGGTACCATCGCCACCACCACCTCCTACTTTTAGAGTGAGGGAGCGGATCGGGCCGGTGGCGGGCGGTATCGCATAGTCGTGTTGCGAGTTTTGGAGATGGTGGTGGGGCTGGTGGAAATGTAGGAGCTCGGAAATCTGTTTCCCGGCGACTCGATCTAACGGAGCGGAGGTATTCCGAGGTGTGTCGAGTGGCACCTAGTGCGTGAGAATCTTGGCTAGAGTCAATCGAAAGGATCATGGATGATCTTGACCGACCGAGGAAGAAAAAAGTCGAAAAGAAGCGTGTCGCTTCTAAAGGATGAAGCATATCGGTGGTGGCTTACGGTTCGAGATGGGGCGACAGAGATGATTTGACTTGGGAGTATTTCGTAACCACCTATCAAAAGAAGTACATCGGAACTAGCTACGTAGATGCACAAATGAAAGGCTTTCTTGAACTGGTCCAAGGCAATAAGACAATGGCGGAGTATGAGGCCGAATTTCTTCTGTTGAGTAGGTATGCTCGTGGTATTGTGGGTACAGAGCATGAACGCAGCGTGTTAGATCGAGGATGGGCCGAGAGATGAGCCGAGGATGATGATAGCTCCACAACAGAACGAGTTTGCCGTTCTTGTGGAGAAGTCTAAAGTTGCTTTGAGGAGTAAGATAGTCCGTAAAGCGGAACCAAGAACGGAATTGGAATAAGAGAAGCTCGGAACCTTCAAAGTTCTTGGGTAATGAACAGAAGAGGACGAGGTTTGATGGGTCGGATCAAATCGCTTAGGCTCGCCGCTAATACCCAATGGCCGCCACAATGTGCTCGGTGTGGCAAAGCCTCACAAGGGTGAGTGTTGGAGTGGTAATCGAGGGTGCTTTGAGTGTGGATCGTTCGATCACCGTGTAAGGGGATTGTCCTCGGAAGTTAGCTAGGAATCAACCGCAGGGCCGAACCGTGCTCAAGTTAGAAATGAAGGACCACCACGGAGGGTCGAGGTGCGACTAGAGGTAATATAAATGGTAACCCGGGCGTGGGAGTCTTTGAAGGTGTAGAGGCGAGGCAACCAAGGTTGGTTTATGCGGTTGGTCGTCGCGAGGAGGAAGATGTGCGGACATGACAACGGGTAAGTTTCTTATTTTCAAATACCCTCAATTGTCTTGGTTGTAGTTACGTTAATTCACTTGTAGGTTGCTAGTAAAGTGTATGGAACTTGGATTATGAACGTAGGTAATGTGTCTAGAAGGTATGATAGCCCTTTAAGATCGTGAGTGCGCAAGCAGATGGCGTAGTGTGATGAGATAAGGATGCACGATAGAACGATAGTAAGTAATTTCGAGGACGAAATTATTTTTAGGGGGGTAGAATTGTAACACCCTGGTTTAGGGGTTATGCGTTTGGAGCATAACCCGAGTGGTTGGCAGGCTTATGGTCTTGTTGGAGGAATTTTTAGGGGTTTGGAGAACCCTAGAAGGCAAGGGATGCCTTAGAAAATTTTTAGTTTTTAGGGGTTAAAAAGGGGAGCTTGGCTTTAGAGGACTTAAGAAATTTATTTGGAAAATTGTGGCACAAGCAAGGCTTTGGCAAGGTGGCTGTGCGCGCAGCTTAGGGGGCTGGAGCGCCTGTGAGGGTCTTGGGTTCGAGACCAAGCGGCAGCAAAAGGGTTTTAATTTTTGGATTATGGCGCTATGGGGTTGGAGGCCTTAAAAGAAGTGGGGCGCGAATGGGGCACGAGCGGCTTGTCCAGTGGTTCTCGTCGCAGCGCATAGGAGTTGGAAGGAGCGAGGCGCAGTTCGAGCGCTGGAGCGATGTTTGGGCGTGATTTTATTTTATGCGATTATGGGGCTGGGCTAGGAAGGGTTAAGATTAATTGGTGTGGCTTTTTGTCATAAAAATCAAGATGGCCGAGTGGCCTGGGCGTTGGGGGTTAGGCGTGCGGCAGTTGGTCCCAGGTTCGAACCTGGAGAGTGGCATTTGGGTGTTTTAGTTTTTTTTTTTTTCTTTTGGGCAAAGAATCAAGGCGATGGACGGCACATGTAAAGGATAAGCTTGAGTGATTATTTTGAATTAGAATTTGGCTGGTGGATGGTTTGTTGTTTTATTATTTTAGATAATTATAGTTTTTTTTAATTAGTTTAAATTGACTTGATAAAGAGATAAGATGTGGATAGAATAATGGGGGATTAGTTTAATTCAAATGTAATTCAAATTTGTGGCTTGAATTGGTTCCGAGGTGGCCGACTATGGGGTTCTTCAATTGGGTGTATGTGGCCTGTTTTGGAGGTATTTTGGGAAGGAGAATGCCAAATTTCCTTAGGCATTTTGGGAGGTTTCGCCAGCTTTTGTTTGTATACCCAAAAGTCGAATTTTCCTTTGATAATTTCTTTGAAATCGAAAACCCCAATTAGCTTATACTTCTAGCCGATTTTCTCAAAGCAAACACTCTCTCTCTTTCATTTTTGAAACCCAAACTTTATGTGACCGAATGCTCATCTTGTATTTCCTTTTCTTTGTTCATGAATGTTAAGCCGAAATAGCCATTCTCTTCTCCACCTATCTTGTGCTATTTTCTTCTTTTTATGCCGAAACATAAACTTGTCTATCGAGGTCGAATTCTTCAATTGTTTTCTTCTCATCTATTTGTCTGTCTTTTTCTTTTCTCACAAACCCGAATATTGAACAAGGAGGGGGAGGCGTTCTTTAATCAATTTTGGAGGGTAAGTATGTTAGGCCGAATGTTTATATTCTCTTTTCCCTTTTTGTCGACTTGGATGTTGATAAGAGGCTATTTCGGCAAAGGTTGTTAAGGGTACTAATCATATGATTGAAATCAATTGGTCATAGGGCTTTTGGAATTTAGAAGCGGGTGAGCTCATCACCTTGGAGTAATCGGCTTGGGTAAGTGGTGGTAAGTGCCTACTTGAAATAGATTGATCTCCTAATGATTATGAAAAGCCGAAGGCTATTAATTTTGGATAAGTGCCGATTGTAGGGAAGCGAAAAGGATGTACATATCGTAAGGGGGTTAGGGTTCAAAGGACGTGTGAGGTCAAGATCTAGCGTTGTAGATCGGAGTTTCGAGATCTAGGAATTACGGTAGTAACAGGTGTGTAAGATCTCTACACACTTTATTAATTTACATGACATTATTATTTGTTTTGATTATTTTGATTGTGATTAGCTTGTGGCATAATCACGGATTTCGGGTAAGTCCCCTGTCTTGTAACTTTTGATATATGTTATATGCCATCACATGAAGTTTAATACTATGACATGATATATGAAATTTGATGTGTAAGCATGTGATGGTGGGATTGATGAGAGGAGGGGGATGAAATATGGACTCGTCGCCGTGGTTTTGACCACAAGATGGGTTGGCCCCATCAGATTATATGACCTATGGTCATCGGTGGTTTTGACCACAACGATTGAATAATTGCGACTAAGTCCCGGTGGTTTGGTACCACCATGGTTTTGACCACACTTGATATTTTGTGACCTATGGTCATCGGTGGTTTTGACCACACGATGGGTTGGCCCCATCATTTAAATTGTGACTTTAAGTCATCGGTGGTTTTGACCACACGGGGTAGAGAAGGAGTATGGATGGCTAGTTGGGTTGCATGAGCATGTTTATTAATGAATTGTGTATGAGATATATTTTCCGGGTGGGGATTTACACATCGAGTCTTGGTGACTCACCCTTCCCTTAACATTTTGCGGATGGGTAGATCGCGGAGATGGAGCCGGATGGACTCGAGGTGGCCATGCAAAGGGAAATTTTAATTAGACGAACTTGGACTTTGTTTTATTTTATTTATTTTAAATGTTGGTTTATTTTGTAATAAGGCCTCCTAGATATATTTTTATTATTTTTGTTTTGGATGAATTTATTTAAAACTATTTTTATTAATATTAAATTAAATGCACATGTATCCTCAAAAATTAAATCGCGATATGTTTTAATGTGCCATCGGGCACACCTGAACCTGTGACAATTTGACTTGATGATTACTTTCAAAATAAACCTAAGTATGATTTTATACACCTCAAACGTTTTAAACAAAACAACTATCTTTTACCAAAAAGATAATTCAACTTAGAAGGATTTTCAAAAGTACTTTCTCTGTGGCACACCAAATTCGGTCGTAGTGTTTGGGCCGGGTTTGGGGTGTTACAACCTTTTATCGAATAACAAGAATTTCACACCTTAGAACGTTGATAAACGATAATCAGCCCTTCGATAAGCCCCTAATCACCAAACGAATCCTTATTAACACTTGTCCAAATCACAATTAAAGTTTAATAAAAAAACTAGACTTACCGAAAGAGCGACGAGGACGTTGCGTAGGAACAAAATAAAAGAGAGGTCAAAACAAGAAAAATAGCAGCAAGGGAAAGGAAGAAAAAGGCGACTCAGCAAATAGGAAGGCAAAAATCGGCAGCAAGGGGGGAAAAGGTGAAAAAAACGGCAGAGAGTTTTTGAGAAAGAAGAAGAACTGAATTTTTGGAAAAAGGAAAAGCTACCAGATCTTCCCTAATCCCCTAAATCACTCCACTACTTCCCACTACGTCCAACTACTCAGCTTTTTAATCCAATACAAACTCTTCTAGACGAGCAAGCAAAAATAATGCTCTTGCCCAGACTCGAACACAAGACCTCCTTCACACCAACACTCCACTCAACCACCAGACCAGTAGGCCTATTCTGTTAATTATTTACCAACTTTTACTTAAAATCCTTCTAACCCAAGATGGGGCTTTATTAAAAAAAAAAAACCAAAATTTGCCCAAGTCATGGCTTGAACTTGGGACCTCACACACACACTCAGAACACTTAAGCACTGAAGCAGATACACATTTGTGTCACACATTCGTAAAAACAAAAATTTAAATTTTGGGGCGTCATAGTTTTACTGTCTAAATTAATAGATTGAATGAAATAATTAATTTAGATAAAGATCGGGTGGAAAATTGAGGAGAATGAAAAATTACCAAAATGCCCCTATACTTTGACATTTCTACAATTTAGCCAGGTAAGTTCATACGGTTAAAATTTAACGTTTATATAAATTGGTGATTGGTATTACATGATATAATATATATTCCATTGTTGGAAATGAATCATTATCTGAGTTATAATTTTGAATTTGATGTTCGGTTTGAATTGAACGCAGGATAGAGTACATTTGTGTTTTGGTGTATTACAGGGGTTTGGAGTGGAGATGGTATTGGAGGGAGATATCAGCATATTACACAAGTAAATCGAGGTTCAGCATTTGTTGCGAACTCTTGCGTTATACTTTATGTTGGTGTGTTTCGGGTGAATAAACTCTTATGAGCTCTTGTTTAGCTCTTATGAGCTTCTGTTGGCGTGTTTCAGGTGGACCAACTCTTATGAGCTTCTGCTTGATGTATTTCGATTGGATCAGCTCTTATGAGCTTTTGTCTGGTGTGTTCGGTCTATCTGAGGATGTACTCCTATCCGTAAGTCATTCTTCGAATGGAATATCTCGGTAAGATAATATGTTCAATGAATTTGAAAGATTTGTTATTTATTGAATATTGATCTAAACATAAATAGATTCATCAGTTGAGATTGTGGATGATGCTTAGGTTTATGCTAAGCTTATGGTTGCATTATGTCATGTTTAATATTAATGATATACATTGAAATGGTAAATGGCCAAATGGAAATATGCTTATGTTCATGAAAAGGTGGTAAGATTCAAAGGTGTATTTTCTTATAAAATGGTTTATCATGTGATTGATCCCAAATGAGTTATATACATAAATTCACTAACTTGTGTATTGATGATGGTGATTAGGCTTATGTCAAGCTTGAGCTTGTGATTGATGTTTATGCTTATGTTTGGTATTATACAAATGAAACGGGTAAGAAAAGGTAATGAAATGGTAAGTTCATTATTGAAATGTGATATGATAAAAAAAAGGGATAGATGAATTGAATGGTATATTTATATATATGAGAAATTACGTATGTTATGGATGAACTTACCTATGAGGTGAATAAATATACTAACTAATGAATTGATGTTGTTATTTAGGTTTATGCTTAGTAAATGAAATGGAAAGTAAGTAAAGGAAGTAATTCATAGTTTTATGAAAAAGTTTATGATGGTGTATAATGATTTATAAAATCCTATGATGTTAGGAATGAAAAATATATATATGATGTTGACAGACTTACTCATTTATAAGTTAATGGTTATGTAGTTGATAAATCCTGAGGCATTGGTATAAGTTTATATTTAATCTATAAAGTTCATTGTTGAAATGGAATGTTATGTTTAAAGTTTATACGAGCTTACTAAGCATTCATTTCTTACGTAGTTATTTTCCTTTACTTTACATATTATTGGAAGCTCGATCGGGTTGGAAGCTAGTTGGAGATCCATCACACTATCCAGCAATTATATCGGTAAAATTGATATCTTGATCAAGGTTATAATGGCATGTATAGGTGGACTTGTGTTTGATGAACTAGTTGTTATGTTTGGCTTGTAAATATAGTAATATAGTTGGTGTGCTTTTTGCATTTGATGTCTTAATGATTGGTGTTTTTATTGTCAAATTGATGCATGGGTTAAATGGCCAAAGTGGTATGTGTTGGCATGGTTGAAATGTGGTTAATTAGGTTATGTGTTGATATGGAGTTTTAGTTAAGGTTGTTTGGATGAAGCATGATCATTTTGATGCAAATATAAGTATGAATGCTTGGTTTTGATTGAGGTGCCTAAATGGCATATTGGTTGAATGGACTTATGGTATATGTTGAAATGGTTTTATTATGCATATTTTGGCATGTTTTATGCTTTGATCATAGGTTCATTTGGGGTAATGGTACTTGTTGAAATTGGGTGAAAGAAAAGGCTTGATTTTGGCCTATTTCTTGTCCACACGGCCTAATACAAGGGCGTGTGTCTCAGCCGTGTGTGACATACGGTCAGGCGACACGACCGTGTGTCCCCTGTAGGTTGCTAATGGTTGCTTTTTGAGAGTTGCATGGCCTAGCACACGGACGTGTGGCTTGGTCGTGTGACCCAAGTCAGTGAGTTACATGGGTACAGACACGATCTGGGACACAGCCGTGTGTCCTTATTTCGAATGTTACACGGCCGTGTGACCCCTGCAGTATAAATTTTTCTAACTTTTTCCTAAACTTTCTAAATGTTTTCGATTTAGTTCTGGATTGTTTTTATTGTATTTTTTTAGGGCCTCGAGGGCTCGATTAAGGGATGTTATGAATGTATTTGAATGAAATTTAGAATATGTATTGCATTGATGTATGAATTGAATGGTTTACTATTCTGTTTGTTCGGTAATGCTCCGTAACCCTATTTCAGCGACAAATACAGGTTAGGGGTGTTACATTACCAGTTCACTTATGTCATCCCGGGTTGCCTGTCAATAATGACCTACCACTTCAGATTGCCTGGTAACGATGGTTTACCAAATCTGATCCAATGGCTCATCGATCATCTCCGCCACGTTTTATATGGCTATAAGTCAACTGTAACACCCATTAACCCTAAACCGTCGCCGAAACAGGGTTACGAGGCATTACCAGACATATCAAACAATTTACAATTAATTCACAAATAAATAACATACATATTATAAATTAACGATTAAGTCCCTTTAATGGACCTTCGAGGCCCAAAATATGTATTAGAAGTGGAACGGGACTTGTTCGAGTACTCCAGAAAATTTTCGTAAATTTTCTTTTATTTTTTTAATCTAATAATTAAACATTTATAATATAATTCAAATGGACTAATAACTTCATTTATTTTTCTATTCAAGTTTAATGCCAAATTTTATAATATACTCTTTACCATTTCACTTAAAACTAAGTTCAAAACATTACAAACCATCCATACTTTATAACCAAAATCATATGACCTATATATATAACCTAGGTACATGCCACGTTTACCAAAAGGAAAAGTACATCACCAAAGTTGTGCTGAAGTCGGGATTGATTTGGATGCTGAACCAGGACTTTTGACTTCTACTGACCTGCGCACGGAAATAACCGTACGCTGAGTATTTCGTACTCAGTGGTATTACCATAATTCAAACTATATAACTTTAATGAATTATAAATATTAATCATATAATATTAAACATGTAAAATTTATAAATCATAAGAACTAATTTACATTCAATTTCATATTTCATATATAATAATTCATCAACAATATCATATCTTAATAACTTGAACTTGATCAATTCATGAACCTTAAGTTCATGTTTCTAAATCTCACATACAATTTCAATTCACAAATCGACTAACAATTTCTTTCTCATACTTTTAATCATACGATCAATCAAATTTATTCAATTCTCTCATTTCGAATATTCACCCTATTAACAAACCTGGACCTTGGCGGATACACGGATTTCAACCAAACACACCAGTACGGCACATTGTGCCTAAAACGGTACTCAGTACCTGATTAATATATCAGAAGCAATATACGACACATAAAGTGCCTGAAACGACATACGTGGTGCCTGATACGACACATATAGTGCCTGATCGGCAAAGCCGATAAATTCCCGTACTCTTCCAATCCTATGGCATGCCAACTATATCTGACTCAGCCCGACTAGTTAATAGGGTATTCAAATCATTTCTCAATTTCAATCTCATTTCAATTCAAAATACACCTTTCAATTTAATACATTTTTTTTCTACTTTCCAATCAATAAACGATTTAAATACTCAAACATATTCATACTTCATTTCAATTTCATTCATGTCAATAGTAATACTTACCTTATAATTTACTTACCATACATAAAAATTTAAATATAACATTAACTAAATAGTAGTTTGAATTATAGTAATACAAACCAGAAATTCTTGATTTACTCCTCGATAATCTTCTCCTTTCCCTTTTGAGCCGATACCTCTGGTTCTTTCTTAGCTACGAAAATTAAAATAAATTTACAATGATTAATACAACATTAATTCACATTAAATACTTGAATTTCTATTCAATTTCTACCTTAATTTCAATTTAGTCCTAACTAAATTCATCCATTTTTCTACCTCAATTTATACCTTATTTCTACTCAAATTTTAACTAAACTTAAACTTAACAACAAATTTTCAGCATAAAAATCATAATTTTGAATTTCCTTCAATTTAGTCCCTATTATACAAAATTTATAACTTATTCTACAATTTAATGTATCTCCCACTTCTAGTTAGAAATTCTATTAATTCAATCCCCAATTCACACTTTTACTCAATAAAATTTAATGTCTAAAAATCTAATATCTTCCAAAATTTCAGTACATACTTAATAGTATTTTGTTCTAGTTTCATAAAAACTCAAAAATTACAAGAAAAAGACTTAATTTAACTTACCAATTTGAAATTGAACCTTGAAAACCCTAAATTTCTTCTTTTCTTTTCTTTTTTCTTTTCTTTCTGTTTCGTCCCCTATTCTGTTTCTATTTCCTTTCTTTTGTTTCTTTAGTTTATATATATAATAATAATAATAATAATAATAATAATAATAATAATAATAATAATAATATATTATAATTAAAACATAAAATATCTTTATTTATAATATAATAATATATTAAACATAAAAATCTTAGATTTTCCTCACGATAAACAGCCTCAACTTATACTTTTGGTATAATTATTCTTTTAGTCCTTTTTATTTTCTTTTAATCTATAATTCAATTTTTACTCTTTATTCAATTAAGTCCTTTTTATTAATTACTCCTAATTAAGTCAAATTCACCTATCTAAAACCTAATTAAACACACAACTATCTCGCAAATATTTCTAATAAATTTTTACGAACCCATTTCACTAAGACGGAGGCCCGATAATATACTTTTTCGATGCCCGTGAATTTTGGGTCATTACATCAACCATCTTCAAATTTCGTTTTATATAACTCAATATGCTTCAATCTAATTTCATACCAATTAACAAATATAAATCAATTCCATAATTATCAATATATTCATTCTAGTCCTTGTCTCAATATTCAATCTTAATTACTTCAATTCATTTTAATTCGCCTTTAGAGTCTACTACAACAGTGTACGATGTATAATATCACAATGATATAGAAATTAAATAAGATGATATAGAAATTAAATAAGCGTTAAATCTTAGAACACTTATAGAAAACTCGAACTACTAGTCGTCAATCCTCGCCATTCCTTTTCCTTTTAATGTTCCCGTATCGTCTTTAGCTACAATTAGTAATTCAACAATGTATGACATTAATTTCCAGCTCAATTCATAATTAATTACAAAGTGGCACATTTTCGCAATTTATTCAATTTAATCCCTAAAACCGAAACAAGCATAACTTTTAATTTGAAGCTTCGTTTTATGATCCAATTTCGATTACATCCTTCTATGACTCTCTACTATCTATTAACATAGAAATTTCACATCATTGTTTACAATTTTTACAACTTAGTCCTTTTGACAAAACTAACAAATTCACTTTACAAATTAGTCTTTTTTCACTTCTAAACTTAATAACTAACAATTTAACATCCAAATATTCAAGAAATCAACAATGGAAACCTTTGAAAACTTTAACAGTTTTGAAAAAATAACATATGATTTAGCTAAATTGAGCTACCACAATCTCAAAAACATAAAAATTACAAGAAATGAGCTTATAAAACCTTACCAATTGAGAGCTCAAAGCTTGAACATTTTTTTTTTTTTGTTCTTTAGCTATGGTGAAATGGTGGAGAGAGGTAGGAGAAGATGATACTTTTCTCTTATTCTTTTTTTTCTTTTTTTCTCTCTTTAGTTTTTATGTTTTAACTTTTGTTTAACAGTTTTAATAATATAATTTTATCATTATTTACTTAATAAAACTCCTCCAACCATCCATCACAAACCAAAATGGCTTATTTTCCATTTTAAGTCCTTTTCAATTATTGATTAAGCCTTTTAGCAACTAAAACTCTATAGGGAGTAACTTTTACCACTTTTACGATTTAGTCATTATACCTTAATAAATTATTCGTTTGATATAATTTCTAAACAAAAATTTAATATGATACTATACTAGACTTGTAAATATTAATCAATAATATCTACAGACTCAATCATCGGTAATGGGGTTCCGAAACCGCATTTTCTGACACCACTAACTTTCAGGTCATTACAAAAAAGAATAAAACTTTTTCATACAATGCCTAAAGCTACCCATAACCTCTTCTCAACGCTTAAATAGGAGGATAAAACGCAATCGAGCGCGCTTGAACCATGCCCGTTCGAACAAAACTTGTTTTAGAACAAACTAAACTTTCACTTCGATTACTTTTAGCCAAAGCTTGACACATATTTATAAGTGTAACCTTTTCCAAACTATATCATAAGCATGGTTATTAACCAATCATTTTTATCAACATTATCATCCTTATCCAAAGCAGAATCCTTGTATAAATCCTAGTCATAATCCTTATTCTAAACTTTATCTAAAATCTACTAAAAGGTTCATGATTGATTTTCAAAGGATAACTACAAATCTGATAAAAATAAGAAAACAACCAACCATTACAAAATTATTTAACCAGTAAACCAACATTACATTCAACACGAAATCTAAACCATATTTTATTTATATAAGACAAGCATGAAAAGAACACAATTGATGGCAAGAAAGATTCTATAGTTGTTTCTGTGGCTGAAATAGTGGCCACAATTTCAAGCATTATTTCATTGTCAAACTTGGAAAATTTTAGAACAAAAACATTGGGCTATTTGTTTTAAAGATATTTGGACGAACTAGAGCCTAAAACATGAATGCCAATTGAGTTGAAATGGAAGACTTGAAGATTGGTTTCTTGCATATTAGGATTGGTTACTTGCAGAACAAGGCACTTTCTATAGTTGAAGACTTTGGATTATATCAAGACTCTCATGGAAGTGTTATCTTATGTTGATTTTTAGCTTCACTCTATAGAAAAGTGATTAGAATATAACTCTTATGTAAACAAAACTTAAGTAGTATATAAACTTAAGTTTTGCCTAGGTTAAAGATGGATTGAAAATAACCGAGAGATTAAGAGCTTGATAGAGCAAAAATTTGTTCAAGTTAGGAACGTGTATGTGTGCACTGTTTTGTAAGCAATCAAGAGAATCTCTTGAGTTACAAAACTAAACTTTCAAGGGGAAAGCTTAGTAGGAGAGTGATTTAGTCTTTGTACAACGGTGAGGTCGTTAAATTGTTTAGTGTTAGACCAGTGTTAGGACTTAAATCATTGGTTGTACTGTGAGAAAAATAGTGAATCATTGCTCTGGGTAAGATCCTGCAGATGTAGGTTGAAATCGAACTATGTAAACATTAATCTCGGTGTTCTTCTTTATTTTCTACACACTTTTGGTTTCGTGATTGAAATTAAGGCCACATTTCGAAGCACTATTACAACCACAATTTCTGTTTTGCAAAGTAAGTGCTTCTCGTTTCTTCAAAGTAAAATGTCATAAGATCCATTAATACATTACTCTAATTTAAATGGTGACATTTAAAAAATTTAGATTCAAACATCCTGGGTAACCTCTTTCGCTTTCCTCAAACTACAGCCTCATAATGTATATCGAGTATATTTACGTGTATATATATTCTAAAACCGGAAAATATAGGCTATGAGAATTCATTGCTCTGCGGTGAAAAAGGGGTGATAAATGGGAGCATTAATGAGAAAAGGAATAGTGTTGCATCAAAGTGAATCAATAGTTCATTAAGTGAAGGGTCTGAACTTCACGTTTATGGCAGGCAGGCAACAGGCCTTCTTCATGAATTTGTGGAGGGCATATCTTTTGCATGGAGAATTTCTCATGACTTTTATTATTAGGATTAAACTCTTCATGTATTCAAAATTCGCAGTAAGATTCTTCTTTGAATTTAATGTTCTCTGAACATTATTAATTATATTTTCTAATTTTCAATTTGAAACTTTCACCAATGAAGTTCATGAGTCATATCAATCTACAAAAGTTAAATTGTTGATTCAAAATGTTTGTTTTTCGTTTATAATATTTACAAAATAAATTTTAAATAGTAGCGGTTGAAGGGCACCCATTTGACCTGGATTATTACAATTTTATCTCAGACCTAATCTAAATTAAATTATAGCTATTCCATCTTTGAACATGTTTCAGCCAATCTTAGTACCCCTAATCTTATAGTTCACTTTAGCTAAAAAAATGTTGAAATTCTTTGGATGTGACTTCTTAACTTGTTTTTTTTTTTTTTGAAATTTTTACTATATATGTTCCAAATTTTGGTTTGAACTTTTAGGTTTAAACGTAGTTATAAGTACCAATATTATTATATGTTTAATAGTGGATGACTTATCAAATCATGTGAAACCCTTTGAAAAGATAGCCATGGATATCATGTGAAGTGTATCAGGTGTACCCTCCTCCTACATTTAAAACCAATGCCTCCCTCCCTTTCATCACCAACCTTATATTACTACCCTAAACCAACCACCAAATCTCCCCCCCAAACATATTTTGTTTCTTTGCATGGTCTTTTTATGTTTTGTCTTTCCTTTTAAGTTTCTCAAATTTGTGTAGTTTCATATACCAATAATAACAAAAGAAACATGAAGATCCTGTCTCTTGGAGTTGTTGCACGTCTATTGGCCGTTGTTATCTTGTTCATGTTTTGCCTATCCTCTGAAAGCCTTCGGGTGCCACCTCATCATGGTCAGTGTTGCCTTAGACTTGTCATTATGTTGGGTCATAACTCAAATTTTTTTACAAAAAATAAAATTTAATTTAGATTGACCCAATGACCCGTTGTAGTAACGTTTGACGGTAAATAATGTCATTGTCTTTTTTTTTTTTTTTTTGATTGCTTAAATCATTTCTTGCATGTGCAGCAGCCGGCATCCATGGGGAAGCTACGAAGTTTGGAGATGAAACACAAATGAACCCTAAGGTCTGTTTTCCTCCAAGTGACCCTTATCTCCTTTGTCTAATCTCATAAACTATATATATATGGAGATTAGTTTAATAAAAGAGTGATTTATGAGCTGATGGGTTTGCAGGAAGGAGGGGTAAAGGAAGAGTTAGGGATGGAGTTATACCCGACAGGGTCGAGCTTGCCGGATTGTTCCCACGCTTGTGGGCCTTGCTTTCCATGCAAGAGGGTGATGGTTAGCTTCAAGTGCTCCATGGCTGAGTCCTGCCCGGTTGTTTATAGATGCATGTGTAAAGGCAAATACTACCATGTGCCTTCCAACTGACACACTACATATATTAATCTGCGGCTATGCATGCAATTTGTTTAGTGATGAAGAAATTGGAGATCAATCAATGATTAATGATGACTAGTTGATGCTCTTTTTGTTGCATTTGAAGATGAAATTCAGAAAGGGAAAGCTTGTAAATTGTGGAGTTGAGTGTTTTGGTTGTTCTAGTTCATTTAATCAGTTAGTAGAACTGAACTTTATTTTTGTACTCCTTGTAGCATTTGTGCCTTTCTTTTTTCTTATATAGTCAGTAGAATATGAAATTCCTAGTGTTTTAGCAATTTGCTTTAGCAACCGTACTGTGATCTTTTCCTTTTTAATATCAGCTATCTATATTTAGTACATAGTTAATGCTTAAAATATATATAAATCTTAGAAAAACTGGATTTTTTTCTCATCAATCAGATTTCATTAGAACGAAATTGGAAGGTTCTGATTACAACCTTACACTGCAAAATACTTGTCATAAATATGCAGATCTGCCAATTCCACTTCCATAATAAATATGTTAAATTTGATTTAAACACAAGAAGGGGAAAAAAAAGGTTTTCCTCTGGGTAAAAATTTCTCTCCTTTACTCCAAAAGAAGCTTACCACCAAACTATCATTTTTGTTTCCCAGCTTTCCTCTCCTCTCTTGTCACTTCCTTCATAACTTTCTTCTCCAAGGTTGGTGAAGGCAGTAATGGCAATTGACAATAAACTCGACGCCATTGTGGGCAGGGACCCACAAGAGGACTTAGGGTACATTTCGATCACGGTGAATTTAATTTCGATGAGATTACAAATAAAAATGACGATAAATTAATTACTATAGTGATGAGATTAAAATTTATAATAAAATATGAGTTTGTATGTAAATGGGGTGGTGGCGATGAGCTTATAGTAATACAAATATAAAATAGCCATTAAAAATATCAAATTAAACCTTTTATATAATTCAACCTATAACTTATTTAAAATTTTGATAAATTACTAAATCTTATCAAAATATTGATACTTATTCAATATATTTATTAAAATATTTTACTTAATTACTATATAATTATAAAAATATTATACCTAATTTAAAAGCTTTCAAAATTTAAGGAAGTAAAAATTGTTTATAATATAATAATAAAATTTATGCAGTATTTTAAATTTAAAAGTATAAAAGAATGTAAAAGGAAAAAGAGTGACAATAAAAAGTAAGAAGGAACATGGTAATAAGTAAAAGAGTAAGGTTGTAAATGTAAAAAAAATAGTGGATATACAAAATTTTCATCCGAGCTTAAAGATTCAATAGGAAAAATTCCATCGGTACGTACTTTGTGCGTGCATAATTCATTTTTAATTGAATTAATCGATTGAATCGACTTATTTCGATTAATCAATTGGTTATCAAATTTAATTCGATTAAGGATCAATTAATGATTTTTTTAAAGATTTTGATTAACGGTTAATTCGGTTCAAAATCTGGTAATTAACTGAATTAATTGATTAATTAAAAATATTAATAATAAAATATTATAGGCCCAATATATTAGATAGAACCAATATATTATGTAAGGCCAAGATATAAAAATTAAAGAATGGATTTAAAACTAATTGGATTTATACAAAATATTATAATGGGCCTAAAATCATAATAGATTTATATATTTTTGAACTAAAATAATAAATAAGAAGTAAAAGAAAGAAGCCTTAATTTTTTTTTTTTTTCACTACCAAACTCAAAACAAAGTCTGGGCGGGCGCTGCTTGACACCAGACCATCTTCTATTCTTCTTGACATTTTCGAATTTTTTTTATTTCATCACTCAAGTCTCAAGTTTTTTATTTTTATTTTTATTGTAGTGTTTGTTATGATGATTTTAAATTAGTGTTGTTATTGTATTATTTGTTGTTTTTGCTTCTTCTTTTTTTTTTTTAATTAAAAGCAAATAAAAATAACATTGTAATGATATTTTTTTCATTTTTCAAATTTATTTGAACAAAATAAAAATGCATATAAAAAATTCCGTTAATTTAATTAACCACTCGAATTAATCAAAATTATTTTGATCGGTTAAAATATTTTTAGAAAAATCAATTCAATTAACAATTAATATTTTTATGATTTCAGTTAATTCGGTAAATGATAATTTAGTTTGTGTATTTATATAACGACCGTTGTTAAGGCATTTTTTCCCACTGGAACGCAGCTAATTTTGGTGTAGTTAGACACACCATCAATCCAGTGAAATTGTCTCACTGGTTGCTAAAATTTTTGGAACTTTGCTCCAATGATTACACCGGAATCCTAGTTAAGTGGGGATAATTATTGTTTTACCCCTTTCATTCATTATTGTATTATTCATTTTATTTTTGATATAATCATATAAAAATAATTTAAGTATTATTAAATATAATATAATTTCATTATATATATTATTTAGTATAAATATCATATAAATACTTTTTAATGATTTAATTTTTAATATAACTATAATTTTAATAATTTTTAATTATAATTATGATTTTATTAATTAATTTAAATATATTTTTATAAATTATTATATATTACTTTATATATATTTTTTCTTTTCTAAATGTGGAATTTTAGGAGAATGAAAAGTTTTCTAATTGTATTTTATTAAATATTTATTTAGTTTAATTCAAAATAAAAATTAAATTTAAATGACTTCAAAAAAAATTTATTGACACATGTCACGACTCTAGTGGTCCATTCTGCTAGCCATGTAAAAATTTAACATTGTTAATCTGAGGTCCTTATTTGTGTAACCGATACCAATTTTAGGGGCCAACATGATCTAAAATAAAATTTAAGGACCAATATGAAAAAAGTTGTCAAATTTAAGAACTAATCAATAAATTAAACCTTATAAATACATTAATTGAGTTTCAAAAAGTATAAAAACAAGTTCAATCAAATTCATAAATACTATAAGAATTACAAAATTAATTTTTGGTAGACATTCAATTAATTCATAGTGAATTTACCTTTGGTTTACTTTTGTTTCAAGTTAGTGTTACTTTCATTGCTGTAAAAAGAGTTAGGACAAAAAAAAAATAAAAATGAAATAAGATAATTTTGCAAGAAAAAATATTAACATGACAAATTTGTTAACACGGTTCGAATTCAATAATTACATTTTTACAATACCTCACTCAAAGAATGATTTAATTTTACAATTAATCTGGTACAACTCTTGATTTATGTCTTACCTTCACATCATGGATAATTGCAGCCTCAAAGTTGTCTTACAATTGTTACAATCAATCTCCCCAAAACCTGACTTTACAATCAATATAAATCTTTAAAGAATACCTAAAAAGAATGTCAAATTATTAAGTAAAAGATAAGACAATGTTTGAAAAAAGCACACATTATTATGTGTGTATAGGTTTTGGATAATTTCTCTCAACATTATTTCAAGAAAATAAGATAAAAATCTTAGTCAAAACTGCACTCTTAATTCCTTCAACAATGCTGCCACTCAAAACTTCTCTTATACATTATAACACGTCAGACATTTCTTGCTTAATCAAATATAAATAACCAACGTTAATTTTATACAAGTTAAACTTGCCAACAAACCAAAATTATTTAACACTGTCACAAGCTATTGTTTTAATTGTTGTTTTCGTTCGATATGAGACAATCAATCAACAGCTTGAAAAAGTAATTATGAATATTATACTTATATACATATATATATATATTAACACAATTAAAATTATTTTAAAATTTCAAAAATCAATTTTTTCAGACACTATTTAGAATAATAATTTCAAACTTTTCATTGGGTATTATCTCTTAGTCCAAAATTTGAACTGGGAGGACCAAGGAAGTCCATATTAGCCTTTTTTTAAAGGCCTGCCCGAATTCACAATATTAATCAATTTCCATGCATACCCAACAAAGGAAAATAAAATCCTTAGTTTAGAAGAATTGTTTCTAAAATCTTAAAATTATATCTCAAAACTTTAATTTTGATTCAATCATACATATCTGAAAAAATAAATACATCAAATTATTTTTTTATATTAGATAAATATATTCAATATATAAACATAAAACGATGGTAACTCAATAATTGTGTTAATAATTTTTTAGAATCAAATCTACTCAAAATTTCATGTCTAAAAATACACAAAATTAAAATTTATATATAAAATTACACATTAAATCTAAGTTCATTTATAGTTTTAAGATTTATCTTTTTTTTCCCAAGGATAATATTATTTAACAATTAGACTATTGCAAAGATAAAATGTTAGTTGCATGGGAAATATTTAAGAGTTTATATAATCAAATCATTCCCTCATTTTAAATGTTTTTAATGAAATAATATCATCTGATTCAATAATTCTCTTTATCAACAACATGAAAGATTTTTATATATATTTCTATTGTTTCAAATCCTTTCATATATTAACGTCCTAGAATTTAGACAGAAGTTCCCATGTATGTATGTATCTACTAATAAAGTGCACGTACCAAAAGGAAATCTATTAATAAAGTGTCCTAATATATAGGAAAGATATTTTCGAGCAGTCGCCTATGGCATCCAATAAAAGAGTTTTCTTTATAAAAAAAAATTGCCATTCATGTACATTAATTTCTTTTTGAAAAAGTCCGAATAGAAAAAAATATATATTATAAAAACTTTCGTCAATTTTTAATTTAACATTAATATTTGAATGGTAAAAGTATTATAAAGATTATTATACTAAAAGTCAGATTATATCTTGACCCTTTTACTTAAAAATAGATTAAAGAGTAAATTAATCATTTTATTAAAAATTTCATCTATTTTTACTGTTAAAAACTAATTTATATACATCAATATAAGATATATGTAATATTTCACATATATCTAATCATACTAAATTTTAACAATAAAATTGAGTAGAATTTTTAAACCATATGCCCATCTCACTTCACCGTGACTGCGGGAAATATGGGGATTGCCTGCTGCAGAAAACATTAACAAGTATAGAAGTGTAGGTGTGACGAATTTTGATTAGAGTTTTTAATTAAAGCATGTTTCAAGCAGAACACCATTTATAAATTCGGGACAAAAATGACTGACACTGGCTGCAGTCATGGTACGGTGTGATGCTTTTTGGGGAAAAAAATCAAAATATGACTGACACAGAGAATGGAAAGCCCATGCAAAATCTCCCAAGTGGGCATGGACGAGCAACCCGGCCTGGCCCGAAGGCCCGCCCGAAATGTGGGAGGGTTTAGGTAAAAATATAGGCCTGAAAAATAGGCTTAGACAAAAAAATCAGGCATGTTTTAAAAATGGGCCGGGCTCGGATAAGACATTTTTTGCCCGGGCCCGGCCCGAATTCATTAAAGGAAAAAAAAACTACTTTTTAATATTATTTTCTTATTGTTTTTCTCCTTATTTTGCTACCATTTTACTATTATGTTTCTATTATTTTATTGTTATTGTTTAGATATTATATAAAACTTATTTTATTGTTAATTTTGTTATTATTTTAAAGACATTTGTTAATTTTGTTATTATTTTAGAGGCATTTGCTTGTTAAGTTGCATCTATTTTAATATTATTTAAGTCTACATATTTTTTTAAAATTTATTTTCAATTTGTTGAAAAATATTTATTTTGATTTTTTTAATATTTTTGATGTATTATATATATATTTAAAAAGTATATAAAATAATATAAAAAATTAATACGGGCGGGCCGGGCCGGGCCCGAGTTTTAACATTTTTATATGGGCCGACTTGGGCAAAATTTTAGACCCATTTTTTGGGCCCGGCCTGGCCCGAGCCCAATGGACGGGTCTAAATTTTTAGTTGGGCTCGGCCCAAACCCGGCCCATGCCCACCTCTAGCTCTGCCTCAGGAGCAAATGTTTTTAATTACCCTAATCAATGACCATATCTACCATTGTCCTCCCATTTATTATCCTTGACACAGTATTTTCTGGATCATGAACTTCACTTCTGCTGCCCAAACTTATTGGAACTCATAACTTCACTCATAAAATAAGACATAATTTCTTATTTAATCCTTTGAACTTTATAAAAAAATTTAAGCCTTATTTAATTTTTTGTCTTTTTAGTTCATAAAAAAATTAATATTTATTAACTTTAATGATGTGGTATACACGTTAATTATCACTTGAAGAACACGTCAACATTTAATTAAATTTAAATTTTAAAAAAATTCAAAAAAATATTTCTAAAAATTAAAAATTATTTAAATTATTTAAAAATATAAAATATAAAATATATATAAAATATTTTTTAAATTTTAAAAATTTAATTAAATATTGACATATCATCCATATGTATATCACATCAACAATTCTATCCAATTTCGATGATATAATAAAAAAATATAAATTCAAAAATGAAAAGAGAGGAAAACTTAAATGCAGGAGTATAATAACTTTTTCTATAATACCTAAAAATGAATGCATGAATAAGTAAATAATATGTAGGAACTTCACTCATAAAAATAAATGTATGTATAAGGAAATAAATATCTAGGCTATCATTTATCACTTTTGCTAAATATTCTAATGCCTTAATGTGATAAAATGTTGGCATGTCAATGCATAAATACTTGTGAAGCGTAAATTCAAATTATTGCATCTCACTCTGGGTCCTGATGAATCTTCCACGTTAGTATTATAAAAATTCTAAGATCATCAACCTCATCAAAGATTAGAATCTTTATTCATTTTGTTTGATTCATAGCTTCAATCAAACGATGGTTCCTTTAATATTCATTATGCTATAGAATTCAAACAAATCATTAAATATTTGTCTTACATCATGGTTTTTATTTTCGTTCGAATTTTCTATTTCTTTGTCTTTTTAATTTTGATAATTATAGAAGGAAAAACAAATATGATCATAAAGAATAAAGAGAAGTTTGAACTGTGAAAAGTGAAACTTGATTATAAGCACCTAGCATACATCGGAAATCATGTTAACATTAAAAACTGTCCTATATTAATTGCACAATAGGAGGGTTAGATTTGATATTCATCTACCTGGGTTTCGTAATAAATGATTTTGAAGTTTAGGATCAAAATTAGTATCCATGATTCAAGGCTTAACATTTAGCTTAAAATAAAATTTAGGATTTGTTTAGATAATATAAAGAATTATAATTCTTTAGACATGTTTGGCTGATATAGTGTAATTACATCGTAATTTCTTATATCATGTTTGGTAGTATAAATTGTAATTACATAGTTACATAATTTATATTTTTAAAAAAATATTAATTATTATAAAAAAATTATTAGTACGATAAAATAATTTTTAAATGAGTAACAAAAATTGAAATCAAATCATCATATGTAATATGCTAGTCAAAAAAAGTAGTTGATAATATGATTACTAATAGAAATAACAAAAAGAATAAGCATTATATGCAATTCTATCTAATTGCTCAAGCATTCCATATTGTTAGTTATTACCTCTTTAACATTTAACATTCCATATTGTTCATTACTCCTTATCATCATCTATTGGTCCCTATCTGAAAATCTATATTTGTGTCATTAAGATTATCAAAATCATCTTCTTCCAAGTATTCTTCAAAGTATGAATCATCTCAATTCCACATATGAATAAGGCTATCAAGTATGCAACATAATAATATGATCTAACCTTATTTTTTTATGTTATACTGAGGTAATGTTGTTAATATGAGAATTTTTTTTAGGATAATAAATATCCTCTCAATCACATTTTGAAGTTTTGAATGTCTCAAATTAAGAAGTTCGAGTCATCTTTAGTGCTTGTGTCTAACTCCATTCTCTCAAATGATATCATACCCCACGACTTGGTGCAAGTAAACCTTTTTGTATTTGCATAATTAGCAACTACCACATAATATTTATGTTCACGGTATTGGAAAATGTGCTCATGTTGTAGTAAACATGTAACTGTTTTCTATATATTTGAATGATGAATAAATAAAGTTAATTTCACATTTCATTATTATATCTTGTGTTTTCGTCTTTCATGTTCTGCATACATAGTGAAATTGTGACAAGTAAATATTAGCTCATTGATTGTCTAAGTTCAAACTAATGATAAGTGGCACTGTAAGAATGTTTACATTGTGAGAAAGACAACTTACTTTAGTAGATAATTTAAACGAGTCTGTAATCCCGTAAAAGAATCAAAATGAGCATTTGATTCAAATACTTAGAAGGATTACTATGTCGTCTACAATTCCAATTAAGGAGATGGCTAGTCTTGGCTATCAGAGCAATTGACTCCACTGGTAGAGACAAAGAGGTATTCATTGGAAGAATAATACATTGGACTGGACTCAAGTTGAATTAATTCTGAATCCGTTTGTGAATTAATTCACTTGTGAAGTTCATGTTGTGACTTACCTAAATTCTGAGTTAGTCACTGATCATGTGTATGTAACTCATGTGCTTTGATATAAGTGGAAGCTTATGCTCTAAAGATGATCGAGCTGATAGTCAGTATGTTAGTCATGCACCAAAATATAGGGGGCTAGTTGTAATGGATAGAAAAGAAATGAGCTATAGGCTCAATGGTTAAGTGATAATGCATTCATCTAAGAAATCCTAGGTTCGTACTTCCTTCCTCCCATTTCTCGTCCTTTTATTTTCTACAACCTAAGGTAAAAGCTATATCTAAAATGTATATGGTTAGGAGTTGGTACTTAACAAGAAATAGGCTTTAGGCCTAATGGTTAAGAGTTGGCTTCACTCCCTTATAATCTTAGGTTTGAGTCACTCCTTCCCCAAATGCATCATTTTTATTTCTCATTCGAAATTTTCGGTAAATTATCCATGCCACCCCTAGGGTTTACAAACCCTGGCTATATTTCCTAATTGGTTTTCACTTTCCCCTTTTTCAATTCCAATTAGAATTTTATCTTCATTTCCCTATATCTTCTCCTTTTTTCTTTTCATTTCCTTCATTTACATCATATTTTCATTTTTTTACTATTGATTAATTTGTTTTTCCGGATTAAAACATCCTCTATTCGATTGTTCTTTCCATTAGGTTTATTTTTGTCGTCAATAGCATCCCTTTTCTTGCCAATAATCGGTAAGTACACCTCGTTTCAAAGGGTTCGATTTTGTTTTTTCGTAATTTGACTAACCAAAGCTAATATTTCATGTAGTCTAATCAATCTTTTACGGTTCTTGCCAAATTATTTGATAATCTTGACAAATCTTAAAATCAACCATTAATTTATGTGCAAATGTCGTTTGAAGAACCTAATTTAAGTGAATCAGATCAGAATCGGGCATGAGGAACATCGATTGGACTCCCGATGAAAGGTGTGTGTTTTTTACATATGAATCGAAGTAAACCGTGTGTAGGATTAAGGCTACACGGCCTCCCACACGGGCGTGTGGACCACACGGCCATGTGCTTCTATTATGTTAGGGTACTTTCGATTTTCACAGGGCAAAGAACCTCTCACACTGCCTACCACACGGTCATGTCTCTCTTGTAGGGTAATTTTTATGTTTGCCACACGGCTACAGTCTGTTACATGATCGTGTAACCCTTCCACACGGCTTATAGCTTCTCACACGGCCATGTGACCCTTATTTTACGGTTTTGCCCAGAATTTTTTGAATTGTCCACTTTAGTCTTTGTATAGTCCCCAAACTATTTTTAGTGTTTTATTTCATTCAATCGAGTCCTTGATAATATGAATAATGTTGGAATCCATGATCTGAATGACTGAATTATTACTGTATATGCATGATATGAGAATGTTATATGTTTACTGTCACTATATTTTTGATAAATTGTTACTGTTACTCTTGCCACTGTATTACCAGTTGCATGATCAGTATGCCTACTGATACTGATGAATAGAGGTGTTCATAGGTTGGGCCGGGCCTAAACAAAATTCTAGGCCCAGGCTCGACCCGACCCGAAATATGGGCCCAAAAATTTTTCCAAGCTTGGCCCAAAATATAATTGCTAAGCCCAAGCCCAAGCCCAAGCCTGACCTCGACCCGACTCAGCCCATATTAAATTTTTTAAGCTTATTTTATTAAATCAATTTTTTTAAAATATAATAAATCAAATACATTTAAAAACATAAAAAAAATATTAAAACAAAAAACAAATAAAAAATGATACTAAAACAATTCTTAAAACAATACACAAATTGAAAATATAATAAAATGTGGTTATATTAAAATTGAAACAAGTTAGAACTAAAATAATAACAAAATTAATAATAAAACAAAAGTTCTATAATATCCAAATAATATTAAAAACGACAACAGAGCAACATAATAAATAGCTGCAAAAGAACAATAAAACACCACAAAAAGTAGTACCAAAGCAACATAAAAAAACAGCACCAAACAACACCAAACAGCACAAAAACCAACATCACCAACAACACCAAAACAACACCAAAAACCTGTAAAATATAATCAACCAACAAAATATCTATACATTAACCAATCAACATATTTAATTTTATAACAAACTATAAATTGTCAACAATTAGAAAGGAAGGTAACCTAAAAAGCAATCGAAGAAACATCATCCTCATTGTCATCATCATTCTTGCTACCAATTTCTAACATGAAATAAGAATAAATAATTAGATAATCAAATTGATAAAAAAAATATTATAAAATTACAACAATAAAACGAGAATAATAATTACCCGTTGAAAATCCCTTAGCTCGCATCCAATCATCAAAGCAAACAACGGCTTGAATAGTTTTTGGCTTTAACCATTTTTGGCTTAAGTGAACTCCTCTTAGGTGTGATAACTTTCTTACCCATGCTAAAAGCCGATTCAAAAGCTACAGTCGATATTGAAATTGCAAAAAGACCACGGGGCAATAATGAAAGCTCATTATATCGAACTGAACTGATAAGCCATAAAAGTAACATGTTTTAATCCCATTCTTGATGCGTTTTTGGATGATTTCTTATGTGAATTAGTGAATTTGATGCTCCTAATCCTTTAAATTCATGTTTCTATACTTAGGTGAGCATAGGGGAGCGAAAGGAGCGAAAAACGAGCCAAAATCGGGCAAAAAGAGTTGTTTCCAGGATCCACACGGCCTGGGCATTTCCACACGGGCTGGCCACACGCCCATGTGCCAGCCCGTGTCGATTTCAGTTACTCACTTCCTCACTGTTACGTGGAAAAACTCAATTTTTAGGGGTTTTGAACATTCTAAAGTTTATAAATACATATTAGAAGAGGACTAAAGTTTAAAATACATATTAGAAGAGGACTAAAGTTTATAAATACATATTATAAATCAATTTTTGGCGCCGTTTCCGGGGACTAAAATATTAGGAACACTAGATTTTTATTAATTTAGTCATTTTTTCTTTTATTGCATTTTATTTTTGTTTTTAGTTTAATTTTTGTTTTCTATTTTTTCTTTTATTTGCTTCTGGCAGGTTCCTTTAGTTTATGACTAGAAGAAACCCGTCAAGACCTCTCGTATTTGATAGTGAAATTGAAAGCACAGCTCGTAGAAATCGAAGAGAAGTAAGGCAGAGTCGACAAAATATAGTGGAAGAGTAAGAGGACGTTATTGTTATTACTGAGGAGATGGCTGATAATCAGAATAATCCACTACCTCCTGTGGTTGCTGCAATTCCTGCTCCTTATACTATGTACGATTATGCCAAGCCCAATTTAACTAGGGCTGAATCGAGTATTAGGAGACCTGCTATTGCTGCGAATAACTTCGAACTGAAGCCGAACACCATTCAGATGATCCAACAATTTGTTCAGTTCGATGGTTTGTAAGATGAAGATCCAAATACTCATTTGGCTAACTTTTTGGAATTCTGCGACACTTTTAAGATAAATGGAATTTCTGATGATGCCATTCGGCTACGGTTGTTTCCATTCTCATTAAGAAATAAGGCAAAATAGTGGTTGAACTCCCTACCACGAGGTTCTATCACTACATGAGAGCAAATGACCGAAAAGTTTTTATTAAAGTATTTTCCACCGGCTAAGATAGCCAAGCTGAGGAATGATATCTCTTCCTTCGTGCAAATAGATTTAGAGACCCTGTATGATGCATGGGATAGGTATAAGGATTTATTGAGAAGGTGTCATCATCATGGGTTACATCTATGGTTACAAGTTCAAACCTTCTACAACAGTTTGAACCCCTCAACTAGGCAATTGATCGATGCAGCCGCTAGTGGGACTCTAAATAATAAAACACCTGAAGCAGCTTACGAGTTTATAGAGGAGATGTCACTGAATAATTATCAGTGGCAAGTCATGAGAACGAAGCCGATAAAAGCAGCCGGAGTTTTTAACGTAGATGCGGTCACCATGTTGTCGAATTAGGTAAAACTTTTGAATAAAAAGATTGATAGTTTATATGGTTCTACGCAAGTACATCCGGTGATGCAGTGCGATACAAATGGAGGAGGGATGAACAATCCAAAATGTCTATCCTACAACCCTAGCACAGAGAACGAACAAGTCAACTATATGGGTAATAACTCTAGACCTCAGAATAATCCATATAGTAACACTTATAATGCAGGCTGGAGGAACCATCCCAATTTTTCTTGGGGTGGTCAAGGAAATCAAAGACCACAACCCTCTCCAGGCTTTCAATAACAACCATAGCAGCAATAGAAAAAGTTGAACCTTGAGAAGATGCTGATGAAGTTTATTTCGGTGTCAGAAACCCGTTTCTAAAACACCGAAACCGTACTTAAAAATCAACAAGTGTCGATTCAAGGGCTCGAGAATCAGATAGGACATCTTGCTAAGTTGATTTCAGAAAGACCACAAGGTAGCTTGCTTAGCAACATCGAAACTAACCCAAGAGAGTAGCTTCATGCGATTACTGTTCAAGATGAAGAAGGGTTAGTTGAACCGGAACCAGAATTAAGGTACGTAAATACGGTAAGTTACGGTAAGGTTGAGGTGAGCAACAGTGAACAAAAACCGGTAGGTAAGGAGTATAAACCTCGTGTGCCATACCCAAATGCGACAAAGAAAGACCACACAAATGAACAATTTGGTAAATTTCTTAAACTTCTGAAAAAGTTGCATATTAACTTACCATTTATTGAAGCTCTTTCGCAGATGCCCAATTCCGTAAAATTTTTAAAGGAGCTTTTGGAAAACAAACGGAAGTTAGATGATTCGTCGCACGTGGAGCTAAATGCAGTTTGCTCAGCTATCTTGCGGAATAAACTACCCAACAAATTAAAAGATCCAGGGAGTTTTACTATTCCTTATTTAATTGGTAGTTTAAATGTTAATAATGCTTTGGCTGATTTAAGGGCTAGTATTAATGTCATGCCCTATAAAATGTTTAAGCAATTAGGTCTTGGGAAACCCAAACAAATTAGGATGAGTATTCAATTAGCAGATAGAACCATTAGATTTCCTAAGGGTATTGTTGAAGACGTACTTGTAAAAATTGACAAATTCATATTCCCAGTTGATTTTGTTGTTCTAGACATGGATGAGGATAGTGACGTACCTTTGATTCTAGGTCGGCCCTTTTTAGCAACTGCCAGAACTATTATTGATGTTGGTACAGGTGAATCAATACTTAGTGTAGGTAATGACACGACTAAACTCCAAGCTCGTGATTCTATTAAGATATCTAGTGATCAAATTTATTATACGTGTTATGTTAATATGAGTAACCTTGTGACTCAACATTTTTTGCAGGAAACACCTCGGAAAAACGTGATAGAGCCACGTTCCAGATTATGCGACAAAAACAGAACAACTCATGAAGAACGAAGGCTGCAGATCGATGAACTAGACAAATGGCGAACACATGTCAAGGAGAAACCGAGAATGCACGATGCAGAACCAAAGCGACACCATGACGAGCATAAGGATGGAACAAATCAATTTAAGATTGGGGACCAAGTAATGCTAGATAAAACGGATCCTCGAATTGCCACTTCAGAGCTTAATGCAAATGGAGTAACTCCTTTTACGGTACTAAATGTCTTCCTATACGGTACAGTCGAGGTAACTCATTCTAAATTTGGCACTTTTAAGGTAAATAGTACTCGACTCAACCCTTATTTTGATAATAGAATTACTAGCGAGAAAAAGGAGTTTCAACTCTGCGAACCACCGTGACCATGCGAATTTGAGGTAAGTCGAGCTTAGACTTTAAATAAGCGCTTCTCGAGAGGCAACCCGAGTGTTAACACTGCTAATTTTCTTGACTTTATTTCATGATATTTTTTAAAATCAATTAATTTTCAAAATCTTAAAAAAAATTGTGTTTTTAACCCACACGGCCTGGACACACGTGTAACACTCCTAACCCGTACCCGTCGCCGGATTGGGGTTACAAGGCATTACCAAACTTAACACAAGTCACCATAACATTTACTGCTCATATAGTCAAGAACCGAATGTATCTTAAGAAATGCATTATCAAAGCATACTTAAATTAACAAGACCAAACATAGATCTTCCATCGTCCACAACTTATGAATCTAAACCCTTTATTCGCATATACAGATGTGTAACACCCTGGGTTCAGGGGTTATGCGTTCGTGCAAAAATCGAGTGATAGTAGGCTTGGAGTATGGTTGGACATGTTTTAAGGGTTTCGGGAACTTTAAATTATAAGGGAATGCTTTGGAAAAAACAATTTGGATTTAAGTGTAAAAAGGGGAAACTGGGCAAGAAGGCCTTAAAACAATTTTGTGGAGTTTAGGACACAAGAAAGGAATTGGCAAAGTGGCTTGGGCGCTAAGTGCAAAGGGAGTGCCAAGGGGGAAGGGGTTCGAATAACATGGGAAGCAGTTGGGCTTTTATTTTTGTTTTTGGGGCGTTAAAAGGAAGGGACTAAGGAAGTAGGGCTTAAAAGAATATTGTGGGCGTTGGTGGACAAGAAAGATGGGTGGTAAAGTGGTGGGCGCGTTGTAAGGAGGGCTTGGGGCGGTCGTGAGTTCAAGGCGCAAGGAAACAGAAATTTTGGATATTTATTTTGCAAGTCGGCGTTGGAGATGGAGAGGGCTTAAAAGAAAATGGGGCGAATTTATATCACAAAAAGCGCTTTGGCCGAATGGCTCGGGCGCCACTGCAACATGGGTTCTAGCAGTCCCATGTTCGAGACCTATGGGCGTGATGCAGGTGTTTTATTTTGGTTTTATTTTGCAGCAGTTTGGAGAGGCAGTGGACGGCACATGGGAGCTTCAAATGGATAAAGATTAAGCTGCTGTTGTTTAGTTCTTTTAGAATTCGGCTGGAAGGAAGTTGATGAACACATGGCTTCTTTGTTTTTTTTTCATTATTTATTTGATGAGATAATAAGGAATAATAGGGATTAAATTAGATTCTAATTAGATTATTATTTGATTAATCCTTAATAGTTGGCAAGAGAGAATTTAGGCATGTGAGCATTCAAATTATTCTGAATAGTTTAAATTTAGTGGCCAAGAGAAAATATAGGAGATGGAGTGTTCAAATTATTTTGAATATCTTTAAACTTACGTCAAGAGCAATTCAAGTAATTGGTCGAATTTTAAACTCTTCATGAGAAGAGTGGACTAAAAACATGGGGAGGGGATAATGCCGAATTCTTTTGGTCTTTTCTTTATAATCTCGGCTAAACCTCCATCTATTGATTTTTCTTTTTCATTCTCTCTCAAACCGAAACACTATTGCAATCTACTTTTTCTTTTTCTTGGCCGAATCCTATACACCTCACCTTCAATTTATTTTCTTTTCTTTCCTTCTCAAAACCGAACCCCTATCTCCCATTTTCTCACTATTTTCTTTCCATTCAAGCCGAACCTTATTTCTTGTGGAGGCCGATTATTGGTTGGGCAAAGGTTGGAGCGTTGGGTCTTTTCTTTAGTCGTTGTGAAAGCGTGAGGGAGCACCTAGGGGCTATTCAAGTTCGGCTACTCAAGGTAAGGTGGTGGTGGTAAGTATTCGGCCAAAGGGGGCCATACTCATGGATTATTATTAGTAGCCGATCCTAATAGTTGTATAGCAGGGATTACGACAACTCAAGGGCAAGTGCAGCTTTTGGGATTTCGATAAGTAAGGTAAGGGGCTTGTGGTATTCGGCCATAGGCCATTTTATGGGTTTTAGGTGCTAACCGATTTTGATTTTGGAGGTTTAGGGGCTAGTCGATTGTAGTAAACAAGCCTTCTGGATTTAAGATCTTTCTGTAAGGATGTAAGTTATGGTTCTTTTTTTTAGATCTCGTACTTGTCGATTAACGAAGTGTTCGATTAAGCATTTTGATGGAGGCCAATACCGGTCAAGGAGAGCAAGGGAAGGTTCCTATCCCGAAGTTTAAGAAAAGAGCTGCTCTCGGCCGTTCGGGATTATTACCAGGGTGTGGGCCAAAGAATGTAAAGCTATAGGCGGATAGCCGTAGTCTCGCTTAGCGATAAGCGTCGAGGATCGAGAGTCTAGAACTCCAAGTAATAAGGTGTGTAGCTAGCTTTCTTTGTTTCCGGGATTTATACGATAATTGCATGTGTAATATGTTTACTAACAAATGCAGTGATAAGTGTGATTTTGATACCCTTAAAGGGTATGACGATGACCAGGTTAGTTTCGAACCTGTTGGGATGTGACTATTGATTTGTATATGTGTGGGTATGCCTTTATTATACATAAACATGTGCATGCATTATCATGACTATATTTTTATGTTGCATGTGCATGGGTGGGCTATGATATGAAAGAAGGTGCGGGTGTACTTGAGTGCGTGGTTTGATGAGTAGCTCTGTGCCTCATCGTGATTGATATAGGCTATGTGCCATATCGTGGATTGATGAGTGACTATGTGTCCCATCGTGATTTTGGTGTTAGCTACGGCTACATCGTGGATTAGCGCTGATCGAGGTCGCGTTGTGGATTGTTGTGCTTAATTGCACGTGGTTGGCACCGAATGCCTTTGTGGAGTTAAAAGGAGAGGGTGATTTAATAATCCCACAGTGTGTGGTAAATTTGGATAAGGGGGTGTGTAGAGGATGGACCTTAGGCTTGGGTCGGGATTCATTATTGCATAATTGTGGTATGTGAACACATGTGAATGTAGACTTAAATGAGAAATGGGCTAAGCCCGGTATGTGGAGGGTAAGTGGCTAATTACCCTTACTTGATAAATGTTATGTGTATGGGCCAAGCCCAGAATGTGATATGATCCGAATATGACATATTGATATCTGATGCATGGGTTATTATGTGGTTAGCATGTGGGTGGATTTCAGTGGTTAATTACACACTGAGTCTGTGTGACTCACCCAACTTTTTAAACATCGCAGTGAGTCGTGATTAATGGACCGGGTTGGAGTGGATACAAAGGTGGCCATGCGAAGCGATTTTCATGCGATGACGATTTTCATGCAGAAGTAGATGTTTTACTTGTTTAGTTAGTTAATAATGATTTTTATATTATCCGTATTTTGGGAATTTATTTGATGTAATAAGGGCCACTTTTGATTTAAAGTACTCTATTTATGGTAGTTGAAGTTTATGTTTACTTAGAAATATTTTTACAAATGATTTATATTATAATAACTTATAATAAAGTTTTAATTCGGATATTTTATATCAAGCTTATATTATTTAATAGATTTTAATTGGACATGGTTTCCAAAAGATCACAGATTCTAAAGTTTTATTTTAAGTCAAAACAAATTTTCAACCGTTTTTCCGTAGTGACATACCAGATCCGGTCAGGGCTTGTGGGCCGGGTTTGGGGTGTTACAAGATGTATATCATTTTCGAATATACCTATCTAATTACATAACCATTACTAACCACGTCTTGCCGAATTTCAAAGATTATAGTAAAAATGATTTTATAACATTGATTCATGTTTCTATATTACCCATCAAAAATAATGTTTAACAATTTATAAACCAAACTTATTAATCAACCACATATGTTAACTTTCTAAATGAGCTAGCAAGAATTCATATATGGTTATTTCCTATCAAAACATACATATGTATACATATATACTTAACATGAATTAAAACACATCCATATTCACAATCCAAGCAAAACATTCACGCATACTATAATCAAGATTACATAAACCTTATATCATTAACTTTTAAAACAAGCCATTTTCGCATGGCTTAAATACATCAACAAAAATATCATCTAAGTCTTAGGCTAGCCTATACATGCCTTAAGTTCAAAAAATCCAAACCATTTAAGGGTACCAAAGTAAGTCGATAGTGTGGATGACTTCGGTGATGATCCCCTGAGCTCGTAGCTTAACCAAAATCTATAAAACAGAATAACGAACGCACAGAGTAAGCTAACTTAGCTTAGTAAGTCTTAAGCAAACTTAACAAATCAATTGGATATTCAATCATAATAAACCGAACAATATCTAACATTAATATAATAGCATAACGCTTATAAACTGTCATAGCCGAATGCCAATATCCTTACATAACAAAACATTTATCATTATCTACTTTAAAAGTAGAACTTATCAAATTCACATTGATTAATAAATATAAATATACACCTCCTTATACAACCAAATAACAATTTCCATATATATGCATAGTAATCCCACATAACCAAATGTATGTATTAGTATAATCTCACATATCCAAATATATATATATATATAATTCACATAACCAAATGAATATACACAAAATTCCACATAACCGAATGTATATAACTATATATATACATATACATCTTTTAAGCAATTCTCATGTTTGCAAGTAAACAATATCCACTCCACATCATTTTATCCACATATCCAAGAAACCGAAAGTACAAACATATTTATTCCATCAACTTATTTGCTCAATAACATCACATGTGACATATACATATATAAATACGTACCTTATGGCCGAATTTAACCAATTCATTTAAATAAGCTTTAGCTTACTCAATTTCTTCAATAACTTAATCATTTCATAAGCCCAAGCTTGGAATATAATTCACCGGTATAAAACCTGCTGAGGCATAAGCTCAATCACACACCAAAGCACTAAGCACCGCTAGACCAGAGGTCCGATATTTAATCACCGGCATTAAGCTTGCTAGGCATAAAGCCCGATAAATTTCACCAAAGACAAGGCTTGCTAGGCTCTAAGCCCGAATATCAACATTATTGAGCTATCTCATACACATTTCATATATCGAATATTTCAGATATTCCACATAATTCATACGAATTTCCACATGTCATAACTCAATTAAGCTAAGCTCAATTACACTATTACGATGCTTTATCACATTCGGCTTTATCTATTACAAGTCCATGAATTCTAATTCAGCATATTAAACTAAGTTACATCCAATATTAACAGTGTTTAATTGCTTAAAGACTTACCTCGGATATCGATAGACGAAGAAGACCGGCTATTCGATAATTTTCGCTTTTCCCCGATCCAAGTCCGTTTTCTTTTGTTCTTGATCTAAACATGTTCAAATTAAGCTCATTCAAATATATTTTTATTCAATTTAGCCCAAAAACACATAAATAGGCAAATTACCATTTTGCCCCTAATATTTCCCACTTTTTACAATTTAGTCCTATTTGCATAAAACACAAAATACACACAATTTGAATAAATACCTTAAGAGCCGAATGTTCCTAGGCTTTATACAAGTCCATGCATTTCATTTCTTTCACATTTTAATCCCTCAAGAATTTATTTTTTTCAATTTAATCTATAACACTCAATTTCATCAAAATTTCTAATTCAAAACATGTTGATTTAAATCATACTCTTAATATTCTACCATCAAACATTACAAAACATGAACATTCATCAATGGCCGAATCATCAACATGCCTCAAACTCAAAAATTTCAACATGGGTTGGATAGCATTCGAAGTAACGAACTCAAAAACGTAAAAATTATCAAAAACTAAACAAAGTACATACCCAAATTAAGCTTCCCTAATGCCGAAACCTTAAGCTTCAAAAATGGTGTTTCTTTCTTTCTCACTTTCGGCCAAGAAGATGAACATTTGCATGTTCTCTTTCTTTCCACTTTGTTGTTTTATAATTTTAACATATAATATAATATAAAAGTTAACTTATAACATAAATAAAAACATATTAATAATCACATCATTATCATTGTCGTCCACTAAGGCTCCAAATGGATAATTTTCATCATAAGGCCACATGCAAAAGAAGACAAATCAATTAAACCACTCAATTAAATAAAAGGTTACTTTTACCACTTATGCAATTTAGTCCTTTTTCATAAATCGAACACACAAACGGATAAGTTTGCCTACGAAATTTTAACACATACTCAAACATATATCATAGATGTCAAATATAATATTAAAATATTTTTCTAATTCGGATTCATGGTCCCGAAACCACCGTTCCGATTAGGGTCAAAATTCAGACTGTTACAACTCTCCCCCCTTAGGGATTTTCATCCCCGAAAATCTTACCGGTAAATAGGTTCGGATAACGTTCTTTCATTGTATTCTCAGTCTCCCAAGTTGCTTCTTCAACTCCGTGCTTTTGCCACAGTATTTTAACCAACGAAATTTTCTTATTTCTCAATTCTTTTATCTCCCGAGCCAGAATACAAATCGGTTCTTCTTCATATGTCATATCAGGCTGAATCTAAACTTCTGTCGGGCAAATCACATGTGAAGGATCAGATCGATATCTACGAAGCATCAAAACATGGAAGACATTATGAATCTTTTCTAGCTCAGGTGGTAATTGCAATCTATAAGCAACTGGCCCGATACGCTCTGTAATTTCATACGGTCCAATGAATCTTGGACTCAACTTGCCTTTACGACCGAATCTGAGTACTTTCTTCCACGGTGAAACTTTCAAAAATACCCGGTCTCCGATCTGAAACTCAATGTCTTTACATTTTAAATCTGCATATGACTTTTGACGATCTGACACAGCTTTCAAACTATCGCGGATCACTGCCACTTTCTGTTCAGTTTCTTTAATCATATCAACCCCGTGTATCTTGTTTTCACTGAGCTCGATCCAGTATAATGGTGTACGACACTTACGACCATACAAAGCTTCGTAAGGTGCCATTTTGATACTAGATTGAAAGCTATTATTGTAAGAAAATTCAATCAAAGGTAAGTATCATTCCCAAGTACCTTCAAACTACAGGACGCAACATCTCAACATATCCTCAAGTATCTGAATGGTTCGTTCGGACTGACCATCTGTCTGCGGATGAAAAGCTGTGCTAAAGTGTAGTTTAGTACCTAAAGCATCTTGCAATTTCTTCCAAAATCGTGACGTGAATCTCGGGTCCCTGTCTGAAACAATAGAAATAGGCACACCATGTAATCTCACAATTTGGGATACGTACAACTCAGCAAGCCTGTCAAGGGAATAGTCCATACGAACTGGAACAAAGTGAGCTGATTTGGTTAGCCTATCCACTATAACCCAAATTGCGTCTTTATTGCTCGGGGTTATAGGCAAGCCGGATACAAAATCAATAGAAATCCTGTCCCATTTCCATTCAGGTATCATGATCGGCTGAAGTAACCTGAAGGCACCGATGTTCAAATTTTTTACTTGTTAACAAACTAAGCACTTCGAGACAAATTCAGATATGTCCCGTTTCATACCAGGCCACCAATAAAACTGTTTCAGATCGTTATACATTTTCGTGCTACCCGGATGGACATATAACCGGCTACTGTGAGCTTTATTCAATATCATCTGAATCAAATCCGAACTCATCGGAACACATATTCGGTCTTTGAACCTTAAGCAGTCATTCTCATCGATTCGAAACTCTGACTCAACATCGCTTTCACACTGAGCTCGTTTTTCCAACAAATCTTTATCAACTTTTTGAGCAGCACCAATTTGTTGAATAAACAACGGTCTTATTTTTAATTCAGATACTATCGAACCATCATCAGACATAACCATATGCACGTTCAACGCACGAAGAGCAAATAAATGAATTCCGACTTAAAGCATCCGCAACAACATTAGCTTTTCCCGGATGATAGTCAATCACTAACTCGTAATCTTTCAGCAGCTCTAACCATCTGCGTTGTCTCAGGTTCAAATCTCTCTGAGTCATCAAATACTTCAAACTCTTGTGATCTGAATAAACATGACATTTCTCACCAAACAAATAATGACGCCAAATCTTTAACGCGAACACAATGGCTGCTAGCTCTAAATCATGTGTCGGGTAATTTCTTTCGTGTGGCTTCAATTGTCTCGAAGAATAGGCTACGACTTTGCCTTCCTGCATCAAAACGCAACCCAAACCATTTAGAGATGCATCACTATAAATAATAAATTCTTTACCCGATTCAGGCTGGACTAACACTGGAGCTTCGGTTAAAAGAGTTTTCAACTGATCGAAACTTTTCTGACACTTTTCTGACCATTCAAACTTAACATCTTTCTGTAATAGCTTTGTCAACGGGGTAGCTATCATAGAAAAACCTTTCACGAATCGTCTGTAGTAACCAGCAAGTCCTAGAAAGCTTCGAATTTTGGAAACATTTTTCGGTGGTTTCCAATCAAGTATAGCCGATATTTTATTCGGATCAACCCGAATACCTGATGCTGAAACAACGTGGCCCAAAAAACTGACTTCACTCAACCAGAACTCACATTTACTAAACTTTGCATACAACTATTTATCTCGCAAAGTTTGTAGCACGAGTCTCAGGTGCTCAGCATGCTCGGTTTCATCTCTGGAGTAGATCAGAATATCATCTATAAACACTACCACAAACTGATCCAAATACTGACTGAAAATCTGATTCATTAGATCCATAAAAACAGCAGGTGCATTAGTTAGTCCGAAAGGCATAACCAAAAACTCATAGTGTCCGTACCTCGTTCAAAAGGCAGTCTTTGGTACATCGGAATCTCGACTATGGCCCGATAATAACCCGATCTCAAATCTATCTTTGAAAACACCAAGCCCCTTTCAACCGATCAAACAAGTCGTCAATGCGGGTAACGGGTATTTATTCTTTATAGTCACCTTATTTAATCGCTTGTAATCAATGCACATTTGCATAGTTCCATCTTTCTTTTTACTTAATAAAATCGGCGCACTTGAAGAGAGAAACTTCGATGGTCGTGCAAAACCTCTATCTGTTAACTCTTGCAACTGTGCTTTCAACTCTTTTAATTCTGTAGGTGCCATTCGATATGGAGCTATCGAAATCAGAGTCGTCCCCGGTACTAACTCAATACCAAATTCTACTTCTCGAATAGGTGGCAAACCCGGTAATTCTTCAGGAAACACATCCGGATACTCGCACACAACTGGTACTGCTTCAATTCTCTTTTCTGTCACTTTACTATCAAGCACATAAGCAAAATAAGCTTCATAACCCTTTCTCACATATTTTCGGGCTAACATCGAAGATATTACTGCTGGTAACCCGGTCAGATCATTAGATTCAATCCGAATGATTTCACCGTTCTGACATCTCAAATCAATGGTCTTTCTTTTACAATTTACAACAGCATCGTGCAAAGTCAACCAATCCATTCCCATAATTATATTGAATTCATCGAAAGGCAACAACATCAAATCGGCTGGGAAACATGAATCCCGAATCATCAACGGGTAACTTTTACACACTTTGTCAACCAGAACGCACCGACCTAAGGGGTTTGATACTCGAATCACAAACTCAGTAGACTCAACAGGCAGAGTCTTACTGGATACTAACGTTTCACACAAATAAGAATGAGTCGAACCAGGATCAATCAACGCAACAACAGTAGTATCATAAAGAGTAAAAGTACCGGTAATAACATCTGGGGAAGAAGCATCCTCCCGAGTGCGTATAGCATATGCTCTAACAGGTGTGCGAACCGCAGTATCCTTTGTCCTTATCTGACTGCCACCTACATTTTTCGAATGTATAGGTGGTCTGCCTCGTGCTGATACATTGCTCGGTCTTGCATTCGTAACAGTGTTTTGCTCTGCTAACATCGGGCATTCCCGAATAAAATGATCCATCGATCCACATTTAAAACAGGACCGATCATGCAATCTACAACTCCCAAAATGCCATTTCCCACAATGCTTGCACTCAACCCGGTTCTGCTGAACATTACTAACGCTAGCCATTGAAGTAGCTCGGGAACCCGCAGGAGGTCGATCTCGGTCTCGTCTAGAAAAGTCTGAAGTAGCTTTAAGTCGACTGGGTTCATCTTTGAACTTCTTTGATACTGAATGAAAAGTCTTACTCGATAATCTTTTACGGATGTCTCTAGCTTCAAATTCGGCTTTTCTTTTCTCTCTTCCAAGCTCTTCAGCTTTACAGGCTCGTTCAATAAGTACTACGAACTCTTTAATCTCAAGTATGCTGACCAGCAACTTAATGTCTTCATTCAACCCGTCTTCGAATCTTTTACACATAATAGCCTCGATTGAAACACATTCACGAGCATATCGGCTCAATCTCACAAATTTCTGTTCATACTCAGTCACGGTTATACGACTTTGTTTCAATTCCAGAAATTCTTTATGTTTTTGGTCGATGAATCTCTGACTGATATATTTCTTACGGAACTCAGTCTGGAAGAATTTCCAAGTCACTTTCTCCTTCGGAATGACCGATACTAGTGTATTCCACCAGTGATATGCGGTGTCCCGTAACAAGGATATAGCACATTTTAAGCATTCCTCTGGAGTACATGATAGCTCGTCGAACACACGGATAGTATTATCAAGCCACAGCTCAGCTCGTTCCGCATCATCATCATCATTAGCTTTAAACTCTTCGGCCCCATGTTTCCTGATTTTATCAACAGGAGGCCTGCTAAATCTCATCGGAGGTACCATAGGTATTGAAGATGGATTATTCGGGGGTGGAGGTTGTTGCACAGCCGGATTAGTCCGGACATATTGAGTAAACCATTCGTTCATCATCTGGTAGAAGGCTTGTTTAGCCTCCCCCTCATGGCTACTCGAGATAGGTCGAGATTCTACCGGCGCTGTCCCATGCATGGGATTAGGCGCTATGCTCTCGACATCATCTGCTACGGCTCTATCGGGATCCATTTACTATATAAAACACAATTCAGATGTCAGAAGTCATCACACTATCGCATTATAATTTAAGGCATGTATAGCTAGACTAACACGCACTACGGTAGTCCTAGAATCGACTAAACCGTAAGCTCTGATACCAATAAAATGTAACACCCTTAACCCGTATCCGTCGCCAGATTGGGGTTACAAGGCATTACCAAACTTAACACAAGTCACCACAACATTTACTGCTCATATAGTCAAGAACCGAATGTATCTTAAGAAATGCATTATCAAAGCATACTTAAATTAACAAAACCAAACATAGATCTTCCATCGTCCACAACTTATGAATCTAAACCCTTTATTCGCATATACAGATGTATATCATTTTTGAATATACCTATCTAATTACATAATCATTACTAAACATGTCTTGCCGAATTTCAAAGATTATAGTAAAAATGATTTTATAACGTTGATTCATGTTTCTATATTACCCATCAAAAATAATGTTTAACAATTTATAAACCAAACTTATTAATCAACCACATATGTTAACTTTCTAAATGAGCTAGCAAGAATTCATATATGGTTATTTCCTATCAAAACATACATATGTATACATATATACTTAACATGAATTAAAACACATCCATATTCACAATCCAAGCAAAACATTCACGCATACTATAATCAAGATTACATAAACCTTATATCATTAACTTTTAAAACAAGCCATTTTCGCATGGCTTAAAAACATCAACAAAAATATCATCTAAGTGTTATCCTAGCCTATACATGCCTTAAGTTCAAAAAATCCAAACCATTTAAGGGTACCAAAGTAAGTCGATAGTGTGGATGACTTCGGTGATGATCCCCTGAGCTCGTAGCTTAACCAAAATCTATAAAACAGAATAACAAACGCACAGAGTACGCTAACTTAGCTTAGTAAGTCTTAAGCAAACTTAACAAATCAATTAGATATTCAATCATAATAAACCGAACAATATGTAACATTAATATAATAGCATAACGCTTATAAACTGTCATAGCCGAATGCCAATATCCTTACATAACAAAACATTTATCATTATCTACTTTAAAAGTAGAACTTATCAAATTCACATTGATTAATAAATATAAATATACACCTCCTTATACAACCAAATAACAATTTCCATATATATGCATAGTAATCCCACATAACTGAATGTATGTATTAATATAATCTCACATATCCGAATATATATATAATTCACATAACCAAATGAATATACACAAAATTCCACATAACCAAATGTATATAACTATATATATATACATATACATCTTTTAAGCAATTCTCATGTTTGCAAGTAAACAATATCCACTCCACATCATTTTATCCACATATCCAAGAAACTGAAAGTACAAACATATTTATTCCATCAACTTATTTGCTCAATAACATCACATGTGACATATACATATATAAATACGTACCTTATGGCCGAATTTAACCAATTCATTTTGTAACATCCCGAAATTGGGCCTAGTAGAATTGGGCCCAATGGGCCTTGAGCGTAGAAGCATTTTAAAATTTTGAGAACAAGAGAACGGCATTATTTTAAGTTGGACTTATTAAGAAGGTAATTTTGGAAAGTTACGAGGTTTCTATGAAGTTCCGGGTTCAAGTTGTGCCTTCGTAAAATTTTGTGTTTAAGCCTATTAAGGAGAGGTAGTAAGTGGCATCAAGGCTTATGGAAATAAAAGAGTAAATTGCTAGCATAAATGAGCAATTGGTAAAAGGGTTATGGTGCCACATGTAGTATCTTGAGGGAAGAGGATCGAATCACTTTGTGTGCAAATTTTGACTGATATTTTTGCACCCTTTCCTTAAGTGTCGGCCAAGAGGCATTCATGGCAAGGTTGACTTCATTATTTTGGTAAGGTGGCTAAAAGAAAAAGGCAAGGTTGAAGTTGGGGAAAGAAATCAAGAGAAAGGGGAAAGTAGGGGGAACAAGTGGCATTTTTCAAGGGAAATGTTATGGAAAGTATGGTTGGCTAATTTTGACCATTTTGATCATGAATGTGGACGGTTTTGGGTGTAAGAGGGGTAGCCGAATTTTTGTTAGTGTTTTGGTAGAAACTTTGGTGCTTGGTTGGTCAAAATTCTTTCTTGCATTTTTATGCCATTTCTCTCAAATTTCTTTTCATCTTTGCCGAAACTTCAAGCCATTAGTGAGCATTTCTTTTCTTCAATTCTTTCTTGTTGCCGTAGGTACCAAACCATTGAGACCAAACTATTTTCATTCATCTTCTCTTGAAAACCGAAATTTGATAAGCACCCCTTCTCGACCTTTCTTTTCTTTTCACGAAATTCTCCAACTCTACTATCTTTTTCCTCTAATCCGTACCCTCATAACCGAAACTATTCTTGTTCATTTTCTTCCATAGCCGAAACTCACAATCCACAATCACTCCTTCATAATTTCTTTCTCGTTTGAGGTGACATTCTTTCTTCGATTAAATCGGTAAGTGAATTCTTTTCTATGATCATATTCTTTTCTCTTTAGCCGAATAAGTATTTATCACTATTCGATTGTAAATCGTGATCGTAACCGAAAATGGTGTTATCCTCCACTTCTTCATGTCTTAATCACTCTCTTTTCGTAGTGCTTTAAGTGGGAGACCGTGTATTGTTCTAGCCGAAGTCAAACGGTGGAAATTGGATCCAATATCGATAAGGTAAGTGGGTTCATTTTTGGATTTTTTGTTATATCTCTATTTGGCTATGTTGCAAATCGGATTGAAGTTTCGACTAATCGACTATATGTTTTAGGGACAAATCACTCGATATATTTCTACCTTCGGATATAGTGGTAAGTGATTCAAGTGTAAGTGATACGAAACCTTTTGGAAATCCGAGGCTAACTTTGGTTGGTATTGTTCTAGGTCATCGACGAGTGGTTCTTTAGGAAATCAAAATCAGGTGTGTAATCCCGTACCTTCCGAATACATGTTTGATATGGTGTGTAATCTCACATCTCTCTGAAAGTTTGTATGATATGTTCTATGATTTGGTCAAAATACCGAAGAAAAGCGAAAATCGGCATCCGTGATCACTCGGGCGTGCGTATGATCGTAATGGTAATCGTATTTCGTAATAAAACAGTTTCGGTCAGAAACAGTGATGTGTATTTGAAAAATCATGAAAAATAGGAGAAAAGGAGTTACAAAGGGAATAAGATATCAGATTAAATCTTACTGTGTCTATTTTGATAAGGAAGAAATGGAGAAGGAAAAGGAATTCTATATTCTGAGATATCTTAATTTTAGTGAGACTGGTTTTGAATGACTTCGTGGTTCCCTAATCTGTCTTGGAAAAATGGTATAAAATTTTACAAAGTGAATTAAGGGTTATAATTAATATGTATGGATTCATTGGTGAGCCTATTTTCATTAGAAACAAGTGGGAGTAGTATATGAAAACCGTATAGTGAGATATTTGAAATTAAGGTAAGAGAGGTCAGAATCATTGGATAGTGAAACAAGGGAAATTTAAGGAATAAACTGTACTAAATGGTTAAGTCAAAAATTCTGGAAACATTTTCGTAAGAAGATATATGAGTCTAGTTTCAAGGAAAATTTACGGATCTAAATTTTGAGTTTCCTAATCCGAGTTATGGTCAGTTTAGTCAATATGACGCAGATGGACAGTTTCAATTTTCTATGCTCAAATTAGTAGTTAAGTCCGGGGTTACCGAATTACCAAATAACCCTTGGAGGGTAAATTACCGAAATACCTCTGGGTTACGAGATTACCAAATTACCCTTATTGGGTAAAATTACCGATTTACCAAAATGTCCTTATGGATCGATTTATCAAAAAATGCCCTATGGGTGATTTGATAGAATGCCTTAATGGGCCGAATTGCAAAGTGTTATAATGGGCGATTTATCGTAACAAATCTCTGGAGTAATAATTGTTGTTTATATTTGTAAATATTATGCATTAATATGAATGTTGCATTTACATAATTTTGCATGGGATGGGAAACTTGAATGAAGAGAAGTATAGACCAGGTGGCATTGCCACAAATTACGATAAGCTACGCTATGTGCCAACCTAAATATGGCTTTGTGCCATCGTGATTATGGCTTTGTGCTAAACGTATTTCTTGGGGCTATGTGCCTAACATATGAATTAACGACTGTGTCGATCATTTTTTTACCGAGGTCAGTGCCCATTATATTACCAGATATGATTACGGTGGCTCACCCACAAATAGTATAAATGGCGACTTGACTTGCAAATTGGAGAGACCGGCGGGGTGGGTTGACTTGATCCCCACAGGAGAGAGATTGGTTGGTACGGTTGGAGAGTTAGGCGGCTGGTAGGATGGGATGGGTTGCATTCATTTCATTTATTTATTATTTGTTTATGGGCTTTGGTCCAAGATGATTGTTATATGGGTTCGAGGCCCAGGTGGATAACTGTAAAGGGATTTCACACTGAGTTCTTGTAACTCACCCCCTTTCTCTTAACCCTTGTAGGTAATGCTTGATGATATGGACTTGGGCTATGGATGACTCGAGGAGGCCATACTTGGAAATGGTTTATTTGGACTTTAGACTTCTTTCTCGTTTATTTTATTACTTACTACTTTGGGTTAAATGTTGTAATAAGGCCTCTGGACTATTTTTATTTTTGCTTTTTGGTTGGGATGTTTTTATTATTTTTCTTAAATTGTTTAAAAAGGGGAATTTTATAAAAACTTAAACAATGGTTTCCAAAATCGATTAACAAATGGATTTCAAAATAAACTTTTACAAATATTTTTAACACGGATATTTTCTCTCGAACTATTAACGATATTTTCAAAAGACTTGGATTCTCTTTCGAATTTTCAACGTCGTTTTCAAAAGTCACGGTTTTGTAAGATCATTAGTTTCGATTATCGATTTATCAAACAACCTCTCAAAATACTTGTATTTTATCTACGTTTCCGCAACGTTTTCAAAATGCTTCTGCAACTCTATTTATAAACGTCACATTTTCGTAAATTGTTTATTTCAAATATGCTTCCGCAAACGAAAAGGTTTTTAAAGATTATTATGTTTTCAAGTAGTTAACAATTGCTTAAGTGTTTTTGGTTTTAACAAAGAGGCTATATTTCTCAAGCAAGTTTTTAATAATCGCAAAGATGGTTTTTACTTCCATGTGACACATCAGATTCGGGCCTAACTTCTAGGCCGGGTTTGGGGTGTTACACATTTAAATAAGATTTAGCTTACTCAATTTCTTCCATAACTTAATCATTTCATAAGCCCAAGCTTGGAATATAATTCCCCGGTATAAAACCCGCTAGGCATAAGCTGAATCACACACCCAAGCACTAAGCTCGCTAGACCCGAGGTCCGATATTTAATCACCCATTAAGCACACTGAGCATAAAGCACGATAAATTTCACCAGCACAAGGCTTGCTAGGCTCTAAGCCCGAATATCAATATTATTGAGCTATCTCATACACATTTCATATATCGAATATTTCAGATATTCCACATAATTCATACGAATTTCCACATGTCATAACTCAATTAAGCTAAGCTCAATTACACTATTACGATGCTTTATCACATTCGGCTTTATCTATTACAAGTCCATGAATTCTAATTCAACATATTAAACTAAGTTACATCCAATATTAACAGTGTTTAATTGCTTAAAGACTTACCTCGGATATCGATAGACCGAAGAAGACCGGCTTATTCGATAATTTTCGCTTTTCCGATCCAAGTCCGTTTTCTTTTGTTCTTGATCTAAACATGTTCAAATTAAGCTCATTCAAATATATTTTTATTCAATTTAGCCCAAAAACACATAAATAGGCAAATTACCATTTTGCCCCTAATATTTCCCACTTTTTACAATTTAGTCCTATTTGCATAAAACACAAAATACACACAATTTGAATAAATACCTTAAGATTCGAATGTTCCTAGGCTTTATACAAGTCCATGCATTTCATTTCTTTCACATTTTAATCCCTCAAGAATTTATTTTTTTCAATTTAATCCATAACACTCAATTTCATCAAAATTTCTAATTCAAAACATGTTGATTTAAATCATACTCTTAATATTCTACCATCAAACATTACAAAACATGAACATTCATCAATGGCCGAATCATCAACATGCCTCAAACTCAAAAATTTCAACATGGGTTGGATAGCATTCGAAGCAACGAACTCAAAAACATAAAAATTATCAAAAACTAAACAAAGTACATACCCAAATTAAGCTTCCCTAATGCCGAAACCTTAAGCTTCAAAAATGGTGTTTCTTTCTTTCTCATTTTCGGCCAGGAAGATGAACATTTGCATGTTCTCTTTCTTTCCACTTTGTTGTTTTATAATTTTAACATATAATATAATATAAAAGTTAACTTATAACATAAATAAAAACATATTAATAATCACATCATTATCATTGTCGTCCACTAAGGCTCCAAATGGATAATTTGCATCATAAGGCCACATGCAAAAGAAGACAAATCAATTAAACCACTCAATTAAATAAAAGGTTACTTTTACCACTTATGCAATTTAGTCCTTTTTCATAAATCGAACACACAAACGGATAAGTTTGCCTACGAAATTTTAACACATACTCAAACATATATCATAGATGTCAAATATAATATTAAAATATTTTTCTAATTCGGATTCGTGGTCCCGAAACCACCGTTCCGATTAGGGTCAAAATTCGGACTGTTACAACACGTGTGTGTGGAGCACACGGCCTGGACACATGGGCGTGTCGCATGCCGTGTGTGAAATGAGGTAATCGACAGAGAGTTACACGGCCTAGCAACATGGCCGTCTGACCCACACGGCCTGGACACACGGGCGTGTGGGATCTCACATGGGCGTGGGAGAAGCGAAGGAAAACACACACGGCCTGGCGACATGGCCATCTGACCCACACGACCTGAACACACAGGTGTGTCCTAGGCCGTGTGAAACTTGGAGCTAATTTTTTTTAAAGTCAGAGAGTTACACGGGCAAGGCACACGGCCGTGTGAGATGGCCAGCCACACGAGCGTGTGGGATCTCACATGGGCGTGGGAGAAACAAAGGAAAACACACATGGTTTGGCACATGGCCGTGTGACCCACACGGCCTGAACACACGGGCGTCTCCATGGCCATGTGAAAACTGGGTTAATCACCCCAATTTTATTTTATTCTATTTATTTATTTATTATTATTTATTATATTATTTATTTTTATTTTACTAATTTTTTATTTTATTTTATTTTTTATTCTTATACTTATATTTTAAATTTAATTTTTTTTTGCTATTTCTGTTTTTTTTACTATTATTATTACTATTAAGTATGACTCCTATTTCAGTCAAATTTGAGAAATAATCTTCTAGTTAAACTCTGTTTATTTGTTTCAATCAAACACTAATTAGTTTAAATTATTTTATTATTATTTGACCTATGAATTTAGCCTATAAATAGGCTCTTTTACAACCTTAGAAAATACACCTATTAGATATTAGAACTCATAACACATTTAGAGAATTTTGTGTTTACGTTTTGAGGGTTCTTTGTTTTCGGGTTTTCGAGGTTTAGTTTTTTTTATCTCCATCTTTTGTACTCTTCTTTCTCTTGCCATTATAGTAAAATTATCTTTGCCCGTGATTTTTTATCCTCTTTGGAGGGGTTTTTCCACGTTAAATTTGGTTGTTCAATTTCTTAATTTATTCCGCTATTTTTTTCTTGTTGCTTAATTGGGTCGATCCTAACAAGTGGTATCAGAGTTAGTTCAATTTTCATAGATCAGCCCATTCAGATATGGCAGCAACAAGGTTTGAAATTGAGAAGTTTGATGGTTAGACAAATTTCAATCTGTGGCAAGTTCGGATGATGGCAATTCTAGTTCAAACCGGCTTGAAAAAGGTTGTTACCAGAAAAAAGCCTGAGAATCTAAATCAAATAGAATGAGAAGAGCTTGATGAAAAGGCTTTGTCTGCAATCCAGTTGTGCCTCGCGAATATCGTATCGTAGGAGGTATTGATGGAGAAAACCTCATTCGCCTTGTGGAAAAGGTTAGAAACTCTTTATGCGACTAAGTCTCTAGCTAACCGTTTAGTGTTGAAACAACGTCTATTTACGTTTCGCATGAACGAAGGTGAGCTTCTTAGAGATCACATCAGTCAATTCATTACTCTTTTAAATGATTTAAAGAATGTTGAGGTTCATATTGACAATGAAGATCAGACTATGCTATTATTGTGCTCTTTACCCCCTTCATACAAGTCTTTCAGGGAGACCCTGATTTATGGCAGAGACAAACTCTCGCTCGAAGATGTGAAGGGTAATTTGTTGAGTAGAGACAAACTCGACAATGAGTTTGGTTTGGACAGAAAGGAAGATAAGCAAGCTTCCGTTTTGGTAGCATCAAAAAAACGAGACAAAAGTTGTCGCTATTGTAAAAAGTTAGGTCACGTCAAAGCAGATTGTTATAAACTGCGAAATAAAAGAGCTGCTGAGAGTAACAAGAAAGATGTAGATGGTGCTAATTTGGCCGATGAAAGCAGTGATGATTTCTTGTTAGTGTCAACGAGCGATAACTCCAAGCTCACGTCCGAGTGGATCCTAGATTCGGGATGTTCTTTCCACATGTGTCCCAATAGAGAATGGTTCTCCACATACAGTTCGGTTGAAGGTGGAGTTGTGCGCATGGGAAACAATTCATCTAGTAAGGTAATTGGTATTAATACTGTTAAAATTAGGATACATGATGGGACGATTAGGACACTCTCAGATGTGAGGTATGTACCTGATTTACGAAAGAATCTCATCTCATTGAGTATTTTAGACTTGAAAGGATGCAGAATCAACATCAAGTCGAGCGACATTAAAGTATCTAGTGGAGCTCTCTTTTTGTTAAAAGGTAAAAGAACTGGCAGTCTGTATATTCTGGAAGGTTCTACAGTGACCGGTGAAACCGAACGTCCCTCGTCTGTTACAGAGTTGAAGTCAACTCGTTTGGAGTGGAGGCAACTTGGTCATAGGAGGGAAAAATGTATGACCGTTTCGTTGAAGAGAGGTTCTCTTTTGGATGCAGGTTTTTAAAAGTTAGGGCATTGTGTTCGTGAAAATCAAACACGTGTTAGTTTTGATTTGGCAGTGTATAAGTCGAAGGCTAAAAGTCTTCCAGTTTCTAAGCACAGATTCGACTCAGTTAATTCCTTGCATGGTTCAAGATAGGCTCGTGGCGGGCTTTGGTAAAGATGGCGTTGTGGAAATATGAGTCAAGGTGGAGATTTGTTAAGTATGACTCCTATTTCAGTCAAATTTGAGAAATAATCTTCTAGTTAAACTCTATTTATTTGTTTCAATCAAACACTGATTAGTTTAAATTATTTATTATTATTTGACCTATGAATTTAGCCTATAAATAGGCTCTTTTACAACCTTATAAAATACACCCATTAGATATTAGAACTCATAACACATTTAGAGAATTTTGTGTTTACGTTTTGAGGGTTCTTTTTTTTGGGTTTTCGAGGTTTAGTTTTTTTTAACTCCATCTTTTGTACTCTTCGTTCTCTTGCCATTATAGTAAAATTATCTTTGCCCATGGTTTTTTATCCTCTTTGGAGGGGTTTTTCCACGTTAAATTTGTGTGTTCAATTTCTCAATTTATTCCGCTATTTTTTTCTTGTTGCTTAATTAGGTCGATCCTAACAATTACAATTACCTTTAAGTTTATTGGTATCATTGAGTTTATTATTTTTTTTTGTTTTATTTTTTTAATCTTTCTTTTTAATTTTGTTTTAGTTGCTTTATTTTTTTATTATTTTCTTCAACTTATTTTCATTATTATTTTTTGAAATATATATGGTTGTTTCTAATTGAGTTATAACCCCTTAATATTCTTTATTATTTGTGTTTATTTTCTTATTAGTTTGCTCGGAATCATGCGTTACATTTATATTTGACTACAATTCCGCTTTTTACTATTCTGAGGATTTCATCCAATATTCAGAGCAGTTTCAGTTTTCTCCCTCTCTTATGATATTCTGTTTATACTGTGATTATATATGTTTGTACATTGAGGACAATGTACATCTTAAGTATGGAGAGGTTATCTATATAATTATTAGAAAATCCCTGAATTATGTCTTGTGTTTAAGTAATTTTCTCATACTACTATTAGAATGAATTTTTATGGATTTGTGATTTTTATTGATGTGTTTTGGATTAAATTCATAAATATTTGTGCATTGGTTGTTTTAAACTTTAAGATATGAGAGAATCAAGCATGATAAGTTTATTTTCAGAATTAAATTTTTTTAGGTTGTTTCCCTGAATTGATGTATTATCTTAAAATTTTAAATTTACAAGTTTGACATCAAAAACCATAATTTTTTGTGAGATTTTGAGCCTTTAGAGCATACACTTTTCTTGCTCATTTTATTATTGGCTATGAGTGTGTCAATTTGATTTGTTATTCTAGAACTTGCTTCGATTATGCATGTCGAGACCACACCTTTGAGTTGATATACTGAGATGATAAAGACACTTAGGTTTTAACCTACTTATTCCATAAAAAGTCTACCTACATAATTAACCCTTAGTAAACCCCTTCGAGCCTAACACACCATTTCTTGATTTACCTATTAATGATAACCCATAACTCATTTTTTGTTCATTGAGAATTTTTCCCATTTTATTGACTCCATTTTTATCGAGATTTGATTTGGTTAATTGCTGAATTAATTCTTCTTATTTACATATAAAAAAAAGAAAAAAATACATATATAGTTATTTAGTTCTTTGTTATTTGAGCTTGAACAGTTAAATTCATATTTTGAGAAGAAGCTCGTGTTATTCTTGAATAGTTTCGATTGATGTAATTATTTGTAATTCAGCATTTGTTATTTTTCTAGTTTGATAATTTATCAATTCGATCTCGATTCTAACCCTCTTTTTTAGCCTTTCTCCACACCTTTAACCTAAGCCCCATTACAACCTTATAAAGACCTTTTGATTTGTGTATCATCTCATTTTATAGTGGTGGAGATTTGATTTTCATGCAAGCCTATGGTATTGACTTTTCATGTTTGACTGTTGAGTACTTAGTTTTTGAACCTTAAACACTTTGACTAATTTGAGTGAATCTTTAGTGAGGATGTCAATTCTTGTCGATTTTGAATTAAAGGTAATTACTTAGATAAGGGGAAATACCTATGTTTTCATGATTTAAAAATGCTCGACTTAGATTGTTTGAATCTTTAATGCTCTTTTAGTTGAATTATCAATGTATGGTTATTTGTGAATTATGACAAAACATTATTGATGAGAATTATGAGTTGAGAAATTTTAATTTTAATTGTGAGTTGAGGATTTTGCTTCAGGACAAGCAAACGCTTAAGTGTGGGGATATTTGATAAGCCATAAAAGTAACATGTTTTTAATCCCATTCTTGATGCGTTTTTGGATGATTTATTATGTGAATTAGTGAATTTGATGCTCCTAATCCTTTAAATTCATGTTTCTATACTTAGGTGAGCATAGGGGAGCGAAAGGAGCGAAAAACGAGCCAAGATTGGGCAAAAAGAGCTGTTTTCAGGATCCACACGGCCTGGGCATTTCCACACGGGCTGGTCACATGCCCATGTGAGCCACACGAGCTGACCACACGCCCATGTGCCAGCCCGTGTCAATTTTGCACCCTGCTTCCCTGTTACGCGAAAAAATTCAATTTTTAGGGTTTTGAGCATTTTAAAGTTTATAAATACATATTAGAAGAGGACTAAAGGGAGGACGCAGAGAAGAACGAAGAATTTACTCGAAGAACGTCAACGAATTCAACTCAGAAGTAGGATCTCCTTCAAGATTGAATATCTCCATTCAATTTCTCTAGAGGTTTTTGGGTTTCTTTATGTTTTATTGTTTTCCTAATTTTGAGATGTTTTCCTTCCAAATTATGAACTAAATTCTCTAGATACCTAGGGAGATACCTAGGGAAGATGAAACCTATGATGGATCTTGTTATTAAATTTCTGAATTACATGATAAATATTTGATTTCTTGATCTCAATTATGTGTACTGATTCCATGTTTTAATGTTTTCAGGATATTAATTCATGATTGATGTGCTTATTTCAGTGGAGCAAAAGTCCTTGTTTAAGAGTAGATCTGGCATAATTGAGTGGAGTTGCATGCAATCCTAGAAATAGGACGACATAAATCTACCGGATTAGAGTCAAATCTAATAGGGGAATCCATAGATCGAGTTAATGCGACAATAGAGGTTTTAATTAGAAAGAGATTTCAATTAATCAACCTAGAGTCAGTTATTTTTACTCTCGAAAGAGATATTAATATAATTTTGGGATTTCTACGGATCAAGGCAAGTGAATAAATTGTTTAATTCAGATTCAGAATAATAAGTGAAGTCTAGGTGGATTCTTTCCTGGGTATTGTCTCTCTCATTGGTTCATTCGAATATTTTCTTACTAAATTCTCTGTTGTGTCTTAATAGTTAGTTTAGATAATTTTAGATTAAAAACAATTCCTTCAATTTATCGGCTAGATAATAAAAGATAGTAATTACTAGTACTTTTAGTCCTCGTGGATACGATATTCTCGACTCACCATAACTATACTGCTATTCGATAGGTGTGCTTGCCTACGTCGTGATTTTAGTTAGTTAAGTGACTCATCATGAACTTTTGCTACAATAATCTAAAACATCTATTTGACTATTCACCTCAAACTCCAATTCTTCCAAATAAATGTCCAACTGTGACTTTTCACTCTTAGTGCTAGATTCATTTAAATACCGTTTATAATCATCACTCTCATCAAAACCTCCCCCAAAATTAGCACTATTAACATTGTGTTGATGCAAACTAGAATCAACAGGATTTTTATCCGAAACATTAGAACTCCCAGCCAAAGAGGAAGACATGAATTTGGATTTCTTAACATACTCGTCAAACAAGAGTCTAAGATTGCTAAGAATGGTTTCAACAAAATCTGAAGCATGAATACCATAGATTTGATATTCATCTACCTGGGTTTCGTAATAAATGATTTTGAAGTTTAGGATCAAAATTAGTATCCATGATTCAAGGCTTAACATTTAGCTTAAAATAAAATTTAGGATTTGTTTAGATAATATGAAGAATTATAATTCTTTAGACATGTTTGGCTGATATAGTGTAATTACATCATAATTTCTTATATCATGTTTGGTAATATAAATTGTAATTACATAGTTACATAATTTATATTTTTAAAAAAATATTAATTACTATAAAAAAATTATTAGTATGATAAAATAATTTCTAAATGAGTAACAAAAATTGAAATCAAATCATCATATGTAATATGCTAGTCCAAAAAAAGTAGTTGATAATATGATTACTAATAGAAATAACAAAAAGAATAAGCATTATATGCAATTCTATCTAATTGCTCAAGCATTCCATATTGTTAGTTATTACCTCTTTAACATTTAACATTCCATATTGTTCATTACTCCTTATCATCATCTATTGGTCCCTAACCGAATTCACCACCATCAAAATCTGAAAATCTATATTTGTGTCATTAAGATTATCAAAATCATCTTCTTCTAAGCATTCTTCAAAGTATGAATCATCTCAATTCCACATATGAATAAGGTTATCAAGTATGCAACATAATAATATGATCTAACCTTATTTTTTTATGTTATACTGAGGCAAAGTTGTTAATATGAAAATTTTTTTTAGGACAATAAATATCCTCTCAATCACATTTTGAAGTTTTGAATGTCTCAAATTAAGAAGTTCGAGTAATCTTTAGTGCTTGTGTCTAACTCCATTCTCTCAAATGATATCATACCCCACGACTTGGTGCAAGTAAACCTTTTTTTATTTGCATAATTAGCAACTACCACATAATATTTATGTTCACGGTATTGGAAAATGTGCTCATGTTGTAGTAAACATGTAACTATTTTCTATATATTTGAATGATGAATAAATAAAGTTAATTTCACATTTCATTATTATATCTTGTGTTTTCGCCTTTCATGTTCTGCATACATAGTGAAATTGTGACAAGTAAATATTAGCTCATTGATTGTCTAAGTTCAAACTAATGATAAGTGGCACTGTAAGAATGTTTACATTGTGAGAAAGACAACTTAATTCAGTAGATAATTTAAACGAGTCTGTAATCCCATAAAAGAATCAAAATGAGCATTTGATTCAAATACTTAGAAGGATTACTATGTCGTCTACAATTCCAATTAAGGAGATGGCTAGTCTTGGCTATCAGAGTAATTGACTCCACGGGTAGAGACAAAGATGTATTCATTGGAAGAATAATACATTGGACTGGGCTCAAGTTGAATTAATTTTGAATCCGTTTGTGAATTACATCACTTGTGACGTTCATGTTGTGACTTACTTAAATCCTGAGTTAGTCACTGATCATGTGTATGTAACTCATGTGCTTTGATATAAGTGGAAGCTTATGCTCTAAAGATGATCGAGCTGATAGTCAGTATGTTAGTCATGCACCAAAATATAGGGGGCTAGTTGTAATGGATGGAAAAGAAATTAGCTATAGGCTCAATGGTTAAGTGATAATGCATTCATCTAAGAAATCCTAGGTTCGTACTTCCTTCCTCCCATTTCTCTTCCTTTTATTTTCTACAACCTTAGGTAAAAGCTATATCTAAAATGTATATGGTTAGGAGTTGGTACTTAACAAGAAATAGGCTTCAGGCCTAATGGTTAAGAGTTGGCTTCACTCCCTTATAATCTTAGGTTTGAGTCACTCCTTCCCCAACTGCATCATTTTTATTTCTCATTCGAAATTTTTGGTAAATTATCCATGCCACCCCTAGGGTTTACAAACCCTGGCTATTTAAGCAATTTATTTCCTAATTGGTTTTCACTTTCCCCTTTTTCAATTCCAATTAGAATTTTATCTTCATTTCCCTATATCTTCTCCTTTTTCTTTTCATTTCCTTCATTTACATCATATTTTCATTTTTTGGCTATTGATTAATTTGTTTTTCCAGATTAAAACATCCTCCATTCGATTGTTCTTTCCATTGGGTTTATTTTTGTCGTTAATTGCATCCCTTTTCTTGCCAATAATAGGTAAGTACACCTCGTTTCAAAGGGTTCGATTTCGTTTTTCCGTAATTTGATTAACCAAAGCTAATATTTCATGTAGTCTAATCAATCTTTTACAGTTCTTGCCAAATTCTTTGATAATCTTGACAAATCTTAAAATCAACAATTAATTTATGTGCAAATGTCATTTAAAGAACCTAATTTAAGTGAATCAGATCAGAATCGGGCATGAGGAACATCGATTGGACTCCCGGTGAAAGGTGTGCGTTTTTTACATGTGAATCGAAGTAAACCGTGTGTAGGATTAAGGCTACACGGTCTCCCACACGGGCGTGTGGACCACACGGCCATGTGCTTCTTTTATGTTAGGGTACTTTCGATTTTCACAGGGCAAAGAACCTCTCACACTGCCTACCACACGGTCATGTCTCTCTTGTAGGGTAATTTTTATGTTTGCCACCACACTGCTCTGATGCTGTTACATGATCGTGTAACCCTTCTACACTAGGCTTATAGCTTCTCACACGGCCATGTGACCCTTGTTTCTGGTTTTGCCTGCAATTTTTGAATTGTCCACTTTAGTCTTTGTATAGTCCCCAAACTATTTTTAGTGTTTTATTTCATTCAATCGAGTCCTTGATAATATGAATAATGTTGGAATCCATGATCTGAATGAATGAATTATTACTGTATAAGCATGATATGAGAATGTTATATGTTTACTGTCACTATATTTTTGATAAATTGTTCTTCAAGTACTTTGCCAGATTGTATTACGGTTGCATGATCAACATGCCTACTGATACTGATGAATAGAGGTGTTCATAAGTCGGGCTGAGCCTAAACATTATTCTAGGCCCGGGCACGACCCGACCCGAAATATGGGTCCAAAATTTTTCCAAGCTCGGCCCAAAATATAATTGTTAAGCCTGAGCCCGACCTCGACCTGACTCTGCCCATATTAAATTTTTTTAAGCTTATTTTATTAAATCAAAATTTTTTAAAATATAATAAATCAAATACATTTAAAAACATAAAAAAAATATTAAAACAAAAAACAAATAAAAAATGATACTAAAACAATTCTTAAAACAATACACAAATTGAAAATATAATAAAATGTGGTTATATTAAAATTGAAACAAGTTAGAACTAAAATAATAACAAAATTAATAATAAAAAAAGTTCTAAAATATCCAAATAATATTAAAAACGACAACATAGCAACATAATAAATAGCTGCAAAAGAACAATAAAACACCACAAAAAGTAGCACCAAAACAACATAAAAAAACAGCACCAAACAACACCAAACAGCACAAAAAACAACATCACCAACAACACCAAAACAACACCAAAAACCTGTAAAATATAATCAACCAACAAAATATCTATACATTAACCAATCAACATATTTAATTTTATAACAAACTATAAATTGTCAACAATTAGAAAGGAAGGTAACCTAAAAAGCAATTGAAGAAACATCATCCTCATTGTCATCATCATTCTTGCTACCAATTTCTAACATGAAATAAGAATAAATAATTAGATAATCAAATTGATAAAAAAATATTATAAAATTAAAACAATAAAACGAGAATAATAATTACCCGTTGAAAATCTCTTAGCTCGCATCCAATCATCAAAGCAAACAACGGCTTGAATAGTTTTTGGCTTAAGTGAACTCCTCTTAGGTGTGATAACTTTCTTACCCATGGTAAAAGCCGATTCGGAAGCTACAGTAGATATTGAAATTGCCAAAAGACCACAGGGCAATAATGAAAGCTCATTATATCGAACTGAACTGATAAGCCATAAAAGTAACATGTTTTAATCCCATTCTTGATGCGTTTTTGGATGATTTATTATGTGAATTAGTGAATTTGATGCTCCTAATCCTTTAAATTCATGTTTCTATACTTAGGTGAGCATAGGGGAGCGAAAGGAGCGAAAAACGAGCCAAAAGTGGGCAAAAAGAGTTGTTTCCAGGATCCACACGGCCTGGGCATTTCCACACGGGCTGGCCACACGCCCATGTGCCAGCCCGTGTCAATTTCGTACCCTGCTTCCCTGTTACGCGAAAAAACTCAATTTTTAGGGTTTTTGAACATTCTAAAGTTTATAAATACATATTAGAAGAGGACTAAAGTTTATAAATACATATTAGAAGAGGACTAAAGTTTATAAATACATATTATAAATCAATTTTTGGCGCCGTTACCGGGGACTAAAATATTAGGAACACTAGATTTTTATTAATTTAGCCATTTTTACTTTTATTGCATTTTATTTTTGTTTTTAGTTTAATTTTTATTTTCTAATTTTTCTTTTATTTTCTTCTGGCAGGTTCCTTTAGTTTATGACTAGAAGAAACCCGTCAGGACCTCTCGTATTTGATAGTGAAATTGAAAGCACAGCTCATAGAAACGAAGAGAAGTAAGGCAGAGTCGACAAAATATAATGGAAGAGTAAAAGAACGTTATTGTTATTACTGAGGAATAATCCACTACCTCCTGTGGTTGCTGCAAATCCCGCTCCTCGTATGAACGCTATGAAGTCAGAGTTTTAAATTTATAAAGATAATGATCGAACCTGGAAACTAACTATAACAACGATTGAGGCAAGCGCACCTATCAAACAGTAGTATAGCTTAGGCAAGACCGGATTGTCGAACCCAAAGGAACTAAAAGTACTAATACTAACTTTATTTTTATTATTTAGCCTAAGAATTAAGCGAATGGTTGTTTAATCTAATTAACTACTAAAACTAAAGACCCTAAGACAAAGAAGAATGAAATTGGGGGAATAACTTGAGGAAAAACCAATTAATTAAGACGACACCCAAGGAAGAATCCACCTAGACTTCACTTGTTATCTAACTCACGAACTGCACGATTTATTCATTTGACTTGATCCGTAGGATTCCCTAATTTATATTAAACCCTCTCTCGAGGCGAATAACGTCTAACCCTAGGTTGATTAATTGAAATCTCTTTCTAATTAAAACCCCTAGAATTGTATTAACTCGGTCTATGGACTCCCATATTAGGTTTCACCCTAATCCGGCAACGCCTCGTCACCCTATCTCTAGGTGCGCGATCAACTCCGCTTAACTATGCTAGATCTACTCTTAGGCAGGGACTTTTGCTCCTCCACCTAAGCACATCAAACTTGAATCAATATCCGTGAAATATCAACACAAGAATTAAGAACACATAATTAAGAACAAGTCAAATATTTATCATATAGTTCAGCAAACAATAACAAGATTCATCTAAGTTTCATCCCCCTCAGGTATCTGAGGGTTTAGTTCATAACAATAAAAGAAAACATCTCAGAAGAAAAGATAAAACAAAACTTAAGAAATCCCTAAAACCCCCTGAAGGAATTGAAGAGGAGATCCTCCATCTTGAGTAGAATTTCGACTTCTTGAGATGGATCAACTGGCTATCCTCGAGTGAATCCCCACAAATCTGCCCTCTCTGTCCTAGCAAGACGCCCCTAGACAATAGCCTTGGGCTCCCCCTCGACAGAGGGTTTCTCTCGAACTCCCTTTCAAGTTGCCCCCTTGGGTTTTTATATAGACTTTGAGATGCCTTACTTGGCCCCTAAGTATCCTAATTCAAATAGGATTCCTATTTGGGTGTTTGAATAGGCTTTGGAATGTGTTTCTTTGCCTCCAAGTATCCAAATCTGAGTAAAACTCCTTTTGGCCGCGGCAGGGACACGCCCATGGCACACACCCGTGTAATTCGTGGCCAGGCCATGTTCGAGTCTGTTGAATGAGGCACGGCCGTGTGGTCTTGGGCCCAGGCCGTGTGGATTTCGTGATATGGCCCATTTACTCCGTTTTGGGCCCGTTTTCTGTTCTTTTCGTCATTGGGTGCTCTCCTGAGTATAAAACATGAAAACGAAAGATTAAGAGCACCAATTTACACAATTCAAGGCTTAAATCTTCCAAAAGCGTGCTAAATGTGGGCATAAAATATGTTACTTTTACAGTTTATCACATACCCCCAAACTTAAGCTTTTGCTTGTCCTCAAGCAAAATTCTCAACTTACAATTAAAACGAACTTTCCATGATTCAATATTCCTATCAACAATGTCTCATCATAATTCATAGATAATTTATACATGGATAATTTAACTCAAAGAGTCCTAAAGATTCAAACAATATAAGCCATACATTTGTAGCACAAGACATAGGTGTTTCCCCTCATCTAAATAATTACCTCTGATCCAAAACCTACAAGGATTGACATCCTCACAAAAGATTCACTCAAATCACTCGAAATGTTTAAGGTTCAAAATTAAGCACTCAAACGTCAAACCTGAAAAGTTAATCCCATAGGCTTGCATGGAAATCAAATCTCCACCACTGTAATATGAGATGATGCATAAATCAAAAGGTCTTTAACAGGGTTATAACGGGGCTTGGGTTAAAGGTGTGGATAGAGGCTGAATTAGAGGGTTAGAATCGAGATTGAATTGACAAATTACCTAACTAGAAAAAATGAACTGATAAATAAATAATTACATGAATTGAAACTTTGAAACTAATAATACGAGCTTCTTCTTCAATATTTGGAATTCAAACGTATAAGCTCACTTAATCACATAACTAATAAAACTAATAATGAATATACTTCATTTTTTTAAGAACAAATCAAGTAATAATAAAGAATTTTAACAACTGAAATATAGAACATAGTTAGGCAACTGCTCAAAATCAAATCTCGATAAAAAGGGAGTCAAGGAATGGTGATAACAAATATATAAAGGGTTTTGGGTTAATATTAGTGGGTGAGTCAATAAAAAGGGTTGTTAGGATCAAAGGGGTTCACTAGGGGTTAATTATGAAGGTAGGCTTTTTATGGAGTAAGTGGGTTAAATCCTAGGTGCCTTTATCATTTCTGTATATCAAATCAAAGATGTGGTCTCAACATGTATAATCGAGGCAAGTTCTAGAATAAAAGTTCAATGTTGACACACTCATAATCAAAAAGTGAGCATGAAAAAGGATATATGCTCTTATAAGGCTCAAAATCTCACAAAAATTATGTGTATTTTGATGTCATCCTTGTAAATTTCAAACTTCAAAGTAACATTCAAATTCAGGTAGACAACCTAGAAATTTTTTTTTTTATTTCTTCAAAAATAGACTTATCATGCTTGATTCTCTAGTATTCTTAGAATTCAATCATCAATGCACAATTATCAATGACTTAATCTAAAACATATCAATAAATATCATGAATCATAGGAATTTCATTCTAATCATAATATGAGAAACTTACTTTAGAAACAATACATAATTCAGGGATTTGAGAATAATGCAAAAAGTTTGGCACCTAATTTCAGGAATTTGAGAATAATAAAAAAAAAAAAAGTTAGGCACCTTTTTAGGTTGTTCACCCCCCACACTTAAGATGTACATTGCCCTCAATGTACAAAGACAGATAATAGCAAAATAATAATATCATAAGATAGGGAGAGAAGTGAAACTTCCTGAATTTTGGATGGAGTCCATGAAAAGAAACTGGATAGGAATTGGCAAAGGTGAACGTGGGGGAACTCCTTGAACTGTTTGAATTTGAATCCTCGAAGCAGCCGGCCTGATTTTATTGTATCCTAAGCTAAATCTAAATGGTATGAAGAATAAGAATAAAATAATAAAGGAAAAAAATAAAAATAAAAATAAAAATAAAAATAAAAATAAAAGTAAATAATGGAAAATAAAAATAAAAGTAAATAATGGAAAATGAAAGAAGAATGACAACTGAAGAAGAAAAAGAAAGAAGGGGGTCTAAATAGAGATTATGGATCTGGTGGTTACCCCCACCCTTGTACCTCCCTGTGGTGGCCACACGGCCGTGTGTAAAGCCGTGTGGTCTAGAAATCTGCACTTTGGTTAGTTTATAGTTAGGCGCTAAAAAGGAAAAATAAAAGTAAAAGAAGAATTAAAAAAAATGTAAAAATTAATGGGGTTAGTGCTCGGGTTGCCTCCCGAGAAGCGCTCGTTTATATTCTTAAGCTAGACTTTACCTCTCATTCGTATGGTCATGGTGGTTTGAGGAGGTGAAAATCCTTTCTCATGTGATCAATTCGGTTTTTGATAAATAGTTTAAGTCGAGTAATGTTTACCTGAAAAGTGCTGAATTTAGGATTGCTTACCTCGACTGTCCCGTATAGGAAGACATTAAGTACTTTAAAGGTGATTTCTTCGTTTGTTTTGATTTCTGAAGTGGTGATTCGGGGGTCTTCCTTATTCACCAATACCTGATCTCCTATTTTGAAGTGATTTGTTGTTCCTATCAGCTCGTTTGGGGGTTCCTTCGGTTTTACTTTGTGTATTCCTAGTTTCTCTTTGAAGTGTGTCTTCCACTCGTCTAGTTTATCGATCCAAAACCTTCGTTCCTCATGAATTTTTTCTTTATTGATACGAGGTCTAGGATCTAGCATCTGCGAAAGAGCTTCAAGAAACGGCAAGTTAATATGAAATTTCTTTGGAAGTTTAAGAGACTTACCGAATTCTTCCTCTGTGTGGTCTTTCTTTGTCGCATTGGGGTATGGCGCACGAGCTTGGTACTTTGTAATTACCGGGTTTGGTAAATCCTGGCTTACCTCAACCTTACCTCCACTCACTACACGCTCTTGCCTTGGGTCAGATTCCACTAACCTTTCACTGTCATGAGCTGTTATGGTTTGAATTTGCTCTTTTGGGTTAGTTTCAGTGTTGCTTGGCAAGCTTTCTTCTAGTTGTTCGGAAATCAGCTTCGCAAGTTGTCCAACTGACTTAGTAATTCCCCAACTGACTTAGTAAGTTCCCCAACTTGGTTCTTGATCCCTTCAATCGATGTTTGTTGGTTTTTAAGTGTTGTCTCAGTGTCTTGGAGACGAGTATCTATGGCTGCCATGAATTTTGTCATCATCTCTTCAATGTTCGACTCCTCTTCCTGTTGGTGAGGTGCTTGTTGAAACTCTGGAGGAAGTTTCGGTCCTTGGCTACTTTGATCATCCCACGAGAAATTAGGATGGTACCTCCAACCTGCGTTATAAGTGTCACTATAAAAATTACTTTAAGGTCTAGAATAGTTACCCATATAGTGGACTTGTTCGTTCTCTATGCCATATCTGTGGGGTGGGTACTCAAGATTCGCCACGCCTCTGCTTGTTTCGTACTGCATAACTGGATGTATCTGTGAAGAACACAAATCATCAAACTTTTTATTTAACATCCCTAACTGGTTTGATAGCCTGGTTATTGGGTCGAGGTTGTAGATATCGGCTGCTTTTGTTGGCTTTGTCCTCATAACTTGCCACTGATACTTATTCAGTGCCATCTCCCCTATCTGCCAAAATCAAATAAAAGAAAATTTAGCAAAGTAAAATAATAATAATAATAATAATAATAATGGCTAAAATAATAAAAATAGAGCTTTCTTAATATTTTAGTTCCCCGGCAACAGCGCCAAAAACTTGATCGCTGTGAAGTTAGAGTTTTAAATTTATAGAGATAATGATCGAACCTGTAAACTAACTATAACAACGATTGAGGCAAGCGCACCTATCAAACAATAGTATAGCTTAGGCAAGACCGGATTGTCGAACCCAAAGGAACTAAAAGTACTAAAACTAACTTTCTTTCTATTATTTAGCCTAAGAATTAAGCGAATGGTTGTTTAATCTAAATTAATTAACTACTAAAACTAAAGACCCTAAAACAAAGAGGAATGAAATTGGGGGAATAACTTGAGGAAAAACCAATTAATTAAGACGACACCCAAGGAAGAATCCACCTAGACTTCACTTGTTATCTAACTCAACTGCACGATTTATTCATTTGACTTGATCCGTAGGATTCCCTAATTTATATTAAACCCTCTCTCGAGGTGAATAACGTCTAACCCTAGGTTGATTAATTGAAATCTCTTTCTAATTAAAACCCCTAGAATTGCCTTAACTCGATCTATGGACTCTCATATTAGGTTTCACCCTAATCCGGCAACGCCTCGTCACCCTATCTCTAGGCGCGCGATCAACTCCGCTTAACTATGCTAGATCTACTCTTAGGCAAGGACTTTTGCTCCTCCACCTAAGCACATCAAACTTGAATCAATATCCGCGAAATATCAACACAAGAATTAAGAACACATAATTAAGAACAAGTCAAATATTTATCATATAGTTCAGCAAACAATAACAAGATTCATCTAAGTTTCATCCCCCTCAGGTATCTGAGGGTTTAGTTCATAACAATAAAAGAAAACATCTCAGAAGAAAAGATAAAACAAAACATAAGAAATCCCTAAAACCCCCTGAAGGAATTGAAGAGGAGATCCTCCGTCTTGAGTAGAATTCCGACTTCTTGAGATGGATCAACTGGTTATCCCCGAGCGAATCCCTACAAATCTGCCCTCTCTGGCCTAGTAAGATGCCCCTAGACAATAGTCTTGGGCTCCCCCTCGACAGAGGGTTTCTCTCGAACTCCCTTTCAAGTTGCCCCCTTGGGTGTTTATATAGAGATTGAGATGCCTTACTTGGCCCCTAAGTATCCTAATTCAAATAGGATTCCTATTTGGGTGTTTGAATAGGCTTTGGAATGTGTTTCTTTGCCTCCAAGTATCCAAATTCGAGTAAAACTCCTCTTGGCCGTGGCAGGGACACGCCCATGGCACATGCCCGTGTAATTCGTGGCCAGGCCGTGTTCGAGTCTATTAAATGAGGCACGGCCGTGTGGTCTTGGGCCCAGGCCGTATGGATTTCGTGATATGGCCCATTTACTCCGTTTTGGGCCCGTTTTCCGTTCTTTCCGTCATTGGGTGCTCTCCTGAGCATAAAACATGAAAACAAAGGATTAAAAGCACCAATTTACACAATTCAAGGCTTAAATCATCCAAAAGCGTGCTAAATGTGGGCCTAAAATATGTTACTTTTACGATTTATCATCGTACTATGTACGATTATGCCAAGCCCAATTTAACTGGGGCTGAATTGAGTATTGGGAGACCTGCTATTGCTGCGAATAACTTCGAACTGAACCCGAACACCATTCAGATGATCCAGCAATTTTTTCAGTTCGATGGTTTGCAAGATGAAGATTCAAATACTCATTTGGCTAACTTTTTGGAATTCTGCGACACTTTTAAGATAAATGGCATTTTTGACGATGCCATTCGGCTACGGTTGTTTCCATTCTCATTAAGAAATAAGGAAAAACAGTGGTTGAACTCCCTACCACGAGGTTCTATCACTACATGAGAGCAAATGACCGAAAAGTTTTTATTAAAGTATTTTCAACCGGCTAAGATAACCAAGCTAAGGAATGATATCTCTTCCTTCGTGCAAATAGATTTAGAGACCCTGTATGATGCATAGGAGAGGTATAAGGATTTATTGAGAAGGTGCCATCATCATGGGTTACATCTATGGTTACAAGTTCAAACCTTCTACAACAGTTTGAACCTCTCAACTAGGCAATTGATCGATGCAGCCGCCGGTGGGACTTTAAATAATAGAACACCTTAAGCAGCTTACGAGTTTATAGAGGAGATGTCATTGAATAATTATCAGTGGCAAGTCATGAGAACGAAGCTGATAAAAGTAGCCGGGGTTTTTAACGTAGATGCGGTCACCATGTTGTCGAATTAGGTAAAACTTTTGAATAAAAAGATTGATGGTTTATATGGTTCTACACAAGTACATCCGGTGATACAGTGCGATACAAATGGAGGAGGGATGAACAATCCAAAATGTCTATCCTACAACCCTAGCACAGAGAACGAACAAGTCAACTATATGGGTAATAACTCTAGACCTCAGAATAATCCATATAGTAACACTTATAATGCAGGCTGGAAGAACCATCCCAGTTTTTCTTGGGGTGGTCAAGGAAATCAAAGACCACAACCCTCTCCAGGCTTTCAACAACAACCATACAAGCAAGAGAAAAAGTCGAACCTTGAGAAGATGCTGATGAAGTTTATTTCGGTGTTAGAAACTCTTTTATAAAACACCGAAACCATACTTAAAAATCAACAAGCGTCAATTCAAGGGCTCGAAAATCAGACAGGATAGCTTGCTAAGCTGATTTCAAAAAGACCACAAGGTAGCTTGCTTAGCAACACCGAAACTAACCCAAGAGAGCAGCTTCATGCGATTACTGTTCAAGATGAAGAAGGGTTAGTTGAACCGGAACCAGAATTAAGGCAAGAAAATGTGGTAAGTTAAGGTAAGGTTGAGGTGAACAACAGTGAACAAAAATCGGTAGGTAAGAAGTATAAACCTCGAGTGCCATACCCAAATGCGACAAAGAACGACCACACAAATGAATAATTTGGTAAATTTCTTAAACTTCTGAAAAAGTTGCATATTAACTTACCATTTATTGAAGCTCTTTCGCAGATGCCCAATTCCGTAAAATTTTTAAAGGAGCTTTTGGCAACAAACGGAAGTTAGATGATTCGTCGCACATGGAGCTAAATGCAGTTTGCTCAGCTATCTTGCAGAATAAACTACCCAACAAATTAAAAGATCCAGAGAGTTTTACTATTCCTTGTTTAATTGGTAGTTTAAATGTTAATAATGCTTTGGCTGATTTAAGGGCTAGTATTAATGTCATGCCCTATAAAATGTTTAAGCAATTAGGTCTTGGGAAACCCAAACAAATTAGGATGAGTATTCAATTAGTAGATAGAACCATTAGATTTCCTAGGGGTATTGTTGAAGACGTACTTGTAAAAATTGACAAAATCATATTCCCAGCTGATTTTGTTGTTCTAGACATGGATGAGGATGGTGACGTACCTTTGATTCTAGGTCGGCCCTTTTTAGCAACTGCCAGAACTATTATTGATGTTGGTACATGTGAATCAATACTTCGTGTAGGTAATGACACGACTAAACTCCAAGCTCGTGATTCTATTAAGATATCTAGTGATCAAATTGATTATACGAGTTATGTTAATATGAGTAACCTTGTGACTCAACATTTTTTGCAGGAAACACCTCAGAAAAATGTGATAGAGCCACGTTCCAGATTATGGGACAAAAACAAAACAACTCATGAAGAACGAAGGCTGCAGATCGATGAACTAGAAGAATGGTGAACACATGTCAAGGAGAAACCGAGAATACACGATGCAGAACCAAAGCGACACCATGACGAGCATAAGGATGGAACAAACCAATTTAAGATTGGGGACCAAGTAATGCTAGATAAAACAGATCCTCGAATTGCCACTTCAGAGCTTAATGCAAACGGAGTAACTCCTTTTTCTGTACTGAATGTTTTCCTATACGGTACAGTCGAGGTAACTCATTCTGAATTTGAAACTTTTAAGGTAAATAGTACTCGACTCAACCCTTATTTTGATAATAGAATTACTAGCGAGAAAAAAGAGTTTCAACTCCGCGAACCACCGTGACCGTGAGAATTTGAGGTAAGTCGAGCTTAGACTTTAAATAATCGCTTCTCGGGAGGCAGCCCGAGTGTTAACACTGCTAATTTTCTTAACTTTATTTCATGATATTTTTTAAAATTAATTAATTTTCAAAATCTTAAAAAAATTGTGTTTTTGACCCACACGGCCTGGACACATAGGCGTGTCGCAGGCCGTGTGTGAAATGAGGTAATCAACAGAGAGTTACACGGCCTGGCGACATGGCCGTGTGACCCACACGGCCTGGACACACGGGCGTGTGGGATCTCACATGGGCGTGGGAGAAGCGAAGGAAAACACACACGGCCTGGCAACATGGAATTAAATTAGGCAATCATGAAAATTTGCTCAATTAGAGAATTTGATTAGAAAATTTGATTAAAGAATTTTTTTGAAAATTTAATTTGAAAAATCTTAGTGATTTTTCAAAAATTTGATTTTTATCAAGCAAAATTAAATTAATTAAAATAAATATGATATTTTTAGAAATTAATTTTCAAGTCAGACAATTGGCCCAATGGATAATTGAACTTGAAAAATTGGACCCGAGAACCAAAAATCGAGACTAAGACCCAAAACTAGTTGAACTAGGCCAGGTGTATGAAACTAAGCCGACGGTCTAACCAATGGCTAGACCGAACTGAACCAGCACCAGTCAAACTGGTTGTCGCACCAGCTAGGCATGCGAATGCCTAGCAGATGGTGCATCGACCATGGCAGCAGGTTGTTCGAACGACCAGCCCTACCCCAGCCAAGACACCGGTGACCTTACGAGGAGGCATCGAACCGATCAGACCCATTCGGGTAAAACGACAACGGTTCGGGGTGCCGAAGGGAAGTTGTGCCTGCAATGGCATCATTGGGCATGGCGTCTACGATGGTAGTGATCTAACGTGCGGTTGATGGTCGGCGGCGGTGGTTCTTCGATGATAGACCAATGGGAAATTATACTCCTAGTGAGACTCTACCGGGTAACTTTATTTCAAATTAACTTTTCCAAAAATAATATTATTTTAAAAAATAATATTTAATGTAATTTAATATTTATCTTGATAGAATTTTATTAATTTAATATTAATGTGAGTAATTCTAATTTTAGTTGAACTCTCTCTAAACTCTCTCTATATAAAGAGAGTCTGGGTCATTTATTCACACACACTTAAATAAAAGAAAAGTTGTAGAGAGAAAATTCTCCAAAGAAATTATTCTAGAAAATTTCTAGAGATATTTTTAACATTTATAACTTGACCCTAGAAGTTTAGAGAAATTACAAAATAACCTCACTGGTAATTTTGTGAAAAAAATTTTGATTCGAAGTGAGCCCACACTCAACGAACATGAGCTTGAGGATAGCGGAGAAGACTACTCGGTCAAAGCATTCATGCTACACGAATAAAAAAGGTGCGATTTTGATTAAGTGTTTATTATTTTAGATAACACACCCAAGTTCTTGTGTTTGAAATTTTTTTCAAACTATGGTTTTCCCTTAAATCTATTTTCCGCAACATTTTACAAACCCGATCTTCAAACAAATAGCGTAAACAGTCTATAGCTTTGTTTATAAAAACTTAAATAAACCTAATTTGAAAAGAAAAAAAAACTTATGATAGGTTATAACTCTGTAACAGTCTGGTTTAGACCCTAGTCGGAACAGTTGTTTCGGGACTACAAATCTGAGCTAGTAAAATATTTTAATATTATTTCCTGTGTCTTTGATATGTGATTAAGCATGTGTTAAAGTTCCGTAAGTTAATTTGTCTGTCTGTGTGCTTAATTTGATAAAAGGATTAAATTGCATTAAATGCAGAATTTGCATGCTTTATGAAAAGACACCCATTTGAGATGGCATTTAAATGAGGAGGCCTTGAGAGGCAATTAAGCCAATAATTATTTAGTGGATGTTTAAAATACATTAGTGACCTTAGGTATATATGTTATTAAATGTTTATTAAAAGGGTTAGTATGGTAAGATGTATATTAATATGTTTGTAATAAAACAAACAAATGAAAAGATGAATGTTATCATCTTATTTGGGTGTCGAAAGTTTGATGAAAAAGAAAGAAAATATCCAAGCTAGGTTTCGGCTATGTTCAAGCAAAATTGAGGTAAGTTTTGACTTCGGTTTTTGATAATTTCTACATTTTTGCAATCGTTGCTTTGTAGACTATAAAACCCATGTTATAATTTTGAGAATTGATGATGTTTTTGAAATGAGCTTTTGATGAACTCATGTGTTTTATGATGTTTGATGGTGAATTATGAAAGATATATGTTTGATTATCATAGTTTGTCTTTAGAGTTTCGATGATTTTGAGTAATTTAGGCTTAATTGAGAAAATAATATTTTGGGGGACTAAATTGTGAAATAAATGAAATTTATAGACTCATATGAACATGGGTGAAATTCGGCTAGGCATGGGTGATATGGAATTTGAAGTATTTTGTGATTTTGTGAAATAGGGACTAAATTGTCCAAATGTGAAAATGTGGGGGTTAATTTGTAAATTACCCTAAATATGATTGATTTGAATAAGTTTATGAATAAAAGGGTTAAATTTGAATATGTATAGATCAAGAACCGAAGAAAATAGACTTAGATCACAGGAAATCTAAAGTAATTGAGTAGCCGTATCCGTTTCCGTTAAATCGAACTCGAGGTAAGTCGATATACAAATAAATGTATTTGTATTGAATTATATATGTTCATATGACTATTGATAAGGATGAATACACATGAGACGATGTATACATGAATTCTAAGATAGAATCGACATAATTTCAACGTCCGAGAAGTCCCATTTGAACCTAGGAATAAATAGGAAATTATATGTCATGACATAGGTGTTTGATATTTGATATCATGTAAGAGCACGTCTGGGACGTTGGCATTGATTCGAGATTTCATGTAAGACCACATCTGGGACGTTGGCATCGATATGAGATTTACGTGTAAGACCATGTCTGGGACATTGGCATCGATATCTAGTTACATGTAAGATCACGTCTGGGACGTAGGCATTATACGACTATTCCTATCACTCTGAGTATCCTATTAGATTCCGAGCGGTTCAATGGGCAAATCCGAGAAATGAACGACTATGTGAGTTGTATATCCGTTTCAGGTACGTTGATATGTACACTAAGTGTGTATGAAAGGTAAGTGTCTATATGAACTTACTAAGATGAATATGTGCAATGAAATGATGGAATGATATGTGAAGATATGCTTAAATGAGCTATGTATATATGTAATAATTGATCTAAAGAATGTGGTAAGATATGGCTAAGTATATGAGCCAAAGAATATGTGATGAATTTGCTATGAGAACTATAAATGCCGTTGTATTAATTTGATTATGTGTATTTTATGCTAAGTTTATTTGTATATGGCTTACTAAGCTTTTGAAAGCTTAGTCTGTGTGTGTTTGCTCTGTTTTATAGATCGTCGAAGCTACTGAAGGCTCGGGGACCGTCGAGGATCATCATCACAGTACTCAAACTTGTTTTGGTACTTTGAAAATGTGTATATAGCTAAATATGGCATGCATAGGCTAGTTATTTGGTATAAGTTTGAGATATGAATTTAGCCATGTGATATGGCTAGTTATGTGTTGGTATTATGCATTTGTGAATATGGTATATGATGTTGGTTTTAGCATGATCTTATGACTATGAAATGGACATGTTTATGGTAAGCATATGGATGAAATTTTGAGTATGTATGTTTGATTAAAGAAATGGTTATATGAAAGGTAAATGTAGATGAATCATACTGGAATGTATATATGTTCTGGTTGTGCAAATTGATAGATAAGTTTGCATGATTTGAGTTGAAATTGGATAAGATGGCATGTTGATCTTTTGACATGATTTTGATTGTCAATTGTGCTTGAGATGAATTGGTATATTGCTTGTAGGTATGACCCTAATGTGGGTGGCATTATGGCCTTGCAAATGGCCTATTTTGTTTACACGGCCGTGGCACACGGGCGTGCCTAGTAGCCGTGTGAATAAGTCAGTAGCTAGCCTAATTTTACACCACTATGGTACACGGGCGTGCCTAGTAGCCGTGTGAATAAGTCAGTAGCTAGCTTAATTTTACACGGCTATGGTACACGGGCGTGCCTGATGGCCGTGTGATCAAGTCAGTAGCTAGCATTGTTTCACACGGCCATGGCACACGAGTGTGTCTGGTGGCTGTGTGGACAAGTCAGTAGGTATGCTCTATTTTGGCACGACCAGGACACATGGGTGTGTCTGGTAGCCGTGGAAGGCACACGGCCTGACTGCACGGGCGTGTGACCTTTACAGTTTTGAAAAATGTTAAAAACTTTGGAAAATTTTCTTAGTGATCGGCTCAGTCCCGACCCAATTATAAAGCATGTTTGAGGTCTTGTTGACCTAATTAAGGGACGCTTTGATGTGAAATGATGACTAAGTTATGAATTATCGGTAAAAGTCTCTGATCTGTCCAGTAATGCCTGTAACCCTAATTTGTCGACAGATACGGGTTAGGGGTGTTACATTTGATTGGTATCAGAGCTACGGTTTAGTCGATTCTCAGACTAACATAGCATGTCAGAGTCTAGCTATACATGCCATATATCTGAACATTGATAGTGTGATGAATCCTGACGTGAAAAATGTGATTTTCATATAGTAATGGATCCCGAAAGAGCCGTAGCTGATGATGTAGAAAGCAATGCGCCTGCTCCCGCTCAAGGGGCAGCGCCCTCTGATCCGAGACCGGCTACGAGCGGTCATGATGGAGAAGCTAAACAAGCTTTCTTCCAAATGATGAGTGTGTGGTTCACTCAGTTCATAAGAAATAATCCGGCTGTTTCACAACCTCCACCCCGCCTAATCTCCCTCAAACATCTGCTATGCCTCCGGCTGTGAATCTGAATCTGTTAAACAAGCCTCCGGTCGACGAAATCCGTAAGTATGGGGCTGAAGAGTTCAGGGCTAACAGTGATGATAATGCCGAGAAAGCTGAGTTCTGGTTTGAAAACACTATCCGGGTATTTGATGAGATGTCCTTGACTCTGGAGGAAAGTATTAAATGTGTTGTATCATTGCTACGAGACGCGGCCTATCAGTGGTGGAAAACTCTGATTTCTGTTGTTCCAAAAGAGCGGGTTACATGGGACTTCTTTCAGATTGAGTTCCAGAAGAAATACATCAGTGAGAGATTTATTGATAAAAAACGAAAGGAATTTCTTGATTTGAAACAGGGCTGTATGTCTGTCACTGAATACGAACGAGAGTTCGTAAGACTAAGTCAGTATGCTCGAGAATGTGTATCAACAGAAGCAATAATGTGCAAAAGGTTCGAAGATGGTCTTAATGAAGATATTCGTTTACTAGTTGGGATTCTGGAGATAAAAAGTTCGTTGTACTTGTTGATCGAGCGTGCAAAGCTGAGGCACTCGGGAAAGATAAAATAAAAGCTGAGTCTGAAGCCAGAGATATGAGAAAGAGATATTTGAGTAAATTATTTCAGTCTACATTAAAGAAATTCAGAGATGAACAAAACCGTTCAAAATTTAATGTGATACATTCGAATAGAGATCGAGCTAGATCACAAATGAGCTCCAAAACTCCAGCAACTTCAATAGCAAGTGTTGGAAATGTTCGATCTGATAAACCTGAATGTAAGCATTATGGAAAAAGGCATCCAGAAAGTTGTAGATTGAATGATCGAGCTTGCTTTAGATGTGGATCATTAGATCATTTTATCCGTAATTGCCCAAAATTTGTTGAGCAAGAGACTGCCCAGAAATCGAGATCCGATAATGTTCCCGCGAGAGGTAGACCTTCTCAAAATGCAAGGAATGTTAGTGGTAGTCAGAGAACTATGAGAGATACTATTGCAAGATCTGAAGCTAGAGCGTCTGCTAGAGCGTATGCCATCCGAGCTCGTAAGAAAGCTTCATCTCTCGATGTTATTACGGGTACTTTTACTCTTTATGATACTTCTGTGATTGCATTAATAGACCCTAGTTCTACTCATTCGTATGTATGCATGAATTTAGTATCCAGTAAGACTTTGCCGGTAGAGTCTACTGAGTTTGTTATAAAAGTATCGAACCCCTTAGGTAAAAGTGTCCTGGTTGACAAAGTATGCAAGAATTGTCCGTTAATGTTTCGAGATATATGTTTTCCTGCTGATCTGATGCTATTACCATTTGATGAGTTTGATATCATTCTGGGTATGGACTGGTTGACATTGCATGATGCTGTTGTGAACTGTAAAAGAAAGACTATTGATTTGAGATGTCCGAATGATGAAATAGTTAGGGTTGAGTCTAGTGATATGAATGGATTGCCTACTGTGATATCTGTATTGGAAGCTCAAAGATATATGAAAAAGGGATATGAGGCATATTTTGCTTATGTGATTGATTCGAAAGTATTTGAAAAGAAAGTTGAATCAGTGCCAGTAGTTTGTGAAATTTCTGATGTATTCCTTGAAGAATTGGTGGGTTTACCTTTGATACGTGAAGTTGAATTTGGAATTGATTTGTTGCATGGTACGACACCTATTTCGATAGCTCCGTATAGAATGGCACCAACAAAGTTGAAAGAGTTAAAGTCACAGTTGCAAGAGTTGACTGACAGAGGGTTCGCCAGACCGAGTTTCTCGCCTTGAGGTGCTCCTGTTCTGTTTGTGAAAAAGAAAGATGGCACGATGAGAATGTGTATTGATTATCGTCAGTTGAATAAAGTAACCATAAAGAATAAATATCTGTTGCCCCGGATTTTTGATTTGTTTGATCAACTTAAAGGAGCTATTGTGTTTTCTAAAATAGATCTGAGATCGGGATACTACCAGTTGAGAGTGAAAGACTCAGACATCCCAAAAACTGCTTTCAGAACAAGATACGGGCATTATGAGTTTTTAGTTATGCCGTTCAGACTAACGAGTGCTCCTGCTGTTTTTATGGATCTGATGAACAGAATTTTCAGACTGTACCTAGATCGATTTGTTGTTGTATTCATTGACGACATTTTGATATATTCACGGGATGAAACTGAACATGCTGAGCATCTAAGGATTGTGTTGCAAACTCTGCGAGAAAAGCAATTGTATGTGAAATTCAGCAAATGTGAATTCTGGTTGTGTGAAGTTAGTTTTCTGGGGCACATTGTCTCAGCATCCGGTATACGAGTCGATCCGAGCAAGATTTCTACTATTCTAGATTGGAAACCTTCGAAGAATGTGTCTGAAGTTTGTAGTTTTCTGGGACTTGCTGGTTATTACCACAGATTTGTAAAAGGCTTTTCGATGATAGCTACTCCGTTGACTAGATTGCTTTAGAAAGATGTGAGATATGAATGGTCCGATAAATGTCAGAAAAGTTTCGATCAGTTAAAAGCTCTTTTGACTAAAGCTCCAATTTTGATACAACCAGAATCAGACAAAGAGTTTGTAATTTATAGTGATGCTTCGTTAAATGGTCTGGGATGTGTTCTGATGCAGGAAGGCAAAGTAATAGCTTATGCCTCAAGACAGTTGAAGCCTCATGAAAAGAACTATCCGACACACGATCTTGAGCTAGCGCGATTGTGTTCACATTAAAGATTTGGCGACATTATCTGTTCTGCGAGAAATTTCACGTGTTTTCAGATCATAAAAGTCTAAAATATCTGATGACTTAGAAAGATTTGAATCTACGACAGAGAAGATGGTTAGAGTTATTGAAAGATTATGAACTTGTAATTGATTATCATCCGGGTAAAGCAAATGTCGTTGCTGATGCACTGAGTAGGAAATCATTGTTTGCACTACGCACTTTAAATGCTCAATTAGATCTGTCTGATTATAGTTTAGTGTTAGCTGAATTGAGAGCGAAACCGTTGTTTATACAACAAATATGTGAAGCTCAGAAAGTTGATAATGAATTGTTAGCAAAGCGAACTTAGTGTGATTCGAACTCTCATTCTGAATTTCAAATTGATAATGATGAATGCTTGAGATTTCGAGATCAAATCTGTGTTCCGAGGAATCCAGAGTTGATTTAGTTGATTTTGAATGAAGCTCATAGTAGTCGTCTATCTATTCATCCGCGAAGTACTAAGACGTACCGTGATCTAAAGCAACATTATTGGTGGTCTGGTATGAAACGAGACATTTTCGACTTTGTTTCGAAATGTTTAGTCTGTCAGCAAGTTAAAGCTGAACATCAGGTTCCATCCGGTTTGTCACAACTGATTCTGATTCCCGAGTGGAAATGGGATAGAGTGACAATGGATTTTGTTTCGGGATTGCTTCTGACTCCGAGAAAGAAAGATGTGATTTGGGTCGTAGTTGATCGATTGACGAAATCTACCCATTTTATTTCGGTACGATCTGATTACTCACTTGATAGATTAGCTGAGCTTTATATTTCTGAGATAGTGAGATTGCACGGGGTGCCACTATCCATTGTGTCAGATGGAGATCCAAGGTTTACATCACGATTCTGGAAGAAACTGCAAGAAGCTTTAGGCACGAAATTGCATTTCAGTACAACTTTTCATCCGCAAACGGATGGTCAGTCTGAACAAATTATTCAGATTCTCGAGGATATGCTGAGATGTTGCATTCTTGAGTTTGACGGTATGTGGGAACAATGTTTACCACTGATTGAATTTGCATATAACAACAGTTTTCAGTCGAGCATTAAAATGGAGCCTTATGAGGCTTTGTACGGACGTAAATGTCGAACACCTCTGTATTGGACTGAGCTCAGTGAAAATAAGATACACGGGGTTGATCTGATAAAAGACACTGAACAGAAAGTGAAAGTGATCCGTGATAGTTTGAAAGCAGCGTCTGATCATCAAAAGTCCTATGCGGACTTGAAACGAAAGGATATTGAATTTGAGATCGGTGACAAAAAGTTCTTGAAAGTGTCTCCGTGGAAGAAAGTACTCCGATTCGGACATAAAGGCAAGTTGAGTCCGAGATTCATCGGACCGTATGAGATTATCGAGCGAGTTGGGCCAGTTGCATACAGATTGTTGTTGCCATCCGAACTAGAAAAGATACATAATGTATTTCACGTGTCAATGCTCCGTCGATACAAATCTGATCCGTCACATGTGATTACTCCGTCTGAGATCAAAATTCGATCTGATATAACCTACGAGGAGGAACCGATCCGTATAATAACACGTGAAGTGAAAGAGTTGAGAAACAAGAAAATTCTGTTAGTAAAAGTATTGTGGCATTGACACAGAGTGGAAGAGGCTATGTGGGAGCCTGAATATTTAATGAGACAGCAATATCCTAATTTGTTCAATGGTAAGATTTTCGGGGATGAAAATCCCTAAGGGGGGAGAATTGTAACAGTTCGGTTTAGACCCTAGTCCGAACAGTGGTTTTGGGACCACAAATCCGAGCTAGTAAAATATTTTAATATTATTTTCTATGTTTTTGATATGTGATTAAGCATGTGTTAAAGTTCCGTAAGTTAATTTGTCTGTCTGTGTGCTTAATTTGATAAAAGGATTAAATTGCATTAAATGCAGAATTTGCATGTTTTATGAAAAGACACCCATTTGAGATGGCTTTTAAATGAGGAGGCCTTGAGAGGCAATTAAGCCAATAATTATTTAGTGGATGTTTAAAATACATTAGTGACCTTAGGTATATATGTTATTAAATGTTTATTAAAAGGGTTAGTATGGTAAAATGTATATTAATATGTTTGTAATAAAACAAACAAATGAAAAGATGAATGTTATCATCTTATTTGGGTGCCGAAAGTTTGATGAAAAAGAAAGAAAATATCCAAGCTAGGTTTCGGCTATGTTCAAGCAAAATTGAGGTAAGTTTTGACTTCGGTTTTTGATAATTTCTACGTTTTTGCAATCGTTGCTTTGTAGACTATAAAACCCATGTTATAATTTTGAGAATTGATGATGTTTTTGAAATGAGCTTTTGATGAACTCATGTGTTTTATGATGTTTGATGGTGAATTATGAAAGATATATGTTTGATTATCATAGTTTGTCTTTGGAGTTTCGATGATTTTGAGTAATTTAGGCTTAATTGAGAAAATAATATTTTGGGGGACTAAATTGTGAAATAAATGAAATTTATAGACTCATATGAACATGGGTGAAATTCGGCTAGGCATGGGTGATATGGAATTTGAAGTATTTTGTGATTTTGTGAAATAGGGACTAAATTGTCCAAATGTGAAAATGTGGGGGTTAATTTGTAAATTACCCTAAATATGATTGATTTGAATAAGTTGATGAATAAAAGGGTTAAATTTGAATATGTATAGATCAAGAACCGAAGAAAACAGACTTAGATCACAGGAAATCTAAAGTAATCGTCGAGTAGTAGTATCTGCTTTCAAGTTAAATCGAACTCGAGGTAAGTCGATATACAAATAAATGTATTTGTATTGAATTATATATGTTCATATGACTATTGATAAGGATGAATACACATGAGACGATGTATACATGAATTCCGAGATAGAATCGACATAATGTCAACGTCCGAGAAGTCCCGTTTGAACCTAGGAATAGATAGGAAATTATATGTCATGACATAGGTGTTTGATATTTGATATCATGTAAGAGCACGTCTGGGACGTTGGCATTGATTCAAGATTTCGTGTAAGACCACGTCTGGGACGTTGGCATCGATTTGAGATTTACGTGTAAGACCATGTTTGGGACATTGGCATCGTATTGATTCGTGTAAGACCCTGTCTGGGACAGTGGCATTGATATCTGGTTACATGTAAGACCACGTCTGGGACGTAGGCATTGTACAACTATTCCTATCACTCTGAGTATCTTATTAGATTCCAAACAGTTCAACGAGACAATCCGAGAAATGAACGACTATGTGAGTTGTATATCCGTTTCAGGTACGTTGATATGTACACTAAGTGTGTATGAAAGGTAAGTGTCTATATGAACTTACTAAGATGAATATGTGCAATGAAATGATGGAATGATATGTGAAGATATGCTTAAATGAGCTATTTATATATGTGATAATTGAGCTAAAGAATGTGGTAAGATATGGCTAAGTATATGAGCCAAAGAATATGTGATGAATTTGCTATGAGAACTATAAATGACGTTGTATTAATTTGATTATGTGTATTTTATGCTAAGTTTATTTGTATATGGCTTACTAAGCTTTTGAAAGCTTACTCTGTGTGTGTTTGCTCTGTTTTATAGATCGTCGAAGCTACTGAAGGCTCGGGGACCGTCGAGGATTGTCATCACAGTACTCAAACTTGTTTTGGTACTTTGAAAATGTGTATATAGCTAAATATGGCATGTATATGCTAGTTATTTGGTATAAGTTTGAGATATGAATTTAGCCATGTGATGTGGCTAGTTATGTGTTGGTATTATGCATTTGTGAATATGGTATATGATGTTGGTTTTAGCATGATCTTATGACTATGAAATGGACATGTTTATGGTAAGCATATGGATGAAATTTTGAGTATGTATGTTTGATAAAAGAAATGGTTATATGAAAGGTAAATGTAGATGAATCATACTAGAATGTATATGTGTTCTGGTTGTGCAAATTGATAGATAAGTTTGCATGATTTGTGTTGAAATTGGATAAGATGGCATGTTGATCTTTTGACATGATTTTGATTGTCAATTGTGCTAGAGATGAATTGGTATATTGCTTGTAGGTATGACCCTAATGTGGGTGGCATTATGGCCTTGCAAATGGCCTGTTTTGTTTACACGGTCGTGGCACACGGGCGTGCCTAGTAGCCGTGTGAATAAGTCAGTAGCTAGCCTAATTTTACACGGCTATGGTACACGGGCGTGCCTGATGGCCGTGTGATCAAGTCAGTAGCTAGCATAGTTTCACATGGCCATGGCACACGGGCGTGTCTGGTGGCCGTGTGGACAAGTCAGTAGGTATGCTCTGTTTTGGCACGGCCAGGACACATGGGTGTGTCTGGTAGCCGTGGAAGGCACACGGCCTGACTGCACGGGCGTGTGACCTTTACAGTTTTGAAAAATGTTGAAAACTTTGGAAAGTTTTCTAAGTGATCGGCTCAGTCCCGGCCCAATTATAAAGCATGTTTGAGGTCTTGTCGACCTAATTAAGGACGCTTTGATGTGAAATGATGACTAAGTTATGAATTATCGGTAAAAGTCTCCGGTCTGTCCGGTAACGCCTGTAACCCCAATTCGGCGACAGATACGGGTTAGGGGTGTTACAAACTCTTTTTATAATACGTAAATTAGGTAAAAATGATATAAAATTTATAACATATAACCTTTATAAAAAAAGGTTTATAAAATGTTCAATAACTTTTCCAACATTTATTATAAATATGTATATTATAACACTTTTAGTCTTTTATAACACAAAACTTATTTTTTATAATATATTTTTCAGCCATAACTTTAAATTTTTTAGAATTTAAATAATATAATTTTTTTATAATTTTACAAAATGCACATAAATTAATTTTTATAATATAACTTTTAAGATTTATAATATAACCTTCGAATTTTTTGTCATAATCATCTCAAACACTCATACGTGTTCATGTTTATAATATAAAATTTATAACTTAAACTTGTATAAAAAAATATTTCTTAAAGTTAAATCATGTATGACAATCAATGTTGTTGGAACTAGACTAGACCAGCTGGTCAGACCGATTTGACCGGAAATCAATCGGGGTATCAGTTCGAAGAGTGACTTTGAACTGGTTAGATCAAGAATCAGTACGAATCGGTTGAACCAACCAAAAAAATTGGTTGAACCAAGATTTTTATAAATTTTATAATTTTTTAATCAGACCGATTTGATCAAGGAATCGGTGACCTAATCGATTCAACCACCGATCTAATTTAAAAAACATCAATGATAGTATGAGTGTTTGGAAAGTAATAAAATAATTGGATTTGAGTGTAATTGTCCATGTAATTACTCGAATTCACTCTCTCCCCCTTAATAATTGGAAAGAATATTTTTTTTTGTTCTGTTTTTTGGGGGGGATAAATCTCAAAATTATACATGAAATTTGATTCAATGTGCAATTTCATACGTGAACTTTAATTTAGTTCAATTATATACATAAAACTTTGATCGTGGTTCAGATGTATACATAAAACCTTAATTTTGATTCAATTATACACATTTGAAGAAATAAATACATCAATTTATTTTTATATTGGATAAATATAATTATTTCTATATGCAATATATAAACATAAAATGATGGTATTTCAATAATTGTGTTAATAATTTTTTAAAATCAAATCAACTCAAAATTTTATGTATAAAAATGCACAAAATCAAAGTTCATGTGTAAAATTACACATTAGACCGAATTTCATGTATAGTTTTTATATTTATCCCTTTTTTCGAAGGATAATATCATTGATAGTAACATCAGTACAAAGAAAGGGATATGATTCATCCGAGACACATTGGAAGCTTAGAAGATATTACAACCAAAGGCACAGTATGCACGTTTAACATAAAGTCAAGCCATACCAAACAAAGCAAACTACGTGTAACAGGCCTCCACCACGTGAGAGTGAACAAAGCAGGATTTAAGCCACTCTTCGAAGGAATCTAACACACTTAGATAAAAGGCTACTAGCAAATAAAGTGAACACGTCACTTTGAACGGTTGAGCCCCTTTCCATAACCTTGCTCCAGTGGTGATGGACACAATATAACGAACCTAAGAATAACATATGTACAGTTGCTAGAAAATAAAAACAGTCAAAACGAGCCATGGGGGAGTCGAGAAATCGGAACACATAAGATCTTAGAAATACGAGCCTTTAAGGCTCGAGAAAACCTCCACGAGGGAAGACCCAAGGAAACCTTTATTATGTCAAGAAAAGGGAAAGCAGACCTCCACAACTAGTAAAGGAGGAGTCGACAACGGGGAGAAACAAAAAGAGGGAAAAAAGAAAAAAGAAAAAGAAATAAAATGGTGGGGAAGGACGGAAGAAACGGAAGGAGGTGGAGAAGAGAAAGGTGGGTGTCAGTACTCGAGAGGTCAGTGAGGAAGGGGGATCCTACCAACGCATGACCCACCAACAAGGGGAGGAAGAGAAACAATGGGGAAAGAAACAAAATGAAAAAAAGAAAAAGAAAGAGAGAGATAACAAAAGGAAGGATAGGAGGGAGGAGGGAGGGAGGAAGAAAGGAAGGGGACCGACAACCAACCAAAAGGCTACCTCCGGCAATAGCATCCGACAAAAAACACTTACCTCGAACTTACAAAATGAGAGAGAAAAGCAAAGGGACTTCTAGAGAGTTATTTTTGTTTTTATGAAAATATCTCCAAGAAAGTATAATTGGGGTGCTCCAATTACACTTAATTTAATAGAATTTATTGGTTATAATGGATATTTAAACATGCCACACATATATAATTACAAACAATTACACCCAAATTCAGTTACTAAGTGGCTTTTTAAACATTACCTTAAAGATTATAATTTCAAGTTCAAAGTAATTTTTTTTTGAATTTATAATTAAGTTGAGGATTTATAGTTTTGGATTAAAATGTTTACAACATGTTACATTATTTTAAAAAAAAAAGATAAAAGAGAAATGGCATAATTAATTGGGTGCCTAAAAGAACATTTTAGATAATCTCTTTGTAAGTTAAAATCTTAAACAATTTCAATTTCTATATACAAATCTTAAACAATTCATCACTTACTCAAAATTCGAAACACTTTATTGGACATTTGTATATTTATTTATAAATTTCTATATCATCAGAGCATAAAAAACCATATTATGTTAAATTCATTATCTCCAAAAACATCTTTTTCGAAAAAAAAAATATTTAACCCAAATTTATAAGATAAAATATTTTTTTTATATATAATGTTTAAAACTATTTATAATCTTTCCTTACTTTTTAAATAAGAGAATAAACATGTTTCAACATATTCGAACTTACATTCTTTTTTACTTGCAACAATGTTAATGTCAATCAAATTAAAACTTAGTTGGCCACTATAAAAAATTTAAAAAATAAAAAGTATATTAAAAAAATTAAAGCCCCTAACTAGTGAGGGTTAATTGTGGTTTTACTAAAAACAATCAATAGTACTCAATTACTTCTATTCATTAGTCGGATTATTTGTCTAGGTCTGAAGGCCAGTTTAAATTTCTAGAGGGTTTGAGCAAAAATATTAAATCTAAAAAATGAATTTGGACAAAAAAATTAGGTCTGACTTGAACATTCAAGGCTCGAGCTTAAACCAACCCATTTTTTAAGTTTGTAATATATTATGTTATGTTATATTTATATATTATGTAATGTATAACACGTAAAAATTAAATCTATAGAAATATATAATACTACTATTATGTAAACATTAAAAACTGTTAAGATAGCTATATATAAAACCTTAATAAATAAAAATATATAAAATTATTAAGTATTAAAATAAAATAAAATAAATATATTTTCAAAATTAAAAATAATAATATGAGTGGGTCTAAAATGAGTTTGGGTTAACAATTTACAAATATGGACAAGTTTGAGTAAAATTTTAGACTCATATTTCAGGTTGGATCAGGTTTCGAAAATCATAAAATACATTAATATCATGCTTAAACTCGACTCAGTTTATAAATACCTTTATACTCAATAGAATATATCAATATTCCATATAAAAAATTCTTTGAAACTTTTATATTTATTTACAATTTAAATTCTAATATTTTTGTTAATATGTAAAACCAAAATTATTCAATACGGTGGAATTAAATAAATATAAATTCTAAATTATTTGAATTCATCTATAAACGAATCCGAAATTAAATCGGTTCAAAATCTAAAAATATTTATATCCAAAACAAAATTAATATAAAATAATCAAATAAAAAAATCCAAAATCCAAAATTTTATAAACTTAAAATAATTTAAACAAAAATAGATACATCTGAATCCATCCCTAAAAATCTTTCATTTTCAATATTTGTTTCTTTTCACATCTCCATCGTGAATTCCATGAACAATTCTGTTCGAAATAAATTCTCTTCCATAATGGGCCATCGTATACTTCAACCTCCACCTTCCTCTCTTTATATTTTAAAAAAAAATTCAATATTTTCGTTTTTTTTTTCTCAATTATTTTTGTTTTTTATATAAACTTTCAAACCCTTAATCGAAAAAAATTGTTTAAACCCACTTGAATCTATAATTTTTTTAATGTTGAAATTATTATACTACACAGAAGAAGTATAAAATAAATTAAAAGCATATAAAATTATTTTGTACTGACATAATTATAAGCAAAATATTATAAATTAATATTTTTAACTTTACGATTCGTATTTATTTATTATTTTATGTGCTAAGTTTTTTCTTGGGAGAAAAAAAATTGTAAAAATAGATATTTAGTGAAATAGCTGAAATTCTATAACATCTAGTATTTGCTTTTGAAGTCGGCATCGATCGCTGAATCTTCTTTCCTTCTTTGAATCTGCCAGCAATCAACACCAGACCTTCACCTCGTTTCTAAGAGTGGCAAGCATTGCATTGCCCAACAAATGGTGTTTCAGTCTCAATCTCATGAGCCCTTTCTTTGATCAATTTAACCAATGAATGCACTGCTTCTATCACATTTCAAAACTTAATATTTCAGTCATTCTAAACCTATTTACCAATGCGTTGAAAGTTGCTAAGGCTACTTGTTAATAAAAAATTGACAATATAATTTATAGTTGAGCATTTAAGAGGGTGAGACTTTTCAACAGGCTGCAGAAGCCACTGTGCAATGGAGACTTTACTAATTTGGACGAACAAACAGTGATCTCAATTAATGTTTTGTCATCAACATTCCTCGCAATTCGGATCTTTCTTTCCTCCTTGACTTTACGAAGAAAGATAATTTAAAATATGACTAATATTATTAGATTTTTATCGAAAAGATAATTTAAAATATATACGAAGTTCCTTACAATTTACACTAGGTATTTAAACCTCTATGGGATGTAACCCATATTTAAACTTAAAAATTATAATTTAAGTTGATGTTTTTAATTCCTATCTGACTAATATTATTAGATTTTTATCGAAAATCAAGAAATTATTGATATGTGTCATAAAAATAATAAAATATCTTTTTTAAAAAATAGGAGATTTTTTTTTATCTTATATGCGTAACTATTTGTCTAGGTTTGTTATGAACTTTTAATAATTTTATAATTTCAAAACAAAAAATACAAATGTTTTTAAAGTAATATATGTATTTTATATTGTTTTTAATTTTGTTTTATATATAATTTTTTAAAATTCTACAATTTTGAAGTGGATAATGAATTTGGATTAATTATTGTCCAAATACAATTGAATTTGAATAATTATTTGTCGAAGTTTATTCTAAACATGCATTTTTCTAATAATTTTTTATATATATTTCTATAATTTCAAAAAATAATAATGTAATTTTTTTTAAAATAAATTACAATTTTATTAATTAAATCATTTATAATCATTTTAAAATCTGGAATTTATTTAAATTTATTACTTAAGTAAGAAAAAATATTTTTAAATGATTTATAGTCATTACTATTTTTTTTAAATGTAGAGTGAAAATTAAATTTATTTTAATTCTTGAACTTATTTTAAAGCATTTTATATTAAAATTTGAAATTATAAAGAAATATAAAATTACTAGAGACATACACGTTTAGAATGAACCTAAATATACTATTGTCCAGACTCATTTGTATCTAGACAACCATATGTCTAAATTTTTTGTGCACCTGAAATAAAATAAAAATAAAAAAACTAAAATTCACGAAAAATTTTAAAAATAGAAAAAAGAATTAAAATAAAGGAGTTCGTTTTTTTTAAAAAATATTATTATTTTTAAATTATAAAAATATAAACTTACTAAAAACATTTAAAGTGATTAGACAACCATTTGTCTAGGTTCATTATGCATTTAAAATAAAAAAAATCTCCCCAATATTATTATTTTTCAATTTTTTTGAAAAATATTTTTTATTATTTTTATGACACGTGTCAACATTTTATTAGTTGTCAGCCTAAAATCTAATTGCGTTAGTTAGGTACCAATAAAAACTACCAACTTGGCTTACAGTTTCTAAGTTTAGGTACTAGTTAACTCTAAAAAAAGTTAGGTACTAAATAAGTACAGGTTGAAAAGTTTAGTACCTTCGGATATATTAACCCAAAAATTAAATGCAACTTTTTATTAGCTAGAATATGTTATTAGTCATTGTAATTCTATAGAATTTGAGATTTAATCCATATTCTTTAAAAGTTAAAACCTTAAACCCTAAATTTCAATCCTCTTATATTTTTAATTTAAAAAATCCTAATCCCATCAACCCGTATCCGTCGCCGAAACAAGGTTACGGAGTATTACAGGACAACAAAATAGTAAATCATTCAAATCATACATTAATACAAACATAATCAAATTGCTTGGACCTTAAGAAACTCAAATACTAACCACTACAAAATCAAAATCACATTAACCGGGTAAAAAACACATCAAAACCAACCTAATATGTGCCTAACCAATGTACCCTCATTAGTACCACAATTATATATAATTTAATCTCAAAATACACATTAATTCACTTCATCAACTCATTCAAGCAATACCAAATCAAAATACCTAACAAAGTTACCACAACAAATCAAATATATGTAAGTCACACATACTAGCATAACAACTATACCTCATTCTCATACCCTTTGCAAATTGGTTATTTGTACAAAATATCATTCATAACATTTACATAAGCCCAACATTAACCAAAATAGCACAATAACCTATACATGCCATATAATTCGAATTTAACGTTTCAAAAACAACCGAGATAAACTGGATAGTGTGACTTGAGTGCTGACCCGATCGTTCAACCTTCTGAAAATCTACAATGACATTAAACAACACAAGTAAGCTTAATGAAGCTTAGTAAGTTCGACGAGATAAACAAAAATCTTACCGAACTAACTATAATAAATCAAATAATAAAAATCATCCAAGACAACTCCCTGTCATTCACAACTTCAATCGATAAATACATCCGTATTCAAATCAATACAAAAATAAATAACATGTCTTTCAAATTCATTAAATAAATCACCTTACCGAGATTTTTCCATTTGAAGAACGACTTACGGGTAAGAGTACATTGTCAACAGAAGCTTGACCGTATACGTCAGAGTCTTAAAAATTTATATAAAGAATGATCGAGCCTGGAAACTAACTGTGACGACGATTGAGGCAAGTGCACCTATCGAAAAGTAGTATAGCTTAGTGGCAAGACCAGATTGTCGAACCCAAGAGAACCAATAGTACTAATACTGACTCTCTTTCTATTATTTAGCCTAAGATTTAAAGAATTTGTTGTTTAAACTAAAATTAACTAACTACTAAGCTAAAAATGCTAAGACAAAGAGAACGAGCCTGGAAAAACACTCGTGAGAAAAACCAATTGATTAAGACGATACCCAAGGAAGAATCCACCTAGACTTCACTTGTTATCTAACTCTGAACTGACGATTTATTCACTTGACTTGATCCGTAGGATTCCTAATGTATATTAATCCTCTCTCGAGGCGACCAACGTCTAACCCTAGGTTGATTAATTGAAATCTCTTTCTAATTAAAACCCCTAGAATTGCATTAACTCGATCTATGGACTCCCATATTAGGTTTCACCCTAATCCAGCAAAATTTCGTCACCCTATGTCTAGGCGCGCGAGCAACTCCGCTTAACTATGCTAGATCTACTCTTAGGCGGGGACTTTTGCTCCACCACCTAAGCACATCAAGATTTGAATCAATATCCTAGAATATCAAAGCAAGAATTAAGAACACATAATTAAGAACAAATCAAGTATTTATCATATAGTTCAGCAAACGATAACAAGATTCATCTTAGGTTTTATCCCCCTCAGGTATCTGAGGGGTTTAGTTCATAATAATAAAAGAATACATCTCAGAAGAAAAGATAAAACAAAACATAAGAAAACCCTAAAAACCCCTGAAGGAATTGAAAGAGAGATCCCCCGTCTTGAGTATGACTCCGACCTCCTGAGATGAATCAACTGGCTTTCTTCGAGTAAATTCCACAATTCTGACCTCTCTGGCTCGGCTCCTTGGCCTAGCTGGGGCCCCCCAAACAGAGAAGGCTTCCGTCGACCCCCTTTTAGGTCATACTTAGGGTGTTTATATAGACTTTGGAATGTGTTTCTTCGCCTCTAAGTATCCTAATTTGAGTGAAATTCCTCTTTGTCACGGCAGGGACACGCCCTTGGCACACACCCGTGTGAATCGTGGCCAGGCTGTGTTCGAGTCTATCAATGAGGCACGGCCGTGTGGATTTGGCCCAGGCCGTGTCGATTCCTTTCTTTGGCCCATTTGGTCCGTTTTAAGCCCGTTTTCCGTTCTTTTCATCCTCCTACGCTCTCCTGAGTATAAAACATGAAATTAAAGGATTAAGAGCACCAAATTACATAATTCAAGGGATAAATCATCCAAAAGTATGCTAAATGTGGGCTTTAAAATATGTTACTATTATGGTTTATCAAATACCCCCACACTTAAGCTTTTGCTTGTCCTCAAGCAAAATTCTCAACTCACAATTAAAATAGAATTTCTTCAATTCATAACCTTCATCAATAATGTTTCATCATAATTCAAAGATAATTCATACATGGATAATTCAACTCAAAGAGTCCTAAAGATTCAAACAATCTAAGTCATAGTTTTTATAGTACGAAAAATAGGTGTTTCCCCTCCTCTAAATAATTACCTCTAATTCAAAATCGACAAGGGTTGACATCCTCACTGAAGATTCACTCAAATCACTCGAAGTGTTTAAGGTTCAAAAATAAGCACTCAAGAGTCAAACATGAAAAGTTAATCCCATAGGCTTGCATGAACATCAAATCTCCACCACTGTAAAATGATATGATACACAAATCAAAAGGTCTTTTATGGGTTGCAATGGGGCTTGGGTTAAAGGTGTGGATAAAGGCTGAATTAGAAAGTTAGTATCGAGACTAAGTTGACAAATTACCTAACTAGAAAGTTGTACTAATACTGAATAATTACATCACGGAAACTTGATACTAATAACATGAGCTTCTTCTAAAGATAATGAAATTAACAGTTTAAGCTCAAATAACATAGAACTAATAATGAATATACTTCATTTTTTTTAAGAACAAATCAAGTAATAATAAGATAGAATTTAACAACTGATAAAGAAAATAGTTAAGTAATCAATCAAATCAAATCTCGATATAGGGGTAGTCAAGAAGAATGGTGATAACGAATACAAAGGGTTTTGGGTTAATATTAATGGGTGAGTCAATAAAATGGGTTGTTAGGATTAAAGGGGTTCACTAGGGGTTACTTATGGAGGTAGGCTTTTAGTGGAGTAAGTGGGTTAAAACCTAGGTGCCTTTATCATCTTAGTATATCAAATCAAAGGTGTGGTCTTGACATGTATAATCGATGCAAGTTCTAGAATAACAAATCAATGTTGACACACTCATAATCAATAAAGTGAGCAAGAAAAAGAATATATGCTCTATAAGGCTCAAAACCTCACAAAAATTATGGGTTTTTGATATCAACCTTGTAAATTTCAAACTTCAAGCTAATAACTAGATTCAGGTAGACAACTTAAAAAAAATTTTAATTACGGAAAATAGACTTATCATGCTTGATTCTCTATTATCTTAAAGTTTAATCATCAATGCACAATTAACTATGACTTAATCTAAAACATATCAATAAAAATCATAAATCAAAGGAAATTTCATTCTAATTAGTAATATGAGAAAATTACTCAAGACAAAGATATAATTCAGGGATTTGAGAATAATGCAAAAAGTTAGGCACTTTTAAGATTCACCCATCCACACTTAAGATGTACATTGCCCTCAATGTACGAAGATAGATAAAAACATTATAGTAAGAAGATCAAAAGATAGGGATAGAAGTGAAACTTCCTGAATTTTAGATGGATTCCTTGAGAGTGAGGCTTGTGAGTATTTGATTTGGAGGTGAAAGATAAGTTGGAGGAGGCGTCTTTGGTGGTGGTGTGGTGGCCGCCAACAATTTCTGTGCTAGATGAAGAAATTGGGTAACTCGTGAAGAATTAGCCAGGAAATAATAATGATAATTCAAATTATACTAATTATATATTTAAAGGAAAGAAAAATAAAAGGAAAGGATGTAAAAAGTGAAATAAAACTAAAAGAAAAGATTTAATGGACTGAAAAGTCCTTATTGTTGGATGGTTCGCGAGGTGGGTGTGACGATGAAATGTGAAGGTGCTGTCATATCTAGTGGAGGTTGGTGTTGTTCGTTAATGTTCCCTTGAACCTAAATTAAAGAAATCAAAATATAGTAATATAAATTTAAAGACGAGAAGGATAAAAGAAAAGAAATTAAAAGCTAAAATAAGAGAAAAAGAAAAATATAAATGGACTCAAAGGTCCCACGAGCGTGTCGCATGCCCGTGTAGATTTCTCAGTTTCGACCACGGCGAATCGCACGGTCGTGGCATTTTATCGCAGCCCATGTTTTGGGATAAGTTTTATCCTGTTTCCACATGGCCACGGCCACGCCCGTATGCAAGGCCGTGTGGTAGGGAAACCTGCGCTTAAAAATTTGGTTAGTTTTTCGTTAGATGCTAAAATTCGAAAATATGGACGTTAGTGGGGTTAGTGCTCGGGTTGCCTCCCGAGAAGCGCTCGTTTAAAGTCTTTAGCTAGACTTACCTCTTATTCGCATAATCATGGTGGTTTGAGGAGGTGAAAATCCTTTCTCATGCGATCAATTCGGTTATTGATATATAGTTTAAGTCGAGTAGTGTTTACCTTAAAAGTTCTGAATTTAGGATTAGTTACCTCGACTGTTCCATTTGGGAAGATTTTGAGTACCTGATCTCCTATCTTAAGCTGGGTTGTCCCATAGTTAAGTTTGTCGTAGAGTTGCCTCGTTTTTGCTTCGAGTGTTTTTAGTTCCTCTTTGAAGTGTGTCTTCTACTCGTCTAGTTCATCAATCCGAAGCCTTCGTTCCTCATGAATTTCTTCTTTATCGACACGAGGTCTAGGATCTGGCTCGGTTGTGTAGTTTCGTGGTGTTTCCTGTACAGAAGGTTGAATCAAATGATTATTAATAGAATTTATGTTTTTACCTTGATTACTCGATGTCCTAGCCGAGTCAAGAGCGTGAAGAGTGATCGTTTCGTCGCCTACACGAAGTGTGAGTTCACCGAATTGATCCTCTGTGTGGTCTTTCATCATTACATCGGGATATGGCACACGAGGTTGGTACTCTGTAATTGCCGGTTTTGGTATATCATGGCTCACCTCAACCTTACCTTTATCTGCCACGTTTTCTTGCCTTGGTTCTGGTTCATTTAACTCTTGTGGTTGTTCTGCTATGATCTTGGCAAGTTGTCTTAACTGGTTCTCGATCCCTTGAATCGATGCTTGTTGATTTTTAAGTATTGTCTCGTTGTTTTGAAAATGGGTTTCTGACACTGCGATAAATTTCGTTAGCATCTCCTCAAGGTTCGGTTTCTTTTCCTGCTGGTGAGGTGGTTGTTGAAAACCTAGAGGAAGTTGCGGGCTTTGATTACCTTGACCATCCCACGAGAAATTGGGATGGTACCTCCAACCTGCATTATAAGTGTCACTATAAAGATTATTTTGAAGACTAGAATAGTTACCCATATAGTTGACTTGTTCGTTCTCTGTGCTAGGGTTGTAGGATAGATATTCTATGTTGTTCACCCCTCATCCATTTGTATTGTCTTAATATTCACGGATGTACTCAAGCATAGAACCATACAAACCATCAATTTTTTTTTTAAAAACTCTACCGGTTTGATAGCATGGTTATGCGTCGAGGTTGAAGACACCGGTGGCTTCATTGGGTTTGTCCTCATGAATTGCCACTGATAGTTATTCAGTGCCATCTCCTTTATAAACTAAAATTACCTGTCAAAAGCAAATAAAAGAAAATTAGCAAAGTAAAATAATAAAAATAAAAATAAGAATAAAAATAAATTGCGATAAAATGGCTAAAGTAATAAAAATTGAGCGTTCTTAATATTTTAGTTCCCCGGCAACGGCACCAAAAACTTGATCGTATACGTCAGAGTCTTAAAAATTTATATAAAGAATGATCGAGCCTGGAAACTAACTGTGACGACGATTGAGGCAAGTGCACCTATCGAATAGTAGTATAGCTTAGTGGCAAGACCGGATTATCGAACCCAAGGGAACCAAGAGTACTAATACTGACTCTCTTTCTATTATTTAGCCTCAAATTTAAAGAATTTGTTGTTTAAACTAAAATTAACTAACTACTAAGCTAAAGATGCTAAGACAAAGAGAACGAGCTTGGAAAAACACTCGTGAGAAAAACCAATTGATTAAGACGATACCCAAGGAAGAATCCACCTAGACTTCACTTGTTATCTAACTCTGAACCAGACGATTTATTCACTTGACTTGATCCGTAGGATTCCCTAATGTATATTAATCCCTCTCTCGAGGCGACCAACGTCTAACCCTAGGTTGATTAATTGAAATCTCTTTCTAATTAAAACCCCTAGAATTGCATTAACTCGATCTATGGACTCCCATATTAGGTTTCACCCTAATCCGGCAAAATTTCGTCACCCTATGTCTAGGCGCGCGAGTAACTCCGCTTAACTATGCTAGATCTACTCTTAGGCATGGACTTTTGCTCCACCACCTAAGCACATCAGTACTTGAATCAATATCCTGGAATATCAAAGCAAGAATTAAGAACACATAATTAAGAACAAATCAAGTATTTATCATATAGTTCAGCAAACGATAACAAGAATCATCTTAGGTTTCATCCCCCTCAGGTATTTGAGGGGTTTAGTTCATAATAATAAAAGAATACATCTCAGAAGAAAAGATAAAACAAAACATAAGAAAACCCTAAAACCCCCTGAAGGAATTGAAGGAGAGATCCTCCGTCTTGAGTATGACTCCGGCTTCCTGAGATGAATCAACTGGCTTTCTTCGAGTAAATTCCACAATTCTGACCTCTCTGGCTCGGCTCCTTGGCCTAGCTGGACGGCCCCGACAGAAGGCTTCCGTCGACCCCCTTTTAGGTCATACTTAGGGTGTTTATATAGACTTTGGAATGTGTTTCTTCGCCTCTAAGTATCCTAATTTGAGTGAAATTCCTCTTTGTCACGGCAGGGACACGCCCTTGGCACACGCCCGTATGAATCGTGGCCAGGTCGTGTTCGAGTCTATCAATGAGGCACGGCCGTGTGGATTTGGCCCAGGCCGTGTCGATTATTTTCTTTGGCCCATTTGGTCCGTTTTAAGCCCGTTTTCCATTCTTTTCATCCTCTTATACTCTCTTGAGTATAAAACATGAAATTAAAGGATTAAGAGCACCAAATTACATAATTCAAGGGATAAATCATCCAAAAGTATGCTAAATGTGGGCTTTAAAATATGTTACTATTACGGTTTATCAAAGCTCATAAGAGCTGGTCTTCCCGAATACGCCAACAGAAGCTCGAAAGTTGAACAGAAGCTCGTAAGAGCTGATCCACCCAATCACGCCAAATAGAAAGTAAAACACGAGATTTTGTAACAAATGCTGAACCCCAGTTTACTTGGGTAAAATGCCGATATCTCCCTCCAATACCATCTCCACTCCAAACCCCCGTCATACACCAAATCACGAATGTACTCAAATCCCGCGTTCAATTCAAACCGAATATCCAATTCAATATTATAATTCAAACAATAATTCATTTCCAACAATAGAATATATGCATAATACCAATTATCAATTTATACAAATGTCAAATTTTAACCGTAAGAACTTACCTGGACTGAGTTGTAGTAATTGTAGAAGTTCAAGAACTATTTTGCTATTTTTCCTTTTCCACGAGTATCTACGAGATCTTGATCTAAAATATAAAATTACTCATTTATTAGCATATATTTCATTTTCAATCCATTTTACAATTAATACCCTTTTATTTTTCAAGTTTACGCAATTACCCCAAACTTTTACAATTTTTGCAATTTAATCCCTTAATTAATTAATCTATCAAATTAACTAATTTTCTCAAATCAATAATCTATCCAAATATTCTAGGCCCTCATACAGCCCCTAATAAACCTAAAATTCACTATCAAACCCTAATATTTTGACATTTTCACAATTTAATCCTAAAATCAATATTTAACAAAAATCACTTTAGAAAATCATCATACAACACAATCAAAGCTCCAAATCCATGTTATTCATAAAAAAACATCTAATATTTATCAATGGCAACTTCCAAAAAATTTAACAGAATCAGAAACGAAGGTACGGGTTTGTTGGACCTAATTGCAACGATCTTAAAAACATAAAAATTTCCAGAAACGGGTAAGAATTGAACTCACATGGAAGCTCCTATGCTCAACCGATTCTCCAAGCTATTTCTATGGTGTTTCGACAGTGACAAAAGAAAATGAAGAAGAAAACCTATTTCTTCTTACTTAATTTTGTTTTAATTTCAACTAAATTACAAGTTTGCCATTATAATTTCATTATTTTTTCATTATCCATCAATTTGCTGTCCCACTATATTATTTAGGGCTTAATTATTACTTAAGTCCTTCCTCAATTAATAATTATACCATTTTATCACCTAATTGCTATAATTAGCAAGTTTTGCATATTTTTCAATTTAGTCATTTTTCTTTAATTAACTAACTAAACATTAATATTTCTTAACCAAAATTTAATACAACTATAATGACTCTATAAATATTCTAAAAATAATATGTATGAGTCGATACAACGGAAATTTGTGGTCCCGAAATCACTGTTCCGTCACCACTAAAAATTGGGCTGTTACACTAATCCACATGCCAAGTTGAAAATTTTTGACGAGAAATACTAACAATGCTAATGAGCAGATTGATATTTTTAAATCAAAAAAGTAAAATGAATTAATTTTTAACTTTTTAAGCACAAGGACATTCTCAAATTTTGTTAAAGTACAAGGGCTAACAACATATTTTATCTTTTTTTATCCCATTCAAGTACAAACTTTCACACACATACGGTACACTACTATGCATGGGTGAACCTACATATCAAACCCTTGGGAACGGATAAACACCCTTTTGACCAATGAGTCCGATACTAGGGTTAAATACAATTTAAATATATGGCATACGAAATTTATATAATAGTTGATACAGTGATACAACAAGGAGGTAGTAGTGGTTGCTACAGAAGCCGATTCACCCAGTCAGAGCAGAGATCGGAAGGTTGTAGAGAGTGAAGGTAAGGAGAGTATGAAGGCTAATGGTTGAAGGTGGGCTATCAAAATGTAGGCTTGTAACACCCCTAACCCGACCTAGACGTTACGGCCGAATCTGGGAGTGTTACGAAGAAGGGTTTTAAATTACATCTTTTAAGTTAAAACGTATCGTTTTATTAGTTTACCAATAGGAGTCTTAATATCCAGAAAAACTTGTGTTTATAATCTTATTTGAAACCATTTTAAGTAATCAAGAATTTGCAGCGGAAGTTTGAAAATCGTTTTATTCGAAACCAAGCTCGTGTTTTCAAAGCATTTATTTGCATACAACCACAATTTGTCAATCATCATATTTAAAAGAAAAAAAACTTAAACGCAACTAAACCAAAACCAACAGTTAAAATCATACAGTCCAGAGAGTCCCAAAAAAATTACAAACTCTCAAATAAATCCAGAACTTAAAATTTTGAAACTAATGATAATAGGGAAATAGTTTCCCAACGAGTGGTCACCGCTGAGCCTCTGTCGCACTGACCTGCCTATGACTGAGGGTTACCTGTACAGATCAAACAAACAGATGTGAGTTTTCGTAAATTCAGTGTGTAACCCAACAGGGATAGTCATGCAACATTCATAGAATCTCATATGCAGACAGAAATAGAATCAGACTTAAGTCATTAACAGATACAAATATCAGAATCAGATGTATAGAACAGATATATAGAATCCTACCCCCATCCTCTACACATCATCTCGGACCATCCCATCACACCATGTGGAGTTAAAAACACTCACCCATCCCTTCACACCATATAGTGTCGGTACGACACATAACAGAAGAATATGCAACAAAGCTGTCAGATAATAGGCGAAAGGTCACCGTACAGATCACTTCCTCCATATATACAATTCCCACCCCAATCACAGATACAGAATACAAAATTAATAGAATTATCTTGCTTAACACGCTCGTATAAAAATAACATATATACTCAAACAGAACAGTCAGACATACATATCAATTTCCTATTTAGATCAAACTATCAGAATATCAGATCACATGAATTAGGGTTCGGTTAGCCCTTACCAACCCTACGATAGGTCCACAGTCGATTGGAACGACTCGTGCGACCTTAGGGAAAATTTTAGAATTTTGGGCCCACATGCCCGTCTGGCTCACAGGCTTAAATTGGTATTGCCCGTGTGTCCTACACAGCCTGGCCCAAAACCCACACGGCTAATTTGGCCTAGCCTGTGTGGCCTACACGGCCACACCATCGCTATCACACGACTGTGTCTCGCGCACGGCCACACCTACGAAATTCACACGGCCGTGTCTTGCACACGACCGGGCACACGCCCGTGTGGCGTCGACAGCCCCCTTTTTTGGTTTTGATGCTACTGCAAACTCGAGCCCACCAGAACCTAAAAATCGACATCACATGCTCCCCAAAATAAGTTCTAATCCATAACTAAACCGAACCAACGAAATCAACAACAATAAAATTCAAGTGTTCAATACTTACCCAACTTCTCGAACAAACCCGACTACAATTCTGCAGGAGGAGAATTCCGTTCCTCACGATCAACCTCCAACAACCCAAAACCATATTATCTAAAAGAAAAGGATAGAATCGATTTAGAACAGCTAAAGAAAAATGATTCCCTAACCTACACGAAAATTCACCCCTTACAATTACCAAGTCGCACAACAACACCGAAGAACTGGAATACCGAGATTGAACGACAAGATTGCGACAGAATTCATAAGGCAAGGGAAAATGGAATTTTTCCAATTAACTGGAAAAAAAACATTAAACTTGGGGATTTTTGGAGGAGAGAGAGAAAAAAAGAAGATAAAAATAAAAATTAAAGAAAATGAAAAAAATGTGACAACATATCCCTAATTCTCCTCCCACTCCCCACTAACCCACTAACTCTTAACTACCACAGAATTTCGGTTCCACCAAACCTCTATCAGCCAACCGAAGCAAAAATAATCACCCACACTTACGCGGGGATTCGAACACAAGACCTCCAGCAAGCTAACTCTGTAACATCCTAAATTCTTGGGCCTATGCGTTTAATGGGTGGATATGTTTAATGTGTTAATTTAAGTGTTAGGGGTCCAAATTGGGCTCAGGCTTAGGTAGAGGCCTTGATTAAAATTATCTGTTTGGGCATTATAGGGTTTAAAAGGTAGTATCTATGTTTAAAATACCAAAGTGGGCTTGTGGCCCAATCTTAGGAGGTGACGCCACACAAGGGAGTAAGGGGCCCAAATTTAAGTTTCATGGAGCCCAATTCTTTAATTTAGGTTAGCTAAATTTTGGGCATTAGGATTAGGTGGAGTGGATGGCAACAAGGCTAAAATTTAGGGGTTTTAATGTTTAAAATATGTGGATAATAAGCAGATAAAGGCTATTATTTAGGAATTTATTTTATGTGGATAATAAGTAGATAAATGCTAAAATTTAGGAATTTTAATGATTAAAATATGTGGATAATATGCTAATAAAGGAGGGAGGAGTTAGAGATAATTAAGTCTCTTTTAGATGAGCTAGTAGATTAAGATAAAGGAGAAAAGATAGGATTTATCTGCAAGGTTAGGTAAGTGCCGAAATTTCTATAAATAGGGGAGGATATCTCATTGATTCTGGCATTTAAACCCTAATTTCCTCTTCATTCTTTGTGCCAAAATTCTTAGCCTTTCCCTCTACAATTTCTTCTTTTTCATTCTCTGCAAAAGCCGAAATCTCTAAGCCTATTCCCTCATCTTCACTTTGATTCAAAAGCCAAAACTCTTTCCATTCTTTTTCTTCCTAGCCAAATCTTCATGTCTCTTCCTTATTTTCTTTTCTTCTTCTCTTTTCTTGTCGTAAACCAAAACTCTTCACTCAAGTATTTTAAAAGCCAAAGACACATCAGCCTTCTCTTGTTCATACTTTTCTCGGGATTTTCCTAAAAGCCAAAAAATCCCTAGATCTCATCTCCGTGATTGCCGAATTACTCTGTGGTGCCTACTTGTGCCGAAATCAAGGGAACTTTAGTGGAGTCAATCGCATAGATCTCTAGGTTATAGAATCGTGTTACTTTCAGGATTTCAAGGTAAGAGGTCTATTAGTTTTAACGTGTAATTTGGGATTTATTAACCTTGGCCGATTGTTGAAGGGGCTAAATCTTTGTGTGTTTTTCCGGCTTTTGAGCAAGGCTTTACATTGAGGATAATAGATCCAGATAGCAAGGACATCGACTAAGAATATTGGATTTCGCGATATCGTGTGTAATACTTCCCACCATCTAGATCTAATCATAAAATGCATGATCATAAGATTTATATGTTTTGATAATTGCCGACATCTCGATTTATTGATGAAAGCCCAAGGAGGGTAAAAGCGATTCACCAGGTTAGTAAGTAATCTGTTTATATGTTATAAGTAAAATGCTTGTATGTGATTGCATGGGTTGGGTTGATGAAAGGAGGAAGTTATACGTTATATGTGTAGCGGTTTTACCGTGATTCGATGTAGCGGCTAATGCCGTGAATCGTTATACTGAGCTTCGGCCATTAAATGTTATCACGAGCTTCGCCCATTATATGTTATAAGGGCTTGACCATCATATGTGGATGAGCAAAGATGACCGCCATCATGGTGTGTAGTGGTGTGGGTCGATTGTAGAAATCCCCAATGGTGTGTACGGTTGGTACGGGGGCGTGTAGCGGATGGAAACCTAGGCAAACGGGTTGGGCCTTGCATATTATTTGTTATTAATTTCTATTATAAGTATAAAATCATTTACTTTGTTTAACGGGCTTAAGGCCCAAAATCTAGTGGTGCATGAGGGTTGCACACTGAGTCTCGCGACTCACCCTTTTAATTAACATTTCAGGTGATACCTAGTGCTTGGACCGGGCCGGAGAGGTACGCAAGGTGGCCATGCAAGAAGAATATGTGGATTTAGCAAAAAGACTCAAGTCATTATTTTATATTTTTATTTGGTGGATTTTAAAATTTCGTTGTAATAAGGCCATGGGCCACTAGTGTATATTTTGTTTTACTTTTGGGCTTTAATTACTTTTAGTTATTTAATTTTTTTTATATTACTAATTAAACTAAGGCATGTAATTAAGTTTGGTTTTATTTTACAAAGGCATATTCTATATTAAATATATATGGGCTTTTCGGAAAAATACGACATGTTCTTCCAAAATTTTTTAGTGACATACCGATCCTGTTGTACCAATTGGGCGGAGTTTAGGGTGTTACAAATTGGTATCAGAGCCCGGTTCAAAACTCGGCTTTGGGTTTTGGGTTCAAAACGTTTTGGAAAAAAAAAGGGTTTTTAAAACATGAATGTTTTTAAATGATAACAGTCTGTTAGCTCAAAGATGGCACTGCCTCTCCTACCCAAGTCCGCTGTAAGTATTCTGAACCATTGTGTGATATAATATATGTGGGCTTTATGGGACGTAGATTAGTTAGATTAGAACTTGATGGACTTTAGGCCTAGCTGAAACAACTCTTAAAATCTCATAAGACTTAACTTCACTAAACAAACCCGTGAACGAGCCGCAAGACTAGGGTGTGGCAACAGCATGCGCATGTCTGTGATTGGATCCTAAGAGCCTCAGTACTTAAGCGGTCCTAGTGACTCACCTCCTCTTCATTGGAATCCTACAGTGCGTGTGGACTGCTCACCCTAGCCGCGAGGATTTGTTGTGGCCCAAAATTAATAATTTAAAACCCGAAAGGGACCAAACCATCCTATTTTGCAAAATGACTAAAATACCCCTAATTTATAAAATGACTAAAATACCCCTGGATTGTAAAATTACCAATAAACCCCCGGATTGAAAAAAATACCAAAATACCCCTCTTTCACAAAATCACCAAGGAACCCTATTTGAGAAAATTACTAAAAATACCCTGTAGGATAAATTACGAAAATACCCCGAGTAGTGAAATGACGAAAATACCCTTAGGTGATGAATGTAAGTTCTATTTGTATGATTGATGATTGCATGTATGTGTATATGGAACTAGGAGACAAACTTGAGACTGAAACTTGTAGATGTAATTCGAATTCGAAAGAACTACTCTTAAACTATCGCTTCATAAGACTGCTCGTGGTTAAACAAAGAAGAAACTTATTAATTCATAAAATTCTTAATCGAGATAAACGTGAACCGATAGCATGAGTACAAGGGGCGAGGACGCTCTAGATGTGAATATTGGTGCGTACTCTACCATAGAATACTAAGTGTTTATTTTGGGTTTAGTATTGGAGTCTTGCGTGAAAGCATGGTAGTGAGACTTAGGTAGTATGATTAATAGTTAGTTGGAAATTTCGAGGACGAAATTTCTTTAAGAAGGTAGAACCGTAACATCCTGAATTCTTGGGCCTATGCGTTTAATGGGTGGATATGTTTAATGTGTTAATTTAAGTGTTAGGGGTCCAAATTGGGCTCAGGCTTAGGTAGAGGCCTTGATTAAAATTATCTGTTTGGGCATTATAGGGTTTAAAAGGTAGTATCTATGTTTAAAATACCAAAGTGGGCTTGTGGCCCAATCTTAGGAAGTGACGCCATACAAGGGAGTAAGGGGCCCAAATTTAAGTTTTATAGAGCCCAATTCTTTAATTTATGTTAGCTAAATTTTGGGCATTAGGATTAGGTGGAGTGGATGGCAACAAGGCTAAAATTTAGGGGTTTTAATGTTTAAAATATGTGGATAATATGCTGATAAAGGAGGGAGGAGTTAGAGATAATTAAGTCTCTTTTAGATGAGCTAGTAGATTAAGATAAATGAGAAAAGATAGGATTTATCTGTAAGGTTAGGTAAGTGCCGAAATTTCTATAAATAGGGGGGATATCTCATTGATTCTGGCATTTAAACCCTAATTTCCTCTTCATTCTTTGTGCCAAAATTCTTAGCCTTTCCCTCTACAATTTCTTCTTCTTCATTCTCTCTCAAAAAGCCAAATCTCTAAGCCTATTCCCTCATCTTCACTTTGATTCAAAAGCCAAACTCTTTCCATTCTTTTATTTCCTAGCCGAAATCTTCATGTCTCTTCCTTGTTTTCTTTTCTTCTTCTCTTTTCACGTCGAACCGAAACTCTTCACTCAAGTATTTTAAAAGCCAAAGACACATCAGCCTTCTCTTGTTCATACTTTTTCTGGGATTTTCCTAAAAGCCGAAATCCCTAGATCTCATCTCCTGTGATTGCCGAATTACTCATGTGGTGCCTACTTGTGCCGAAATCTGAAGGGAACTTTAGTGGAGTCAATCGCATAGATCTCTAGGTTATAGAATCGTGTTACTTTCGGGATTTCAAGGTAAGGGGTCTATTAGTTTTAACGTGTAATTTGAGATTTATTAACCTTGGCCAATTGTTGAAGGGGCTAAATCTTTGTGTGTTTTTCCGGCTTTTGAGCAAGGCTTTACATTGAGGATAATAGATCCAGATAGCAAGGACATCGACTAAGAATATTGGATTTCGCGATATCAGGTGTGTAATACTTCCCCACCATCTAGATCTAATCATAAAATGCATGATCATAAGATTTATATGTTTTGATAATTGCCGACATCTCGATTTATTGATGAAAGCCCAAGGAGGGTAAAAGTGGTTCACCAGTTAGTAAGTAACTGCTTATATGTTATAAGTAAAATGCTTGTATGTGATTGCATGGGTTGGGTTGATGAAAGGAGGAAGTTATACGTTATATGTGTAGCGGTTTTACCGTGATCTGATGTAGCGGCTAATGCCGTGAACTGTTATACGGGCTTCGACCCTTAAATGTTATACGGGCTTCGCCCATTATATGTTATAAGGGCTTCAGCCATCATATGTGGATGAGCAGCATGACTGCCATCATGGTGTGTAGTGGTGTGGGTCGATTGTAGAAATCCCCAATGGTGTGTACGGTTGGTACGGGGGCGTGTAGCGTATGGAAACCTAGGCAAACGGGTTGAGCCTTGCATATTATTTGTTATTAATTTCTATTATAAGTATTAAACTGTTTACTTTGTTTAACGGGCTTAAGGCCCAAAATCTAGTGGTGCATGAGGGTTGCACACTGAGTCTCGCGACTCACCCTTTTAATTAACATTTCAGGTGATACCTAGTGCTTGAGCATCGGGCCGGAGAGGTACGCAAGGTGGCCATGCAGAAGAATATGTGGATTTAGCAAAAAGACTCAAGTCATTATTTTATATTTTTATTTGGTGGATTTTAAAATTTCGTTGTAATAAGGCCATGGGCCACTAGTGTATATTTTGTTTTACTTTTGGGCTTTAATTACTTTTAGTTATTTAATTTTTTTTATATTACTAATTAAACTAAGGCATGTAATTAAGTTTGGTTTTATTTTACAAAGGCATATTCTATATTAAATATATATGGGCTTTTCGGAAAAATACGACATGTTCTTCCAAAATTTTCTTAGTGACATACCAGATCCGGTCGTACCAATTGGGCCGGGTTTGGGGTGTTACAAACTCCTTACCACTTGAACCAGCAGACTCATTCTGATATGAGTTTACAAACAATATTACAATAGCCCACCTAGCAGGGATTAGGCTAGGATAAAAAAAATAGAATTTGCAAATGTGGGACTTGAACCTAAGACCTCTCAAACACACCCAGAACACTTAACCATTGAAGCAGATACATATTTGTGTCAAGTTTCACATAAACAAAATTAAATTATTCAAGGCGTTACAAGGCTTGATAACTTGGAGAGTCGATCATTTCTACCTTGTTCTTAAAAGTATTTATAGGCGAGGGCTCCATGTAAAGTCAAGTTAATGTGTTGAACTTACCATTAAGCCATCATTACAGAACGCGTAGGGTGGATGTCTTCGATGGAACGAAGATATATTTGATGGGACAAATCCTATCATTTATTCTGACTCACTGGTATAGAGTAGTTGAACCCACAAGTATTTAGTGACCAACAACTTCATGTTCCAGATAAAGCTTTGGGACCCGGACGATGGATGATATGTGCTTGTTCAGATGGTCATCTTGGAAAGGGGCTTGCGGATGACCTTTCGACTTATTGACAATTGTCTTACTATTTGGGCATCCTCTTCACCTGCCACGTGTCATGACACAGATGAGGGTATAACAATATCCCCCCATTCAAGTCAAGAGAAGGGTTATAAAGTGGCCTTCCTCGAAACGCTCTGATTCGTTAACTTTCTGTATTACAGGTTGCTCCGAATGGTGACTTAGCTTTATGGTGAAATGTTATATCAGAATATTTGAGATTTTGTTATAAATGTATTATGAGGACTGCATTTCTGGGAAGTCGTAATAATGATGAATAACAACTTTTTGAAACAGGTGGCAAGATGTCATTGGATGTTGCTTGTCATTCGAAAAGGTGTGTTTTGGGAAATGGACCTATATATTCTAGGTTTTTTTCTTCGAAGTTGTTTTGCCTCCTTTTCTTTTTGAAATTTCTACAACTATCATTGGCAATTTTCTAGTCATTGGTTTTCTGAGATGATTTCTTCATTTTCAGAGATTTTTTTCGATTTGATTCGCTTTGCGGTTCTTGTTCTTTGTTGTTATCAAATTTATTTTTAACATTTTTTATAAAAAAAATTGGCTAGGGGAGACAAACAATCTGGTAAATCTTACAGAAGAGGTGGTGGTTGTACTAGTCGTGCTCCACTGAGGGAGATGGTAAAGAGCTAGAAAATAATGTTGACAAAGTTTGATCAAGCTACTGCAACAAAATCTTAAAGAGGAGTGATGTGCCTGCTGTTAACCTTAGTTACCAATGTTCTATGACCCATCTAGATATGAAAGCCCTACTATTATGTCGTGGTTTACTCTCAAAATATCACAAGTACGAATTTAGTATCCCTGAAGGGTCGCATCATGTCAGCAAAGTGTTTGGCCTAAACTCTATTAGCAGGAGGCCAAGATTTTACCTCCCATTGTTTCTTTTAAAGGCGGGTTTTACTCTTCCCTTCCCGAATTTCATCTAGTATGTCTTGTATGGCTTTGACATAGCACCGGTGCAATTTGAAAAGGCTTTCTTGGTGACTCTTTGTTGGATTTTTCATCATGTTTTGCAAGAAGGGCATATACCGTTTCAATTGGATGTTTCAGTATATGAACTTTCTATAGGAATTGAATGAAGATAGACTTTCGAGTTATTTGAGTTTGCCATTCGAACAAGTTCTCCTTAGATAGAAAACTTGTTTTATGGCGAGGCAATGACAATGGATGTTAACTATAGCAAGTATATCCTTGTAGAGTTACAATTTGGTAGGATATTCAACTTTTCCACCGAATGGACACGACCCTCTCTCAGAAAATGCTACTATCGTCCATATTTATATGACATTCTTGGGGGTTCCGGCCAATTTAAGATGATAAACTAAAAAGGGATATTGGTGGTCTCTCTTAAAATCACTTGAGAGGTGTCTTAAAGCATTGTCTTAGGGAGAAAAGTGTTTACGAGTGCACGACTTAAGACATGACGGATGGTTTTCGAAACGATGGGACTATACCCATAGCATCATATACATTTCCCTTTCACATCAAACCCAGGAGGCATATTATATCTATATCCCTTTCACGAATCAAGACATGGAGGATTCATGAGTAAGAAAGAATGATTCATTTGTTGGAGGCACATTTTAACGTTTTCAATGGAGGGTTGGAAATGCAGACTCAGTCTTTGAGGGAAGAAAAGGTTCGCCGGAAAGAGGACGTGGAAAAGTAGGTTAAGATAAAAAAAAGTTATAGATATAATGGAAATGGTACTTGACGCTATGCAAACATCTTTTGACACGCTGAACCTTGTTGTGTTGAACTTTCAACCTTACTTTTGACATGCTTCAAGATAGTCATCATCTTGGTTTTGACGTATACAGCCCTTACAGACCTGAATGAGAGAAGTTTCGTAATTATTTCGAGAGGCAAGTGTACTACAATTGGTGCTCTAACTAAAATATATTTCTTCACCCTAAGGATACTGCAACTCAAACAGGACTATCCAAGAAGACAACTACGAATTGTGTTGCCAATGAGGATACTTTTGGCTCTTTTGGTGATGATGACATTGGTCCTAATGCCTTTCGTAACAATGGGAAGGTTCCATAGGTCAAAATGCTTCCAGTGACAAGGGAAAAGGTCATAGTGTAGAATAAACTTGTATAAAATCTTCTTTGTATAGTTGTTTGTAATTTCTTCTTTGTATACTATCCAATTTTAATAAAATATATATGATATTCTTTTCTTTTCTTTTGCATCTTTGCCTTTTTCTTTTATTTAATCACATTTGACGGTAACATGAAATTGCATTGGCGGAATGTGATTTTCGAAAGATATTTTCTATCTTCGGACCGTCTTTTATGTTGTGAAACACTTTACCTATCTTTCTGTGAAACAATTTTAATTGCTCATGCTTAAATGTTTGGCTGTTTTCATTTATCATTTGAAAGGGGTCAACTTTCGGCATGTCAATCATAAAAAAGTTTATGTGTTGCATAAGCCTTTTGGAAGGACATAAAGTACATTCAGTGACATTTAATTTGGGACCTGAAGATAACGGTTGGAAACTGGTACCAATGATGGTGCTTCACCTAGAATGTCCCATTCGACCTCAGCATTGGATGTTGCTGGGACATTATTTCTTTCACTTGAAATACACCGTTTGGGTAATAAAGTCTATAAAATCCCTTTTATTTCTTCTTTAACCATTTGTTTCTTGCATTAGTATTTTGTTGCTTTGCTTTCATTTTTGTTTTCTTTTGTTCGAGTCTTCTTGATTTCGTGTTGTTGTTTTCTCATCTTCTTCAAGTTTATTTTTAGGGTAAGAATATTTCTTTTCTTGCTTTTTATTTTTTATTTTTGTCTATCACAATGTCTTCTACTTAGACTCAGTTGAGTTCAACGGAGGTTTTCAGTTCTTCAGTGACCAAAAATCATGGGGGTGAGGCAGGGTTTTCCAAGGGTGCTCACGGTGGTGAAGAAGAGAAACTCCCTCAAACAAAGTGGGAGGTTGTTGTTAATGGATGTTTTCGATGCGCCATCATGCCAGAGGAATCTACGGTATTGCTATAAGTCTGATTGCTTCGTCACAAAATGGAAAAATACGACATTTCGTAGGTTGAAGGGAAGTACAGTGGGAACAAGACTTACAAGGATCCTCCTAGTTTTCTCCTTTCTTTGCATTCCTTAGAGGAAGGCTTTACCCTTTCGTTGCATCTTGTTGCACAAGAGGTCTTAATTTTTTATCGAATAGCTCCTGGGCAACTATGTAAGACTTCTTGGTGGATATTGACTGGATTTATTATTTTCTGACAAGAAAGCAGGAAAAACTAGTAGCTTTAATTTTTTCAGAACTTGTATTAACTATCCAAGGGGAACCAAAAAGAAGCAATTAGGTTTATTATGGTTTTTTTTGTTGGTAGGGAATCCTCTAGTTAAAAATATATCGTACGGAAATACCAACAACATCGAGATTGATCATTGCAAATATGTTTCTATTCAGTTGAACTTTGGGGATGACTTTAATTTTCCTACCAAATGGGTTTTGGCCCTTAGGGATATATCCAACTTCAAGCTTTCTCTAGCTGAAGATCTTAAGGCTCAATAGCAGTTTAAGATCATTGACCGAGTGGGTTTGCTTGTCATTCCTCGAGACATCACTGTCCGGAGGGTTTTTAAGTACTGCTTATTCGATGCGGGTGGTTGTATGTACACTAAAGCAGATCTTGCGGAAGGGTTAATCTGGGAGATCGTTGGAAACCATAAGCTGAATCATATCCTTTCAATTGAAGTTATCTCATTGTTCAAATGTTAACGGGGAGGGCTCCAAAACCTTGGAATCATTTGGTAACTATAGGGGCCCATCTTGTTCGAAAATGGTTTGTGCCTGGATTAGCAGTGGTGGATCCTTTACCTCTCGACCCCCAAGTAGAGGTCTTTATGAGACCACATTTGAGATTGGATTGAGAAGTTCTTAGAAAACACATATTTTATTTTTCCTCCTGCTCGATCGCAAAGAAAACTTCGTAAGAGATCTTCTCATTTTTTGTCTTCATTAAGTTTCTAATTTCTGACTTTTTTTGTTTGTACAAGGTCAAACATGGACAATGAGATTATTCAACATAAGGCCAATGTTGTGCCAAAGAGTATGCTCGGGGGAGTATTAACGTCCCTTTTTGCCTAAAAGAGGCTGGCCAACAAAAAAAAGGAAGTGAGCTCCTTCTGAGGCAACTAATGATGGGGATCAACAGCAGGAAGTTGCTCTTTCTCATATTGAGGATTTGACTGTTGAGCTTGGTCCTTAAGACGATGTAGGTGGTAACACCTTTACCCTCTCGCTAATTATAACTGTCGGTTTAGGTGCTACCCTTTCCACTTCGGGTGGGTCTCCTGCTCAGACCATTGGTACTGCGAGCATTGATCCTTTTTTTGAAGAGATCTCTCCAACACTTCCTACCGTGGTGCTTCCTTCCGCGATTGTTGTTACCTTGGGTAATTTCCATAAACTTTGTTTGTTTAGATCAATTGTGTTTATTTTGGCTAATGTTGAATGTTTATGTAGGCTCTATGGATCCCATACTGGCTTTGAAGCTAGCATGTGACCGGGTGGCCCAAGAATATCAGCGTGACACGACCTACCATACGGCCTGGCACACGGCCGTGTGGCGTTGACAGGTTTTCGGTACTCACCTGGTACATATTCGACGTAAAAGCAATAGGAATGATTCCAGAACCTAAAACGATAAATCAGAGACCAATTAAAAAAAATTCCCCTGCGTAATGCTAGAATAATCTCTTAGAAACCGAATGAAGTTGACAACTTCTGTAACACCCCTAACCCGTGTCCGTCGCCGGAACAGGGTTACGGAGCATTCCTAGAGTTTTCAGAACATTTACAGATAATTCATGTCAATTACTATTCATTTTCCGAGATTATTCATAACGTCCCTTGAATAGACCCTTGAGGCCCAATATGAGTATTAGAATCGAGTCGGGACTAAATCGAGAATTCAGAGAATTTTTTGCAAAATTTCTAAAATTTTCCTAGTTACAGGGCTCACACGCCCTTGTGGTCCAGGGACACGCCCGTGCTATAGGCCGTGTTTGAAATTATGTAGCTCTCTAACTTGTGTCACACGGCCAGCCTCACGCCCGTGTGATCAATTTAATTTTCAAAAATTAGGTGCAGGGTTCACATGGCCGAGACACACGCCCGTGTCTCTGCCTGTGTGCACAATTCTGAGCATTCTGTTTCTCAATTTTAAGATGCATGGGACACACAGCCAAACCACACGCCCATGTGCCAGGCCGTGTGTCACACACGGTCATGACACACGCCCGTGTGTCTACCCGTGTGGACAAAATAAAGCCATTTCTTAGCTTTATTTCTCACCCAAATTTTTCCAATAACCTACACTAAAATTTACAAGTATATACCAGCCAATTCAAGCATTAAATCCAAGCCAATTCTAACATCTAATATGATATTTTATCATATGCATTCATGATTATAATCTTACCTTTGTTTAATTTATATGTTAAGCATAACTTCACTAACCATATTCAATATACTTTACACATAGGTATTTGCCATAATATAACCTTATAAGTATATCGAAACAAAACATTACTAGCCATTCCAATAGCTAGTTTACAAATCACATTCATATACCAACAAAGGTCAAGTTGCTTATACATGCCATTATACCAAAATAAGTTTACTATTTATACCAAAACAAGTTAGTGGATAGTGTGATGATGCTCCAACTGATCTCCAACCTTCGCGAGCTTCCGAGCACTATAAAACAGAGAAAATAAAAACTAGTAAGCATTATATGCTTAGTAAGTTCGTATAACAGGAAACAAAATTACCAATCTCATTTATTAAAATTAAGCATACAATAACATATTTTTCCATCAACTTGGTAAATTGCCTAAACACATACACTCAATCAAACAAGTTAGTTACATAAGTTTCATGTATATCAAATAAGCATAGATGAGCTCATCATAAAACAATTCATCAGATTACTCAGAATCATTCAAAATATAATTTTATTTATCTCATCGCTTTCTCTTGTCAGGAGTTTTATCCGTTGAATTACGAAAATATCGATGAATACTTAAATAGTACACTCAAGGTGTACATATCTATAAACCGTCAATTCTTATTCAAGGAGCATACTCTCGAGCCACATGTCAAGATGCTCAAACAAGCCATGTAATCATGTAACGGGACACTTATCCGAGTTAATCAATAAACTCATAAGAGTTTTTACTCAGGAAACTCATAGGATCTTCGGATAAGGTAACAGATAGTTCAAGTGAGCTTAACAGGATGCCCATGAAGAGCTGTGTTTGTGTTCGCATTATATGTCGGATCACAACCGATCGAAACATGTAACAGGACGCTCACAAAGAGCTGCGGTAATGAACAACAAATGCAAAATCATTACCGATCAGGATGCTCGCGGGAACTATATATATATCAAGATGCTCGAGAGTTATATCGGGATTACTCGTCCGAGCTAAATCCCGTCTGCAGCATATGCAGAATCTCATTCATATAGGGGAAATCATACGTATCCATCGATTTTCATTATTCCAACAGAATTTAACATTTTAATAACCTTTCAAATTTTGTGATCATTCCATGAATTTATAATTTTCATATAAATCACATAAACATCTACCACATTCAAATCAAATACAGCACTCAATTAAAACATATTAACATGTATAATTAAGTTACATGAACTTACCTCGATAATAGTTCGTTTAAGAAAATTTACTAATCTGAAACTTTCACTTTTCCTCGATCTAGCTTCGAATTTGAATTATCCGGATCTATATAAATGAATTTAATCATCAATTATCACATTTCACATTCAATTGAACTCAATTTACATCCTAGGAAAATTACCATTTTGCCCCTAAACTTTTCATAAATTCCAATTTCGTCCCTAGGCTCGGAAAATGAAATTCATACAATTTACTCCTTATTCCAAGCCTAACCAAAATTTAAATATAAAATTTACAGCACATGTATTCTATAAAATTCAGAATTTTTCTTCAATTTTGACAACTTTACAATTTAGTCCCTAAATCAAGTTTTCATCAAAATTCACTTTGTAAAAGTTGTTTATCTATCAACAACCTTTCATTTTCTACCATAAATTTCAAATTTTCAGCATATTCATCCATGGCATAACTTCTATACTTTGATAACTTTTCAAATTAATCCCCCAAATAGATAGATTAGACTATTCCGGTTTCAAAAATATAAAAATTACTAAAAACGGGACTTGAATACTTACCCAATTATGCCAAGAAAGCTTTTTTTCTCTTTCCTAGGGTTTCCATGGAATATTTGGGGAAGAAGATGATATGAAATGATTTTTATTTCTTATTAATTATTTATCATCTTTTAATTATTTCTATTTCCAATTTAGTCCTTAGCCTTTTTAAATTTTTCCATGGATGATTCACCAAAAATATCTAATAACTTTTCTTTAATGGTCTAATTACCATATAAGGACCTCAAGCTTTGAATTCCATAGCTATTTAATCTTTCTAGCTACTAGAATTCAATTTTTACATTTTATGCAATTTGGTCCTTTCCGTAACTAAGCACATAATCGGTAAAAGAATTTTTATATGAAATTCATATCATAATACAGACCATACAATAATATTAAAATAAATTTTCTTTTTGGCTCGAATTTGTGGTCCCGAAACCACTGTTCCGATTTCACTGAAAATGGGTTGTTACAACTTCAACACCAAAACTCCCCAAACTCAAAATGGCGATTGCCTGCGCAAGACTCAGAAATTTACGGACCTAAGACGGTTGGCGAGTCGTCATCCTCGAGGCCTTCACCTAGAGAGCGCCAATCGTACACATAAACAGAGAATTCAAAAGCAAGATAATTAGATAACCCACGTTTTCGACAGGGACAAAAAACAACAAATGTTAACAAAATCCAACAATTGAACTTACAAATTTACCTTCCAAACGACATAATGATAAAGTAGAACTTCCAAATCGACTCGATAACAATTCACGAGGCAAGCAAAAAGGAAAAAGAAAAGAGGAGTAAAAAGAAAAAAAATGACGGTAGGGAAAGAAGAAAGAAAAAAGAAAGAAACGTATAAAGATTTTAAAATTAACCCGAAAACTAATACTTTCCCAAGTCACATAAAAATATTCCTTTAACGCATACAAAACGACTCGAACACATGACCAGTAGGTATACAGATGCTTAACCACTGAACCAGCAGGCTCATTCTTAACACCGATTCACACAGAATTAAACATATGTTGATGGTTCAAGGATAGAGGTTAACTTATAGTAAAATAGAAAAATTTTCCAAAGATGCGACTCGAACCCCTGACCTCAATCGTGCAAACAAAGCACTTAGCCACAAATACAAAAACTTAATTATAACGGAATTCAACAATTAGACATTCACATTTTTGGGGCGTTACATAACATTTTTTGCTCGGATTTGTTATTAGATCAGGTGAGGGGTGTTACAACCTAATCCTCTAAAAAAGAAAAGAAGAAGGATATTACTGAAGCCAATAAAAGAGCCTCCAATCTGAAAGGGAAAATTAAAAGTATGATTGAAGAGGTGTGAGCTTTAAAAGTTAGATAAAGAAGAAGATTGAAGCAAATGACCACCAGTTGAAGGAGAATGGCAAGGAGCTTGAAGATAAAAATAACCAAATAGAAGCTTCATAGCTGAGCTAGTGAAGGAAAAGGAATCTCGCGTAATTAATGAAGTTTCTTTTACCCTTGTAACTCCCCAAGTCGATTAGTCGAATAACTGACCATGCCAAGGTACTACTCGACTAGACTTTAGACTTGGTGTACTTATTGCTTGAGTTTTAGATCTTTTATCACTTTGTGTGTTGTTCACAACGCTTCAAACCAAAATGAATATTATTTTTATAAATATCTCCTCATTCATGTGCACAATATTAATTATATACACATCATAGTTGAAACAAGTCCTTCAAAATTTACAACCTCATGACCTAAACATATAGGTCACCCTAGTATGTACATGTTAAAACCTCAAAAGTTACTAGGCTCACGTTAGAAATAGCAGATTTTGGCTTAGTCCCTCCCCCAAAGTTCAAAATAGATTTTGTTACTTGGAAAAAAATCAAGAAACATGGTAAGTTTAAGATGAACTTAGTGAGTTCACATGACGTTTTCTCGCCCACACATACAACTTGCGTGGAATATAGTTTACACATAAAGACAACTAATACGTTAAACAGTTCAAGTATGAATATATGCAATACGCATACAATACACTTCGCTCATATAGACAGTTCACCTTCACCCTTTGCGAACAATGTGCTGTGGAAAGTCTAGGTGGATTTACCTCTGCAGACTTATATAGAGTGTAAATCTTTGCAAAAACATACTTGGCTACCGCACCAGACACATGCATGTGAATTCATACTTATGAATTCATATCCGCGGTCTCATACCTGTAGACTTGTACCTACGGATTCATACCTTAGCCCGCATATATGAATTCATACTTACAAATAGTCCTTACAGACTCACACTTGATGGATATTCCTCGTGGATTTGTGTTTGGAGGACTTAGACTCGCAGACTCGTACTGGGCGAATTTGTTCATGCGAGCTTGGATTTGGTGGACTTATTTATGCTAACTCTCATATAACAGAGTATTAGTGGATTGACTTAGCCTAGGGGCTTGAGGACAAGTTCTACAGATTGCCTTAGCTTGAAATAGAGTCCTTACAAACCCATACTTGAAAAATATTCCCTACAAAATCGTGCTTGCGGATGATCCCGTGAACTCATACTTCGATGATAATCCATGAGGACTCTTATTTGAATGACGATCTTTACGGACCCACATGCGCAGATTCACATTTGGAAAAACCAAACTTGTAATCACATACTTAGTAAACTTGTATACGCAGATTCATTTTTTATGGATAGTTCTTGTGGACCCATGCTTTGTGGATTATCATATGTGCGGATAAATACTTGTACACTTGAAGACAAATCCTGCGGACTATCATAACCTTTAACTTGAGAACAAGTGCTACGGACTTGATATATTGAAAACTTATGGACAAGTCCTTGTGGACTTTCATAACTTGCAAACATGAGGAAAAGTCCTTGTGGACTGTCATACCTTGTAATCTTGAGGACAAGTCCCTCCACAACTCCAGAATTCCTTCAATAAACATCTTGCCAAAACATCAATACTTCTTTCAATTGAAATCCCACCACAACACCGATACTTCTTTCATTTAACGTCCCGCCACAACGCTAATATTTCACAACCTATCATAATTATGGACACAATATTTAATATCAAGAAGACATACACATTTCTACATTAACATGAATTCTATTTCAAGTTTTACAGTTCATCAATACAAGAGCAATTCATATACCATCTGGCCATATCAATCAATAACTACAGACTTACAACAAAATAATAATTCACTACCAATCAATACCTCCACGATATAAGGTTTGCATGCTATATCACATTCAACTGCTCATGTGGACAAAAATTAGACACACAAGAAATCTTCAAATTAGACTTTGTATTCACACTCAAACACAACAACATCGACAACACTTTCTGTAACACCCCAAACCCGGCCCAAACGCTACAACCGGGTCTGGTATGTCACTTAAGAGATTTTACATAACATGTCGCATTTTGGAAAACAATTACTAGGTTTACACCTTTATTTCGAAAGCTTAATAATTCATTAAAGTATAAAATATTAAGTAACCAATTATCTTGGTAGATTTTATATAAAAACTGAAATTTCATGCAGGTCTTAACTTAATTGAAAACGTAAAACTTAAAACCCAGTAATAAAAGCCCAACAAAATCCCAAAACATAAATGGTAGTCTAGTGGCCCATGGCCTTATTACAAAGAAATTTGAACCCATTAATTAAATGAAAATAAAAAAAATTAGACTAAGTCTTTTTGTTTGAATTCTCAAAGCTCATCGCATGGCCACCTTACTCTCCTCTTGACCGATCCGATGCCCTAAGTGTCACCTGATATGGTTAAAATTAAATGTTGAGTCGCGAGACTCAGTGTGCAACCCTCATGCACCATTAGATTTGGGCTTTAGCCACATAAAAGAATAATCAAAATATAAGTAACAAAAATAATATGCAAAGCCCAACCCATATCCTAGGTGTCCATCCGCTACACGCCCGTACGACCATTCACACCATTGGGGATTTCTACAATCAACCCACACCGCTACACCCTTGATGGCGATCGTCTTTGCTCATCATCGAGATCATGGCCGTAGCCACTACAATGAATCACGGCAGAAGCCACTACAACAGATCATGGTAAGGAATTGCTACAACAGATCACGGTAAAAACCGCTACAACATATAACTTCCTCCTTTCATCAAACCCAACCCATGCAATCACATAAAATCAGTATACTTATAACATTTAATCGGATCATTTACTAACCCGGTGATTTGCTTTACCCTCTTTGGGTTCCGTCAATATGCCAGGTTTTGGCATTTAACAAAACATGTAATACTTATTTTCATATATTAATCAAACAGATCTAGATGGTGTGGAGAATTACACACCTGATATTGTGAAATCCAATATTCTTAGTCGATGTCCTTACTATCTGGATCTATTATCCTCAATCTATAGCCTTGCTTAAAAGCCGGAACAATTGCGAAAATAGGCCTCTCCTATATTCGGCCATGGTTAGTATTCTACCCGATTTTATATATATAAATAAACAAATCCTCTTACCTTGAAATCCCGAAATTGGAGACTTATGATTTTCGGCTTTTAGATCTAGTCGACTAAACTTCCTTCAAATCCCGAATTGCCGCCTATCATAAAACCATTAAACTATTAGCTTTTGGCTTTTGCCTTTCAAAAACCGGGAATAGATCATGAGAACTAATCAAAAATCAACACTTACCTTAGCATAGGAGATTCGGCTAGCACTAGAGAGAGGATTCGGCAATGCCCATGGAAGATTTAAATACCGAAAGTACAGAACTAATTCTCAGATAGGATGATTAGAAGAAGAAAAAACTATGGATGCTTCGGCTTTCTAGAGAAATTGGCACAAGAAGGAAAAAGTGGAGAAGAGTTTCGACTTTTAAAGAAATTGGAGAAAAGAAATTAGAGAGGGAGAGGCTAGGGAATTTCGGCACAATGGGAGAGAAATTTAGGGTTTTCGATTGTCGTAATCAAGGAGCTAGCCCCTATTTATAGATATTTTGGCACCTATGCTAAAAACCAAAACGCCTTAAAATTCAAGCTAAAAGAGAGGATAAATTCGGCACCCTCCTTGCCATGCAATGGCTGAATTTTACACTCCTCTAGGTGGTGGATTTTCTACCAACACTTCCCTTGAAGATAAGCTCCTAACTTTTCTCCTTTTTATCTATGATATTATCACTTAAAAATCCCCATAAAATCTCCTATTTTATAGCCTTGTAGCCAGATCCACCTCTACTAATCCCTAATGCCAAATTTAACTCACTTAAATTAAAAGATTTGGGCCTCATTAAACTTAATACTTAGGCCCCTAATTCCTTGTGTGTGGCGTCACCCTCTCTTCATTTAAAGTGCTGAATTTGGCCTAAAACATGGGCTCCTTGCGACCCAAAACTTGTTCCTTTTAATCATTAATGATGCCACTTTAATGGGGCCTTTTGCCTAATTCTAAGCCCAAATTTAGACCCTATCAATTAAATTAACATAGTAAACCTATCCTCTACACTAAATGTATAGGCCCGTAAATTTAGGATGTTACAGCTTCTACCCCTTAAAGAAATTTCGTCCTCGAAATTTCCGACTAACTATTAATCGTACTACCCAAGTCTCACCACTATGCTTTCATTGCGCACTCCGATTCTAAAGCCAAAAGAAACACTTAGTATACTATGGTAGAGTACGCACTGAGTTGTTAGCATCTAGAGCGTCCTCGTCCCCCTTGTACTCATTTTACCGATTCGCGTTTATCTGTTTAGAAATTTTATGAATTATTAGTTTTCTTCCGCTGATTAACCACGAACAATTTTATGAACAATAGTTTAAGAGTAGTTCTTTCGAATTCCCATTCACAATACAATCTCAAGTTTGTAACCTCTAACTAAAATAAAACACATATATCATACAAATAACATCCAAGCACTTACATTCTTCACGTAAAGGTATTTTCGTTGATTCACTACCCAGGGGTATTTTCGTAATTTTATCCTACAGGGGTATTTTCGTAACTTTTCATAATAAAGTTTCTTGTTGATTTCGTGAAGTAAGGGTATTCTGGTAATTTTATAATCCGGAGGTATTTTTGTAACATCCTGAATTTTTGGGCCTATGCGTTTAATGGGTGGATATGTTTAATGTGTTAATTTAAGTGTTAGGGGTCCAAATTGGGCTCAGGCTTAGGTAAAGGCCTTGATTAAAATTATCTGTTTGGGCATTATAGGGTTTAAAAGGTAGTATCTATGTTTAAAATACCAAAGTGGGCTTGTGGCCCAATCTTAGAGAGGTGACGCCACACACAAGGGAGTAAGGGGCCCAAATTTAAGTTTCATGGAGCCCAATTCTTTAGTTTAAGTTAGCTAAATTTTGGGCATTAGGATTAGTTGGAGTGGATGGCAACAAGGCTAAAATTTAGGGGTTTTAATGTTTAAAATATGTGGATAATAAGCAGATAAAGGCTATTATTTAGGAATTTATTTTATGTGGATAATAAGTAGATAAAGGCTAAAATTTAGGGATTTTAATGATTAAAATATGTGGATAATATGCTGATAAAGGAGGGAGGAGTTAGAGATAATTAAGTCTCTTTTAGATGAGCTAGTAGATTAAGATAAAGGAGAAAAGATAGGATTTATCTGCAAGGTTAGGTTAGTGCCGAAATTTCTATAAATAGGGGGGATATCTCATTGATTCTGGCATTTAAACCCTAATTTCCTCTTCATTCTTTGTGCCAAATTCTTAGCCTTTCCCTCTACAATTTCTTTTCTTCAATTTCTTCAAAAGCCAAACCTCTCCTTTCACTCTCTTCTATTTTTTTCTCTTGAGCCGATTTCTCTAAAAAGCCGAAATCTCCATAGTTTTTCTCTACTCATCCCATTTGTGAGAATAGTTCTATTCTTCCGGCATTTAATCTTTTCCTTTGGCATTGCCGAATCTTCTCTCTAGTGCTAGCCGAATCCCCATGTTAAGGTAAGCGTCGACTCATGTTAAGCTCTCACGTTCTATTTCGGTTTTTAAAAGGCAAAAGCCGAAAAGCTAATAGTTTAATGGTTCTATGTTGGGCGGCATTCCGGGATTTGAAGGAAACTTGGTCCTCTAGATCTAAAAGTCAAAAATCGTTAGTCTCTAATTTCGGGATTTCAAGGTAAGGAGATCTATTGATTTTAGTGTGAAAATTCGGGATTTACTAACCTTTGGCCGATTATAGGGGAGGTCAATTTTCATGATTTTCTGGCTTTTGGTTGAACCAAGTTATAAATCCGGATAGCAAGGATACCGACTAAGAGTTTAGTACTTCACGATAACAGGTGTGTAATACTTCCCCACCGTCTAGATCTGATTATTAATGTATGCTCATAAGTTTATATGTTGTGATAAATACGATATCTCGGTTTAATGTTGGAAACCCGAAAAGGGTGAAAGCAAATCACCAGTCGATGAATGTTTGACTTTATATGATAAAAGCATATTGATTTTATGATTGCATGGGTTGGGTTGATGAAAGGAGGAAGTTATACGTTATATGTGTAGCGGTTTATACCGTGATCTCATTATATGTTGTAGCGGCTAATGCCGTGATCTCATTATAAGGGCTTCGCCATAATATGTTGATGAGCGGACATGACCGCCATCTTGGCGTGTAGCGGTGTGGGTCGATTGTAGAAATCCCCAATGGTGTGAATGGTCGATACGGGCGTGTAGCGGATGGAAACCTAGGCAAATGGGTTGGGCCTTGCATATTATTTGTTATTTTTTTATAAATGGAATTATTAATCGATTTTATGGGCCTAAGGCCAAAATCTAGTGGTGCATGAGGGTTGCACACCGAGTCTCGCGACTCACCCTATTAATTAACCTTTCAGTGATACCTAGCGCTTGGACCGGGTGGAGAGGAACGCAAGGTGGCCATGCAAAAAAGACCAACTGGATCCAACAAAAAGTCTCAAGTTAATACTTTATATTTTTAATTAATGGATTTTAAATCTCGTTGTAATAAGGCTATGGGCCACTAGTTTATGTTTTGTTTTATTTTGGGCTTTAATTACTTTTAGTTATTTAAATTCTTATTGAACTAATGTATCTATTTAAATTTGGTTTTTAATTTATAAAGGCATATTTTATTTAAACTATCAACTATTAAATTTCTCTCGAATAAGAAGATAAACTTTAGAAAAATATTTTTCTCAAAATACGACATGTTCTTCCAAAATTTTCTTAGTGACATACCGATCCTGGCGTGGTGTTTGGGCGGGTTTGGGGTGTTACAAATTGGTATCGAGCCCTGGTTCAAAACTCGGCTTTGGGTTTTGGGTTTTAAAACGTTTTCAAAAAAAGGGTTTTTAAAACATGAATGTTTTTAAATGATAACAGTCCATTAGCTCGGCGATGGCACCTGCGTCTCCAGCCCAAGTCCGCCAAGTAAGTATTCTGAATCATTGTGTGATATAATATATGTGGGCTTGATGGGCTTTATGGGGCGTAGATTAGTTAGATTAGAACTTGATGGACTTTAGGCCTAGCTGAAACAACTCTTAAAATCTCATAAGACTTAACTTCACTAAACAAACCCGTGAACGAGCAGCAAGACTAGGGTGTGGCAACAGGCACGCGCATGTCTAGGATTGGATTCGAAAGAGCACAGGTACTTAAGCGATCCCCAGTGACTTACCTCCTCTTCGCTGAATCCTACAGTGCGTAGTATTGCTTCACCCTAGCCGCGAGGATTTGTTGACGGGCCAAAATTAATAATTTAAAACCCGAAAGGGACCAAATTATCCTATTTTGCAAAATGACTAAAATACCCCTGATTTATAAAATGACTAAAATACCCTTGGATTGTAAAATTACCAATAAACCCCCGAATTGAAAAAAATACCAAAATACCCTTCTTTCACAAAATCACCAAGGAACCCTATTTCGAATATTACGAAAATACCCTGTAAGATAAATTATGAAAATACCCACAGGTAGTGAAATGACGAAAATACCCTTAGGTGATGAATGTAAGCTCTATTTGTATGATTGATGATTGCATGTATGTGTATATGGAACTAGAGACAAACTTGAGACTCAAACTTGTAGATGTAATTACGAATTGAAAGAACTACTCTTAAACTACTACTCATAAGACTGCTCGTGGTTAAACAAAGTGGAAGAAACTTATTAATTCATAAAATTCTTAATCGATATAACGCGGACCGATAGCATGAGTACAAGGGGACGAGGACGCTCTAGATGTGAATACCGGTGCGTACTCTACCATAGAATACTAAGTGTTTATTTTGGGTTTAGTATTGGAGTGCTTGCAAATGAAAGCATGGTAGTGAGACTTGGGTAGTACGACATTAATAGTTAGTTGGAAATTTCGAGGACGAAATTTCTTTAAGAAAGGTAGAACTGTAACATCCTGAATTTTTGGGCCTATGCGTTTAATGGGTGGATATGTTTAATGTGTTAATTTAAGTGTTAGGGGTCCAAATTGGGCTCAGGCTTAGGTAAAGGCCTTGATTAAAATTATCTGTTTGGGCATTATAGGGTTTAAAAGGTAGTATCTATGTTTAAAATACCAAAGTGGGCTTGTGGCCCAATCTTAGGAGGTGACGCCACACAAGGGAGTAAGGGGCCCAAATTTAAGTTTCATGGAGCCCAATTCTTTAATTTAAGTTAGCTAAATTTTGGGCATTAGGATTAGTTGGAGTGGATGGCAACAAGGCTAAAATTTATGGGTTTTAATGTTTAAAATATGTGGATAATAAGCAGATAAAGGCTATTATTTAGGAATTTATTTTATGTGGATAATAAGTAGATAAAGGCTAAAATTTAGGGATTTTAATGATTAAAATATGTGGATAATATGCTGATAAATGAGGAGGAGTTAGAGATAATTAAGTCTCTTTTAGATGAGCTAGTAGATTAAGATAAAGGAGAAAAGATGGGATTTATCTCGCAAGGTTAGGTAAGTGCCAGAAATTTCTATAAATAGGGGATATCTCATTGATTACGGCATTTAAACCCTAATTTCCTCTTCATTCTTTGTGCCAAATTCTTAGCCTTTCCTCTACAATTTCTTTTCTTCAATTTCTTCAAAAGCCAAACCTCTCCTTTCACTCTCTTCTCTATTTTTTTCTCTTGAGCCGATTTCTCTAAAAGCCGAAATCTCCATAGTTTTCTCTACTCATCCCATTTGTGAGAATAGTTCTATTCTTCCCAAGATTTAATCTTTTCCTTTGGCATTGCCGAATCTTCTCTCTAGTGCTAGTTTGAATCCCCATGTTAAGGTAAGCGTCGACTCTGTTAAGCTCTCACGTTCTATTTCGGTTTTTAAAAGGCAAAAGCCGAAAAGCTAATAGTTTAATGGTTCTATGTTGGGCGGCATTCCGGGATTTGAAGGAAACTTGGTCGTCTAGATCTAAAAGCCGAAAATCGTTAGTCTCTAATTTCGGGATTTCAAGGTAAGGAGATCTATTGATTTTAGTGTGAAAATTCGGATTTACTAACCTTTGGCCGATTATAGGGGAGGTCAATTTTCATGATTTTTCGGCTTTTGGTTGAACCAAGTTATAAATCCGGATAGCAAGGATACCGACTAAGAGTTTAGTACTTCGCGATAACAGGTGTGTAATACTTCCCCACCGTCTAGATCTGATTATTAATGTATGCTCATAAGTTTATATGTTGTGATAAAAACCGATATCTCGGTTTAATGTTGGAAACCCGAAAAGGGTGAAGCAAATCACCAGTCGATGAATGTTTGACTTTATATGATAAAAGCATATTGATTTTATGATTTACATGGGTTGGGTTGATGAAAGGAGGAAGTTATACATTATATGTGTAGCGGTTTATACCGTGATCTGTTATATGTTGTAGCAATAATGCCGTGATTCATTATAAGGGCTTCGGCCATAATATGTTGATGAGCGACATGATCGCCATCTTGGCGTGTAGCGGTGTGGGTCGATTGTAGAAATCCCCAATGGTGTGAATGGTCGGTGCGGGGCGTGTAAGCGGATGGAAACCTAGGCAAATGGGTTGGGCCTTGCATATTATTTGTTATTTTTTTATAAATGGAATTATTAATGTGCTTTATGGGCCTAAGGCCAAAATCTAGTGGTGCATGAGGGTTGCACACACGAGTCTCGCGACTCACCCTATTAATTAACCTTTCGGTGATACCTAGTGCTTGGACCGGTGGAGAGAGGCATAAGGTGGCCATGCAAAAGACCAACTGGATCCAAAAAAAGTCTCAAGTTAATACTTTATATTTTTAATTAATGGATTTTAAATCTCGTTGTAATAAGGCTATGGGCCACTAGTTTATGTTTTGTTTTATTTTGGGCTTTAATTACTTTTAGTTATTTAAATTCTTATTGAACTAATGTATCTATTTAAATTTGGGTTTTTAATTTATAAAGGCATATTTTATTTAAACTATCAACTATTAAATTTCTCTCGAATAAGAAGATAAACTTTAGAAAAATATTTTTCTGAAAATACGACATGTTCTTCCAAAATTTTCTTAGTGACATACCAGATCCGGTCGTGGTGTTTGGGCCGGGTTTGGGGTGTTAAAAATTTGGTAATTTTGAAATTCGGGGGTATTTCGGTAATTTTGAAATCCGGGGGTATTTCGGTAATTTTGCAATCAGGGGTAATTTAGTAATTTTGCAAATCAAGGGTAATTTGGTAATTGTACAAACCAGGGGTATTTTGGTCATTTGACAAAACGAGGATAGGTTGGTAATTTTTTCTAACCAGGGATATTTCGATGTTGTTGTTGTTTTTTTTTTTTCCAAACAGGGTACTTTGGGGAAAAATCTAGTTTCATGGTCCGGGTTACTCTTATATACATGAGATTTTCGGGTAAATTTTCAAAACATAGGTATTTTAGAAATTCATGGCTGGTTGGTAGTTTTCACAAATCAAACGTATTTTGAAAATTTTGCAAAACTTGAGAAATTTTCTTTCTTTCTTTCTTTTTTTCAAACTAGGGTGGCTGGTCCCTTTCGGGTTTTAATTATAAGGTTTAACCCATCAACAAGTCCTCGTAACTAGGGTGAATAGTCACCACGCACCAGGTAGGATTCTAGTGAAGAGGAGGTGAGTCACTAGGACTGCTTAAATACCAGGCTCTTCCGGATCCAATCCTAGACATGCGTATGTCTGTTACCACACCCTAGTCTTGCGGCTCGTTCACGGGTTTGTTTAGTGAAGTTAAGTCTTATGAGATTTTAAGAGTTGTTTCAGCTAGGCCTAAAGTCCATCAAGTTCTAATCTAACTAATCTACGTCCCATAAAGCCCATCAAGCCCACATATATTATATCACACAATGGTTCAGAATACTTACCTGGCGGACTTGGGCCGGAGACGCAGGTGCCATGCTGAGCTAACAGACCTATATAAATATGCATGTTTCGAAAACCCAACTTTAGAAAATGTTTTGAGCCCAAAAAACCCCCAGAGCCGAGTTTTGAATCGGGCTCTGATACCAATTTGTAACACCCCAAACCCGGCCCAAACGCTACAACCAGATCTGGTATGTCACTTAAGAGATTTTACATAACATGTCGCATTTTGGAAAATAATTACTAGGTTTACACCTTTATTTCGAAAGCTTAATAATTCATTAAAGTATAAAATATTAAGTAAACAATTATCTTGGTAGATTTTATATAAAAACCGAAATTTCATGCAGGTCTTAACTTAATTGAAAACGTAAAACTTAAAACCCAGTAATAAAAGCCCAACAAAATCCCAAAACATAAATGGTAGTCTAGTGGCCCATGGCCTTATTACAAAGAAATTTGAACCCATTAATTAAATGAAAATAAAAAAATTAGACTAAGTCTTTTTGTTTGAATTCTCAAAGCTCACGTATGGCCACCTTGCTCTCCTCTTGACCAGGTCCGATGCCCTAAGTGTCACTGGGATGGTTAAAATTAAAGGGTGAGTCGCGAGACTCGGTGTGTGCAAACCTCATGCACCATTAGATTTGGGCTTTAGCCCCATAAAACAGAATAATCAAAATATAAGTAACAAAAATAATATGCAAAGCCCAACCCATATCCTAGGTGTCCATCCGCTACACGCCCCGTACATCACCATTCACACCATTGGGGATTTCTACAATCAACCCACACCGCTACACGCCTTGATGGCGATCGTCTTTTCTCATCATCGATCATGGCCGTAGCCACTACAATGAATCACGGCGAAGCGCTACAACAGAATCACGCGATGAGGAACCGCTACAATGCATCACGGTAAAAACCGCTACAACATATAACTTCCTCCTTTCATCAAACCCAACCCATGCAATCACATAAAATCAGTATACTTATAACATTTAATCGGATCATTTACTAACTCGGTGATTTGCTTTACCCTCTTTGGGTTCCGTCATATATCTGGGGGTTTCGACATTTAACAAAACATGTAATACTTATTTTCATATATTAAATCAAAGATCTAGATGGTGTGAGAATTACACACCGATATTGCGAAATCCAATATTCTTAGTCGATGTCCTTGCTATCTGGATCTATTATCCTCAATCTATAGCCTTGCTTAAAAGCGGAACAATTGCGAAAATAGGCCTCTCCTATATTCGGCCATGGTTAGTATTCTACCCGATTTTATATATATAAATAAACAAATCCTCTTACCTTGAAATCCCGAAATTGGAGACTTATGATTTTCGGCTTTTAGATCTAGTCGACTAAACTTCCTTCAAATCCCGAATTGCCGCCCATCATAAAACCATTAAACTATTAGCTTTTGGCTTTTGCCTTTCAAAAACCGGAATAGATCATGAGAACTAATCAAAAATCAACACTTACCTTAGCATAGGAGATTCGGCTAGCACTAGAGAGAGGATTCGGCAATGCCCATGGAAGATTTAAATGCCGGAAGTACAGAACTAATTCTCAAATAGGATGAGTAGAAGAAGAAAAAATTATGGATGCTTCGGCTTTCTAGAGAAATCGGCACAAGAAGGAAAAAGTGGAGAAGAGTTTCGACTTTTAAAGAAATTGGAGAAAAGAAATTGGAGAGGGAGAGGCTAGGGAATTTCGGCACAAAGGGAGAGAAATTTAGGGTTTTTAGTGTCAGAATCAAGGAGCTAGCCCCCCTATTTATAGATATTTTGGCACCTACTGCTAAAAACCGAAAACTCCCTTAAAATTCAAGCTAAAAGAGAGGAGAAATTCGGCACCCTCCTTGCCATGCAGTAGCCGAATTTTACACTCCTCTAGGTGGTGGATTTTCGGCCAACACTTCCCTTGAAGATAAGCTCCTAACTTTTCTCCTTTTTATCTATGATATTATCACTTAAAATCCACATAAAATCTCCTATTTTATAGCCTTGTAGCCGTCCACCTCTACTAATCCCTAATGCCAAATTTAACTCACTTAAATTAAAAGATTTGGGCCTCATTAAACTTAATACTTGGGCCCCTAATTCCTTGTGTGTGGCGTCACCCTCTCTTCATTTAAAGTGCCGAATTTGGCCTAAAACATGGGCTCCTTGCAACCCAAAACTTGTTCCTTTTTAGCTCATTAATGATGCCACTTTAATCTGGGCCTTTTTGCCTAATTCTAAGCCCAAATTTAGACCCCTATCAATTAAATTAACATAGTAAACCTATCCCTACACTAAATGTATAGTCCCGTAAATTTAGGATGTTACACTTTCACACAGCAACAACAAAGTTCATCATCTCCATATTATACAACAAAATTTTCAAGCAAAACATAACCTAACTATCACAGCCCTGTAACATGTAGAATGAAAACTAAAAGTTGGAGTTCAGAAACTCACCCGCAAAACACCCGAATGCCAAAGCCCTACACCTACTTAGCCTTTCCTTTGTCACTCAGGCCTTCTCCTTCTTGGTCAACTAAACAAAATAACCATCCGACAATAAAAAACGATAGCATTCATAAGTAAGACAATCGGAATCCATTAATATGCAAAAAAAAATTCATAAACTATCTAAGATTTTACTATCCAAAACCATGAATTTTACTGTAACTCACAAGTTTCTTTCCTCTTTCCTTCAACCAAAAGGTACAGAAGAGTTAGAAAAATTACCAGCCTACTCGATTCTTAAATACTCAATTTAATAAACTCATTTTCTCCCCATGAATATCACTCCTTACTTCCTTAATAGCGCTCCTAACAATTCTAAAAAAAAAAAAACATGAAATGAAGAAGATGAAAGCCAGAACAAGAGAATGAAAAAAAATAGCATATCCGATTCTCCTACTTATACTCCTCTCACTTCCATTCACTAATTTCAACAATCAATATAAAATATTAAAGCTATAATCATGTTTTTCCCCACCTATACTATCTAGCTCAAATGTAACGAAACCAGAATTGTAATTCAACTTATCTATTGATCGATACACAAGATTTAATAATTCATCGTAAGCCTTTATAAATTGAAAGTTTCTTAATTTGATACCCCTGCTTACCGTAGGATTAAATTCAAAACAAATATTTTAATCAATGTCTTCCCTGTAAGTTATTTATGGTCCTTTTGATTTTTGCCAAATAATCTTGACACCATTTTTGGGAGAAGATTTTGAAGCAATGGACTTCGACTTCGCCAAAATTTCGTATTGCTTTCTTTCCTTTTCGCTTTTTTGTTCTATTTATTTGTAGCAAAGTTTCTTAGTTTAAGTAAACTGGAGATAATTGCAACCTTCTACCATTTAAAATTTACATTATTGGCTTGATATAGACTTGTAAATTCACTTAATAAAAACTTGTAAACCTTTTGACTTAATAAAACTTGCAAAATCTGAAGATAATTGTTTGGAAGGTCTTATATTGTTTCTCATCATTTCTTGATCGAAACTTGTTGCAATTACTTGTGTTGAGTAAGATTCATTGAATAACCTTGTCGATAGATTATTTTTGGAACTTTGAAGTGTTGCTTGTGATAAAGATAACTTGTTCAATTGCTTTATGTAAAAACCTATAAAGAGTCATCTTTCCACGCATGGGGGAAGGCATACAAGAGGATGCAGATGCTTAATGATGTATGTAAGATATCTAAATGACAAGCTGCTTAATTTTATTCATGTTATTCAAAATTGTACAGAGGAAAATAGCAAAAACTAACTTACAATTTAAGACTACATACATGTCATTTATACATAGAATCTTCGCAGGATACGAACATTCCAAGTCCATGGTATAACTGTCTCAACCATTCACTCTAGCCGATATGTTTCGAATCTGATAACAACTGCCACACAATATGGTCCAAGCGAAAGGTTGCTCGATAACAACTTGGCCTCTTCCTGAGCTCTAATTCCTAAGCGAAAGACTGTTCGATTTCTGGTTTTTTCTAAAAAGTCCAAGTTCTTATAGAGTATTATCTCATTGCCCTGAGAGGTATAATTTAACACACGAAGAGTGTTGAGGCCAATCTCTGCTAATATTACTGCTTTAGCCCCGAACATAAGGTTGAAAGGAGTTTCCCCGATTCTGAAATGCAAAATCATTCGAAGAGTCTTTTTATTGGTAGCTTCAACTTGACCATTAGTCTATAGTGTTTTGACTGAGTTATGAGCTAAGGAAATGTGAAGATTCCCACGAAAATCCTCAAAATTCCCTTGAAATTGGGTCTCGTTGTTTGCGATTATAAAGCACAGGATCCCACATCAATAAATAATGACCTTCGACACAAAACCTTCCATTTGCTTATCAATGATGATAGCTAAAGTTTCTTCTTCCATCCACTTGGTGAAGTATTTGACGACCACCACAATGTATTTCTTCTACGCTACAACAAGTGGGAATGAGCGAATAATATATATTCCCCAAGTGTCGAAAGGCCAATGACTAAAGTTGTTGTGAAGAGGTTTTATTGGTTGTTGGGGTATTGGTGAAAACTTCTAGCAGGGTTTGCACTTGGCCACATACTCTATTGCATCCTTCTGCATCAAAGGCCAATAATACCATTGTTGCAGGATTCATTGTGTGAGGGCCTTTTCGCCTAGATGGTGCCTATAGATTCCTTTACACACCTCTACTAGGACATATTTCGCTTCGAACGGTCTCAAACATTTAAGAAGTGGATGCAAGAAACCGTTCTTATACAAAACTACATCAATCAAAGTGTAGCGGGAGGCTACTCGTGTCATCTCATTATATTCTTTCTGATCTTCAGATATCTTTTCTCCTGATAGGAAACTCTAGATGGAGGTGACCCAAGAATCATCTATATCAATGGCGAGAACTTGCCTTATTGCTTTATAACTTGGATACTATTTATGTTCTAACCGAATTTTCCCCCTCTCAATGATGTTAATGGTGGCAACTAGCTTTGATAGGGTGTCGATTCTAACATTCTTTGTATTAAGAATTTAATTCACTTGAACTTTAGGGAACTTTTTCAACAGGTTCATCTCCAGAGGGTAGTATTTGGCCAGGGTTGGCTCTTTGACCTCATACTCTCCCTAGATTTGCTTTGCAACCACCTAGGAATTTGTATGGACTTGAAGGTTTTGGATGCTCAACTTCTAGGCTAGTTCTAATAATGCAATTAGAGCTTCATACTCGATGATATTATAAGAGGTGTGGAAAGAAAAAGATGAACTATATTGCCATTCTTCCCTTTCGGGACCAATAAGTAAAACTCTAGTCTCAAATCCTCATTTTACTGTGAAGCCATCAACGTGAAGCAACTAAGGCTTTTCTTGCGGCAAAATGAGGGTTATGGAAGGAACTTCTTAAGAAGTTTTTTTTGACAAATTCTTAAGAAGTTTTTGTTGGACTGTTGGTGGGGTTGTTTTCTTCAAAACTTTCAAATGGTTGGGAAAATGAACATTTGTCTACAAAGTTTGCCAAGGCCTGGGCTTTGACTGCCTTTTTTGGCGAGTATTCCAACCCAAATTCACTCAACTAGACACTCCATTTCATCATCCTTCTAGAGATGTCAACTTTTCCCAAGATATCTTTAAGTGGTTGATTTGATAAAATAATATAATGGGATGAACTTGGAAATAAGGGCAGAGCTTCCTTACTGCCGCTATCAAAGTAAAAACAATTTTCTCCACCCGAGATTAATTCAGTTCTCCATATTGCAGGACCATGCTGACGTAGTAGACTAGATGTTATTGTATTTCATCTTCTTTGACCAATACTATTGCAACTGTTTCATCAGATGCAATGAAATAGACATATAATAAATTTCCAAGCGAAGGAGATTCTAGGAGCGGAAATGTACTTTAGTCTGCTTCAGTTGCTCAAAAGATTGGTAACATCTTTCTATCCATTGGAAATGACCCTTCAAGGCCTTGAAAAATGAAAGGCATCTATTGACCATAGTTGAGACAAATCGATTCAGCGTTACTATCTACCTAGTTGGCCGTTGAATTTCTTTGGTTTCTAGGGAGGATTCATTTCAAGGATTGCCTTGATTTTCTACATGTTGGCTTCAATCCCTCCTCCGGATATCATGAAACCTAAAAACTTCTCGGTGCTGACTCCGAAGGCACATTTACTTGGATTGAGCTTTATGTTGTATTTGTACAACACTATGAATACCTCTCGAAGGTCATTTATATGTTTTTTTCCATGGTAGCACTTTTGACTTGTATATCACACTTACATTTTTATAGATATCCCTATTTGGTTCTAAAATAGCCTGTTCACCAACCGTTGGTATGTAGCTGGTTCTAGAAAGACCCAACAAGTTATTTAAACTCGATGGTTACTTCCCTTGATGGATCCAACTACTCACTCAATTGGTCACATCAATTTTTTCTTTAGTAAATCGATTATGACAATTACAAATCGTATCAATTCTTCTAAGTATACACCGTACAACACCGAATCAACAAGCCATTTTTGGCTTGATGTTATTACGACTCTGTGAGACAACTAAGCCTATCTCCTAAATCAGGAAAATAAAAAATACTGAAATGAAAGGCTTTGGGTATGATTATAAATTTCATGGTTCTCTCTCGAATTAATTATCAACCTAAATTTAGATTAAATCAAACTGCTCATAAATTGAATAAGAAGAAAAATAAGAAGATAACTAAAAGAGAAACTTTATTAAAATAATATAAAATAAAGTTACCAAGAATGTTTTGATGGTTGTAGTGCTTCCCTACAAACTTACACCTACAACTATATGATGATAATGATGATGATAACCTAACATAATATTAGGGCAATTGACCCATAAATACCAAAAAATAAAAAATTTACGGAAAAGGGCCGGAATTGGGAAAAATTACGGAAAAGGGCCGAATCCCCAAAAACGCGACCACGTAAGCGCGTTTTGGGGCGGGACCAAAAACGCGCCTGTTTGGGCGTTTTTGTCCGCGTCATCCAAAAACGCTCCCACGTGAGCGCGCGCTTTGTCGACGTGGACAAAAACGCTTCCAGCAGGGCGCGTTTTTGGTCCTTACTACCGTGTTGAAGTTTTTGGCCCAATAGTCTCCGGCAAAATAATTTTGAGGAGACGTTTCTGAACAAACACCGGCCAAAACAAAGATGCGTTACGAAAAGCGCTTAGCCGTGGGCGCGCGTTTTGCTCTGATGATCTGGAGAAATAATTTTGAGGGGCGTTTACGAACAAACACCGCCAAAAAAAGCATGCGTTACGAAAACGCCAGCGCGTGGGCGCGTTTTTGCTACGATGAGTCTACGGAGAAATAATTTTGAGGGGCGTTTACGAATAAACAAGATGGCCAAAAACGCTTCGGCGAGGCGCGCCGCCAAGATGCGTAATGAAAAACGCTCCCACGGGGCCGCCCCTTGCCAAAAGTAGCTTCCGGCAAAATTAGGCTATAAATCAGTGAAAATTCATTCTCAGTTGGCAGAAAGGGAAATTGAGGCAAAGGGAAAAAATTGAAAATGAGTGAACGTATTAATCTTTATTATTTACTACGACGGTGAAGTTCGTGACACCGAAAATGGCGTTGTTTTCTTATCGGAGAACACAAATGGTGATCGAGTTTTAATCGGAACATCGATTTGGTTGAACTTCGCAAAAGAATTAGGCGTAAAATATTTGGAACAACGCCAATGAAAGTTCGGTGTATTAAGTATAGGTTTTGCGCTTGGTTGATCCGGTGAGATATGAGTCGTTCGACATCAAAGGTGCTCGGGGCTTTGAGGCAATGGTGGAGACTCATATTGCCGATGGATCACCCTATATGGAGGTATATGTAGAATTTTCATCTCTAAGTGATCTTGTTTGCGACCTCGACATGTACTTTAGTTCGAGGGAATACACGACCCCAAGCCGACACTCTGTAAGTGGGAGGCCAAACACGTAGTGCCCGCGGTGGTCGTAGTATGGAAAACATAACCCCGCACGACACTCGGTTGGTGGATGGGACATGAATATGGTGGTCGAGTCGAGGACGTAAAAATGGAAATCGAAACCATGCCCATGATCGCAGTAGTGATAGGCAACCTCCGATTTTTGTTTACTCGGCGTGTCGCCCGCACATCTCTCGGTATAACCTCGATAGCACGGCGGACCCCAACTCAATTCACCGGTGCTCAAAGTCAACAAGTTTCAGAGCCATCTCGGTGGACGAGGTTTCTAGAGAGGTCCGGCATCGAGATAGCCTCCAATTATTTGAAGAATGTATGCTCAAGCATACCGTATTCTTTCTACTTGATCGAATCCTCGTTCGGCTGCGGGAATGTGTCTCGTAACCACGCCATATCGATCCGAGCTCCTCGAATTCTATCCGAATGGCACCCGAAGCTCGTAGCATACGGCCATCCAATCGAGAGATGTTACGGACCCGGTGACTACCGCCCGCCCCCACCGTAATCCCAAGCCAGAATCGCACATCTTCTAAGGTGATGGTACACTCTCCGCATGGCAAATGGAAAGTGTCGTCTCCCGGTCTCCACCTCTCAATCAACGCTACCCGATCAAAGCGGCTCCAACTTGAACCCTCGGCCTATCGTGGCCACATGCCAAAAAACCCGCTTCACGCAGTAATTCTCGATCAACGGCGATGGGGATCATGCATGTTGCGAATATAACATTCCAACACCCGATCTACGATCGTTTAAAAATCATAAAATTCAAAATTAATTAAAATTACATAATTGGATAAAAATTAAATAATATTTCAAAATTAAAATTAAAACTTACCATTTTTATTTGCTCGACGGCAATGTGCTTCTCGCCTAGGCGAAGTAATTCCCGACCATTGTAATCGGCTTTAAAATTTTCTCGATAAAAATATCTTAAAAAAATTAAGGGCTTTTTCAGTAAATAGTAAAGGACTATTTTGAAATTTGAGCGTTAATTTCAAGGACCTTGAGAGAAAATTGAGAGAAAATTGAGAGAAAATTGAGAGAATATTGAGAAAGGATTGAAATGTGAAGAATAAAGGGTGGGGGTTTATAGTTTTTTTTCGATCATTGGGAGCCAACGGTCAAAAAAATTTGATCGTTGGGACCAAAAAACGCCTGCTGCGAAGCGTTTTTGTCCACGCCGCCAGGAGCGTCCACGTGGGAGCGTTTTTGGATGACGTGGACAAAAACGCTTCCAGCAGGGCGCATTTTTGGTCCCCGTCCCCCCAAAACGCGCTTACGTGGCCGCGTTTTTGGGGGATTCGGCCATTTTCCGTAATTTTTCCCAATTCCGGCCCTTTTCCGTAAATTTTTTTATTTTTTGGTATTTATGGGTCAATTGCCCATAATATTAGCTCCCCCAAACTTATACCTACTCATATATATATAATAACCTAACATAATATTAACTACCCTAAACTTTTGCCTATACCTATATATAATATATTATTATTATTAACTCTCCCTAATAGTTTATCGCCTCCTTAATTTTGAGGCCAAATAAAAATATTCAAAATAAAATCTTAAAATAAATGTGAAGAAAAAATATAAGGTTAAATATAAATTTGGCACTTGAACTTGTCCACTTCTCTCAAATTGGTGCTTAAGGTTTTTTTGTCCCAAATTGATACCTAAACTTTTTCTCCGTCAACTAGTTTGGTACTTTTTTTGAACACTGTTAAGTCTGGAACAGGTGGCAACACCAAAAAATGACACGTGTTATTAGTGACATCATGATGATGTCAATCATCTAAAAATTAATTTAAAAATATATACAAAAATAATAAAAATATATTGCCTTGTTTCTTTTCTTATTTCTTTCATTTCCCCATTTCTCATCATCTTCTTCTTTTCTCCTTCTTTCTCCCTCAACCCTAGCCAGGACCTAGCCTATGCCATAATGATTGGCCGCTTTTCTGGCCTGAAAGTGGCAACTAATTGTTGCTCTCCATTCCCTCTTTTGAATGCTCCGATTATATTTCTTGGAAAACTTCCCAAAAGCCACAAAAATGCCTTCAACTTTTGAACTTCTCTAACGCCGATCTAAAGATCCGACCATTGAACCATCTTGTAACTTTGACCACAACTTCTCCTTGGTATGATGAACTTCTTCATCGCTCAGATCTCTCAAATAGGTTTCATCGCTCAGATGGGTTGGTTGTTACAACCATGGTGGTCGGTATTTGACCCTTTGCCGAATCATTTTCTACAGTTATGGGGTTTGAGGGTCTTGGTGTTATGAAGGATTAAAGGGTTGATTGATGGGGCTTAGGAGTTTATGGTTTAAGTACCTTAAATCCCATTGTTGTAGTTTTTTGTAAGCAAACAAAATTGTTGCAAATTTGGGTTTTTTTTCTCAATTTCAAATTTGAGTTTTTTTTTTTTTTTTTTGTTTCTTCATATTTTGATTAGTTTTGTTGAATATCCATTTCAAATTCTTAGCAAGCGAATGTAATATTACTAAGTTTTCAACATTTTTCTGAATTTGTGTCTGTCTGTTATCTTGAATCAACATTGCTTTTTTCAGAACATTGCATAGAAAACTAGTTAATATTAATTTTCTAAATGTTTGTCTATTATCTTGAATCAAGGTATTATTGGGTTATTGATGAATGTTCTTCAATGTTCTTCAAATTTATTTGTAAAGTCTCATAAATTTTCAGAACATGCTCTCCTCTAACGTGAAAAAAGAAACCTTCGATGAAAATAAAATCGATAAAAAAGACAAAGAAATGGAAGTAGGAGATGAAAGACAATGCAAGCATTGGAACAATTCCATGAGATATTTAGAAAATCTGAGAAAGATCTTTTTAATTTATCATTTTTATATATTTTTTAGATTTGTAAAATTTAAAAAAAAATTATGACATTTAAACTTTTTTATTATTATTAATTTTTAGTATATATTTTAAATTATGACATTATCATAATGCCACTAATGACACGTGCTATTGTCTGGTGCTGCCACATGTCTCAGACTTAAAGGTGTTAAAAAAATATCAGATTAGTTGAAAGAAAAAAAGTTCGGGTACCAATCTAGGACAAAAAAAACCTTAAGTACCAATCCGGAATGAGTGGACAAGTTCAGATACAAAATTTATATTTAACCCTAAATTATAAAAGCCAGGTAAAAAGTCATCACTTGCTCCTAAATATAAATCTAATCTTAATTAATCTCTAAAAGAGATATGTGCCAGATAAAAAATAAAATAAAATAATCCTAAATTCTAAATGCCTTGTACGCCAACTTTTTGATTCCACGGTAAATTCATGTTTTTAGCTTGTATTATAACATTTCGAACATGCGTCGTACCTATATAAAAAATAGTCAATAAAGTGCCAAATTAGTAGCATCCATGTCCAAAATTAATTAGAATAAATCACTAAAACATTTCATTAAGCACATCATCACCAGTTCAATGATATTATCTGGCTAGTGGGTTCATCTCCAAAATGGCCTTGATCTTTTCTCAATTAGCCTCACTTCCCAAGTTGCACATCTTAAACCCTAGAAACTTTTCGGTGCTGACTCCAAAGGTACACTTAGTGGGATTTAACTTCATGTTATATCTTCGGAAAACTATGAACATCTCCCATAGGATGTCGACAAGTTTTTCGATCGTTGCACTATCAACACAGACCTCCATGCATCTCCTAATCTAGTTGTTGAAAAATTTATTAACCAACCATTTATATGTGGCCCTCGTATTCTTAAGACCAAAGAGCATGGCCTTGTAGCAAAATAGCCCATCTTCAGTATTGAAAGTTGTTTGCTCCTGGTCTTCTTCAATAGAAAAAACTGATTGTACTCGAAGAAGGCATCCATAAAACTCGTATATTGATTCCCTATGGAAGCATCTACCAACCAATCAATGGAAGAAAGAGGAAAGTTGGCTTTGGGGTAGACTTTATTGAGATTGGTGAAATCAACACATATTCGCCACTTGTTGACTGGCATGGGTACCATCACAACATTCGAAACTCAATCCGGATACGTGACCTCTAGGATAAATCCTGTAGCCAACATTTTTTAACTTCCTATCTTGTAGTGTTGACTGTTACAACAGGGAATTTCTTCTTCTTTTGTTTTGTAGGCTTAGCTTTAAAATCCACCCATAGGGAATGATTGATGATGGACAAGTAGATTCTTGGCATGTCTACTGTTGACCAGGAAAAAACATCCATGCACTCCACTAACAGGGAACTTAACAACTATTTGTGTGATCTATTCATGTGATCTTTTTCGGGTCGTTGTCACATAACTAGACAACTCCGATTTGATTTGTTGCTTTAGCCTTGAGGAGTTTAGCTTCAGACTATACATCCAAACTATCTAGGTTCATCGTTGTTTTCCTTATCATATTGACCCTTACTGGAGACTTGGAATGAACACTGCAACACGTCAAAGGATGGGGAGGGACGAACTCTCCTCTGTAAGCTATAGGGAGATGATATGGAACTCTCTAGTTGTCCATTGATTGGACTTGGGTTGTCGTCAATGGTGGTATTGCTCTAACATTCTCCTTGCTAAGATAGTATGAGGTTGTTATGCCTCAATGGTCCCTTCTTGGAGGTGAGTGCGTTCCCACTAAAAGCAAGTGGTTAGAGGACAAGGTGTCTAGATGTGACCACTCGGGTAATGTAAGATGGGGGACCGCCCGAGTCATCTTCAGATGGGGAACTTGCCAAGTGATGCAAGGAGGAGGTTCATCTACGAACGCCTCACAAGTATCTTCTCGTGGTGGCACGTGTTTACGCCAGTAGGGCGTATAACATATATTCATGTATGAAAAAGGTATATGTTAAATCCAATATTTTTTCAATTGAACCTTAACTCAGTTGACACCATTAGTATTGTTACAATCGGGGCCGTGGGTTCGAGTTTACATATATATCTAAAATCTAATATTTTGTATAATGAATGCATCATGCATACATTATTGAATTAAGTATTCAAATAATTTTATACTAATTTTCAATAATATCTTATGTTGACATTAATTTTAGAACCAACGCATTGTGTTTAGTTGAATTTGTTGAGAATGTGAGGGCATTGAATGAAAAGTAATTTTCTAAGGTATAATATTAATTAATGCTTGCAAATGTATTTTAAATACAACTTAGAATTAAAAATGGTTTCGGAAATTGACTGACTTTGACATCATTTTTAAAATTAGTTGGTATACTATCTTATAGTGATAATATTGTAATGAATATATCGGCTTACAATTTATTCGTGGATAGGTTATTGATCCAGTTATGAAAACCTGAAAAAGCGCAAACCCAAGATTAATATCAAAGCCTTATTTTAAACCCTGCAAAACTAACCGCCTGTACTAAAATAAAACTTTATCCATCTTTTTAATACATTAAATGATGATATTTTTATATATTTCGGTGATATAAGATTATCATAATTATCTAATTACATTGGTGATATAAGATTACCTTGATGATCACTATTGATTTTAAATTCTTGTATTTGATATAATATTATGAATTATTGATGATTCCAAATTACTACATTTAGTAAGGTGTTAAAAAAAAATTTAAATGCCCCAACATTTGGTTGACTTCCTTTAGATCCATTATTAAAATATTATTTGTTAAAGGAATCAGTTTTTTCTAGAGAAATATTTGAAGTGTCGTCTTCAAGTATGTCGATTCAATTTCTCAACAACAGAAGATATTGTTCTCCGAAAGAGGGTTTTGTCTCCCACTCTACGGAGAGCCATGTACAGTTCACGAAAAGAAACACCTCAATCATACGTGGACGTACGACTATCCACCAAGAGACGACATTAGCATGTCACCCTTATTGGGATTCAAACCCTTGACCTATGCCATATAGGTCAATTGTTGGGGTATAAGGCAGAGGCAAATCTAAAAAGGGCTGGCAGGGGCCCCGGCCCCCCTAAAATGGAAAAATGCTATTTAAGCCCTTTAAATTTTTTTTTAAAATTTTAAATTAATAAAAATAAAATTATATTTTGGCCCCCTAAAATTATAAAAATTTAATTTAATCCTTTAAAAATTATAAATATATATACTATAAAAAATTAAAACTTCATTCGGCCGCCCCTAAAAAGTTATTCTGACTTCGACTCTGGTATAAGATATCACTTTAGCTCCCCTCATTGAATCGTACATGGCTCTCCGCGGAGTAAGAGACAAAACCCTCCCTGAGAGAAAATACCTTTCGTTGTTAAGAGGGTTGACATCCCTGAAAACGACACTTCAAAAACTTCTTTTAGACGAGTCCGTCCGCCCTCAACATTAGTAAATATATAACACCCAATATATTTTTTTAATAATAATTCTAAGTTAAACAAAGATAGATTAGAGAATATAGAGAAGTTGATACTTGGTAATTATTACCAAACATCTGGATAATTAGGACTCCCTAGCTTTGTTGTTCTATAAATAACAAGCCCCTCTCCTCTCTTTCCACACAAATAGCAGTCAAATAATCCTATATACTGGGAAAAATAATGGCTAAAAAAGCAGGAAAAGGGTTTATCCTTGTATGCCTTCAACTCTTGCTCTGTTTCTCTCAAATCAATTGCATAAGAGCTAAAGGGGAGGATGGAAGTGATGATGAGATCAAAGGTATGTTTGTATTTGGGAGCTCTTTGGTGGACAATGGCAACAACAACTACCTTGAAAACTCGACGGCTAAAGCTGATTTCTTACCCTATGGGATAGACTTTCCAAAGGGACCATCTGGCCGATTTACAAATGGAAAAAATGTGATCGATTTACTAGGTGAAATGCTGAAGCTTCCCTGCCTTATTCCACCCTTTTCTGACCCTTCAACAAAGGGAAGCAAAGTGGTTCATGGTGTCAACTTTGCCTCTGGTGCTTCTGGTATTTTGGATGATACTGGTTTTCTAGCGGTAAGACATATTCTGTTTTTTACTACCTTTTTCACCAAGCACCGCTTGCAGTTTGACATTCACTATATCTTTGTCCTCTTGTCTTTTTTTTCTTTAAAATAGTCTTCTCCCAAGGGTTCCTTTCTTCAATCCCAAACCCAATCTTGCAAAAAAAATTGTGCAGAGAGAATTTTGCCATATTTGTGTAGAATTCAACTTCACTTTGGAATAGTTTTCTCTTTTTTCGGAAAGAAGACTTTGGGATAGTCAAATATAGAATATAGGTATTTGATAACTAGGGCAAAATTTTTTACACAATTAAATTATAAATTTTTAAGAAATTAAAATATATATGATTTTATCAATTTTGAAAGGATTCGATGATTTTTTTTTATTTCTAAAAATCAAAATATAATTTTATCAACATTAACTTCCAATTTTAAAATTTTTGGAGTAAAAGGAAAATTTTCTATTTTTGGATGTACCCACACCCCTACCTGCCCGTGAATTGACATTGTTTAACTAGGAAAAGGAATTGTTGATTAGAAATTAAATACATTATTTTCTATATTTAAAAGAATTTAAGATATATATTCACTAAGTTTAAACTTGATAAGACATAAACTTGAATATGCATAATCGTATTTATTTTCTTATCCAAAGATTAGAGTGAAAAAATTTTAATATATACGAATTATTTCTTTAAAGGGTGGTGTTTTATATTTATTAAATTGTGATTTTTTTTTTTTTTTTGAATTTTATGTTTAGTTGAATTTTTTCACTTGTCCATTAATTTTACTTAAACACCTAATATGATATGAGACTTTTTTAAAGATAAGAGTAAGGGTTACTTTAGAATGAAATAATGTGAATACAAATATTTTATTACTTTAATTATGATTCACTTGAAAATACAGTATGAAGTTTTGTTTTTGGTTCTTTTATATTAATTGCCTTAGCCCTTGAGAGTTTGTGGCATGATAGCAAATAAGTTGAGGAGGAATGGAAATTGCAGGGGCAAGTGATAAGCCTAAATCAACAAATAAGGAACTTCGAGACGGTGACGTTGCCGCAAGTGAAAAAACAGTTGGGGGTTAATAGAAGAGAGAATAGGAAAGCGATGAAAAAGTACATGTTCATAATGGGGACAGGAGGCAACGACTATTTATTCAACTACTTTGCGAGAAAAGGGGAGTACAATGTCAGCCTTGAAACCTTCACTGTCAATCTCACCACCTCTCTTTCCCTTCAACTCAAGGTGCATTCCTTTTTCCCCTCTATTCTTCTTTTTACGCTTCTATTGGTTCTCTTTAGTTTTTTTCATTTTTTATATTTCAAAAAAATCCAAGTAAATTAATCTCTATCAATTTCGAAAGTAAGCAATTAAGTATATTTAATCACATCATTAATATCTTCCATAATTTACATGTTGTATCAATTTGGTCATGATTTAATATATTTAACCCGCAATATTTTTTTATAAATACTGAACCAAAATTTATTGAATTTTTTTAGAATCATGATCAAGTTAACAAAATATGTAAACATTGAGAGTTAAATTTATTATTATACTAAAAAAAATCATACACAATTGACAAAAGAAATTAATGTCATGATTAATTTCCTTCATTGCTAACTTTCAAGATAGACAGAGATTAAATTGCTTCAATTTTTTTTAGGGAGACTAATTTGCTCAATTTCGAAATCGAGAGGAACCAGATAAATCTTTTTACCTTATTCTTTTCATATTATTTTTTAATATTTAATAATTTTAAAAAATTATTTATTAAATTTCTAAACAAAGACAACTTAGTAATTTTCATTTTAACAACAAATATATATTTATTATAAGTATTTATATTTGTTTTCCATGCAATATAAACATATAATATATAAAATAAATAATAGCATACTATAAACTTTTTAAAAAGCCAAACTTTTTTACTTTTAACTTATTTTTCAATATTTTTGTTCAGATAAGCTAAATATCAATTTTAGGTTTGGACAATTGATCTTCAGAGTCATTTAGTTTAAATAAGTCATATTTTATTTATTAAATACATTATTTTAAGAAAGTTAACTAATAATTGAATTTGAGTGTAATTACATGTAAATATAAATGTGTGACATATTTGAGTAATTATTCTAATTAGTAGGTTTCATGGATTCATTTACACTCTTCAATTCTTATGGGGTGTTGAGAATTGAAGTAATTATGTGAGCAGTTACAAGTAATTACAATGAAAATCAATTATCATAGGATTTTTCAAGTACACGGAGTGAAACTAGAAAATTCTTTTAGGGTGGTCGAAATTATATTGTAATTTTTACGATAACAAAAATGTAATATTACTATTTTAATAACCTATATCTTTATAAATTTTAAAGGATTAAATCAAATTTTTATATTTTTAGGGGGCAAAGTGGAATTTTACCTTTACTAGTTTAAAATTTAAAAAATTTTAAAGGGCTTCTCCATTTTAAGGGGCGTTAGGCCCCTGCCAGCCCCCTAGTTTCGCCCCTGACACCCGTACATAATTTAAATTTAAAAATTTATTTTTATACAATAATGATAGAATATTTTAATTTTTAGGACATATATTTTATATTTGTAAATGTAACTAAATGTTATATCACTAATCTCATTTGAATAATCTTCAAATTTTATTAACAAGAGATAACTCTATACATTTTGACCTACTAAATATTTAACTACAGTATATAGTATTTATTATTAATTAATTATATTTGGTCAAAGATCAACCGATAATGACAAAGAGTATATGTATAGAGAGAAAATAACTTAACAAATATAAAATGCTAGAGTAATTAGATTAAATTAGATATAATATTATTATTTATTAATAGTGTTGTCGAATACTTTCTTAAACTAACATATTACATACAATGATTTGATTTTTAAGCTTTGTTATTTGTTTAGAGAATGTTTTTTTTTTATAATTTAAATTTATTTAGTTATGTAATTACAATTTATACTCTCAAATATAACAGATATGATTAACTTAATCTGATAATTGTTGGATTATTGCAGAAGTTGTACAGATTAGGAGCAAGGAAGTTTGTATTGATGTCAGTATATCCACTTGGATGTTCTCCAATGTTGAATGCAATGCGTAAAGATGGGTGCATCGAAGTTATGAACCAGGCGGCGATTCTCTTCAATGATGGGTTGAAATCAATAATAGACGCGGCTAAATCTGACATGCCAACTTCTAATCTTGTTTTGGTCAACTCTTACAATATTGTAACTGATATCATTCAAAACCCTAGTTCCAAAGGTAAGAAAATGATAATTTAGTACGAGACTGGACCGGTTTGATTTAAAATATGATGATATTGTGTTGACAGGTTTCAAAGATGCTAACAATCCATGTTGTGAAGTGGTGCCATTGACACAATTAGCAGGCAATGGAGTTTCATGCAAGAAAGGTGGGAGGATATGTATGGACAGGAGTGCTCATGTGTTCTTTGATGGGCTTCATCCCACTGAAAAAGTGAATGTGGAAATAGCAACCAAGGCTTTCACTTCTGATCTTAAAACCGAAGTTTATCCCATTAATGTTAATCAACTTGCCCAACTTTAAGTTACATTTCCAAGCTTCACATGTATGTATATCGTTTTCCATAACTTTCTTCTATTTGTGGGGATTGTATCTTTCGACCTTAATCAAACACGAATAAAGTCAAATTAAGCTCCTCTTAAAAACTGTCCAAAAAGATGTGGGTTGGGCTGAGCTTTTTATGAAATTGTGAACAGGGTTCCTAGGAGGGTGCATACACTACAAAATCTTTGTCCCCCACACTTTAATAATCGACTTCTTTTCTTTCAATACTCTTGCGAAGGTAGTGTTATATTTAAGTTATATCTTAATTTTCAGGGTTGAGTTCGAAGTGGGTAAAATTATATTTAAGTCAGATCAGATTGTGTTAGGATTATATTATATTATATTGGGATTGACGCAAGCAAAACAACATCTCCTCCCACTCTGTTGCCATCTTTAGGGGTGGGTTTGGATGTGCGGTGTGTTTATCTGCAATTAGTGTAAAAACAGCGGTGGCGGTGAGATTAGATACTGTAACAATACTGTAGCGTGAGACAAAAAGTAAGCTAAACGCACCGCACCGCACCGCACCACACTCAATCGCCCATCCAAACCCACCCTAGATCCACACATATTGTATTATTGGGTTATTTCACATTCGAATCCTTCATCAGTTTTAACTTTTATATTAAAGCCTTTTTCTGTATGTTTCATTAGAAATACCTTTAGTTTCGTACACCTTCAATTCCTTTTCTAACAAATTAATGTTGTAGTAATTATTACTATTACTTTCTTATTCCTTTCAAAATTCTTCTCTATATTTTCACAAATAGAAAGTACGACCAATTTTAAAATTTTATTTATCTAAATATTATAAAAACTATAATGTATTTAACATATGTTTTTATATTTGTTTTGTTTAATATTATATTTAATATAGTTATTAACATGTCATTATAAATAACCTTCAAACAAATAATCTTGAGAAATAATTCAAGAATTGATTGTAGAGACAAGTCTTTACAAATATTTATATTCTAACACGCTTGATTATACAAATATGTAAAGATATATTGGACAAATATGATAAAGAGTTATTGATGTCCGGACAAAATGGGTCGAGAGAGTTAAAAAAAATGTAGCTATTAACAATGAGTTGTATGATAAAGAGATGTGTTAATTTCTACACTAGATACTCTTTATGCTAAAAGAAGTCTATCAATTTATTAAAATTTTAAATTAGTACGACAATGCATGAAATGGAAAATGATAGTAGTACTAACTACACTTAAAGTTCTAAAGCTAATAGTTTCAATTGGTAAGAATTACTAATTGCAACAAATAGTGGTTAGTTGTCTCTCGCTAATGATGGATTGATACCTACAGAATTCAAACAAACAATTCTTCGCCAAGTCACTTTCACCTCTCGATCTCAAATAACTAATCGAAGTGCTAAAATGAAATCTCCTCTCAATCTCATTCATTCAAACCTAATCAAATTGATACATACTTGATAGGATGTCCTCTCATCCTATTCCATCTAAAATTTCACTCAAACTTTGTCAATTTTGAGTGATAAACACAATTGATTTAATCTAATCCGTGCATTCAAATTAACAAAATGCATACAATCACATCAACAGTAATCAAGACAACCAATCACCTAAAGGATTTAGTTCATATCCAAGGCAATTACAATCATACGATAAAATTCCATTTAATTCAATATAATGAAATTAAAGGAAAATAAAAACAAAAAAGTTTAAGAAATGCTCGTTAAAATGAGAAATCCTTGGCTTGAGAAGTCCAATTGTATTCAATCCACGCAAAGTCTTGATGCTTAATAACATTAAACACCAATTGAAGGTAGAAAATGGAAAAATCTGTCAATTGACTATAATTCTAACCTAGAAATGCAATAAGCAAAAACTAAAAATAAAATTTGTTGACTGAAAGTTATCTCTACTTTGATGTCTTTCTTTTGTTGATTATAAAGTGATATTTATAATAAAACCCTAATTAATAATTCAATTACATTAATGCCCTCAATATAATTATCAAATTAAGGCATTTTTTATTCAATTTTCCATTGACTACCCCTAATAATGATATCAGATTCTGCAGTTACGAAAGGCGTTGTTGCGACAATGGGATCCATGGTCGCGAAAATGGACTGTCTGTTCCCCAAAACTTGCTCCAATTAGTTGATCATTATTGCAACACTGAAGTTTCATGGTTGCAACAACAATCTCTCTGATTGCCTCTTAGCTCCAGTTAGAGCCTTCGTGGTCACAACAAGGACTTGTTATGGTCGCAACAATGGCTTAGTTGAGGAAACTCTTTGGCAAGTCAACAAGGTCGTAGTCGTGAAAAGACATCACATGGTCGTGACAAGGAAGTCCTTTCCTTGTGTTCCTCCATTAACCTCACTCGATTAAGCTCTACAATGCCCTTTGCACACTTTTAAGTCCATATATGAAGGAAATTAACTATTTATTCAAAATTAAACAAAAACTTACCAAAAACAACGTTTAAACTAAATCCTAACACTAATGTGAAAACTTACAAAATGACTCTAAAAGCTACTTGAAAACATGCTCCTTGGGTGAAAAGGGATTAAATTTATCATATCTAATTATGACATATCACATCCCCAGCTTCTTAGTGTTCTTCAATCAACTACTCATTTTAAGCATTGTTCAAGTCAAGCAGGCACTGACATTTCTACTGCTCCTGGAACTGGCGCTGCTGGTCGAAAAGCTTTTCTTCCATATGTCACATTTTCTCTTGCATCTCAGTGACTTGATGCTGAGAGCCAAAGGGTTGTTGATGAGAGGCTTTATCAACAGGGGTGGTGGTAGCAGCCACTTGGGAGGGCGGAGTGAATTGGCAGGACGAGAGAGAATACTGCATGTATTGTGAAAGGAGCTTTTGAAGGGCAGAAGAAAAAGCACTAGTGGTTGGCTGGAGCTGGGATGGGATTGATTGACCAGGGTTTTGAGTAGATGGTTGGGGAGTGATGCAAGCAGTTGAGAGAGTGATGGAAGAGGGTGAGGGGGTAGTGCAACAAACTGGGAGAGAGACAAGAAAGGTTGGGAAAATGGCATAGAGGTCGAGAGAACGACACTGGGGGTTGGTAGAGGGGTACAAAAGGTTGAGTCGAAGTAAGTGACTGGGGTTTGGCTTGAAAGAATCTCATAAGCGATAAGGTTGATAGGAGTCATTAGGGTTATTGGGTTTCCTGGGTTGAGAGAAGTATTGGTGGGAGAAGAAGCCATGGTTCGATCCACGCTCACTACACCGATTATTGATATAAAGTATTAAGAAAAGATAAGGAAGAAGGAGAAGGTGGTGGTGATAAAAAGGCCAGTTCACCTTGATAGGCAAGGGGCTAGAAAAGAGAGAAAAGAGAAGAAAGAGGAAAGGAGTAAGGTGGTTTGAAGACAAGAGGAGTTGGATGCAAGAGGTAAGTTCTTAGGGTTGCTGAGTAGGCCAAAAGATCCTTCATTCATCATTCTACAAGGTATTTATAGAGAAAGAGATCTGCTGTCTAGTAATGTCATGTCACCAACATATTTGGGACATAGTGATTGTTTGGTTGGTTAGGTGGCAAAACCGTTGTACTTGGGTTGTCGTCGAGTGTGGTATTGCTCTAACATTCTCTTTGCTAAGGTAGTATGAGGTTATGGGGTTGTTACGCCTCAATGGTCTCTTTTTGGAAGTGAGTGCGTTCCGGTTAGAAACATGTGACTTAGAGGATAAGGTGTCTAGATGTGACTAGCTGGGTTATGTAAGGTCGGGGATTGTCCTGGTGATCTTCATATGAGGAACTTGCCAAATAACGCAAGGCGGATGGTCATTTGCGAACACCTCGCAAGTATCTTCTCGTGGTGCCACGTGTTTACGTCGGTAGGGCGTATATCATATATTAATGTACGAAAAAGGTATATGTTAAATATAATATTTTTTCAATTAAGCCTTAATTCAGTTGACACCATTACTATTGTTGCAATCAGGAGTCGTGAGTTGGAGTGTATATATATATAATCTAATATCTTGTATAATGAATGCATCATACATACATTATTGAATTAAGTATTCAAATAATTTTATACTAATTTTCAAACATTAATTTTAGAACCAATGCATTGTATTTAGTTGAATTTGTTGAGAATGTGAGCATTGAATGAAAAGTAATTTTCTAAGGTATAATATTAATTGATGCATGGAAGTGTATTTTAAATACAACTTAGATTTGGAAATTGACTGACATTGACATCATTTTTAAAATTAGTTACTATACTATCTTATAGTGATAATATTGTAATGGATATATTTCCGTCGATAAGTTATTGATCCAATTATATAAATCCTATAAAAGCGCAAACCCATTATTAATCTCAAACCCTTATTTTAAACCCAATAAAACTAATCGCCTCTACTAAAATAGAACTTTATCCATCTTTTTTAATACACTAAATGATGATATTGTAATATTGTATTTGATTAAATTAATGTCACAAAATGATTTAGAAAAAACATTGTTCTTGAAAAGCATCAACTATTACTAAAAAAAAGTGTTTTTATTCTTTATATTATATTATATACAAAATCTATAAAAAAAAAATTTGAAACTAGAATAAATCTCATACATTGTATTTTTAGGACTTCAACTTAGGACATGGTTTCTAAAGCTTCAATTTTGACATTTTAATTAAAGACTCGTTAAATTCTTTCATAATTTATTTTAAAAAATATAATTTTTACACAATTTCTTTTTACCTCTATTATGACTATGTCATAATCTCTTGACGAAATGATTTATGTAGCGTTTAGTATCGTTTCTAGGATTACCATAATTATCTAATTACATTGGTGATATAAGATTCCCATGATCATCACTAGTGATTTTAAATTCTTGTATTTAGTGGTGATTTCGGACTTTTTATCTAATTGATTAAAACAATAATTATTTATTTATGAAAATGACTCAAGTTAAAATTTATGTACGAAAATGACTCATTTTCTATAGTGTTTGTCGGTGTCGTCTGATATGCCGGTGACACCGCCCCCCCCAATGATGTCCCGATCATTAGTTTCTTAAAAGAATTTTTTTTTGTGTCGTCATTGTATCAAGCAGCACCCGTCTGTATTTTTTAAAATACATGTTAAAAGAAGGGCATCTAGGGAGGGAAAAAATATTTTTTTAAAATGGGTGCCACCAGTTTGTCAGGCGGCATCGGTCAATAAATTTAAAAAATATTTTTTGGTGCTGGCGGTGGCCTTTCGTGCCAATTTCGACATTAAAGAAGATATTTTCTCCTTCTTATTGACTTCTACGATTCAGATCTCCTAGTAGCCGACTCCAAATCTTCTAAAACAATCAACAAAGTTTTGAACTACCATATCTACAATAGTTTTTTTTTTTTTTAAATATCACTAGTGTTGATTGACATGATAGCGACACTTAAAAAAAGTATTTTTAAAAAAAATTTAGCGGGTGTCGTCTAACATATTGGCGGCACAAAAAAAATATTTTTTTAAAAATATTTATCGGTGCTGACTGATAAACTGGTGACACCCATTATTTTTTTTTCTTTTTTTCCCTCCCTGAATACTCATATTTTTAACGGGTATTTTGAAAAATAAAGACCGGTGCCACCTAACACAGTGACGACACCCAAGTTGACAACACCCAATGATTGGGTCATCATTGAGGGGCAGTGCCGCCAATGTGTCAGGCGGCACCAATAGACACTGTGGAGAACGAGTCATTTTCGTACATAAATTTTGATTTGAGTCATTTTCGTAAATAATTAATTATTTTGGATCAGTTAGGTAAAAACAATTGGTGATTTCAAATTACTAGGTTTGGTAAGGTGTTAAGGAATCAAGATAAATATAAATTTTGGTTGGGGAAGGTAAAATAAAAAATATATGTTAAATGCCCAAACCATTAGTTGACCTCCTTTGGATCTATCATTAAAATGATTATTTGTTGAGGGGATTGGCTCCTCCGGGAAAAGTATTCGAAATGTCATTTTTAAGGATGCCAATCCGGTCTCTCAACAATGGAAGGTAGTGTTCTCTGAAGGAGGGTTTTGTCTCCCACTCTGCGGAGAGCCGTGTACAGTTCAAGGAGAGGAGCACCTCGACCATACGTGGATGTACAACTACCCCCCAAGAGGCAACGTGAGCATTTCACCCTTATTGGGATTTGAACCCTTGACCTATGCCATATAGGTCAATTGTTAGGGTATATGGTATCACTTTGGCCCCCCTCAGTGAATCATACACGACTCTTCGTCCGCGAAATGAGAGATAAAACCCTACTCGGAGGACAATACTTTTCGTTGTTGAGAGATTGGGTTGGCGTCCTCGAGAATGACATTTTGAAAACTTCTCCCAAAAAAGCCGATTCCCCTCAACATTACTAAATATATAACACCCAAAATATTTTTTTTAATAATAATTCTAAGTTAAACAAAGAATAGATTAGAGAATATAGAGAAGTTGATACTTGTAACTATTACCAAACATCTGGATAATTAGGAGTCACTAGCTTTGTTGTTCTACAAATAACAAGCCCCTCTCCTCTCTTTCCACACAAATAGCAATCAATTAATCCTATATAGCAAGTCACACCCAACCAAAAAGCTCGGAAAAATAATGGCTAAAAGAGCAGCAAAAGGACTTATCCTTGTATGCCTTCAACTCTTGCTCTGTTTCTCTCAAACCAATTGCATAAGAGCTAAAGGGAAGGATGGAAGTGATGATAAGATCAAAGGTATGTTTGTATTTGAGAGCTCTTTGGTGGACAATGGCAACAACAACTACCTTGAAAACTCGACGGCTAAAGCTGATTTCTTACCCTATGGGATAGACTTTCCAAAGGGACCATCTGGCCGATTTACAAATGGGAAAAATGTGATCGATTTACTAGGTGAAATGCCGAAGCTCCCCTGCCTTATTCAACCCTTTTCTGACCCTTCAACAAAGGGAAGCAAAGTGGTTCATGGTGTCAACTTTGCCTCTGGTGCTTCTGGTATGGTTTCTAGCGGTAAGACATATTCTGTTTTTTACTACCTTTTTCACCAAGCACCGCTTGCAGTTTGACATTCACTATATCTTTGTCCTCTTGTCTTTTTTTTCTTTAAAATAGTCTTCTCCCAAGGGTTCCTTTCTTCAATCCCAAACCCAATCTTGCAAAAAAAATTGTGCAGAGAGAATTTTGCCATATTTGTGTAGAATTCAACTTCACTTTGGAATAGTTTTCTCTTTTTTCGGAAAGAAGACTTTGGGATAGTCAAATATAGAATATAGGTATTTGATAACTAGGGCAAAATTTTTTACACAATTAAATTATAAATTTTTAAAAAATTAAAATATATATGATTTTATCAATTTTGAAAGGATTCGATGATTTTTTTTTATTTCTAAAAATCAAAATATAATTTTATCAACATTAACTTCCAATTTTAAAATTTTTGGAGTAAAAGGAAAATTTTCTATTTTTGGATGTACCCACACCCCTACCTGCCCGTGAATTGACATTGTTTAACTAGGAAAAGGAATTGTTGATTAGAAATTAAATACATTATTTTCTATATTTAAAAGAATTTAAGATATATATTCACTAAGTTTAAAGTTGATAAGATATAAATTTAAATATGCATAATCGTATTTATTTTCTTATCCAAAGATTAGAGTGAAAAAATTTTAATATATACGAATTATTTCTTTAAAGGGCGGTGTTTTATGGGCAAAGCTCCCATATATACTAAAAACAAACAAAAATCACCGGAAAATACCACTTTCAGAAAAATTTACCGGAATGTACCACTTTTCCCAAAAACGCCACGTCGTCGCGCGTTTTTGGGAAAAAATAACTAAAGCGCGCTTCCGGAGGCGCGCTTTAGCCTGCATTAAATTTTTTTTTTTTGACCGTTGGGCCCCAACGGTCAAAAAAAGTATAAAACCCCCAACCCTTTATTTTTTCACATTTCAATCCTTTCTCAATCCTTTCTCAATTTTCTCTCAATATTCTCTCAAAGTCCTTGAAATTTACGCTCAAATTTCAAAATAATCTTTTACTATTTACGAAAGAGCCCATTATAATTTTTTTAAAATATATATTTTTGGAAAATTTTAAAATCTTTTATCGGATTACGATGGGTTGGAATTACTTCGCCTAGACAACAAGCACATCTCCGTCGAGCAAATGAATATGGTAAGTTTTAATTTTTAATTTTTCAATATTATTAAATTTTTTTTTTCAATTATGCAATTTTAATTAATTTTTAATTTTATAATTTTTTAAACAGTCTGTAGATCGGGTGTTGGAATGTTATATTCGCAACATGCCTGGTCCCCCATCGCCGTTGATTGAGAATTACCTGCGGGAAGCGGGTTTTTGGCACGTGGCCACGATAGGCCAGGGGTTCATGTTGGAGCCGCCTTTGATCAGCGCGTTGATAGAGAGGTGGAGACCCGAGACGCACACTTTCCATCTGCCATGCGGAGAGTGTACCATCACCCTAGAAGATGTGCAGTTGCAGTTGGGATTACCGGTGGACGGGTCAGTAGTCACCGGGTCCGCAACATCTATCGATTGGATGGTCGTATGCTACGAGCTTCTGGGTGCCATTTCGGATAGAATTCAAGGAGCTCGGATCGATATGGCCCGGTTACGAGACGCATTCCCGCAAAATGCGAAACGAGGGTTCGACCAAGAAGAAGAAAGAATACGGTATGCTCGGGCATACATTCTTCGAGATAATTGGAGGCTATCTCGATGCCGGACCTCTCTAGAAACCTCGTCCACCGAGATGGCTCCTCGAAACTTGTTGATTTCGTGAGCACCGTGAATTGAGTTGGGGTCCGCCTCGCTATCGAGGTTATACCGGGAGATGTGCGGGGCGACGCGACCGAGTAAAGCAAAAATCGGAGGTTGCCTATCACTACTGCAGTCATGGGCATGGTTTCAATTTCCATTTTTACGTCCTCGACTCGACCACCCCATATTCATTCCCACTGATAACGAGGTAAATTTAATATTATATTTTACAATTATTTCGTAGATTTATAGTATAATTGCATGCTAAAAGGTTATTTAATTAGGTGGTCCCATCCGGCGAGTCATGTTGGAATACCTAACTCGCTTGAGGATATACGACTCCTATTGGAACAACGTCCTATCACAAGTAAGTTTCAATTTCGTTATTATAATTCAAGATTTCGTATGTAGTGTCTAGTATTATGTATATAACTAATATTTTGGTAATGTTAATATAGTTTCAATGGACACCGTACGAGGATCCCGAAATTCGGGCTGTAATTCCGGAGGAGTTCTTCCAAAATCCGAACAGTTGGCACGTTAAGGTCCCAATAATCACCTACGCGACCGTGGAGATGCACCAGTCGATCGGTGCTCGCGGCAATTTGATTCCGCAACCGATTCTCCGTGCCACCGAGGTGCTCGATGATGAGCACCGAGTGGACTTACTGGCGATCGCACACACGGATTGGCCAAGATTTTGGTCAAGTCATATCGAGACGTGGGAGAACCGGTATGACTTTTTACCTAACCGGGAACCGATCATCGTTCCTGAGTTAGCGTGCGTGCCGGAGTACATGCCATGGTTTAGAATCCATGGCAAGAGCCGTATATGTTATGGATGAAGAGAGGCGACGGGCAAATTCGCGAGCGAAGGGAACGTCGGGCCCCATTACATCCAAGGAGAAGAGGTGATGAGACGGGGCCATCAACAGGCGCCTACTCGATCCACCGGGCCAACAACAACGCAGCACACATCATCGCCCAAAGATCGCCGACTAACACGATCCACCGGGTCCATCGGTTCAGCCGACAACACCGACATCACAACGTCCACCGTTTATGCCAAAAAGTGCGTACTCCCCCCCTTATGTATCCTCCTAACCCATATATGTTTCCTTTTCCAGATCCTACCCTGTGTTGGAATGCATGTCCGGTTCGAGCCTGTTCCCAACTACTCCCGATAGCCACCGATCGTGAGACCGACGCGTCGCATGTGGGATTAGAGGAGGCGCCGTCGGGATCGATTCTTTCTACTAGACTCTTTTTCGCAGACGGGATGCGATCACCCCACCGTGGTTTATGCAAACACCTCCGGGTCACTATTTTATCAAGGTGGGTCATCATCGCAACACCCGAACTGCACCCACCGCCGAGGAACCCGATTCCCGCCCGAGGTTCCACGACCCTCGCCGGAAGCTAGAAGAAGGAAGAATTCAGCACAGAATCGCGATGCTTCGCCTCGTGTGGCACTCTTTCCCACCCGCATCGATCCTAAACCGTAATTTAGTTTTGTAATTTTTGTTTGTAATTTAATTATGTTTATATTTGATCAAATAGAAATGATCTATTTCTTTGCAATTTAATTTTTTTATATTGAATAAATTTTGAGTTTAATTTTATTTCCTTTGTAATTTAATTTTTTTAATTTAATATTAATATCTTTGTTAAAATAGAAATGGTTTAATTTTTATTTTTGCAATTTAATTTTGTTAATTTAATATTAATATCTTTGATAAAATAGAAATGGTTTAATTTTTAGTTTTTGCAATTTAATTCTTTTTATATTTAATAAAATTTGAGTTTAATTTTATTTCTTTTGTAATTTATTTTTAAATTTAATATTAATATCTTTGATAAAATAGAAATGGTTTAATTTTTAGTTTTGCAATTTAATTCTTTTTATATTTAATAAAATTTGAGTTTAATTTTATTTCTTTTGTAATTTTATTTTTTAATTTAATATTAATATCTTTAATAAAATAGACATGGTTTAATTTTTAGTTGTTGCAATTTAAATTTTTTTTATATTTCATAAAATTTGAGTTATTGTACAAAAGTTCACCGTTTTCCTCCAAAAAAATAGAAATTACATAGCCAGCAAGAGACAAACAAGCTAAGAACACGGTCAACTATTCCGATTTGGACACGAGCGAGATGTATGGCCCGGGTTCCTACACCATCCGCACCGCCGACTTTGGTTGGTCGATTCTCGGATATCCATATTGTTGCGTATTCTAGTCGAGCAAGGTCGACCTCTTGGTTTGCGCCTCAATTGTCTATCCGGCAACAGCTTATACGGTGCAAGCGATACCGATGACCACTTACGTTCATCTGGGATTGGTGGGAATACGTGTCTCAACACGTTGTACATGTTTTCTAATTTGTACACTTCGTCGACATAGCTCATGGGATCAAGACGGAGATTATTACAAGCCGCAAGTACATGAGCACATGGGTAACGAAGTACATCAAACATCCCACAGTCGCATGTCCTATTTGTCAAGTGAACACGATAATGCCCGCCAACAATACCTTGGTTCGGTCTGTCAAACTCCGTGACACGAAACCATAGCTTTATCGCGGTCGTGACATACCGTGTGTGCATGGTGTTCGCCCCGTGCCTTCCCACGCTTAATTTCTTGCAAGACCTTCGGCTCCATACATGGCCTCCTTGCATTTGCCCTCGATAACTCGCTGCTCTCTTCAAAATAGTGCCGCTAAACGAAAATATGTCTCCCGCACAACCGCTATTGTAATCGGCGATGACGGGTTCCTTTTAGCACGTAATTTATGCATTCGGCCAGGTTTGTGGTCATATGACCATATCGTAGGCCGCGTAGTATATGCTTGTGTCCACTGTTCAAAAGGAATACTTCATAGGTACTCTGCGCCTTCGGCGTTATCTGCAGCGCAAGCCGCCAACATCTCCGAAACGGTCTTGATTGATCTCGTACCACGCCAATATACGTTGATAGTGAATATTACATACCACTCATCGATTGCAAATAAATTGAATTTTTCAAAAGAAATTATATTAATAGATATTTCATACCCATATCGGTCACTTGCCGTTTCGTCTTTTAGATCGATGTTGCCCATAGTAGTTGGATGAAACATGCCTCGAGCAATATCGATGGTGTGTGCGATGCCACATGCTTCCTCGGCGTTCTATTGCCGCAAGTATTCCAGGGCCCCGATCCGATATAACGCATATGTCGTGTTGAGGCGGACATGCCTCCTTAACCTAGATAGGAAGAAGTCCCGCCATCACCGACTCACGGTGCTATTGCGAACGCAATCGGAAGGATTCTCCCACACCGTCTTGTGCCACGACTAGCAATAGCCGATCGTATATCTACCATACATGAAGAGTACCACCGTCAATTTGTACCAATGGCTTGCGGTATGTAAAAGCATCTCGGCATTACTTAAATATCCGAATGTGGCGCTTGAACACCGCGCATCCACGGAGCGCACGATCGTTGTAGTACGCCGGTTACTGTTTCAAGGTCTGTTGTGCTGCTCGGGGACATACCTCTCTCGAAAGACTGACACCACCGCCACACTTCATTATATGAAGCGCCCACCGACCGTGCAACTTTTCCAACGCCTTACGCTTGGCTATCCAAGCCTTTCAGTAAGAGGGCGTGTACCCCAATTGGCTACGAATATTGCCAATTAAGGCGCTGCTTCAGTAGTTTTGGGATCGGCCTTCACCGCTCGGGATTATTAAATCGCCAACATGTCCGAATCCATCCTCGGATGATCTTGTGTTACACACATCAAACGAAGTACGTTAAATAATGTAACATTACATAATATTAGTGTTATTCAAATCATTAAACATATTGTTGTAATCGCACTCGTAAGACATGTATACGGACCTTTGTACTTTTTCACCTCCCACAACCCCGTCCTTTTCCTCAACGACGCCATGATTTTCCATGAACATGTGCCGTCTTGAATCGCACACTTCGCCTCATTTATATCGGCTGGATTTAACCACATTGTGGTTAACCCCGCTCTTGATCTTTGTATTGTTTTAATGCGACAAGAAAAGTATATTCTTGTCGGAAAACTGGTTACCAACTTCTAATTGGTCCGAATTCAACGAAGAATTTGTACGGTCACGCGTCCGGTGTGGTAGTTCAGGAAACTCCAATGCATCATCTTGAGATAGATCGACATTATGCATGTGGGCTGGAGGTGAGTATGCCCCGAATAAGCGGATTTTCTTCTTCTTCCCGAACCGCCCTCAACATCTTCAGTACAATTGGAACGGGCACCGATTCGTAAAATAATCCAACTTCGCACCGCCGCCCCCTGGCTCCCGAGGTGGATCCACATCGGATTCATCGTCCGACTCTTCATAACTCGCAACAAACGAGGGCCCCTCGCTGGTGGATGTCGTCGGGAGTACATCATCCCTCCTTAAACATCTTTCGTAAAGATCCCAATCATATGTGGATTGCCAACCACTAGAAGTTGATGACGTCCCCCAAAACGTATTTACGTCATCCGGACGTCGATCGACGGATATGCATGTCCCATCCACCGACCGAGTGTCGTGCGGGGTTATGTTTTCCATACTACTACCGCACACGGGCATACGTGTTTTGCCTCCCACTTACAAAGTGTCGGCTGGGGTCGTGTATTCCCCTCGAACGATACTAGATGTTGAGGTCGCAGAAAGATCACTTGGAGATGAAAATTCTACATATACCTCGATATAGGGTGAACCACCGGCAAGATGAGTCTCCACCATTGCCTCAAGGCTCAGGGACCTTTGATGTCGAATGAGTCATATCTCACCGGATCAACCGGCGCAAAATCTATACTTAATAGACACAACTTTCATTAGCGTTGTTCCAAATATTTTACGCCTAATTCTTTTACGAAGTTCTACCAAATCAACGTTAGATTAAAACTCAATCGCTGTGTTCTCTCGATAAGAAAATAACACCATTTTCGATTGTCACGAACTTCACCATCGTAGTAAATAACAACATTAATACATTCACTCATTTTCAATTTTTTTTTCTTTTGCTGAATTTGCCTTCGCAACTTGAGAATGAAATTTGTCGATTTATAGCCTAAGTTTGCTTGGATACCATCAGAGCAAAAGAGCGTCCCACGTGGGAGCGCTTTTGATACTCCTCGCTCACGGTGCACCTGCTGGAAGCGTTTTTGGCCACCGTTTGTTCGTAAACGTCTCCTCAAAATAATTTTGCCAGAGTCCATCAGAGCAAAAGAGCGTCACGCGGCAAATGTTTTGGCCACTGTTTGTTGAAAACGTCTCTCAAAATTATTTTACCGGAGACTACCGCCAAAAACTCAATTCATTTTTCACATTGCAAGTGGGCGAGAAGGAACCCCAAAAACGCGCCACGCACGTCGCGTTTTTTTTAGGGAAATGGTACATTCCGATAAATTTTTCTGAAAATAGTATATTCCGATAATTTTTTTTTTTTTTTGTATATATGGGAGCTTTGCCCGTGTTTTATATTTATTAAATTGTGATTTTTTTTTTTTGGATTTTATATTTAGTTGAATTTTTTCATTTGTCCATTAATCTTACTTAAATACCTAATATGATATGAGACTTTTTTAAAGATAAGAGTAAGGGTTACTTTAGAATGAAATAACGTGAATACAAATATTTTATTACTTTTGTAGAGCCCAAATTTTGCTCGGGGCCCAATACAGACTAAAGGCTAAAATTACAATCAGCCTACCCAAACCCAAAATTAAGCCCATTTTCAAACCCAAACCTAAAAAGCTAACCCTAGCCCAATACAAACAAAATTTTCAGCAGCCCCGCGCCTTTTGGCCTACTCGTGCGCCACACGTCATCTCTGCCACCGCCTATCAGGCCTCCACCTGCTCCTCCACGCTCACGTCGCCTGCAACAACAAGACAAAGCAAGAAAAACAAAGAAGAAAACAACAAATAGCAGGAAAACAAAATAGAAAAAACAAAACCGAATCTGTAAAATCGATTATAAAAAAATCGAAACGGACCATTGTAAGGTTCTCTTCCCTTTTTTACGAAAATCAGAAATCAAAAACAAAAAAAAAACTTTGAAGGTTGATTTTTTTTATCGTTTACTGTTTTTTTTTATTATTCATTTTTTTTTATTTTTTTTATTTTAAATCTTTTATAAACAAAATCGAAAAAAGAAAGGCAGAAGGACCTTCACCGGAACCCCACGGATGCGGCATCGGAGGACATTGTCATCGCTGCATTCGATTTTAAAAGGGGACCGAAAGTCTCCTCTTCTGTTGAGGACGGAGCGTCGAGGGCTGGCTTTCGAAGAGGGGGCTTTTCCTTTTTTACGAACCTTAAAAAAAAAAAAACACAAAAAAACAGAGCAGAAATTTCAGAAGGTGGATCTTTAGTCTTTTTTTTCTTTCTTGTTATTTTTGGTCGTTTAATATTGTTTTCGTTTTTTTCTATTTTTTTATTTTATATTTTTTTTACAAACGAATAATAAAAGAAAAAGGAAAGAAAAGGGGGGGCATTACCGAAACCTCTCTCGCCGTCCGCCTTCTCTGTTGCCGGAACTCGGCCCGAAGAGGGGCATAAAGGACCCTTTCCCTCCGTCTTGAGACATCGAAGGTCGAGCCTTCGACAAGGGGCTTCGAACGGGGCTAAAATCCTCCTCCACGCGTCGTTGGCCACCGATTACGATGGTGGTGCGTAGATCGGCCGGAGAATCCACTCGCCGGAGAAAGGGAGAGTTTAGAGATGAGGGGGGAGAATTTCTTTTTTTTTTTTCAGAAGGGGCTGCTGAGTTTTAAAAATTTAGGGCTAGAATCAGATTTTTGGGAAGTTTTGGGTATTTATACCCTCAATTAAACGGCGCCGTTCGGCCTTTTGGAGGGGGGAACCGTGTGTTGTCCCTTAAAGGGAGATTTTCGCGCTTGGTCCCTCCTCTTTCCGGCGCCATTCAATCAGCCCCCCTTTTTGTCTTTTTTCCTTTTTACGGATTTTCCCTTTAATTTCTTTGGGTTTTCAATCGGGTCCTTGACCCATGGGTGCGCATGAGGGATAGGAATATTATCTCGATCGGTCCCTCCGTCTTTGCGCATGTTCCATTTAAGGCCTTGTGTTTCTCTTTTATTTTTAGATTTGGCCTATGTTTTTAATTATTTTTTAATTCAATCCTTAACCCTATAATAATAAACTGTTTTATATATTTATTATAAATTTGTCTATATTATTCATTTATACAGTATTACACATTATTCATTTTAAAAATTCTTTGCATATATATTAAATATTTTAAACTATCATTTGTTTAAAATTATGTATATTATGTATAATAAACCGTTTTGCATCATTTATCTTAAAATTTTTGTTTGCTAATTACATTGAAATTTTGCATGTTCTTTATTTTTATTTTTAACTTGATTTTATATGTTATTCAAAAATTGTTTTCATCACTCGTTGAGAAATTATTCTATATATACATACATACATACTACCCTTTTTTATGAATATAACATCTTTTCTAAAAACATTTTGAATATACATTTTTTAGTTTCTGTTTTTCATTTGTTATTCATTTCAAACCTATGTATTACTTTTAAGTCATGTTATTTATTTTAAATTTCATATATTGTTTAATCTAAATCGTGTTACATGTAATTTTAAAATCCGCTTATCCTTAAATTTCTATTTTTTATTTATTCATTTCAATTTTGAAGAACCTATTTTTAAATTGTTTTGTATATTTTGGATGTTGAATTTCTTTTCTCACATTATTTATTTCAAATTCATTTAGTATCATTTTAAAGTTTGCTTTACATTTTATTTATTTTAATTTGCTTTATAATCTCTTGTAAATTGTTATATATGATGCTTAATTTATTTGTCTTTGATTATTGACATTGATATTTAAATTGTACAAGCTATGTGGTTATTGCTCTTGTATGTATAATAATTTGCTCACTCGTATTTTCATATCATTGTTGTTTATTAAATGTATTATCTTATTCATGTATTATCGTCCATTGATCATTATTATTTTCATATTATGCCATCATATTGTGCATTAAATCCCAACATATTTATCCAACTTAGATCGTCGTTTTTAAATCCGAACAAATCACACATGTCTTTTAAATATTATACTCGCTATCGTTTTAAAATGAAAATCTTCAAAAATAAAGGCAATATTTTGCGTTTTGGAAATTCGAAAAAATCGTGCCCTAACTTACTGGGTTTTGATTTTTCTCGTTTAGTCTAAATAACGGAATATCCTTTTAAAACCAAATACGAGTTTAAAATAAAAGCTTTTTCTCGATAATTCGATATGTTGTGTCCTAACGTATTGGATGTGACATTTCGTTATTTCGAGATGAGATTTCCTAAACCAAGGCGATATTCTGCATTTGGACATTCGAGAGATCGTGTCTACGTCTTTGAGTTTCGGTTTTAACAGCCAAACAATCGAATATCCTTTTGATATTTTTAATGCATGAGTCTCGGGAATTATGAGATGATCTTGGATTCGAGGATTTAAATTACCGTGTCCTAACGTACCGGATGTGGTCTTTTGTTCCTTCGGAGCGAGAGAATCTTAATATTCAAATTCGAGAAAATTCAAATATTTTTTAAAAAAGGGATCGAATTTTTAAATTCTTTTTAAAATTTTCAACTTTCGACATTGAGACATTGATTAATCAATTTGGTACCAATTTTGGGCGTGACGAGGGTGCTAACCCTTTCTCGCACGTAACCGACTCCCAAACCCGTTTTTTCAAAATTCGTAGACCAAAATACTGTTTTAGTAAACTAAAATGTTTTATTAAAATACTGGTGATCCGATCACACCAAATAAAGATCGGTGGCGACTCCCGTTTTATTTTCGTTTTCAAAACCCAAGTCGATTCCCGTTTTTACAAAAAATGGTTACGACAGCTTGGCGACTCCGCTGGGGACATAAAGAGAGTCAGGCCGTAAATTGATTATTTTCTGTCTTTTGTCAAAAATTTGAAAATTCGATTTGAAAATTTTAAAATTTGATTTGAAAATTACGATCCTTTTATTGCATTTGTTTGTGTCATTGCATATGATTGTTATTTTCTTGTGCACATTGCATTGCATGACCGTTGTTGTCGCACCCTTTAAGTGGAAGTGAGAAACTACTCCTTCGTGAGGTTTTTACCTCCGTGCAGGATAGTGGATCGCTTTCGGGATACATCCGTACCTATGTCTTCGTGAGATTTTTATCTCCGTGTAGCCATAGGGAAATGTATTCCCCTAAACTGAACTCAGTCCGTATGAGTCTATAATGGGTGAGGATCGAGGAATCTGCTAGTTTGGGTACCTCTCTTTAGAACCAAACCACATATAGCAAGCCCTAAGAGCCCACCTTAGGTAGAGCCACGCCAAACCCTAGTGGTTACTCGAGTAGGTGCTTTATTTCTTGCTTGTTTTAAGCTGTGTGTGAAATACTAACTCGTTTTGTTTTATTTTGATTGAATGGCATTTTCATCACACTTAGTTCACTTCCGTGCATCATATTGCATAGTCGTCAGATTTTTACCCTCTTAAGTGGGAGTAAGAAACTACGTCTTCGTGAGGTTTTCACCTCCGTATGGGCTAGTGGATTGCTTCCGGGATACATCTGTACCTATGTGCTTCGTGAGATTTTCATCTCCGCATGGCCATAGGGAAATGTATTCCCCTGAACCGAACTCGGTTCGTATGAGTCTATAATGGGTGAGGATCGAGGAATCTGCCGATTCGGGTACCCTTACCTTAGAACCAAGCCCCATATAGTGACGCCTAAGAGCCTACCCTAGGTAGAATTGTACCAAACCCTAGTGGTCACCCGGATAGGTACTCTATTTTGTTTATTTCTCCTGTGCTAACATGTTTTGTTTTGTTTATGATTGCATTGCATTGCATTGCATCGCACCGCATCATCTTAGAAAGGAGGTGTTGATTCATATTCGATTGCTAAATAGAAGAGTTTGTCATAAGGAAATGGGTTACTTGATAAAGTGGATTATAATACGATCGTTCAAACATAGTCCAGGTAAACAACGAGAAAGGGCTGATGGTCCGCAGAAGAATACAAGACTTTGCCCGAGGATTCAAGCTGACAAGGATTATTCAAGAGTCATCATGTCTCAAATTTCTTAAAAAAAGCTTATGAACATCGCGGAAGAGGTACGGCCTGGACCAAGCAACAAGGAGCTAGAAGAGGCATCTATTGAGAAATTTCACTGGACACGACCATAAGTCCGGATACGAAGAAAAGGATTGGTGTTTTCGCCTGGACTATGAGGACAAAGCCGTATATGTAATCTGTTTTATGTAAAGAAATTTATTTTCTAGAAAAGTTCTTCTAATGGAATTGAATTCAGAATCAATGCCTCTCTTTCTTTTTGCATTCATTCCATGCATTTGCATTGCATTTCATGCATTTGCATTACATCGCATCATATGCATTAAAATTTGTAGAAAGGCTCTGATTAATTAAAAATTATTTCAGCAACTTGGGGAACTTACGAAAGTCTACTGAACTGAGATCAAGGCCTTAGTGCAAGGCCTAATGGATAATAAATTGGAGAGATTAATGACCCGAAGGAATATTAGGGAGTCTGAACATTAATGACATATCCGAAGAGAATCGGGGAATAAAAGTTTCCAAGCCCTTACATACTTGGGAAGATTTTAGACGATGGGACTGTGAAAGGGATCTCTGTATCTTTAGAGCTAATCTAGATTAATATTCAGAACACACTTGTTGCTTTAAGCCTAGAGGCAACAAGAATCCTTTTGTGAAATAGACTTATATCCAAGATCTTTATTTCAATAAAATGCATTTTTATCATGCGGAGCAAATATTCTTTCATTCTTTCCATTTCATACCGTACAAACGATTATTCTTATATTCTTTGGACATTCTTTCAAATATTCTTTTATTTCTTATTCATTATCATACCATACAAATAATCATCCTTAGAATCATTTATTCTAGGGAATTTTCCTGCAAACCCACAATAGGTCCCCAGATATCAACGACATGAGCAACGCTGCTACTGACTCAGAATCTACTTTTGAGTAAGATATGTGTCTAGAGGGATCTTAGGACTTTGGAGACGACAGAGATTGTAACCTATCTCCTAATTTGTTAAGGATGGTAGAATGAGATGAAAAATAGATCCTACCTTATAAAAGCGTCATTGTGAGCCTAGAAGAAGATAGAGAGGTGAAGATCGGAGCCTGTATCTCCACAAAGACAAAGCGAGACATCATTGAGTTATTCCCAATTCAAGGATGTTTTCGTGTGATATGCCTAGGCTACTAAGATGTATGGATGCGGTTAAAGCTAAGGAAATCTTAGAAGAGGGACACATGCTAATGGCTTTACAATGGCCAGGCAAATCATGAAGTTCAGGTACTGCTGGTCCACCATGGAAGGGGATTGCATCAGTTATACCAAAAAATGGCAGACAAGATTCTTGTGCCTCCTTCATCTCTTTATAAGACATCTATATGGCCTTTCTATATGTGGGGCATGGATGGCAGTGGGCCAATCTTGCCAAAAGCTTCTGACAGATATTGATTTACCTCTGTGGTTGTCGATTACTTCACCAAGTGGGCAGAAGCTACTTCATGTGCCGATGTCACAAAGTCGACAGTTAGCAAATTCTATGTCGGTATGAAATCCCAAAAAGAGATCATATCTGACGATGCATTAAATTTAAACAACAGCGCGACATCAGAAGTTTGCAGTTTGTTCAAGATTAAACACCGTATCAACCCAAAATGAACGGTAAAAAAAAGAAGAAAAAAGATCGTCAGGAAAATGATTGAGACTCATGAAGATTGGCATCTGTGCTTGTCGAACATCTATTAGGACCTCCACCGAGGCAACGCTTTTCTCGTTGATTTATGGAATAAGGGCAGTTTTGTCTATTGAAGTTGAGATTTATTCCCTCCGAGTTTTGCCAGAGTTTGAGTTGGATAAAACAGAATAAATCTAATTTCGATATGATCAAGTAAACTTGATGGAAGAAAAGAGGTGGAAAGCTATCCAAGATTATGACGAAAATGTTCGCCCTAAAGAATTCCATAAAGGAGACCTAGTTTTGAAAAGGATCCTTCCCATACAAAAGGACTTCTGAGAAAAATAGATGCCAAACTGGGAAAGACCGTATGGGGTAAAGAATGCATTCTCTAGAAAGGTGTTGATTTTGACTAAGAGGGATAACCAGGACTTGCCTAATCCTATGAGTTCAAATCAAGAAATATTTCAAAAAAAAAGGGGGGAAAAGAAAAGAAGATAAAAAGAAAAGACAAGAAAAGAAAGAAAAAGAAAAAGGAGAGGCCAAGGCGAAAACCCGCAAAGGGCACCTTGAGACCAAAGGGGATTTGAGTTGAAAACCCGAAAAGGGCAGCTCAAATTTTGATTGAAAATGGGGCATGTGGTAGTCTCGCTTTCTCTGAATTAACAAGGAGAGATGTTACGTTTTGGGGCATCAACAGAGTACTTTAGATCCCTTCAGCACATATTGAGCTCAAAATGGCCCTCAAGAGGTTCGTACAGAGAAGCTCAGGCTGCGATATTTGGGGCACCTAGTTTCTATTTTACCCATTTTGAGTTTTTTTATCTCTGATTACCTTATTCTTTTCAAAATACACTCTTAATAAACTTTCTTCTTCATTGCGTTTGCTAGCTTTGATTAACTTGTTCATTTCGAGCTTTGCTCTCAATAAATTTCTGTTTCGTCCATCATTATGATCTTTTTCAAGCATTTTGCATTGAAATAACGATTAGTGGACTAATAATACTTTCATAAAAGGAGTTTTGCATATTACTCTGGAAGCTTCTGAATAATAGAAGAACTTGAAACAAGACTATTGTTTAAAACTCATCAAGTTTAAGGGATATAAATATTGGTGGAGGAAAAGTCTAAACTGAGACTACCTCTTCGGATTTTTGTCAAAAAATGTGGTTGAATAAAAAGATAAGACATTTCGTCGATGATACAACCTCGACAAATAACGAGCAATGTCAACCCAAGTGTACAAGGGGATCATTCTCGAGAAAAGAAAAATGATACTTTGCATTCATGCAAATATCAGGCATATACATCTGGTCATTACACCCAGCAAATGGTGTAACAGATCAAATTGATCCTATACCTCGGATTTGCAGCAGGATGGATGAAAGAAACCAAATGTTATTCTCCTGAAGTTGCAGTGGGAGGTACAAACTTTATGTCCCAAAAGGTACAGTGGAAGGGAATCTGAAATTACAGCGGGGCAAGCTTGCTGAGCAGAATATGATCGTTTCTTTGGGTTTTCTACCAAAGATACCAGCTGAACGAGAAAGCATGGTAACACATCAGTGATAGAACCTTGATGAGCAACGAGCAATGACAACCCAAACATTAAAAAGGGATCATTCTCATGCATTCATGTAAATATCATTAATACACATCCAATTAGAAGCATTTGATTCGTTCCGATCATTGCATCCTAATCGTTGTACATTAAAAAAAAAAGGAGATCATTCTCATGACATTCTGCATTCATGCAAATGACATCCCTAATATCATGTAGTTAGGAGCATTAGATTCATTCTGATCATTGCACCCTAATTATTATACAGTTAAAAAAGGAATCATTCTCATGACATTCTGTATTCATGCAAATGTCGTCCATAATACATTTAGTTAGGAGCATTAGATTCATTCCGATCATAGCATCCTAATTATTTGGCATAAACATAAATATATAAAATTGAGTCTACAGGACATGTCCCCGTAAGACGGTGTAGCAACATTGGTGAAATTACGGATCTTATCTCTCCGAAGTTGCGAGAGAGCGGATCATGGCAAACCTTATCTCCACGAAGTTGCGGTGGAGCGAGTTGAAGTTATAAGTCTTATCTCCACGAAGTTGCAATGGAGCGGTCAAGATAGCGGATCTTATTTCCACACGAAGTTGCAGTGAAACAGATTGAAGCTAATTACGATCTTATCTCTCTGAAGTTGCGATAGAAGCGGATCATGGCAAACCTTATCTCCCCGAAGTTGCGATGTGAACAGGTTGAAGTTACAAGTCTTATCTCCCGAAATTCTGATGAGAACACCAAGATAGCAGATCTTATTTCCACGAAGTGCAAAAAAATAGATTGAAGCTAAATTACGAGATCTTATCTCTCTGAAGTTGCAGAGAGAAGCGGATCATGGCAAACATTATCTCCCGAAGTTGCGATGGAGCGAGTTGAAGTTACAAGTCTTATCTCCATGAAGTTGCGATGGAAGCGGATCAAGATAGCGAATCTTATTTCCCACAAGAAGTTGCAGTGGAGCAATTGAAGCTAAATTACGATCTTATCTCTCCGAAGTTGCGAGAGAGCGAGATCATGGCAAACCTTATCTCCCCAAGTTGCAGTGGAGCGAGTTGAAGTTACAAGTCTTATCTCCCCTGAAATTCTGATGGAGCGGATCAAGATAGTGGATCTTATTTCCACAGTTGCATTGCTGTGAGCAGATTGAAGCTAAATTACGATCTTATCTCTCCGAAGTTGCGATAGAGCGCGATCATGGCAAACCTTATCTCTCTGAAGTTGCAGTGGAGCAGGTTGAAGTTACAAGTCTTATCTCCCTGAAGTTACAGTGGAGCAGATTAAAGCTATAAATCATAGATCTCATCTCTCTGAAGTTGCAGCAGAGCAGATCAAAATAAACCTCATCTCCCTGAAGTTGCAGTGGAGCAGACTGGAAATAGCAAAACTTAGTTCCCTGAAGTTGCAGTGAAACAGGTTAAAGCTACGAGTTACAAGTCCTATGCCTCTGAAGTTGCAGTGGGTCGGATCCAATTTATCATTGCAAACTTTATTTCACTGAAGTTGCAGTGGACCAGGTCGAAGATAGTAAGTCTTATCTCTCTGGAGTTGCAGTAGAGCAGGTTGAAGCAAGGCCATTCGAAGAACAGAAGCACCAAAGAAGTCAAGACCCAGCAAGACCGGGCAAAATTGGTCTCTTTAAAGTCTTTGCTTCGTTTTTGTTACACGACAACAAGCAAAGAGGGGCAGCTGTAGAGCCCAAATTTTGCCCGGGGCCCAATACAGACTAAAGGCCCAAATTACAATCAGCCTACCCAAACCAAAAATTAAGCACATTTTCAAACCCAAACCTAAAAAGCTAACCCTAGCCCAATAAAAACAAAATTTTCAGTAGCCCTGCGCCTTTTGGCCTACTCGTGCGCCGCACGTCATCTCTGCCACCACCTATCAGGCCTCCACCTGCTCCTCCACGCTCACGTCGCCTGCAACAATAAGACAAAGCAAGAAAAACAAAGAAGAAAACAACAAATAGCAGGAAAACAAAATAGAAAAAACAAAATTGAATCTGTAAAATCGATTATAAAAAAATCGAAACGGACCATTGTAAGGTTCTCTTCCCTTTTTTACGAACATCAAAAATTAAAAACAAAAAAAAAACTTTGAAGGTTGATTTTTTTTATCGTTTACTATTTTTTTTATTATTCATTTTTTTATTTTATTTGTTTTAAATCTTTTATAAACAAAATTGAAAAAAGAAAGGTAGAAGGACCTTCACCGGAACCCCACGGATGCGGCGCCGGAGGACGTTGTCATCGCTGCATTCGATTTTAAAAGGGGACCGAAAGTCTCCTCTTCCGTTGAGGACGGAGCGTCGAGGGCTGGCTTTCGAAGAGGGGGTTTTTCCTTTTTTACGAACCTTAAAAAAAACACAAAAAAAACAGAGCAGAAATTTCAGAAGGTGGATCTTTAGTCTTTTTTTTTCTTGTTATTTTTGGTCGTTTAATATTGTTTTCGCTTTATCTATTTTTTTTATTTTATATTTTTTTTACAAACGAATAATAAAAGAAAAAGGAAAGAAAAGCGGGGGCATTACCGAAACCTCTCTCGCTCTCTCTCGCCGTCCGCCTTCTATGTTGCCGGAACTCGGCCTAAAGAGGGGCGTAAATGACCCTTTCCCTCCGTCTTGGGATACCGAAGGTCGAGCCTTCGACAAGGGGCTTCGAACGGGGCTAAAATCCTCCTCCACGCACCGTTGGCCACCGATTATGATGGTGGTGCGTAGATCGACCGAAGAATCCACTCGCCGGAGAAAGGGAGAGTTTAGAGATGAGGGGGGAGAATTTCTTTTTTTTTTTTCAGAAGTGGCTGCTGAGTTTTAAAAATTTAGGGCTAGAATCAGATTTTTGGGAAGTTTTGGGTATTTATACCCTCAATTAAACGGCACCGTTCGGCCTTTTGGAGGGGGGAACCGTGTGTTGTCCCTTAAAGGGAGATTTGCGCGCTTGGTCCCTCCCCTTTGCGGCGCCATTCAATCAGCCCCCCTTTTTGTCATTTTTTCCTTTTTACGGATTTTCCCTTTAATTTATTTGGGTTTTCAATCGGGTCCTTGACCCATGGGTGCGCATGAGGGATAGGAATATTATCTCGATCGGTCCCTCCGTCTTTGCGCATGTTCTATTTAAGGCATTGCGTTTCTCTTTTATTTTTAGATTTGGCCTATGTTTTTAATTCTTTTTTAATTCAATCCTTAACCCTATAGTAATAAACTATTTTTGTAACACCCCAAACCCGGCCCAAACACCACGACCGGATCTGGTATGTCACTAAGAAAATTTTGGAAGAACATGTCGTATTTTCAGAAAAAATATTTTTCTAAAGTTTATCTTCTTATTCGAGAGAAATTTAATAGTTGATAGTTTAAATAAAATATGCCTTTATAAATAAATAAAAAACCCAAATTTAAATAGATACATTAGTTCAATAAGAATTTAAATAACTAAAAGTAATTAAAGCTCAAAATAAAACAAAACATAAACTAGTGGCCCATAGCCTTATTACAACGAGATTTAAAATCCATTAATTAAAAATATAAAGTATTAACTTGAGACTTTTTGCTGGATCCAGATGGTCTTTTGCATGGCCACCTTGCGTTCCTCTCCAGCCCGGTCCGAAGCACTAGGTATCACCTGAAAGGTTAATTAATAGGGTGAGTCGCGAGACTTAGTGTGCAACCCTCATGCACCACTAGATTTTGGCCTTAGGCCCATAAAATAGATTAATAATTCCATTTAAAAAAAATAACAAATAATATGCAAGGCCCAACCCATTTGCCTAGGTTTCCATCCGCTACACGCCCCCGTACCAGCCATTCACACCATTGGAGATTTCTACAATCGATCCACACCGCTACACGCCAAGATGGCAGTCATGCCGCTCATCAACATATTATGGCCGAAGCCCTTATAATGAATCACGGCATTAGCCGCTACAACATATAACGATCACGGTATAAACCGCTACACATATAACGTATAACTTCCTCCTTTCATCAACCCAACCCATGCAGTCATAAAATCAATACGCTTTTATCATATAAAGTCAAACATTCACTGACCTAGTGATTTGCTTCACCCTTTTCGGGTTTCCAACATTAAACCGAGATATCGGTATTTATCACAACATATAAACTTATGAGCATACATTAATAATCAGATCTAGATGGTGGGAAGTATTACACACACGATATCGCGAAATCCAATATTCTTAGTCGATGTCCTTGCTATCCGGATCTATTATCCTCAATGTAAAGCCTTGCTCAAAAGCCGAAAAAACACACAAAGATTTAGCCCCTTCAACAATCGGCCAAGGTTAATAAATCCCAAATTACCCGTTAAAACTAATAGATCCCTTACCTTGAAATCCCGAAAGTAACACGATTCTATAACTTAGAGCTCTATGCGATTGACTCCACTAAAGTTCCCTTGATTTCGGCACAAGTAGGCACCACGTAGTAATTCGGCAATCACAGAGATGAGATCTAGGGATTTCGCTTTTAGGAAAATCCCGGAAAAAGTATGAACAAGAGAAGGCTGATGTGTCTTTGGCTTTAAAAATACTTGAGTGAGGAGTTTCGGTTTCTCGACAGAAAAAAGAGAAGAAGAAAAGAAAACAAGGAAGAGACTTGAAGATTTCGGCTAGGAAGAAAAAGAATGGAAAGAGTTTCAGCTTTTGAATCAAAGTGAAGATGAGGGAATAGGCTTAGAAATTTCGGCTTTTGCAGAGAATGAAGAAGAAGATGGAACTTTAGGAGTTTTCGGCTTTTACTCAGAGAAGAAGAGAAAAGAATGAGAGAAAAACCCAAATGCTGAAATTGAAGAGATATTCCCCCTATTTATAGAAATTTCGGCACTTACCTAACCTTGCAGATAAGTCCTATCTTTTCTCCTTTATCTTAATCTACTAGCTCATCTAAAAGAGACTTAATTATCTCTAACTCCTCCCTCCTTTATCAGCATATTATCCACATATTTTAATCATTAAAATCCCTAAATTTTAGCCTTTATCTGCTTATTATCTACATAAAATAAATTCTTAAATAATAGCATTTATCTGCTTATTATCCACATATTTTAAACATAGATACTACCTTTTAAACCCTATAATGCCCAAACAGATAATTTTAATCAAGGCATCTACCTAAGCCTGAGCCCAATTTGGACCCCTAACACTTAAATTAACACATTAAACATATCCACCCATTAAACGCATAGGCCCAAAAAATCAGGATGTTACAGTTTTATATATTTATTATAAATTTGTCTATATTATTCATTTATACAGTATTACACATTATTCATTTTAAAAATTCTTTGCATATATATTAAATATTTTAAACTATCATTTGTTTAAAATTATGTATATTATGTATAATAAACCGTTTTGCATCATTTATCTTAAAATTTTTGTTTGCTAATTACATTGAAATTTTGCATGTTCTTTATTTTTATTTTTAACTTGATTTTATATGTTATTCAAAAATTGTTTTCATCACTCGTTGAGAAATTATTCTATATATACATACATACATACTACCCTTTTTTATGAATATAACATCTTTTCTAAAAACATTTTGAATATACATTTTTTAGTTTCTGTTTTTCATTTGTTATTCATTTCAAACCTATGTATTACTTTTAAGTCATGTTATTTATTTTAAATTTCATATATTGTTTAATCTAAATCGTGTTACATGTAATTTTAAAATCCGCTTATCCTTAAATTTCTATTTTTTATTTATTCATTTCAATTTTGAAGAACCTATTTTTAAATTGTTTTGTATATTTTGGATGTTGAATTTCTTTTCTCACATTATTTATTTCAAATTCATTTAGTATCATTTTAAAGTTTGCTTTACATTTTATTTATTTTAATTTGCTTTATAATCTCTTGTAAATTGTTATATATGATGCTTAATTTATTTGTCTTTGATTATTGACATTGATATTTAAATTGTACAAGCTATGTGGTTATTGCTCTTGTATGTATAATAATTTGCTCACTCGTATTTTCATATCATTGTTGTTTATTCGTGTATTATCTTATTCATGTATTATCGTCCATTGATCATTATTATTTTCATATTATGCCATCATATTGTGCATTAAATCCCAACATATTTATCCAACTTAGATCGTCGTTTTTAAATCCGAACAAATCACACATGTCTTTTAAATATTATACTCGCTATCGTTTTAAAATGAAAATCTTCAAAAATAAAGGCAATATTTTGCGTTTTGGAAATTCGAAAAAATCGTGCCCTAACTTACTGGGTTTTGATTTTTCTCGTTTAGCCTAAATAACGGAATATCCTTTTAAAACCAAATACGAGTTTAAAATAAAAGCTTTTTCTCGAGAATTCGATATGTTGTGTCCTAACGTATTGGATGTGACATTTTGTTATTTCGAGATGAGATTTTCTAAACCAAGGCGATATTCTGCATTTGGACATTCGAGAGATCGTGCCCTACGTGCTGGGTTTCGATTTTTCGCTTGGCCAAACAATCAAATATCCTTTTGATATATTTAATGCATGAGTCTCGGGAATTATGAGATGATCTTGGATTCGAGGATTTAAATTACCGTGTCCTAACGTACTGGATGTGGTCTTTTGTTCCTTCGGAGCAAGAGAATTTTAATATTCAAATTCGAGAAAATTCAAATATTTTTTAAAAAAGGGATCGAATTTTTAAATTCTTTTTAAAATTTTCAACTTTCGACATTGAGACATTGATTAATCAATTTGGTACCAATTTTGGGCGTGACGAGGGTGCTAACCCTTCCTCGCACGTAACTGACTCCCGAACCCGTTTTCTCAAAATTCGTAGACCAAAATACTGTTTTAGTAAACTAAAATGTTTTATTAAAATAGTGGTGATCCGATCACACCAAATAAAGATCGGTGACGACTCCCGTTTTATTTTCGTTTTCAAAACCCAAGTCAATTCTCGTTTTTACAAAAAATGGTTACGACAACTTTAATTATGATTCACTTGAAAATACAGTATGAAGTTTTGTTTTTGGTTCTTTTATACTAATTGCCTTAGCCTTTGAGAGGTTGTGGCATGATAGCAAATAAGTTGAGGAGGAATGGAAATTGCAGGGGCAAGTAATAAGCCTAAATCAACAAATACGGAACTTCGAGACGGTGACGTTGCCGCAAGTGAAAAAACAATTGAGGGTTAAAAGAAGAGAGACTAGGAAAGCGATGAAGAAGTACATGTTCATAGTGGGGACGGGAGGCAACGACTATTTATTCAACTACTTTGCGAGAAAAGGGGAGTACAATGTCAGCCTTGAAACCTCCGCTGCCAATCTCACCACCTCTCTTTCCCATCAACTCAAGGTGCATTCCTTTTTCCCTCTATTCTTCTTTTTATGCTTCTATTGGTATCTCTTTAGTTTTTTTCATTTTCGTTATCTTAAAATAATCGAATTAAATTAATCTCTATCAATTTCGAAAATGAGTAACTAAAGATATTTAATCACATCGTTAATATTTTTCATAATTCATACATTATATCAATTTGGTCATGATTTAATAAATTTAACCTGCCATATTTTTTATAAATGTGTAAATGTTGAGCCGAAATTTATTGAAATTTGATCAAGACCAAGTTAACAAAATATATAAACATCGAGGGTTAAATTTGTTATTATACCAATAAAAAATCATGCACAATTGACAAAAGACATTAACGTCATGTTTAATTTCCTTCATTGCTCATTTTCAAGATTGACAGAGATTAAATTGCTTAAATTTTTGTTTTGAAATAGACTAATTTGCTCAATTTCAAAATTGAGAGGAACCAAATAAATCTTTTTATCTTATTCTTTTAATATTTTTTTAATATTTAGTAATTTTACAAAAAAAATATTTATTAAATTTCTAAACAAAGACAACTTAGTATTTTTCATTTTAATAACAAATATATATTTATTACAAGTATTATAGTATTTATATTTGTTTTCCATCCAATATAAACATATAATATATAAAATAAATAATAGAATATTATAAACTTTTTAAAAAGCCCAATTTTCTTTTACTTTTAACTTATTTTTCAATATTTTTTTCAGATAAACTAAATATTACTTTTAGGTTTGGACAACTGAACTTTGGAGTCATTTAGTTTAAATAAGTCAAATTTTATTTATTAAATATATTATTTTAAGAAAATTAACTAATAATTACATGTAATTATAAATGTGTGACATATTTGAATAATCATTCTAATGAGTACATTCCATGGATTTCAGTTACACTCTTCAATTCTTACTTCAATTCTTATGGGGTGTTAAGAATTGAAGTAATTATGAGTAGTTACAAGCAATTACAGTCAAATTTAATTACCATAAGACTTTTCAAGTACACATGTACATATTTAAATTTAAGAAGTTATTTTTATACAATAATGATAGAATATTTTATTTTTTTAGGACATATATTTGATACTTGTTAATGTAATTAAATATTATATTACTAATCTCTTTTAAATAATCTTCAAATTTTATTAGCAGGAGATAATTTTGTACATTTTGATCTACTAAATATTTAACTAAAGTATGTAGGATTTATTATTAATTAATTATATTTGGTCAAAGATTAACCGATAATGACAAAGAGTATATGTATAATGTTAGACAGAGAAGAACTCAATAAATATAGAATGCTAGAGTAATTAGATTCAATTAGATATAATATTATTATTTATTAATAGCTTTATTGTTAAATACTTTCTTAAACTAACATATTACATACAATGATTTGATTTTTAAGCTTTGTTATTTGTTTAGAGAATGTTTTTTTTTTTTTATAATTTAAATTTATGTAGTTATGTAATTACAATTTCTACTCTCAAATATAACATATGATTAACAAATCCCAATAATTGTTGGATTATTACAGAGGTTGTACAGATTAGGAGCAAGGAAGTAATTGTATTGATATCAGTATATCCACTTGGATGTTCTCCAATGCTGAATGCAATGCGTAAAAATGGGTGCATCGAAGTTATGAACAAGGCGGCGGTTCTCTTCAATAATGAGTTGGAATCAATAATAGACAGGGCTAAATCCGACATGCCAACTTCTAATCTTGTTTTGGTCAACTCTTACAATATTGTAACTGATATCATCCAAAATCTTTATTCCAGAGGTAAGAAAATAATAATTAAGTAGGAGATTGAATCAGTTTGATTAAAATATGATGATATTGTGTTTACAGGTTTCAAAGTTGCTAACAATCCATGTTGTGAAGTGGTGCCATTGACACAATTAGCAGGCAATGGAATTTCATGCAAGAAAGGTGAGAGGATATGTAAGGACAGGAGTGCTCATGTGTTCTTCGATGGGCTTCATCCCACTGAAAAAGTGAATGTGGAAATAGCAACCAAGGCTTTCACTTCTAAATGTAAAACCGAAGTTTATCCCATTAATGTTAATCAACTTGCCCAACTTTAAGTTACATTTCCAAGCTTCACATGTATGTATATCGTTTTCCATGACTTTCTTCTACTTGTGGGGATTGTATATTTCGACCTTAATCAAACACGAATAAATTTAAATTAAGGTCCTCTTTAAAACTTTCCAAAAAGATGTGGGTCAGGCCGAGCTTTTTATGAAATTGTGAACAGGGTTCCTAGGAGGGTGCATACACTGCAAAATCTTTGTCCCCTACACTCTAATAATCAACTTCCTTTCGTTCAATACTCCATTTCCAAGCTAGCAATTAACAACTTCTGCTCTTGCGAAGGTGGTGTTATATTTAAGTTATATCTTAAATTTTTTATATAAAAACAAATTTAAAAATTATAATACATCAAATGAACTAAAATTATTAAAATAAATATTTCCCGAAAAATTGAAAATACATTAAAAATATATATTTATACTTAAATAACACAAGGATAGTTACAACTTAACAAGCAAATGCCTCTAAAATGGTAGCAAAGTTAACAATAAAATAAGAGATATACAATATCCAAATAATAACAACAATATAGTAGCAACATAATAGCAAAATGACAACAAAACAACAGTAAAACAACAGCAGAAATTTTTTTTGAACCAACTTTGGGCTTGGCCCGGCCCGTTTAGAAAACGAGCATTATTTTTTGTCCAAACTCATTTTCAGGCATATATTTTTACCCAAACCCTCCCACTTTTCAAGCGGACCTCCCACTTTTCAGCGGGTGGCCTAACCCATGATCAGGTCTATATAGTAGTACAAGTTTAAGAGAGAGCAAAATTACTCTTCATTATCTATGATATATATTAAAGCATGAGATTGGAAAATTTTTTAACTAATTAGAATACCATTTATTTTCTATCATATATATTACTAAATTTACATTTTAAAATAATTATAATATTTAAATTAGAGTTATTAATAAAAAATTAAAATAAAATAGAAGTTGAGATGATTATAGATTTAAAAATAATTATAATTTATTTTACAATTATTATTAAAAAATTGTGCTAATTTTAAAATATTTTAAAATAGATTTATACTTGAATAGGATTATAAGCATCTTGATTATCACTTAACTAATATTAGAGTTAATTATGTTAATTGGTTCTTATTTTGCATAATGTTAATTATGCTAATTATGTTGAATATGTAAAAAAATAATTTAATTATTTTTTATTTTTTTTCTATTATAATATTTGAATTGATAAATTAATATATTTTAATTAAATTCAATAATTCAAATAAGAAATATTATTCACACTAATTACTGAAATTATAATACAATATTTAAAAAATTAATTAAATATTAAAGGTGTAAAATCATATACGACGTATGTTACATTAGAAGCTAGTACTATTAAATTAATATTTGAATAATAATTTTTAAATAAAATTAATGTATTAATTTTTTATAATTAAAAATAATAATATTTTTTTATAAAATCATAACAATATATTAAAAAATAATTAATAATTAAAAAAATTCATATAGCAAGTCTTATAGCATTTGAAGAACTCTTACAACACTTAATTAGTAGTAATTCCAGCTCAAAAAATTTAATAGTGGATTAATTTAATAATTAAAAAATTACAATGATAAATGAATAAGCTACGTACTTAATTTAATTTAGTACTATTATAGTATAAACCATAATGTTAAAGATTAATATTGTGTCCATAAGTAAACAATATATAAAACCAATTCTTTTGAAAATCACTAAGAGGAAATAGGGGTAATTTAGATATTGAAAGTTAAAGAACAATTTAAATATTTTAACAAAAGATAATTAATTATTTTAATTATTAAATTTTATTTATTTATGCTTTTATTTTTTTTCTATTTATTTTAATTTAGGTAGTATTTTCTTGTTAAAAAAAAAATCAAAGAATATAGTTTTGACAAAAAAAAAATTTAAAGTTAAAATAGAATTGTATCAATTTAAAACTTTAATATTTTGATTATATCTGCTCTTTTTGAGACAATACCTAGAACTATCGATAGCTCCTCCTCAACCCATAAATAGGAGGATAATGCGCTTCAACGCACTCGAACTCATGTCCTATTGCATTAGCAACAATACCCATACCAATCAAGTTAAGACTCAATCGAGTTAATTCCGAAAAATAATGATAAATAAACAAGTAGCATACTTAATTTTATTTAGTATTCTTATATTAAACAAGCAAAATAGTTATTTAGAGATTTTTTTAGTGATAGATTTCTTCTTATTATTTTATGTTAATAATTATTATTTAATTAGTGTTATGCTAATTAAAAGTAAACTTAGCATTATAAAGAGATGCATCAAGGCCAACACTTCCAAATAGCATGTAAAGAAAATTAGAAAATAAAATTATTTTTACTATTATTTGTTAAGCAGTGGCGGAGCAGTCCTGGTCTCCCTAAAATGGTAAAATTTTAATTTAGACTCTTTATAATTTATAAAAGTTTAAATTAGTAATGGTAAAATTACACTTTAATCTTTTAAAATGATAAAAAATTGATTTAACCCTTTAAAAATTATAAAGATATAAGCTATTAAAATATGAAATTACATTTTTATTATCGTAAGAATATATAATTTAATTCTAAACTCCCAAAAAAAAAGTTTCAAGCTCCGACTGTTGTTAAGTTTTGCTTCTATTATGGAGATTGTTAATGTTAATAAGTTAGAAGCTTCTCAAAAAATGATGTAATATTAAAGTATTGGTTATTGAAAGAGTGGAATAGATTATATGCTAATTATAATAGTATAAGAGAGATATGAAATTTTAATTAATGGTGAGTTGATATTATATTTATAATATAAATTTGATTTTTTTATATTTTAAATTTGATAAAGTTGAAGAAATGGAGGGGTGGATAAGTTTATTAATATTAATAATAAACTTCAACTATCATTAATGAAGACATTTCTCCAATTGTTGTATGATTTTTGCCTATGCTCTCACTTTGCATAAGGTGTACATGGGCCTTACATTAAGTACCTTCAAGCCCAAATGAATAGGATATTATAGATGTAACAATATCAATGGGGAAGCTACCTTTCTTTTCACATCCCTAACTCATTTTTTTTTAATCCAAATGGTGTAAGCATAAAATGAAACATAGAATCTTGTGTTAAATATCTAAACATTTCCTATTCCCCTCTCAATAAAAATATATATAAAAATTTGAGATTGTTTAGATCAGATTTGAATTTGGTAAATATTTTCCATATTGGGTCTGGACTTTAAGGATTTTTAAAGGCTAATATGGATAATAAAAAAGGTTTAAGCTTTAATGTAGGAATAATTATTAAGTTTAGGGCTTAATTTAGATTTAAAAAAAAATTAAGCCTCAATATGAAAAAATTGTCAAATTCAAACCCTTTAAAATAATTTATTTTAATGACTGTTAAAACAAGATTGAACAATAAATGAGTTGATTAAACAAAATAAATAAATAAATAGAGTTAATCGCACCATATATGTCCAAATTATAACTTTTATTTTAAATTGTTTTTCAAACTTCAAAACATTTCAATTACACCTCCAAATCATCAATGTTTATCAAAAAGGTCCTTTCATTATTGAAACCATTAATTTAACCATTAAATGACACATAAAATCTTATATAACATAATTTAAAATGAAAATTTTAATAAAAAGTAAAACGTTGCTGTATAAATTTTAAAATTAAAAACTAACAATAAAGTAGAACTGAAAAAAGGAGCGAGTGGACGATAGTTTCCGTAAAAATTTCTAGAACATTATAACCAAGATTTTTACAATATTCATTTTTACAATATACATTTTTCTTTAAAATTTTCATTTTAAATTAAGAAACATAAGATCTGATATCTCATTTAATGATTAAATTAACAATTTGAAGGACCATATTGATATAATACCAATAATTTAAGGATATAATTAAAATATTTTAAAATTTGAATACCAATTTAAAATGAGAACTTTGGAGATGTTTGGTGTAATTAACTCAAACAAACAATATGAATAAAACGGGAAAATAAATTAAAAATAAAATAACTCAGTATTGAAGGTAAACAAAAACAATGAATAAATACTATCGTTTTTTTTTTTAATATAAACATGAATAAATATTAATTGATTAATCGAATAAGATGTACTTTCTAACCAGCTACTGTGTTTTCTTTTATAAAGAGTGTTTCTCAAATTATTGTGACTCAGTGTATTTTCAATGCCATTTATTTCATTGTAACTTGGAAAATGATAAAAATATTGGGTTAATTCTCCGATCAATGTTACACTATTATCCTAAATTTAAATTGATTTTTAAATTTTTAAATGTTTTAATTAAATTCTCTAAATATTAATTTTATATTAATAAAGTTCTATCAATCGTGTTATCAATTTAAACATTAAAAATTTTAAATTTATATAAAATATATTTTAAATAAAACATGTAAATCAAATTATATATTCAATAAATATAAATTTTCGATATAATAAGTTTGAAAATTGACAATGACAAAAAATATAGGAAGATTAATTTTTTTACAATTTAATTCTTACGTTTTAAATATTCTCTTCATTGGATTTGAGCTAATATTCAATATCTAATTTATTAGGTCAACAAATAGAGAGACATAATTAAATATAATATTGATATATTCGTGATTAAATTAAAGAGAACCTAATTAAGAATGGATTATAGTTTAAAGATGTCAATTAACCCAAAAACATACAATAGATAAAATATTTCAAATCAAAAAAAAAAAAAAAAAAAAAAAGAGACTATTTAAAAGTTTATTCGTATAAGTGGAAGATACGAAAGTTCTTTTGGAAGAACCATCACATCATCTTAAATCCAAATTCGTGAAAATTGACTGACCATTGAAAAGATACAAAAGTACTTACAATACATCCTTTCAGAACTTCTTTTATATAAGACTTCTTTTAATTGAAATATTGATTTCAGGTAAATTAGCAAAATATATGGATTTTGAAAGATAACGGAGAAATAGTTGGATATTTTTTCTCTACTTTGATAAATTGGTTGATTATAGAAAAAGAAACAAAAAAACGTGTCCAGTAGAATATGTTTTTATTTGAGAGTGCAAAAAACTCGTCCTATAGGACGCACTTTTAACGTCCCTGCTACCACTTTCAACATCCAATAGTAAATTTTTTTTCCAATAACTAGTTTATTTGCTATATAAACCCAAGTCATTTTGTTTCTTTTGCATTCAAATCTCATTTTCTCAATTCTCTTAGTTCATCTATTATCTCAACTATTTAGTTCTCAATTTTTTATTCAATTTCTCTCAAAATCTTATTGTTTTAATTTTATATTTCGTAATTTCTTTGATTTTAATTAATTTTTATAATGAAAATTCTGCTTATTCGTTTCGATGACAAACACATTTCCAGTGTCCGATTACAAATGGTAAGAAAATACGCTGCTAGATGGTTGTAAATGCATAACATTATTGCAAATAAAAATTGCTAGATAATGGGTGGACGAACCATCAGTGTTGCAGGTTAATATGTTGTCAGATAATTGGGAGTACACAACATAATTGCAGATGAAGTTGCTAGATGTATGTGGATAAACTACCAAAGTTGCAAATTAATAATCTGCCAGAACTTCCTCCTTTTTAGAGCGTCCCAACCTATGCAACAAAATAAGACATGCTTAAAACATATCATAATAGAACAAATATTATGATTAAAAATAATCAAATATTGCAACAATAAATATGTTTTCAAAGAATTAATTCAGTAGCAAAATCGTATATTCCTCAAAGGTTTAATTTAGTGGTGTCATAAGGTATGTTATATGAAAATCGTAAATACAGATATAATTAACATGACTACTCACAATTCATGCAATTGGGTATATATTTAATATTAATATAGTCAATTAAATCATGGATTCAAGCATTATTCATACTATCAAGGACTTAATTGCATAAATTAAACACTAAAATAGTTCGGGGACCAATCAGGAACTAATATGCATAAATCATAAAATTTTGGGTCAAAACTGTAAATTTTGAGTTTTAGGGGACACATGGCCGTGTGACCGGACCTTGTGGGAAGCCCTGGACTGTGTGGAAGGGTACACGACCGTGTGGTTAGGCCGTGTGGAGAGACTGTGACCGTGTGATGTTCGAAAAATCAACCTATAGGGGAGACACGACTATGTTGCGGACCGTGTGAGAAGCAAAGACCTAGGGTTTCATGGGGGACATGATCGTGTGTGTAGTCGTGCAGTCCACACGGGCGGCCCACACACCCATCTGGTAAGCCGTATGGTCTGGGCTAGTTCGATTTTGCATTGATTTTCTCATAAAAGAACACACACCTAACTTTTGGGGTCTCGAGCAACGATCCTCACGTCCAAATCTGATTTGGGATACCCACAACAGGTCTTTCGATTGACAAGAAAGCAATAATTATTATCGAAGTTCAAGATTTATCGAATTTAACAAGATTTTCGACAAAAACTCATAAAAGATTCAAAATTGATTTTGAAAAATTGTCAAGAATAATATTATACAAGATTTTTAGGGTTCTACGAAATTCAAAACATGAATTCTTACCGATCTTTGCACGTTAGAAACGAAATTTGACGGTGTTATGCTAAAACAATACGAAGAACAAATTGAACGAGGTGGAATTTGGGTTCGGGATATCAACAATAAATTTCCAGCAAAAGAATATGAAAATTTTATGAAAAAAAAGTGAAAAAATAAAAGAAAAAGATGTATTTAAAGAAGAGAGAAAAGAAATTCTAAATAAGGTTGGAAAAGATAATCAAAATTCTATTATGATTAGGAAGAGACTAAATGGCTAGGTTAAACAAACTTTAGATGATTGATTTAGTAATTAAACCATTCTGCCGAAATTAATAAAAATGGAAAAATAAAAGAGGTAAAAAGAAAATAACAAGATTTGAACGTTGGTTTTCTAAGCAATATCCTAAGTTCTTAACCATCAAGACTAAGACTTATTTCTTAATTATTTTATTAATTCTAACCCTATGAATTTTGGGATGTTATAAGTAGAATAATGAATGTGTGATTAAATTAATAGCTTAATAAGTAGTTAATGGAAATGAGTGGAATGAGTGAGTACAAGTTATACCAATAAAGATCAAATGGAACAATTCAATCAATCAGGGTGGCAAGGATATATATTACTCTTTACCCGGCATTCTAACATTTAGTGTTAGGTTAGAGGTCATTGTTTTTCTTTTAATCTTGAGTGATTAAGAGTTAATTATCATAATATTATTTTCAAAATTAAGTGATCAATATAAAAAAAATTTTAAATAAAATTGAAAGCAAGTAGGGGATTAATTTGTTAAAAATATTTAAACAAAAACAAAGCACCCTTACATCACATTTAATTGTCCCCATACTGTCAAACATATTTCAATGGGCTAAAGATTGGTCGTGTGTACAGGGCTGCCCTTGGGGGTAGTTTGGGAGTGCTGTCACCTAGGGCTCAATACTGGAAGGGGCCTAAAAAAATTCTTTCTTCAACTTTTAACGTGGGAAAAAAATCTTCAACCTTTTAAGCCTTTTGATCGACACTTCATTGTAGGCAGGAAAAAGAAAAGAAAAGAAAAGGGGCCTTCAATTCTTCGCCATAAATGCTTCATCTCCAACTCTTTGGCTTCTCTAAACCTCATTTAGTTCCCAAATTCCAACTCCTACTATTAAAGCTAATGGAGAATTTCTATTTTCCCCAAAAAGATCAACGATTACTAGCATTCAACCTTCTCTATTTTCCCATAACCATAGCAACGAGAGAAATTTTCTATAAGTTAAATAGGGCCAAATTTCATTTGAGTAATACATCATTCATCAGCACCAATCAATTGAAGTTATTAATTTTTACTTTATATCTGAGAGATCGAGAGTTTGAGATTCTAAAATAATTTTTTCGGCGATTGATGGCAACTTTAGCGCGGTAGTCCTTCTTTCTCCTACCGTCCTATGTGGCTGTTCTAGACTGCCATTATTCAACTAGTCGTTGCACCTACTTGCTACCAATGGTGCCTCCCATCTATGGTCTGCTAGATCTACCATTGTTATAGGTATGATTCTCCCTCCTTCCTTTTCTTTCTTGTAATCTTTTCATTCTTAATTTGATGATATCTTTGGGTTTTAACTAATAGAGTCATTAAGTTAGCCTTATATTTAACTTCTCTCTCTAATTCCTTATTTGATGAACCATAGTATAGTATACTACTGCATACCATTTCTTTATAACTTTATGCGATTGAAATTTTAATTGTTTTTGTTACTCATTTTTAATTTCTTAGTTGCATTTCCCTCACAAATAATTGGATATTGTTAATTATCATGTCTACTTGTAATTGATTATTATTGTAACAGCCCGTTTTTGGGTCAAATCAGAACAGTGATTTCGGGACCACAAATTTAAAGTCAAAATATTTAATTTATTATTATTTTAATGTCTATTGCTTGATAATATGATAGTGTGAAAATTTCGTAAAGAAATTTTATGGTTTGAGTGCTTAATTTGATAAAAAAAGACTAAATCGCGTAAGATACAAAACTTGAGTTCTATTAGTAAAATGCATTAAATGGCTATAGATTTTAATTGTGTGAGTACTTGGATGGTAAATAGACCATTTAATTGACAGTGGACATTTATGGGAGTTGGTATTGTTGAAATTTGTTTTAAATTAAAAGGTTATAATAGTAAATAGATGTATATTAATTAATTAAGCAAAATAAAATATGATTATCATCTTTCTCCATGAACCACCACCGAATATGGAGATGAAAAACACCATGGATATAGCTTCAAAGGTTCGGCCATCTCAAGGTTTAATTGTAAGTCCCATTTTTGTCCCGTTTTTAATAATTTTTACGTTTTTGAGATCGTTGTAGCTTAATCTAGCTAGCCCGTATCTCCGATTTCAAAACTGTTAAAGTATTTGAATGTTGCCATTGTTGAATGTATGAGTATTTTGTTAGTTGATGATGGAAAATAAATCATTGTTGTTAGATGTACAAGTTTTGTAAAGTGAATTTTGGTAAAAATGTCAATTCTGGATTAAATTGTGGAATATTGAAATTATGTGGTTAAAAGTGTGACTATTAGGAAAATGTGGGCTCCTAAGGAAATAATAAGAATTCAGCTAAGCATGGGTAGGATGAAATTGCATGAAATTGTGATTTTATGTGATAAGGACTAAATTGCAAAAATGTGAAATAATAGGGGCAAAAGTGTAATTTTGCCAAAATGTGTAAGCTGTGTTAAATTGAATGAATTATTTATTAAATAAGTAAATTTTGTTATTATATAGATTGAGAAAAAATGAAATTCGGATCTAGAACGGGGGAAAACAAAGTATCGGATTAGTCGACCTAATTCGTCGTTACAGCGAACGAGGTAAGTTCGTATGCTAAAAAACGTACTTAAATTGTGTTATAAATGCTTATTTATTATTGAATTGAATTGAATGCTGAATGGTCATGATTACAAGCCGAAATCGACAGAGTTACGACGTTCGAAAGTCCCGTACGAACCTTAGGAATAGTATAAGATACAAATGTCATGGCATTAGGGTTACCGAGATGAGAATACGTGTAAGACCATATCTGGGATATGGCATGTAACATCCTGGTTTAGACCCTAGCCGGAACGGTGGTTTGAGACCACAAATCCGAGGTCGTAAAAATATTTTAATATTATTTTTTATGTTGATTATATGTGCTATAGCATGTGTAAAAATTCTGTGTGGTAATTTGATCGTTTGTGTGTCGAATTAAGAGAAAAGACTTAATCGCGTATAGAGTAAAAGTTATGTGCTGAATTATAAGTACTTAAATGTTGATGGCTTTTTAAGGAGGAGGCCTTATGTTGTTAATGAACCATTTTTAAGATAGTGGATGGCAAAATGACATATTAGCCTTAAATTATATTTGTTTTAAATGATTATTAAAAGGGCAAATTGGTAAAATGTTTAATAAGGTAACATTAATAAAACAAAAGAATAAAAAAATTGATGAGTGTTCATCTTTCACCCACCGAAACTAGAAAAGAAAGAAGGGTTAGGGAGCTTTGAAGATTTTGACAAGCTTAGACTAAAATTGGTATGTGTTTTCAACTCGGTTTTTGATAATTTCTACGTTTTCGTAATCGTTGCTTCGTGCTCTAGCTAACCCATATTGTAATTTTGTGAATTGATGATGTTTTTGTGATGAGTTAATGATGAAAACTTGAGCTATGTGTTAGTTGATAGTGAAATATGAAAACTTGGTGTTGGATTAAAATAGTTTTTATTAGGATTTTTAGTGAAATTGAGTAAAATGGGCTAAATTGAGGAAAGTGTAAATTGAGGGACTAAAATGTGAAATAAATAAAATGTGTAGACTTGTATGAACATAGAGAGAATTCGGCTAAGCATATGTGTTTTGAATTTTTTTGTATTTGATGATTTTTTGTGAAATAGGGACTAAAGTGTCGAAATGTGAAAATGTGAGGGTTATTTTGTAAAATACCCTAAATATGTGTGTTTGGACTAAAATGGATGATTTGGTGATTGAATGGATTGAATTTGAATGTGTATAGACTAAGAAAGGAGAGGTCCGGATCGAGATCGAGGCAAAGATAAAGTGCTCGATTAATCGATCGTTTCGATAGTTCGATGTTCGAGGTAAGTTTGGATATATTATATGTTATTAAGATGTGTTTTAGCATTATGAAATGAATATGTATATAATTATGAGATTGAGTTGCTATGTGTAAGATTTAATTAGATGGCACTAAGTGTGTGAAATTGAAATCGAAACAGAAATGAATAGCACTGTGTGTGCGATGTTATGAAAGCTTTGGCTTAAAGATTTGGCACTGTGTGTGCGATACCGAGATAAGTCGGTTGAAAGAATAGGCACTAAGTGTGCGATGACGACTATGCTTCGAACATGTATATGGCACTTAGTGTGTGATTTAAATTGAGAGAATATCAAAGGATGATCAACATGTAATATCGAGCATTGAGTAGCTTGGAAATTGAATAGCTATGTATTAGCTAAGGTATGTATTGAACCTTTGTGGTTGAGGAGTTTATAGATAAAGCTAAGAATGGATGAATGAGTATTTTAGCTATGAATGATATGGTATGAATATGAGAGAATTGATCTATGTGATGGTTATTATATGCATTGGTTTGAATTGATGAAATAATTGTATTGTATTTCGAACTTACTAAGCTTTGTAAAGCTTCTTTGTGTGATTTGTTTCTCTGCTGCGATGTCGATAAAAGCTAGCTCGGATCTGGGGATCGTCAGCATCTCAATCACACTATCAGCAATCTATTTTGGGTATTTTTGGAATGACGTACATAGATGAAATATGGCATGTATAGGCTGGTCATTTGAATCATGTTTGATAATTTTAAGTAGCCATGAGATGTGGCTAGATATGTGCTAGTTTTAGCAAGAATGGTTTTGGTATATGTGATGCATCTTTTGGTATGGATTATGAGTTGAGAAATTGACTTATGAATGATAACTTTGTGTTGGTAAAATGCTAGTATGAATTAGTGAAATTGAAAAAGGAATGATGTTTGGTATTGAATGTATTATATTTGTGATGAGATAGATTTTGGTATTGAATTTGTTATGGTTGGAATGGGAATTGATTGCATAGATTGGATAGTCATCTTGGTAAGTTTTTGGTTGCCTTATGTGCATGATATGTTTGGGTATGTGATGCTTGTAGGTTTGACCTAAGTGGGTGGCATGTTGGCCTTGCAAAATGGCCTATAATGTCACACGGTCAAGGTACACGGGCATGCCTACAGACCGTGGGTGAATTGGCAGATTACAGATTAGTAGCACACGGCCTCGACACGGGGGTGTCAGCTAACCGTGGTGTATAAGTCAGTAGCTAGCTAAGAGCACACGGCCATGGCACACGGGCGTGCTTGGTGGCCGTGGTGGGAAAGACAGTATAGGACCACGGTCGGGGACACGGCGTGCACGGTGGCCGTGGGGACCAAGTCGATATATAGACACGGAAGGACACACGGGGTGTCTTGAAGCCGTGGAGGGCACACGGTCTCCTCCCACGGGCGTGTCTCCCCTGTATTTTAGAAAAGTTTCAAATTTTTATGAAATTTTATGTGTTTCGGTTTAGTCCCGACTCGGTTTATAAGCATGCTTAGGGTCTTGATGACTCATTTAAAGGACACTATGATTGTAATTGAATGTGATTGACTTTGTGTCGTAAATTCTAGTTGTTAAATGTTCTGATTGATCGATAATACCTCTTAACCCCTTTCCGGTAACAGTCTCGGGTTAGTGGTGTTACATTTTATTGGTATCAAAGCTACGGTTTAGTCGATTCTCGGACTAACGTAGCGCATGTGAGTCTAGCTATACATGCCATATATGAAATTGTGATAGTGTGATGAATGCTGACAGTTGAAAATGTGTTTTCTTATAGTAATGGATCCCGAACAAGCGATTCTTGTCGACGATATAGAGAGCAATGCGCTGCTCGCTCGAGGGACAATCTGCAAACCCATCTAGGCCGAATGAAAGTAGTGAGGGAGGAGAGGCTAGGCAAGCCTTCTTTCGTATGATAAGTGAATGGTTTACGAAGTTCGTTCGAACGAATCCGACTACTCCACAACCTCCACCCCCACAAACACCTGTTGTGCCACAAGTTGTAGATCCGATCAGATTAAATAAACCACCTGTAGATAAGATTCAAAAATACGGGGTCGAAGAGTTTAGGGCCACATCTGATGGCGATGCTGAGCGAGTCAAGTTTTGGCTCGAGAATACAATCAGAGTATTCGATGAGATGTCGTTGAATCCTGATAAGTGCATTAAGTGTGCAGTTTCCTTGTTGGGAGACACGACTTATAACTGGTGGAAAACATTAATATCTGTGGTTCTGAGAGAGAGAATCACCTGGGACTTCTTTCAAGCCGAGTTCAGAAAGAAGTATATCAGTCAACGTTTCATTGATCAGAAACGTAAAAAGTTTTTAGAATTGAAACAGGGTCGTTTGTCTGTTACTGAGTACGAGCGGGATTTCGTAAGATTGAGTCAATACGCGAGAGAATGTGTTTCAACTTAAGCTACTATGTGCAAACGTTTCATAGAGGGATTGAATGAAGATATTAAGTTGTTGGTTGGGATACTCGATATAAACGAATTTGTTGTGTTAGTCGAAAGAGCATGCAAAGCTGATGAGCTTAGTAAAGAAAATAAGAAAGCCGATTCTGAGGCTCGTGATGAAAGAAAGAGATCGATGAATTAGTTCTCTAAACCTTCAGAAAAGAGATATAGAGATGAAAGAAATCGTTCAAATGTTTCATTTGGACATTCAAGTAGAGATCGTTCGAGACAAAGTACTGGTTTACGAATTCAAACTCCGAATGAACCAAGTGTTGGTAGTGTTAAGAGTAACAAACCTGAGTGCAGACAGTGTGGAAGACGACATGTGGGAGAGTGCTGGGGCAAGTACAATAATAGAGTTTGTTATAAATGTGGATCTCGAGATCATTTTATTCGAGATTGCCCAAAGATGGTCGAAGAGGAGAATGTTCAGAATGAAAGACCAAGTAATGTGACGGCTAGAGATAGACCACCCGGAAACAAATGAAAATGTGAGCGAAAGTCAAAGGGGACAAGCGACACAACCGTGAGGTCGGAAGCGAGAGCACCGCCCGAGCCTATGCTATACGCGCCACGAGAGGAAGCATCATCTCCGGCGTCATCACGGTACTTTCACTTTATTTGATATTGATGTCGTTGCATTGATAGATCTGGATCAACTCATTCATATGTGTGTATGAATTTAGTATTGAATAAGACTCTACCGTTGAGTCTCACTGAATTTGTGATTAGAGTATCGAACCCCTTAGGCAAGTGTGTTTTGGTGGATAAGGTGTGCAAGAATTGCCCATTGATGTTTCGTGATTTATGTTTTCCGGTCAACTTGATGTTGCTACCATTTGATGAATTTGACATAATTTTGGGTATGGATTGGCTTACTTTGCATAATGCCATCGTGGAATCGTAAGAGGAAGAGTATTGAATTGAAGAATCGAAATGGTGAGATAGTTCGAATTGAGTCCAAAGGATATGAAAGGATTACCACCTGTTGTATCTGCGATGAAAGCTATGAACTATGTGAGAAAAGGTTGTGAAGCTTATTTGGCGTACGTGATTGATACAAAGGTGTCGGAAAAGAAAGTTGAATCAGTGCCTGTGGTTTGTGAGTTTCCAGATGTATTTCCTGAAGAGTTACCATGATTACCTCCAATTCGAGAAGTGGAATTTGGTATTGAGTTAGTGCCGGGAACTGCTCCTATTTCGATAGCTCCATACAGAATGTCCCCAACCGAATTGAAAGAGTTGAAATCTCAGTTGCAAGAATTGACTGATAGAGGATTTGCACGACCGAGTTTCTCACCATGGGGAGCTCCTGTGTTATTTGTGAAAAAGAAAGATGGAACTATGAGAATGTGTATCGATTATCGACAGTTGAACAAAGTGATGATAAAAAACAAATATCCGTTGCCTCGTATCGATGATTTGTTTGATCAACTGAGAGGAGCTACAGTATTTTCAAAGATAGACTTGAGGTCTGGTTATTATCAGTTAAGAGTTAAAGAGTCTGATGTGCCGAAGACTACTTTCAGAACGAGGTACGGACATTAAGAATTCTTAGTGATGCCTTTCGGACTAACAAATGCTCCTGCAGTGTTTATGGATCTAATGAATCGGATGTTCAGACCGTATTTGGATCGCTTTGTTGTGGTGTTTATTGATGATATTTTGATCTATTCGTGTGATGAGACGCAGCATGCTGAGCATTTAAGAATCGTGCTACAAACTCTGCGTGAGAAATAGTTGTATGCAAAGTTTAGCAAATGTGAATTTTGGTTGCATGAGGTCAGTTTTCTGGGGCATATTGTATCAGCTGCTGGGATACGAGTTGACCCGAGTAAAATTTCGCTATTTTGGAATGAAAGCCTCAGAAATGTGTCCAAAGTCCGTAGTTTTCGGGACTAGCAGGGATATTATAGACGGTTTGTAAAAGGCTTTTCGATGATTGCGACTCCGTTGACAAAGCTATTACAGAAGGATGTTAGATTCGAGTGGTCAGAAAAGTGCTAGCAAAGTTTTGAACAGTTGAAAGTGTTGTTAATGGAAGCACCAGTTTTGATTCAACCCGAATCGGGCAAAGAGTTCATAGTTTACAGTGATGCATCGTTGAATGGTTTGGGCTGTGTGTTGATGCAAGAAGGGAAAGTCATTGCTTATGCTTCGAGACAGTTAAAGCCGCACGAAAAGAATTATCCGACGCATGACCTTGAGTTAGTTGCAATTGTGTTTGCGTTAAAGATTTGGCGTCACTACTTATTTGGTGAAAATGTCATGTTTATACTGATCATAAGAGTTTGAAGTATTTGATGACTCAGAAAGACTTGAATTTGCGACAAAGAAGATGGTTAGAATTATTGAAAGACTATAAACTTGTGATAGATTACCACCCGGGTAAAGCTAATGTTGTAGCTGATGCTTTGAGTCGAAAATCATTATATGCTTTGCGAGCTATGAGTAATCAAATAGATCTATGTGATGATAGTGCGGTGATAGCAGAATTGAAAGTAAAACCGTTGTTTTTACAACAAATATGTGATGCTCAGAAGATTGATAATGAGTTGTTAGCAAAAAGAGTTCTGTGTGACTCGGATGCTGTATCAGAATTTCGAGTTGATAGTGATGATTGTTTGAGATTTAGAGATCAGATTTGTATTCCAAGAAATTCAAAGTTGATTTCGATGATTTTGAATGAAGCTCACAATAGTCATTTAACTGTGCATCCGGGGAGTACAAAGATGTATAATGATTTGAAACAGTTCTATTGGTGGCATGGCATGAAAAGAGACATTTCTGACTTTGTGTTGAAATGTTTAGTTTGTTAGCAAGTCAAAGCTGAACATCAAGTTCCATCTGGTTTGTTACAACCAATTATAATTCCTGACTGGAAATGGGAGAGAATTGCGATGGACTTTGTGTCGGGTTTGCCCTTATCTCCGAGTAAGAAAGATGCAATCTGGGTGATTGTGGACAGATTAACGAAATCAGCTCATTTATTTTCGGTAAGAACTGATTATTCTTTAGAAAAGTTAGCTGAATTGTATATTGATGAGATTGTGAGATTGTACGGAGTACCATTATCTATAGTGTTCGACAGAGATCCGAGATTTACCTCATGATTCTGGAAGAAATTGCAAGATGCCTTAGGCACGAAATTGCATTTCAGTACTGCTTTTCATCTGCAAATGGATGGTCAATCTGAGCGAATCATTCAGATTCTCGAAGACATGCTGAGATGTTACATACTTGAATTTGAAAGTACGTGGGAAAAGCATTTATCATTGATTGAGTTCGCGTATAACAACAATTTTCAATCTAGCATTAAAATGGCACCATATGAAGCTCTTTATGGTCGAAAGTGTCGAACTCCATTGTATTGGGCTGAGCTGAGTGAGAACAAGATTCACGGGGTTGATCTTATAAAAGAGACTGAGCAGAAAGTGAAAGTAATTCGTGACAGTCTGAAAGCGGCCTCAGATCGTCAGAAGTCTTATGCAGATTTGAAAAGAAAAGATATTGAATTCGAAGTTGGTGATAAAGTGTTTTTGAAAGTATCTCCTTGGAAGAAAATACTTCGATTTGGCCGAAAGGGCAAACTGAGTCCGAGGTTCATCGGACCGTACGAGATTATTGAACGAGTTGGGCCGGTTGCTTATAGATTAAGATTGCCATCTGAGTTAGAAAAGATTCATAACGTGTTTCATGTGTCAATGCTTCGACAGTACAAATCAGATCCGTCTCATGTGATTGCTCCTACTGAGGTTGAGATTCAATCAGACTTGTCGTATAGTGAAGAACCGATCCGAATTTTGGCACGAGAGACTAAAGCGTTGCGAAACAAAAGAATTTCCTTAGTGAAAGTATTATGGCACAAACACGGAATTGAAGAGGCTACGTGGGAGCCTGAGAACGTTATGAGAAAGCAACATCCACAACTATTCACTGGTAAGATTTTCAGGGACGAAAATCCCTAAGGGGGGAGAGTTGTAACATCCTGGTTTAGACCCTAATCGGAACGGTGTTTTGAGACCACAAATCCGAGGTCGTAAAAATATTTTAATATTATTTTTTATGTTGATTATATGTGCTATAGCATGTGTAAAAATTTTGTGTGGAAATTTGATCGTTTGTGTGTCGAATTAAGAGAAATGACTTAATCGCGTATAGAGTAAAAGCTATGTGCTGAATTATAAGTACTTAAATGTTGATGGCTTTTTAAGGAGGAGGCCTTATGTTGTTAATGAACCATTTTTAAGATAGTGGATGGCAAAATGACATATTAGCCTTAAATTATATTTGTTTTAAATGATTATTAAAAGGGCAAATTGGTAAAATGTTTAATAAGGTAACATTAATAAAACAAAATAATAAAAAAAATGATGAGTGTTCATCTTTCACCCACCGAAACTAGAAAAAAAGAAGGGTTAGGGAGCTTTGAAGATTTCGGCAAGCTTAGACTAAAATTGGTATGTGTTTTCAACTCGGTTTTTGATAATTTCTACGTTTTCGTAATCGTTGCTTCGTGCTCTAGCTAACCCATGTTGTAATTTTGTGAATTGATGATGTTTTTGTGATGAGTTAATGATGAACACTTGAGCTATGTGTTAGTTGATAGTGAAATATGGAAACTTGGTGTTGGATTAAAATAGTTTGTATTGGGATTTTTAGTGAAATTGAGTAAAATGGGCTAAATTGAGGAAAGTGTAAATTGAGGGACTAAAATGTGAAATAAATAAAATGTGTAGACTTGTATGAACATAGAGAGAATTCGGCTAAGCATATGTGTTTTGAAATTTTGTGTATTTGATGATTTTTTGTGAAATAGGGACTAAAGTGTCGAAATGTGAAAATGTGAGGGTTATTTTGTAAAATGCCCTAAATATGTGTGTTTGGACTAAAATGGATGATTTGGTGATTGAATGGATTGAATTTGAATGTGTATAGACCAAGAAAGGAGAGGTCCGGATCGAGATCGAGGCAAAGATAAAGTGCTCAATTAATCGATCGTTTCGATAGTTCGACGTTCGAGGTAAGTTTGGATATATTATATGTTATTAAGATGTGTTTTAGCATTATGAAATGAATATGTATATAATTATGAGATTGAGTTGCTATGTGCAAGATTTAATTAGATGGCACTGAGTGTGTGAAATTGAAATTGAAACAGAAATGAATAGCACTGTGTGTGCGATGTTATGAAAGCTTTGGCTTAAAGATTTGGCACTGTGTGTACGATACCGAGATAAGTCGGTTGAAAGAATAGGCACTAAGTGTGCGATGACGACTATGCTTCGAACATGTATATGGCACTGAGTGTGTGATTTTAATTGAGAGAATATCAAAGGATGATCAACATGTAATATCGAGCATTGAGTAGCTTAGAAATTGAATAGCTATGTATTAGCTAAGGTATGTATTGAACCTTTGTGGTTGAGGAGTTTATAGATAAAGCTAAGAATGGATGAATGAGTATTTTAGCTATGAATGATATGGTATGAATATGAGAGAATTGATCTATGTGATGGTTATTATATGCATTGGTTTGAATTGATGAAATAATTGTATTGTATTTCGAACTTACTAAGCTTTGTAAAGCTTACTGTGTGATTTGTTTCTCTGCTTTGCAGTGTCAGTAAAGCTAGCTCGGATCTGGGGATCGTCAGCATCTCAATCACACTATCAGCAATCTATTTTGGGTATTTTTGGAATGACGTACATAGATGAAATATGGCATGTATAGGCTGGTCATTTGAATCATGTTTGATATTTGTAAGTAGCCATGAGATGTGGCTAGATATGTGCTAGTTTTAGCAAGAATGGTTTTGGTATATGTGATACATCTTTTGGTATGGATTATGAGTTGAGAAATTGACTTATGAATGATAACTTTGTGTTGGTAAAATGCTAGTATGAATTAGTGAAATTGAAAAAAGGAATGATGTTTGGTATTGAATGTATTATATTTGTGATGAGATAGATTTTGGTATTGAATTTGTTATGGTTGGAATGGGAATTGATTGCATAGATTGGATAGTCATCTTGGTAAGTTTTTGGTTGCCTTATGTGCATGATATGTTTAGGTATGTGATGCTTGTAGGTTTGACCTAATTGGGTGGCATGTTGGCATTGCAAAATGGCCTATAATGTCACACGGTCAAGGTACACGGGCGTGCCTACAGACCGTGGGTGAATTGGCAGATTACAGATTAGTAGCACACGGCCTCGACACGAGTGTGTCAGCTAACCGTGGTGTATAAGTCAGTAGCTAGCTAATAGCACACGGCCATGGCACACGGGCGTGCTTGGTGGCCGTGGTGGGAAAGATTGTATAGGACCACGGTCAGGACACACGGGCGTGCCTGGTGACCGTGGGGACCAAGTCAGTATATAGACACGGAAGGACACACAGGGGTGTCTTGAAGCCGTGGAGGGCACACGGTCTCTTCCTACGGGCGTGTCTCCCTTGTAGTTTAGAAAAATTTCAAATTTTTATGAAATTTTATATGTGTTTCGGTTTAGTCCCGACTCGGTTTATAAGCATGCTTAGGGTCTTGATGACTCATTTAAGGGACACTATGATTGTAATTGAATGTGATTGACTTTGTGTCGTAAATTCTAGTTGTTAAATGTTCTGATTGATCAGTAATACCTCTTAACCCCTTTTCGGAAACAGTCTCGGGTTAGGGGTGTTACATGGCATCGGTATGATATTACGTGTAAGACCATGTCTGGGACATGGCATCGATACGAAATTTCGTGTAAGACCATAGCTGGGCTATTAGCATCGATATGAGATTACATGTAAGACCATATCCGAGATATGGAATTGTACGACCTATCTGTGATTCCCGAGTATCCTTAGCGATTCTGAATGGTTCAACGGGCATAGTCAAGACGAAAATGAAAGTACAATCGAAATAAGTGTAACAGGCACGCACAAAACCTTTAAGAGAATCGAATGAAGGTAATTTGGTGAGTTCTTAGTATATCATGTGTATGAAATGAGAAAGATTTATGTATAAGTATGTTTCAGGCCAAAAATGTGTTTATTTGGCTATAATGAGGTATGAATTGAATGATGTGTGAGATATGAGTTATAGATGTTTTAACTAAATATACATATGGCACATAGTGTGCAAAATACCATTATTTGATGATATTTAACATGATTGGATAAGACTGTAATTTATCCACACGAGCAAAGAAATGGATAAACTTGTGAATCTTTTGGTTAATTATGTGATTGGATTTATGGTATAAAGGTGAAAGCATATGAGGACATTATAATTTATGTAAATGTTTAATATGTGTTTATTCAATAAGTTGAGTTTAATATCTTACGAACTTACTAAGCTTTATAGCTTACTTTGTTTTCTTTCCTATGTTTATAGAGTTTCGGAGGCTTGCTCGGGTTGGAAGTCGTCGGAGATCTCATCACACTATCCAGTTATGGTTTGGTATTTATAAGCTTTGAGATGTTGGTTATATGGCATGTATAGGCTTTGGTCATTTTGGTATGGTTGTTAGATATGTATATGGTCATTTGAAATGGCTTAATAATGATTTTGATTGATGGATATAATGTGGCCTTATGTTTTGGCATGGTTGGTATAAAATGTGTATTTGGCTTATATTATGTATTTGTGGTTTGGCTTGGAATGCAAATGTGGTAAAAATGTGGTTTAAGAAATGGCATGTATTGGTATGAAATTGAGATGTTGAATTGGTATGATTTTGAGGCTTGATTTTATGGTGTGTATTTGTAAAAAGATACAAGTTTGAAATAGATTAAAATTGTTGGTAATGGTATATTGTTTTAGTAAGTTTTGGATTATGATCTGAGTAGTGAAATAGATGGATTTTAAATGGCATGATTTGTATATGAAATAGCATGTTTTGGTTTCCTATAAATGTGATGAAATGGTATTATTTTTGTTGTTTAGGTGAGCATGAGAAAGGGTGGCAAATTAGCCTTGCAAATGGCCTATTCTTGTCCACAATGGCAGAGACACGGGCGTGTGTCTCAGTCGTGTGCGACACACAATCATGATACACGGCCTTGTGTCCCCTGGTGTTGTTATTGAATTGAAATCAGTATGCTCCACACGGCCTCACACACGGGCATGTGACCGGCCGTGTGGCACAAATCAGTATACCCCCTAAATGGCACAAGGTCTAGCACACGGGCGTGTGACTTGGCGGTATTGCATAAGTCAGTATACCCTACAGGATCGGCACGTCCTAGCACACGGGTGTGTGTGGCCATTTCGAAGGGCACACGGGCATGTGGTCAGCCGTGTGACCCAAGTCAGTATGTATGCCCTGTTTTCACACGGCCTGGACACAGGCGTGTCTGGAGCCGTGTGAGGCACGCGGCCTATTCACATGGGCGTGTGACCCTTGTATGTTTGAAAAATTTCTAAGTTTTCAAGAATTTTCGTATGTAATTGGTTTAGTCCCGAAACATTTCTAAAGCATGTTTAAGTAGGCCCTTATAAAGGATAATATGAGTATGATTGTATGGTGTTTGACAATGGATGCATAAATGCATGTTGTATGTTGTGATTTGATTGGTAATGCCTCGTAACCCTAATCTGGCAACGGATACGGGTTAGAGGTGTTACATTTATTGGTATCAGAGCTACGGTTTAGTCGATTCTAGGACTAACGTAGCATATGTGAGTCTAGCTATACATGCCATAATGAACCTGTGATAGTGTGATATCTCTCAACTCTGACGAAAATTGTTTTAATCAGACAAATGTGCTTTCCAACTGAGCTAATTCTGATATTGCAGAATGTGGTACTCAATATTTGAGTGAAAATGTGTTTATGATGAGTAGAAATTCACAAAGGTATGAATGAGAATGCATGATATTTGTTAGTTGATAAACGTTATGTTATGTGCATGTATATGTGAGAGTTAAATTTGAGGCTTTATGACCCTCACCCCCTCATTAGTATAGTATTACAATGAAATCCGTAATATTTAGATTGAATAACTCACAAGTGTGGAATTACAGAATTCCAAAATTGAAGGATTAATACTGTGGTCAGATAAGGGAATGAGTCAGCAAGTAAAGACAGTACAAAAGAAATAGTGGATTCTTCTGAAGGCCGTTCGGATAATGCAAAGTCACTGTTAAAGAAGAAATTGAATTCGATGAAACAAAATATTCGGGTATGATATCTAAAGAATATATTAACTGGAAGTTCTTCTGAATTGATTTATGTTAGTGATGGGATAATGAGAAATCAGTGATGTCAGAAATAGACAGTAGAATAATGTTTGAATTGTAAAGATAATTGAGTACAGCGATTATAGTCTAATGATTTATGATGATCTCTTCTGGGTATTCTATGTGTTCGTCTATTCTCAGAGATATATGTAGTTGTATATTTTCAGATGAAATTCTTATCGTATGAGAACGTTAGCTGAACATACTGATAGACGAAAGTATTGTTGGTCTGTTTGAGTTATGATAGACATTGCTCTATCTTTCTCTAGCATTCTATTCCCTTGTGTTGATAGGAAAGTCGACGGTAAAATCCGTATGATGCTAGTATTCTGTTTCTACTGGTTATTATTCTGTTGAATATACATGAAGATTATATTGCTTCTGTTACTGTGGATTTCAGTGCTTGTGAGTGACATTTTTCCTTCTGGAAATTTTCTAGGATATCATCGATATCTTTATCATTCTATATGGGTTGTAATTTCCAGAAATTCAGTATAGCTCAATATTTTGAAATTTTGCTACCTCGATTTTATTATGATTCTATGTGATTATTTGTAAGAGATATTTTTTTGATGGGGATGACTATATCTAATATGATTATAATTTCTGGTTTGATCATGGGAGTACAGTGGTATAGTTATCAGATTTATAGAGGTTATGTTTCTGCACTGGTTGCTATTGAAATCATATTCGAATTCCTCTTGTATTCAAAATGCATTATTAACAGTTGGGATATTATCTATTTATACGGTTGAGACATCAGTCTTATTATGGAATTATGATTTTTATTTGATGAAAGTGGTTTCAGTATAGTTCAGGGCTTCGATGATTAATAGATGAAATAGCTTTGTTAATATAATCCTTTTCTAATTTTCATGAAAGGGTTGACATCGGCAAAAGTATAAATGATAGCAGATCAAGTTCAATTTGTATAGTGGTTATTTTTCTTCAGGTAAATCTTGATATATGTCAAGGAATTTAAAACGGGATTGTTATGCTTTATTTGAGTTATGCAAATTTTTAAAGATCATTGATTGTATTCGGAAGAAAGTGTGATAAATGGTATGTCTGGGTTATCTTTATAACAAGAAGAAATGATTTCTTTGAAAAGTTATTGTTTGATGGCCAAGATCGATTCAGTGGTTTAGTCTGATTTGAGTTATTTGCTTGAAAGGTTAATGTAGTTATATGTGTTTGAGTTTATCCTCAGGTCCGTAAATAAATTTTGTACGTTCACGGGTTAATTGATGGATAGTCTGAATGAAGAATTCATATTCTAGAAGACGTGATACTGAATTATGTTTATTGGAACGGTTTTAATTGAGAAAGTCATCGCGATTATGAAGTCTGAATGATATAATACTTATTAATAAAGTGGTAAACAGTTGAAGACATTGTTAACTGAAGCATCAGTTGTAGTTCAGCTTGCGTTGGGTAAAGAGTTTATGATTTTCAGTCAAGCATCATTGAATGGTTTGAAATGGGTTCTAGTACAAGAAGGAATAGTGATTGTGTATGTTGTATACAGTTAAAGCTGCATGAAAAGAGTTATTCGACACGTGAATTAAAAATGGTTGACATTGTATTCGCATTGAATAGTCAGTGACATTGATTGTTTGGTGAGTAATGTAATCTATTGTTGACTGCAAAAGTTTTAAAATATTTGATATTACAGAGAGATCTGAATTTAGGACAGCAAAGGTGGCTTGAACCGTCAAAAGACTTTGAGTTAGTAATTGATTATCTTTACAGTTATGGATGTTCTGAGCAGGAAACCTTTGTGTGCTTCATGAACGATGAATACACGATTAATCTTATGGGATGATGGATTGATATTAGTTGAGTTAAAAGCTAAATTGATGTTTATTCGTGAAATTGTAAAACTTAGAAGTGTATCAGTGAATTGCAAGTTAAAAAGGGGTTCAACATAAATTGACACATGATTCAGAAATTTCAGATTGGAATCGATGATTGTTTGTTGTTTCGAGATAGAGTTCGTGTATCGAGAAATCCAGAAATTATGTAACAGTTGTTACATATGGCCCACAGTGGTTAACGTTGATCATCAAGTGTCTTCGGGACTGTTACAACATGTGTTGATATCTAAGTAGTAATGAAATAGAATTTCGATGGATTTTGCAAAAGATAGATGTTATCTAAATTATGGTTGATCGTTTGAAAAAGTCTGCATATTCTATCTCAATACGTACAGACTTCTCTCTTGATAGATTAGCTGAGTTATACATGTCAGAGATTTTCAGATCACACAGTGTGCCAGACTCCATTATTTCGGGTAGAGACCTGAATTTTATATTATGATTTGGTAGAAAACTATAGTAAGCTTTAGATAAACAGTTTCAATTTATTATCGCATTTCATTCTTAAATAGATTGCTAATCTGAGGGAGAGATTCAGATTCTCAAGGTAATGTTTCGTTGTTGTGCTTTAGAATTTGAAAAATACTTACCGTTGTTTGAGTTACGTATAATAATTATTTATCAGTTGAGCATAAAGATGGCACCGTACGAAGTTTTATATGAGATCAGTGATAAAAAGAATTACGGGGTCGATGTGATTAGAGAGACTGAAGAGAAGGTGAGAGTAATTCGCGACAGTCTGAAAGCAGTTTTAAATTGACAGAAAACATATGCGGACTTGATACGTAAAAGCATTGAATTTTAGTTAGCAAACTGAGTGTTTGTGAAATTGTTACTGTGAGAATAGAATTTCTCGAATTAGTCGTAAAGAGAAGTTGAGTTCGTGTTTCAACAGGTTGTATGGGATTATAGAGAGAATAAGGCTAATGGCTTATCAACTTATATTACCGCCAGAACTTTAGAAGATCTATAGCGAAGAACAGATCAAAATCCTAGTTTGTGAGACTAAAGAGTTGAGAAATCCGAGGCTATGTGATAAGGCAATGTGAAAGCAAATGTCCAACCAAATCATTGGTAAGATTTTCGGGGACGAAAATCCCTAAGGGGAGAGAGTTGTAACAGCCCGTTTTTGGGTCAAATCAGAACAGTGGCTTCGGGACCACAAATCCGAAGTCAAAATATTTAATTTATTATTACTTTAATGTCTACTTCTTGATAATATGATAGTGTGAAAATTTCGTAAAGAAATTTTATGGTTTGAGTGCTCAATTTGATAAAAAGGACTAAATCGCGTAAGATACAAAACTTGAGTTCTATTAGTAAAATGCATTAAATGGCTATAGATTTTAATTGTGTGAGTACTTGGATGGTAAATAGACCATTTAATTGATAGTGGACATTTATGGGAGTTGGTATTGTTGAAATTTGTTTTAAATTAAAAGGTTATAATAGTAAATAGATGTACATTAATTAATTAAGCAAAATAAAATATGATTATCATCTTTCTCCATGAACCACCACCGAATATGGAGATGAAAAACACCATGGATATAGCTTCAAAGGTTCGGCCATCTCAAGGTTTAATTGTAAGTCCCATTTTTGTCCCGTTTTTAATAATTTTTACGTTTTTGAGATCGTTGTAGCTTAATCCAGCTAGCCCGTATCTCCGATTTCAAAACTGTTAAAGTATTTGAATGTTGCCATTGTTGAATTTATGAGTATTTTGTTAGTTGATGATGGAAAATAAATCATTGTTGTTAGATGTACAAGTTTTTTTAAGTGAATTTTGGTAAAAATGTCAATTTTGGATTAAATTGTGAAATATTGAAATTATGTGGTTAAAAGTGTGACTATTAGGAAAATGTGGGCTCCTAAGGCAATAATAAGAATTCGGCTAAGCATGGGTAGGATGAAATTGCATGAAATTGTGATTTTATGTGATAAGGACTAAATTGCAAAAATGTGAAATAATAGAGGCAAAAGTGTAATTTTGCCAAAATGTGTAAGTTGTGTTAAATTGAATGAATTATTGATTAAATAAGTAAATTTTGTTATTATATAGATTGAGAAAAATGAAATTCGGATCTAGAACGGGGGAAAATAAAGTATCAGATTAGTCGACCTAATTCGTCGTTACAGCGAACGAGGTAAGTTCGTATGCTAATAAACGTACTTAAATTGTGTTATAAATGCTTATTTATTATTGAATTGAATTGAATGCTGAATGGTCATGATTACGAGCTGAAATCGACAGAGAGTCTGACCTTGAAAGTCCCGTCTGAACCTTAGGAATAGTATAGGATACAAATGTCATGACATTAGGGTTACCGAGATGAGAATACGTGTAAGACCATGTAGCAGCCCGATTTTGGGCCTAGTCGGAACAGTGGTTTTGGGGCCACAAATCCGACGAGGAAAATCTTGTTTTTATTATATTTTTATGGTCGTTCGAAAATTTTGACGTTTGGGCACTCAATTTAGTCAAAAGGACTAAATTGTAAATAGTGCAAAAGTTGAGTTCCACATGTTAAAAGTGTCCAATTTCTATGAAATTTTAAATTGGAGGTCCTTAAATGGTAATTAGACCATTGGTTAAATTGTTGGACAAAAATGGACATGAGATAAGTGAAATAGCATATTTTTAAGTTAAGGGCATTTTGGTAATTTGGTAATTAAATGGACTAAAAGACAAAATAAAAGCCAAAAACCCTTGTCCATCTTCTTGCTTGGCCGAATTTAGCATGGGGGAAGCCATGGCTAGGGATTTCAAGCTTTCAAGCTCAATAGTAAGTGCATCCAAGCCCGCTTTTAATGTTCTTTACATTTTGAGATCCCAGTAACTCGGTTTAGCTATTTCTACCATTATTTTGAGCTAGGGTTTGTGTTTAAAAATTTACCCATGGATGACATGCATGTGCTTTGATGTCTAATGGTAGAATATGAATGCTCGGTGTGTAGTAAACAACTTTTACTAAGTGATTTTCGATGAAATCGCATAAAAGGACTAGTTTGTAAAAAGTTGAAAAATGTATGAAAATGTGTGAATGAATGCAAATTGTGGACTGCTATAGTTATGAAAATGTTTTGGATAGGCCTAAAATACAAGGAAATTGAATAAAAATCATTTTACGAGCCTAGGGGCAAAAGTGCAAATATGACAAAGTTTAGGGGCAAAAATGTAATTTTTCCATAATATGATTTTTGGATTGAATTGAATAGTATAGTAACTTAATAAGTCAAATGTAATATTTTAGATGAAGAAAACGAGTTTCGGACTTAGAACGGGGGAAAGACGAATATTGGACGACTCGATCCCCTTCACCATTTTAAGTCGATGTAAGTTTGTGTGTAATAAATCAACATTATGTTATTATGTATTTAAATGCTTGATATTACATGAAATTTATATTCTTTTTATGAAATTGGTTAATGAGGTCTCAATGATTAAAATGATGAAGATTTATTATATTGAAGTCCTAGTTGAACCTTAGGAATAGAAAGGATACCCTTGTCACGATATTAGACTAATAAGGTCTCGTATAAGACCATATCTGGGATATGGCCTCGGCACCAAATTGGGATCCCGTGTAAGACCATATCTGGGATATGGCATCGGCATCGAATAGTGATTCCGTGTAAGACCACGTCTGGGATCTGGCTTCGGTATGAAATCGTATAAGACCATGTCTGGGACATGGCATCGACGTACGATCTCGTGTAAGACCATATCTGGGATATGGCGTCGACATCGATATGAGATCCCGTATAAGACCATATCTGGGATATGGCATCGGCATCGACATGTGATCCCCATGTAAGACCATATCTGGGATATGGCATTGGCATCTTATTACGTGTATGACAATTTTTGAGTATCCTTAGATATTCTAAGTGGTTCAACGGGGTAAAGAATTAAAGTTTATGTTAAAGATGGAAAAAAGGCTAAAGTTATGTGATGGAGTGATACAGGTACATATGCGAAACTCATGAGCAATGTGCTCGGTATGTGATCGAATTTTGGTAAGAATTTAAACGAGTAAGTTATACCTATGAGAATGACCTTGTGATTATAAGTCCATGCTTATGATGTATGAATATGTGGTAGATGTGATTGATGATCATGTGTGAGGCTTTTAGGCCAAATTAAATTGAGAAATGATATGTTCAAGTCTTTGTTGTTGATGTATAGATTAAATTGGCCAATGAATGGCTTATAAATATTTGATAATGACTAGTTATTGGAATGGCTAACCATGGATATATTTTGGTGTTATATGTGTGTAAATGAAAATTAATATAAAGGAAACATGAAAGAGTAAAATTAGAAATAAAACAGCTTGGACAGCATTAGTTGTATCACTTTGAAAAATCACCAAAAATGGTGGAAATCTAATTAGAGGTTGAATAAGGTATGAAATTTAAGCTTATCGAGTCTATTTTCATATAAAAGGAACGTTGTAAGCAAAAGAATTTCATATTATGAGATATTTGAATTCTTGTGAGACAGAGTCAGAATGATTTCGGAATCTCCTGTTCTGACTTGGGAAATTCATTAAAAATTGTACAAAAACAATAAAGGGATAAAATTTATATTCTTGAATTTCTTAATGAGTCTATTTTCAAGAGAAACAAACGGTAACATCATTCAAGTTCTTTACAATGAGATAATTAATTTTTAGTAAAGCGGGGTCGGAACTGTCAGATAGCGAAATAGGGGAGACTTTAAAGAATAAACTGTACTGATTGGCTAAACCAAAAATTCTAGAAATTTTATGGTAAGAAGATATGAGAGTTTAGTTTCATGTAAAATTAGCGAATATTAATTTGGAGTTCCGTAGCTCCGGATAAAAATAATTTAGTGACTATAATTCGAGTTAACAGCTCAAGATGAACATAAATGAATTGTGAAATTTCATGCAATAATGATGGTATTATCTTGAGAGCTTATAATGAGGATTGTTAAAAGCATGGTAATCAATTGTTTATTATTTACATACGTAATTACTAAACTTTATAGCTTACTCCATTGTTTTCCGTGTTTATAATGTACTCAGGTTGGCTCGGGTTGGAAGTCGCTGGAGAACCTATCACACTATCAAGCTTAAAATTTAGGTATCGATGATTTTATACTTAAGATTATGGCATGTATAGGGAACTTGGTCATGTGTATATGTTACTATGAGCTGTCCTAGAATAATGACCCATGATATTCGGAGTTCATTGTTGTATAAGGCCATTTAATGTGGCCAATAAATTGGTTATGCTATAAACTCATGATGATGCATTCCATGGTTGAGTAAATTATATGCTATGATTTGTTACGTGTGTGTGGTGGACGTTTTGGTAGCTTTATTATGTCATGAAATGTGTCATTCAAGTTATACTTAAGTATGGGCATGATAGGGTAGAAATTGGCTTGGAAAATAGCCAACTTCTTGACCACACAAGCAGAGACACGGCCGTGTGTCTAAGTCGTGTGGAGGACACGGTCTAGCACACGGGTGTGTGACTTGGTCGTGTGATCCAAAACGAATTATGACGCCATAAACAGAGAGTTACATGGGTAGAGGAAACGGGCGTGTCCTGGGCCACACGGGCGAGTGTAACCACAGGCCTGCCCATACGGGCGTGTGACTCTCCAAAATAAGGAAATTTTCTAAATGTTCCAATAGTTTTAAAAGTTCTCAGTTTAGTCCCGAATTGCTCCCAAATCATGTTTTAGGCCTCGTAGGCCCATTTTAGGGACTTGATGATATAAGATAAAATTTTTAAATTTTAAACGAAAATTTATGTTTTGAATTTGTTCAGTTGCAAGTGTTATTGTCCGGTAACGCCTCGTACCCTGTTCCAGCATTGAACACGGGTAAGGAGTGTTACAGACCATATCTGGGATATGGCATCGGTATGATATTACGTGTAAGACCATGTCTGGGACATGGCATCGATATGAAATTTCGTGTAAGACCATAGCTGGGCTATTGGCATCGATATGAAATTACATGTAAGACCATATCCGGGATATGGCATTGTACGACCTATGTGTGATTCCAGAGTGTCCTTAGTGATTCTGAATGGTTCAACGGGCATAGTCAAAATGAGAATGAAAGTACAATCGAATTAAGTGTAACAGGTACGTACAACACCTATATGAGAATCGAATGAAGATAATTTGGTGAGTTCTTAGTGTATCATGTGGATGAAATGAGAAAGATTTATGTATAAGTATGTTTCATGCCAAAAATATGTTTATTTGGCTATAATGAGGTATGAATTGAATGATGTGTGAGATATGAGTTATAGATGTTTTAACTAAATATACATATGGCACATAGTGTGCAAAATACCGTTATTTGATGATATTTAACATGATTCATCTTTACTAAATAAAATGTGATTGATATTGGATTGAATAAAGTTATATATATATTCGCTTATGTACATGTAAATGTGAATGATTGGATAAGACTGTAATTGATCCACACGAGCAAAGAAATGGATAAACTTGTGAATCTTTTGGTTAATTATGTGATTGGATTTATGGTATAAAGGTGAAAGCATATGAAGACATTATAATTTATGTAAATGTTTAATATGTGTTTATTCAATAAGTTGAGTTTAATACCTTACAAACTTACTAAGCTTTATAGCTTACTTTGTTTTCTTTCCTATGTTTATAGAGTTTCGGAGGCTTGCTCGGGTTGGAAGTCGTCGGAGATCTCATCACACTATCCAGCTATGGTTTGGAATTCCTAAGCTTTGTGATGTTGGTTATATGGCATGTATAGGCTTTGGTCATTTTGGTATGGTTGTTAGATATGTATATGGTCATTTGAAATGGCTTAATAATGATTTTGATTGATGAATATAATGTGGCCTTATGTTTTGGCATGGTTGGTATAAAATGTGTATTTGGCTTATGTTATGCATTTGTGGTTTGGCTTGGAATGCAAATGTGGTAACAATGTGGTTTAAGAAATGGCATGTATTGGTATGAAATTGAGATGTTGAATTGGTATGAATTTGAGGCTTGATTTTATGGTGTGTATTGGTAAGAAGATACATGTTTGAAATAGATTAAAATTGTTGGTAATGGTATATTGTTTTAGTAAGTTTTGGATTATGATTTGAGTAGTGAAATAGATGGATTTTAAATGGCATGATTTGTATATGAAATAGCATGTTTTGGTTGCCTATAAATGTGATGAAATGGTATTATTTTGATTGTTTAGGTGAGCATGAGAAAGGGTGGCAAATTGGCCTTGCAAATGGCCTATTCTTGTCCACACGGGCAGAGACACGGGCGTGTGTCTCAGCCGTGTCCGACACACGGTCATGATACACGGCTGTGTGTCCCGTGGTGTTGATATTGAATTGAAATCAATATGCTCCACACAGCCTCACACACGGGCGTGTGACCTGCTGTGTGGCACAAATCAGTATACCCCCTTAAATGGCACACGGTCTAGCACACGAGCATGTGACTTGGCCGTGTTGCATAAGTCAGTATACCCTACAGGATTGGCACGGACTAGCACACGGGCGTGTGTGGCCATTTCGAAGGGCACACGGGCTAGACACACGGGCGTGTGGTCAACCGTGTGACCCAAGTCAGTATGTATGCCCTATTTTCACACGGCCTAGGACACGGGCGTGTCTGGAGCCGTGGGAGGCACACGGCCTGTTCACACGGGCATGTGACCCTTGTATGTTTGAAAAATTTCTAAGTTTTCAAGAATTTTCGTATGTTATCGGTTTAGTCCCGAAACATTTCTAAAGCATGTTTAAGGCCTCGTAGGCCCTTATAAGGGACAATATGAGTATGATTGAATGGTGTTTGATAATGGATGCATAAATGTATGTTGTATGTTGTGATTTGATTGGTAATGCCTCGTAACCTTAATCCGGCAACGGATACGGGTTAGGGGTGTTACATTTATAATTATATTTATAGAATTCAAATGACTCGATTTGACTTTTGGAATTAGCAAATTTGAAAGCAAATATTCAACTTGGAATTCTTCTATCAAGTGTTATTGTTTTATTTTCCTGTGTTACTTGAGTATCTGATTTATATTTTATATACCATATTACCTAAAATGCATTTATTTGGAAGTGAAAAAAGGAAAAAGGGAAAATGTGCTGAAGAGTTAAAAAAATTACAATAAGGTACTATTAATAAATTTGTTTTTAAAATGAAATTAATGATCCAAATGAGCCTAATGATGTGCTAAATGTATCTAATATTGAAAATATTGGTCTTAATGAAGAACAAACAATTTCTCCTGATATTGCCATTGATGAAGAACAAACAATTCATTCTTTGGATATTTATGATCCTAGAAATTAGGCTAATCTTGATAACAAAACAAGTGACATTTTAGTTGAAAAGAGACCTATATTAAGATAAATGAATCTTGATTTTCCTCTAGATAATAATAATATGCATTTTTCAAATGCTTATTTTTTTAGGAAGTTGAGCAATGGTGAGATTAGCGATAGAAAATGGTTGGTTTATTCCAAACATGTTGACAAAGTATTTTTGTTTTTGTTGTAAGTTTTGCAAATCTATTAGTAATAAAATTCTGTTAGCATATTAGTAAGATGATCAAACAACATGAACACAGTGTTGAACATATGACTAATATGAATACTTGGAATGAAATGAGAGTAAGATTGAATAAAAATGAAACAATTGATAAAATCTTGCAAGAACAGATTATGAAAGAGAAAGAGTGATGGATGCAAGTTTTACTTAGAATATTTTCAACTGTGAAATGTCTTGCTACTCATAATTTGACTTTTCGAGGATCCAATGAAAAAACCTATCAAGATAGCAATGGTAATTTCCTAGGATTGATTGAAATGATTGCGGAATTCGATGTGACAATGCAAGATTATGTTAGACGCATTCAAAACCGTGAAATTCATTATCATTATCTTGGGCATAAAATTCAAAATCAGTTGATTTCCCTTTTGGCTGATAGTGTTAAAAGGTCTATAATTAAGATCATCAAAGAGGCGAAATATTTTTCTCTTATTCTTGATTATACCCCTAATATTGGTCATTAAGAACAAATGACTCTAATAGTACGATGTGTGAATATGTCAACTAATAAAATAAAAATTGAGGAGTACTTTTTAGAGTTTTTGAAGGTGGATGATATATCTGGATTGAGACTTTTTAATGAATTACAAGATGTTTTGAAGTCTCTTGGTCTTAATGTTGATGATGTAAGGGGTCAAGGTTATGATAATGGTTCCAATATGAAAGAGAAGCATCAAGGTGTTCAAAAGCGATTTCTTGAAATAAACTCAAGAGCATTATACATGCCTTGTGCTTGTCATAGTCTGAATCTTACTTTTAGTGATATGACACATTCTTGCATTAGAGCTATTTCATTTTTTGGAATTGTTCAACGCATATATTCATTATTTTTGGGTTCTACAAAAAGATGGAAATTTTTTATTAACAATGTCCCTGAATTAACTATGAAATTTTTATCTAATACATGTTGGGAGAGTCAAATTAAAAGTGTTAAAACTATTAGATTTCAAACTCCCCAAATAAGATTGGCTTTGTTAGAATTATATGAATCTTGTGATGATGCAAAGTCAAAGAGTAAAGCAGAGAGTTCGATTAATGCACTTGGGAGTTTTGACTTTTTGCTTGGTATGGTAATTTGGTATGAAATTTTATTTGTTGTAAATATGCTGAGCAAGAAATTGCAATCTAAGTCTATGTGCATTAGCATCATCATAAAGCAATTAGAAGGCGTATTGTCATATTTTGAAAAGTATAGAAATGAAGGCTTTACTTCTAGTATGAATATTGCTAAAAGTATTGCACTTGATATGAATGTAGAGCCTACCCTTCCAACAAAGCGTCATGTTATTAGAAAAAACAATTTGATGAGAATAACCAAAAGGATGAAGAAATTCAGTTGGGTGATGAATTATTTAGAGTTGATTATTTTTTAGTTATTGTAGACATGAAAATTACTTCTTTGAAGAGCAGATTTAGCAACTAAAAACATTTGAAAGTATTTTTGGGTTTTTGCTTGATTCAAACAAGTTAAAGTCATTGGATGAAAAGGAATTGAGAGAATATTGTGCTACTTTTCACTCTACCTTTTCTCATGGTGATTCATCAGATGTTGACTTAAATGATCTTTTCTCTAAATTAAAAGTGTTGCAATTTACTTTACCGAATGAATTAATGTCAGCCACAGAAATTCTTGAGTTTGTCAAATCTGCAGATTGTTATCCGAATGTTTCAATTGCGTATAGAATTTTTGTAATGGCCCCTGTGACTGTGGCATCATCTAAAAGAAGTTTTTGAAAGCTAAAGTTAATCAAAACCTACTTGAGGTCGTCAATGTCACAAGAACGATTGAATGGTCTGGCAATTTTATCAATCGAGAAGGATATTTTTTGAAAACATTGATGTTGATGTTATCATTAATGATTTTGCATCTCAGAATGCTCGTAGAACCCCCTTTTTTTATGATTTCTTGTGTTTTTGTAGTTGATGACATAGGAGTAGATTGAATGAAAAATGTTTTTTTTTTGTTAGAAAATATCTTATTCGCTTAAGGTTAATAAAATGTATTATTTTAATGAAATTACTAGTATATGTTTTTATTTTATTGTATTAAATTTTATAATTTTTTAAAACAGATTCCAATTTATTGCTTTGCCTAAGCCCCAAAAATGTCAATAAGAGACCTGAGTGTGTATTGTATCATATCATATGTATAAGTCACAAATATTTAAAGAAGTTTTTTTATATTGTATGACTATTTTTGTGAATACTTTTATAGCCAACATTTTTTTTATTTTAAATTAATGTGACCCCATTATTTTATAAAACTTGTATGTTTAATTTTTTAAATCATTAAAGAAAACCAAGTCAAACAATTATAATTGTGTAAATAATAAAGTTTTAGGAAATAGTTCAAAAAAATAAAAATTGCATTTTTTTTTCAATTAATTTGTAGTTCAATTTTCATTCTAACATCAATTATCAAAATTTTAAAAATAAACAAATATGTTATTATATTTTAATATCTTAATCATATTAGCTACGGGGTTAGGTGAGATAGCAAGGATCTTTCTTACCTTAACCAGTAGTCTAGGGTTTGATCCTCGTCTTGGGTATGGAACAACTTTAAAACTTGTGCCTAGCATCTACTCCTTTAATGAATCTATAGAACTCGAATGATTAGTCATCGGGCTTACTTTAGTGGATATCTTGGGAAACAAAAAAAAATTTAATCAATCTAAAATAAGTTTTTGTAGTATTTTAGGAAATTTAGAGTTTACGAGGAGTTGTTATGGAAAATGACATTTATCATATGTCTCATTTTTAAATTTAAGTTTTAATTTTTATAAAAATTAAATTTTAATTAAAATCCAATTTTATTTATAATGACACATAAATCGAAATACAAGTTTAAATTAATAAAACATAATTAAATTTATATTTTAAAATTTTTAAGATTTGAAGTAATCAAAGATGAATTTGAAAATATTGCTCTCCCTTCGTATACATATGTGAAGTCATACACTCAAATGATTAATGGTTCGAGGATACTTAAAAATTATCAACCTCCAAATTCTAACAGGTTAATGACAAAAGATATCTACATCAACATGATGCACACTTTATGAAAACCTCGCAATAGCGTTGACACTGATGGAAATCTCTTAACGAAGAAGTTCATCCAATTATCAAAAAGAAATATCTTCAATTAATACATTGATCTTGAGCTTGAGATGATTATCAATTTAAAACACCTAAAATTTCTCAACTTATTCACAAAATGCAATGTATAATTAACATAGTTAATGGAAGATGTGTCAATCATCAATTACATCCATTGCTGAAAGCATTTAAGCCTTTTAACTATAAAGAAATATTGTCAAAGTCCATATGCTTACAATACATGATTTGAGGCTTGCACTACATTTTCTAAGGAATCAAGCCAAATGAAAGTTCAAAGAGCTAGCTTCTATAACCCTACTTTTGTGCTTTCAATGATAAATTTAAATAGTAATATGTTTCCACATCAATGGAACTGATACTAAGTTTATATGCTAGTTTCCATACCACCTTAAACAATGCCATCATTGCTTATTTGTTAAATTGCATACTCGTCCATAAACATCCTACTAACCATGGTTTCTGTCCATCCTCGAGTGTTGACCGGTACGTGTTCCTTGTTAACTTTGACCCCAAACCTTCAATATCATCTTTCATCATGCAACTTAGTAAACCACTACTTGCAATCCTCCCTCACTCTGAACTTAGCACTGCATTCTAAAGCTTCTACAAGAAATTCGAGAAAAAAAACTTGATGCAGACTGCAATACTCTTCAGTAACTCACAGGGGAGGCTCTTAAACCAATAACAAAGTAGGCCATTGATCTCTAAGAACATTCAGAGGTTTGTTTTACAACAACTAATCTTAATTATTGGAGTTGAAGTACTTAACTTTTAGCTCAGCCTTATTATCCATTAATTTCTTTCTTAATGACATGAATACTCAGCCGGTGTGACATATGGAAAACACAAATTTATCTTGCCAAAAAGCAACAATTATTGAAATATATGATTAAACAAGGAAGTTTCTCATAAACAAATTTATAAATAATACTTAAATTGAATATAAGTTTTGCATTTAATACATGAGCCGCCACTAATTAAAATTAAAAGATGATCATATATCCCATTTTATTTATGCTTCTTTTAATATGATATGCAAGAATTCTTTAACCTTCATTTTCCATTGAAAAGAGATAAAAGATAATGATGGAAAGTTTGGAGAAAATTTTATTTGCTTCTACTTGCATTTTATTTGAATTTAAAGGCAGATCATTATGCCATACATTAATCTAAAATTAAATTAATTTTATAAATTTTTAATATGATTTATACTTGTTGAATTCCACTCTCATATTAATATAATGTTTTATTCTTTTGTATACTTTTGAACTGTTTTGCCAAATCAATAAAATTATTTCGTTTATTTTTTAAAAAAATTAATATGTTACCTATAATTTATTTAGAACTAGTTTTTCGTTTGTATATTTTATAAAATTTTTATTTATTAGAAAAAATGTTTTAAACTTGCGTAATTTATTTAAATTTTAATAAGTTATATTTTATTTTGTAGTTTAAAACCTCTTATTTAGAAAAAAAAATATATCAATATTTTGAACTTTAAAGCAAAAGAAATAACATGATTTTTTTTTATAAATTTGGGGGAAAATAGTATTTGCTGGAAAATTTAAAATATTTGAAATTTGAAAAATAAAAGTAAATAAGTAGTAAATTTTGTGCATTAATACAAAAATAAAATCATATATACACTTGTTAAATGGGAAAAACTAAATATAAATGATAAAATTGCAGGACACGGTTTTTAATTAAAATAATAATAAATTTACCTCAAAAACTATATTTATCTCATATTTTAAAACTAAAATTTTAGATTTTATAAATTTATATTATCGAAACCATTTTTAAAGTTGATTTTAAAAACGGGGTCGACTTTAAAAACGAAAATAGAGTCGCCACCAATCTTTTTTTGAGGTGTGATCGGGTCACCTTGAGATTAATCATTTTAATAAAACATTTTGATTTATTAAAATAATGATTTTGGTCTACAAAATTCGAGAAAACGGGCTCGAGAGTCGATTCGCATTTGAGGAAAGGATTAGCACCTCTCAACGCCCAAAAATTGGTACCTAATTGATTAATTAATGTCCTAATGTCAAAAATTTGAATATATTTTAAAACACGATCCTTTTGATTTTTAAAACTTATGTCTTTAATTTTAAATGGACATTCAATTATTTGGATTTTAAAAGAAAAATCAAAACTCAGTAAGTTAGAGCACGATCTTTCGAATTTTCCAAACACCGAATATCCTTTGCTTTTTAGAAATCCTTGCCTCGAGATGACAAAACGTCGCATCCAGTGAGTTAGGACACAACATCTTAAATTCCCGAGAATAGGTTTTTATTTAAAAATTCATATGTTTTAATTTCAAAAAGGGTACTCAATCATTTGGACTTAATGAGAAAAATCGAAACCCAGTAAGTTAGGGCACGATTTTCTCAAAACTCCCAAATATCGAATATTGCCTTATTTTTTTAATTTGAAAAATCATGGATTTTGAAATATGAAGGTATATTTGGCCACATTAATAAATAAAGATTAATAATTTTTTTTTTTAAAAAATAACAAATCTAAAAAAACAAATAAAAAACAAAATGTACCAAGCTTTCAAATAATAATGGACAATGTTAAAAAAAATAATGTGAAAGAAAAGGATTTTGAAATCGACAATAAAAAGCAACTTAAAAATAATTTCATGTAAAATTTTTTAAAGTAGATAATATATGTAAAAGTTTGAAATAAATCCAAAAAAATATATATATATGAAATAGTAATATATAAATAAATTTTAAAATAAATATTATATAAGAAGTAAGTTTAAATAAGTAATATATAAAACAATATATATATCAATCTAAATAAATAATATACAAAATGACTTAAAGAAAATGATATGTGACAAATCCTAAAAGATACGTATATAAGTTAAAATAAACAATATACTGAAAACTTAAAATAGATAATATAAAACAGTTTAAAATGATATAAAATAAAACCACTTTAAAATAATCGTTATATAAAACAATAAGAAAATTGAATGATATATAGATAATTTAAAGTAATAATATAAAAAAAACTTAATCAAAATAAAACTATTTGAAATAAGAAATATCTAAAATAATAAAATAAAACAGTTTGAAATAAATACCACGCAAAAATTTGGAATAAATAAATAAAATACAAATTTGCAAAGTGTGAAAATAAAATAAATCTCTATACAGAAATAATAAATAAACGAATAAAATAAAAGAATAACTAATAATTAAACAATTAAATGGATAAATAAAAAATCTTGAAAAAATGAAGATGAATGAAGAATAAAATAAGAACAAACCATAGAAAATAAGAACGCAAGAAGGAGAGAAATTTGAGTAAATGCTCTCAAGAATTCTTATTGCTTCCCCCAAAACTCAAGTGTCCTTTACAATAAAGGGAGAGGCCTATATTTATAGTTGAGCCTCCCCAAATCCAACGGTACAGATCAATTACATCAACGGCTAAGATTAAAAGGTATCTACAAATTAAATCTCTAAGATTACAAAATCATATCTTCTAATATTGCATACCATATCTTCTAAGATTGCATACCATATCTTCTAAGATTGCATATCATATCTAAGATTTGCATATCATATCTAAGATTGCATATCATATCTTCTAAGATTACATACCATATCTTCTAGGATTGCATATCATATCTAAGATTGCATATCCTTGAAGATTGTGTTCCCATATACGTCAAGCTTGTAGATGGACTTTCAATCTTTTCAAGTAATGGGTCATTCCGATCTGGCCAAATGATATATTTTGGACTGGACTTGGACTTTGTTTTATTATTTTGGGTTTATTATTTTTTTGTATGGGCCCGGGCTAAATTGGCCTATTACAGCTGCCCCTCTTTGGTCATTGTCGTGTAACGAGAATGGAGCAAAGACTATAAAAGGATCAACTTTGCCCGGTCTTGCCGAGCCTTAACTTCTTGATCATCATCTTCTTCAAGTAGTCTCTAACCCAACTGCAACTTCAAGGAGATTGAATATGTAGCTTTAATCTTATTCTACTGCAACTTCAGGGAGATAAGACTTGCTCTTGTAGATTTAATCCATCCTACTGTAACTTCAGGAAATTGAGACTAGTATCTTTGATCTTGCTTCACTGCAATATTCAGGAAGACAAGATCTGCTATTTTCAGTCTGCTCCGCTGCAACTTCAGGGAGACAAGATCTGATGTCTTTGATCTGCTTCCTGCAACTTTAGGAATGCCAAATCTGGTATCTTCAATCTGCTCCGCTGCAAACTCAGGGAGACAAGATTTGATGTCTTCGATCTGCTTCCTGCAACTTCAGGAATGCCAAATCTGCTATCTTTAATCTGCTCCACTGCAAACTCAGGGATGCCAGATTAGTATCTTTGATCTGCTTCACTTCAATCTCAGGAAGACAAGATCTACAATTTTTAGTCTGCTCCCTTGCTACATCAGGAAGATAAGACTATAATCTTCAGCCTGCCCCACTACTATCTCGAGGGGACAAGATCTGAACTTTTCAGTCTGCTTCCTTATTAACTCAGGAAGACTTCAATCTTCAATCTGCTCTACTACCATCTCGAGGGAACAAAATCTGAACTTTTTAGTTTGCTTCCTTACTATCTCAGGAAGACTTCAATCTTCAGTCTGCTCCACTACCATCTCTAGGGAACAAAATCTGAACTTTCCAATTTACTTCCTTACTATCTCAGGAAGACTTCAATCTTCAGCCTGCTCCACTACCATCTCTAGGGAACAATATCTGAACTTTCTAATTTGCTTCCTTACTATCTCAGGAAGACTTCAATATTCAGTCTGCTCCACTACCATCTCTAGGGAACAAAATCTGAACTTTCCAATTTGCTTCCTTACTATCTCAGGAAGACTTCAATCTTCAATCTGCTCCACTACCATTTCTAGGGAACAAAATCTGAACTTTCCAATTTACTTCCTTACTATCTCAGGAAGACTTCAATCTTCAGTCAGCTCCACTACTATCTCGAGGGGACAAGATTTGAACTTTTCAGTCTGCTTCCTTATTAACTCAGGAAGACTTCAATCTTCAGTCTGCTCCACTACCATCTCGAGGGAACAAAATCTGAACTTTTCAGTTTGCTTCCTTACTATCTCAGGAAGACTTCAATCTTCAATCTGCTCCACTACCATCTCGAGGGAACAAAATCTGAACTTTTTAATTTGCTTCCTTACTATCTCAGGAAGACTTCAATCTTGATGCTGCTCCACTACTATCTCTAGGGAACAAAATCTGAACTTTCCAATTTGCTTCCTTACTATCTCGGGAAGACTTCAATCTTGATCTGCTCCACTACCATCTCGAGGGAACAAAATCTAAACTTTTTAATTTGCTTCCTTACTATCTTAGGAAGACTTCAATCTTCAGTCTGCTCCACTACCATCTCTAGGGAACAAAATCTGAACTTTCCAATTTTCTTCTTTACTATCTCAGGAAGACTTCAATCTTCAGTCTGCTCCACTACCATCTCGGGGGAACAAAATCTGAACTTTTTAGTCTGCTCCCTTATTACATCAAGGAGATTAGACCAATGGCTAAAATCTGCTCCATTGCCGATACATGGAGATAGATTCGCCAAATTTGATATGCTCCACTACTGCTTAGGGAGATAAGATCTGTGAATTCACTGATGTTGCTACACCGTCCTCTGAGAGACATGTCCTGTAGACTCGGTTCCATATGCATATGTTTATGCCGAATGATCAGGATGCTATGATCAAAATAAATCAAATGCTCCTAGCCACATATGTTATGAACGCAACATGTCATGAAAATGATTCCTGATTAGGATGTAATGATCGGAATGAATCTAATGCTCCTAACTAAATGATATTAGGGATGAAATTTGCATGAATGCAGAATGTCATGAGAATGATCTTCTTCTTCTTTTTTTATGTACAACGATTAGGATACAATGATCGGAATGAATCAAATGCTCCTAATTGAAAGTGTATGCATGAGAATGATCCCTTTTTAATGCTTGGGTTGTCATTGCTCATAGTTCATCAAGGTTCTATCACTGATGCGTTACCCTGCTTTCTCGTTCAGCTGGTATCTTTGACAAAAAACCCAAAGAAACGATCATATTCTGCTCAGCAAGCTTACCCCGCTGTAATTTCAGAGTCCCTTCCACTGTACCCTGGGGACATAAAATTTGTACCATCTTTAAATCATCCTACTGCGACTTATGGCTATAGGATCTGTATCAAATTCACCCCATCCCACTGCAACTCAAGGGTATAGGATTTGTAACTTGTTCAATCAACTGATCACTCCCAAGGTGACCTAACCAAATGTGTATGCATAATATCTGCATGGATGCAGAATATCATTTTTAAAGAATGATTCCCCTTTTACATTTGAGTTAACATTGCCCATTTTTCGTCAAGATTGCAATATCTTGTCATTTTGTTCAATCCCCTTTCTTTGACAAAAATTCGGAGAGATAATCTCAATTTAGACTCATCCTCCACCAATATTTTCATCCTTTAAACTTGGTGAGTTTTAAACAATAGTCTTGTTTCAAGCTCTTGTATTATTTAGAAGTTTCCAGAGCAATATGCGAAACCCCTTTTATAAAGTATTATTAGTCCACTAATCGTTATTTCAATGCCAAATGCTTGAAAAAGATTAAAACAATGGACAAGAAGGAAATTAAGAGCATAGCTCGGAACAAATAAGTTAAGCAAAGATAACAAATGCAATCTAGAAGAAAATTTATTAGTAGTGTATTTTGAAACGAATAAAATAATTAAAGATAACAAATTCAGAATGGGTAAGATGGGAAACTAGGTGCCCCAGATATCGCAGCCTGAACTTCTCTGTTCAAACTTCTTGAAGACCATTTTAAGCTCAATATGTGTTTAGGGGATCCGGAGTACTTCGCCGATGCCCCAAGACGTATCATACTTCCTCATTGTTAATTCAAACATAGCAAGACTACTGTATGCCCCACTTTTGATCAAAATTTGAGCCGCCTTTTTCGGGTTTTTGGCTCAAAACCCCTTTGGTCTCAAAGCGCCCTTTGCGGGTTTTTGCCTTGGCCTCTCCTCTTTTTTCTTTTCTTTCTTTCTTTTTTTTTTTAAAAGTCTCAAGACGCCCTTTGCGGGTTTTCACATTGGCCTCTCCTTTTAGATGAAATCTGAATTCACCAGCCTGAACATGTCCTTACCATACATCTTGGTCAAGGTTAATGATCTTCCAGAACAAGCCTTCTTCACCACATAAGGTTTTTCCAAATTTTGGCATTTATTTTCCTCTGAAGTCCTTTTGTATGAAATTCTCTTGGGCAAACCTTTTGTCATATGCTTGTACCATCCTACCGTGATGGATAACTTTTAACCTTTTCTTTGATTAGGTTCAATTAGCAAAACTGTTTCTATTCCAATGAGAAATGTGTTGCCCCAGTGAAGGTTCTAACCGACGTTCAATAAGACAGAGGGTAAATGGTAACTTCTTTATGTCAATATTCACAAGTCTCAATCATCTTTCCCATGATCATTGTTTTGTTTTTTTGTTTTTGGCTGCCTTTGTTGCTCTATGATATGGCGTCTGATCTTTGAACAAACTTCCAAACTTTTGACATTGTCCTTTTTAGCACTCTTTGTCGGCACCTGGTCTTTTTTTTTTTTGAGAATTTGATGACTATCGATTTTGTAACATTGGCATATGAAGCTACTTCCACCCTCTTAGTGAAGTAGACGACGACCACGACAATAAGTCGATATCGACTAGAAGCTTTTGACGAGATCGGCTCCACAATATCCATTTCCCACATATAAAAAAAAAATCTATGAAGAAATAGCTGAGGCACATGAGTCATGTCTTCCTCCATTTGGCATTTACGACATAACTGAAGCAATCTCCCTTTTATGGTGGACCAATAGTACCCGAACCTTATGATTAGCCTGGCTATTGTAGAACCATTATCATGTTCTTTAAACACCCTTATGGACTTCTTTTAAGATTTTCTCAGGCGTGTCTTGATATGATCGTGCAAAATCATCTTTGAATTTTTGAAAATAACTCAATGATGTCTTGCCTTATTTCTGTGGTGAGCTGGGCTTCGATCTTCACCCATTTCTTAGGCTCGTAATGTCCACTGACCCTATGTAAGGTAGGATATGTTTTTCATCATGTTCTACCATTCTTAATAAATCAGAAGATATGTTACAATCTCTGTCATCTTCAAAGTCCTGAGATCCCCTAGACCCATATTTCATTCAAAAGGGAATCGATAACAACGTCGCTCATGTCATTGATATCTGGGTACCTAGGTACGAAGGCAAAAAAAAATCCAAAGAATAAATAATTCTAAGGATGATTATTTGTATGGTATGGTCATGAATAAAGAATGAAAGAATATTCTAAAAAATAAAAGAATATACAGTATGAAATGTAAAGAATGAAAAAAATATTTGCTTAAAAAGATGCATTTTATTGAAATAAAAATTCTGGACATAAGCCTATTTCACAAAAGGATTCTTATTGTCTCTAGGCTTAAGGCAACAAGCATGTTTTGAATATTACTCTAGATTAGTCTTAAAAATACAGGGATCTCTTCTACAGTCCTATTATTCAAAACATTCTCAAGTATGCAAGGGCTTGGAAACTTCGTTCCTCGGTTCCCTCTCCGCTATATCTAAATCAGGGATAACAGGATTAGCAGGGTTATCCCATGGGTCAGATCCTGAGCCGACTTGGAAATTCATGGGTACCCCAGCATCAGCTCTTATTGAGGTCTAATCGTGAAAGATGGCCTTTGAGGATATGCTTCAGGTTGTGTTGCGGTGGGGTGAAACCCCGAGGAAAGTCCTCATTATCTTCAGCATTAACTATGGGACCTTTTCCTTTGTCCATCGCCTGCTCAAAGATCTCCCGCCATTTGAGCCATCATACTTCTTTGGGCTTCCAGCATTTGGTCTCTCATCTCTTGTTGGAGTTTTGCTAATTGCTCTTGCATCTGGTCTTGCATGTCTCTTTGAAACTATCCATTTTCTTTATATTGGCACGTGTACCGTAACAGTGTTCAGTTTCCAGATTTTTCCTTCTCTCTTTCTCTCTTCTCTGATAATTTCAACTAATTAGGCTCTCTCTATGGACTTAAATGCATATGATGTGATGTAATGCGAATGCATGAAATGAATGCAAAAGAAAGAGAGGCGTTGATTCTGAATTCAATTCCATTAGAAAAACTTTTCTAGAAAGCAAATTTCTTTACATAAAACGGATTACATATGCGGCCTTGCCTTCATATTCCAAGCAAAAACATCAATCCCCTTCTTCGCAAAGGTCAAATCTTGCAAACTTCTAATAGATGCATCCACTAGCTCCTTTTTGCTTGATTTGGGCCGCGACTCACTGCTCACTTATTTCCATAATGCTCGTTAGCCTCTTCAAGAAAGCCGAGACGTGGTGATTCTCGAATAGTCTTTGTCAGCTTGAATCCTTGGGCAATAAAGTCTTGTATTCCTTCACGGACTATCAGTCTTTTCTCGTTGTGTTTACTTGGACCATATTCGAACGACCGTATTATAATCCACTTTATCAAGAAATCCATTTTCTTATGACAAACTCTTCTATTTAGCAATCGAATTTGAATCAACACCTCTTTTTCTATGATGTGAATGCAATGCAATCAAAACAAAAGAAAACACGTTAGCACAAGAGAAATAAATAACAAAATAGGGCACCTATCTGGGTGACCACTATGGTTTGGCATAGCTCTACCTAGGGTAAGCCCTTAGGTTTTCTACATGTGGTTTAGCTCTAAAGTTGAGGTACCCGAACTAGCAGATTCCTCGATCCTCACCCATTATAGGCTCATACGGACCGAGTTCAGTTCAGGGGAATACATTTCCCTATGGCCATGCGGAAGTGAAAACTTCACGAAGACATAGGTACAGATGTATCCCGAAAGCAATCCACTAGCCCATGCGGAGGTGAAAACCGCACGAAGGCATAGCTTTTCGCTCCCACTTAAGGGTGCGACCACAACGGTCATGCAATGCAATGTAGAGATATTTTATAAAAATAGAACCACATGCAATAAAAAGGATCACAATTTTTCAAATCAGATTTTCGAATTTAGACAAAAGGACAGGAAATAATCAATTTTACGGCTTGACTCTCTTACATGTCCCCGAGTGGAGTCGCTAAGTCATGAAAACCATTTTTAAAGTTGATTTTAAAAACGAAGTCGACTTTAAAAACGCAAAATGGAGTCGCCACCAATCTTTTTTTGAGGTGTGATCGGGTCACCTTGAGATTAATCATTTTAATAAAACATTTTGATTTATTAAAATAATGATTTTGGTCTACAAAATTCGAGAAAACGGGCTCGAGTCGATTCACATACGAGGAAGGATTAGCACCCTCGTAACACCCAAAAATTGGTACCTAATTGATTAATTAATGTCCTAATGTCAAAAATTTGAATATATTTTAAAACACAATCCTTTTGATTTTTAAAACTTATGTCTTTAATTTTAAATGGACATTCAATTATTTGGATTTTAAAAGAAAAATCAAAACTCAGTAAGTTAGAGCACGATCTTTCGAATTTTTCAAACACCGAATATCCTTTGCTTTTTAGAAATCCTTGCCTCGAGATGACAAAACGTCGCATCCAGTGAGTTAGGGCACAACATCTTAAATTCCCGAGAATAGGTTTTTTATTTAAAAATTCATATGTTTTAATTCCAAAAAGGGTACTCAATCATTTGGACTTAATGAGAAAAATCGAAACCCAGTAAGTTAGGGCACGATTTTCTCAAAACTCCCAAATATCGAATATTGCCTTATTTTTTTAATTTGAAAAATCATGGATTTTGAAATATGAAGGTATATTTGGCCACATTAATAAATAAAGATTAATAATTTTTTTAAAAAAAATAACAAATCTAAAAAAACAAATAAAAAACAAAATGTACCAAGCTTTCAAATAATAATGGACAATGTTAAAACAAATAATGTGAAAGAAAAGGATTTTGAAATCGACAATAAAAAGCAACTTAAAAATAAATTCATGTAAAAAATTTTAAAGTAGATAATATATGTAAAAGTTTGAAATAAATCCAAAAAAAAAATATGAAATAGTAATATATAAATGAATTTTAAAATAAATATTATATAAGAAGTAAGTTTAAATAAGTAATATATAAAACAATATATATATCAATCTAAATAAATAATATACAAAATGACTTAAAGAAAATGATATGTGACAAATCCTAAAAAGATACGTATAAGTTTAAAATAAACAATATACGAAAACTTAAAATAAATAATATAAAACAGTTTAAAACGATATAAAATAAAACCACTTTAAAATAATAGTTATATAAAACAATAAGAAAATTGAATGATATATAGATAATTTAAAGTAATAATATAAAAAAAAAACTTAATCAAAATAAAACTATTTGAAATAAGAAATATCTAAAATAATAAAATAAAACAGTTTGAAATAAATACCACGCAAAAATTTGGAATAAATAAATAAAATACAAATTTGCAAAAGTGTGAAAATAAAATAAATCTCTATACAAAAATAATAAATAAACGAATAAAATAAAAGAATAACTAATAATTAAACAATTAAATGGATAAATAAAAAAGCTTGAAAAAACGAAGATGAATGAAGAATAAAATAAGAACAAACCATAGAAAATAAGAACGCAAGAAGGAGAGAAATTTGAGTAAATGCTCTCAAGAATTCTTATTGCTTCCCCCAAAACTCAAGTGTCCTTTACAATGAAGGGAGAGGCCTATATTTATAGTTGAGCCTCCCCAAATTCAACGGTACAGATCAACATCAACAGCTAAGATTAAAAGGTATCTACAAATTAAATCTCTAAGATTACAAAATCATATCTTCTAAGATTGCATACCATATCTTCTAAGATTGTATATCATATCTAAGATTGCATATCATATCTTCTAAGATTACATACCATATATTCTAGGATTGCATATCATATCTAAGATTTGCATATCATATCTAAGATTGCATATCCTTGAAGATTGTGTTCCCATATACGTCAAGCTTGTAGATGGACTTTCAATCTTTTCAAGTAATGAGCCATTTCGATCGGGCCAAATGATATATTTTGGATTGGACTTGGACTTTGTTTTATTATTTTGGGTTTATTATTTTTTTGTATGGGCCCGTGCTAAATTGGCCTATTACATATATCATATTTTGAAATTACAAATACATGATATTTTAAAGTTAGTTTGTAGAGGTAAAAACGTAAAAAGATTAAATATATACATTTTTTGCATTATTATGCGAAAATTAAAAAAAATATAAAATTATAAAAAGATAAAGTGACAAAAATATAAATGATATGTAGAAGACTATAGTTAATTTGAGTGAACATTAGTCACATCTTATACACAATTCTTGACATTGTTGTAAAGAATATATAGTTTATTCATTATTAACGTTTGTCAATGCTCTTCATGATAGACAAAAAATTGTCCATGATCCTATAGTGTAAAACAAAATATGACCAAGTGTTTAATTTACTTCGAAAACTACATTTCTCTCATACTTTAATTAAAAATAAAATAAATTTACTTAAAACTACATTTATCTCATATTTAAAATAAAAATTACATAAATCTATCTATTTTATAAAAAAAATATTAAATTTTAATTTTTCTGGTTTAATTTCTATAACCCAGGAAAAACATTTTATGTGCAGTAAAAAATAAAAAAAGTTTACTTTTTTGATTTTTTAAAAAAATGTATAGATTTTTCTACATTTAAATCTACAACCCATAACTCTTTTTTTTTTTTTTTAAATCCCTTTTCTAATTTTTCAAAAATGGTTTTAAGAAACATTAATCCAAATTTTGAATCAAGAAATACACTGATCCGCCTTAATTTGATATGTCAAATTAGGTTCTCTTGAGTGCTTAAAGAACTTGTTTTCAAGTAGTTTATGAATCTTTTAATGCTTTTTACCAATTCTTAAATTCTAGTGTTAATGATAGTTTTTCTTATATTTTACATCTTTTGAGACCTAAATTGGCAAAACTATGTCATTGAGAGTCTAATGGTTGATTTGAGCTTGTGTAGGGAGACAACAACGGTCAAACATTGAGTAAAGTTGCATCTAACGTGGGTGTCACGACAATGATGTCAAGATGTCGTGACACCGAATCCTTTCACCTTGAGGATGCAAAAACTTCAACATAAAATCAACATAGAGCCTACTGTCGAGAGAGTTGCGATACCGAGGGTAGGATGTCGTGACATCTAGCCAAAATCGCGACACCGAGCTTTCAAGGTCGTGATAGCCCTGAAGGTGTTCAAGTGAAAAAATTGGAGCCATCACCAATGATATCACGACTGACACCGACCAGGGGTTGTTGCAACACTGAGATCCCCCAAAGCCAAAATTGTGCCACTATCGAGGGTGTCGCAACACCAAAGCCTAGGTGTCGCGACACCGAAGCTTGATAGATGAAACACTGCAAGGGTAATTTTGTGTCCAAACAAGCTTAAGTCGTTTCTCATTTAAGGGCATAATTGTTAATGTTAGGTTATAAGTATATTACCTTATAAGCTTTTGAGAGAAGATTGTTGGTGGCTGAACATTTTTCCCCTTAGTTTTTCATAGTTTTAGGTTAGGTTTTCATTTCTTTCCATTTTTGGATTAGATTTTTCCTTTTCCTTTTAGAATATATTTTATTTTTGTTGTTTTATTTCTTCCTTCTTGTTGAAGACTTTGCAAAAGAGAGATGATCAAACTTTTGGGCTTCATTGGATTTCCATCAATTAAATGAGCATTTTCTTAAACTATTCATTTTTATTTTATGTCAACTATGTGCTTGATAAAATACTTGTTTGAAATTTAAGTTTGATTATATGCTAAATTGGTTGATGGTTGGTTGATTGGTTATTTATTAAGTTAATATTTATTCTTGATTAATTGATTGTTCGATTATATCGAAATGCTTAATACGCTAGAATTGATGCCTCTAGTGGAAAACCTAGATAAACGAGACTGAAAGAAGAGTTTTTCATTATATAGTTCAATATAATTGTGTCGAATAGTGAGACCGACAGGAGATCTATATTACTAGGTGAGACCAAGAAGAGAACCTATGTGGTATCTTTTAGTCTAGGATGAGATCGAGAGGAGATTCTTAGCTAAGAGTGACAAAAATATAATCGGTATAGGTTTATTAGCTTAGTTGCGATTAACGAATCAATTGACCATCATTTTATTATTTACATTGGCTAAAACAATAGGGAATAAAATTAGATTATTTTGTTTAATTGATAATTTAAGTTTAGTTTATAAACAATTTATATTTTGAATTTGCACTAATAATTTTCGATTTAATTAGATTAGTAATTGTTTAATTTGTAATTAACTCGATAAACACATTTACCAATTTGGCAATCCCTTGGATTTGATCCTTGAAATACTCCAAAGTGTTCTATTGTAACACTTAAAAATATTACAACTGACTTGTCACACTTGCAATACACCGCTATAGTTATAATTGCATTTGTGTTGATTCATAGCGTTGATGCACGTACGTTGGGGCGTGGTCACACACATGCAAGTCAATTTAAACTTTAAAACATAAAATGAAAATGGGTTTTCCACCATATATTTCGCATTGTTTTTTTCATTGGCTAAAACTTTTCCAGAAATTTTTTCCCCTCGAAAATATTTCAAAAGATTCAAGCTTCTTCCTTTTTTAGCTAAAAGTAAATTATTTCTTAAGTTTATTGCCTTATTTAGGTAGGACGTAAACGTCCAATGATGATATTGAAATCATTAAAGGCATTAAAATAAGAATCTAATTGGGTCAAACAGAATACCGATGAAATAGTAAAAGATAGTGCAAGTTTGGCATCTTTAGGGGGTCTTGTTAGGGAAAATGATGAGAGATGGATTTTTGGCTATAGTCATGGTATTGGTAGTTGTAATGTGGAGCAAGAGAAACTCTGGGTGATTTACGATGATCTCAAGATGCTTTAGGATAAAGGCTTTTGTTGAGTGATTGTCAAAAGTGATTGTCTTTGGGTAGTGTGGGTTTGTAATGGTCTCTTACATAGCACTGCTAATTGAGCTCTGGCAAGACGGATTTAAATGCTCCATGGCATACAATGGATTATTCCTTTTTGGCATATTTTTTAGTCGAACGTAGCAACCGATGCCATGGAAAGTCAACTAAAAAATAATCAAATGGACATTCACCAGTTTTTGCAACCTCCAACAATAATAATAAGTAGTGGATTTCACAAGAAAAGATATTGATGCTATAACACCCCGATACTCTACCCGATCACCTGTTCCAAGCTATATATGATGTCACATTTGTTTCTGGAGCAACTATGAAAATTACATTCAATTAGAATCATTAAACATCCAAATATGAGTAATACACGTGTATAATATGATATGTAATCATTCTCGGGTCTTATAGGAACTTACGAAAGCCTTTTTTGCTAACCCGAGATCGAATTAGGATCAAATTGTAAGAATTCAAAATGTTAGGTTGACATCGCGACTTCGAAGATCCCTCGTTGCAACTCAACTCATTGGCTAGGTCTTGTCGCAACGTTAAGAGTATGTCATCGCGACGTGACTCTCTGTTTTGAAAATGGCCAAAATGGCATTAACTTGCATCACTTAGAAAACAAATTCATCACAATCAATCACCAATTTAGCCAAATATGCCATTCTCAATGTTCAATCTTAGCATATCTCATAATATATACCTTTATATTACCTAAACTCACATATTAACAAAAACACTTATACAATTACCATTGATTTACCAAATTGACATATATATATTCACATATAATCTCAATATTGCAACCATTCATACAAACCAAATAAGTACCAAACCCATATATGCAATTCAACCATTTGACCATTTTCAAGCTTCAATTTTATGCAAAAACCGACTCAACCTAGGTACATGTCGTATAACGAACAAATGAGACTTTACAAACGTTTATGAGTCAGGGATATCAGACCGGATGTTGCAATCACTTCTTGGGATCTCGGATTGGGTGTTGGAATCACTTCTTGGGCACAGAAAAAACAAATCATACATTGAGCGATAACGCTCAGTGGTATTTCCATGGTTCAAGTCAATATAACATAAGTTAAATCAATTTCAAACATTCAAATCAAATTCCATTTCCATCCAACTATTATGTTATCATTCTAATTTTTAATCAACGTATCAATATATATATATGCAACTACAAGCACCAAATAAACCATATGAATCAATCTATACACATTTCAATTAACCAACCTAAAGATTATACCATATTAACATATTAGCATCATTGATTTCACATTTCTACTCAACTTATAGCATTTGGTCATATCAACATGCCATTTCGAATCGAATAAATTGATTTTCCATATTTTCATATCGGCCCTTTGGGCTCGTATATTCGGTTCGCATGATCTTTCACATGTTATCCATATTCATATATCGTAATTCATCTTTGTAACACCAAATGACATTATCGATCCAATTCACATATCATTTATCAATTTCACACATTATATCCCTATTAACCTAACCCGAACTCAAACGAATACACGAATCCCATCCAAACACACCAATTTGGCACCCATTGCCTCATTAGAAAATCTGGAGTAAATAAATTGTGCCCAACGTTCATCGACATATACTCTAAGTAATCTCGTACTGAATCTATCCTATGGCATGCCAACTATATCCGAGAGTGTCAAGGTGAGTATATGTTGATAGTATGAAATGTTTTGATTGATTTTGGTATGGATTATCGGATAGGGGACTAAAATGAATAAAATGGAAAATGGCATGAAATGTTTAAATTGTGATATGTGATATAGAAATTGAAATGAAATATGTTCTATAATATGAAATGTATGTATTTCATGATGAAATATATGTATTTCATGATGAAATGAGATTGTGATTATGCAAATGGTATGAGATATAACGTGGATTGAATTGTAAAATGAAATCGAACATTGGTACCTTATTAGTTGTTTGGGTTGTGTCGGATATAGTTGGCATGCCATAGGATTGTGTATGGGTTTATACACTTATGCGTTAGGATGCACTTCGTGTGCCAGTATGTGTTTGTGCACCAGGATACGCTTCATGCGCTAGTATGCACTTTACGTACCAGTTTCATTTATTTCGACTTATATGATAATGCACTTTGATGCCAGTCTGGTGTGTTGGTTGGACGATTTAAGTATCCGTCCGAGTCAGGTTAATAGGAGTTATAAATGATAAGTATGATTATAATGCTAAAAATGAAATTGGTAATGTTATGAAATTAATGGAATAATCAAATATGGTTTGTAATTTGAAAAGGTTCATAATCCAACTTGCAAATTAGCCGAAATGAGGCATGGGGCCTGAAACGAATATGGGTGAGCCGGTAGACTCTAGAATTGAATGGCATGGTTATATAAATGTTTGTGTTTAATTCTTAAAAGTATTGTATGATTGATAATTAGTGAACAAGTTCAAATTGAACATATATAAATATTGTTAAATAGGTTGGTTAATAACATGTTGGTAAGCTCATATATATATATATATATATAGAGAGAGAGAGAGAGAGATAATGAACTATAATTGATCATTTGGTATATGTTTTCGTTAAATTTTGAGTACATAGATGCATGATTTGTGCTAAAGCTCATTGTTAATGTTTATGTCTTGAATTATAAATGTATCACTAAGTCTATTGCTCAGCGTATAGTTTGTTTTCTCAATGTGTAGGTTTAGGTACCTCTTGAAGCCTCGGGAATTGAAGTCAGCATCCAAATCGACATTTTTTACTCATCAAAGTTTTTATGTTTTGGTTTTGTGGCATGTACCTAGGGACTTTTGGTCAAGTGTCTTAAATGTATAAGTTGTATATGATATGGTCTATAGCTAATGATTGAATTTGTGTTTGGTTGTGTTCAAATAGTTGGTTTAGGCGTAAGATTAATGGTTATGTACTTGATGCGACCTTAGCTCGGGAAGTTACTACCGAATCCATTGAGCTGCCACGAGGGCCTATAACTCGTTCACGAGCTAAGAATTTTTGAGATGCATTAGCAAACTATGTGGATCGAGCTTGGGGAGAGCAAGTAGCCGAATCCAATAGTCATGCTTGGACCAGCCCAATAGGCGTCACTTGCAATTTATTGCAAGTTGAATTTGATTTTTAATTAAACTCATCTTAGATTAATAAATGAGTTGCTAGACTTTATTCAACTCTTCATAGTTTAAATAACTGAGTTATTATTGAACTTTATTTAATATATGTTTCTCTTAATTAATCTAGTTGCTAGAATGATTTATCGATGCATAAGTTTTAAGTTATTTAATTATGCTTCTCTTAATTAATCTAGTTGCTGGAATAATTTATTGATGCATAAGTTTTAAGTTTATTTATTTAAGTTAAGTGTTTAATGTGTTTTGTGTTTGATATGAGTTTAAATGTGATTAATGTGTTTGTTTTAATGTGTTTGATTGCATGTGTCTTTTCAGATGGAAACCGTTACATTCAAGGGCTGTTATAAATTGATTAAAGTGACTTTTCAAGTAGAAAGCAGTTACAAATAAAGGGGGCATTATATATCATTTAAAGGAGCTGTTACATCATTTAAAGGAGAGCATTATACATCTTTTAAATTCAGCAGCCTCCCCATCTTCTCCAAGGAGTTGTTCAAGAATAGCAATGGATAACAATTAAAGGAGAGCATTAAACATGTTGATGGTGTCTATTCAGCTGCCCAAGGCTGATTTAATGAAGGAATTGAAGTCATTTGGCTGCTCAAAACGTTGAACTCTTCCAGCCTAAGTAATCAGCTCATTTATTCAGCTGAATTGGAACATTAAACCATGTTAAAAGTTGCTCTTACTTTGGCCTAGAATTTCAAGAGTTTGTGCTTAGTAATTAAGTTTTATTTCAGCTCATTATTAGCTCATTTAAGCTGAAAAATTGTGACTTTTCAGCTAGGCCTTATCTAGCACTATAAATACTTGTAATCAGCTCATTGTAAGGGACTTTTGCTGAATTTATGTTAAATTTGAGATTTGTGAGTTATCCAATTCTCTTTGTTCTTTTAGAACTGATCTGACTTATCAAGCATAGCTTGTGGCATCTATCATTTCCATTGTTTGCCGAACTTATCACTTTTGAGTGTGGCGTTCGTATACCTTTGGTTCTTATCACTTTTGATAGCGGGTCAAGGTCCTTGTTGTTTTTCTTAAACCATAAACCACCTAAGAGCCATTTTGAGACTCGGGTCAACAATCCAATATTGTTGATTCATTCTCGGTCTTAGCCAAATTACCCATTATTTACTTAACCATTTTACCTATTACCATTGTTTGAAGCCATTTATTCCGTTTTGTTTCATTTAACCCGAAACGAACTTATCCTTACTCAATTCACGATCGGGCAAACTATTACGACTCGAATCATTCACGAAACGAGTTCGTTTCAGCACTTAAATGAATCTTGAATTGGTTTTGGATATATGAATGGTTGAAATTAGATTGATTAGTTGTTATTTTGAAGTTTATAAATTGGTGTATTTTCACTTGAGAATATTGGTAAACTATGAAGTGTTTGTATGAGAATATATATGTGATTCCAAGTCTCTTTTAGCTTGTAACATGTTGAAGTTGGTAGTAACAGAATATCACGTTGCAAGGACGAACTCCTGGCATCATGATGAGGACCAATGCAGGATTCTCGCGGTGATGTTGTTACTTTGAGGTCACGACGAGCCTTTACAAAGAGTCACGTCGCGATGTTGACTCGAAACTTTGTATTTTTTGCATTTTGATTCATATCGACCTCGAGTTAGCAAACGAGCTTTCGTAAGCTTGTATAAAACTCAAAAATGACTATATAAAGTTTAATACATATTTTTTATTTGTAATTGAATGTATATTGATTGTCGAATTGAATGTTAAATATTGCAGTTGCTCCAACAACGAATGTGACACTTTGTAGCCCGGACCTGACGATTGAGTCGGGTATCAAGGTGTTACAACTAACCGAGATGGTGACCCAATCGAAGGTGATTCCAACTCAATAAAACACTTAATAAATAGTATAAATATTAAAATTTAAATTTTTACTTGTTAAAAACTTACACGTAAATTCCTTAAAAGAAAAAAGGGACAGACACATAAAATTCTTAAGAAATCACAACTAACTCATACAAGAAATCAAGAAAACACGTAGGTAGTAATAATAATTAAATACCCATGATTCCATTTGCATACATATTCCAACACCAATAATTATTTGTAATTTATGATTATGGTTAAAATTTGTTGCACCATTTCATATAAGTCGAAATAGGAGTGGACAAAAGTCAGAGGTGGACAACAAATGCTTCAAACCAAAGTTTTCACTCTTAATATATATATTTGGTATCTTTCTTTGTGCCACGGTGCTTCTCTTAAGACTGGTTAAATATTATTTATTTTCTGATAAAATTATTTATATATTAAAAATAACATTTATTACATTATGCTTATTTAATTAAAATTAAAAATTAATATAATATAATATCATATATATTATATAAAATAAGGTACGTAAAAAAATTATGTGACAACATAGAATTATGATAAATGAACACATTTATTACTTGGCATTTATCCATATATAATTACTGGACCCATGTTTTAATTAATATATAATATTTAGGGGCGGAGCTGGGCTTTGCAGGGATTTGGCTCTCTAAAATGAAAATTTTTAATTTTAACTCTTTCATAATTTATAAAATTTTAAATTAGTAATAGTAAAATTACATTTTAACTCCTCAAATATGATAAAAATGATTTAATTCTTTAAAAATTATAAAGATATTGACTATTAAAATGGTAAAATTATATTTTTATTATCGTAAAAATATATAATTTAATTTTGTTTTTTTTTTTTTTTTGCTTCACCCTTGATAATACTTCATTTAATTTAAGAATGAATATGAATAATTCTTTTATATTTAGAATCCATTCTCTTAAATTGGAAAGAAGGTTTAGTTAAATTTCATTTTTTAAGCCTTTTATTTAAAAATTCCGTTTATAATTGAAAATTTCTTCAAACTTTTTTTACAATAATTTAATTTGATATATTATTTTTATTTATTATATTTAAAAAAATTACTTATATTACTTATAAATACTTTTAACTTATTTAAAATTTAATATGAAATCATTTAACATATTTTAGTTATTTCTTTTTGAAAAATATATTTTTTAATTATTAAATACAATGAATTATGCATCGAGGATGAAACTAGCTATATATATATATATATATATTTAAATAATGGTATTAAAAAACAAATTGCTATAAATCTATATATTGACAGTTAGTAAAAAAGGGCTTTGAGGATTTAGTCTCCCTGTTTTTATTCTATGAAAATGAAGAATTTAATTTAGTCATGAATTACAACGGTTGATTTTTATTAATTTATTACATATAAATTGTTGAACTGTTGATTTTTAATTTTGAGGATTTAGTCTCCTTATTTATATTCTATGAAAACTAAGAATTTAATCTAGTCATTAGTAAGCATATGAATTACAACGGTTGATTTTTATTAATTTATTACATATAATTTGTTGAACTCTTAATTTTTAGATTATTAATTCACGACAAGGTTTAATAGTATAATACAATCGATCGAACTTCTCAACTTTTATGAAACATGAGGATCAAATTCTAACAAATTTTACTAGTTTTTTGTATTATCAAGTAAGATAAGTTTATTTAACTCGTTTTTTAGAATTTTGAGGAGTTTTACTTGGATTAAATTTCCAAATTTTACTAGTTTCTTATATCAAGAAATCATTTGGTATTATTTTAAGGCATAAGGATTGTTTTTGGCCCTCTAACCTTACAAAAAAAAAAAACTTATTTTAGCTATTCATTTAAAATTTTGGCCTTTTGTAGTCTTTGAATTTGTATTTTTTTATCAAATCATCCAAAATGGATGGAAAACGTTAACTTTACTAACATGGCATACACATTAACATTTAATTTTTTAAAATTTTAAAAATATACTTTTATACTTTTTTAATAATTTTAATAATTGAAACATCATTTTTTATTTTTTTAAAATTTTAAAATTTTAAAAAATTAATCAAATGTTTACGTGTCATCCACATAGCAATCTACATGTATATGAGTAAAGTTAGAAAATGTTAACTTTTTCTTAAATTTTGGGACGATTTGATAAAAGATATAAATTTAAAAACTAAAAAAAAAAAGGGGAAAAAATAAATGATTGACTAAAATAATTTTTTTTTATAAAGTTGAAGGAAGATGTTGATTATACCTTATTTTAATGGAACATTGCATAGCTGAATTAAATTGAGTTTCTTTTAGGCTGTAGACTTTCATTCTTTATGTCGTAACCATTTTTTTGAGTTTTGGCAAAAAAAACGGGGTCGACGTGGGTTTTGAAAACGAATAAAAAAAGCAGAGTCGCCACCAATCCTTTTTGATGAGGTGTGATCGGGTCACCTTAAAAGTGTTTGTTTTTAATAATCGATTAATTTATCAAAAACACAATTTTGGTCTACGAAAATCGAGAAAATGGATTCGGGAGTCGGTTACGTCTTTAGGAAGGGTTAGCACCCTCGATCGCCCAAAATTGGTACCTAATTGATTATCTAATGTCTTAATGTCGAAAGTTGAAAACTTAAGAATTCAAAATACGATCCTCTTGTTGTTGAAGAATAAATTTGGATAAATTGGAAGTGTATGCCAAGGGCCGTCTCTGCTTTTAAGGTGAAGTGTTACATCCAATACTTTAGGACACCACATTTCGACCTTTAAAGTTGAAATTGCCTTTTATTCAAAACTCATGGATTTAATTGAAAGGATATTTTGTTATTTAGAATGGACGAGAAAAGGAAACCCAATACTTTAGGGCACGATTTCTCGAGCTTCTAAATACAGAACATTGCCTTGGTTTTAGAAAATATTATCTCGGAATAACAAAACATCACATCCAATGCATTAGGACACGACATCTCGAGTTCACGAGAATAAGCTTTTAGTTTAAAAATGTATTTGTTTTAAAAGGATATTCGGTTATTTAGATCAAACGAGAAGGATCGAAACCCAATACTTTAGGGCACGACCTCTCGAATTTCTAAATACGGAATATTACCTTTGTAAAAGAAATCAATTTTGTATTGGGTAAAATGCAGCACGAATTTGTAACAAAATGTAGGAAATGAATTACGATGCTAGCAAGCATATAGAACAAATACGTTAAATACAAACGATAATAATAAGACGAAAATAGAAATAAAATGAGTAAACCAATACGCTAAAAGGGATAATAAATAGAAAATAAAAGAATAATAAGCAAAATGAAAGTTTTACAAGAAGAAAAGGAAAATAATAATAATAATGATAATAGTGATAATGAAAATGATGTCGATATATATATAAGTAGAAATATATAAGACATGATAAATATATGAGTGAAAATAGAGGTATATACATAATAATATAAGCATAGATACTGAACAAAAATTAAATAAATAATAATATTAAACTAAGAAAATAAATATAGATAAAAATACTAATAATAATAATGAGAATAATGAGAATATCAAATAATAGTAATAGCAATAATAATGAAAATACAATAATAATAGTGATGATAATTAAATAATAAAACGATAAAATATAAAATAATGGTAATAAGGTGAGAATAATAATATAAGTGGTAATGAAATGAAAATGAAAATAATACATTAATACTAACAATAATAATAAAACAATAATAATAATAATATAAGTAAAAATAATATTAGTAACATGATAATGAAAATAATGGTAACAATAATGGTAATAATAATAGATAGCAATAATAAACAAATGATAGTAAAATATAATAGTAATAATAGTAAACATATAAATAATAATAATAATAATAAGGTTAGTGAATTTAGTAATAAAATAACCAAAGTAATTAGAAATGACTAAAAATGAACAAAACGGGATACTTGGGGTAAATTTGAAATGAAATAAAAGAGTTGTTAGGGATCAAGATATAGCACGCTTAAAGCAAGAGGGGCCGATTGGAAAATATCCCCATCCCTCCATGCGCATATATGGGTCAAGGACCCAATTGAAAGCCCGATAAAATTTAAAGGAAAATCTGTAAGAAGAAAAACCAACGAAAAGTCTAATTGAATAAGTAATGCAAGAAGGGAGGGACCAATCGTGGAAATATCCCTTTAAAGGGACAACATGGTTCCCCCCTAAGATGCTAAACGGCGTCGTTTTATTAAGGGCATATAAGGCCCAAAATTTCCTAAAAATCAGATTTTTAACCCTAAATTTTCCTTCGAGAAAACCAAAGACCTTCACCTTCTCTCCTCTTATCCTTTCATACCCGACGATTGGGTTTCTGCTGCCGAACCATCGCACCACCACCGCGCGTCACGGTGGCGATGGTGCGCAAGGCCAGGTTCGTTTTCTTTCTCCTTTGCTCTTTTCTTTTTACTTTGTTTTAAAAGTTTAAAAATAATAAACAAAAATAGATAGGAATCAACAGTAATGGTAATAAAGTCGAAAGGAAAAACGAAAATCAACCTTGAAAATTTTATTCTTGTTTTTTTGATTTCTCTGTATTCGTTTTTCTTTTGAATTCGAAAAATCCCCCCTTACATCTGTCTTCGAACCTTTGAATCTGTTATGGTGTTTGATTTTTGCTTGTATTTCTATTGATCAAAAAGAGAAAAAAAAAAAGAAGAACTCTCTCTTTACAATATTCGTATTCGGCTTTTATAGCCATTGTTACAACCCTTCTTTGCTTTTCTTTCTGTCGTTTCTATTTAATGTTTGCAGGTTTGGGCGGTGCTGAGCGCAGTGGCCAGTGGCGGTGGCGGCAGTGGGCAGAGCAAGTGGGCAAGTGGCCTAGGCTGTGGCGGTGGAGCAGGTGGTGAGGGTTTTTTTTTTCTGAAAATGTTTTTTTAGTTTTTGGGCTTGTATTTGGGCTAGGGTTAGGTGGGTTAGGTTTTTTAATTTGGGTTTTAATTTTGTTGGGCCCGGGCAATAATTGGGTTCTACAGCTGCCCCTCTTTGCTCATTATTGTGTAACGAGAATGGAGCAAAGACTTTCAAAGGACCAATTTTGCCCGGCCTTGTTGAGTCTTGACTTCTTAGGTGCTCTTCCACAGATAGCTTCATTCCTGTTCACCGCATTTTGTCGCTTCGATCCATTCCACCGCTACTTGAGAGAGATAGGACCTATAGCTTCGATTTGCTCTGCTGCGACTTGAGGGGATGAGACTTGTTTATTTTAAATTGCTCCACCGCAACTTCGTGGGGATGAGACTGGTTTATTTTAAATTGCTCCACTTTGCAACTTCGGGAGATAGATTTACATCTTCAAACTATTCTACTGGCTGCCAAGACAATAGGATGATGGCTTAAATCATGTTCCCTCTTTGTTTAGGAGACAGATTTGCCTTCGATCTTGCCCCACTCTTGGTTAGGGCGACAAGATCTACAAATTTGACCTATTTCACTGCTGGTCAGTGGCAATAAGACGGTGGCTTAAATCATGACCCCTACTGTTTAGGGAGTCGAGATTTGCCTTCGATCTTGCCCCACTACTGGTTAGGGCGACAAGATCTACTCATTTGACCTATTCCACTGCTGTTCAGTGGTAATAGGACGGTCTTCAACCTATTCCACTGCTGGCCAGTGGCAATAGGATAATCTTCAACCTATTCCACTTTGGCCGTCGCTGGCAATAGGATGGTCTTCAACCTATTCCACTGCTGGTCAATGGCAATAGGACAATCTTCAACCTATTCCACTGCTGGTCGCTGTGGCAATAGAACAATCTTCAACCTATTCCACTCACTGGTCGCAGCAATAGGACACAATCTTCGACCTATTCCACTACTGGTTAGTGGCAATAGAACAATCTTCAACCTATTCCACTACTGGTTAGTGGCAATAGGACAATCTTCGACCTATTCCACTACTGGTTAGTGGCAATAGAACAATCTTCAACCTATTCCACTGCTGCTTAGTGGCAATAGGACAATCTTCAACCTATTCCACTACTGGTTAGTGGCAATAGGACAATCTTCGACCTATTCCACTACTGGTTAGTGGCAATAGGATAATCCTCAACCTATTCCACTACTGGTCAGTGGTAATGGGACAATCTTCAACCTATTCCACTCTTCGTTGGTGGCAATAGGACAATCTTCAACCTATTCCACTCTTGGGTCGGTGGCAATAGAACAATCTTCAACCTATTCCACTCACCGGTCGGTGGTAATAGGACAATCTTCAACCTATTCCACTACTGGTTAGTGGCAATAGGAACGTGTTCAACCTATTCCACTACTGGTCAGTGGTAATAGGACAATCTTCAACCTATTCCACTACTGGTTAGTGGCAATAGAACAATCTTCAACCTATTCCACTACCGGTCGGTGGTAATAGGACAATCTTCAACCTATTCCACTCTTTGGTTAGTGGCAATAGGACAATCTTCAACCTATTCCACTCTTTGGGCGGTGGCAATAGAACAATCTTCAACCTATTCCACTCTTTGGTCGGTGGTAATAGGACAATCTTCAACCTATTCCACTCATCGGTTAGTGGCAATAGGACAATCTTCAACCTATCCCACTCTCGTTAGTGGCAATAGGATAATCCTCAACCCATTCCACCTTTGAGGTCGATGGCAATGGGATTCGTCTTTAACCTATTCCACTGTTGGTCAGTGGCAATAGGGTGATCTTCAACCTATTCCACTGCTGGTCAATGGCAATAGGACAATCTTCAACCTATTCCACTGCTGGTCAGTGGCAATAGGATGGTGGCTTCACCAATGTTTCTACACCGCCCCCTCCGGGATATATCCTCCTTAGACTCGATTTTATATGCTTGTGTTTATGTCAAATGATTAGGATGCTATGATCGAATGAATCTAATGCTCCTAACTAAATGTACTATGGACGACATTTGCAGAATGCAGAATGTCATGAGGGTGGTCTTTTTACAATGATTAGGATGCAATGATCCGAATGAGTCGAATGCTTCTAACTAAACGTGCTTTGAATGATGATGTATGAAATGATCCCCTTTTTAATGCTTAGGGTTGTCACCGCTCGTTGTCCATCGAGTTTTATTGCTGCGACGTATTCGCTACTATCTCGCTCTGCTGTACCTTTTTCAAAAAAATCAAAGAAACCATCATATTGTGCTCAAATGACTTGCCCCAATGTAACTTCAAGGTCCATTCCATGGTACCGATAGAACTTCAAGGCTTATACCATCTTGGATCCCCTCTCTTCAACTTCGGGGGTGTAGGATCATGCCATCTTCGATCCATCCCCTACGACTCGGGTATAGAATTTGTAACTTATTCAAATGATTTGGTCTCATCGCACCTTCCATTCCCTAAGTTTCATGACCAGGTGTGCACGCATGATACAAAATCATTCTTCGCGCGAATGATTGCCCATTCATACATCGCCCTTTTTCATCGAGATGATACTACTTACGTAATACCTCGTCATTTTGTTCGAACACTATTTTCAACCAAATTCAAAGAGATAGCCTCAGTTTAGAATTTTCCTCCATCATTATTCCTGATCCTTTAAACTCGAGGAGTTTTAAGCAATGGTCCTGTTTCAGGTTCCGGTACTACTCAAAAGTTTCATAGAGTAATATGCGGAACTCTTTTTGTGAAAGTGTCGTTATTCTATTAATCATTATTTCAATGCAAAATGCCTGAAAGAGACCATAACTACGGATAAGAGAGAGAAGCTAGTTAGGAGCAATGCTCAAAACAAATAGGTAAAGCAAAAATAGCAAATGTAATTAGGAAGGAAATTTATTGGCGATTTTGCAAGGGAAATAAATAACAAAAATGGGTAAAATAGAAGCTAGGTGCCCCAGGATATCGCACTGAGCTTCTCTGTTCAAACTTCTTGAGGACCATTTTAGGCTCAATATGTGTTTAGGGGATCCGAGTACTTTGTCGATGCTTGAGATGCAACATGCTTCTTATTTGTCAACCCAAGCGTGGCAAGACTACAGTATGCCTTACTTTCTTCTTGTCAAAATTTGAGTCGCTCCCTTCTCGGGTTTTCAACCCAAATCCCCTTTGGTCTCAAGGCGCCTTTATGGGGTTTTCATCTTGGCCTCTCCTTTTTCTTTTTCTTTCCTTTTTGTGTGTTTTTCTTTTCTTTTTTTTTTTTTTTTTTTTTTTTTTTTGCAAATCAACTCATAGGATTAGGCAAGTCCTTATCATCCATCTTGATTAGTGCCTATGTTTTCCAAGCCCAGCCTTCTTTCTTTGCATGAGGCACTTACTTTTCCTCCTGAGTCCTTTTGGGTATGAAGAATCCTTCTTAATGCAGTCTTTTGAACGGACCTTTTTGTCGTAAGCCCCGGTGAGGATCTTAGCCAACATAGAAAGTAAATGGTAACTTCTCGATGCCAACTTTTACAAATATCGCTTGTCCTCGAGAAAGAATTTGGATGGTTTTTGGCTCTCTTGTTTGCCGATGTGGTGTTTGACCTTTGAAACAGACTATAAATTCGTGTTATCACGTTAAACACGTTCCTTTTAGGTATCTTTATCACCACTCTCTCTTTTTTTTTTTGTGTTTTTTCGAATTTGAATTTGAAGTTGAAGTCGACGACTGCTGATTTTGTAATTTTGACATGTGAAGCGACCTTTACCCTCCAGGTAAGGTGATCAAAGGCTATGAATATGAATCGATGTTGGTTCAAAGATTATGAGGAGACTAGCTTGATAGCGTCCACGCCTCACATATAGGAATCCACGTTTGATGGCCCCAACATGTCCGGGCCGTGATCCTGCGATAATGTCTTGCCTTATTCTTGCGGTGAGCTAAGTTTCCATCTTCATCTCCCTCGTTGGCTCGCAGTGTCGGCTGACATTTCGCAAGGTAGGATCTGCCATTTTTAATCAAGTTGGAAATAAGTTGCAATCTCTATCATCTTCTAAGTCCTTAGACTCTTACGGACACATATCTCACTAGAAAGGAGTCCGTGTGTCGTCGCTCATGTCATTGATATCCGGGACCCATTGTCGTGATGAAAGTAATTTCCAGAGAATAAATGATTCCAAGAATGGTTATTTATGAATGAAGAATAAAAGAACATTCATGAGAATTTAAAGCATGAAAAAGAACAACAACAAAAAATATTGGTTCAAAAGATGAATTTTAATGAAATAGTAATTTTTAACACGAGCCTATTTCACAAAAGAGTTCTCATTGCTTCTAGGCTTAAAGCAACCAAAGATATTTCGTACATTACTCCGTAAGCTTCTAAATACTACAGGAATTTCTTCCGCAGTCTCATTGCTCAAAATGCCCCCAGGTTTATCTTTCGCTTTTGGTGCGTCGCCTATCTCCACAACACCTATTTTGATGAATTTTTCCACCAACTTCTTAAAAGCTGTGCAATTTTCTATTGAGTGTCCTGTAATCCCCGCATGATACTCACACCGGACATTTAGGTTATACCATTTTGGGTATGGAGGTTGCAGTGGTTTTATATAAAAAGGAGCTACAACATGCATATCAAATAAGTTCTGGTATAACTCCATATACGTCATGGGAATAGGAGTGAACTGGGGTTTTTCCGAATACGCTACTGGATTGGGTTTTTGCTTTGGGGGGACTAGGTGACTGGTAACTACCTTCTTTGGTGGTTTGTTTGTAACGGCTTGAATAACCCTTAGTATACCCACTGTGCTAGCCACATCCTTGTCCTTCCCTTTCGGGGCTTTTGAAACCCTTCTTCTCTTTTTTTCTCTCTCCTGCGGTAGACCAAAAACAACACGATTGACTTGCTCATTACCGGGGCCCATCGGAGAGAGTCCAAAGAAGATCAAGTCACCCTATATTGAGATCCAATAATGATGTACCACCACGCGAGTGCGCGTCTGGTTGAGTTGGGAAATTTATTGGGGAATAAACGATGTCTTCATCATTATCCACATTGTCGATCGCTAGGTCACTTCTTTTTCAAGTCCTCCGGCTAGTAATCGAGTTAGTTGGCCCATCATGTTCCTTTGGAAGTCTAGCATTTGCTCTCGCATTTCTTGTTGAATTTGGGTCAATTGCTCTTGCATCTGTATTTGCCTTTGCTCAATCCTCACCAACCTTTGTTCCATGTTTTCCAGGTTAATCAAACATTTTACCTAATTAGGGTCCTTTTGTAAAGGTCTAATACAAATGAATGCAATGTAATGCGAATGCAATGTAGTACTGAATGCATGAATGCAAAGAGGTATCGATTCTGATCAACTTCATTTTAGGAAACTTTATTAGAAAACAAGTTCTTTTACATAAAACGGACTACTATATGCTCTCGTCCTAAGTCCTAAAGGTTTTGGTTTCCCAAGCATGGATCTAGCTCTTGACTATGGTTAAGTCACAGCTTAGTATTTTATGCTCAACATATTCACCGTGATGCCAAAATCTATAGATGACCAAATACCTTTTGAATCGCACTATTGCTTCCTCTCGAGGTAATCTCGACTCTTTAAATTGTTGATCATAAGAATGATGAAGGTCTTCTACTCCTCTCTTGTTTCGAGAAGCTCGATCCATGATTCACAATTGTGTAATGCTGGTTCTAACTTTTCGATCCCACCTTTCATTTCCTTAATCTTGTTCGGAGCTTAACTTCAACTTGATTGCAGAGTTATAGCTCCGATGGTAGTGAAGAGGTCATCTAAGCTTAGCATCAATTCTTGAGAAAAGTATTGATCATTCACTCTAGCTAGCGCCATACCCCGAGGGATTCTTCCGATTCCAAGGCTCATAAAGATTAGAGTTTTTCTAGACAAAGAAGAAACTGCGGAGCTCCAGACATTTTAGATCGTATCCGTTCGATAGCTTTTCCAATTCTAACCACAGGTGAAAGTCGTCTATTCTGGTTTGTCTCTTTTGGATCTATCTAATCGGGTCGATACAAATTCCTTTCATTTCTTCCCACGAATTAAATCCCTTGCAATGTTGTTTGGATCATAACGATGAGCCCGTGTTCACAACAGCCTATCCTTCCGTCCTAGATGGTTCCACAAATTCCAACGCCCATTCTTCGGAAAGAAATTTCCATCATTGCCCCTGACAGACGACTTGGGTGAAATTAGTGCTGAAAGAGACACCACAAGAACACAGCATTGGCTCAGCACTATGGCTGCTCCCTTGTGAAGCAAAGAATAAAGCTCTCATTCTTTCCCGAGACTTACGTCTTAACCAAAGAAGCTCTCTAGTTAGCGCTTTGTCAATTGCAAATACATCAAGGAATGGAGCTCCAAAGGAATATATGTAGGTTGTTTCGCTCTCAACATTTAAGCATGGCAAGCCTTACAGAGGAGCGCCACCGTATGTTGCGATGGTCGACAAAATGATTATAGACGATAATCTCTAGATTCTCGGCTTCACCATTAACTTTTTCACACTTTTCCCTTTAATGAAAACAACGGATCTTTGCGCAAATCGGTCGCTCAATCCGGTGATTTTGTACTCGTGATTGGATGGACTGACTTTTGTCCTCGTGTTCTTAAAGCTTTGCTTAGCTATGGTCGATCCGGGATCCATAGCATTCGATTGGCGAAGGATTCATAACCGGGCTAGGACGAATATCAATATTCAGGGAAAGGCCTCTTTGAGTGGCCATGAAATTTGAATGGATGCCCCTATTGCCAAGGGCACCTCTTCCAATATCTGTGAAGCTGTTCTGATTATCTTGAAAGATTGGCAAACCAGTAGGCATCCCTGTTTCGCAGCATACTATCTTAAAATGACATCTATCACCCTCAATGCTTCTTAAGAGTTTTCAGATTCCTGTCCGCGCCAAGCATTTTGAGTTGCTCGCATGGGTGTCTATGCAACAAAGTTGATTTGACCGATAAGGCCGTTTAACTCTCTTTCTGTCTTGCCCATTTGAGTCATCATGGACATCAGGTCTTGCATTACCGTTGTTTCTGTTAGATGCAACATCCTCAAATACAACTATAAATTCATGCTTGTTATTTGGAGGAGTACCAATAGTAAATAAACTTTTCTCCTTGTCGTAAGCAAAGTCCTTTTCAGCTAATTCAATGTCACAGGTCTCTTGCCCTCTCGCCAATCACTTTCCTTCCAACCCCTTTGTCGCCTAAAGGATGACCACCGATTTTAGCACCGCCACATTTCCTTTTGCTCAAACGGATCCATACCTTTCTAATCGCCTAGGTTCTAACTATACGAACGATCGCATTGTCTTCCATTTTATCAAGGAATCCGTTTTCCATAACCACTTTTCTAACTCGAAACCGACTAGTGAATCGATACCTCTTTAGAAAATGAGAGGAATGCACGAAAATAAAATGCAACGAGTCGATATCGCAAAGTAAAACAAGTGAAAATGAACAAACACCTACCCGGGTGACCACTAAGGTTTGATGTAGTTCTATCTAAGGTGGGCTCCTAGGGTTCACTATATGTGGTTTTAGTTCTAGAGTTTGAGGCACTGAACCAGATTTCCTCGATCCTCACCCATTATAGGCTCATATAGACCGAGTTCGATTCGAGGAATACATTTCCCTATGGTCGCACGAGATGAAAATCTCACGAAGACATAGGTACGGATGTATCCCTAGGCGATCCACTATCCCTGCACTGAGGTGAAAACCTCACGAAGGAATAGTTTCTCACTCCCACTTAAAGGTGCGACCACAACGGTCATGCAATGTACTGTGCGCAAGAAAATAGAAATCATATGCAATGACACAAATGAATGCAACACAAGGATAGTAAAAAAAAAAATTTAAATCAAATTTCCAAACTTTCGACAAAGGACAAAAAATAATCAATTTACGGCCTGACTCTCTTTTTGGTGTCCCCAGTGGAGTCGCCAAGCTGTCGTAACCATTTTTTTGAGTTTTGGCAAAAAAACGGGGTCGACGTGGGTTTTGAAAACGAATAAAAAAACAGGAGTCGCCACCAATCTTTTTTGATGAGGTGTGATCGGGTCACCTTAAAAAGTGTTTGTTTTTAATAATCAGATTAATTTATCAAAAACACAATTTTGGTCTACGAAAATCAGAAAATGGATTCGGGAGTCGGTTACGTCTGAGGAAGGGTTAGCACCTCGTCGCCCAAAATTGGTACCTAATTGATTATCTAATGTCTTAATGTCGAAAGTTGAAAACTTAAGAATTCAAAATACGATCCCTCTTGTTGTTGAAGAATAAATTTGGATAAATTGGAAGTGTATGCCAAGGGCCGTCTCGTTTTAAGGTGAAGTGTTACATCCAATACTTTAGGACACCACATTTCGACCTTTAAAGTTGAAATTGCCTTTTATTCAAAACTCATGGATTTAATTGAAAGGATATTTTGTTATTTAGAATGGACGAGAAAAGGAAACCCAATACTTTAGGGCACGATTTCTCGAGCTTCTAAATACAGAACATTGCCTTGGTTTTAGAAAATATTATCTCGGAATAACAAAACATCACATCCAATGCATTAGGACACGACATCTCGAGTTCACGAGAATAAGCTTTTAGTTTAAAAATGTATTTGTTTTAAAAGGATATTCGGTTATTTAGATCAAACGAGAAGGATCGAAACCCAATACTTTAGGGCACGACCTCTCTCGAATTTCTAAATACGGAATATTACCTTTGTAAAAGAAATCAATTTTGTATTGGGTAAAATGCAAAGCAATTTGTAACAAAATGTAGGAAATGAATTACGATGCTAGCAAGCATATAGAACAAATACGTTAAATACAAACGATAATAATAAGACGAAAATAGAAATAAAATGAGTAAACCAATACGCTAAAAGGGATAATAAATAGAAAATAAAAGAATAATAAGCAAAATGAAAGTTTTACAAGAAGAAAAGGAAAATAATAATAATAATGATAATAGTGATAATGAAAATGATGTCGATATATATATAAGTAGAAATATATAAGACATGATAAATATATGAGTGAAAATAGAGGTATATACATAATAATATAAGCATAGATACGAACAAAAATTAAATAAATAATAATATTAAACTAAGAAAATAAATATAGATAAAAATACTAATAATAATAATGAGAATAATGAGAATATCAAATAATAGTAATAGCAATAATAATGAAAATACAATAATAATAGTGATGATAATTAAATAATAAAACGATAAAATATAAAATAATGGTAATAAGGTGAGAATAATAATATAAGTGGTAATGAAATGAAAATGAAAATAATACATTAATACTAACAATAATAATAAAACAATAATAATAATAATATAAGTAAAAATAATATTAGTAACATGATAATGAAAATAATGGTAACAATAATGGTAATAATAATAGATAGCAATAATAAACAAATGATAGTAAAATATAATAGTAATAATAGTAAACATATAAATAATAATAATAATAATAAGGTTAGTGAATTTAGTAATAAAATAACCAAAGTAATTAGAAATGACTAAAAATGAACAAAACGGGATACTTGGGGTAAATTTGAAATGAAATAAAAGAGTTGTTAGGGATCAAGATATAGCACGCTTAAAGCAAGAGGGGCCGATTGGAAAATATCCCCATCCTCCCATGCGCATATATGGGTCAAGGACCCAATTGAAAGCTTAGATAAAATTTAAAGGAAAATGTAAGAAGAAAAAAACCAACGAAAAGTCTAATTGAATAAGTAATGCAAGAAGGAGGGACCAATCGTGGAAATATCCCTTTAAAGGGACAACACGGTTCCCCACAAGATGCTAAACGCAGCGTCGTTTTATTAAGGGCATATAAGGCCCAAAATTTCCTAAAAAATCGATTTTTAACCCTAAATTTTCCTTCAGAAACCAAAGACCTTCACCTTCTCTCCCTCTTATCCTTTCATACCCGACGATTGGGTTTCTGCTGCCGAACCATCGCACCACCACCGCGTGCGGTGGCCGGGATGGTGCGCAAGGCCGTGTTCGCTTTCTTTCTCCTTTGCTCTTTTCTTTTTACTTTGTTTTAAAAGTTTAAAAATAATAAACAAAAATAGATAGGAATCAACAATAATGGTAATAAAGTCGAAAAGGAAAACGAAAATCAACCTTGAAAATTTTATTCTTGTTTTTTTGATTTCTCCGTATTCGCTTTTTCTTTTGAATTCGAAAAATCCCCTTACATCTATCTTGAACCTTTGAATCATTATGGTGTTTGATTTTTGCTTGTATTTCTATTGATCAAAAGAGAAAAAAAAAAAGAACTCTCTCTTTACAATATTATTCAGTATTCGGCTTTTATAGCCATTGTTACAACCCTTCTTTGCTTTTCTTTCTGTCGTTTCTATTTAATGTTTGCGTGTTTGGGCGGTCTTGGCGCGATGGCAGAAGGTGGCGGGGCGCGCGAGGGGCGAGCAAGTGGGCAAGTGGCCTAGGCTGTGGCGGTGGAGCAGGTGGTGAGGGTTTTTTTTTTCTGAAAATGTTTTTTTAGTTTTTGGGCTTGTATTTGGGCTAGGGTTAGGTGGGTTAGGTTTTTTAATTTGGGTTTTAATTTTATTGGGCCCGGGCAATAATTGGGTTCTACACTTTAGACATGCTATTTTTAAAGTTTGGGATGATTGGTTATTAAGAGTGATAATGTGAGTAATTAACATATTTATTATGCTTATTTGATATACTTTTTTAATAAAATGTCATTAACTTTGAATTTATTATTAAGTGTGGAGTAAAGTGGAGAAAGTGTAGAATAATAATAAAAAAATGGGCCCTCAAATAATGGTTGGACACAAAAATAATAATAAACAGTACAAGAGTTTAGATATATTTATTTTATTTTGGGATTTATTTAAAATTTTTATTTTCTCATCTATTATATTTTATTTTAAATTATTGAATGTAAGTAGAATTAAGATTTTATTTCTTATATAATATATATATGCGTGGGGAAGGGTGCGCCACTGTACTTGGAAATCAGAATTGAATTCCAATTCAACTTTTCCTTTCTTTCGTTTTCAATTCTGTTTCACCAGTGCATTATTGCGCCTTGCTCTTTTAATTTTCTTTTCTTAATATCTTCATCCAATATACTTAAGGCATGTTCTTCTGTGCTTAAAAAAAAATACTTTTAGCTTCAAAAGTATTTTTGGAAGAAAAAACTGTCATGAGAACAATTTGTTTTTAGTTGGAATTTTAGCTTTTCGTAGTGTTTTTAAAAGATTTCACGAAAGGAGAAAATAAAATTTTTAAATTTTCCTCTCCCAAAACACTTTTAGTCTTAATTACTTTTTCACCCTTCCAATAACATAGTACTTTCTCTTTTTTATTGGTGTTTAATTAAAATGTGTTAAAATCATTAATTAAAAATAAAAATATTTTTTAAAATACTAATTACAAATATTTAATGGTTATATTTAAATATTTAAAATGTAGTTTATATATTCTAATTAAATTTTATAAGTAATTAATATTTATTACTTAAAAATATTTAAAATTTATATTTCATATATTAAAATATTAACAAGTTATAGTAATTTTTTTATATTCTTACTAAAATATAATAATATTAACTAATTTAAATTTTATTTAAATGCATATTTGTTATTTGATAATAACATGTCTAAAATGGACATTTTATTTCTCAAAAGACTTTTGACAAAGAATGCTAAACACTCAAATTTTAAACCAAACTTTTCAAAAGACTTCTCAAAAGATTTTTTTCCACAAAGACTTTTCAAAAGACTTTTCCACAAAGACTTTTCAAAAGACTTTTCTAAAGCATTGCCAATTTAATCTTGGGAATAGCTCAACCCCAATCTAGTGGATGGACAATTTGAGGGAGAGCCATGAAATTAGAAGCCGCACTTAAAAATATTCATTCTGGTTTTCGTTATTTTTTCAGTTAAGATAATAGACACATCATCTCATAACACCAAGTTTAAAAGAGTTTTGTTAATTTGATGTTGATAAATGTACAATTAGAAATACCGAATCAATCGTTTGTTATATTTAATTTACTTAAAAACACACTGGCATGTCCAATTAAGTTGTTGGTTAGATCCATCAAGAAAAATGGCAATCAGATCTAAATGATCTACATGGTTGAGGTTGTTGGTTCAAGTTAGGCCCTTCTAGTTCGCAAGGCTATCAGAGGTTTGGTGGTCTGAGGCTTTATCGATCACTATAACTAATTTATTGGTTCAAGTGGAAGACTTGTTATCAAGGATTGGTTTGAAACCGAAGCCAAGCGTGTAGTCAATTAAAATAATTTTAGATATTTAGTCTTTGTGGAATTGACCTTTCTCCTTATATTTACTGATTAGGTGTAAGAATATTTTTTTTTTTGGTGGATTCAACACCCATCAAGAAGTAATATTGGAGAAATTACTTTGTGGACCCTCTCCACCACATCATCCATTATCCTTTTTCAATTATTTAATGACATTAACTATTTTTTCCATGTCATTGACACATAATTTTAGTAATTTGGTTACCCTGAATCTGGAAACTCAAATCCCAAACCTTAAATCCTACACAATGAACGGGTTCAAGGTTTAGATTGGATTTGAGTTCGAATTCAAGGTTCGGGATTTGAGTTTGAGTTCCAGGTAAAAAAAAATTACCCAAATTATATGTCAATGGTATGTAAAAAATATTAAAATATCATTAACTAATTGAAAGGAACATAAATAATGTGGTGAGAAGAGTTCATAAAATAATTTATCCTAACTATTTTTTAATATTTTTTCTTATAGTAATTCCAATACAAATTGGCGGTGGAATTCTTAATACTTTAATTTGCCATAATAATTTACTTAGGGGGAGTTAATTAAGGAGCATTAAGGTTGTTTGTTGGTGTTTTCGGTGTCAAATGAGACTTGATCAACTATCATTCACACGTTACCGTTCCACAATCCTATATTCTATCCCTTTTCAGATATTGTTGTTTTATTTCAATTTTATAAATTATTTTCTTAATTAAAAATTTCAGCTTGAAGCCCTTCGTCACGCATCCAAGAAACTTCACATTCTTCCATTAATCCTAAGGATCTTTCTTCTTCTAACTGTGTTCTGGTTACTAAAATTTCCAAAAGAAAATTTCATCTTTACTTGGCACAAGAAGTAAAATCCAAGCGACTACTTGGAGTTAAATTTGTTTGGGCTGCATCATATATATAAATAATATTTCTATTATTAAATCTTATGTTTTAGAGGGGCTTCCACCTACACCATTTCCGAAATCTAAATCTCAAATCATGTACGCATCATCGATACGATGAATGATGTTTGCCTTTCTGCCCCACTAACCCAATCTTCTTCTCGAAGCATTTTGTCTGTTTATTCACCCTCAAACTATTATCATTCCACTGGGTTCTTATTTACTATTATTATTTCCCTTTTTACTCTGATTTATTCTCAGTTTCTTAGGGAAAAACTGAGTTTCAGTGACTGTGTCAAAAAAGGAAAAAGAAGTGCCATTTTCGAGAAAAAGTAACGCTTTTAGATAGTCAAACTTAAAAGACCAGCCTTTTTTTTTCTGGGAAACTGAGTTATTTTCTTGGGGAGCTAAGCTCAACATTCTCAGTGGCCAAACAACGAAACGAGAAATTTTGGATTTCACCCAGAATTTTCTATCGGTCCCAATTTGTTCTTATGTTTGAAGATGAAAAAGATTGGTTGTTATGGATTATTTTCTTCATATTTTGCCTTGATAAAGTTTTGTTTATGATTAGTGCTTTAATCCATTGAATAATAGCTCTAAAGGACCTAAAAGTTAGATTTGAGTCTCAACATTCCAGACATTCCAACCTTAAAAAAAGGGCTGCTTTTTAATATATTTCAAAGAAATTTATCATAATTTCAACTAATCTTTTTGATATTGCTATTCAAGAATCCTCTTTTTTTTAATCATTTCTTTGCTTTACTTAGTGAACAAATGAAAATCCATTCTAACAAAAGAATATGTGTAATAATGAGTAACTTCAAAGCCTGCTTAAGTCTCTAATATTCTTTCCTGTAATAATAATTATTAATAATTAATTTATGGATACCGATAGTAATCCACAGCTACAAACAAAATTGACGTCTCAACGTCACATCCGTTTCTCTCTCTCTCTTTATCAGCAAAATTTGAACCTACTTCACTCACAGATTGTTTATTTGTATTAATGTTTTATGTTTATTTTAATGTTTGTTTGAATAAAATAATAATTCAGTATTTTTGTTCATGTAATTGTATGTCTTTCTCTCTCAGCTTTTGCCACTTGCCCAGGACGGTATTGGAATTATCGGCATATGTCAATAGTTCAGCTTCCAAATTCTAATTTTTCAAGATGCTTTTAAGATCCTGGGTTTGGTATTATTAATTTATCATCAAGAATTCAACAATGGCTCAACACCCACTTTTCTTCTCCCTTCGATCTCTTTCCCTTGTTTCAATCTTGTTTTTAGTTGTTTTCCCGCCTTCTTTGTCACTCACCATTGAAACCCAAGCTCTTCTCGACTTCAAAAACATGCTGAAAGACCCTTTGAACGTGTTGGATTCCTGGAAAGAATCGGAATCTCCATGCGAATTCTTCGGAGTTAGCTGCGATCCGGTTTCAGGCAATGTGACCGAGATTTCACTTGCGAACAAATCCCTGTCTGGCGAAATTTCACCTTCCATTTCAACACTTGGAAATCTTAAAACCATTTATTTGCCTCAAAATTTAATTTCTGGGAAGCTTCCTCCTCAGCTAAACCATTGTTCCAATCTCAGGGTTTTGAATCTTTCCTGGAATGGAATGATTGGAACCATACCAGATCTTTCTGGGCTTCAAAACTTGAAGGTTCTTGATTTATCGGTTAACTTCTTTTCAGGCAGGTTCCCAAATTGGGTCGGGAACTTAACAGGTCTGGTTTATCTTGGTTTAGCCAGTAACCATTACGATGAAGGTGAAATTCCAGAGAGTATTGGGAACTTGAAGAACTTGACTTGGCTATTTCTTGCTAGGTCCAATCTTAGAGGACAGATTCCAGAGTCCATTTTTGAGTTGAATGCTTTACAGACGTTGGATATTTCAAGGAACAAGATTTCTGGGGATTTTCCGAGTTCGATTTCCAAATTGAAGAACCTTACCAAGATTGAGTTATTTTTCAACAACTTTACTGGCGAGTTGCCACCAGGGATTGCTGATCTTTCTCTGTTGCGGGAAATCGACATCTCGTCGAATCAGATGCACGGGAGATTGCCGGAAAAGATGGGAAATCTGAAGAATTTGGTGGTCTTTCAATGTTATAATAACAACTTTTCTGGAGAAATCCCTGCAGGTTTTGGTGATATGCGTAATCTTATAGGCTTCTCTGTTTATAGAAACAATTTTTCCGGGCTATTTCCTGCAAATTTTGGTCGATTCTCACCGCTGGACAGCATTGACATATCGGAGAATCAATTTTCAGGTGAATTTCCCAGGTTCTTGTGTGAAAACAGGAAACTAAGGCTGTTATTGGCTCTTGACAACAACTTTTCAGGAGAGTTTCCTGATTCGTATGTCGATTGCAAATCGCTGGAAAGGTTGAGGATCAATAAGAATCATCTTTCTGGGAAAATTCCTGATGGAGTTTGGGCACTTCCACATGCAACCATGATTGATTTTGGTGATAATGACTTTGAGGGAGAGATATCCCCCATGATTGTATTTTCCATTAGCTTAAATCAGTTGGTTTTGAAGAACAATAGGTTTTCAGGTAATGTCCCATCAGTACTTGGCAAGTTGGCAAACCTAGAGAGGCTTCTTTTGAATAATAATAGCTTTTCTGGCAATCTACCTGCTGAAATTGGTGCTTTGAAGCAGTTATCTTCCTTGCATCTTGAGCAAAATTCACTGACTGGATTGATACCAGTGGAAATAAGCGACTGTTTTAGGCTGGTGGACTTGAATCTTGCTGATAATGGTTTCAGTGGTAATATCCCATCAACAGTTTCATTGATGAGCTCTTTGAATTCTTTGAATCTTTCTGGAAACCAACTTACAGGTCCAATTCCAAAGAATCTAGAAAATTTGAGGCTAAGTTCCATTGATTTATCTCGGAACCAGTTGTCTGGAAATGTTCCTTCTGATCTTTTGACTATAGGTGGAGACGAAGCATTTGTCGGGAATGGACTTTGCATTGACCAATATTCAAAAACGCTTGTGAAGGATACTTTGTTGAATGTCTGCAAGGAAGGGCAAGGGAAAAAGAGGGTGTTGGAGGGTAAATTGGTTGTTTTCATTATCATGGCAGTAGCTTTGCTGCTTGTTTTATCTGGCCTGCTGCTTGCAAGTTACAAGAACTTCAAGCTTGGTGAATCTGATGTCGAAAACGATTTGGAAGGTGAGAAGGGAGTGAATTCAAAATGGAAACTTGCATCTTTTCACCACATGGATATTGATCCAGATGAAATATGTAACCTGGAGGAAGAAAATCTGATCGGGAGTGGCGGTACCGGACGAGTTTATCGGCTGGATTTGAAGGAAAAGGGTAATGTGGTAGCTGTAAAACAACTATGGAAGGGGAATGGAATGAAGGTTTTGGCAGCAGAAATGGACATTTTGGGGCAAATCAGGCATAGAAACATACTTAAACTCTATGCTTGCTTAATGAAAGGAGGATTGAACTATTTGGTATTCGAATACATGTCAAACGGGAATCTGTTTCAAGCACTTAGACGTGAGAACAAAGGTGGAAAGCCAGAATTGAACTGGTACCAAAGATACAAAATTGCGTTAGGAGCTGCTAAAGGAATCTCTTATCTGCATCATGATTGTTCCCCTCCTATCATTCATAGGGATATAAAATCATGCAACATTTTACTTGACGACGACTATGAGCCAAAAATTGCTGATTTTGGTGTTGCAAAGATTGCTGAAAAATCTCTCGAGGGATCTGAGTACAGCAGTTTTGCTGGCACCCATGGTTATATTGCTCCTGGTGAGTTTCAAAACACCTCTCTTTTTAGCAATATTCTGAGTTTGCATAGACATAGTTCACATATTTCTGCTATATATGTGTGTGTATCTAATGTTAAACTGTGTGATTTTCATTGGCAGAGCTGGCATATACTCTAAAAGTCACAGAAAAGAGTGATGTGTATAGTTTCGGAGTGGTACTATTAGAATTAGTTACTGGTAAAGCATCAATTGAAGAGGAGTACGGTGAAGGGAAAGATATAGTTTATTGGGTTTTAACTCATCTCGGTGATGGTGAAAATGTCGTCAAGGTTCTAGATGATCGGGTGGCCGTTGAAACTGTTCAAGATGACATGATTAAGGTGTTGAAGATTGGCATCCTCTGCGCAGCCAAGCTTCCCAATTTGCGCCCTACAATGAGGGAAGTGGTTAATATGCTCATGGATGCTGAACCTTGCACTTCCATTGCAGATATCAAATCAGACAAAACTGGTAACAGTTTTCTCTAGTTGTTTATATATATATATATATATATATATATATAATGTTTGTACAGACATCTATCAAGGGTTACTCTGATGGGTTAAAATTGGATAAATATATAAAAACTCTTGTATTGAGAATTAATCAGGTTGTAGTTGTTGAAGCAGTTAAAGGCTTAAAGCTTTGCCTCCCTTGATGGGGTTTCTGGAAGTGGAAACCATTTTTCTTAAAATCTGATGCAAGCTTGTTATTATTATTTTTTTGGTAAAGGTGAATTTGACAATTTTTGTGAATTTAACTCTTCAAGTTGGATTTTTATTACGGTGTGATGTCGTGAGATTCATGTCATGTTACCATTTTAAATTTTTTAAAAATTTATATAAAAATCTAAGAAAGTACAAAAAAAATGTATATTAAAATTATAAATTAAAAAAATCAAGTGATAATTAGACATTTATGTTTTTAATTGAGAAAAAGTTATTAAGTTTTTAAACTAATATGAATAAAAAAATATTTAGAAATGAAAGAGAGAAAAGTTATAGAATCCAGGATTAAATGTTAATCCGAATGGTTGATTGGTGAATTTTATTTTTTTGTTAAAATTGTAGTTTATTTTTTTTCAAAATTAATTTGAGTTTGAATAACAATTGCATAAAACAATAAGTTTGAATTACCTTTTAACAATATCTCTAAATTTGAATTTCCTATTTTTTATTGGTATTAGTAAGTATGATTACTTATTTAATTTCAAATTTATCATTATTTTTAAATATATAAATATATTTATAAATATTGAATGGGATTAACTAATTTTTAAATTTTATTATATGTATGATTACTTTGAAATATTATATTTAAATTTTATTATATGTGCTGCTTTTATTTACGGATTTTATTGGAATATTTTTTTATGAGTTGATTTTAGTTATAGAGTTGTAATTACATTTCTAGTGTCTAAAGAAAACAAATATGAGGCATCTGTAGCAGGTAGACTTATTAAAGTACTCTTAGCCACATTTGGGGCTATTTACCCAACTAACTCAATATATATATATATATATATATATATATTTATTTATATGAATGATTCAATTTCAAAAACAATAACAGAAATAACTTAAAATGAATAGTGTAGGACGGTGTCGATACTTCAATAACAAGCACTACGCCAATCATCCTCCATCATTACCTGTTGATTGCATAGGGGTTTAAAAAAAAAATGGTGTCGGCATTGTAATGGTGGATACCCACATGTATTTTTTTCTTTTGTATTTTGTGAAATACAAGTATTCTCCGGTTCAAACGCCGGCACTGCCAAAAATAAAATTAATTTTTCGATATTTTTTTGTGTCGGCACCGTGGTGGTCAACACCCATGTTAGGTAATTTGTTTTTGATCCCATGTTTCTAGTAGTCAGCATCTCAGTAAAAAAATTGTTTTTTTATGGAGCAGCTTTAAAACTCATAGCTAGCATCTACCTTTTAATGGGCCTACAGAATGCCAATGATTAGTTACTGGGCTCGCTCCAATAGATACCTTAAAAAATAAAAAATTAAATAATTTTTTTTTGTGCCGACTTTTTCTTTGTCGGCACCAATAGGCTATATATACCAGCCATTGATGCACTTTGGGTTCTGATAAAACGAGGAGTGAGAAAAAAATTTATTGAGATTGTAATGCTGAAGAGAAAAAAATGGGGCGAGAGATTGAAAAAATGTTTTATCTGTTTGGGGAGTGTACCATCAACTTGAGATTTCTATTATGTATTGGTAGTAATTCGTTAGCGGGGTTGAATTATATACTGTCATGAGAACTACAAAGGTTATGTTGTTAAGGAGCAAAAGTGTCAGTTACAATTTACACAAGTAGGTGACAATCTTCGCGGACCGAACCTTGTATCGCGAGAACCCCAAACTTGGGGCATGAGATTCTCGATGGAGTCATTTGAAGCTCGGCTCAGTATTGTTTAGTCTGAAGCTCGGATGCGAGAAGCCATTGTGATTTTTGCGCAATTAATAATAAAATTAAGCAACACCGATGTATTTGATTAAGGGCGGTCGAATTTAATCTTACTAAATGCAACGACAGACCTGATTTAAGAAGAAGATGAATTTGCTGGAGAAAATACTTTTCAAAATACATTAGCAAACTATGTAGTTTGATTAATCCAAAATTAGTTAGTATTATTGCACCTAGAGAATTTTCATAAATTATGAAATTAGTTAAGTAAATTTTGTAAAAAAAAACGACAATAGTAGAGGTTAATAAATTGTTGAGTAAATTTTAATGTAAATAATAGTAAGATAAAAACGAAAGGAGTTATTTTTAAGTTAGAAAAAAATTTATTGTTCATAAGTTCGTAAATTTTATCCGCAGCCAAACCGATATAAAATCAAGAATAATAAAAGAAGTCATGATATAATGTTTTTAAAAATATAAAAAAGGTTAAAAAACTGGAGCTGTACATGGGCCGGGCTACCCGGCCCGGCCCGAAAAATAGGAGGGTTCGGGTAAAAATATATGCCCGAAAAATGGGCTTGGGTAAAAAAATCAGGCCCGTTTAAAAAATGGGCCGGGCTTCGGGTATGAGTTTTTTGGTCCGGGCTCGGCCCGGCTTTGCCCGAAAATTTTAATATTATTTTTTATTTTTTTTATTAATAAAATTTTAACCTTCCTCCCCTTTTTTCACGTGACTTTTTCTTCCCGTCTTACTCCCCTTTTTTCCCTTTCTAAAATCAAAATCCCTAACCTTCCTCTTCAGTCTTCATCTTCCTCCCTCCACCCGATCTTTGTTTTGCCGTGTTTTCAAGAGTTGGCAACTTTGGTTGTAAGGTAAATTTTAGTCCTACAGCTTCTACTAAATTAAAATTTCTGGTTTGTCTTCATAATTATACTTGTTAATTGTAGTTTATTGCCATAAAAAGTTCCAGAGATTTTGCTTTATTTGCTGAAATGGACTGTATTTTACTAGCTATTTGTTAGCTAAAGGGGAAGGTTTGATTTGAAAGTGCTGTGAAATACTTTCAAATTGATATCCAGCAAGGCCTTTCTTCTTAGAAAAATAAAGTAGATTGAATGTGCAGATTCCAACTTTGCTCAGTTTATGTAATTATTCTTAGATCTGTTTGATTATATTAAAGGCTGAAATCCCTTTTCTTCTTTTAGTAAAATGTGTAATTGATTCTGCTTGTTGCATACTTTGCATTCGAGAATCGCGAGAAAAATCAAGAAGAAGCAAAGAGTTTTATTTATTAATAATGATACTTAAGTAATGAAAACCTGATTGGTTCTTTTCATTTTTGGTGTCTTTGCGTTGTGGTTTGGAAGTAGTGAGTAAGATGCTTTTGGAATTAATTCTTATCTAATATAAAAATTGATTTGATCAACGTGATTGCTTGGATTTGAGAATAGATGAACTTGTTTAATGTTGGGAACTTAGTTGGAGAACTTGTGAATAGCTAAACATGGTATATTTCTTTGTTTTGGTAAAAGATTTGGGTTTTTATTTGTGAATAGCTGATCTAAATAGTATATGATGTATTTGGGAATAGCTGATCTAAATTTTATTGATAGTGTTTTTTTAACACCTTAGAATCAAGTTATCAATAAGATGAACACATTCATGTTTACAAGTTGATATATATACTTTAAATATGTTTCACGTGAGATCCGTATTGACATTCGTGTTTACAATACTGATAATTTGATAACTCAATTTAAAATAATTTAAAATAAAAAAAATAATACGGGCCGGGCCGGACTGGGCTTGGGCTTGCCAATTCCATTTCGGGCCAGGCTTGGACAAATTTTTAGGCCCATATTTCGGCCCGGGCGGGCCTATATTTTTAGTTGGGCCGGGCCCGAGCCCGGCCCGGCTCGGCCCATGTACACCTCTATTAAAAACTAATATTATACCAATTTTTGTTATTTTTTATAAATACGAAATATAATACTAAACAAATATTCAAGTAACGAAAAAAATGTATTAAATAATGCTAAACAAATCTATTAATTGAATACAAAAGTTTTGTTAGTGTTATATTTTTTTAAAAAAAGGAGAAAGAAAAATGAAAAAAAAAGTCTGAATGAACAGTAGCCGCGTGATCGTCGGGTCATATCGGCATCAGGTGGCAGGCCGGTGCCAACGATCTGCTGTTCGGCACCGGCCTGCCACTTAATGCTGATGTGACCCAATGGTTACATGACTACTTTTCATCTAGACTTCTTTTTTCTTTCTCTTTTTCTTCTTCTTCTTTCTTCCCCACTATATGTCTCAATGGTCCCCTTCCCCCACCCATCCACCACCACATTCCACCGGCCGGCCAAACAGCACTCACTGGAGGTTTTTTTTTTTTTTTGCATTTTTTTTGTATTAAGATTAAAATTTTAAGGTAATTTAGCATGCTGTTAATTTGAATGATTTGTTCAATTATTTGTTGTTATTTTGTATGGTAATTGATAATTTAATTTATATTTATGCAAAAATCGCAATGGGTTCACTTATCTGAGCTACCAACCACACAACGCTCATGATAAAGGAGCCTATAAATGTGGCCTGAGTCAGTTTTAAATAAAACCATATAATTTATTTTTTAAAAATGTTTTTGAAGTCGGACTCTTTAAAAAATAATCATTTATTAGTTGTGAAAATTAAATTTGAAAAAATTAATAAATATCGGTTTTATTATGTGTACAGGATGAGTATTAGATCTTGAGGCCTCAACTCCATGCTCCGATATATTTTCCTGACCATAGGATTATACCATACTTGGATGCCGCTAGGTTTGGCACAACGGCATTCATTCAAATGTTTGACTTAAGGTCGGATTTAATATCTATCCTGGTGGAACGATGGTGCCCAGAGCCCCACGCATTCCATCTTCTGTGTGGGAGTGCACGACAATAAGATAGCCGATACCTAAAAAAATCATTTTTTTCGAACACGGGTGTCGACAAATGGAAGGCCGGCGCAAAAAAAAATATATATTTTTACTAGGGTGCTAGCCATTAGAAACACAGGATAAAAAAACAAAAAACAAAATTTTACTGACATGGATGCCAGCCACCACAGTGCTGTCACCAAAAAATATAGAAAAAATTATTTTTTTACTAGATGCCAACATGGGATAAAAAAGAAAAACCTAACATGGGTGTCAGCCAGCACAGTGCTGGCCACTATTCATTCAGATGATTCCTGTCATTGTTTTTAAAATTGAGTCATTCTTGTAAATATTTAATTTTTTAAAATTAATTGGATAAAAAACCCCACAAATTTTGGAATGTTTCTATTTCAACCAAATTAATTGAAATTTGAATAATGGAAAATATTGAAATAAATTAATCAATCCAAAGCGCAACCTAACGTCCTACTGAACGTGGTTGAAAATTGAAACGGTTTAACAATGAACAAAAACGAGTGAGCATAAAAAATATTAAGAAAAGAAGGGCTAGCTTTTAAATAAAACAAAAAGTAGGAGGCTCATTCTGTCAAATGATATATAATTATCAAGTCTACGTTAAATCACTAATTAACATTCATCTCTTACATGTAGAAATATTAAATTATGTTAGAACAATTAGTCAAACGCGTATGTAATGATTTAACTACTAACTCTGCTAAACAAGAAATTTATATAGAAAAACTCATGTAAGTATCCTTCCAAAATTAAATTTAAATAATTTGTGAAAGGATTCAAATTTATAAGATGTGCAAAGCTTTACTCAACTTGAGTAGCCTAACCAGGTTATATACAGGGGCGGAGCCAGAATAATTTTTTAGTGTGGGCCGGATGAAATTTTAATTTTCTATAGTTTATATATTTACAATTTGTAAAGGATTAAATCAAATTTTTATAATTTTAGGGGGGCTAAAGTGCAATTTTACCTTTATTAATTTAAAATTTTTAAAAATTTTTAAGGTCCTAAATAACAATTTTACATTTTAGGGGGGCCGGGGCCCATGCCAGCCCCCCTGGCTTCGCCCCTGGTTATATATACGCAAGAGTTTTGATATGAAGGTGTGGAGCCAAATTGGTTGGAGTTGTTGTAGTTGGAGGGTGTCTATGGGTGTCAAATGTTGACCAGACCACAATGCTTGCTTCTTCTGAAAAATCTTTGAAATAAAGTATTACATTTTCACAGGACTGGGTCTCAGTTCCACACTTGAAACTCCATCAAACTCTGTAAACCGCGTGTAATTTCCCTCATGCTCCATTACTCCAACAATGTTGGCATTCTTTAATTGCCAAATATATAATCTTTCTCCCTCTCCCCATCAAATTACGTGTCGAAACAAGTTCAATGGGGACAATGTACATCCTAAGTGTGGGGAGGCTATTTAATTGATTATCAGAAAATCCCTGAATTATGTCTTGTTCTTAAGTAATTTGCTCATATTGCTATTAGAATGAAACTTCGATTGATTTATGATTTTCATTGATATGTTTCGGATTAAGTCATAAGTAATTGTGCAATAATGAATTAAACTTTAAGACATTAGAGAATCAAGCATGATAAGTCTATTTTCCGTAATTAAAATTTCTAGGTTGTTTTCTTAAATTTAAATATTACTTTGAAGTTTGAAATTTGCAAGGTTGACATCAAAAACCATAATTTTTGTGAGATTTTGAGCCTTTTAGAGCATATTCTTTTCTTGCTCACTTTATTAATCATGAGTGTGTCAACATTTGATTTATTATTCTAGAACTTGCTTCGATTATACATGTCGAGACCACACCTTTGATTTGATATACTGAGATGATAAAGGCACCTAGTTCTTAACTCACTTGTAAAACCCAATTTAAGCCCGGGGCCCCATTAAAACCCAAACTTAAGCCAAAACTAAACAATCCAACCCAATTAAAACTCAATTTCCAGCCTAAAAAAAAAACTAAAACCCATTACAAATTAGCCCAAATTCTAGCCTATGCTAAACACTTTCAGCCAAACAAACCCTAGCCTCCAAGCATTCAGCCGCCGACCATTGGCCTCCCTCTGACTAGCCGCACGTCAGCAGCCACCTCGCGCGCCGTTCCTTTGCCCACACGCCTCTGACACTACCTACAACAGCAAGGCTCACACGCAAGTAGTAGAAAAGAAAAAAAAACAAACAGAAACAAACAAAGAAACATAAAATCAATAGTCATAAAGTGCCTATAAAAGGCTTAAAATTTATTTGTAATGGGTTCCGAAAATTTTGAATAGAAAAACAAAAGATTTGAACTCTAAAGGTCTCTCTTTTACTGTCATTTTCATTTTAAGTTTCTTGTTTCTTTTTTTATTTATTTTCTATACACGAAAATAGAAAAAGAAAAGGGAAGGAAAATTACCTGATTCGTCCCTCGGTTTCACCATCGAAGGTCCCCTTCGCGCAACGCCGGCCAGTGGCCACGATGGCGGCGTGGTGGACCACCAGGGGTGCCCATTGGCCAGATAAAGAGGGAGATTGAAGAGGGAAATGGGGGTTGAAAAAAAAAGGGGGGAAAACCCTTTGATTTTTTTAAAACGGCGGTAGAAATGAAGCTTTAAGGAATTTTTTTTTTGTTTTAAATACCATAATAAAACGACTCGTTTGGTGGGGGTGGGGATTTGTGTTTTCGCTTTAAAAGGGCAATTTGCAAAAATGGTCCCTCCTTTTATGCATTATTCGATTAAGTCCCACTCCATCTTCTTTGTATTATAATTTTACCCCAAATTTTGCGCGCCATTTCATTTTGGCCCAGGTTGAGGCGCGCCACACCAAGGGCCTGGGATATTCTCTCTTTCACCCCCTGGTGTTTCTAGTGCGTGGCGAATTCGTCCCTTACCCCTATTTTTGCAATTTTGAAGTTTTACCCCAAATTTTATTCTGATTTGCAATTGAATTCTCAACCTTTTAGCTTCGTTTAATATTTATTTTTTTGTGTTATTTATTTTCATTTGTTTTATGTACTGTTTATTTTAATTTTTATCATATGTTATTCATGTTGAATTATTTTTGTTGTAATTTATTGTAAACCGTCTTATACTATTTATTTAAAATTGCTTTATCACATATTATTGTATATTATTTATTTATCATCTATCTTAAATTATATATATATATTATTTGGTGTAAACTTTTATATGTTATTTAAATTTTTTTTGTTATATTATTTATTTTAAAGATATTTTATTATTATTTACTTCAAGTTTTTCATGTATTTATTATTTTTAATATATACATATATTATCTACTTTAGTTTTCTTTTTTATAAACTGTTTATTTTTAATTTTTTTTTCTCTTTTTACATATTATATTTTAAACTCTTTTATATGTTATTTTAGTTTGTTTTATAAATTATTTATCCAAAAGTCACTTTACATATTATTTCATTTTAAGTTATCTTGAATATTAGTCATTTTAAATCATTTTATATTATTTACTTTAAATTGCATTTCACAATATTTATTTCAAACTTTTTTTTGCGTCTTATATATTTAAAATTGTCTTATTAATTATTTTAAATTGTGTTATATTATTTTATTTTTATGGATGTTAGTACTTATATGATGAATGTTGTTTCGTTATTGTCATTGTATGTATTATGGTTCATTTATCCGTAATTTCATATTGTTGTCATTCATGGTATTTGTATATTATTGCCCCGTTTTTCGCATTTTTAGCTAGTTCATTCAAACAACGTCGCAAATTAACCTAACGCATTTATCCAACTTAAATTACTTTATTTTACTCTAAAACAAAACAAATGCACGTTGTTAAATATCGTATTCGCTATATTTCGAAAAGAAAATTTTTTAAATAAGGCAATATTTCGTGTTTTAGGAAATTCGAGGAACCGTGCCCTAACTTATGGGGTTTCGGTTTTCTCGTTAAACCTAAATTGCCAAATATCCTCTTAAATTTCAAAATACATAAAACTTTAATTAAAATTAAAGACAAACTTGCGCTCGAGTGTTCTAGGTATCACGTCCTAACTTACGGGATGCGATACTCCGATATCTCGAGACAAGGAAATTTTTAGAAATTGTTTCGATTTAATTCAAGCATTGTTTTAAGACTAATAAAAAGGATCGTATTTTAAATTCATTCCCGGTTTTCAACTTTTAACATTAAGACACTAATTAATCAATTTGGTACCAATTTTGGGCGTGACGAGGGTGCTAATCCTTCCTCCCACGTAACCGACTCCCGAACCCATTTTCTCGAATTTCGTAGACCAAAAAGCACTGTTTTAGTAAACCAAAACGTTTTATTAAAACAAAGGTGATTCGATCACACCTACTAAAGATTGGTGGCGACTCCTGTTTTTTTATTTTCATTTTTAAAATCAAAGTCGACCCCTCTTTTCAAAAAAATGGTTTCGACAGCTTGACGACTCCACTGGGGATAATGAGAGTCAGGCCATAGATTGATTAATTTTTGTCCTTTTGATTGAAAATTTGGAAAATTATTTGAAAAATCATGATTCTTTTGTTGCATTTGTGTGTGATCCTTATGATTGTTTTGGTTTGAGTCTCGTAGAATACTCTTGCATTGCATTGCATGACCGTTGTGGTTACACCTTTTAAGTGGGAGTGAGAAACTATGCCTTCGTGAGGTTTTCACCTCCGCATGGGCTAGTGGACTGCTTCCGGGATACATCCGTACCTATGTCTTCGTGAGGTTTTGATCGGTGTATCACAGTCTTAAAATTTATAATGAGAATGATCGAGCCTAAAAACTAACTATGTCAACGATTGAGGCAAGTGTACCTATCGAACAGTAGTATAGCTTAGTGGCAAGACCGGATTGTCGAACCTAAAGGAACCGAAAGTACTAATACTAACTTTCTTTTTATTATTTAGCCTTAAAATTGAAGTGAATCGGTTTAGTCTAGAAAATTAACTAACTACTAAGCTAAAGACGATGAGACAAAAAGAATGAAATTAGGGAAATACTTGTGGGAAAAACCAATTGATTAAAACAATACCCAAGGAAGAATCCACCTAGACTTCACTTGTTATCTAACTCTGAACCAGACGATTTATTCATTTGACTTGATCGGTAAGATCCCTTAATGTATATTAAACCCTCTCTCGGAGCGAATAACATCTAACCCTAGGTTGATTAATTGAAATCTCTTTCTAATTAAAACCCCTAGAATTGCATTAACTCGATCTATGGAATCCCATATTAGGTTTCACCCTAATCCGGCAAAATCTCGTCACCCTATCTCTAGGCGCGCGATCAACTCCGCTTAATTATGCTAGATCTACTCTTTGGCAGGGACTTTTGCTCCTCCACCTAAGCACATCAAACTTGAATTAATATCCCAAAAATATCAACACAAGGGTTAAGAACACATAATTAAGAACAAATCAAATATTTATCATATAGTTCAGCAAACGATAACAATATTCATCTTAGGTTTCATCCCCCTCAGGTATTTGAGGGTTTAGTTCATAATGATAATAAAATACATCTCAAAAGAAAATATAAAACAAAACATAAGAAAAACTCTAAAACCCCCTGAAGGAATTGAAGAGAGATCCTCCGTCTTGAGTATAACTCCAGCTTCTTGAGATGAATCAACTGGCTTTCTTCAAGTGATTTCCACAATTCTGATCTTTCTGGCTCGGCTCCTTGGCCTAGCTAGACGCCCTTTGAAAGTTGGCCTCTAGGGTGTTTATATAGGCTTTTGGAATGTGTTTCTTTACCCCTAAGTATCCAAATCTGAGTGAAATTCCTCTTCTCCACGGTAAGGACACGCCCGTGTGAATTGTGGCCAGGCTGTTTTCAGGTCTGGTTAGGGAGGCACGGCCATGTTGCTTGGGGCCAGGCCGTGTCGATTTTGTAACATCCCCAAACCCGGCCCATTCACTACGACCGAATCTGGTTATGTCACTGGGAAAAGACGGTTGAAAATCTTAAAATAAAACATCGTAGTTTGCTGAATTTTGGAAAACATATCTTTGGAATAAAACTTTGCTATAAAACTCATTCATTTTTAAAACTTTAGTTTATAATATCCAATTTGAATAAATAGGTTGCAAACCATAAATCATTTTCACGTAGCAATTTAATTTAAATAAACCATAGTTAAAGTAATACCAAAAACATAAAATGGCCTTTATTACAACCCAACAATTCAAATAAAGTACTTATATCAAAATTAAGCATGGAATAATTGAACATCATCCTCGGCATGGGCCACCTTGTCCTCTCCGATCCCGGTCCACTTTTTTATGCACTACCGAATGGTTAATGAAAAGAGTGAGTCCACTTGACTCGAGTGCATAACCACAACACATATTTCCATCCGTATGGGCTTGGCCCATACCCACACAACCATCGAAACAAATCATGCAAGAATGCATCTCACCCAACCTACTATCCAACCGTGACACCAACCTTAGCGGACTCCGCCTAAGGCCGTGGCTAATCCACCGATCACAACCGAGTGATCCCACATATGTTACCTCGGCACTGCAGACAAGGCCGTGGTCGAGCCACCGATCACATCGTGATCCATAAATCTTACCTCGGCATTCTCGCCGCTCGAGGCCGTGGTGAGCCACCGATCAACCAAAGTGATCCAAATATCGTAATCGTCTCACGGTGATGCACATAGCAATCAACCGCCGAGATGGGCACCTAGCCAACACCTCCTTTGAGGTAGCACAAAGCTAACCTCAAGCGCTAATGTAGCTGAGCTATCATTAGACCACGTACATCCCGTGTACACTTCTTCCTTCTTCAATCCAATCCCATGCCCATGTGTCAATAAATCATGCAAGAATATCATATAGAATGAGTATTTATCACTTATCACTACCACATTGTACATATATAAATGTATATCAAGATTAACTTACCATCACCATTATTCATCACTTATGCCATTATAAATGGCTATTACACATAATACACACATAAACATGTTAGCAAACCAAACCACGTAAATAGTGCGATGATTACGCACCTAAATGATACCAAAACCCAAACGCTATTTCGCTTCGCACTCCGCAGACTAACGGACTTACAAAAGGTTCCCAAATGACATGTGCTCTTCTTCCTACAATCGGCCTTGGCATAAAAACAATGAACACTTAGGCCATTCGGCCAAGACAAAAACTATAGCACAAAGAAAATCGACACGCCTTACCTTGCTAATCAACCTTTAAGGGTAAAATCGTAATTTTACCTACTAAGGGCATTTTCGTAATTTACCCACCAAGGGTATATCGGTAATTTCGTACCTGGAATGGCCTTTCCAAAGGCCCAGTGTCGCCCCGAGCGACCCAACTACCATTTCTGGTCGAAATGGACTATTGGGCCTAAAGCCCAATTTCTTGCCCGGGCCCACACGCCGTGTGTGCCCACCTAACACAAATCTAGCCACGTATATAAGTTCCACCTAGTCTAGTTCACTATATACTACACAATCGCACAATTTACTCATAAGGGCCCACGGGCCCATTGGGCCCACTTCGGCCCATCACGGCCTGGACCAAGCAGCCCCAACCCACAAGAATACTACTGATGGCCTCAACTATCGCGTCGAAGCCCCACACGCGCGCGCCGCGCACGCTCGTGTGGCTACTATTGCCGTGGATCGGCACTTCGGCATTTGCCGCTCTACAACTAGAGTAGAGAGTTACACACCGATAGGACTCGGGGCTAATCCGCGCCCGATCACTCTTGTGCCCAAACGCCTCCAAGATGTGTTTACTCTCCTCCTAGGATGCTCCTTATATAGCTAGCACTTCACCTTCCTTCTTTGTATCTTTCCGATGTGGGATCCCTTCGTCAGTGAGAGTTTAAATTCAATCAACTCTTCCCGTCCCAGCATCATAAAATAAATACTCCTTGCTTCTCATGAGATTCGAACCTGTGCTCCTTGCAACATAATCCACGCCGTTAGCCACTTGGCCACAAGCTCCTCTTGTGTCTTAAACCATGCGCAACTAAATATAAACTATAGCCAAATTCGAGGTCCAAGTAAAAGAAAACCAAAATGCAAAAGCCAAGACTTGAACCTTGGACCTCCTTCCTTCCCTTGTGGCGTCATCCCTTGTCTCTTATGTGGCGTCACTTTGCCACTACACCACACACCTCCACTTGTGTCATTTTTCCCCACATTTTATTCTTAAGGCCTACCTGCCAACTTCCAGGGTTTTTTTTTTTCACCTAAAACCAAAATTTCCCCAAAGCTAATATTTGATCCCGGGACTTCATAGAAGCCTTCTAACCTTCCAAAATCACTTATCCAATAGGTCCAACTTGCATTTAAGCCGGTCTCTTGTTCTCCAAAAATTTAAACGCTACTACGCCTAAGGCCCATTGGGCTCAATTCTCCTAGGCCCAATTCCTTTTTACCCTAAAAATCTAAATTTTCCAAAGCCTTCCCTTCTCATCCCAACATTCTTAGAGCCTCTAAAACTCAACCAAGCACTCCCAAAAACCTACTAACACTTGATTTATACCCCATATGCACAAAATTTCTAAACCCAGGTGTTACAATTCTACCCTCCTTAAAATAATTTCGTCCTCGAAATTACTTGTCTAAACTAACGGTCCAATTCTCTCCACTACGCTATCGCTGCAAGACTCGATCTCCAAGAGCTAACATACTTTACGAGCAACAAAACAAACAGTCAACCAAAATTGCCTCTACCACGTCCACGAGAAGTACGACCACGCCCCCTAGAACTCATATCTAGCGTCGCGATTTAATCTGATTAAAAGTTTTATGCATTAGAAATTTTGTTCCACTGTTTAATCCACGAGCAAATTTTATGAACAGAAGTTTCTGGAAGTCGTTCTTTCGAGCAATCAAAGTTTCAGATTCTAAAGTAATCCACTATTGCAATCATCCGATCACATCAATAACTCACAAGCAATAGTAAGGGGTACTTACCTGGTGGACTTCGGGTCGGAGGTACAGGTGCCATGCCAGCCTAACCTGAAAACCTTTCATAAAAACCCATTTTGAAACGTTTTTGGGCCCAAAACCCTCAAAGCCGAGTTTTGAACCGGGCTCGATATTAAATCAGAAACATCCCCAAACCCGGCCCATTCACTACGAATCGATCTGGTTATGTCACTGGGAAAAGACGGTTGAAAATCTTAAAATAAAACATCGTAGTTTGCTGAATTTTGGAAAACATATCTTTGGAATAAAACTTTGCTATAAAACTCATTCATTTTTAAAACTTTAGTTTATAATATCCAATTTGAATAAATAGGTTGCAAACCATAAATCATTTTCACGTAGCAATTTAATTTAAATAAACCATAGTTAAAGTAATACCAAAAACATAAAATGGCCTTTATTACAACCCAACAATTCAAATAAAGTACTTATATCAAAATTAAGCATGGAATAATTGAACATCATCCTCGGCATGGGCCACCTTGTCCTCTCCGATCCCGGTCCCACTTTATGCACTACCCGAAATGGTTAATGAAAAGAGTGAGTCCACCGACTCAAGTGCATAACCACAACACATATTTCCATCCGTATGGGCTTGGCCCATACCCACACAACCATCGAAACAAATCATGCAAGAATGCATCTCAAATTTCAACCTACTATCCAACCGTGACACCAACCTTAGCGGACTCCTGCCTAAGGCCGTGGCTAATCCACCGATCACAACCGAGTGATCCCACATATGTTACCTCGGCAAACTCGCCGCACACAAGGCCGTGGTCGAGCCACCGATCACATCGTGATCCATAAATCTTACCTCGGCATTCTCGCCGCTCGAGGCCGTGGTGAGCCACCGATCAACCAAAGTGATCCAAATATCGTAATCTCGCCTACGGTGATGCACATAGCAATCAACCGCCGAGATGGGCACCTAGCCAACACCTCCTTGAGGTAGCACAAAGCTAACCCTCAAGCGCTAATGTAGCTCGAGCTATCATTAGACCACGTACATCCCGTGTACACTTCTTCCTTCTTCAATCCAATCCCATGCCCATGTGTCAATAAATCATGCAAGAATATCATATAGAATGAGTATTTATCACTTATCACTACCACATTGTACATATATAAATGTATATCAAGATTAACTTACCATCACCGCTTATTCATCACTTATGCCATTATAAATGGCTATTACACATAATACACACATAAACATGTTAGCAAACCAAACCACGAAAAATAGTGCGATGATTACGCACCTAAATGATACCAAAACCCAAACGCTATTCGCTTCTCACACACTGCACTAACTGGACTTACAAAAGGTTCCCAAATGATGTGCTCTTCTTCCCTACAATCGGCCTTGGCATAAAAACAATGAACACTTAGCCATTCGGCCAAGACAAAAACTATAGCACAAAGAAAACCGACACGCCTCTACCTTGCTAATCAACCTTTAAGGGTAAAATCGTAATTTTACCTACTAAGGGCATTTTCGTAATTTACCCACCAAGGGTATATCGGTAATTCGTGCACCGGAATGGCCTTTCCAAAGGCCCGTGTCGCCCGAAGCGACCCAACTACCATTTCTCGGTCGAATGGACTATTGGGCCTAAAGCCCACTTTCTACCATTCGGGCCACACGCCGTGTGTGGCCCACCTAACACAAATCTAGCCACGTATATAAGTTCCACCTAGTCTAGTTCACTATATACTACACAATCGCACAATTTACTCATAAGGGGCCCACGGCCCATTGGGCCCACTTCGCCCATCACGCCCAAGCAAAACCCCAACCCACAAGAATACTACATCATGGCCTCAACTATCGCGTCGAGCCCCACACGCAAGCGCCGCACGCTCGTGTGGCTACTATTGCCGTGGATCGCACTTCGGCATTTGCCGCTTCTACAACTAGAGTAGAGAGTTACACACCGATAGGGACTGCAGGGCTAATCCAAGCCCGATCACTCTTGTGCCCAAACGCCTCCAAGATGTGTTTACTCTCCTCCTAGGATGCTCCTTATATAGCTAGCACTTCACCTTCCTTCTTTGTATCTTTCCGATGTGGGATCCTTCGTCGAGAGAGTTTAAATTCAATCAAACTCTTCCCGTCCCGCATCATGAAAATAAATACTCCCTTGCTTCTCATGAGATTCGAACCTGTGCTCCTTTGCAACATAATCCACGCTGCTAGCCACTTGGCCACAAGCTCCTCTTGTGTCTTAAACCATGCGCAACTAAATATAAACTATAGCCAAATTCTGAGGTCCAAGTAAAAAGAAAACCAAAATGCAAAAGCCAAGACTTGAACCTTGGACCTCCTTCCTTCCCTTGTGGCGTCATCCCTTGTCTCTTATGTGGCGTCACTTTGCCACTACACCACACACTCCACTTGTGTCATTTTTCCCCACATTTTATTCTTAAGGCCTACCTCCAACTTCTTCCGTTTTTTTTTTTTTTTTTTTCACCTAAAACCAAAATTTCCCCAAAGCTAATATTTGATCCCGGACTTCATGAAGCCTTCTAACCTTCCAAAATCACTTATCCAATAGGTCCAACTTGCATTTAAGCCGGTCTCTTGTTCTCCAAAAATTTAAACGCTACTACGCCTAAGGCCCATTGGGCTCAATTCTCCTAGGCCCAATTCCTTTTTACCCTAAAAATCTAAATTTTCCAAAGCCTTCCCTTCTCATCCCAACATTCTTAGAGCCTCTAAAACTCAACCAAGCACTCCCAAAAACCTACTAACACTTGATTTATACCCCATATGCACAGCCCCTAAACCAGGGTGTTACAGATTTTGTAATTTGGCCTATTTGGTCCGTTTTAAACCAGTTTCTCGTTCTTTTCATCCTCCGGTGCTTTCCTGAGTATAAAACATGAAAACAAAGGATTAAAAGCACCAAATTACACAATTCAAGGCTTAAATCACCCAAAAGCATGCTAAATATGGGTTTAAAATATGTTACTATTACGGTTTATCAAATACCCCCACACTTAAGCTTTTGCTTGTCCTCAAGCAAAATTCTCAACTCATGATTAAAACGAACTTTCTTGATTCATAATATTCATCAATAATGTTTCATCATAATTCAAAGATAATTCATACATGGATAATTCAACTCTAAGAGTCCTAAAGATTCAAACAATCCAAGTCATACATTTTGTAGCATGAAAACAAATGTGTTTCCCCTCATCTAAATAATTACCTCTGATTTAAAATTGACAAGGATTGACATCCTCACTAAAGATTCACTCAAATCACTCGAGGTGTTTAAAGTTCAAAAATTAAGCACTCATAAGTCGAACATGAAAAGTTAATCCCATAGGCTTGCATGAGAATCACATCTCCACCACTATAATATTAGATAATACACAAATCAAAAGGTCTTTAACAGGGTTGTAGCGTGGCTTGGGTTAAGGTGTGGATATAGGCTAAATTAGAAGGTTAGAATCGAGATTGACCTGACAAATTACCTAACCAGAAACAATGAACTGATAATAAACAATTACATCAATTGAGAACTTGTAATAATAATACTATTACTAATACGAGCTTCTTTTTTCAACAATTGGAATTTAGATGTATAAGCTCACTTAATCACAGAACTAATAATGAATATACTTCAATTTTTTTTTAAGAACAAGTCAAATGTATATGATAATTGATGAATTTACTATCGAAATCAATAGGCAATCGATCAAATCAAATCTCGATATAAGGGTAGTCAATAGGAATGGTGATAACAAAAATAAAGGGTTTTGGGATAATATTAGTGGGTGAGTCAATAAAAAGGGTTGTTAGGACCAACGGGGTTCACTAGGGGTTAATAAAATGGGTAGGCTTTTTAGTGGAGTGAGTGGGTTAAAACCTAGGTGCCTTTATCATTTTAGTGTATCAAATCAAATGTGTGGTCTCGACATGTATAATCGATGCAAGTTCTAGAATAACAAATCAATGTTGACACACTCATAATCAAAAAGTGAGCAAGAAAAAGAATATATGCTCTATAAGGCTCAAAATCTCACAAAAATTATGGGTATTTTGATGTCATCCTCGTAAATTTCAAACTTCAAAGTAATATTCAAATTCAGGTATACAACCTAGAAAAATTTTTAATTTAGAAAAATAGACTTATCATGCTTGACTCTATAGTATCTTAAAGTATAAATCATCAATGCATAATTATCAATGACTTAATCTGAAATATATCAATAAAAATCATAATTCACAGGAAATTTCATTCTGATCATAATATGAGAAAATTACTTAAGAAACAAGACATAATTCAGGATTTGAGAATAATGCAAAAAGTTTGGCACCTAATTTTAGGAATTTGAGAATAATGAAAAAAATTAGGCACCTTTTAGGTTGTTCACCCCCCCACACTTAAGATGTACATTGCCCTTAATGTACAAAGATAGATATATAGAAATTTATGAAAGAAAGGGAGAGATGAAACTTCCTGAATTATGGATGAAATCCTTGGAGGATGTTCCATGCCAAATGTGATGACTAGGTAAAAGTGATGTTTTCGTTCCTTGAGTTGTATATTTAATCTAATTAATCTGCGAAAGTCATCAATTAAATGTTTAGGGAAAAATAAATAATGAGAGTTGTTAGAGATACTCGAGGGTTAGACAACCAGTTGATAAAAGAAATTAAACTATAAATAAAAGTTTTAAACATGAATTGCAAAAATTCTTAAAAACAAAAATAAAAATAAAAGATGAAAATGGAAAATAAAAAAAGAAATAGAATGACTCAAAGGTCCTCGTCGTCGGCTGGATTGTGAGGTGGTGACGGTGGTGAGATATGAAAGTGGTGACAGATCTGCTGAAGAGTCGCCTCAATCCCGTCAAATCTTCGAGCGGTGTTATCGAATTATTGCGTACAGTAGTGCTCGAGCTGAGTGAGACGTGCAGAAATGTCTGAGAGGGAGGTAGCCGAATGAACTGGACGATGGCCTTGTTGGGGTGCTTCCTGTGGTGGGGGGACATCTTCAGTAATGTCCTCAGGGTCCTCTTCTTCAGTGGTAGGCACTATCCTATATTGGGGAGGATCGTTCCCACGTCGACGCTGAATCATCCTCATGTGCAGCGTCGTCTGGATGCCCTGTGGGGCCATCTGACCTATCAGTGTGAGGGAGGCGGATTGTGATGCAGTGTTGAGGAGACCGAAGTACCTCGCGAGCCGTGTTACATAAGGCCCCATAGAAATGACCCCCTTTCGGTGGCGCTCCGTCTGATGTTGAATTGCCAAGGCGATGAAGTATGCAAGGTCAAAGACGTGGCCGTTTGACATACTCCAGAGGAAGTAGGCGTCATGTGTGTTAACGACTCCAGTGCTCTCTCGTCTTCCTGTCAATGTGTGGGCTAAGATGGCGTGTAGGTATCTCAAGGATGGGGCGAGGGTTGTCGCTTTGGAGTGACTAGGGTCATAGGTGCCTGCGCTGGGAGCTATATTATACCAACATTGTGCGAGAGATTTATGGATGTGGCGATGAAGGTCTGCAAGATTATGCTCCCTTCGGAAGTCATTCGTGTATAGGCCCAGAGCGATGCCAAATTCAGGTACACTCATTTCCCGAACTAAGCCTCCTAGACGAAACTGAATAGTGCCCGGGTCGTCATGTTGTGTCATTACTACCTGCAAATGGAAAGTAGAGCAAAGCTCTAATGTTAGTTCAAGGTAGGTGGGTTCGATTATACCGAAAAACGTTCCCAAAGGTCAGTCGTCAGGAGTGCCCGAATATCATCAGCGAGTTGAACATGTTCCAGAGCGTCCCAGTCGATAATCAGCCTTGACTGAGAGGTCGTGCTCGTAGTATTTGAAACAGTTCGTCTTGGGTTCCAAGAGGAAACCGTAGGAAAGGATGTCGGACTTCGGTTGATGCGGTGGCGGATGATGAACCGGGTCCCTTTCATTTTTTGGACGTAGGGACTGCAGTTTTCTTTCCTCGGGATGACGACATTGTACCTGAAAGTATCAATTATTCAAGTAATTTTTTCAATCAAGAAATATCACATATTGTGATCAATATTCAGAATATACAAAGAATTAAACTCATAATAGAACCGTTCAACCACATTTAGGTGGAGCAAACATTTTGACAATGAATGATTCCCATTTTATTATGTACACAATGACTAAAGTAATCGAAATAGTAATAAAAATAGTGATAAAAATCCTAAGGATTAACTCTAAAAATTAATAATAATAATAGTCAAATGAAATTTAATGAAATGAGATTCTAATTATAAAATATTTAACTAAATGGAAATGAGATAGTGAGAAGTGACCAGTAGTGTTTTTGGCGTGTGATGGGCGGGGTACGGGCGTGGAACGGTGGGGCACGAGCATGTGCTATAAGTATTCTGGGTTACACGGTAGTGGAGCGGGTGTGGGTTCTTGTTAACACTGGCATGTATCTGTTTTGATGTGATTGTAAAGGGAGGAGGGCGATAACGAGTAGAGGGAGTCAAGGAGGGGGAGATTTTTTAATAGTGGCCGGAGGGGGGGGAAGGGTTTTGAGAAAATTGTTTAGGGTTGGGGATTTGAGGGAGAAACGGCGGACGATGGTTTTATATAGGAAAGGGGGCACGGGCAGGTGCCACACCCGTGTTTCTTTAATTTAGCCCGTGTGTTTCGTGATTTTCAAATTTAGGCGTGGTTGAGATGTTGTGTTCTACGCTCGTGTTTTTGGTTACACGCCCGTGCTTTATAAGTCAGTATCGTCCACGGTCTTTGGGCACGGGCGTGGCTTATGCCCGTGCCTGGTTGCTCAGTGTTCACCACGGGTTGGATGCACGGGCGTGTCGCATGCCCGTGTCACTTTAGTCAGTATCGACCACGGTCTAACCGCACGAGCGTGTCTTTTATCGTAGCTCGTGTTCTTTTGGACAGTTTCGACCACGACCGAGTCGCACGGCCGTGGTGTATAATCAGAGCCCGTGTTTTAGGGAAATTTTTCTTCTTCCTCTCGTACGACTACCTGCACGCCCGTTCTTCGTCCTATGGCGTCCCCACGGCCACGGGCACGCCCGTGTGTAAGGCCGTGTGGTTGGTAAATCTACGCTTCTTTGAATCGGTTAGTTTGGGGTTAGTTGCTAAAAGTCACAAATAAATTATTATGGAAGTTAGTGCTCGGGTTGCCTCCCGAGAAGCGCTCGTTTAAAGTCTTAAGCTAGACTCACCCTGTTTTCATTTCTAAATGAAGGTTCACTGAGTCAAGCTCCTCTCTTAATTCCTTGAAATCTTCACCATTATAAAGTTTTAGTCGGTGACCATTTACCTTGAATGTTCCCGAGTTGGATGGGTTACCTCAACTCATGTGCGTAGGGGAAAAATGGTTTTGATCACAAATGGGCCTCACCACCTTGATTTCAAATTTTCCAGAAATAGTTTGAGCCTTGAATTATACAAAGAAGACTAAGTCTCCTTCTTCGAATTGCTTTGATTGTTTTAAGCGAGCATCATGACATCTTTTTGTTGCCTCTTTATATAGTCGTGAGTTTTCATAGGCTTCACTCACCATTCATCCACTGTTCAATTGCATCATCCTCTTCTCACCTGCGATTTTAAGATCGTAATTCAAGAATTTTATAGCCCAGTAAGCTTTGTGTTCTAACTCAAATGGTAGATGACAACTTTTTCCGTAGACAAGTTTGTACGGGGATGTTCCTAGAGGGGTTTTAAAGGCTATTCTATAGGCCCATAAAGCATCATCTACTTTTATTGCCCAATCTTTCCTGTTGGATTCAACTGTTTTTTCTAAGATCCGCTTAAGCTCTCGATTTTCCACTTCCACTTGCCCACTGGTTTGAGGATGATAAGGGGTAGTTGTTCTGTGGTGTACTCCATATTTTCTTAAGACTTTATCAAATTGAGTATTGCAAAAGTGTGTACCCCTATCACTGATAATCGCTCTGGGTGTTCCAAAACGAGAGAAGAGTTTTTTAAGAAACTTTACTACAGCTCTAGCATTGTTAGTAGGTAAAGCTTGGGCTTCCACCCATTTGGACATGTAATCTACTGCTACTAAGATGTATTTATTTCCGAATGAACTAGGGAATGGACCCATAAAATCAATACCCCATACGTCGAATATTTCACATGATAACATATATGTTTGAGGCATTTCATCGCGTTTGGAGATATTACCTGTTCTTTGGCATTTATCACACGAAGCGACATACCTGTTGGCGTCTTTAAACAAGGTTGGCCAATAAAATCCTGATTCGAGCGTTTTGTGTGCCATCTTAATCCCGCTGTAATGTCCTCTTAAAGGTCCTGAATGGAAATGTTCTAGGATTTCACTTGCTTCTGCCTTTGTAACGCATCTCCGAATTACTTGATCTACACAAATGCGAAAAAGAAAGGGGTCCCCCAAAAAATAGTTCTTCGAATCAGCAAAGAACCGCTTCTTTTGATGATGTGTTAACCTTTTTGGAAGAATGTTAGCAGCTAAATAATTCGTAATATCTGCAAACCAAGGTACCTCGGAGCTAGTTATAGAAAAGAGTTGTTCCTCAGGGAACGAGTCGTTTATCTCACTCTCGTCGAGTTCTTCGATATGTGGGTTCTCAAGCCTGGAGAGGTGATCTGCTGCCAGATTTTCAGCTCCCTTCTTATCCTGAATTTCAAAATCAAATTCCTATAAGAGTAAGATCCATCGTATGAGTCGAGGTTTTGCATCAGGTTTAGTTAAAAGATAACGAAGAGCTGAATGGTCAGTGTAAACGACAACTTTAGGTAATATCAGATATTGTCTAAATTTGTTAAATGCAAAAACTACAGCTAGCAATTCTTTCTCTGTGGTGGTGTAGTTTTCTTGTGCAGGCGTCAATGTTCTGTTAGCATAATAGATTGGCTGAAAATGCTTGTTTCTACACTGTCCCAAAATCGCACTCTCTTCACGAAATCACTCGCATCACACATTAGTTCAAAGGGTAGATTCCAATCAGGTGCAATTATAATCGGAGCATTTATTAGTTTTTCTTTGAGGATATTAAATGCATCTAAACATTCCTGATCAAAATTGAAATGAACATCTTTTTCTAGTAATCTCGTTAAAGGTTTAGCTATTTTAGAGAAATCTTTAATGAATCTCCTATAAAATCCAGCATGTCCTAGGAAGCTTCTAATAGCCTTAACTGAACTAGGAGGAGGTAATTTTTCTATGGTTTCAATCTTTGCTTTATATACCTCGATCCCTTTACTAGAAATTTTATCTCCTAACAGGATTCCCTCTCTAACCATAAAATGACATTTCTCCCAATTTAAGACAAGGTTTGTTTCCTCACATCTCATTAGAACTCGTTCTAAATTTTTAAGGAAAAGATGGAAAGAATTACTGAATACCGAGAAGTCGTCTATAAATACCTCCATAATGTCTTCCACAAGTTCATCAAAGATGGCCAGCATGCAGCGCTGAAAGGTAGTAGGAGCATTACATAATCCAAAAGGCATTCTACGATAAGGAAACGTACCGTATGGACATGTGAATGTTGTCTTTTCTTGATCCTCAGGAGCTATTGGGATTTGGAAGTAGCCGGAGAGTCCGTCCAAGAAGCAGTAGTACATATGCCCAGATAATCTTTCTAACATCTGATCAATAAAGGGCAAAGGGAAGTGATTTTTCTGGTGGCGTCGTTTAGCTTTCTATAGTCAATACAGACTCTCCAACCTGTGACTATTCTTGTAGGAATCAGTTCATTCTTTTCGTTGGCTACGACAGTCATGCCTCCTTTCTTTGGAACTACCTGCACAGGACTTACCCAAGTACTGTCAGAAATAGGATAAATTATTCCTTGATAAACTGAAATAGTAACATATTTTAGACCCACATTTAGCACGCTTTTGGGTGATTTAAGCCTTGAATTGTGTAATTTGGTGCTCTTAATCCTTTGTTTTCATGTTTTATACTCAGGAAAGCACCGGAGCATGAAAAGAACGAGAAACGGGCTTAAAACGGACCAAATAGGTCAAATCACAAAATCAACACGGTCTGGGCCCATGCAACACGGTCGTGCCTCCCTAATCAGACCTGAACACGGCCTGGCCACGATTCACACGGGCGTGTTCCAAGGGCGTGTCCCTACCGTGGAGAAGAGGAATTTCACTTGGATTTGGATACTTAGGGGTAAAGAAACACATTCCAAAAGCATATATAAACACCCCTAGAGGCCAACTTTCAGGGGGCGTCCAGCTAGGCCAAGCCAGAGCCGAAAGATCGATTTGTGGAAATTACTCGAAGGATAGTCGGTTGATTCATCTCAAGAAGCTTAATTATACTCAAGACTCGAGGATCTCTCTTTAATTCCTTCATGGGGTTTTAGAGTTTTTCTTATGTTTTGTTTTGTCTTTTCTTTTGAGATGTATTTTGTTATCATTATGAACTAAACCCTTAAATACCCGAGGGGGATGAAACTTAGATGAATCTTGTTATCGTTTATTTGAACTATATGATAAATATTTGACTTGTTCTTAATTATGTGTTCTTAATTCTTGTGTTGATATTTCATGGATATTAATTCAAGTCCATGTGCTTAGGTGGAGGAGTAAAAGTCCCCGCTAAGAGTAGATCTAGCATAATTAAGCGGAGTTGATCGCACGCCTAGACATAGGGTGATTTAGATTTTGCCGATTAGGGTGAAACCTAATATGGGAGTCCATAGATCGAGTTAATGCAATCTTAGGGTTTTAATTAGAAAGAGATTTCAATTAATCAACCTAGGATTAGAAGTTAGTAGCCTCGACGGAGGTATTAATATAACTTAGGGAATCTTACGGATCAAGTCAAATGAATAAATCGTCTGGTTCAGAGTTAGATAACAAGTGGAGTCTAGGTGGATTATTCCTTGGGTATTGTTTTAATCAATTGGTTTTTCCCACAAGTATTTCCCTAATTTTATTCTTTTTTGTCTCATCATCTTTAGCTTAGTAGTTAGTTAATTTTCTAGATTAAACCGATTCACTTCAATTTTAAGGCTAAATAATAAAAAGAAGGTTAGTATTAGTACTTTCGGTTCCTTTGGGTTCGACAATCCGGTCTTGCCACTAAGCTATACTACTGTTCAATAGGTACACTTGCCTCAATCGTTGTTATAGTTAGTTTTTAGGCTCGATCATTCTCATTATAAATTTTAAGACTTTGACATCACATAAAAACAACGATCAAATTTTTGGCGCCATTGCCGGGGAACTGAAATATTAAGAACACTCAATTTTTATTACTTTAGCCTTTCTTTATTTTCTGCAATTTTACTCTTATTTTATTTTTATTTTCATCTTTCTAAATTTTAGTTTTTACCCCTTGTAGGTACCTCTAGTTTATGACTAGAAGGAACTCGACAGGACCTTTAATTTATGATAGTGAGATCGAAGCAACAGCTCGTAGAAATCAGAGAGAAATTAGGCGAAGTATACAATACACAGAAGAAAAGCAAGAAAACATCATCAATACCCCCGAAGACATGGACCAGAACAATCCACCACCTCAAGAGATGGCCGAAAATCATGCTCCTCGAACTATGTATGATTATGCTAAGCCTAGTTTAGTTGGTACTGAATCTAGTATTGTTAGACTTACTATTGCTGCAAATAATTTCGAATTAAAACCTAACACTATACAGATGATACAACAGTTCGTTCAGTTTGATGGTTTGCAGGATGAGGATCCTAACACACACTTAGCAAATTTTCTGGAATTCTGCGACACTTTTAAAATTAATGGCGTTACTGATGATGCCATCCGCCTTCGGCTATTTCCCTTTTCTTTGAGAAATAAAGCTAAACAGTGGTTGCATTCTCTTTTCCGAGGATCAATTACTACATGGGAACAAATGACCGAAATTTTTTTATTAAAATACTTTTCGCTGGCCAAAACGGCCAAGTTAAGGAACGATATCTCTTCTTTTGTGCAGATGGATTTAGAAACACTTTACGATACATGGGAGAGATACAAGGATCTTTTGAGAATGTGCCCACACCATGGATTACCCTTGTGGCTACAGGTCCAAACTTTTTACAACGGTGTGAATCCTCAACTAGGCAATTGATCGATTCAAAGAAATGGTGGAACTTTGAATAATAAAACACCAAGCGACTTACGAATTTATAGAGGAGATGTCATTGAATAACTATCAGTGGCAAGTCACGAGGACAAAGCCCACGAAAGCTGCCAGTGTTTTCAACCTCGATGCAGTAACCATGCTATCGAATCGGTAGACGTGTTAACTAAAAAAATTTGATGGTTTGTGTAATTCCTTGTAGGTACAACTCATTATGCAATCTAAAACAAGTGGAGGTGTGGCGAATCCTGCGTACTCCACCCTACGGACATGGCATAGAAGGCGAACAAATGAATTATGTAAGTAACAATTTTAGATATCAAAATAACCCTTATAGCAATACTTACATTCCAGGTTGGAAGAACCACCCCAATTTTTCATGGGGTGGTCAAGGAAATCAAAGACAACAACACCCTACAAATTTCCAACAGCAGCAGTACCCACAGGAAAAGAAACCGAACCTTGAGGAGATGCTGACAAAATATATAGCAGCAACAGAAATACGTTGCCAAAGTATAGAAACAAAACTTGTAAAACAAGAAGCATCGACACAAGAGCTCAAAGATCAAATTGGGCAAATCACCAAGATATTGACGGAACGACCACAAGGTAGATTGCCAAGCAACACTGAAACTAACCCAAGGGAGCAGATTAAAGCCATATCAACTAATGATAATGTAGGGTTAGATGAGCCTCATTTAAGACAAGAGAATGTGGTAGAAGAGGGTAAGGTTGAGGAAGAAAGTAAAAAGCCAAAACTGGTAATTAAAGAGTACCAACCTCGTATACCATACCCCAAGGCAATGAAGAAAGACGACACAGAGGAATAGTTCGGTAAGTTTCTTAAACTTTTAAAGAAATTACATATTAACTTACCATTACTTGAAGCTCTTTCGCAGATGCCAGATTCAAAGAAATTCTTAAAAAAGCTTTTGACAAACAAGCGAAAGCTAGACGAAGAATCGCATGTGGAACTCAACACAAAGTGCTCAGCAATTCTCCAAAATAAATTGCCACAAAAATTAAAAGATCCAGAGAGTTTTACAATTCCATGCTTAATTGGTAGTTTATCTATTGATAATGCGTTAGCTGATTTAGGGGCAAGCATAAATGTCATGCCTTATAAAATGTTTAAACAACTTGGTCTAGGGAAACCCAAACAAACTAGGATGAGCATTCAATTAGCTGATAAAACTGTTAGAATTCCTAGGGGTATAATCGAGGATGTGCTAGTAAAGATTGATAAATTCGTATTCCCAGTAGACTTTGTTGTTTTAGACATGGATGAAGACAATAGTATCCTATTAATTCTAGGAAGGCCCTTTTTAGCAACTGCCAGGACTAAAATTGATGTCGACGCAGGTGAACTCATACTCTGTGTAGGTGACGAGACAGTCACTCTTCAGGCTCTCGATTCAGTTAGAACATTGAGCAAACAAGGTGAGAAAGTAAATTCTATTGATAACCATTCGGTTAACCTTTCTTTGCAGGAAGCACCACAAAAGAACACAACTAAACCCAATCCTAGACCCAATGCCAACAAAGAAACAACTCATGAGGATCGAAGGGATCAAGTTAATGAATTAGACGAGTGGAAGACAGATTTCAAGAAAACACTAGGGATACAAGAAGAGAAACCAAGGGAACCACCAGACGAGCTCGTAGGAACGACAAATCACTTTAAAATAGGAGACCAGGTATTGTTAGATAAAGCAGACCCTCGAATATCTCCTCCTGACCCTAATACAAACAAAGAAATCCCTTTTAGGGTAATCAGTGTTTTTCCATACGGAACAGTAGAGGTAAGTAATCCTATGTTTGGCACTTTTAATACAAACGCATCTCGACTTGAACTCTGTCATGATAATGAAACTGATAGCATAAGGAAGGACTTTCAACTCCTCAAACCACCCTGATGATGCAAACGAGAGGTAAGTCTAGCTTAAGACTTTAAACGAGCGCTTCTCGGGAGGCAACCTGAGCACTAACTCCATTACTCTTTATATTTTATTTCATTTTATTTTCACTCTTAACTCTCCTTTGCAGCAACTAACTATAAACTAACCAAGGCCAATTTCCATACCACACGGCCTTACACACGGCCGTAGCCGTGGCCGTGTGGATGCATCGAATCTCCGTACTGACATGGCAGAGATGGTACGAGTCAGGACGGATCGTATCTTCAAATCACGGACCCAGCTACCCCGCCACGGCCGTGCGACATGACCGTGGCTGACACTGAGGGAAGACAAACGGGCTCCAACTGAACACCACGGCCGTGCGATTCGACCGTGGTCGACACTATTTAACCCGACATGGGCGTGAGAGAAACGAACGAAACACAACACGGCCGTGCGATACAGCCGTGTGACCCAGCACGCCCATGGGACACAGCGTGAAAAGGCACCAAACCCCAAATTTCTATTTAAACCACCCACCCCCCCCATCCATACCACTTTCTTCCATTCCATTATTCAGAATTCTCCCCTTACATACTCTTCCCCCTTGGTTATTACCAAAACCCTTGAGCTCCACCACATCCATGTCAAAGAAGCGGAAGGATCCCAGTATAGTCTCCCTGTGGGAGACCGATCTACATAAGTTTATGCCGGCTGCTTCGTCTAGTCAAAAAGCCAAGGGTCTTTGAGACCATTTAGCTTTTAGTTTTCTTTTATCATCTCTTTTAATTTCCTTCTCTTTAACACTCTTATGCTTAATTTAGCTTATTCTATTTTAGTTTCTTGGTTTTAGGTTCTTCATGCTGCTTGGGAGTCACCCCACCACGACCTCTGCCAACATCACCGCGGCCTTAGAAGTCACACCCACCTCGCAAACCATCCAACAATAAGGACTCTTCGGTCCATTAATCTTTTCTTTTAATTTTATTTCACTTTTAATTTTCCTTCACTTTAGCTTGCTTTTCTTTAAATATATAATTAGTATAGTTTGAATTATTATTATTTCCTGGTTAATTCTGCACGAGCCACCCAATTTCTTCATCTAGCGCAGAGACTGTGGACGGCCACCATACCACCACCAGAGACGCCTCCTCCAACTTATCTTTCACCTCCAACTCAAGGAATCCACCCAAAAAAATCCAAAGAGTTTCACTTCTCTCCATATCTTTTGAATTTCTACTTAATTGTTTGTATATATATTTTTGTACATTGAGGGCAATGTACATCTTAAGTGTGGGGGGGTGAACAACCTAAAAAGGTGCCTAACTTTTTTCATTATTCTCAAATTTCTGAAATTAGGTGCCAAACTTTTTGCATTATTCTCAAATCCTGAATTATGTCTTGTTTCTTAAGTAAGTTTCTCATATTATAATTAGAATGAAATTCCTTTGATTTATGATTTTTGTTCATGTGTCTTAGATTAAGTCATTGATAATCGTGCATTGATAATTAAATTCTAATATACTAGAGAGTCAAGCATGATAAGTCTATTTTTCAGAATTAAAAATTTTTCTAGGTTGTCTACCTGAATTTAAATATTACTTTGAAGTTTGAAATTTACGAGGCTGACATAAAAAACCCATAATTTTTGTGAGATTTTAAGCCTTATAGAGCATATATTCTTTTTCTTGCTCACTTTATTGATTATGAGTGTGTCAACATTGATTCGTTATTCTAGAACTTGCATCGATTATACTTGTCGAGACCACACTTTTGATTTGATATACAGAGATGATGAAGGCACCTAGGATTTAACCCACTTACTCCACTAAAAGCCTACCTTCACAATTAACCCCTAGTGAACCCCGTTTATTCCTAACAACCCTTTTTATTGACTCAACCGCTAATATTAACCCAATATCCTTCGTTTTTGTTATCACCATTCCTTTTAACTACCCTTATATCGAGATTTGATTTGATCGGTTACTTAACTATTTTATTTATCAGTTGTTAAATTCTATATTATTATTACTTATTTGACTTGTTCTGAAAAAAAAAAATAAAAAAAAAATGAAGTATATTCATTATTAGTTCTATCTTCTATGAGCTCAAAATAGTTAAATTCACATCTTTAGAAGAAGCTCGTGTTATTATTAGTGTTATGAGTTTTCAATTGATGTAATTACTTATATTCAGTTAGTTGTTTCTGGTTAGGTAATTTGTCAGGTCAATCTCGATTCTAACCCTCTAATTCGGCCTTTATCCACACCTTAACCTAAGCCCCGTTACAACCCTTTTAAAGACCTTTTGATTTGTGCATCATTTCATATTATAGTGGTGGAGATTTGATTTTCATGCAAGCCTATGGGATTAACTTTTCAGGTTTGACGTTTGAGTGCTTAATTTTGAACCTTAAACACTTTGAGTGATTTGAGTGAATCTTTAGTGAGGATGTCAATTCTTGTAGGTTTTGGATCAGAGGTAATTATTTAGATGGGGGGAAACACCTATGTTTTGTGCTACAAATGTATGACTTAGATTGTTTGAATCTTTAGGACTCCTTGAGTTGAATTATCCATGTATGAATTATCTTTGAATTATGATGAAACATTATTGATGGATATTATGAATTAAGGAAGTTCGTTTTAATCATGAGTTGAGAATTTTGCTTGAGGACAAGCAAAAGCTTAAGTGTGGGGTATTTGATAAACCAAATAGTAACATATTTTAGACCCACATTTAGCATGCTTTTGGGTGATTTAAGCCTTGAATTGTGTAATTTGGTGCTCTTAATCCTTTGTTTTCGTGTTTTATACTCGTGAAAGCACCGAGGATGAAAAAAGCGAAACGGGCTTAAAACGGACCAAATAGGCCAAATCACGAAATCAACACTGTGCAGGCCCATACAACACTACGGCCGTGCCTCTCTAATCAGACCTGAACACTGCCTGGCCACGATTCACATGGGCGTGTGTCAAGGGCGTGTCCCTGCCATGGAGAAGAGGAATTTCACTCGGATTTGGATACTTAGGGGTAAAGAAACACATTCCAAAAGCATATATAAACACCCTAGAGGCCAACTTTCAGGGGGCGTCCAGCTAGGCCAAGGAGTCGAGCCAGAAAGATCAGATTTGTGGAAATTACTCGAAGGATAGCCATTTGATTCATCTCAAGAAGCCGGAATTATACTCAAGACGGAGGATCTCTCTTCAATTCCTTCAGGGAGTTTTAGAGTTTTTCTTATGTTTTGTTTTATCCTTTCTTTTGAGATGTATTTTGTTATCATTATGAACTAAACCCTTAAATACCTGAGGGGGATGAAACTTAGATGAATCTTGTTATCGTTTGCTGAACTATATGATAAATATTTGACTTGTTCTTAATTATGTGTTCTTAATTCTTGTGTTGATATTTCGCGGATATTAATTCAAGTTTGATGTGCTTAGGTGGAGGAGTAAAAGTCCCTGCCTAAGAGTAGATCTAGCATAATTAAGCGGAGTTGATCGCATGCCTAGACATAGGGTGATTTAGATTTTGCCAGATTAGGGTGAAACCTAATATGGGAGTCCATAGATCGAGTTAATGCAATCTTAGGGGTTTTAATTAGAAAGAGATTTCAAATAATCAACCTAGGATTAGACGTTAGTAGCCTCGACGGAGGTATTAATATAACTTAGGGAATCTTACGGATCAAGTCAAATGAATAAATCGTCTGGTTCAGAGTTAGATAACAAGTGCAGTCTAGGTGGATTCTTCATTGGGTATTGTTTTAATCAATTGGTTTTTCCCACAAGTATTTCCCTAATTTTATTCTTTTTTGTCTCATCGTCTTTAGCTTAGTAGTTAGTTAATTTTCTAGATTAAACCGATTCACTTCAATTTTAAGGCTAAATAATAAAAAGAAGGTTAGTATTAGTACTTTCGGTTCCTTTAGGTTCGACAATCCGGTCTTGCCACTAAGCTATACTACTGTTCGATAGGTATACTTGCCTCAATCGTTGTCATAGTTAGTTTTTAGGCTCGATCATTCTCATTATAAATTTTAAAACTTTGACATCGCATAAAAACAACGATCATTCCTGCATCTAGAAGTTTAATTACCTTAACTTTAACAACTTATTTCATATTGGGGTTCAAACGTCTCTGAGGTTGCACACACGGTTTATACTCATCTTCCATTAAAATTTTGTGAGTGCAGAATGATGGGCTTATTCGTTTAATGTCAGCCATTTTCCTTCTATGGCTCTTTTATGTTCCCTTAGTACCTTAAGCAACTCTTCTTTCTCTTTGGGTTCCAGTTCTGAAGAGATTATTACTGGTAGTGTAGAATTATCCCCGAGGAATGCATATTTTAGAGGTTTTGGCAACTGTTTTAATTCTAACTTTGGTGGTTCATCAATGGAGGGTTTTTGTTTTGGTTCGTCGTTAATTTCAATATCCTCTATTTTCGTTTGTCTAGGGGAGGATGTGTTAAGATTCAATTCATTGATATCGTCATCTATCCTCTCACCTTGTGTAAGACAGAGTTCCATCGTGTCATTGTGCATGATTTCCTGCAAAAACTCTTGAATAATGTGATCAGTGGTATCAACAAAGTAACAAGAATCATATTGTTCTCTAGAATATCGCATAGCCTCATAAATTTGATAAATAATTTCCTCATCGCCTACCCTTAGCGCGAGTTTACCATTACCAACATCAATGACAGCCCTAGCAGTGGCTAAAAAGGGTCGTCCCAAAATTAAAGGTACCTCTACGTCCTCATTCATGTCAAGCACAACAAAATCAACAGGAAATATAAACTTATCAACTTTTACCCGGATATCTTCAATAATTCCCCTAGGATATTTAATAGATCTGTTAGCTAACTGAATACTCATCCTAGTGGGTTTGGGTTCTCCTAGACCAAGTTGCTTAAATATTCTATAAGGCATTAAATTAATACTAGCACCTAGATCAGCTAATGCCTTTTCTATGTTCAAACTACCAATTAAACAGGGAATAGTAAAACTTTCTGGATCTTTTAACTTAGTTGGTAGCTTGTTTTGGATGATGGCTGAACATTCTTCATTAAGTTCCACTGTTGAAATTTCTTCGAACTTCCTCTTATTTGTAAGAAGCTCCTTTAAAAATTTTGCATATGTTGGCATCTGCGAAATAGCTTCAACAAAAGGTAAGTTAATATGCAATTGTTTAAACAGTTCAAGAAATTTACCATATTGTGCGTCTAAGCGGTCTTTTTTCAACTTTGCTGAATATGGAATCGGTGGTTTAATTCCCTCACGAATTGGAGTTGCATTTGCCTCATCGGGTTCGTGTGATGTCTTTTTTCTTGTTTCAATTAATTCCTTTCCACTTCTTAGCGTCACTGCTTTTACCTGCTCTTTGTCCCTAGGTAAAATTTCTGATAGTATTTCAGAAACTAACTTAGTAAGTTGTCCAATTTAATCATTGAGCTCCTGTGTCGATGCTTCTTATTTTTCAAGTTTTGTTTCTATACTCTGGAAACGAGTTTCTGTGGCTACCATGAATTTTGTCAGCATCTCCTCAAGGTTCGGCTTCTTTTCCTGTGGGTACTGCTGCTGTTGGAAATTTAGAGGGTGTTGTTGTCTTTGATTTCCTTGACCACCCCATGAAAAATTGGGGTGGTTCTTCTAACCTGGATTGTAAGTATTGCTATAAGGGTTATTTTGATATCTGAAATTATTACTTACATAGTTCATTTGTTCGCCTTCTATGCCTTGTCCGTAGGGTGGGTACTCAGGATTCGCCACACCTCCACTTGTTTCGCACTGCATAACGGGTTGTACCTGCAAGGAATTACACAAACCATCATTTTTTTTTTTGTTAACACATCTACCTGATTCGATAGCATGGTTATTACGTCGAGGTTGAAAACACTGGCAGCTTTCGTGGGCTTTGTCCTCGTGACTTACCACTGATAGTTATTTAGGGACATATCCTCTATAAATTCGTAAGCTGCTTCAGGTGTTTTACTATTCAGAGTTCCACCGGCTGCTGAATCGATCAACCGCCTAGTTGAGGGGTTCACACCGTTGTAAAAGTTTTGGACACAGAGCCATAAGGGTAATCCATGGTGTGGGCACCTTCTCAATAAATATTTGTATCTCTCTCATGCATCGTAAAGTGTTTCTAAATCCATCTGCACAAAAGAAGAGATATCATTCCTTAATTTGGCCGTTTTGGCCGGTGGAAAATATTTTAATAAAAAATTTCGGTCATTTGTTCCCATGTAGTAATTTATCCTCGGGAAGAGAATGCAACCATTTGTTTAGCTTTATTCCTCAAAGAAAAGGGAAATAATCAAGTCCGATGGCATCGTCGAAACGCCATTAATTTTAAAAGTGTCGCAGAATTCCGGAAAATTCGCTAAGTGTGTGTTAGGATCCTCATCCTCGCAAACCATCAAACCGAACGAATCGTTGTATCATCTATATAGTGTTAGGTTTCAATTCGAAATTATTTGCAAAGCAATAGTAGGTCTAACAATACTAGATTCAAAGCATACCAACTAAACTAGGCTTAGCATAATCATACATAGTTCGAGGAGCCCGATTTTCTGGCCATTTACGGGCGTAGCAGATTATTTTCACCATCTCTTCGTGGTATTGATGATGTTTTCTTGCTCTTCTTACGTGTATTGTAAACTTCGCCTAATTTCTCTCCAGTTTCTGCGAGCAGTTGCTTCGATTTCACTATCGTAAATTAAAGGTCCTGTCGGGTTCCTTCTAGTCATAAACTAGAGGTACCTACAAGGAGCAAAGGCTAAAATTTAGAAAGATAAAAATAGAAAACAAAATAAGAGTAAAATTACAAAAAATAAAAATGGCTAAAGTAATAAAAATTGAGTGTTCTTAATATTTCAGTTCCCCGGCAACGGCGCCAAAAACTTGATCGGTTTAAAATTTATAATGAGAATGATCGAGCCTAAAAACTAACTATGACGACATTGAGGCAAGTGTACCTATCGAACAGTAGTATAGCTTAGTGGCAAGACCGGATTGTCGAACCCAAAGGAATCGAAAGTACTAATACTAACTTTATTTTTATTATTTAGCCTTAAAATTGAAGTGAATCGGTTTAGTATAGAAAATTAACTAACTACTAAGCTAAAGACGATGAGACAAAAAGATTGAAATTAGGGAAATACTTGTGGGAAAAAACCAATTGATTAAAACAATACCCAAGGAAGAATCCACCTAGACTTCACTTGTTATCTAACTCTGAACCAGACAATTTATTCATTTGACTTGATCGGTAAGATCCCTTAATGTATATTAAACCCTCTCTCGAAGCGAATAACGTCTAACCCTAGGTTGATTAATTGAAATCTCTTTCTAATTAAAACCCCTAGAATTGCATTAACTCGATCTATGGAATCCCATATTAGGTTTCACCCTAATCCGGCAAAATCTCGTCACCCTATCTCTAGGCGCGCGATCAACTCCGCTTAATTATGCTAGATCTACTCTTAGGCAGGGACTTTTGCTCCTCCACCTAAGCACATCAAACTTGAATTAATATCCCAGAAATATCAACACAAGGGTTAAGAACACATAATTAAGAACAAATCAAATATTTATCATATAGTTCAACAAACGATAACAAGATTCATCTTAGGTTTCATCCCCCTCGGGTATTTGAGGGTTTAGTTCATAATGATAATAAAATACATCTCAAAAGAAAATATAAAACAAAACATAAGAAAAACTCTAAAACCCTCTGAAGGAATTGAAGAGAGATCCTCCGTCTTGAGTATAACTCCGGCTTCTTGAGATGAATCAATTGGCTTTCTTCAAGTGATTTCCACAATTCTGATCTTTCTGGCTCGGCTCCTTGGCCTAGCTGGACGCCCCTTGAAAGTTGGCCTCTAGGGTGTTTATATAGGCTTTTGGAATGTGTTTCTTTACCCCAAAGTATCCAAATCCGAGTGAAATTCCTCTTCTCCACGGCAGGGACACACCCTTGGCACACGCCCGTGTGAATCGTGGCCAGACCGTGTTCAGGTCTGGTTAGGGAGGCACGGCCGTGTTGCTTGGGGCCAGGCCGTGTCGATTTCGTGATTTGGCCTATTTGGTCCGTTTTAAGCCCGTTTCTCGTTCTTTTCATCCTCCGGTGCTTTCCTGAGTATAAAATATGAAAACAAAGGATTAAAAGCGCCAAATTACACAATTCAAGGCTTAAATCACCCAAAAGCATGCTAAATGTGGGTTTAAAATATGTTACTATTACGGTTTATCAGGTTTTCACCTCCGTATGGTCATAGGGAAATGTATTCCCCTGAACTGAACTCAGTCCATATGAGCCTATAATGGGTGAGGATCGAGGAATCTACCGGTTTGGGTACCCTTACTTTAGAACTAAACTGCATATAGGGAACCTTAGGAGCCCACCTTAAGTAGAGTCATGCCAAACCCTAGTGGTCACCCATTTAGGTAATCTATTTTGTTGTTTATTTTTCTTGTGCTGACGTCTTTTGTTTTGTTTATGATTGCATTGCATTGCATTGCATTGCATCGCATCATCTTAGAAAGGAGGTGTTGATTCATATTCGATTGCTAAATAGAAGGGCTTGTCATAGGAAAACGAATTTCTTGATATAGTGGAATATAGTACGGTCGTCCGAATAGGGTCCAAGTAAACACAACGAAAGAAGACTGATAGTCCGCGGAGGAAAATAAGACTTTGCTTCATTGCCCGAGGATTCAAGCCAACAAGGATTATTCGAGAGCCGTCACGTTTCATCTCTTTTAAAAGTAGTTAATGAGCATTGCGGGGATAAGTGAGCAATGGGTCGCGACACGGATCAAGCAAAAAGGAGACAATAGAGACATCTTTGGGAAAATTAGCAAGATTCGACCATAGTGTCCGGATATGAAGGAGAAGATCGATGTCTTCACTGGGAGTATGAGGGAAAGGCCGCATATGTAATCCGTTTTATGTAAAGAAATTTGTTTTCTAGAAAAGTTGTTCTAATGGAATTAAATTCAGAATCAACGCCTTTCTTTCTTTTTGCATTCATTTCATGCATTTACATTGCATTGCATTGCATGCATTAAATTTCACAAACAAACAAAAAAAAAACCTAAAGAATTGGAATTCCTTGAAGAAGTCAAAAGCCTGGAAGGAATATCGGGGAATCTGAACATTAACGCCATATCTAAAAAGGGAACCGGAGAATAGAGTTTTCCAAGCTTCTGCCTTTACGTACTTGGGGTGTTTTGAACAATGGGACTGTGGAAGAGATCCTTGTATTTTTTAGAACTAATTTAGAGCAATATTCAGAACACGCTTGTTGCTTTAAGCCTAGAGGCAATAAGAATCCTTTTGTGAAATACGCTTGTGTCGAGAATTTTTATTTTAATAAAATACATCTTTTTGAGCAAATTTTTTTTTCATTCTTTTTCATACTATACATTCTTTTGTTCTTTGGAATATTCTTTCATTCTTCATCCATGATCATACCATATAAATAATCATTCTTAGATTCATTTAAATCTTTATTCGTACCTACAATGGGTACCCAGATATCAACGACATGAGCGACGTTGCTACTGACCCAGAATCTCCTTTTGAGCGAGATATGTGTCTAGGGGGATCTCAAGACTTTGAAGATGACAGAGAATGTAGCTTATCTCTTGATTTGTTTAGAATGGAAGAACAAGATGAAAAATAGACCCTACCTTACAAAGGGCCAGTGGACATTGCGAGCCTAGGAAAGAGAGCCTAGCTCACCATAAAAATAAGGCGAGACATCATGAAAGGGATTGCATCAGTTATGCCGTAAATGTCAAATTTATGAAGACAAGATTCATGTGCCTCCTTCATTTCTTCGTAGACCTTATCTATGTGGGGCATGGAATTTATTGGGACAATCTCGTCGGAAGCTTCTAGCAGGCATTAATTATTTCGCTAAGAGGGTGGAAGTAGCTTCGTAGGCCAATATTACAAAGTCGATAGTCACCAGAACAAAAAAGAGAAAAAGAAAGAAAGAATACCGATAAAAAAATGTCAAAAAGATCACATTTAACCGCACAATGTCAAAAGTTTGCGGTCTGTTCAAAGATCAGGTGCCACATCACAGTGCAGCAAATGTAGCCAGAGAGGAAAAACAAAAGTAAAAAGAGAAAAAAAAAATGAAAAAATAAAAGCAACAAAACAAGAATCATTAGGAATATGACCTAGACTTGTAAGGTTTGGCATAAATAAGTTACATTTACCCTCTATACTTATCAAACATTGGCCAAGACCTTCGCCGGGGCAATGCCTTAGTTTGTGGAATAAAAGTGTTTTGTCTATTGAAGTCGACATTCTTTTTTTCGAGTCTTGTCAGAACTGAAGTTGGAAGAGGTAGAATGGATTTAATCCCGATATGATCAGTTGAATTTGAAGAGAAAATGTTAAAAGCTACCTGTCACGGTCAGATGATACGAGCTTACAACAAAAAGGTTCGCCCTAGAAAATTTCATGATAGGGATTTGAAGAAGATTTTTCCCATGCAAAAGGGACTTCAGAAGAAAGTGGATGCCAAACTGGGAAGGACCTTATGCAGCAAAGAAGGCCTGTTCTGGGGAAGCATGGATATTGACCGAGATGGATGGCAAGGACCTGCCCAATCCGGTGAATTCAGATTCAATAAAAAGTTTTCCAAAAAAAAAACACAAAAAAGAAAAACAAAAAGAAGAAGGAAAAAGAAAAAGAAAAAGGAGAGGTCAAGGCGAAAACCTGCAAAAAGGCGCCTTGAGACCAAAGGGGATTTGAGTTGAAAACCCGAAAAGGGCGGCTCAAATTTTGATCAAAAGTGGAGCATACAGTAGTCTTGCTATGCCTGAATTAACAATGAAGAAGTATGCTACGTCTTAGGGCATCGACAAAGTACTCCGGATCCCCTAAACATATATTAAACTCAAAATGGTCCCAAAGAAGTTTGTACAGAGAAGCTCAGGCTGCGATATCTGAGGCACCTAGTTTTCCATCTTACCCATTTTTAATTTGCTATCTTTGATTAGCTTATTCTTTTCAAGATACGCATCCAATAAATTTCCTGCTTAATTGCATTTGCTATCCTTGATTAACTTATTTGTTTCGAGCTATGCTCTCAATTAATTTCCTTATTGCCCATTATTTTTCAAGTATTTTGAATTGAAATAACGATTAATGGACTAATAATACTTTCACAAAAAAAGTTCTGCATATTACTCTGGAAGCTTCTAAATAGTACGAGAACTTGAAACAAGATTATTGTTTAGAACTCACCAAAACTAAGGGTTGGAAAGGAGTCTAATTTGAGACTACCTGTTAAGATTTTTTGTCAAAAGTATCAGTTGAATAAAAAGATAAGATATTGCGTCGGTGATACAACCTCGACAAATAATGAGTAACCCAAGCATTAAAATGGGATTATTCTCAAAGAAATTCGACATTCATATACATCTGGTCATGACACCGAGGGAATGGAAGGTGTAGCAGACCAAATTGATTGAATAAGTTACAAATTCTATACCCTTGAGTCGTAGTGGGATGGATTGAAGATGACACAGATCCTATACCCCCCTGAATTGCAGTAAGAGGGTATAAAGATGGTATAAGCCTTAAAGTCCCAGAGGTACCATGGAATGGACCTTGAAGTTACAGTAGGGCAAACCAGTTGAGCAAACCAGTTAGGAGCATTTGATTCATTCTGATCATTGCATCCTAATCATTATACATTTAAAAAAGATCATTCTCATGACATTCCGCATTCATGCAAATGTCACCTAGTTAGGAGCATTTGATTCATTCCGATCATTGCATCCTAATCATTGTACATTTAAAAAAAGGATCATTCTCATGACATTCTACATTCATGCAAATGTCGTCCATAATACATTTAGTTAGGAGCATTAGATTCATTCCGATCATAGCATTCTAATCATTTGGCATAAACATAAACATATGAAATTGAGTCTACAGGACATGTCCCCAGAGGACGGTGTAGCAACATCGGTGAAATTACAGATCTTATCTCCCTAAGCAGTAGTGGAGCAGATCGAAGACGGCAAATCTTATCTCTATGAAGCAGCAGAGTAGATTTAAGCCATCAGCCTTATCTCCCTGAAGCGGCAGTGGAGTAGACTGAAGATTACAGATCTTGTCTCCTGGCGAAGAGTGGAGCAGATCGAAGACTGCGAATCTTATCTCCATGAAGCAGCGGAGTAGATTTAAGCCATCAGCCTTATCTCCCTGAAGCGACAGTGGAGTAGACTGAAGATTACAGATCTTGTCTCCCTAAGCAGTAGTGGAGCAGATCGAAAACGACGAATCTTATCTCCATAAAGCAGCGGAGTAGATTTAAGCCACCAACCTCGTCTCCTTGAAGATACATCGGAGCAGGTTGAAATTACCAGTTTTCATTTCCTTAAAGTTTCAGTAGAGAAGATCGAAGCTACAAATCTCTTCTCCCTGAATTCTTATCCCTTTGAGGTTCCAGCGTAGTAGGTCGAAGCTACAAATCCCTTCTCCCTGAAATCCTCATTTCCTTGAAGTTTCAGTAGAGAAGATCGAAGCTACAAATCTCTTCTCTCTGAATTCTTATATCCTTGAAGTTTCAGTAGAGAAGATCGAAGCTACAAATCTCTTCTCTCTGAATTCTTATATCCTTGAAGTTTCAGTGGAGAAGATCGAAGCTACAAATCTCTTCTCCCTAAATTTTTATCCCTTTGAGGTTCCAACGGAGTAGGTCGAAGCTACAAATCCCTTTTCCCTGAAATCCTCATTTCCTTGAAGTTTCAGTAGAGAATATCGAAGCTACAAATCTCTTCTCTCTGAATTCTTATATCCTTGAAGTTCTAATAGAGAAAATCGAAGCTACAAATCTCTTCTCCCTGAATTCTTGTCTCGTTGAAACTTCAGTGGAGTAGGTCGAAGCTACAAATCCCTTCTCCTTGAAATTACATTTAGGATCAATTCTCATCTCCTTGATGTTCCAGCAGGGTAGGTCGAAGCTACAAATCTCTTCCCCTTGAGATTACATTGGAGCGAATAAAGCCACAAAATCTTATTTCCCTTAAGTTGCAGTGGAACAGATTAAAGCTACAAATTACGGCGGATCTTATCTTCCTGAAGTTGCAGTGAAGCAGATCGAAGCCCCATCCTTATCTTCCTGAAGTTGCAGAGAAGCAGGTTGAAATTTCCAATTCTTATTTCCTCGAAGTTCCAGTGGAGTAGATCGAAGCTACAAATCTCTTCTCCCTGAAATTACATTCGAGCAGATTGAAGCCAGTAAACCTTATTTCCTTGAAGTTGCAGTAGAGCAGGTTGCAATTACCAATTCTTATCTCGTTGAAGTTCCAGCGGAGTTGATCGAAGCTACAAATCTCTTCTTCCTGAAATTACATTCGAGCGGATCGAAGCACCAATTCCTAAACTTCTGAAGTTGCAGTGGGTTAGAGCGAGGCTACTTGAAGAAGAAGAGAAGCGCCGAGACTCAGCAAGACCGGGCAAAATTGGTCCTTTTTAAAGTCTTTGCTCCATTCTCGTTACACGACAATGAGCAAATAGGGGCAGCCGTATGACCCAGTTTATGCCCGGGGCCCATTAAAACCCAAACCTAAGCCAAAACTAAACAATCCAACCCAAATAAAACCCAATTTCCAGCCTAAAAAAAAACTAAAACCCATTACAAATTAGCCCAAATTCTAGCCCATGCTAAACACTTTCAGCCAAACAAATCGTAGCTTCCAAGCATTTAGCCGCCGACCATTGGCCTCTCTCTGACTAGCCGCACGTCAGCAGCCACCTCGCACCCCGCTCCTCTGCCCACACGTCTCTGACATTACCTGCAACAGCAAGGCTCACACGCAAGTAGTAGAAAAGAAAAAAACAAACAGAAACAAACAAAGAAACATAAAATCAATAGTCATAAAGTGCCTATAAAAGGCTTAAAATTTATTTGTAATGGGTTCCGAAAATTTTGAATAGAAAAACAAAATATTTGAACTCTAAAGGTCTCTCTTTTACTGTCATTTTCATTTTAAGTTTCTTGTTTCTTTTTTATTTATTTATTTTCTATACACGAAAATAGAAAAAGAAAAGGGAAGGAAAATTACCTGATTCGTCCCTCGGTTTCACCATCGAAGGTCCCTTCACAAGCGCTGCCACATGCCACGCCACGATAGCGGCGCGGTGGACCACCAGGGGTGCCCATTGGCCAGATAAAGAGGGAGATTAAAGAGGGAAATGGGGGTTGAAAAAAAAAAGGGGGAAAACCCTGTGATTTTTTTTAAAACGGCGGTAGAAATGAAGCTTTAAGGATTTTTTTTTATTTTAAATACCATAATAAAATGGCGTCGTTTGGTTGGGGTGGGGATTTGTGTTTTCACTTTAAAAGGGCGATTTGCAAAAATGGTCCCTCCTTCTTTCCTGCATCATTCGATTAAGTCCCACTCCATCTTCTTTGTATTATAATTTTACCCCAAAATTTGCGCGCCATTTCATTTTGGCCCAGGTTGAGGCGCGCCACACCAAGGGCCTGGGATATTCTCTCTTTCACCCCCTGGTGTTTCTAGTGCGTGGCGAATTCGTCCCTTACCCCTATTTTCGCAATTTCGAAAGTTTACCCCAAATTTTATTCTGATTTGCAATTGAATCCTCAACCTTTTAGCTTCGTTTAATTTTTTTTTGTGTTATTTATTTTCATTTGTTTTATGTACTGTTTATTTTAATTTGTATCATATGTTATTCATGTTGAATTATTTTTGTTGTAATTTATTGTAAACCGTTTTATACTATTTATTTAAAATTGCTTTATCACATATTATTGTATATTATTTATTTGTCATCTATCTTAAATTATATATATATTATTTGGTGTAAACATTTATATGTTATTTAAATTTTTTTTGTTATATTATTTATTTTTAAGATATTTTATTATTATTTACTTCAAGTTTTTCATGTATTTATTATTTTTAATATATACATATATTATCTACTTTAGTTTTCTTTTTTTATAAACTGTTTATTTTATTAATTTTTTTTCTCTTTTTACATATTATATTTTAAACTCTTTTATATGTTATTTTAGTTTGTTTTATAAATTATTTATCCAAAGTCACTTTACATATTTTTTCATTTTAAGTTATCTTGAATATTAGTCATTTTAAATTATTTTATATTATTTACATTAAATTGAATTCCATAATATTTATTTCAAACTTTTTTTTGCGTCTTATATATTTAAAATTGTCTTATTAATTATTTTATTTTTATGGATGTTAGTACTTAAATGATGAATGTTGTTTGATTATTGTCATTGTATGTATTATGGTTCATTTATCCGTAATTTCATATTGTTGTCATTCAAGGTATTTGTATATTATTGCCCCGTTTTTCGCATTTTTAGCTAGTCCATTCAAACAACGTCGCAAATTAACCTAACGCATTTATCCAACTTAAATTGCTTTATTTTACTCTAAAACAAAACAAATGCACGTTGTTAAATATCGTATTCGCTATATTTCGAAAAGAAAATTTTTTAAATAAGGTAATATTTCACGTTTTAGGAAATTCGAGGAACCGTGCCCTAACTTACGGGGTTCCGGTTTTCTCGTTAAACCTAAATTGCCAAATATCCTTTTAAATTTCAAAATACATAAAACTTTAATTAAAATAAAAGACAAACTTGCGCTCAAGTGTTCTAGGTATCACGTCCTAACTTACGAGATGCGATACTCCGATATCTTGAGACAAGGAAATTTTTAGCAATCGTTTCGATTTAATTCAAGCATTGTTTTAAGACTAATAAAAAGGATCGTATTTTAAATTCATTCCGGTTTTCAACTTTCAACATTAAGACACTAATTAATCAATTTGGTACCAATTTTGGGCGTGACGAGGGTGCTAATCCTTCCTCGCACGTAACAGACTGCCGAACCCGTTTTCTCGAATTTCGTAGACCAAAAAACATTGTTTTAGTGAACCAAAACCTTTTATTAAAACAAAGGTGATTCGATCACAACAAATAAAGATCGGTGGCGACTCCCGTTTTTTTATTTTCATTTTTAAAATCAAAGTCGACCCCTCTTTTCAAAAATGGTTTCGACACTACTTTTTCCACTAAAAAAGCCTACCCGTTTAATTAACCCCTAGTGAACCCCTTTGAAGCCTAATCAACCATTTCTTGATATACCACTAATATTAAACCAAAACCCATTTTGTATTTGTTATCACCATTTCTCTTGACTACCCTTATATCGAGATTTGATTTGATCAGTTGCTTAAGTATTTTCTTTATTTCAGTTGTTAAATTCTATATTATTATTGTATGTTCTTGTTCTTAAAAAAAAATCTTGGAAATCTATTCATTATTGGTTCTTTGTTATTTGAGCTTAAGCAGTTAATTTCACATTTTGAGAAAAAGCTCGTACCATTAGTATTAATGTTTCAATTGATGTAATTATTCAGTATTAGTCATATTTTTCTAGTTAGGTAATTTATCAATTCAATCTCGATACTAACCCTCTAATTCAGCCTTTATCCACACCTTTAACCCAAGCCCCATTACAACCCTTTAAAAGACCTTTTGATTTGTGTATCATCTCATTTTATAGTGGTGGAGATTTGATTTTCATGCAAGCCTATGGGATTAACTTTTCATGTTTGAATTTTGAGTGCTTAATTTGAACCTTAAACACTTTGAGTGGCTTGAGTGAATCTTTAGTGAGGATGTCAATACTTGTCGGTTTTGAACCAGAGGTAATTATTTAGGTAAAGGGGAACACCTATGTTTCATGATATAAAAATTTATGACTTAGATTGTTTGAATCTCTAGGACTCTTCTAGTTAAATTATCAGTGTATGAATTATCAATAAACTATGATGAAACATTATTGATGAGGATTATGAATTGAGGGAGTTAATTTTAATTGTGAGTTGAGGATTTTACTTGAGGACAAGCAAAGGCTTAAGTGTGGGGATATTTGATAAACCATAATTTACACATATTTTAAACCCATGCTTAGCTTACTTTTGGATGAATTTTGATTGAATTTGATGAATTCGATGCTCCTAATCTCTTAATTTCATGTTTTAAACTCAGGAGAGCTTAGGAAGTCGAAAAGGCCGAGAAACGGGCCAAAAAAGGGGCAAAATAGGCCTACCTAGGAAATCAACACGGACTGGACTATCGACCACGGGCAGATCACACGACCGTGTGAGGCGAGCAGACTTGACCACGGCTGAAGGAGTCCACCACGGGCGTGTTACACGGGCATGTCCCTACCGAAATTAGGATGAATTCTATTCGGAATAGGATACTTGTGGGCCAAGTAAGGCATCTCAAAGCCTATATAAACACCGTAGGGGGCAACCTAAAAGGAGAGCTCAAGAGAACATCGAATAGACACCGAGTAGAAGGAGAAAATACTCCAAGACAGCCGTCGGGAACAGCTTAAGAGAAGGATCTCCATCAAGACTGAAGATCTCCCATCAAGTTCTTTAGGAGTTTTTTGGGTTTTCTTATATTTTTTTGTTTTCCCTATTCTAATATGTTTTCCTCTTTTAGTATAAACTAAATCCCTTAAATATCTAAGGGGATGAAACCTAAGACAGATCTTGTTATTATTTGATTTATGAGATAAATACTTGTGCTTATTCTTAATTGTGAGTTCTTATTCTTGTTTTGATAATTCAGGTTAATGATTCAAGTCAAATGTGCTTATTGAGTGGAGCAAAAGTCCCTGTTTAAGAGTAGATCAACACAATTAAGCGGAGTTGATTGCAACCCTAGAAATAGGGCGACGAAAATCTGTCGGATTAGGGTCAAACCTAATAAGGGAATCCATAGATCGAGTTAATGCGACAATAGGGGTTTTAATTAGAAAGAGATTTCAATTAATCAACCTAGAGTCAATTGTTAGTAGCCTCGAGAGATGTATTAATATAATTTAGGGATTTCTACGGATTAAGCCAAGTGAATAAATCGCATGAATCAAAAGTAATAAGTGAAGTCTAGGCGGATTCTTCCTTAGGTATTGCCTATCTCATATAAAAGTTGTTTAAAAGTATTTTCCCAATTTACTCTCTGTCGCGTTCATAGTTAGTTAAATTAGTTAGTAAATTTTAGATTAAAAATAAATCCCCTTAATTATTAGGCTAGATAATAAAAAGATAGTTAATACTAGTGCTCTTGGTCCTTGAGGATACGATATTCCGGACTCACCACAGCTATACTACTGTTCGATAGGTGCGCTTGCCTTTGTCGAAATAATAGTTAGTTTCGAGCTCCATCAAGTTTTTGGCGCCGTTGCCGGGGATTAAGATATTAGGAACACTAAATTTTTATTACTTTAGCCATTTTATTTATTTGCAATTTAATTTAATTTTTATTTTTTATTTACTAACTTTTCTCCTTCTTGCTTCTGGCAGGAGTCTCTAGTTTATGACTAGAAGAAACCCGTCAGGACCTTTACTTTACGACAGTGAGATTGAAAATACAGCTCGCAGAAACCGAAGAGAGATAAGGCGAAGCTTACAATACATACAAGAAGAGCAAGAGAACGATATCACTAATACCGAGGAGATGGTCGATCCTCGCAATAATCCGCCACCTCCCGTGGTTGCCGCAAACCCGGTGAATCAAAATCATGCTCCTCGTATTACTGTATATGATTATGCTAAACCTACTTTAACAGAGGATGAATCAAGTATTGTTAGACTCGCTATTGCCGCAAATAATTTTGAATCAAACGTAACACTATACACGGATGATTCACAGAATTTGTTCAGTTTGATGGTTTGCAGAATGAGGATCCAAACAATCACTTGGCAAATTTTCTTGAATTTTACGACACTTTCAAGATTAATGGTGTTTCTGATGATGTCATTCGCCTTCGGTTGTTTCCCTTTTCATTGAGGAACAAAGCTAAACACTGGTTAAACTCGTTACCATGAGGATCAATCACTATATGGGAACAAATGACCGAAAAAATTTTGTTAAAATATTTTTCGCCGGCTAAAACGGCTAAGTTGAGGAATGATATTTCTTATTTTGTGTAGAAGGATGTAGAAACACTCTACGGTGCATGGGAGAGATATAAGGATCTACTAAGGAGATGCCCTCACCATGGGTTACCTTTGTGGCTACAGGTTCAAACCTTTTACAACGGTGTGAACCCCTCAACTAGGCAGTTGATTGATTCAGCCACCGGTGGAACCCTAAATAACAAGACCCCTGAAGCGGATTATGAGTTTATAGAGGAGATGTCACTGAATAACTATCAATGGTAAGTTATGAGGACAAAGCCAACAAAAGCCGCCCGTGTTTTCAACCTCGACACAGTAACCATGCTATCAAACCAGGTATAACTGTTAAATAAAAAGATTGATGGTTTGTGTGGTTCTTTGCAGGTACATTCAGTGATGCATTACGATACGAATAGAGGAGGAATGAGAAATACAGAATATTCATCCTACAACCCTGGCATAGAAAATGAACAAATAAACTATATGGGTAATAATTCTATACCTCAGATTAATCCCTATAGTAACACTTATAATCCAGGTTGGAAGAACCATCTCAATTCTTCATGGGGTGGTCAAGGAAATCAGAGACAACAACCCCTTCCAGGCTTCTAACAACAAACCTACCAGCAGGAGAAAAAATCGAGCCTTGAAGATGTACTAGCAAAGTTTATTTCAATGTCAGAGACTCGTTTTTAGAATACCGAAACAGCGTTGAAAAATCAGCAAGCATCGATTCAAGGGCTTGAGAATCAAATTGGACAACTGGTTAAGTTAGTTTCCGAAAGGCAACCAGGTAGTTTACCTAGTAACACCAAACCTAAACCAAAAGAGCATGTGAAAGTAGTTACGCTAAGGAGTGGGAAGGAGTTGGTTGAAGCTGAAAAGAAAATGCCACAAGAAACTAATAAGGAAAAGGGTGAGGAGGTAAACGAGAATGTAACACCGGTACTTAAAGAGTATAAACCACCAATCCCATATCCGGCAAAGTTGAAGAAAGACCGCATGGACGCACAATTCGGTAAATTTCTTGAACTTTTTAAACAATTACATATTAACTTACCATTTGTTGAAGCTATTTCGTAGATGCCGACATACACAAAATTCTTAAAAGAGCTTCTAAAAAATAAAAAGGAAGTTTGAAGAGCTATCAACTGTGGAACTTAACGAGTAATGTTCAGCTATTCTCCAAAATAAACTTCCAACCAAATTGAAAGATTCAGGAAGTTTTACCATTCACTGTTTAATTGGTAATTTAAATATTGAGAAAGCATTAGCTGATTTAGGTGCTAGTATTAATTTAATGCCTTATAAAATATTTAAGCAGCTTGGTCTTGGGGAACCAAATCCCACTAGGATGAGTATCCAATTAGCTGACAGATCTATTAAGTATCCTAGGGGAATTATTGAAGATGCTTTGGTAAAAGTTGATAAATTTATATTCCCTGTTGATTTTGTTGTGCTTGACATGGATGAGGACGTTGAGGTACCTTTAATTTTAGGACGCCCATTTTTAGCCATTGCTAGGGCTGTTATTGATGTAGGTGATGGTAAACTTGAGCTCAAGATAGGTAACGAGGAAATTATTTTTAAAATTTATGATGCTATGCGATACTCCAGAGAGCAAGATGATTCCTGTTATTTTATCGATACTATTGATCATTCTATTCAAGATTCTTTTCAGGAAATCATACATAAAGACACGTTGGAACTGTGTCTTGCCCAAGGAGGGGAGGCCAATGACGATACCAATGAGATGGGGGAAGTAAGAATTTCTTCCCCAATACAAAAGAAGTATGAGGGCATGGAAATAAACGACGAACTAAAACAAAAACCCTCTACTGAAGAACCCCCCAAATTGGAATAGAAACAGTTACCAAATCACTTAGAGTATGCATTCCTCGGAGATAATTCTACATTACCGGTAATTATTTCTTCAGAATTGGAACCTAATGAGAAAGACGAGTTAATACAGGTACTAAAGGAGCATAAAAGAGTCATAGCTTGGAAGATTTCTGACATTAAAGGGATAAGTCAATTGTTCTGCACCCACAAAATTCTAATGGAAGATGAATATAAACCATGTGTGCAACCTCAAAGAGGATTAAATCCCAACATGAAGGAAGTTGTTAAAGCTGAGGTAATTAAACTTTTAGATGCTGGAATTATTTATCCTATTTCTGACAGTACTTGGGTAAGTCCTGTGCAGGTTGTTCCAAAGAAGGGCGGCATGACTGTTGTAGCCAACGAGAAGAATGAATTGATTCCAACAAGGACAGTCACAGGTTGGAGAGTTTGCATTGAATATAGGAAGTTAAACGATGCCACGAGAAAAGATCACTTCCCCTTGCCCTTCATTGATCAGATGTTAGAAAGATTATCTGGGCATATGTACTATTGCTTCTTAGACGGACTCTCTGACTACTTCCAAATTCCAATAACTCCTGAGGATCAAGAAAAGGCAACATTTACATGCCCGTATGGTACGTTTGCTTATCGTAGAATGCCTTTTGGATTATGTAATGCTTCTGCTACTTTTCAGCGACGCATGCTAGCCATCTTTGATGAACTCGTGGAAGATATTATGGAGATATTTATGGATGACTTTTCGGTATTTGGTAATTCTTTCCATCTTTGCCTTAAAAATTTAAAACGAGTTCTAATGAGATGTGAGGAAACGAACCTTGTGCTTAATTGGGAAAAGTGTCACTTTATGGTTCGAGAAGGGATTGTGTTAGGTCACAAAATTTCTAGTAAAGGGATTGAGGTTGATAAAGCAAAAATTGAAACCATAGAAAAATTACCTCCCCCTAGTTCATTTAAGGCTATTAGAAGCTTTTTAGGACACGCTGGATTTTATAGAAGATTTATTAAGGATTTTTCTAAAATAGCTAAGCCTTTAACTAAATTACTAGAAAAAGATGTGCCTTTCAATTTTGATCAGGAATGTTTAGACGCATTTAATACCTTCAAAAATAAATTAATAAATGCTCCAATTATAATTTCACCTGATTGGAATTTACCCTTTGAACTAATGTGTAATGCGAGCGATTTTGCAGTAGGTGCGGTTTTGGGACAGCGAAGAGACAAGCATTTTCAGCCAATTTATTACGCTAGCAAAACATTGACGACCGCGCAAGAAAATTACACTACCACAGAAAAAGAGTTGCTAGCTGTGGTTTTTGCATTTGATAAATTTAGACAGTATTTGATATTATCTAAAGTTGTCGTTTACACTGACCATTCAGCTCTTCGTTATCTTTTAACTAAATCTGATGCAAAACCTCGACTCATAAGATGGATTTTAATCTTACAGGAATTTGATTTGGAAATTCAGGATAAGAAAGGAGCTGAAAACCTCACGGCATACCAACTTTCTAGACTTGAAAAACCACATATCAAAGAACTCGATGAAAGTGAGATAAATGACTCGTTTCCTGAAGAACAACTCTTTGCTATTTCCGACTCCGAGGCACCTTAGTTTGCAGATATTGCGAATTATTTAGCTACTAACATCCTACCAAAAGGGTTAACACATCATCAAAAGAAGCGATTCTTTGCTGATGTGAAAAACTACTTTTGGGAGGACCCTTTTCTTTTTCGTATATGTGCAGATCAAGTGATTCGGAGATGTGTTACAAAGGTAGAAGCAAGCAAAATACTAGAACATTGCCATTCAGGACCATCAGGAGGACATTATAGTGGGGTTAGGACAGCACATAAAACGCTCGAATCAGGTTTTTATTGGCCCACTCTGTTCAAGGACGCTAAAATGTATGTTGCTTCGTGTGATAGATGTCAGAGAACAGGTAATATCTCTGAACGCGATGAAATGCTTCAAACATATATGCTATCATGTGAAATTTTTGATGTATGGGGTATTGATTTTATGGGTCCATTCCCTAGCTCATTTGGGAATAAATACATCTTAATAGTAGTTGATTATATGTCAAAATGGGTGAAAGCTCAAGCTTTACCTACTAATGATGCTAGAGTGGTAGTAAGATTTCTTAAGAAACTCTTCTCTCGATTTGGAACACCTAGAGCAATTATTAGTGATAGGGGTACTCATTTTTGTAATACTCAATTTGATAAAGTCTTAAAGAAATATGGAGTACACCACAGAACAGCTACCCCTTATCACCCTCAAACCAGTGGACAAGTGGAAGTAGCAAATCGAGAGCTTAAGCGTATTCTAGAGAAAACAGTAAAATCGAACAGGAAAGATTGGGCATTAAAAGTAGGCGATGCTTTATGGGCCTATAGAACCGCTTTTAAAACTCCAATAGGAACATCCTCATACAGACTTGTCTACGGAAAGAGTTTTCATCTACCATTTGAATTAGAGCACAAAGCATTTTGGGCTACAAAATTCTTAAATTACGATCTTAAACTTGCAGGTGAGAAAAGATTGGTGCAGTTGAACGAGCTAGATGAGTGGCGAACGAATGCCTACGAGAACTCACGTTTATACAAAGAAGCAACAAAGCGACGCCATGATGCTCGTTTGAAGCAACCTAAGCAGTTTGAAGTTGGAGATCTTGTTCTACTATACAATTCGAAGCTCAAGTTGTTCCCTGGAGAGCTGAAATCAAGATGGTCAGGTCCATTCGTAATCAAAACCATTTTTCCCTATGGCACGATCGAGGTAACTCTTCCGACTCATGGCACATTCAAGGTAAACGGTCAACGCCTTAAACTATATAACGGTGAGGATTTTAGAGATATTAGAGAGGAGCTTCAGCTCCATGAACCTCCATAAAGAGCGGATATAAGGTAAGTCTAGCTTAAAACTCTAAACAAGCGCTTCTCGGGAGGCAACTCGAACACTAACCCCATTAGTATTCATATTTTTTATTTTTAGCACCTAATTAAAAACTAACCAGATTAATAAGCGCAGGTTTCCATACCACACGGCCTTACGCATGGGCGGAGCCGTGGCCGTGTGGACACCACGGGTAGGCACATCGGCGTGGCGGAGACCGTGCAAGCCAAGAACAAAAATTTTTCGCAAAACACGGGCTACGATAAAATGCCACGGCTGTATGAAACTGTCGTGCTCGAAACTGACTCAAAAACATGGGCTATGATAAAAGGCCACGGCCGTACAATACGGCCGTGGTCGACACTGAGTAAGTGACACGGGCAAGTAACACGCTCGTGCCAAAAAGTCGTGGGTAAAACTGAGTAAGTTACACGGGCATGCGACACGCCCGTGCCTATAGACCGTGGTCGACACTGACCAAATCAACACGGGCACGCTAATATCTACACGGCCATGGGAGAAACGAATGAAGCATCACACGGCCGTGCGATATGGCCGTATGCCATAACACGCCCTTGGAACACGGGCGTGGGACTCAACTCAGACACGTCCAAATTTAAAATTCACGAAACACACGGGCCATTAAAAGGGCACACGGGCGTGGCCCCTGACCTTGTGCCTTATCCCCTATTTAAACCGCCCACTATTCATCTTCTTCCCCCCCAAAACCCTAGTCGTTTTCACCCAAGCATTTCCCCCCTCCTTCCCTTTCCGACCACCATCAACCTTTCTTCTCTCCTCCCTTCACGGACTCCTTCTCCCTTTCCTCTCACTTCCCCTCCCTCCTATTTTTCCTTCCATTTCTTCTTCCCCCCTCATTTTCTCCACGCAGTCCACGCCCGTGTACACACCGCCACGACCGTGCGCCACCACCACGCAACCACTCCAACACCCTCGTCGATTCACAATGCTTCACCACTGTCGCTTATTTAATTCATTTTTACTTATTTCTATGATGCTATTCTTTATTCTTACTATTATTTCAAGTTTTTCAATTTTTATTTCAAATGCGATAGTTCTTTTGATAGTTTAAGTTAGTTGGATTTTATTAGCTTTATTTTTCTTAGGAATCTTGTCAATTTAGTGATTTCATTTTTCTTTTCAAATTCTATTGCTAATAACAATATTGAACTTGTTTTTAATCTATACTAGTATTTACATGTCAGACTATGTGATGAACTATTATAGGATTATACTAGGATAAAAAAAATTGTTTGGCTGGCATTGTTATTTGATTTATGTAAACTCTTTGTTTCTTTTCAGGTACATAATGACTCCCCCACGTGGGAAAAAGACCGCTGTCCCCACCTCTAAAAAGTGAAAGGGACCCGGTGCGACCTCTTCGAGCGCCTCCGCCGTAGTGCGCCATCCATTTCTACGTTTCCTCCAAGATCCCAAGAGGACCTTTTCCAGACACTTCGCGCGCGACCCCTCAGCGTTGGGAGATGCATTGATTGGGCCGCTTTGGAGCAGGTCCAATTAGCCGAAGACGTCCGGGCCCTCCTGACTACCGATCCATTGGGGCAATTCTTCCAGATCATCGAACCCACATACCTAGAGCTCACTTTAGAGCTCTGTTCCAGTTTCCACCTCCAGATGGTGATGACAAACTTCGATGACCCCGGCACAGTCCAATTCCATCTCGGAGGCATTATACGTAAGCTGAGTGTCCCACAGATCGGGGCCGCTTTGGGACTCTACACCGACGAATTCATGGAAGATAATGATCTCGAGGACCTCAACCGCCACATCCATAACTCTTTAGCCCTTGTCTCGGCCACCTATGACGCCAGTCGCTCTAAGGCGACAGCTCTCGCCCCATCCCGGAGGTACTTACACGTCATCTTAGCTCATACATTGATGGGTAGGCGAGAGAGCATCGGCGTCCTCAACACTTACGACGCCTACTTCCTATGGTCCATGGCGAATGGGCACGTCTTCGACTTAGCCTACTTCATAGCTCGCGCCATCCAACATCAGACGGAGCAGCATAGGAGATGGGTCATCTCCATGAGTCCCTACATCACACGTCTGGCTCAGTATTTTAGGCTTCTCAACACCGCCGCTCAGTCCTCCTCACTCACACTGATAGGATAGATGCCCCCACAGGGCATCCAGACGATGCTCCATATGAGGATAATTGAGCACCGCCGTGGGTTCGATCCTCCCCAGTATAGGCTATCACAAGCCACCGACGACCCAGAGGACATTACTGATGATGTCCCTCCACAGCATGAGGAGCCACCTTCGGCACCACACCCCCCTCACCGACCAGTTCATGCGGCTGCTTCACTTCCAGACATCTCTGAACGCCTCACTCGGTTCGAGCATTACTGTATTCGATGATTTGATGGCATCGAGGTGACGCTTCAGCAGATTTGTCATCACTTTCACATATCGCCGCCTCCACCACCTCGCGATCCAGCCGATGATGAGGACTTTTGAGTCCCTTTATTTTTATTTTTATTTTTATTTTTATTTTTATTTTTATTTTTATTTTTATTTTCACTTTTATTTTTATTTGTTTGTTCAAATCTTTACCTTTCTTGTTTAAAACTTTTATTAGTATAGTTCGATTTCTTTTATCTCCGGCTGTCTAATCCTTGAGTAAATATAACAATGTCCACTAATAGAACTCCCTAAAAATTTCCTAATGACTTCGCAGTTTACAAAGGTTTAAGGTGCCACTAAAGGAACGAACAGACCACTGGAGTATTCTCCCCTACCTTCACCTCTGCCTAGCTATCATGTTCATCATTGGTTATTTTCTAAGGATTTCATCCATAATTCAGGAAGTTTCACTTCTCTCCCTCTCTTATGATTTCTAACTTTATTGTTATTATCCATTTTTGTAGATTAAGGACAATGTACATCCTAAGTGTGGGGAGGCTATTTAATTGATTATCAGAAAATCCCTGAATTATGTCTTGTAATTAAGTAATTTGCTCATATTGCTATTAGAATGAAACTTCGATTGATTTATGATTTTCATTGATATGTTTCGGATTAAGTCATAGGTAATTTTGCAATGATGAATTAAACTTTAAGACATTAGAGAATCAAGCATGATAAGTCTATTTTTCGTAATTAAAATTTCTAGGTTGTTTTCTTAAATTTAAATATTACTTTGAAGTTTGAAATTTGCAAGGTTGACATCAAAAACCATAATTTTTGTGAGATTTTGAGCCTTTTAGAGTATATTCTTTTCTTGCTCACTTTATTAATCATGAGTGTGTCAACATTTGATTTATTATTCTAGAACTTGCTTCGATCATACATGTCAAGACCACACATTTAATTTGATATACTGAGATGATAAAGGCACCTAGGTCTTAACCCACTTATTCCACTAAAAAAGCCTACCCGTTTAATTAACCACTAGTGAACCCCTTTGAAGCCTAATCAACCATTTCTTGATATACCACTAATATTTAACCAAAACCCATTTTGTATTTGTTATCACAATTTCTCTTGACTACCCTTATATCGAGATTTGATTTGATCAGTTGCTTAACTATTTTCTTTATTTCAATTGTTAAATTCTATATTATTATTGTATGTTCTTGTTCTTAAAAATAATAATCTTGGAAATCTATTCATTATTGGTTCTTTGTTATTTGAGCTTAAGCAGTTAATTTCACATTTTGAGAAGAAGCTCGTATCATTAGTATTAAGGTTTCAATTGATGTAATTATTCAGTATTAGTCTAATTTTTCTAGTTAGGTAATTTATCAATTCAATCTCGATACTAACCCTCTAATTCAGCCTTTATCCACACCTTTAACCCAAGCCCCACTACAACCCTTTAAAAGACCTTTTGATTTGTGTATCATCTCATTTTATAGTGGTGGAGATTTGATTTTCATGCAAGCCTATGGGATTAACTTTTCATGTTTGACTTTTGAGTGCTTAATTTGAACCTTAAACACTTTGAGTGGTTTGAGTGAATCTTTAGTGAGGATGTCAATACTTGTCAGTTTTGAACCAGAGGTAATTATTTAGGTAAGGGGAAACACCTATGTTTCATGATATAAAAATTTATGACTTAAATTGTTTGAATCTCTAGGACTCTTCTAGTTAAATTATCAATGTATGAATTATCTATGAACTATGATGAAACATTATTGATGAGGATTATGAATTGAGGGAGTTAATTTTAATTGTGAGTTGAAGATTTTGCTTGAGGACAAGCAAAGGCTTAAGTGTGGGGATATTTGATAAACCATAATTTACACATATTTTAACCCCATGCTTAGCTTACTTTTGGATGAATTTTGATTGAATTTGATGCTCCTAATCTCTTAATTTCATGTTTTATACTCAGGAGAGCTTAGGAAGTCGAAAAGGACGAGAAACGGGCCAAAAAAGGGGCAAAATAGGCCTACCTAGGAAATCAACACGGCCTGGACTATCGACCACAGGCAAATCACATGGCCGTGTGAGGTGAGCAGACTTGACCACGGCCGAAGGAGTCCACCACGAGCGTGTTACACGGGCGTGTCCCTGCCGAAATTAGGATGAATTCTATTCGGAATAGAATACTTGTGGGCCAAGTAAGGCATCTCAAAGCCTATATAAACACCCTAGGGGGCAACCTAAAAGGAGAGCTCGAGAGGACGTCGAATAGACGCCGAGTAGAAGGAGAAAATACTCCAAGACAGCCGTCGGGAATAGCTTAGGAGAAGGATCTCCATCAAGACTGAAGATCTCCCATCAAGTTCTTTAGGAGTTTTTTAGGTTTTCTTATGTTTTGTTGTTTTCCCTATTCTAATATGTTTTCCTCTTTTAGTATGAACTAAATCCCTTAAATATCTAAGGGGATGAAACCTAAGACAGATCTTGTTATTATTTGATTTATGAGATAAATACTTGTACTTATTCTTAATTGTGAGTTCTTATTCTTGTTTTGATAATTCAGGTTATTGATTCAAGTCGAATGTGCTTATTCAGTGGAGCAAAAGTCCCTATTTAAGAGTAGATCAACACAATTAAGCGGGGTTGATCGCAACCCTAGAAATAGGGCGATGAAAATCTACCGGATTAGGGTCAAACCTAATAAGGAAATCCATAGACCGAGTTAATGCGGCAATAGGGGTTTTAATTAGAAAGAGATTTCAATTAATCAACCTAGAGTCAGTTGTTAGTAGCCTCGAGAGAGGTATTAAAATAATTTAGGGATTGCTACGGATTAAGCCAAGTGAATAAATCGCATGAATCAAAAGTAATAAGTGAAGTCTAGGTGGATTCTTCCTTAGGTATTGCCTATCTCATATAAAAGTTGTTTAAAATTATTTTCCCAATTTACTCTCTGTCGAGTTCATAGTTAGTTAAATTAGTTAGTAAATTTTAGATTAAAAATAAATCCCCTTAATTATTAGGCTAGATAATAAAAAGATAGTTAATACTAGTGCTCTTGGTCATTGAGGATACGATATTCCGGACTCACCACAGCTATACTACTGTTCGATAAGTGCACTTGCCTTTGTCGAAATAATATTTAGTTTCGAGCTCCATCAGTGTGCTTTAGTGCCTTCTCCTGAACTCAACCGATCCTCTCTAAATTGTTCTAGCTTTCCAAATCATGGAATTCAAACCCCTTTCCATCCTAATGATTCCTTCACTGGGACTATCTCTGGGGATGGGTTTTTATGTGGTTTCAGACCTTCGCTTTCCTCATCCAATGTTTCGGTCATGCATTGTTGGAGATTCTTCAACAATGGCACTACTATGGAGTTCAAAAGGATTTACAGGGGTCCAACTCTCAACCAACTCGAAGTTGGAAACTCTCACATTTGTGGTCTTAATGCGACCAATGCTCTTGACTGTTGGAAATGGCCCGAATTCAACCCAACTGGGGATTAAAACTTTTCTAAAATCGCTGTTGGTGAAGGATTTGTGTGTGGATTATCAGAAGATGGAAAAATTAGCTACCGTAGAAACGGTGTTGGTGTCACTGGCGAAGAGCCTAAAGGGAATTATCAAGTGATTGCTGCGGGCTTTAGGCATGCTTGTGCCATCAGTAGAGGTAATGATTTACAGTGTTGGAGGAATACGGTGGTCGACGATACGCCTCGCGGAAAATTCAACGTACTGGCTTTGGGACTGAACCGGAGCTGTGCATTAAGGACTAATGGAACTGTGGTCTGTTTGGGCCAAAATAACTTTAGTCTGCCACAGGAACTGGAAAGGCGTAGCTTTATTACAATCAAAGCAAAGAGAAATGTTTTTTGTGGAGTTTCAACGTTGGATTTGTCCTTGTTTTGTTGGGGTGACGCAAGGTTTAACTCCACCTCTATGGTTTTCTCTCAAGTTTTATCGAGGCCATGTAGGAATACATGTCCATGTGGTTCAGTGTCCGGATCAGGCTCATCTTGCAGCAATGGTGGATCTATATGCCAAGCTTGTGTGCCAATTGCGTCGTCTCTACCATCAGCTCCCTCGCCGCAACCTCAAAACAGATCCACAAGCAGTGATTGGAATGGCAGAATGATAGCTTTCCTAGTTGTTGGTTGTGTAGGATCCTTCTCTTTGTTGCTAGTTGTTAGTTTCTTTGTCTTCAGATATTGCAAAGGTAGAGGTTACCGTGTTCATGATTCAGGTCGCCTGGAGGAAATCGTGTCCCCAAGTTTGACTAACCGCATTTCCAATCAGCCCCAAGCCTCGTTAGCACACGCAGTTCTAGAGAAGCGTCCGAGCCAATTTACAAGCTTGGCAAATACAGGTGGTTTGGAGGAATTTTCTTTAGAAGTCCTGATCCAAGCCACCAACAATTTCTCTGAGGATCATAAAATCGGGACCGGTAGCTTCGGTTCTGTCTACCGGGCCACAATGGACGATGGGCGTGAAGTGGCCATCAAACGTGCTGAAACGATGATGAGTACTTCATAATATGCTGTCGGTACCGTGCGTCAAGAAGATAAAGGCAATGCTTTCGTTAATGAGCTGCAGTATTTGTCTCGCCTTCACCACAAAAACCTTATCCGACTACTGAGATTTTGTGAAACATCGGATGAGCGTGTATTGGTATACCAGTACATGAGGAATGGCACACTCCATGACCATCTCCACAAGCTCCAGTCTTCACCCTTCATGTCATGGGCTACACGGCTTAGGATTGTATTAGATGCCGCCAGAGGGATCGAATACTTACACGAATACGCGGTACCACCCATCATACACCGTGACATAAAAACCTCCAACATTCTTCTCGATGCAACTTGGACAGCAAAGGTATCTGATTTCAGATTTTCATTGATTGGTCCGGAGGATGAGGAGTCTCACCTCTCGCTACAAGCAGCCGGTACAGTCGGATACGTGGACCTTGAGTACTACAAGTTTCAACAACTGACCAATAAGAGTGATGTTTACAGTTTCGGTATAGTATTGCTAGAATTATTAACAGGACTAAAGGCAATCCACCGCAATGATAATGGGGCACCGAGGAATGTGGTTGATTTTGCGGTTCCATATATCGGGCGTAATGAAATTCATAGAGTATTAGACAGCCGAGTCCCAGCACCAACCCCTTTCGAAATAGAGGGAGTGGCAAGTGTAGGATAGGTAGCAGCTGCTTATGTAAGAGCAGAAGGTCGACACAGACCTTCAATGTTGGAGATTGTAAAGAGCTTGGAGAAGGCTTTGACTGACTATTTGCTTCTCCCAACTTTCTCTCGATCCAGTACAGAATCCTCAACATAACTCACCTCACATTTTGTATAGCAAAGTACAGAATCCCTCTAATTCATTCCACTATATTTGTTCTTTCACATTTTTCGTGTTTGTTGATTCATTTTTGTTCAATATTGACTTAAATTTTAATTGAAAATATTTAACTCTGGTTTCTGGTGTAATTATATTCGCTAAAGATTACTGTACAGATAAATTAATTTAATTAAGTAATATTTCGAATATCAAACATATAAAAATTAGATTATTAAATTGCGTAGAAGAAAACCAAAGAGAGTTTTCCACAAGGTGTCGTTCGAGTTTGACATATTCATTACGACTTTTTCTCAATAAAACAACTTTTGAATAATTAAAACATGCATGCATAGTTTCTCATTATGGACCCACAATTTATTTTTGTGTTTGTATTTTCATTGAATTTGTATTTGTGATTTGTATTATCCGTAGTAATCAGATCCAAAATTATGAGGTAAACCCGCATAATGTAAGAGGTTAAACATTAATTATTATTATTATTATTATTATGGTTTGTTTAGGGTAAGCTTTTTTTTTCATAATTAAAGGTTAAACGTTGTTATTATGTAACCGAGATAATTGTTAAAAAAAGGGTTTTGCTAATTATGTGGTATTAGTCACTTGGAGCGGAAGAAATGCTGTATATAGATCATTTCATATTTAGGTTATTAAAATTCTCATTCCATTTAAAACCATTTATTTGTTAGTTTTAAATTATCTTAAATTCAATTATTCAAGACTTGTATGTAACCAGTCCAGATTGCTCCCTCCAAATTCCTTTTCTTCTCTGTTGATTCAATTGGAATTTTAGTCTTGATAATTTTGATTGTGCTAGGAAAGTCGATGCTTGCATGTTTCTTGTATAAATTATAGATTGAGTGGAGTTTAATTAGTTAATTAATTATTTGTAATGATTGTTTTGATTAAAACTATCAAATATTTAGTTGAAACTTCAAAAAATTGTGATTTAGTTTTCCTTCATCTTTAATACATGTTTAATCATCATTTGTATAAATTTCAGAAGTCCATATTATCAACTCACTAATATCAATAATATAAGGATTAAAATGTAAATATCTAAAATATAGAGGGGTGGTAAGTGGGAAAAAATGATGGCGGGTGTAGTAGCTAGAAAATAGAAAAGGATTTGTTATATAAAAGGTGTAATCCTTGAATATTTATTTCCATAGAATTTGACATATATTCATTATGAAGTTATGATTATTTCTTCCAATAAGGTTTCATTTTGAATTTGCCCAACTCCAACTAAAACTTAAAGCAAGGAGAAGGTCAAAAAAGGGTATCTATGAATAATTAATTGATGCATGCATTATTTCTCGATAAAATAAAATAAAATAAAAAAGTTGACCGTAGCACTTTGTTTTTTTGTTTTTTATTGAAGCCATTTATTTGCATATTATTTTATTGGGAAACATTAAAGGGAGGTGATGTGGACAGTGTTGGTGATATGGAGGATGACTTTGTTTTGGGGCCTCCACCCAACGGAGGCAAGGTGAGCAAAGCCTTCTCAGCGAAACATACGATGGATTCAAGACCTAAAAGGTGCCGCCTGGTGTGCGGTATTCCTGCCCAAATACCATCCCTAGCCTCTTTAAGCTGCCACCTAGCCAATGGTGAAGAACCCACAGCTGAAGGTGCCGGTGGAGGGAGGCAACCCAAGGTAAGTTGGAAGGTGAATTTGATTGGATCCAACACCTCAAAGCCTAACTCCTTTCAACTTACCCTCCTTGAGTTTGCTTGGAATCCACTTACTTTTTATCTCATCATACTCAACTATGGTATTCTTACTCCTCAACTTCACCTTGCAGCCTTGCTAACAATCTTTTTTTCATTTGGTTAAATTCTGCAATTAGTCCCTGTACTTTTTCAAAAATTATGGATTTAGTTCCTGTATTTTAATTTTATCAAATTTAGTTCTTGTACTTTTTGACTTGATCAGTTTTAATCTCTATACTTTTTTGAATTTTAAAATTTTAGCTCTAACTCAAACAGTAATTGTTAACTCTATTTGTTTAAATTCAATTACTAATTATGTATACCTACAATTGTAGATTCCGTTCATATTTTAAAATTTTAGTCTTAATATATAAATGATAGCAGTTAATCCATTAAATGAATTTTTAGTGAGTAATATATAGAAATAATAAGGTGATATGACATTACACATATGATATATAATATATTTGACGCATCAGATTTTAAAAACAACAAAACTTAATGAATTTAACCATTATCATTTAGTAAAGACTGAAATCTTAAAAGTTAAACTAAAAATAATTTAATTAAAGACAAATAATAGAGTTCAATCTTTGCAGTATGTGAAAACATTGACGTAACCCATTTGTCTTATACCCATTATTCATATTTTCGTTAAAACTACTCAAACTCATCAACAAAATTATCATATTATTAATAATTATATAACACGCATGTGCGCATTTAAATAAATTGTTAATTTGAACAAGACTTTTGATAAATATTTTTAGTCTTATTTATATCAGATAAACCAATCTTAAGCAGGGTTTAAAGATAATAGAGATGTTTGTTTCTTAAATTATAAAGCTTTATTGAAAACTTGAAAAGAAAGCATACAATCATTTATTAATATTGGTTGATGAGTTAAAAAGGCAAACAATGGTAAATTTGATCCATAAATTAATAATTAATTTTTTTCAAAGTTTCGTTTCCATTGCTGGACCACACTTTCTTTTTCATTCATGCATATATTTACTGTTCATAAGCATTTGAAAATTCTAATCATTCACCCCTTTTTAGTAAAAAGTAAAACCCCAAAACATGTTCCAATTTGGGCATTACCCATATGTCTCATAACATAATAAATAATAAGTTGAATCTTTACTAACAAGTTTAAAAATCTCAATTTTTATTTAATATAAAAAAATAATTATTTTATATTTGAACTATATATTTACTAATAAATATTTTATTTAATGGGCCTACAGAACGAGAAAGATTAGTTATTGGACTCGCTCTATTAAATACCTTAAAAATAAAAAAAATATTATATCAAATAATATTTTTATAAAAAATGATTTGATTAGTGAAATTCAATTCTCTTAAATTATTTTACTAAAAATCATAAAAATAATATTAAATTATAATATATTCGTGAAAAATAAAATTATATAATAAATATATTATAAAAAAATTAACATATTATCTTTAATGGCTAATCCAAACTGGTTTAGACATGTATATAGTATTTTTAAATTTTATAAATATAGTTTTTCAATATTTATATTACAGTATTATATTTTTATTTTTGTAATATTTTTTATTTTTATATGATATAGATTATTTAATATTCTCTCAATAAATATATAATATATAAATAAAACATAACATATTATGAAATTAGAAAACAAACCAACACTTATTGAACTCAAATAATCTTTAAGTGTTGAATGATAAAACCTAAAATGATCAAACTCGAAAAACTTAAATATCAAACATGAGTGGCTTAAACTTAAAATAATCCAAATTTAAAATATTCAAACCAAAACTAATCTAAACTCTAAATTAATTGAAAATTTGAAACTCTAAGTTAACTAATCTAAATTAATTTGACCTAAAATAAACCTTATCTACCCAATTGACAAGTATAGAATAAAAAATATTCTAATTTGTTATCCAAAATTATTTTATTATCTATACTATTTGTAAAGAGCTTTATTGAGTTGGTGTCACTCATCAATCGAGTCTCAACTCAATTAGAAAATTACCAAAAATCATTTTATTTGCAAACAAAATTATATGATTATGTAGATTTTTTTTTATATTTTTATAAATCAATCAAAATTCGTTCATAATCAAATTTAAACCAATGACACTATGCATATAAATTTTTTTTCTTTTACCATTTGAACTAAAACAATTTTTTGTTTTTACATGAAACTAATAAGTATATATGTAATATAAATTTGTTATCTATACTATTTATAACCCCTTTGCTGAGTTAGTGTCACCCATCATCCGAGTCTCTTAAGGAATTATGAAAAAAAAACCATTTTATTTACAAAGTAAGTTATATAATTATGAGGATATTTTTTACTTTTTATATTTGTATAAAAATCTGTACATATTTCACTAGAGGTGGACCGTTTAAAGGGTATACAAGGGCCTGGTCCCCCATCCCCAATATTTTAAGAAATTATGATTTTCTCTTAATTAAGCCTCCAAAATTTTTTAAACTTTTCATTTCTCCTTGGAAGTTTTTAAAAAAAATTAATTAGACCCCTTCAAATTTTAGAAAATTCCCATTATACCTTTTAATTTTTTTTGATAATTTTAATTAAGTTCACTTAAAATGTTTGAAAATTCTCATTAATCTCAAAAAAAATTAAATACTTTAATTAAACCCCCAATTTTTTTAAAAAAAATTCATTAAACTCCTAAATTTTTTGAAAATTTTACTAGCCCCCCAAAAAAATTAGTCCCAAGATCTGCCACTATATTTTATGTGTTATTATTAATTAATTCTAAACCATATATTTTGTTATTTATTGTATGTTATTTTTAAAACACACCTATGAGTTTTACATATGTGAGTTTCACATGCATACGTATGCGGTAAAATTTCTAATATACATATAACAAGTTTGTGAATTCAAATAGTTATAAATTTAATGCATTCATAATAGTAATATTGAAAAAATATAGTTGTAACTAGGGTATTTACCATCAGTAGCAATGATTAATCCCCTCATCACGAATGCTCTCTGAAAAGGTAAATGACAAACAATAAAATGTACTCCATCCTTATAAATGAAGATCAAATTTTTAATCAAAGTAACCACCACAATCACATCTAATAGTTTAATCATGATAGTAATGATAATAGTAAAATTGAAATAGAAAAGATTGAATGTATTGGTAATAGTATCCCGTATCAATGTCACACATAATGTATAACCCTAGAAAAAGATTCTTTGATGGGAGAGCACGTTATTGAGTTCAGGAGCTTTAAATAAGGGATTAGAAAAGGAAACATGGTTGCCAAAAATGGTGCGAATTCGCACCCTGCTCCAATCCTCTTTCTTTTTTACCTAAAACTACATTTCCTCTCTTCCCTTTCCGCTAACTACAATTCCAATGTCTTTTTCTCTCTCTCTCTCTCTCTCTTGCTTTTATATACCTCCCTCAACTCTCTCCAAGCAAGCATTGTGAAACAAAAATCCAAACACTTTGGCCTTCTTTGGAATTTGTAATTTTCCGAAAGCTGAAGTGGCCGGAACTGTGGCCTAACCTCAGGTCTGTGCCCCTTTTTTCATCTTCTCTTTAGAAAAATATATAAAAAAAAAGAAAAAGGAAAAGGAAAACAAGGGGTCTGGGTTATATACTTTTTATAACACTACCCTATTCATCTAAATGCATGGTTTGTTTATTTGTTAAGAGGTTTATAGTATCAGCTAGCTAGCTTAGATCGGGTGTCAGAACAAGGGAATCTTCTACTCCTTCCATGAAAATGATCTCTTTTCTCAGCATAATCACTCACAAAACTCCTCTTCCAACAACAACAAAAAAACATATGATGGGGTTTTCTTCATATTTCGAACTAACTTCTTCTTCAGAGGATGTTGGTTCTTCTTTTCTCTGATAACTATAATAGGTTTTCGCTATGTTTTATTATGCTTTGAATTTCCCTATATGTTATGTACAGATGTTTTAAATCTCCTTCAACTTCACTTTCTTTCATGCTGATAACCATGTTTTTTTTATCAGCTAAAAGAGATTATGTTTCCTTTGAAAGTTTCTTGGAAGATAGATAGCTAGGGTTTAAGTATAGCTAACTTTTTATCCACTCCCTATTTCCCTGGGTTTTGCATGGATCTGCTTCTACACTAATGTTCTTTTTCTTCTGAATATATTTTTTTCTTCTTTTGGCAAAGTTGTTCATAAACTAAATCTGACACGATCTTTTCATCTTCCAAAACCTAAAAGCAGGAATATATAAAAGGGTGAAGATGGGAAGAGGAAAGATAGAGATAAAGAGGATCGAGAACACCACGAATCGTCAGGTTACGTTTTGCAAGCGGAGGAATGGGCTGCTGAAGAAAGCATACGAGCTGTCAGTCCTTTGCGATGCAGAAGTTGCTCTTATCGTCTTCTCCACCCGTGGCCGCCTCTACGAGTACTCCAACAACAAGTAATTTACCTTCTCAATCCCATTCCTTGAGTATTATTTTCTTTTGGGCCAGATTACTTGATTTTTAAACATTTTTCCCTCGCTTGCTTTCAAATCTTGAAGATCCAAATCTTGTTTTAAAACTTAAATCAATTTTATTGTACTATAACATGAATCAAAATGAAATAAATTATTTTCGATTAGGCTAAATACCCCCAATTTAATAAGTTAAATATCTAAATTCGTATCCACAAAAATAAAGTCGATGAGTATCTCAATCTAAATTTATTATCCATAAAAGTCTGAATATTAATATTGACTTCTGCTTCAAATCTGTTGCACATACATACTAGTTATAATATGATATGAATTTACACAAAAACAAATCAAATATCTGCACTATACGCTATTTAATTCATGAATGATCCATTTTATTTCAGAGGTAAACACGCAGACAATGGAAATGAGTGAGACAGACGATGGAGTTGAGCCAACTCCAATCTAACATCTGATTCAACATGGATAAATTAAGCATTCCAACACTTAGATAATACAATCATCATATTGATAAAAAAAAATTACATCTTGCACCATAAACTAAAATGTAATACCACTAATAAACTTGTGATATAAACAAATTAAATTTCTTAGCCATGCAAATGAGGACTTCTCTCAATGGCAATATTAACATCTTAGGAACTTTAAGATCAGATTTAAGATTTATTCTAATTTCCATTACTTTGAGCTAATTAAACTTGATTGCCAGACAAATAGAAGTAAAAGCATTTTTTAAGTATGATGGAAAGGGAATTCCAATATAGAAGAGCCTCTCCAATGGAAGTGTTTGGTGTAATTAGATGGTAAAGAGGTGCATGTGATTATAGAATAGGAAGTCAAAGCAAAATTTCATCCGATGTTGAAGATTTGACATAGATCCCATTTGGTTTAAACACTTAATGTCAAAGTGGAGTTTGAGTTCCAATACTTTCCAGTTGGGTTGTTTTGGACATCTCTGTTACTTCCTTTTGTCTGCTTCTATTTTCAAGCTAAAAACTATCAAACTCTCCAACTCCAATCTTTTGTTTGCTTATCATCATTCTCTTCACTGAAGATTTGGCAACCCATGTTTGTAAGCTTTTATTTGCTTCATTGCTAAATACAGCCATTTCAATCTATATGTCTCCTTTCACTTCCATATAGCTAAATCCATGCAAAAACAAAGTAGAGAGTTTTCTTCTCCCACCTGTTATATTTCCGAGTGAGCTAACTTCAATATCACTACTCTTCACCCAGTTATTTTATTCACTAACTTTAAAAAATAACTTGCGAATTATGATTAAACACATATTTATAAGATGGGTTTCTTTTTCGAATAGTAATTAAAGAAACACATGGTGGAGATCTTGTAAAGTCATTTTGGGCAACAAATCACTCTTCCTTTAATTCAATCCAACTTTTATTAATCCAATATAGTCCATGGGGCGTGTTTCAAGTCCAAACTAAAATGCTCAGGATAGGGCTTATATGCATCACTTCCAGTCCCTAATGCACCATGGAATCACTGATTTTGTACTTGGATTACCCTAAACTCAAATGAACAAGGAGTTAATTATGGTGCTACTTTATGGATTCTATAAAACTAAGCATTCTTATAGTAAATATAATATTTGTGCTTTTTCTTTTTACGTCCATTTCCTATATCCCTATTGATTTGATTTCTTGGGTGCAGCATAAGATCAACAATAGAGAGGTACAAGAAGGCATGTTCCGGTACCTCAAACACAAATACCGTTACGGAAATCAATGCTCAGGTAATTAATTATTTTTCGGGATAAGATAAATGGAGTTTAGTATTTTGCATGACAAAAGAAATATTTATTTTACAATGTAGTATTATCAACAAGAATCAGCCAAGTTGAGGCAGCAGATTCAAATGCTACAGAATTCTAGCAGGTAAACTATAAAATCCTTTGAACAAAAGAAAAAGAAAAATGCAGTCTTAATTTTCAAAAATTAAAAAACCTGACTTGTTCTTTCAGAGGATTGCATTGCCTGCTTTTTTCCTCCTTTTACATTTTGTTTTTTAAAGGCTGATACCCTATTTCTTTTTGACTTGCTTTCTTTCAAGGCATCTAATGGGAGATTCGTTGAGTTCCTTGACAGTGAAGGAGTTAAAGCAGCTAGAGAATAGACTTGAACGAGGCATTACTAGAATCAGATCAAAGAAGGTAAATATTTACGTCCCAATGATTCATTTTCATTTTCATTTAATATAAAATAATGGGGATTTTCTTTGACTTGAAATCACTCAACTCAGCTTACTCTCCTACTTAATGTTTATATATTTATATCTGTGTCTTATCTGAGTTTGATTGTTGGTGATGCAACAGCACGAAATGCTGCTAGCTGAAATTGAGTATTTTCAGAAAAGGGTGAATGCTTACTTTCTTGTTTACTTTACTTGTTTTTCCCCACTTCTAAATTTAACTCTTTAACACACCTACCTTAAATTTTATATCTTCTAGGAAGTTGAGCTGGAAAATGAAAGTGTATGTCTCCGAGCTAAGGTAATTACATTCATATTTCCAAACACATCAACCAATTGTTTTTGTCAAGCAATTTGAGTTTAGTTAAGGCTGCCCATCCACACCTACTCAAATATTGAGTGAGATTTAACAATATCTCAAATCTCTTCAATTTAGAATTTAGCCCTGTACTTTTTCAGATTTCATAATTTAGATTCCATGTTTAAAATTATTATGTTAAATTCATATTCCTTACAACATTAATTTTTTTAGTTACTTGCTTATCAAGTGAGTATTTTTTTTATTTCAAAATGTCACACCAACAAATTTAAAAAAAAATTTGACGGTGTTAACAATTGAACTTAACTTTTAAAATATGAAAAATAGAGAGATTGAATTCTTGAAACTAAAAAAATATAAAAACTAAAGTGCGAATTTAGGAAGAGATATTGATGACACATTTTAACCTTTTAAAGTGCTAGTATCAAACATACCCAAAAATAGGGGTTGATGGTCGGGCACGGCCCAATTTCAAAAAAAAAAAAAAAAAAATTTAATCCCAGATTAATAAGATTTATGATATGGGGATACAAAGTCTTGGACACTAATTCATAATTTTATTTTATTTTTTGTGAATACATGTTTATTGAAAAAATGATTATCTGACCATATTTTATTATAACCTTGGAAATATAAAATTTGTAGCTTCATAATATCTTAAGAGACACTGAATGGGAGTTATGATTAAGAATAGATTGCAGAGATAGAGAGGGTTGAGGAAGCAAACATGGTAACAGGAGCAGAGCTGAATGCTATCCAAGCCTTGGCATCTCGCAATTTCTTCACTCCAAATGTGATTGAGAGAGGAACTCCCACTCCCTACTCCCACCATGACAAGAAGATTCTCCATCTTGGGTAATTGCCTTTTTCTAATGTCTTTGCTTCCAATATTATGAAACCAATCATTGGGTTAATATATATATATATATTTTAATCTTTCTGAACAACACTGATTGCAGGTAGAGAGAGTTGGAGAGAACAAATCTGAAAAGGGTGTTGTGATATTATGAGATTAAATAAGGATGCATTTCAACCATATGTACTCTACATATATTATGAAGCTGTCATGTAATTTGTTACTTGTTTTGTTCTGTTATATTGTCTGAAAACCTATACTAGTCTAACGTGTTTAATTTTGTGTGTTAAACTGATTTTTTTTATATAATGCTTAAAATTATTCATACTTCCTACTTAACTCTTAAATAAGAAGAAAACAGGCTAATAATATTAAGTGACAGTCGATGATGATGGCCAAAAATACCGATACTAACAATTGTTTATAATAATAGTGTTTCTTTTTATTTCTTATTCAAGTTAGAAATAAAGATTTCGTTTTATCATAGAATAGTACCTAAAGTCTTAAAAAATTAATTTTACGAGAAAAAATGAAATGGTAGAGGGATCATCGATCATTAGCCATTTATTTAGAGAAGTTGAGTAAATGTGTATGCTCTCTCTTACCTAAAGTCTTCAATTTCAAACTCGGTAACATACAAAGACTACAAAACAAAGGCCCAAAAAATCAAAACCAGCCACCGTGGGAAGAGCTCCACTGGAGAGACCAAACCCCTGATCGACGGACAAGGCATTGGAGACGGTAATGAGGGCCTAGGGGCCTTGCCCCCATTTTTGAAAATTTTCTTTAGACCTTTAAAAAATTCTAAATTTTAATTGTCCCAAAATTTGGAATTTTTCATTAAACTTTTCAAAATTTTAATTAAATCTTCATTATGCCTTTAAATTTTTTAATCATATTTAGTAAAATATTTAAACATTTTAATTAAATCCTCTAAATTTTTGAAAATTTTAGCTGGACCCCAAGCTTAACATGATGAGGGTAGAAAAAAGTTGGATGGTTAATAAGAAGAGTTAAATTAATTAGTTCAAGACTTGGGCTTTTTCTTTTAGCCTTTATTATTAGTAACAGGCCTGCTATGTGGGTTATACCTGGCCCAAACAAGTTGTTATTTCCCTCTTATAATTCTTTTCTTTGACATTTGTAATTCGAAATTCTCGGAGATAAGTTCACTTGATCATGGGTCGGGCAAAACTCAAAAAGTGAGAAAATTTTGGTAAAAATATGAGCTCGAAAAATGAGTTTGGGAAAAAAAATAAGGCTCGTTTAGAAAACGGGCTGGGCCTCATGTAAGGCTTATTCTGCTCGGCCCAAATATGTAAAAAAAAAAAATTCCTTTTTTTTACTCTATTGTTTTGCTATTTTCTTTTTTTTTTTCATTGTTTTGCTATCATTTCACTATTATGTTGTTACTATTTTGTTGTTATTGTATAACTCTTGTTTTATTGTTAATTTTGTTACTATTTTAGAGACATTTGCTTATTAAGTTGCATTTATCTTACTGTTATTTAAGTATACATATTTTTTAAAAAAATTATTTTCAATTTGTTGGGAAACATTTATTTTAATGTTTTTAGTATTTTTGATATATTATATATATTTTTAAAATAATATAAAAAATTAATACGGGCTGATTTGGACCCAGATTTTAATATTCTTATCCGGTAAAATTCGGGTCAGATTTGGGCAAAATTTTAGGCCCATTTTTTAGGCCGAACTGGGTACGGGCCTAAATTTTTAGTTGGGCCCAGCCCATGAGCACCTCTAGATATAAGTATATGGTTGAATATAAAAAAAAAATTATAGTGTTCTTAAATTTATTTGGAATCTATTATCATTATTTTAAAAACTATTTTTACATTAATATTTTATCTGTTATAATTTTTTAGATAATTGATATTTTAATTACTATCAAATTAAATTTTAATTTATGTTTAATTCAAATACATATTAAATATTTCAAACTTTTTTTCAATTTAAGCATCTATTAATTGAGGTAAATGTACTAATTTATTTTTTTAATAAACAAATCAAGATCATTTTAAAAATATTAAATTCACATATTTGTTAATGATAAACTAAGTTTTTTTTTTTTTTTTTTTTTGTGGATACATTAATAACGTAAGTTTTGTTAAGAATAAACATCATTAAAAATATTAAAACAAAAAATTAATAAAATTTGTATTTAATTGATGAGGGTAATTCCGTAGTAGTGGTGAAGGATCACGATGGTCGATTAATAAATGGCTTGTCGAGTTATGTAATAGTTGTTTGAGACCCTCATTTAGTTGAAATTTATGCTATTCGAGAGGCCTTACAATGCTCTGCTTGTGGAGTTGAACTGCTTGCTTGCAGTTAATGCTCAAAGGGAGAAACGTAGTAATATGATCGAGTTTGCTTTGCTGGTTCAGGACTATTTGTATCTTCAATCATTTTTCACCCACGAAAAGTGAGGCTAATAAAATAACTTATCATCTAGTGAGGATGGCGTTTATCGTTCGTACCTTTTCATGATTTTGTGGAAGCGTTGGATACTTTATCTTCTATTATTGATGTTGATGTTGTTGCTTCTTTAAGTGGAGATGAGACATTTAGGATTTGATTATATGGGGTAAGCCTATTAGCTTGGGTATAGCGTGGTTCACCCTCATTTTTATTTTTTTTATTCGGACTTATTTTAATTAGATTTGATTTTTAAGTTAAAAAAAAAAAAAAAAGTATTTAAGAATGCTTATCCTTCCCTAAGCATAACTGAATTTTAAAAAATAAAGTTTAAAGTTAGGCGATTATAATAAATAGGACAGATAATTTGTGGCATCCCCCATTTAGAATTAGCCACGTGTAGCATGTGGCATTCTTGTTGAATACATTATGAGAGTTTCCCAGATGATTCACTACGGAGCTTCAAATTTTAAAAACAAGACAAAAGACACAATACCAAATACATAAAACTTTACGCTACTAAGTTTGGAGAAGTACATAGAAGCCAATAACACAAGTCATTGCAATATGGTCAACATGTTCGCACACCACCCAATTTCATAACCATTCACACAATTGCAAAAAACAAGATGATCAACCTGTTTTACCAAAAAGATGATCGGACATGAGCCAATATCGTTAATTATGCACATAATTGCTATATATATATATAAGCGAATAACGCAGAGTATACATGAGAAGATGGACATTCTCTACCTTAAGGCTGAGCAAGAATAATTTACTTGAATTGATTTATAAAATGCAAGTTTAAACACTATAGTTACTCCGACACCAAATTAAAATTTTATTTTTTAAATATATAATTATTATTTTTTAGAAATATATATGAAAAAGACTTAGAAATTATGTCAAATAATATTTAAAAGTCATAAAACAAAACTCATTTTATTAAAATAAATATAAAATTTAAAACCAAAATTAAAATGAGAAAATAAAAAATCGAACTAAACTAAACCAAATTATAAACCATTTATAAAAAATACTCAACTAGACCAAACCGATATCACATTTTAGTCTGCTTAGTCACATACAAGCTAATATCATCATAAAATACGCACATAATTACAAAACAAAACAAAAAAAAAATAGAAATAAAAGGCATAAAAGTAATAACTAGCACAAATTATAGGCAACAGAAGCAAATTTTATAAAATTATTTTTGAAGTCCTTTCAAGTTTGAAAATTTTTAATTTTAATATTATAGTTACCGTTTAAAAAAAGATAAATTTGTGTTTGGTCCTTTTAAGGTTTTTAAATTTGATTTTTTTATAGGATTTATAATTTCTTTATGATAAATTTAGTAACATTTTTAGTTTGATTCAGAAAATTAATACAAAATAGTATCTAAATATTAATTTTGTAAAAATAAAATTTAATATCTAAATATAAATAGTATATAAATATTAATTAAATAAAAGAATAAAGTTATAGTTATAACATCTAATACAAATTGAGCATTTAAATTGATGCAAGTGTTTAGGGTGTTTGTTTGTTTTTTTTTTTTTTTCAATTTAGTGTATATAATTGAATAAAAAAATCATGTATATTCTAGTATATATATAATTCTAGAAACTTATCATTTAAAAATAAATTTGACTATTGTATGCTATAGTGTAATTTCCTATAAAGTGTTTTTTTTAAGGAAGTTCTTTTCTTTGAATATATATGAAAGTTCTTTTCTTGTTTCAAAAGTAATTTTGCTATTGTATGGTATAGTATAATTTCTTATAAGGTTATTTTATACGAAAGTAATTCTTAAGGATATTTATTATCGTATGCTACAACGTAATTTCTTATAAAATATTTACTACTTCGAAATTCATACAATTCTAATGAGTTCCCTTTTTTTTATCTAGGTAAATATTTCATATTCCACTTTAAATTTATTACTAGTTTTATTGTTTTAAGATTAAAATTTAATGTACAACTTTTTCAATTTTTTATTTTATTGATATATTTTTAAGGAACATTTTATGAACTAAATGTAATATATATATATATATATATATATATATACAAATCCACCCTCGTATCTTATCTTTTTGGTCATTCTAGAAGCTTATATGGAGGAGGAGGAGAAGCTTGACGTAGGTCCTTTTCGAATGATGCCCAACTACATAAGGTGCCTATAAAATATGGAAGGCTCCGTTAACATGTGATGGAAGTGGTTTCTGAATAGGTCCTATTGAGACTTAGGATAGAAGTGGAGATAAGTATAATTGATAATACTCTAGAACGACATATTTTTATGTATTAATTATATGTTTATTTTGAGTATGATCCTACTAATTTGGGCTATTTATGGTCTTTTATCTTTTAGGGACTAAATTGACGGTAAAAGTAAATTTAAGGACGAAAAGCGTGAATTTGGAGATAAAGTGGGCCAACATGCGACATAGAAAAAAAGGTGGTGCCAAAAATGCAAGTATGGAAGACATAAGGAAAAAAATGCAAAAGAAGAGATTTTATAGCACAAGACTCTATTTAATGTTTAATTATATTAGGATAGTTATTAAGGATAATTATTTAGATTTAATTTTAGGATTTATTTTCATTTATCTTTAATTATCTTTAATTATCTTTATTTGTATTTATCTTTTAGAATTTAATTAGGAATAGGCTAGGTTTCTTAGTACTATAAATAGTGGATGAAGTGACACAAAATGGAATCGATCTTTGGCTGTAACACTGTAACATCCTGGAAAGGGCCTATGCATTTTCGGTTTAATTGTACGAAGTGACATGTTTTGTGTACTAAGAATAAATTTTGAACATTTTTGGAAACCCGGAAATGAATGGAAATGATTTGGAAATAAACATTTTTTTTGAAACCTGAAAATGTATGGAAATGTTAAGTTTAAAAATGGGAAGTGAACATTTTTGGAAACTAGGAAATGTAAGGAAATGATGTGGAAATGATTCAAAAGAGGAAAGTGAACATTTCTGGAAAACTTGGAAATGTAAGGAAATGTCAAGTTTACTGAGCCGAAACGAAAATTTTGGAAACTTAGAAATGACTTAGAAATGTCGAGTTTTAAAGTTTAAAAGAGGAAATTAAGGCAAGGTGGCCTTAAAAGAAAAAGTTTGTGAAATTTGACACACAAACAGGCTTGGAAAAGTGGCCTGAGATGCCACTTAGGGCCTCTGAAATGGCGCCACATGCAAGGTGTTGGGCCCGAGTTCGAAGTCACTTGGGAAGCAAATAAAAGGAGTTTTATTTTTGCTTCAGTGGACGGCACAAGCTTTCTAGAAAGGAGGAGTTTTATTGTCATAAATATTCGATTAATAAGGTGATAAATAAGGGATTTAATTTGGATTATTTTTGAAGAGATAATAAAGGATTATTCTCTAATTATTTTAAATTAAGGGATTATTATTTTGATAATTCAAAGGATAAAGCTATCAAATAAAGAAGAGTGGTGGCCAAGTAAGGGATTCTGAGTAGTAGTTTCGGCTATAAAAGGAAGAAAATAGGGCTACTCATCAAATTTTCTTCCTCCTCTTCTCTCTGCTGAATTTCTGAGTACTCTCCTCTCTTCTCTTCTCTTCTCTTTTTCTTTTGTCAAGCCGAATCTATAGTCCACCATTGTCAAAATTCTCAAGTTTTCTTTTCTTCCTATTTCTTCTTACCAATCCATTCAAAAGCCGAATCTTGGAAAGGCTTCAAGCATAGGTGCTGTCGATTTCTTCAAAGGTAAGAACAAGTTTGATTTCCAATCTTTTCTTTTAGATTATCCGAGAGATAATATAACCCCATACATATTATGGTTGGGAATATGGAAGGACCTTTCGGGATTATCAGAGTAGTCGACTAAAAGGAGGAGTATTCGGGATTTCTAAGATTAAGGTAAGACATGTGAATATTCGGCCAAAGGCCTTGATTTATGTTTTGATGATTAAGATTAAGTCTAACGTAAGGTTTTAGGGATTTCGACATTCCTAGGGAAACAAGGAACAGTTTCGGGATTTGTTGGTGTTCCAATCGGCAACAAGGTAAGAATACTAATCCTACTAGGATTTGGAATTTTGGCCGAATGGCTTTTTATTAAGGTAATAAGTGATAAATCAATGTAGGGATTAAGGATCTAAGCATTAGATCAAGCTTTTCGATCTCAAGGAAATTTTAAGCGAATCGGTGTGTACCCCACACTATCCCATAATATGTTTTATGGCATGATTAATTAATATATGTGATATTAAGTATATGAAAGTGGCTAAGGTACCATGTTATGGTACAAAGTACTCGTGCACGTTTCCTACTTCTACTAGGAATATGAAAGATGTTATTTGTAACATGAGAATATGATAAGAATGTGAACTCGGCATATTATGCATATTATTATATGGGGCATATGGGTTATTGAAAGGGGAAGTGAATGTGGTGACCTAAGACCACGAACACGGTGACCTAAGACCGTGATATCTGAAAAGTGGTGACCTAAGACCACGATGTCTCTGAAAGTGGTAACCTAAGACCACGATGTCACGGTGACCTAAGACCGCAGATTTGGAGTGTAGCGGAAGGAGGGTCGACTTAGTAGTCCCCATGGTGTGGTAGGCAGTGCGGGGTGTGTGTAGCGGATGGACAATTAGGTTTGGGTTTGGGAATGCATCATAACTTTTGTATTCTATGTTTTGAATGTGTAATATGTGATATGCCCGATTCTATTATGATTTAGTGTCGTGTACACATTGAGTCTGTTTGACTCACCCCGTTGTGGGACTATGTTTCGAGTGATGAATACAGTGATGGACCGGACGGTAGAACTTGTGGTGGCCATGCTCAATATGAAGTTTATATTTTTATGGACTCTTGAATTTATTTTAGTACTTTGAATTATTTTTGGGAATTTTTTTGATGTAATAAGGCCATAAGGCCATGATGAACGATTTTATTTCTACTTGTTGTTTTATTGTGTTACAAACTTTGATTGAGTTAAAGACTAAGTATTTTATTTTAAAATATACTCGATATGTTTATTACTTAAAATCAAAAAGGGGTTTTCTAATTTAAAAATCCAGTTTGTTTTCAACACAAGCCCAACCCAAACTATTTTTTTTTAAAAAATCACACAAGTTTTTCACCAAGTAACGAAAAGAATTTGAATCGGTTTACTTGAGGAACATACCAAATCTGGTCAAAGCTCGTGGTAGGGTTTGGGGTGTTTCAGATTTGGTATCGAGCCAGCTTTTAAACTCTCGGCACAGGTTTAAGGTCCAAAATGTTTTCAAATCGAGCCCAAATAAGTTTTGTGAAAAAATTATGAAATAAGCGTGTTTTCTGGCATGGCACCTAAGTCTCCGACCATGATCCACCGTAAGTACCCTAACCATTTGTGTGATTTATATGAATTGTAGAAGGGTAAGAATGGAACGTAGAATAGTATGATAGGTACTTGAACCCTAGGACTAGTTTACCCCGACAATTACATAAGACTTAATGCCTAATTAAACAACCCTGTGACTTAGTCGCCGAGTTAGGGTGTGGCAACCTTTGTGCGCATGTCTAGGATTGGATCCTAAGAGCTTGGTACTTAAGCAGTCCTAGTGACTCACCTCCTCTTCACTGGAATCCTACCTGGTGCGTAGCCTCGGTTCACCCTAACCAAGAAGACTTAGTCACAGGCTAAACACAATAACTAAAACCCGAAAGGGATTAGTCGTTTTTATGAAAACCCTAGTTTTAAAACCACTAAATTACTCCTTTAACTAGTAGCAAAAACTTATTTTTGAAAATTTTCAAAGAATCTCCGATTTGAAAAAATTACCTAAATACCCCTAGTGGTAAAATTACAAAAATGCCATTGGTTTATAAAATGTCCAAACTACCCACAGTTTTATCAAAATTTCCTTACTCAGTAACAAGTCCAAAAACCTTAAATTGCAAAATATTAAAACACCTTGATTTTGGAAAAGAAATTACGAAATTGCCCCTAACCTACAAATTACCAAAATAACCCTAACTTCCAAAATTTCTGCAACATCATCGTTTTGAAAAGTACAATTCTCAAAAAGAACCCCCAAAGTTTTGCAACCTTTGAAATATTCCTGATTTATTTAATTCTACAAACTTACCCCGGTTTGTAAAAAATTACCGAATTACCCCCGAGGTCTAAAATTACCGAAATACCCTTAGATTTCAAATTTTTTCCAAAATACCCCGGGAATTTAAAAATACCAAAATACTTTGTGACAAAATCACCAAGGAACTTTTTCTTCTGAAAAAATTACGAAAATACCCCTGTAGGACAAAATTACGAAAATACCCCCGGGTAGTGGAAAAGCAGCAACAATGAAAACTACAACATTTCTCTGAATGAACGAAAGTTCATAATTGTTTGATGGATGTATGAATGAATGAGAAGACTGTGTGTATGTATGTATGAATACGAAAGAACCACTCCTAAATTCTTTTTCATAAAACTTCTTCATGGGTAATCAAGTGAAACAAAAAGTACTAATTCATAAAACTTCTAATCGGATCTCGACGTTAGAAATGAGATCTAGAGGACGTGGTCGTCGGGGGCGAGGTAGAGGAAGGATGATCGTGTCGAACCCGTTAGATCGGGTCGGGGGATCGACAACGAAATACCACCGCCACCACCACCCCCACCGTTGGTGTGGTGTTGAGCGTAAGCTCGGGACGGGGAAGATGCCGTGTCGCAGTCATCTTTGTGAGTTTTGGAATTGGTGGCTGGTGTAGGAGGAAATTCGGGAACCCGAAAGTTCAGTGCTGAGCGCGCTCAGAGCTAATGGAGCCGAAATGTTTCGAGGAGTATCTGAGTGGCACCCAATGATACCGAGTATTGGTTGGAAGCAACGGAGCGCATAATGGATGAGCTTGATTTGACCCCGAGGAGAAGTTAAAGGAATGGTGGCATTGTTACGCGGATGAAGCGTATCCATGGTGGTTAAACTGTTCGGGATGTGCCACACCGAGGATCCGACACAGGAATATGTTAAGGAGGCATTTCAAAGGAAGTATGTGGGAACCAAGTATACTGATGAGAAAAGGAAGGCTTTTCTAGGGCTGGTTCAAGGGAACAAGTCTGTTGTAGAATATGAGGCTGAATTCCTGAGGTTGATCCGTTATGCTCGAGGTGTAGTGGCAATTGAGCATGAGCGCTGTGTCCGTTTTGAGGACGGGCTAAGGGATGATCTGAGACTGTTGATAGCACCGCATCAGGAGCAGGAGTTCTCTGCTTTGGTAGAAAAGGCCAAGGTGGCTGAGGGAATCAAGGATTCTACAAAGTAGGCTATGGATAGGAATAGGCCCAAAAGAGGTTTTGGATCATCTGGAAAGGTTCATAAGAGGCCTAGAGTTTATGGGCCGCGAAGTCAGCAAGTTGGTCCAGAAGGGCGGTATCGTCATTGTGATGTGTGTGGAAAGAAGCACTTGGGAGATTGCTGGAGGAAAACAGGAGGATGTTTTAGTTGTGGGTCCAAGGACCATGTGATCAAGGATTGTCCCAAGAACTCAGAGGAAAGCCACCAGCCAGCTCGGAATGTTAGTCGGTGGTAGAGAGGACCGCAGCCTCAACGAGGTCGTGGTTCGAGTAACCGAGGTAATGGTACCGCGAGGCCGTGGAACACGAGGCGGAGGTGCTTGCTAATCTTGAGGTAAGGCAACCGGTTTGGTTTATGCGGTTCACCGGAGGGAAGATGGAGCGCCACGGATGTTATAACCGAGACGTTCTTTATTTTTGGCAAGCCCTATTTTACTCTAATTGATGTGGGTTCGACTCATTCATATGTTGCATGTAGTGTAGTGGAAACACTAGGCCTAGACTCTGAATTTTCTGATAGGCAGATGACTGTAGTGAGCCCATTAGGCCAAACTGTAGTGGTGGATAAGATCTTTTGGAACGTACCCACAGAAATTCGGGAGTGAACTTTCTGGTGACTTAATGGAATTACCCTTTGGAGAGTTTGAACTTATACTCGGAATGGGTCAAGCTAGTAGAGCACCGAGCCGTGTTGGATCGTCAAGGCTAAACGAATGGAATTAAGGACCTCGGAGAATGAAGTAGTAGTAATGATCGGAGAAAGAAGAAACTACCTGCTCTAACGTAGTTTCCGCGCGTTGAAGGCCGAGAAAATGGTTAGGAAAGGGTGAAAAGCGTTCTTAGCCTTCGTAAGTGCGTTAGATGGAAAGGAAGAAGGTGTCGATGAGTTAGAACGGTAAGGACTTCGTGGATGTGTTCCCGGAGGAATTACCGAGAATACCCCGGATAGAGAGGTGGAATTTGGAATAGATTTGCTACCGAGAACGGCTCTGTGTCAATCGCTCCATACCGAATGGCGCCAAAGGAGTTAGTTGAGCTCAAGGCTCAAATCCAAGAGTTGTTGGATCGTGGGTTCATTCGACCCGGTGTGTCTCCATGGGGAGCACACGATTACTTTTTGTAAAGAAGAAGGACGGAACTATGCGTATGTGCATAGATTATCGTCGATTGAATAAAGTGACCATTAAGAACAAGTATCCCTTGCCAAGGATCGATGACTTGTTCGATCACCGGTGAAGACCGCACAGATTTTCAAAGATAGATTTGAGGTCAGGATATCATCAGTTGAAGGTGAAGGAAACAGATATCCATAAGACCGCATTTAAGACAAGATATGGCCATTTTGAGTTTGTGGTAATGCCGTTTGGATTGACGAAACGCTCGGTAGCGTTCATGGATATGATGAACCGGGTTTTCAACCCCACTTGGATAGGTTCGTCGTTGTGTTCATCGACGATATCTTGGTGTACTCTAAGTCTGAAGAGGAGCATGATGAGCATCTCCGGGTTGTGCTGCAAGTGTTAAGGGGGAAGAAGCTCTATACCAAATTCAACAAGTGTGAATTTTGGCTTAAGGAGGTGGCATTCTTAGGACATGTGGTATCCGCGAAGGAATAAGAGTGGATCCTAGGAAGATCAAGTAGTGTTGGATTGGAAACCACCGGGTCCGTGGTGTGAGATCCGAAGTTTCTTGGGTTTGGCAAGATATTATAGAAGGTTCGTAGAAGGATTCTCGTCAATAGCCGCGCTTTGACAAAGTTGCTAAGGAAGGAAGTACCCTTTGAATGGACTGATAAGCAACGTAAGAGCTTTGAAAAGCTTAAGAAGGTGTTGACGGAGGCTCCAGGTGTTAATTCAACCGAGGGTGGGAAGGATTTTGTGGTGTCTTGTGGCGCTTAGCATACGGGATTAGGATGTGTCCTAATGCAAGATGGAAAAGTAGTCGCCACGCTGCGTCTCGGCGACCTAAGGCCTCATGAGGTTAATTACCCAACTCATGACTTGGAATTGGCAGCAGTGGTTTTTGCCCTTAAGGTGTGGAGGCACTACCTTTATGGAGAAAAGTCAATAATCTACACAGACCACAAGAGCCTTAAGTATCTGTTGACTCAGAAGGAGTTGAACTTGAGGCAGCGAAGGTGGGTGGAGTTATTGAAGGATTATGATTGCTCGATAGAGTACCACCCAGGCAAGGCAAATGTGGTAGCTGATGCCTTAAGTCGGAAGGTTGTGTCGGATCTAAGGGCTATGTTCCCTCACTTGAGCTTATATGATGATGGAAGCCTATTGGCAGAATTGCAAGTCAAGCCCATGTGGCTGAAAGAGGTGATAGAGGGACAGTTGGCTGATAAGGACCTAAGTGCTAAGTTACAGCAAGTACAGAACGGAGGATTAAAGGATTATGGCGTTAGCGACGAAGGAGTATTGTGCTACAAAGGAAAGGTCTGTATGCCAAGAGACGAGGAGTTAAGACAAAAGATTCTTCGGGAGGCGCATAGTAGCTCTTATGCTATGCATCCCGGAGGCATTAAGCTGTACAGAGATCTAAGGGAACAATTTTGGTGGTCTGATCTTAAACGAGAAGTTACTAAATTTGTGGGAAAATGTCTGACGTGCCAGCAAGTTAAGGCTGAACACCAAGTTCCATCAGGATTGCTTCAACCCATTGAGATTCCGCAGTGGAAGTGGGAGAGAATTACCATGGACTTCGTTAGTGGGCTTCCTTACGCCTACTAAGAAGGACTCGGTATGGGTGATAGTGGACCGTTTGACCAAGTCTGCGCACTTCATTCGGTAAGAGTTGACTATTCTCTTGAAAGTTGGCCAAGTTATATGTGGCGGGAGTTGTGAGGTTACATGGAGTACCATGATCGATCATCTCCGATAGAGACCCAAGGTTTACGTCTCGGTTTTGGAGGGCGCTTCATCAAGCTTTAGGCACTAAGTTGGACTTCACTACGACTTTTCATCCACAATCGACAGGCGATGCAAGGCAGAGTTATACAAGTGTTGGAGGATATGTTGAGAGGTCAGTGTGATGGATTTACGAGGAAGTTGGGAAGATTACTTGCCTTTAGCCGAGTTCGCCTACAACAAAAGCTATCGAAGCTAGCATTCGGATGGCACCATATGAAGCATTGTATGGTCAAAAGTGTAGAACTCCTACTTGTTGGACCGAGTTAGGAGAACGTCGAGTTTTGGGTCCGAGTTAGTGGCGGCCACCAAGAGAAGGTTGAGATAATTCGAGCACGATTAAATGAAGCCTCGATAGGCGAAGTTGTTGTGCGCGCACCTCAAACGAAAGGAGATAGAATTTGAAGTGGGAGACCAAGTGTTCTGAAAGTCTCGCCTTGGAAGAAGGTAATGAGGTTCGGTCGCAAAGGAAGTTAAGCCCAAGGTTTATAGGGCCCTATCGAGTACTAAAGCGAGTTGGGCGATGGCATACCAACCGGAGTTGCTACGAGTTGCAGCAGATGCACGACGTATTCCATGTATCCATGCTACGTCGTTACCGATCGGATCCATCTCATGTGGTACTGTTGAAGAAGTGGAGCTAAGGCCGGACTTATTCTATGAGGAAGAGCCGATCCGGATATTGGAACGTGATGTGAAAGTGCTACGGAGGAAGTCGGTTCCTCTAGTCAAGGTGTTATGGCGCAATCATGGAGCGGAAGATGCTTCGTGGGAACCCGTAAGAGGCGTCGCGACGACAATACCCTCAATTATTTTAGATAGAAAATTTCGAGGACGAAATTATTTTAAGAGGGGTAGAATCGTAACATCCTCGGAAAGGGCCTATGCATTTTCGGTTTAATTATACGAAATGACATGTTTTGTGTACTAAGAATAAATTTTGAACATTTTTGGAAACCCGGAAATGAATGGAAATGATTTGGAAATAAACATTTTTTTGAAACTCAAAATGTATGGAAATGTTAAGTTTAAAAATGGGAAGTGAACATTTTTGGAAACTAGGAAATGTAAGGAAATGATGTGGAAATGATTCAAAAGAGGAAAGTGAACATTTCGGAAAACTTGGAAATGTAAGGAAATGTCAAGTTTACAGAGCCGAACGAAAATTTTTGGAAACTTAGAAATGACTTAGAAATGTCAAGTTTTAAAGTTTAAAAGAGGAAATTAAGGCAAGGTGGCCTTAAAAGAAAAAGTTTGTGAAATTTGACACACAAACAGGCTTGGAAAAGTGGCACAGGGATGCCACTTAGGGCCTCTGGAAATGGCGCCACATGCAAGGTGTTGGGCCTGAGTTCGAGTCACTTGGGAAGCAAATAAAAGGAGTTTTATTTTTGCTTCGTGGACTAACACAAGCCTTCTAGAAAGGAGGAGTTTTATTGTCATAAATATTCGATTAATAAGGTGATAAATAAAGGATTTAATTTGGATTATTTTTGAAGAGATAATAAAGGATTATTCTCTAATTATTTTAAATTAAGGGATTATTATTTTGATAATTCAAAGGATAAAGCTATCAAATAAAGAAGAGTGGTGGCCAAGTAAGGGATTCTGAGTAGTAGTTTCGGCTATAAAAGGAAGAAAATAGGGCTACTCATCAAATTTTCTTCCTCCTCTTCTCTCTCTTTGAATTTCTAGTACTCTCCTCTCTTCTCTTCTCTTTTTCTTTTGTCAAGCCGAATCTATAGTCCACCATTGTCAAAATTCTCAAGTTTTCTTTTCTTCCTATTTCTTCTTACCAATCCATTCAAAAGCCGAATCTTGGAAAGGCTTCAAGCATAGGTGCTGTCAATTTCTTCAAAGGTAAGAACAAGTTTGATTTCCAATCTTTTCTTTTAGATTAGCCGAGAGATAATCTAACCCCATACATATTATGGTTGCCGAATATGGAAGGACCTTTCGGGATTATCGAGTAGTCGACTAAAAGGAGGAGTATTCGGGATTTCTAAGATTAAGGTAAGACATGTGAATATTCGGCCAAAGGCCTTGATTTATGTTTTGATGATTAAGATTAAGTCTAACGTAAGGTTTTAGGGATTTTGACATTCCTAGGGAAACAAGGAACAGTTTTCTGATTTCTTGGTGTTCCAATCGGCAACAAGGTAAGAATACTAATCCTACTAGGATTTGGAATTTTAGTAGAATGGCTTTTATTAAGGTAATAAGTGATAAATCAATGTAGGGATTAAGGATCTAAGCATTAGATCAAGCTTTTCGGATCTCAAGGAAATTTTAAGCGAATCGTGTGTGTACCCCCACACTATCCCATAATATGTTTTATGGCATGATTAATTAATATATGTGATATTAAGTATATGAAAGTGGCTAAGGTACCATGTTATGGTACAAAGTACTCAGTGCACGTTTCCTACTTCTACTAGGAATATGAAAGATGTTATTTGTAACATGAGAATATGATAAGAATGTGAACTCGGCATATTATGCATATTATTATATGGGGCATATGGGTTATTGAAAGGGGAAGTGAATGTGGTGACCTAAGACCACGAACACGGTGACCTAAGACCGTGATATCTAAAAAGTGGTGACCTAAGACCACGATGTCTCTGAAAGTGGTGACCTAAGACCACGATGTCGATGACCTAAAACTGCAGATTTGGAGTGTAGCGGAAGGAGGGTCGACTTAGTAGTCCCACGGTGTGGACCGGCGAGTGCGGGGTGTGTAGCGGATGGACAATTAGGTTTGGGTTTGGGAATGCATCATAACCTGTATTCTATGTTTTGAATGTGTAATATGTGATATGCCTGATTCTATTATGATTTAGTGTCGTGTACACATTGAGTCTGTTTGACTCACCCCGTTGTGGGACTATTTTTCAGGTGATGAACAGTGATGGACCGGGACGGCAGAACTTGTGGTGGTCATGCTCAATATGAAGTTTATATTTTTATGGACTCTTGAATTTATTTTAGTACTTTGAATTATTTTTGGGAATTTTTTTTTGATGTAATAAGGCCATAAGGCCATGATGAACGATTTTATTTCTACTTGTTGTTTTATTGTGTTACAAACTTTGATTAAGTTAAAGACTAAGTATTTTATTTTAAAATATACTCGATATGTTTATTACTTAAAATCAAAAAGGGGTTTTCTAATTTAAAAATCCAGTTTGTTTTCAACACAAGCCCAACCCAAACTATTTTTTTTTTAAAAAATCACACAAGTTTTTCACCAAGTAACGAAAGAATTTGAATCGGTTTACTTGAGGAACATACCAAATCTGATCAAAGCTCGTGGGCCGGGTTTGGGGTGTTTCAAACACACACTCTCTCATAAAGTTTAGCCTTTTGTTCTTTCCATATTTTTTTCCAATAAAAATTCTATTTCCATTATATTTGTTTCTTTCTCAAAAATCATGAGCCACTAAATTCATCTAGCCGAAGGTTGTCGAAATTCTCCAAAAAGGTTCATGAGGATTAGAATCCGCGCTTAGCCTTTTCAACAGGGTATTCATCGCTTCTCCGTATTACGGGGTTGACGCTTCCGTCCATGTCCCTTAATAGGTAATCTTTTCAACTTGTGCAAGAAATGGCCGCTTTGTACGTTTTGGGAAAGTTGCACAGTCAGTTCGTTGACTTTCTGCGTCAGAGGTTGGCGAGTCCAAGAGACAAACTAGCGTGGTATTCGCCGTTGGGAAGTGATGATCTAGCATAAGATAGTCCCACAAAAGCGATTATTGGCTAGAGTCAGGTTCCGCCAAATTTAAGTCTAAATTCTTGGAGCTGGTGGTCGTAGGCGTCCTCTTCTACTTGAGAAGGATCATTTAAAAGTCAAGGATTGAACCCAAGGCGAATCGAGACAACTGGAGGCTGGAAAATCACCATAAGAAGTTTTTTTCTCAACTTTACTTTTACTTTTAATTTTCAAATTTCCATTCAACTTTTAATTTCGTTTTATTTTTATTCCCAGATCTAAACTTTAAATTCTTTTTTATTTTTATTTTTCAGAACGCAAGTTTTCTTGGGCACGATTCGCCAGATTTCGAGAAACAAGCATTCGTGCAATCCGGTCCACGAGGATTCGACCCTACTTTCCCTTTCTTCGTTCTTTTCATTATTTTATAGGGAATAGGATATTTTTGGTGCTCTCAACGACCGCATCAATAACAGTAGTCCCTCCCAGTTGAAGAAAGGTTATAAAGTGACCTTCCTCAAGACAATGCTTCTTGGTGAAGTATTTCTTATTTATGATGATAAGAATACCTTGTTGTAGTCTTAAAGGCAAATTTAGCGAAGTACGGCTGAAAAGGCAAAATAAGACGCTTTAGGTGAGCCTAAAAGAATAAGAGTTAATGCCAAGTAATAGTTAATATCTTTTAGGATTGTAACACTCTACGTGTTCTTCCCTTCTTGTATTTTCAATTCATTTTGTTATTTGAAAGTGTTGCTATTTGACATCTTAGAGGTGAATTTCACAAAGTGAAATAAGACTCATTTAAAGGTGAGCCTAATTTGGTGAAGCGAAATAAGACACCTTGAAAGGCAAGCTTAATTTAATTAAGTGAAATAAAACGTCTATACTAAATTGATGCTTTTCAAAGGGTCTCTTTTAAGAGGGCATGCGTAAAGAGACTAGGTTGATGCCTTTTAGAAGCTCTCCTTTTAAAGCACACACATAAAGAGGTTAATGGAGAGCACACTTGAAAGGGCTAAATTGATGCCTTTTAAAGGCTCTCCCTTAAGAGGGCGCACTTGAAGAGGTCAGATTGATGTCTTTTAAAGGCTCCCCTTTAAAAATGCATGTCTTAAGAGACTAGGTTGATATGTAAAGGCTTTTCTTACAAAACAAGTTTTTAACAGTTCTGGCAATAACACGCAATTCATTCTACTTAAGAGATACTTGTAAACTTTTTAGGGATGTTTCTTAGATAAACACAAATGAGCCTTGGCGAGTACTTGAAAAGGCAGTCAGACAGATGCACACAATTTTGGAAATAATACGTATTTCCATTCTACTTAAGAGATAAATGGAGCCAAAATAAGATGGTTGTAAAGGCGACTTTGGTGAAGAGAACCTGATTTTCTTGTTGTTCATAGGCTATTTTAGTGTGGTTTCCATTTTATCTTTCATTTATTTGAGTGGGTCTTGATTAGTTTGAAGACTTTTTCATTCCATTAAGGATAGCTTTTTTGACATATAATAAGGATGATATGTAACACCCCTTACCTAGTCCAGTCACTAAACCCGAGCAATAGAATGCTCCAGACAAATACAAAACATTTACATGAAATTTATAGTTCAAAATTTCAATTCAATATCAATTTATCACATGATCCAGTATAACATGCAATATTACCAAATTAGAGTTTAAATCGAGCTTACGAAAGCTTTAAATTAACTCGACATCAATCAAGCATCAATTTGAAACTAATACAAAAAGATGGGAAAATTTTGTAAATAGGGGTTACACGACCGTGTCCTTTGACCATGTGAAAGGTCGAGGTCGTGTGGGTCAAAAGTGAAATTATTCAAAAATTGACACACGACTGTGTCGTTGGGCCGTGTAATAGGCTATGGCTGAGTGCGATTATGCAGGCATAAATACAACAGGTCACACGGGTGTGTTCCAACCCGTGTAACAACCTGATGCCGTGTCATGGAACCGTGTGTGGCACACAGCCTTATGGAACCAAAAGTGACCTATAAGTCTCCAAAATCAAGCTCAACATTTATCCATATAAAGACATGATCAAAACATCATGAAACGTACTTATAACCTGCATATAATTCACTTGTATTTCACCAAAAATACCACATTCAAAACCATACCAATATGCCTCAAATGACACCTCAACTCAATCAACAAAACATACCTAAATTTAATCATTCAAGCAATCTCAAAATCAATCTTACCAATATGTACTAAACTTACCAATTTCATCCTAACTTAACACAAGCACACCATTCATTTACCAAACCCTTTTTGTAACATCTTATTTTTTAGTGGGGTCGGGAACAGTGGTCTCGGGACCATAAATTCTGACTAGTAAGTCATTTTTTATTTGTATTTAATATTTATAGAGTTTCTATAATGTCGTATTAAAATTTGGTTAAGAAATTTTAACGTTTAGATAGTTAATTAAGTAAAAAGGATTAGTTCGTAAAAGCTGCAAAAGTTAGTTTCTATTAGCTAAAGGTGTTAAATGGTTAAAGAAATATGAATTTATGGGCTTAAGTGGTAATTATACCATAAGTATTTATGGTGGACGATTATGGACAATTGTTATGTTGATTATTAAAGTTATAATAATGGTAGTCTAGTAAATAACAAAATAAATGAAAAATAACCAAAGAAAAAGAAGAACATCTTCTTTTCCATTATGCTTCACCACTGAAAACACCATTGAAGTAGGGCTTATAATATTGGGTTCATGCCTTAGCTTGCATGTAAGTAATTTTGATTCTAATTTTTAGTAATTTTGATGTTTTTGTGATCATTATAGCTTAATCTAGTTAACTCGGGTGTTAATTCATTAAACTATTGACTGTTTTGAAATGTTCCATTGTTGAAATTGTGATATTTTTGAAGTTTTATGATAGTTTTGTAAGTTTGATAGCTAAATAGGATTATTTTGTAAAGTGGTTTTTAGTGATTTTGATGTTTAAGGATTAAATTGTTAAAGTTGTAAAATCTCATGAAAATATTGTGAAATAGAGAAATATATGAGCTGTTCATGGGTTATAGGAAAATCGAATAGCTTGATTTAAGCTTAATTGTGTTCTATTTGATAGTTTCAGGTTAGGGACTAAATTGTATAAATGGTAAAGTTAGGGGTAAATTTGTAAATATGACTAAAAGGACTTAAATGCATAAATTGATTGTTTATTTGGTTTGAATTAATTTAATTAAACTAAACTGTGTTTTAGATCAAGAAACTCAACGAGTAGATGACATACGAGGAAAAAGGAAAATTGTCGATTAGTCTCTGATAGCTGAATCATCTGACAAGTAAGTTCATACTACTTTCTAAATTTACAATTTGATATTAAATGTTTTTAATTATACATATATATTGTCGAATTGGAAATTTGACTTATAGTAATAAATTGGATTTCTAAAATATTTCCAATGGAACGAGTAAAAGTATTGTATACAAAGTTTCTGAAAGATTCCGTTCTGGACCGTGCTCCAGCATTTGTTGCAGACTCGAATATACATGTGACACAAATTTAGCCTGGACTGGTAATCTATTGTCGTTTTAAAGGTTTAGCTTGGGCTGGTAATCTTACATGTATACATAGCCCTAGCTAGGCTATATTTCTTCTGTGTTGTCATTAGTTTAGCCCGGACAGGTAACCTAACACATATATGTGTACCATATTAGCTCATACGAGTTTTATCTATTTTCTAGACTTGTATATTGAATTCTTTTATGAAGTTCCATTGAAAAACTACTGAATATACAGTGTTAAATGGTTTTATAAATGTGAACATGATAAGGTTTTATAAATCTGAGTACATGTATATTTATTGATTACTGACTCGAAGTTGATGATTTATGTTGTGATAAGTTTTTTACTTGAATGGTTATATGCAATTAGCAATTAAACGTGTATGGTAAGTTAGTGAATTGAAATGTATGAACCTACTAAGTATATCTTATACTTATTGATGAGTCACTAAACTAACTAATATTTACGACAAAGGCAAGCGCACCTATCGAATAATAGTATAGCTATGGTGAGTCAGGAATATAGTATCCACGAGGACTAAAAGTACTAGTAATTACCTTTTTTCTATTATTTAGCCTATAAATTAAAGGGGGTGTTTTTAATCTAAAATTAACTAAACTAATTACTAAGAATGCAACAGAGAGCGAATTGGGAAAATATTCGAAGTAAACCAATGAGATAGACAATACCCAGGAAAGCATCCACCTAGACTTCACTTATTATTCTGAATCTGAAAAAAACGATTTATTCACTTGTGCCTTGATCCGTAGAAATCCCTAAATTATGTTAATAACTCTTTCGAGAGTAAGAACAACTGACTCTAGGTTGATTCATTGAAATCTCTTTCTAATTAAAACCCCTATTGTCGCATTAACTCGATCTATAGATTCCCCTATTAGATTTGACTCTAATCCGGTAGATTTATGTCATCCTATTTCTAGGATTGCATGCAACTCCACTCAATTATGCGGATCTACTCTTAAACAGGACTTTTTCCCATTTGAAATAAGCACATCACACTTGAATTAATATCCTGAAAATATTAAAGCAAGAAATAAGCATACATAATTGAGAACAAGAATCAAGTATTTATCATATAATTCAGAAAATCAAATAATAAGATCCATCATAGGTTTCATATTACCTAGGTATCTAGGGAATTTAGTTCATAATGTGGGAGGGAAACATCTCAAAATTAGAATAATAACAAGACATAAGAAACCCAATAAAACTTCGAAGGAAATTTTAATGAAGATCTTCAATCTTGAAGGAGAACTGCTTCTGAGTTGATTCCGACGACGTTCTTCGAGTAATTTCTTCGTTCTACTCTGCGTGTTCTCTTTAGTCCTCTTATAATATGTATTTATAAACTTTAGAATTCTCAAAAACCCTAAAAATTGAGTTTTTTGCGTAAAAGAGAAGCAGGGTTTGAAATCAACACGGGCTGGCACATGGGCGTGTGGTCAGCCCGTGTGGCTCAAACGGGCGTGTGCCCAGGCCATGTGGTTCTTGAAAACAGCTCTTTTTGTCTGATTTTGGCCTCTTTTTCGCTCCTTTCACTTTCCTATGCTCACCTAAGTATAGAAACATAAATTTAAAGGATTAGGAGCATCAAATTCACTAATTCACATAATAAATCATCCAAAAACATGCCAAGCATGGGACTAAAACATGTTACTTTTATGGTTTATCACTTATTTCTGTTATTAATTTCTGTAGATTTTGAATACGTGGAATGTGTTGATCGGGTTAGAGGAGCTCACACCTAGCATCATCTAACATCGATAGTTTTTAAAGTCTTGAAATGTTGTTAATTGTGGCATGTATATAGTATGCTCATTTTGAAAATGTTTGGGCATGTTTTAGTACTTTGGTTGTAAATATACTCTTGTGCAAAGTTAGTATATATATATGGCATGTTTAACATCTTGGTAATGTGTATTTAAGGTATGTTTAATGGTATTTGTGGATGACTATTTGGTAACAAATTTGGTATGTTTATTGATAGTTAGATGGTTTGAATGAATGAATTGAATTGGTTGATAAATGTTGCTTATATGTGGTGCCAATGAAGGCATATTGGTTAGGCACTTAGGTTGGGATGTTTTGGTATGTTTTAGGTTTGATTATATGTGTTCTGAAAGCATGTTTATGGTAGATTTGGTTTTGGCTTGGTACCTAAGGAATTAGTGTTGTTTTACCTTGTTTTGGAAGCTAATTTAGGTGCACACGACTTGTGACACGGGTTGTCACACGAGCGTGTGCCACACACGGTCACACCAAACGACCGTATGTCATTTTGATTTTAAGTGTATGATTGTTCACATGGTCTCAGAGAGTTACACGGTCTAGCAACACGGTCATGTGACTTTATTTCGAATACACACACGGTCTGGCACACGGTCTACGACATGGCCGTGTGACAGGCGAGCACACAGCCGAGACACGACCGTGTGACTCATATTTTGAATTATACATGGTTTGACCACACGACCATGTTTCTGAGCCACATGGTCTGGGTTTTGTCACATGGCCTGGCCACACGGCCATGTGACCCCTATTTCCAAAATTTTCAAGTTTTTCCATATTTTTGTTTTGATTCAAATTAGTTCTTGATTATTCCCAAACTAATTTCAGGGCCCCGTAAGCTCGTTTTAAGGCTCGTAAATGTGATTATGCTATGAATGAAATGTAGATTCAAATGTTTTTATTTAAATTAATAAATGAATGATTTAATGATTTAAATTTTTTTGATATGTGTCATAATGCTACGTAATCTTAATTTGGCGACGGAAATGGGTTAGGGGTGTTACACATTTTAAGCACAATACCTAATTATCATATAAGAAACTAAGTATATATGTCTAAACTATTCAAAAAGATCACCAAAAATAAGATCATTATCAACACTTTACTTATATGTATATATATACATATGATATTTAATATGTCAAATTCATCCAAAGATATAACATAGCACAAACATAAGACTCCCTAAGTACATGCCATTAAGCTAAACAAAACTTCACCAACATTATTGAGTCTGAGATCTTCACTAGATGCTGAAGTCGATGTACAGGATCACGTACTAAATCTAGCCTGTTCACGGAAACAACTGAACATTGAGTAATCCATACAAAGACATCACTATAAGCAATACCAATATGAAAAGATTTTAAAAGAACTTTTAAGGTTTTATTAAAACATAACATTATACCAAATGTACTATTTATAATGTAATAACATACCATACTCCAAATTTCATACTAGTCTTTCAAAGTGAATAATTTACTCCCGACTCTCATCGATACATTTGGGGCCCAGTGCCTCATCGGACAACCAAAGTAATTCAATTACGCCCAGCGCTCGTCGATTTAATTTGGCATCCAGTGCCTCATCGGATAAACTGAAGTATTACTTGCACATTCACTAAGTAACGAATTCTCCATAGAATTTTAATTATGTCCCAACAACCAAAATTCATAACTCAATTCAACAAGTCATCTCATAACATAACATTTTTCAATCCAATACAGTTTAGTTCTTCATCACGAGAATCAACATTTCACAGCAACTTGATTCCATCAATTATTTTCAACTTACTTTTACCTTTGATCATGCTAAGCAATGAAAGTATATAGAAATTTAAATGAATTAATTTATGAAGTTACAAACCATAAACTTTAGTTCAACTAATTTCATTATATACATTTAAACTATGTAATATCATTATATACATATTAATTTCATAATCAAGTTCAAGATCCACTAATTTCCATTCAACTAAACTAGAGTACCTCAATATGGTACCCAAATTATACCAATTCAATTTGTACTAATCTAACCTATATTATATAACATTCACCCTTTTATAATCCATTCAATTCCATAGTATTTACTTCATACCATTAATCAATTTCTACCTAGTCAATATCTATTTCACATATAGATATTTTATATTTTTCAATTTAATCATTTTGATGCCAAAAATATTATATAATAACAATTAAACTATAAAATAAAACAATATAATACAAATATATCATCAATTAATAAATTAAGTCTCATATGAACTTACCTAACCAAACGAACAATACAACACCAATGACTATTTTGCAATTTTTTCCTCTTTCTACGATTAAGCTTTGATTGGCTTAATCCTTGATTTATATGATAATTAAGTTCAATTTATCAATTTAAATACTTTACAACACTCAAATACATGCATATGATCTATTAATTTCATTTTCAATTTTTCCTAAACTTTTACATTTTATTCAATTTAGTCCCTAAAACTAAAACTAGCATAACTTTCACACTTGAGCTCCAATTTTTAAACCCAATTCAAATTCATCCATCCACACCCTCTATTATCAATAATTACAGAAATTTCATGCCAATTTCAAATTATTTACACTTTAGTCCTTATACTCATAATTTAACAAATTTCACTTTACAAATTTGTCCATAATCAAATCTAAGCTTATAACCAAACTATTTAACAGCAAAAAAACATTAAAAAAACATTAATGGAAACATTCAAAACTTTAACATTTTTACGATTTAGTACTCGAGTTAGATAGATTAAGCTGCAATGATCACTAAAACATAAAATTTACGAAAAGTGGGCTTTGAATTAATTACCATACAAGGTGTAACACCCCTAACCCGTATCCGACGCCGGTACAGAGTTACGGAGTATTACTGGACTTATACTTCAAACCATCATACATTTTATGTTCAAAACTCAATCCAAACAAAAACCGTTCAAATACAATCATAAAGTCCCTCACACGAGTCCTCGAGGCTCAATACAAACATTAATAGTGGTTCGGGACTAAACTGATAACTTGGGAAAGTTTTGAGAAAACATTGAAAATTTTCAAGGTACAGGGGTCACACGCTCGTGTGCCCCGACCGTGTCTCTCACACGGCCAAGAGACAAGCCCGTGTCTCAGGCCGTGTGGGCATTCGAAATGGGATCACATGGCCGTGCCTCAGCCCGTGTCTGACCCCGTGTAACTCTTTGACTTGGCTCACACGGCCAAACCACACGCCCGTGTGTCAGGCCGTGTGCCTCTCGAAATGGCCACACACGCCCGTGTCCAGGCCGTGTGCTAGGCCGTGCTAAAACTGGAGGGTATACTAACTTGTGACACACGGTCTAGTCACACGCCCCTGTGCTAGGCCGTGTTAAACTATTAACTTGATTTTTGAATAGTATCAGGGGACACACTGCTGTGTTATCTAGCCGTGTGTCATACACGGCCTAGACAGACACCCGTGTCTCTGCCCGTGTGGACAAAATAGGCTATTTTTCAAGCCATTTCCCTCACCCAAAGTGGTACCAACCTAAACTCAACAATGCACATACAACAAAGGCACAAATAGGCACTTCAAGCCAGCCAATATCAAGTTCATACCATATACAAACCACACATACAACATGGTATTCACAAGCACATTCATTTGACCACTTTGAAACATACCAAAGATATTTCTAAAGTATAACTAAATGGTCGATTACATGCTTAAGACCTTGTGCCTAACTTAACATATATGCTCATCTCTATTCCAACCATTTGCTACACAAGATAACAATCCACAACAAGGTATTCACAAAGTCACTATACACAACATATCAAAAGGCCATATATACATACTTACATACCAAGATATGCCAAATCGCATAGCTATTCACAACTAAAATACACATCATTTACAAGCCAAATCAAATGACTAGAATCCATCATTAACAAAACATATAGGCTATCACTATCCAAAACGACCTATACATGCCATCATAACCGAAAATATAAAACCATGAGTACCAAAATAGCTGATAGATAGTCTGATGATGTCTCCGACACCTTCCAACCCAAACGAGCCTCCGATATCTAGATACACAAAGAAATTAAAACAAAGTAAGCATAAAATGCTTAGTAAGTTCGTAATTCAAAGAAATAAAGTTTATAACTTCAATTTATAAGCACAAACCATTTAAGTCACTCCAACATGTCTTGGCCTTAGCCTAACGACATTAGTTTTTAAATTTTAAAAATCACATGAACTAGCAAATTATTATAAAACATTACAACATAAGTTTACATTACTTATGTGCATTCATATATCAAGCATATGGCTAAATATTTTTCAATCATCCAAAAACTCATGCTTTTCCATGCTTTCAATAGCAATTCTAATAGAAGAATTTTTCGATCTTTACCTTTTTCTCATATTCATTGAACCACAATTTATGTGAGTAAAATGGAGCATATCATAACTCAATTTGACCCAAAAGCCTAACACAAAATCATCACCCAAGTTTACCATGTATTTATATGTCATAAATATATACTATTAATCACAAATTTAACATATATTTATTCCAAAAATGATCATGAACTCTCAATATCATGGATTCATTATTTAATTGAATTTCCGTACATACCTGTACCAATACGTGACTATCTCTCCCAATTTCATATCTTCGATATACCCATTGAATTATTTAAATATCAATGAATACACTTACCTTGTCTTTCCAAATTTGAGAACAGCTTACGGATATGAGTACATCATTTTCTTGATGCCATAGTCCAACTATGGTCTTACACATATAACGCCATGGCCCTGCCATGGTCTTACATTCATAATGCCATAACCCGGTTATGGTCTTATAATCAGTATGCCATAGCCTAGCTATTGTCTTGCATACCAATATTGCCATGGTCCAACCATAGTCTTATCCGTCAATTCATCAATTTCTTTAAACGATTGTACTCAATCCTGCAATATACTCGTTTTCACATTTAATTCCAATCTCTCTTAATATGAAATTCTAACTTAACCAAATAAGATTTCAATTCTCTCAATAATTCCAGTAACTTTATCATGAGATACATTAACGATGTGGCACCCAATGCCTAGCGGTAAACCACAGAAAAAGGGTTGCGCCCAGCACTAGTCGGATGAACCGACGGTAATGAATGTGAGCCCAGCTCTGGTTGGATAAACCAACAATATTTTGCACCCAGTGCTAGTCGGATGAACCGACGATAATGAATGTGAGCCCAGCTCTAGTTGGATGAACCAACGGTGATTGCACCCAATGCTAGTCGGATAAACCGACGGTTGTGTACCCAGCACTAGTCAGACAAGCTAACAAAGATTGCGCCTAGCGCTAGTCGAATGTATCGACAATTGTACGATTATTTACTTCCATAAATTTTTCATTTATTTTCTTATCATTAATTCCATAATATGCATACATTTTATATCAAGAGCTAATTTAACATTAATCAATTTATAATAATAATTATAATAAAATTTAGTTTGAGTTCACGAACTTACCTCGTAACGGTATGAATTTAATCGACCGATCAATCTACCACTTTATCTTTTCCCGATCTAATCCCGAACGTGGCTTTTCTTAATCTAAATCATCAAATTTAACTAATTCAATGCGTATTCTATTCAATTCAACCTAATTCCATATTATGGCAAAATTACTATTTTGTCCTTATACTTTTGACATTTTTACAATTTAGTCCTTAGGCTCGTAAAATGAAATTCATACCATTTCCTCCCTATGCAAGCCTAGCCAAACTTTATATAAGCCTATAGTAGCTCATACATTTCACAATTTCACACATTTAACTCATAAATTTCACATTTCACAATTTAGTCCCTATTTCACGTTTTCATCAAAAGTCCCTTAACAAAAAGTTGTTCAACACACAACAAGGTTTCATTTTCTTCCATTAAACTTCAAAAACAGCAAATATTCTCTCATGGAAAAACTCTAGATTTCCAACCATATTGCAAATTAATCCCCTATTTAGCTAGATCAAGTTACAAGGGTTCCAAAAACATAAAAATCAACAAAAACAAACACAAATTTCACTTACATGCAAAGGATTTAAGTTGCTGAAAATTTGAGCTTCAAAACCCCATTTTCTCTTGTGCTTTTCGGTGGAGAAGATGAACAAGGAAATAAAAAATGATATTTTTATTCCTTTTGTTTATTTTATCATATAATAACCTAATACCAACCTAACCCATCCAACATCATAATTACACTCCATGTACATCCACTATATTTTTTAATGGTCTAATTACTCAATAAGGACCTCTACTTTAAAGTTCTATATCTATTTAACACCTTTAGCTAATAGAACACAACTTTCGCACTTTACGCGATTTAGTCCTTTTTCACAAATTAAGCATTCAAACGGTAAAATTTCTTAACAAAATTTTTACACAATCATATTATCATACTGTAGACCTCAAAATAATATTAAAATAAATTTTTGACATTGGATTTGTGGTCCCGAAACTACTGTTCCGATTTTACTGAAAACGGGCTGTTACACAAGGAGAAGAAGATGGTTGAATGTTTCCTTAGTTCATACCTGTTGAATTCAGTTGGTAGAAGAAAAATGAGAAAAGATGATGAGTATTTTTTTTCTTTTATGTTTTATCTTATTTTATTATTAATTAATTATTATATTTAACATATTTCCACTTAAAACTAGGGGTGAGCAAAACTCGATTCGACTCGAAAAAATCGAAAAAAAATTCGAATTTCGAGTTAAACTAATCGAGTTATTCGAGTTAATCGAGTTATTCGAGTCAACTCGATTTTTTTTTTCAAATTTCGAGTTCGAATCGAGTTGAGTTTTCGAATTCGAATAACTCGAAAAATTCGAATATCAAATTATAATATTTTACATTTTTACCCCAAATTCCCAAACCTTTTTACTTTTCCCTCAAAACTTTTACTCCTTCCCACTTTCTCCCCAAAACTTTTACTCCCCTCCCATCCCAACCCCCCAATCTACCCAAAATCCATTTCCCACCAAAATTTTACTCTCCCATTTACTTTTTCTCAAAATTTTACTCCCAAAAACCCTCAAAACTTTTTATTTTTCCCCAAAATTTTTACTCCCTCCTACTTTTCCCCTAAAACTTTTACTCCCTTCCCATCTCACTTACCATCTACCCCAAACCCATCTCCCCTCCAATTTTTTTTTAATATTTTCCCTTCAAATTTTTACTCTCCCCCTATTTACTTTCCCTCAAACTTTTATTCTCCAAAACTTTTTATTTTTCCCCTAAACTTTTACTTCTCACCCTTTACTCCCAAATAAAAAATCAAAATTATCCAAAAAAAATCACTAAACATAAATAGTAATAATTTTATTTATATCTACTATTTATATTATTAAATTAAATTTCACATTTTATATTATTTATATTATTGAATTGTTTAGTCATACTGAATATTTATATTAAAATTGAATTATTAATTATGCCATAAAATATTCGTGTTAAAATTTTATATTGGTATCAATTTCACATTTTATCTTTAAAATAACTTTTATTAAAAAATCACATTTTTACATTTAATATATTTTTTAATTCCAAAATACATAGTGACAAGAATCTGAAGATAATTGAAACAACTAAGCAAGCAAAAAAGCTAACCCGTATATAAAAGATTAATAAATAAATTATTTGGTGATGAAAGTTAATAAAAAAATTGGTTAATGTGGACAAATTTTATTACGATGGGTGACAATGGTTATAAGGACCCAAAATTATTTTTTAAAATTTAACTCGAACAAATATATTCGATTCGATTCGATTCAAATTCCATCTCACTCGACTCGATTCGAGAAAATTTCAAATCAAATTAGGATGATAAAATATGATTCGTCAACTCGATTAACTCGAAATTTTTTTATTCGATTCGATCGAACGCTCACCCCTACTTAAAACAACATCCACTATAATATAATATGGCATAACTTCCATTTAAATCCCTTCAATAATACTATTTGACTCATTTAGTTAATAAAAATTAATAACGATTAACTTTTATAATTTTTACGGTTCAATCCTTGTACCTTAATTAGTCATCCAATTGCTAAAATCTCCAGACCAAAATTCAATTCACCTATAAAATAGCTCCATAAATATTTAATTAAAACATTTATAAGCTCAGTTTACAGAAACGTGGTCTCGATACCTCATTTTCCAAAACCACTAACTTTTGAGCCGATACACTTGTACCTTGACTAACTTTCTAAATAACCAAAATTAATAGACCAGAATTCAATATAATATTTTAATGGCCTCATAAATATTGATAAATAATATTTACGAACTCGACCATCAAAGAACGAGGTTAAAAAATCACTGTTTCCTACACCACTGGAAATCAAGTATTTACATGATAACCTCTATTTTCTTGGCCAACATGTTTAATAGTGAATAAACTTTACTATAATAAGAATAATTGGAGGTCCAATGCTTAGCTATTGATATAAGTTTGAGCGAATGGAAGTCCTTATATGCGAGGGTAACCATTTGGTGGTGGGCATTTGATGTGTGAGGGTGGCCCTCTAGTGGCAAGCATTTTGTGTGCATACCTTTTGGTGGCGAGCACTTAGTGTGGAGGGTGCCATCTTTGGTGGGCGAGGTTGGCCTCCTTAGTGGGCAAAATGACCTATTGATGGGTAAAGTGGCCCTGGTAGACGAGTATGACCCCTTTTAGTGGGTGAGAATGACCCCATTGTTAGACACAAAGCTCCTCAGTTGGCGAAGTAGCCCATTCGACTGGCGGGGTGGTCTTTTGGTGGCATTGGAATAGCCTCATGGTGGACACAAGGGTGACCCCTTGGTGGGTGCGCTAGTGGCCCCTTATAGTGCATCGAAAGCCTTATAAGGAGTGGTGAATGCCACTTGGTAAGAAGGGTTCGAAACCCGAAAATGAAGAAAGCTTAAGAAGCTCAAAAAAAAAAAAAGAGAGACATAACAACATAAAAAACCCAAATAATAAAATGAGATATATAAACCATCAAAAATAATGTAGGGGAGACACTCCAAATAAAAATAAGAGAGATGGAACCCGAAGGACTAATGGAATAACATTGAGGGGTTGAGCTTTAGATTTTTGCTCTTTTTCCACAAACATAACTAATTGTTGATGCAATGTTTGGTAATGAAGGTTGCAAACAGTTCACAACATAGTGGGGTCGAGAGCCACTAGTAATGTTTATAAAGATTGAATATATTGAGTTGAGATAGGGGCAAAGTATTGGTATATGAAAAGAGAGCACTTTAAGGCATTTTGGTGATGAGAAAAGCTTATATAGAAAATGATGAGCTTGATGTGGATCCTCTTGGAATGATACAATCCTCTACTACATAAGATGATTATGTAGGTATAGAGGGCTTCATTAGGATGTGATGAAGGGCAATTCCTAATGAGATTTTTTTGGGACTTAGGGTGGTAATGAATTTAGGTATAGCAATAGTCCTTCCTCTAGTCAAGGTGAAGGTTATAAAGTCACCTTTCTCGAGATAATGCTTGTTGATGTATGTCTCTTATTTATGGCTACACGAATACATTATTGTTGTAGACTTATAGGTGAATTTGGCGAAGTAGATATGAAGAGGCAAATAGCCGTGGAGGCAAGCCTAAAAGAAAAGATTTAATGTGAGTAATAGTTAATACCTTATTATTGTAGACTTGGAGGTAAATTTGCTTTGTTATCTAAAAGGATTGTTATCTGACATCTTAGTGATGGAGGTTGCGGATGGTTCGCACCATAGTGGTGCCAAGAGTCATCATTAGTGTTTGTTGAAAATGGAGGTGTTGAGCTTAGATTTGCACAAGAGTACTGATATATGGAAAGAGCTCTTGGAGGCCTTTTGGCAATGGAAAGAGCTTATATAAAAGAGGAGAAACTTGACATAGGTCCTTTGGAATAATGTACTACTCTTTAAAGTTGTTATAAAAGTTTGGAAGGATTTATTAGAATGTGATGGAGAGATCTCCAAGAGTTGTAGTGGAGCAAGATATATCAATATTAATTCATTTATGTATTCACATAACAATTTGTATTATTTTTAATTATATTTTATAATATCAGGTTATGTCAAATGTGGGTGAAAGAAAGAAAAAAGTTTATGTAAAAATATATATTTATAAAACTTTATTCATTAAATGAATCATAGGTAATGTGGTAAAAGATTTTTATGTCTCTATCAATTTGGGTTTGATCTTGTTCACTCGATTTATTTTTTGTAATAGTTTTTATTTGTTTGTCTAAAGATTTTACATAAAAATATTAAAAACAAAAATATCATTATAATAATATTTACCATCATTTAAAATAAAACTTTTTATTAAAGAAAATATAAATCTTTTAGATCTTTTGATTAACTCATAAAATCAACTCAATAAAATTTTTTATGATAATATAAATATTATTTTCATGGATTCTAAACTAGATGATTGTGAATATATTTTATCATATCAATCACATTTAAAATATTTTACGTTGATGTATGTTTTTAAAATTATATTCATGTGTTTTTAATATATTAATAAGTTATATTATATAAATTTTAAATATTTATATTATATTTATAATATTGTTAAACATCATCAATAAATATTGAGTGTCATAATAAAATATATTGTACTCTAAAAAAGACCGTAAATTCATACTTTAAAAACAACATTAAGGTAAATAATTTGATCATAAACAAAAAAGAAAATTGTAAAAAAAATAATTACCGAGCATCGTGTTCCATAAATAAGTTTGACACTCTCATAGGAAGGTGTGGGAAACAAAGGGGCGCAAGATAGAAGCGGTGCTTCTTTCTTTGTTTGACACTAAGGCACCAATTCATAAATGATAACCTTTTCATTTTTATTCTGATTTCTATATTTCAAACATTTTATATATATATAATTAAATATTATAATATTCAAAAATTAAGCGAGTATTATCAGACAAAAACTTTAATCGGAACAAATCTTGATGTTATTTTTTTTTTATTTAATCAAATTAAATCATGATATTTTTATTGTACCCTGAGATCATGTCTTGTCTTAATGTTAGAATAGACATTGGAGCATAGGATTCCGTTTCCAAATATTACCGTTCCAGATATTTCCCTTGTCCTTATGACCCTTCTCTCTGCTTCACTTCACTCTCCTTAACTTTCTCATACAATACAACTAACAGACAAACCAACAAACATGGCCGATGAAACTCCAGCCCAGAATCCCCCTATGGCAGCAGCGCCGCCGCCTCCAACCTCTGCCACGGTGACCGACTCCGACTCACCTGCTGTTTTAGAAAAACAAGACCCTTCCCCGACGTCTCATGTACCAGCTGTGTCTGTTTCTGTTACCGAATCTGTTTCTACGACTATAGCTGAAAAAGAAGAGCAGGCTCCGCCACCGGAACCGGCGGCATTGGAAACTGATTCATCGGATAAAGGGTCAGGGAAAGAGGAGCTGCCTCCGACGCCACCGCCGCAAGCAGTGGAGTCAGAATCTGAGCCACCTGCTGTAACCGAGGCACCAAAGGAAGAAAACCCACCAGCTCCAGCAGCAGAAACTGTAGTGATATCGGAATACGAGTCGCAGCAACCGCCTGCTCCACCGCAGCAGGAGGTGGTTACGGAGTCGGAGTCACTGGCGGCGATGATGGAGAAAGAAGAGACGGGAGCACCAGCAGTGCCTAGCGCGGCGGGTACTACTACTACTCCTCCTACAACTAGTGCTCAAGAAGAGGTGGCTGCTGCTGTTGAAGAGAAAAAGGTTCCTCAAAATCTGGTTTCTTTCAAAGAGGAAAGCAACAAGGAAGCTGATCTATCCGATTCCGAAAGAAAAGCTTTGGAAGAACTGAAGCAGCTTGTTGGAGAAGCAATAGACTCTAACCTTTTCAATTCAGAATCCAAAAGTGAAGAAAACCCAGAAAAGGAAAAGAAACAAGAATCAAAAGAGGTATCCATTTGGGGTATTCCTCTCTTAAAAGATGAAAGGAGCGATGTTATCCTTTTGAAGTTCTTAAGGGCAAGGGATTTCAAAGCCAAAGATGCCTTCGTAATGATCAAAAACACGATCAGGTGGAGGAAAGAATTTGGGATCGATGAGCTTTTGGATGAAGATCTTGGTGATGATATGGAGAAAGTTGTGTTCATGCATGGACAAGATAAGGAAGGCCATCCCGTTTGTTACAACGTTTATGGCGAGTTCCAGAATAAAGAATTGTATCAGAAAGCGTTTTCGGATGAGGAAAAGCGAATGAAGTTCCTGCGATGGCGAATTCAGCTCTTGGAGAAGAGTATAAGGAAGCTTGATTTCAGTCCTGGTGGTGTTTCCACCATTTTCCAGGTTAGTGATCTCAAAAACTCGCCTGGACCTGGGAAAAAGGAGCTTAGATTGGCAACAAAACAGGCTCTTCAGGTTCTTCAAGATAATTATCCAGAGTTTGTTGCAAAACAGGTGTGTTCTATGTCTATCCATATTTAACTATCCTATATATATAATGTGAAAATTTGATTGTATATTAGATTCTTTGGGAGATGCATTGATTTGGGTTTCATGTTCTGTTAGGTGTTTATTAATGTTCCTTGGTGGTATCTGGCATTCTATACAATGATTAGTCCATTTATGACCCAAAGAACTAAGAGCAAGTTTGTCATTGCACTGCCATCTAAATCTGCTGAAACACTTTTCAAGTGAGTGGATGTTTTTGATGAATTCGAGTTATCAAAGTGCATATTCCGAGTACTTATAGTCCTTAGTGATTAATATCCTAAACTATACGATGTGTAAAACAGATACATACCACCTGAGCAAGTGCCAATTCAATATGGTGGTTTGAGTGTGGATTATTGTGATTGCAATCCAGAATTCAGTGATGCTGATCCTGCCACTGAGATGACTGTGAAACCAGGGACAAAGCAAACTGTCGAAATAACAATCTTTGAGGTGCAAATTTCATTGCTTCTTCATGCTATTTCTTCATGATACATGCTGGTCCATGTCCTCCTTTTCTTATTTACTTTTTTTAACTTGAACATATTTGGCTAGTAAGCGTTTCAGTTTTGTGCCAATCATGAATGTAAGGTCTAATGGGAAAAACAATTCATTGCAGAAATGTATTCTTGTTTGGGAAATCAGGGTAGTTGGATGGGAGGTGAGCTATGGAGCTGAATTTGTGCCTGATGCTAAAGATAGCTACGCGGTCATCATTCAAAAACCGACCAAGATGACTGCAAAAGATGAACCAGTTGTGTCTCAAAGCTTCAAAGTTGGTGAACTGGGTAAAGTATTGTTAACTGTTGACAACCCAACTTCAAAAAAGAAGAAGCTTCTCTACAGGTTTAAGGTTAAACCCTTCTGCGACTGAGGGTATTACTCGTACTATGATTTAATTTATTCTTGTCTAAATTTTGGGCAAATCACTTGTTCATTTTTCTTTGTTTTTGCATCTTTGTGAGGAGCATGGTTGACAGCAAGTTGCTCATGGTTTTGAAATTTGTTCTTGGCATGTTGGGTTACCCTGGTGTTGTGCATTGTACATTTCTCTGGTGTATCATGTCTATATTGTGGAACCTTTTACACTGTTATAGATTTGTAAGAACACAAGGGATTGTTTGGTTTATGTAATCTATTTTTCAGATTCCATAATTTCAATTTGATATTAAATTTTGGACCTATAATCATTTGAAATACTTTTTAAGTTGAGAATATTGATATGTTGCCTTCTTATTTGGTGTTTGGTCTTTGGTATTAGCTTAGTCTCCTTGTTTCTACCTCTTCAAGTTTCATCTTTGACCATCCAGCTCAATCATGGTTTCTAACTTTTTTATGAAAATCATAACATGCTGGACTTTTATAGGACATGCACTCATTGGGTATGGCGTATGAATATGTTCAATTTGTGAAAGTTTTTAAAACTTCATAGTTTGTGTCATATACAAATATTTTCATAAAAATGAAAAAGTTCAGGTAACATAGCTTTGAGTACCCATAATTCTCCAAATTTCTGACTTTTCTTACCTTTTAAGTTGTGTTATTATTGTTGTTGACTTGGATACTTAGAGTTGCCATAGATGAGTAATCATTCCCCATTTCCCCAGGAAAACTTGTAATGTGATCCCATCTACTGCCCAGGGTTATATTGGTTTGGTTTAGGTTCAGATAGGGATTTTCCATTCTTCAATTTCATATAAATATGAGTATACATTTTTTAACGGTGATGTGAATTTTGGAATTGTATACCAAGTTTTAATATTAATACAAAAGCAAAACTAATGATAGAAAAATCAGGTTCTATTTTATTGCTAGTTTTTATACATATTTTACTTTTATTTCCCCAATAATTGCAATCAAGTAAAAGCAAAAGGTAAGAAATAATTATATTTGCATATATAATCTTTTAAAATAATTATTAATTTCATATTCAAGAACACTTTCTTTCTTTCTTTCTTTTTTTAACTTTTTTCCCCAAAAGTAAAATTAAATAGAAAGGGCACCGTTAAAAGAAATTAGGCATATACTTCAGCTAAGTGAAACATGTATCTTTGTCTCATTTATTAAAAAAATGGCCGAAATAGTCTTTATATATTATATCAACGGGTAAAATGATTCTTTAATTAAAAATTTTATTCATTTTTATTGTTAAAAAATTTATATTTGTATGTCAGCATGAGGTACACATGACACATTACTTGTAACTATTTGATTATTTCATTAACCATGTCCGTTTTTAACCGTATAAAAGAACGAAAATTTTAATTAAAAGGATTAATTTGCTCTTTGATCTAATTTGCATGAATTAAATTATCCATTTTTATATAGAAAGAACAAAATATAATTTGACTCTTAATACAGGTTCTAAAGTAAATTCACCTCAACAAGCTCAAAAATTATTGAAGCAACAGCTTAGCTTTACCTGACCATGAATGGTCAACATTATATTGTTTAGGAGTTGTAAAAATATGAAGAACCAAACAAATATTTAGAGGCTGGAGAAAGTAAAAAAGTGGTGGAAAATAAAATGTGGGATAGGGTTCAATGTGCTTTTCTTCATTCTTTTCGGTTTGGCAATGATTGAGATTCCTCTTATCAATGGTATGTTTTTTTAATTTAGGTACATGCATTTCCAAAAGCCTTTGTTCAAACTGCAGATTACCTTTTCATAATTCATATCAACCAAATAAATATTGGTTAAAGCATGTAGGTAGTGGTAGTGCTATTGTCAAAAACTCCATATTTTATACCACTAATAATTTAATACTTTAGTACATAGATTTTACTTGTTTGTATCCATATCAAACGTATACAGACCCAATTTTATAATATATGAGTTAAACTATACTTTTAGCATATTAATCAAGGATGGCTTGCATATTTTAATCACTGAAAACAGATAAATTAATCTTGAGATATATGTACTAAGGTGATAATTACGTCAAGAATTTCGGTGCCACTATTATAGATAGGTTCCTTTTTTTCTTTTTCGCACAAACTATAATCAACCTTAGATATTTTAACCAAACTTATTTTAAAGTTAGAAAACGTTAACTATGCTTTCCACAACATTTATCGTGTTATGAATAAGGATAAAGTCAAAAACTTTATTTAGAGGTTAAAGATAAAGTTTTAAAATTTTGAGGGGTTGAAGATAAAAATTGTATTCTAAAAGAACTTAAATTGTATAATTTAATTTTTAAGAGAGGCCAAAATTAAAAAAATCTCCACTCAACGAGAGTGAGGGAAAACTGGTGGAAACTGATTAAATTGTCCAGACATGGTTCGCTTATATCATATCTGTTCTTTGCTGACTAACTTGGTTTTCATATTGTTTGATGTGTGGCTCTTTCGAGGACCGCAAAGGACTAGGCAATTCTTATGGATTGCTTTACAGGATAAGCTCTTGACAAACATGGAGAAGTTCAAAAGGGAAATGTCCAATGACCCCCTTCTTTTGATGTTTGGGGATTCGCATAAGAGACTATGATTCATGTACTTAGAGATTGTTATGTGGGTCGATCTTTGTGACGCAAGTCAAGGGATCAGGCGGGTTTCTTTTCCAAACCTCGTAACCTTTGGTTATTTGATAAAAAAAAATGCTGAGACAGATAGGATGGATTGCACTAGTGGGGGAGTTGGAGCTAGGACGACGGGGTCACAAAGGGCATATGTGCTAGAGGGGTCATTAGTGATGAATTTGCAAACTGGCTAGTTGGATTTTTGTAAGAATGTCGGCATCTGCAGTGTCAACCAGGCTGAGCTATAGGCGATATATAATGGCTTCTTGATTGCATGGGACAAGGGTTATAAGAGGGTGGTGGTTGAATGTGACAAATGAAGGAGTTGTTCAAATGCTGAACGATGGCATGGAGAAAGAAGTTAACTGGCCCTTGTAAGAAGTGTCTTGAGCTGCCAAGAGGGCATGGGATATTTGGTTTAAACATGTCGATCGGGAGGCAAATTTCATAGCTGATCGCATGGCAACCATTGCAGCAACTAGCTAGAGATGCAATTGGAATAATCTATGGACGCTACTACTTGGGATAATTTGAGGTATAGTCGTAAGGGCTTTTCCTTCTTTTGTAACCAAAAAAAAAAGAGAGTATAAATTATGGTTGCCCTTCTTGCCCAACTGTTGACTTCTCCCTAAGCTTGACTGTCATTCCATTGTGATTGGACGATTAAAAAAGTCTTGTGTTAGTTTCTTTATATATATACATATATCACTTAAAAGGCTAGATTCAACTTTCAATTCTCTCGACTTTCCTAAGATAATGTTACTCCATCTTTTACCATTCATTTGTTGCATAAATATATCTATAATTATTTGTGTCGATGACAGCTTGACATTTTGGGAGCAATGCAAACAAAACCGTTGATGCGGGTCTCCACAATGAATTATGATATTGAAGTCATCATGATTACTTGTGCTTAATTAGGTCTAATTCAAGCCAACACTCACGCTACATTGATGGTTTGTTGAGCATTCAATTTTTAGGTGGATTTGGTTGGGTGGGGAGGCACTATTTCTTCCTTTTGCAACTGAAGTGAGCTTCTCAACATCTTTCATTTAAAACTTCTCCTTTATTTCTCTTTTATCACATCACAATCTATTATCTCCCAATAATATTAGATTAGAGATTGATCTTTGCAGTGTTTAAGATAAAATCTCTACAATAATTTTTTTTTTTTTTTGTATATTACTTCAACCAACACTTATATTCTAGAATTTATATTTTAAATTTTAAGATTACTATTTTTTTTTTGAATCAATTAAGATTACTATTTTTAAATTTGGTATCATAATTAAATTTCTTATTTGTATATTTTCTATTAGGTTAAGTATTTGTGAAAAAAATTGATAAAAATCTTATTTTTATATAGAATTTGATTTATATTTCTATACTATTATTTAAGCCCCTAATCGAGTTGGTGTCATGAGTTAATAAGACACCAACTCAATTAGAAAAATTACAAAAATATCCTTTTGTATTTAAAATAAGTTATATTATTCAAGGGTGCTTTAATTTTTTTTTATTTTAAAGAGATTTTAGCCCACGCCAATTGCATTGATAAAACCTTAAGTTCACCATTGAACCAAAATTTTATTTTATTAATAATATTATTGATTGAGATAATGGCACAAATTAACTCGACAACCAACCTAGGATTGATGATAATACCATGATAAATAATTGCATTCATTTAGTAATGTTAATATGATGAATTCATATGTTTAAATTTCATAAAAAAAAATTAACATATTACTAATTTGTTTCAAATCATATATTTTATTATTTATTGTATGTTACTTTAAAATAGAAATCGATATTCTAAATAAATGACGTGCGATAGAATTTGTAGTATTATTAAACTTTTAGAAACTAATTCTGAATATTATAATTAACCTTGTTTAATTTATTTCAAAAGTAGAAAAAGAAAAAGAAGTTGGGCCTAGAGGGACCAGCCTGGTTTTGCGGTACAATAATTTTCTTCGCACTTATAATCATTTTTTTAATGTGAAAAATTAAATCAAAAGTCCCAAGTGCTTTTCTTTTTCCATCCTTTATTGCGTGACTGAGATCCTCTGCTGAAATTTGCTAATTTATCAAAGGTTTAATTATGACTTCGTTTTTATTTTTAAATATTTAAATTTTAATTGCTTTAGTTTTTATTTAGTTTCTCTATTATTTTAATTTAATGATTGTAATCTAAATAATAATAGCATTAAAAATATTTTGGTAAATTAGATTGTGTTATTTTTAAAATTAAAAGTGGAATAAGCAAACAAAAACGTTGTTAAAAATGCTTTAGAGAAAGTTGATATATATTTTTTTATTTGCTTTAGACATAGATCCTAAGTGGTATTTTAAAAATATTACATAAATTGATTTAACAAAATTAAAAGTAGAGAGATGATATAAATAGTAAAAGCATAATTAGCTTTATCAAAAATACATTGGATCCGGTGCAAGTAGAAATGAATTTTTTTCAATTAGATTGATGAGATTTTGTTGTTTAAGATATTAAATTTGGGAATGAAGCAATATTTGAGAAATAAATTTTAAATTGACCACCACTCTTCATTAAACTTGGACTTTTGTCAACCACCCAAATTAAATTAAACAAAACGTTGTTCACATATAAAAAATAATGGAATACTATTTTATGTATTTACAGTGCATAAAATGCTGTGTATTAGTTTTAGCCCATGTGATAGTGAGGTGTAGAAAGGAAGTTTAGATATGTTGTTTATCATTACACTCACCTCTCATGCTTAAATCATTCATGTTTATCTCAAATCTATGGTTAAAAATCCCTTTTTCCCTCATCAACTACAATCTTCATGTGTCATTGGGGTGAAAGATTTTGTCATGTATTTCACTTGTAGCCAATCAAATTTAGAAATGTTTGATCTATTTTATCAAACACACAACTTCATACACAATGAAACAATAGAGGCCATTAAGCATGCCTTCTGCATTCTTATTTTCTACATTTTCAAGCTTCATGGATCATCATTTTCCATCCTACTGTATAAAAATTAATCTTTTCAAATTAGAATGATGAGGGGAGCGAAAATAAGAGAGATGTACATATTAGTTCAAAATTATGCATTTTTAAATGTTTTATTTTCTTTCCTTTTTTCTTCTTTTTTTTCAACTCTACCAAGCAACAAATACAAAGAATTCTTTCTATTTTTTCCATCTCCAACCAAGTACACCTATGAGAAAAAAAATTATGTTTTATATCATTCTAACTTTCCACCCATTCAATATTTCATTTTTCCAATTTTGTTTCTAATCTACCAAACAAATCCTTTTTACTTGCTTGATATAAGAAACTAATTACCTACTGTTGTTTCTATTAGCAATGATTAGTCTCCCAACAACATACAAAACTACGTTTATTGGAATGTTTATGTCTTTTAATATCTATTTTATAAATTTAAAAAAATACTTTAAACATTTATTTAAAAAAAAAATCCTACAAACTCCATTATATTTATTTTTTAAAAATTTACTAACTTTAATATGGGCAGAAGTACCTATTATAGGGCTTAATCAAATTAATTCCTCTATTATTAAATGTTTCAATTTAATCTCTATAATATTAATAAAATAAAATATATCCAAATTATAACAAATTTAACATTTATTGTTAAAAATGACATGATTTTTTTTTATTTTCAGTTCAATTGTAAGCAAAAAAAAATTCATTTGTAGAACCATAAAAGGATTTTAAAGTATTAACTTTGTTAACAGTAAATAACATTTTTTAGGATTAATCCACAAATTGGTACTTAAATTATACATTTTTCTCATCTTGATACCTAAACTTTTTTTTTTGTCACAAGTGATACCTAACTTACTTTTTTTTTCCAAGTTGGTACCTCTATTAGTCCAACTGTTAAATTTATTTTAAAAAGGGCTTAACTCACAAATTAGTACCTAAGTCATATTATTTTTTCAAGTTGGTACCTAAACGTTTTTTTGTCACAAGTGGTACTTAAACTATTATTTTGTTACCCATTTTACACCAAAATATTATATCCATTAAAAAAATTCCAGCCAATAATAAACCATCATGTCATATAAACAATTGCAAATAATTTTTTTAATTCTTTATTTTCTTTTACATTATTTTCTCTCTTTATTTTTCCTACTTTTTCCTTTTTTTCTTGTTTTCTTCCTTTATAATGTCTAGCAATACCAACAATGCTCGAAATTTGCCCTTCTAAGGTCAAGCCACTGACAATTAAATCTATTTTCAAACTTCATCGCTTGCTTGCTCGACCTAACAAGATCAAAAGTTATTTCATCAAACAAAATCAATGTTTTCAGAATCGGATCAGTTGGACCTGAAACTATTCGAGGTACTGGTCCAGAGATAAGGGTTAAACCGACTAACCCATGAATCGATACAGACCAATTGAACTAGACTTAAATACTCATCTAGCTATTGAATTTGACACATTCTCTCAACTTGGTACTTATGCTTTTTTTTGTCCCAACTTGGTACCTAAATTATTTTTCCGTCCACCATTCTAGTACTTTTTTTGTAGCACCGTTAAGTTTGAACACATGTCACTCTACAACTATAACACGTGTCACTAATGATGTCATTGTCGAAACCATTTTTTGTAAAAGGGGTCGACTTTGATTTTGAAAATGAAAACGAACATGAGAGTCGCCACCAATCTTTTTTATGAGGTGTGATCGGATCACCTCATGATTTGATCGTTTTAATAAGAGGTTTGATTTATCAAAACAATGTTTTTCGGTCTATGAAAATCCGAAAAAAGTTCGAGTCGATTCGCATTTACGAGGAAGGATTAGCACCCTCGTGACGCCCAAAATTGGTACCAAATTGATTATTTGATGTCTTTATGTCGAAAGTTGAAAACTCGGAAAGAATTTAAAATACGATCCCTTTTTGCATTAATGTATATTTTGTTTTGGAATACTTAAATAAGTCGAAAATATATTGAAGACCTTCTTATCTCGAGGCAACAAAACGTCACATCCCGTAAGTTAGGACATGACACTTCGAATCTTTGAGAATAGTTTGGCCTTTGATTTTGATTTGAAATCCCAGGCGTTTTAATTTTTGAAAGGATATTTAATTATTCGAATTCAACGAGAAAAATCGAAACCCAGTAAGTTAGGGCACGATTTTATCGAATCTTTCAAATACGGAACATTGCCTATTTTTTTGAACATTTTGTTGACGTGTTCGGATAAAAATTAATGATATAAAATATTATGTTGATGAATGACGAAACAAAACGATGATATACGAATGAAATGTCGCGTTTAATAAATGACAATAATGAATATACTAATGAAAACAATATACGATAATCACATAATGTACATTATTTTAACGCTAATATGAACAATCAAAGAAAAAATAAAATAAATAATAACAATGATGATAATAATAATAATATTAGTGACAAAACAATGCACACAAAAGAAAATACCAAATTTTCGAATGTTATGAGGACAAAGAAATATATACGTACACAAATAAATATTGAGAAAAATAATTTATAAAATATTGAAAATAAAATATCAAATTAAAATACAAAAGAGAGGGGTGCAATTCGTAATAAAGCACAATAGATACTAATAAATAATAATAATGATAATAATAATAATAATGAAATAAAGTAAAAATATACAATAAATGAAATAAATTACTTTAAAGTACTAAAAAGTAAAGAACAATAAATAAATAAAATAATATATAAAATAAATAAATGAATATATAAATGGTGGAAATTAAAGTGAATGAAGATCAAATTGGGATTAAATAATAATAATAATAATAATAATAATAAGATATACAATAAAAGGAAATAAATGCCCCAAAAAACAAATAAAAAATAAATAGAAATAAAGAATAATAAATAAGCAGTTAAATAAATAAATTAAATTGAATGAGGGACTAAATTGAATTTTAAACAGAATTTTGGGCCAAAATCAGAATAAAATAAAATAGGGGGCCCAAATTATAATGTGTGTAAAAGGGCGGGGACCAACTGGGAAATTATTCCCAAAGTCCCCCTCTTAAACGCACCGTTTCGAGAGGTCAAAGGGTCGGAGGACCAAAATAAAAACAAAATGAAATTATGTGATAAAATTAAAAAAGGAAAGTATTAAATTGAAGCAGGCCGAAAAAGCGGAAGGATCAAAAAGGTAAATAACCCCTAAAACAAAAAAAAACACGCGAATCCCAGGCAGTTCGGGTCGGGTCTGTCCGATCCGGCTCAAAACGACGTCGTTTTGCGTTTGTGCGCACTGGCCCAAAACGGCGCCATTTTATGCGCCTATAAAAGTTAAATTTTTTACACAAAAAAAAAACAAACACTTTGTCCCTTGAAACAAAAAAAAATCTGAAAAAAACTTTCTCCCTTTTTCTCTCAATCCCCAAAGGTCCGGCCATCGGCCACAGCGTCGGCCGCCAGTCACCGGCGACGGCGCCACCGTCCGCGGTGGCCGGAAAAAGAAAGAAAGCCCCCTTTTTTATTTTTTTTTAAATAAAGCTTAGATCTAGGGTTTATTATACAAAAAACAACAAAAAGAAAAAAAGAAAAGAAAGAAATCGTGAGGGAACGCCTTCGTCTTTGCCGCATTTCAAACCTCCGTCGTAGCCCAAATGGGTTTCGCGACGTTCAGGTGCTGAAGGCTCTCTCAACAGCGACGAAGACGAATCGGTGGTAAATTTTTTTATTATCAATTTATTTATTTCAAATAAAAATAAATAAAAGAGGCACCTTTGATTTTTTGAACCTGTTCCAAACTTTTCTTGTATACAAGATCTGTTTTTTTTTTTTTTTGATGTAATCTCTTTTTTGATTCCTCTATTTTTTTTCGTAAAAACTTTACATCTTTTCTTCGGCCTTTATAGCCGATTTACACTTTTTATATATTATATCTATTGTTTCTTGTTTTTGTTGCAGTTGTCCTTGCTTCTGCCTTTTCGCGACGTTCAGGTGCTGAAGGCTCTCTCAACAGCGACGGAAGACGAATCGGTGGTAAATTTTTTTATTTCAAATAAAAATAAATAAAAGAGGCACCTTTGATTTTTTGAATCTGTTCCAAATTTTTCTTGTATACAAGATCTGTTTTTTTTTATGTAATCTCTTTTTTGATTCCTTTATTTTTTTTCGTAAAAACTTTAAATCTTTTCTTCGGCCTTTATAGCCGATTTACACTTTTTATATATTATATCTATTGTTTCTTGTTTTTGTTGCAGTTGTCATTGCTTCTGCCTTTTCTTTTTTGGTGCTCTTTGCAGGCATTGACGGAGGCCGGGAAAGGCATTTTTTGTCATTCTCGTGCAAGGCAACAGAGGGGGGTCGGTCAGGCCTCGGGACGAGGCGCGGGCGGTGCGCCTAAGGAGGAGCGGCGGCGCCTCAGAAAGCTAGGGTTAGGGTTTCTTTTTTTTTTTTTCTAAAAATGTTCTAACATTTTGGGCCACTGGGCCTTGTTGTAACTGGACCTTTTTTATTGGACTGTTAATATTGTTTGGTTTTTTTTATTTGTTTTGTGGACCCGGGCGAATTGGGCCTGTTACAGCTGTCCCTCTTTGCTCATTATCGTGTAACGAGGATGGAGCAAAGACCTTTAAGAAGGACCAAATTTGCCCGGTTTTCGAATCTCGACTTCTTTAGTGCTTCTCTTCTTCAAGTAGCCTCAATCTGTCCCACTGCAATTTCAGGGGTATAAGATTTGCTATCTTCAATCTACTCCACAGTAATTTCAGGGAGATAAGATTTGAAGCTTCACTCCACTGCAACTTCAGGGAGACAAGGTTTGTAACTTGTAGCTTTAGTCTATTCCACTGCCACTTCAGGAAGATAAGACGTGCTATGGTAGATCTAATCCGACCCACTGCAACTTCAGAGGTATAGGACTTGCCGCTTCGATCTGCTCCACTACAACTTCAGGGAGATATGATTTGTAGCCTTAATCTACTCTACTGTAATTTCAGAGAGATAAGATTTGCTATCTTCAATTTGCCCCACTGCAACTTCAGAGAGATAAGATCCGTAGCCTGTCTTCAATATGCTCCACTGCAACTTTAGGGAAATAAGATTTGCTACGACGACTGCTCTACTGCAACTTCAGGGAGATAATATTTGTGGCTTTAATCTGCTCCACTGCAACTTCAGGGAGATAAGATTCGCCATGATGACTATAATCCGTCCCACTACAACTTCAAGGGTATAGGATTTGTGGTTTCACTGATCTGTTGCATTGTTCTCTAAGGAACATGACCTATAGAATCCATTTCATGGGCCTATTTATGCATAGTGATTAGGATGTCATGATCAGAATGAATCAAATGCTCCTAACTAGATGTGTATGAATGATATTTGCATTAATGCAGAATGTCATTTTTCGAGAATGATCCATTTTTAATGCTTAGGTTGTCATTGTTCGATGTTTATCAAGGTTCTATTACTGATGCGTTACCATGCCTTCTTGTTCAGCCGGTATCTTTAACAGAAGATCCAAAGAAATAGTCATCATTTAGACTATTTGTTCTCAAATGTTTCCAACCCCTAAGTTTGGTTAGTTCTTGAATAGTGGTCCTGTTTTCAGATCCTTGTATTATTTTAGAAAACCTTTCAGAGCAATATGCAGAACTCCCTTTACTTGAATATTATTAGTCCATTAATCGTTATTTCAAAGTAAAAATTCTTGAAAAAGATTATAGTAATGGACAAGATCAAAGTTTATTAGGAGCAAGGCTCGTAATGAATAGATTAATCAAAATAGTAAATTTTCTTAAATACAAAATGAATAAGAGGAAAATAGATGCCCCGGATACCATAGCATGAACTTCTTCGTACTAACTTCTCGAGGACCCTCTTGAACTTGATATGTGTTTCGGAGATCCAAAATACTTTGTTGATGCCCCAAGATGTAGCATCTCTTTTCCTTGTTCATTTAGGGATAACTAGACTACCACATGCCCCATCTTTGATCAAGATTTGCATTACCCTTTTCCTGGGTTTTCAATTCAAAACCCCTTTGGTCTCAAGGCGCCCTTTGCGAGTTTTCACCTTGGCCTCTCCTTTTTTTTTAGGTGAAGTATTTCTTGACTGAGTCTGAATTCACAGGATTGGGTATGCTTTTGCCATCTATCTCAGTCAAAATCAATACTCCTCCGGGAAAGGCCTTCTTTACCACGTAAGGTCCTTCCCAATTTGGCATCAATTTACCTCTGAAATCCTTTTGTATGGGCAAGATCTTTTTCAATACTAGGTCCCTCTCATAGAATTCTCTAGGACGAGCCTTTTTGTTGTAAGCTCACATCATTCGCTTTTGGTACATCTGACCATGACGGATGGCTTTCAACCTTTTCTCTTCAATCAAATTTAGCTGATCATATCGGGATTGGATCCATTCTGCTTCATCCAAATTCAATTCTGCCAAAACTCGAAGAGAAGAAATCTCGACTTCAACGGATAAAACCGTCTCCATTCCATAAACCAAAGAAAAAGGCGTTGCCCCGGTTGAGGTCCTGATAGATGTTCGATAGGCATAGAGGGCAAATGGAAACTTCTCATGCCAATCTTTATACGTCTCAGTCATTTTCCCCATGATTTTCTTGATATTCTTATTGGCTGCCTCCACTGCACCATTCATTTTTGGGCAATATGGTGATGAGGTGTGGTGTTTGATCTTGAACTGACTGCAAACTTCTAATATCGTGCTGTTATTCAAATTTAGCGTATTGTCAGATATGATCCTTTCTGGCATTCTATATCGACATATGATCTCTTTCTTTAAGAACTTACTGACTGCCGACTTCGTGACATTGGCATATGAAGCGGCTTCTACCCACTTTGTAAAGTAATCAATGACCACGAAGATGAATCGATACCTGTTAGAAGCTTTGGGTGAAATCAGCCCAATGACATCCATGCCCCACATAGAGAAAGGCCATGAAGAAGTCATAACATGAAAAAGTGAGTGGGGTACATGAATTTTATCTCCGTAAATTTGACACTTGTGGCACTTCTTGGCATAACTGATGCAATCTCCTTCCATGGTGGACCAATAATACCCAAATCTCATGATCTGCCTGGCCATTGTAAAATCATTGGCATGTGTTCCGCAGGCACCCTCGTGGACTTCTTCCAAGATTTGCTTAGCCTCGACAGCATCTACACATATTAGTAGCACATGATCCTTTCTCCTTTTATATAGGATCTCCCCATCTAAGACATAGTCATTGGCCAACCTTCTCAACGTCCTTTTATCATTCTCAGTTGCTTGGTTAGGGTATTCACGATTCTTCACATATCGCAATATATCATTGTACCAAGGGTGATCGTCCTTTTCTTCTTCTTCTTTGATGTTGTAACAATGAGCCGGAGTTTCATAAATACTCATCTGGATAGGCTTTACATCCTCTTGTTTGTTCACTCTAACCATCGAAGCCGAGGTAGTTAAGGCATCAGCCATCTGATTTTCATCTCGTGGGAGATAATAGAAGGTGATATCATCGAAATCCTCAATTAACTCAAGAACCAACTTTCGATACTTGATTAACTTGGGATCTCTTGTCTTCCATTCTCCCTTGAGTTGATAGATTACTAGTGCAGAATCCCCATATACCTCTAGCACTTTGATCTCACGTTCTATGGCTGCACGGATACACATGATGCATGCTTCGTTTTCTGCCATATTGTTCGTGCAATCAAATTCCAATTTACTAGTGAAAGGATAATGATCTCTGTCTGAGGATACTAGGACTGCCCCAATTCCGTTACCCACAACGTTTGAGGCTCCGTCGAAGTTTAGCTTCCAAGAATGACCTTCTTGCGATTCTTCTTCAGTGGTTGCAACATACATCAGATCTTCATTTGGGAAATCAAAGTTGAAAGGCTCGTAATTCTCTAAAGCTCTAATGGCCAGAAAATCCGCTATTGCACTTCCTTTGACTGCCTTCTGGTTCACATAGACATGTCAAATTCGGAAAGCAGAATTTGCCATCGGGCCATTCTTCCATTTAGAGCAGTCGACTCAATCATGTACTTTAGAGGGTCCATCTTTGAGATGAGCCAAGTTGTGTGGTACAGCATGTACTGTCTCAATCTTCGGGTTGTCCAAATCAGGGCGCAACATAACTTCTCGATTGGCGAATATCTTGTCTCACATTCAGTGAATTTCTTACTGAGATAGTATATCGCTCTTTCTTTTCTTCCCGTCTCGTCATGTTAACCAAGCACGCATCCCATGGAATTCCTGAATACTGCCAAGTACAGTATCAGTAGCCTATCCGGGTTAGGTGGCATCAGTACTAGGGCATTGGACAGGTAATGTTTGACCTTATCGAAAGTCTTCTGGCACTCCTCATCCCAAACGCCTAGGTTGTGTTTCTTAAGGAGATAGAATATGGGGTTGCATTTCTTAGTTAGTTGTGAAATGAACCGGGCAATGTAATTTAATCTTCTTAGGAAACCTCGAACACTTCTTTTTGAGTACGTGGTGGAAGCAATTGTTGTATAGCCTTTACTTTGTCTGGGTCGATCTTAATTCCCTTTTCACTAACTATAAATCCTAGCAATTTTCCCGACCTGGCCCCGAAAGTACATTTTGCTGGATTGAGCTTCAATTGGAATTTTCTCAATCTCAAGAACAGTTTCCTCAAGACTTGTACATGCTCCTTCTCTGTTCGGGACTTTGCGATCATATCGTCTACATAAACCTTGATTTCCTTGTGCATCATATCATGAAACAAAGTTGCCATGGCTCTATGGAAAGTTACCATGGCTCTATGGTACGTTGCTCCCGCATTTTTCAGTCAAAATGGCATCACCTTATAACAAAATGTTCCCCACATGGTTACGAATGTGATCTTCTCCATGTATCCAAGGTGCATCTTTATTTGGTTGTATCTTGAGAAACCATCCATGAAGGAAAACAGCGAATAACCTGCCGTGTTGTCCACTAATGTGTCGATATGTGGCAATGGAAAATTTTCTTTCGCGCTGGCTTTGTTCAAGTCCCTGTAGTCCACACACATTCGTACTTTCCCATCTTTTTTAGGGACGGGCACGATATTGGCTACCCATTCTGAGTATTTAACCACCCGTAAGAAACCAGCATCGAATTGTTTCATAACTTCCTCTTTTATCTTTAGTAGAACTTCGGGCGTCATCCTTAAGAGCTTCTGTTGAACCGGCTTGCACTCTTCCTTTATGGGGAGCCGGTGTACCACGATATCAGTACTTAACTCGAGCATGTCTTGGTATGACCATGCGAAGACATCCTTAAATTCTTGGAGTAATTCAATGAGGTCTTGCTTCGTCTCTGCGATAATGCAAGCTCTTATCTTCACCTCTTTTTCCTCTCCTAGGCTCACAATTTCCACTGACACTTTATGAGGAAAGATTTGTTTCTCATCTTGTTCTACCATCCTCAACAAATCAGGAGATGGGTTACAATCTCGATCATCTTCAAAATCTTGGGAATCTTCCGTGCGCATATTTTGCTCAAAAGGTGATTCTGAGTAAGTAGCAATGTAGCTCATATCATTGATATCCAAAGACCTGTTATAAGGATGAAGAAAAAATCCAAAGAACAAAAGAATCTAAGAATAATTATTTGTATGATATGATTATGAATGAAAAGAATAAAAGAATATTTGCTCAAAATGATACGCAAAAATGCATTTTTTATTGAAATAAAGATGTTGGACATGAGCCTATTTCACAAAAGGATTCTTATTGCTTCTAGGCTTAAAGCAACAAGCGTGTTTTAAACATTACTCTGAATCAGCTCTAAAAACTACATGAATCTCTTTCGCAGTCCAGTTGTTCAGAACACTTTCAGGCTCATAAGGGCGGATGTCCGATAAATTTTCTTCCACCATTCCCTCTTCAAATATGGCGTTGATGTTAAGATTTCCCATCATATCTTCAGCAGTTTCTTTTCTTGTCATCTTCCGATCAAGGTGAATAATTCCTCCTGAGACGAATGTTCTGGATATATGGGGGAAGGTCATTGGTTCCTATTTGACCTCTACCCCTCTTAATCGCACTCTTCTTCTCTCTTACTTCTTCTCCAACTCCTTCTTCCTTTACTTCACATCTAGCTTATACCCCAAGCCAAAGCGATCCCGTTTGTCAGTCAAGATTGGTACTGCGACCCGTCCATGGAGGTATTTTTCGAGTCCCATTCTGGGCAATGCTCCTTTTCCCACTGTCAGTTGTAAGCTCATCCTCGTAGCTTTGGATATTTTGGGCATTAGGATCATGCTTCCTTCGATGATGAAGGTTGCATTCACAAATTCCAATGAAAGAAAAGAACATTCCATCGCTTCACTACCACTGGTAACGGATGCAATAATGTCTTCTTCCGCATTTATCGTTATCAGTCGGCCCTCCGTTACCAATTTTAGCTTTTGGTGCTGAAACATCCCAAACTCGGCCCACGAGCCTTGACCGGATCTGGTATGTTCCTTGAAGAAAACCAGTTCACATTTCCTTTATTACCTTTGAAAAACTGTGGGTTTTGAAGAAAGTTTATTTGTGGGTTGGGCTTGAGTTGAAAACAAGTTTGTTTTATGTTAAAAAACCAATTTACCTCGAGTGATAAAATATTTAAAGTTTATTCTTAAACTAAATTGACTTAAGCTCTAATAAAATTTCGTCACATAGCAAATAGAACAGAAATTAACATAGTTCACTATGGCCTTATTACATCAAATAAAACCCAAAATAAAATTTATAAAGTGCTTAAATAAATTAAAATGTCCAAATTAAATAAAACTTCAAGTGAGCATGGCCACCACAAGTTCTCGCTGTCTCGGTCCATCACTGCTTCATCACTGAAACATGTTCCCACAACGGGTGAGTCAAACAGACTCAATGTGTACACAAACACTAAATCAAAATAGAATCAGCATACAAATGTTACACATTCATATCATAGCATACAAATTATGATGCATTCCCAAACCCAAACCTAATTAGCCATCCGCTACACTCCCGTACTCAACCTCGCACACCGTGGGACTACTAAGTCGACCCTCCTTCCGCTACACTCCATATCGCGGTCTTAGGTCACCGCATTCGTGGTCTTAGGTCACCACATTCAGATATCGCGGTCTTAGGTCACCGCGTTCGTGGTCTTAGGTCACCACATTTAGATATCGCGGTCTTAGGTCACCACGTTCGTGGTCTTAGGTCACCACATTCACTTCCCCTTTTCAATAACCCATATGCCCCATATAATAATATGCATAAATATGCCAGAGTTCACATTTTTATTCTTACTCTTATGTTACAATTAACATAGGTCATAATCCTAGTAGGAGTAGGAAACGTACCTGAGTACTTTGTACCATAACATGGTACCTTAGCCACTTTCATATTCTTAATATCACATATATTAATTATGCATAGCCACAAAACATATTATGAAGTAGTGTGGGGTACACACCTGATCTGCTTAACAGTTTCCTTGAAATCTCAAAATCTGATCTACCGCTTAGATCCTTAATCCCTACATTTGATTAATCACTTACTAATTTAATAAAAAGCCATTCGGCCATAAATCCAAATCCTAGTAGGATTAGTATACTTAAACTTACCTTGTTGCCGATTGGAACACCAACAAATCCTTGGTTGATCCTTGTTTTCCTAGGAATGTCGAAATTCCTATAACCTTAAGTTAGATTTATTCTAATCATCGGGACATAAAACATGGCCTTTGGCCGAATATACATGTGTCTTACCTTAATCTTAGAAATCCCAAACCTTCCTCCTTGTAGTCGATAAATACAAAATCCCAAGCTTTCCTTCAAAGTTTGAGGTCAACATGAATATTTCATTAGAATCTTGACTTTCTGTTAAAGAAAAGAAGATAATAGCAATAGATCCTTACCCTTTTATATGGAAATCGGCAACACCTATGCTTGATGCCCTTCCAAGATTCGGCTTTTGAATGGATTGGAAAGAAAGAAATAGGAAGAAAAGAAAGGTGAAGAAATTGGCTTGCTTTGCTAGAGTTTTCTGGTTTTGGCAAAATAGCAGAGAAGAGAGAATTTGCTAGGGAAAATTCGGCAAAGAGAGAGAGAATTGCTTAGGAATTTCAGCAAAGGAAAAGTGAAGGGATGGATGGCCTCTTTTCCTCTAGTAGCCGAAATTACTAGCTAGAGTCCCTTACTTGGCCACCACTCTCCTTTATCTTGATAACTTTATCTCCTCAATTTAAAATAATTAAAGAATAATCCTTATTTATCTCTTGGAAATAATCTAAAATAAAATCCATTATTTATCCTCATTAGCCAAATTTAAAGAGGATAAAACTCCTCTTTTAAATGCCTTGTGCCGTCCACCTCTCTGCTTCTGGAAGCAAAAATAAAATTTCTTTTATTTGCTTCCCATGTGACTCGAACTCAGGCCCAATTTCTTTGTATGTGGTGCCATTTCCAGAGGCTCTAAGTGACATATTCAGGCCACTTTTCCAAGCCCATTTGTGTGTCATATTTCACATACATTTTCTCTTAAGGCCTCCTTGCCTTAGTTTCCTCTTTTAGACTTTAAAACTTAACATTTATATGACATTTCCTTACATTTCCAAGTTTCCAAAAATGTTCGCTTTCCTCTTTTGAATCATTTCTAAATCATTTCCTTACATTTCCTAGTTTCCAAAAATGTCCACTTTAAACTTAACATTTCTATACATTTCTAGGTTTCAAAAATTCATTCATAACACATAAGACATGTCATTTCGTACAATTAAACCGAAAATGCATAGGCCCTTTTCAGGATGTTACAGTTCTACCCCCCTTAAAATAATTTCGTCCTCGAAATTTCTTAACTAAAATAATTGAGGGTGTTGCTGTCGCATTGCCTCTTCTGGTTCCCACAAAGCTTCTTCCGATCCATGATTGCGCCATAACACTTTGACTAGAGGAACTGACTTCCTCCGCAACACTTTCACATCACGTTCCAATATCTGAATCGGCTCCTCTTCGTAGGATAAGTCTGGCCTTAGCTCCACTTTTTCAACTGGTACTACGTGAGATGGATCCGATCGATATCGATGTAGCATGGAAACATGGAATACGTCGTGCATCTGCTTCAACTCCGGTGGCAACTCTAACTGATACGCCACTGGTCCAACTCACTTCAACACTCGATAGGGCCCTATAAACCTTGGGCTTAACTTCCCTTTGCGACCAAACCTCATCACCTTCTTCCAAGGCGAGACTTTCAGAAACACTTGATCCCCCACTTCAAACTCTATCTCCTTCCGTTTGAGGTCCGCGTGATTTACTTTTGTCTATCGATGCTTCCTTCAACCGCGTGCGAATTGTCTCAACCTTCTCTTGATTCTCGCCACTAACTCGACCCAAAACTCGATGTTCTCTTAACTCACCCAACACGTAGGAGTTCGACACCTCCGACCGCACAACGCTTCATACGGTGCCATCCGAATCGCGGGCTTGATAGCCGTTGTTGTACGCAAACTCGCTAAAGGCAAATACTCCTCCCAACTTCCTCTGAAGTCCATCACACGACTCCTCAACATATCCTCTAACACTTGGATTACTCGTTGGATTGCCCGTCCGATCGTGGATGAAAGGCCGTGAGTGAAATCCAACTTAGTGCCTAAAGCTTGATGAAGTGCCCTCCAAAACCGAGACGTAAATCTTGGGTCTCTATCCGAAATAATTGACACCGGCACTCCATGCAACCTTACAATTTCGCCACGCACAATCTTGCCAACTTCTCAAGAGAATAGTCGACTCTCACCGGAATGAAGTGCGCGACTTGGTCAAACGGTCCACTATTACCCATACCGAGTCCTTCTTAGTAGGGCGTGGGGAAGCCCACTAACGAAGTCCATGGTGATTCTCTCCCACTTCCATCGCGGAATCTCAATGGGTTGAAGCAATCTCGATGGAACTTGGTGTTCACCTTTAACTTGATGGCACGCGGACATTTTCCCATAAATTTAGTAACTTCTCGTTTAAGATCAGACCACCAAAATTGTTCCCTTAGATCTCTGTACAGCTTAATGCCTCCGGGATGCATAGCATAAGGGCTACTATGCGCCTCCCGAAGAATCCTTTGTCTTAACTCCTCGTCTCTTGGCATACAGACCTTTCCTTTGTAGCACAATACTCCTTCGTCGCTAACGCCATAATCCTTTAATCCTCCGTTCTGTACTTGCTGTAACTTAGCACTTAGGTCCTTATCAGCCAACTGTCCCTCTTTCACCTCCTTCAGCCATGTGGGCTTGACTTGCAATTCTGCCAACAGGCTTCCATCATCATATAAGCTCAAGTGAGCGAACATAGCCCTTAGATCCGACACAACCTTCCGACTTAAGGCATCAGCTACCACATTTGCCTTGCCGGTGGTACTCTATCGAGCAATCATAATCCTTCAATAACTCCACCCACCTTCGCGCCTCAAGTTCAACTCCTTCGAGTCAACGTATACTTAAGGCTCCCGTGGTGCAGTGTAGATTATTGACTTTTTCTCCATAAAGGTAGTGCCTCCACACCTTAAGGGCAAAAAACACTGCTTTGCCAATTCCAAGTCATGAGTTGGGTAATTAACCTCATGAGGCCTTAGTCACGAGACGCGTGGCGACTACTTTTCCATCTTGCATTAGGACACATCCTAATCCCGTGTGCGGCGCCACAAGACACCACAAAAATCCTTCCCGACCTCCGGTTGAATTAACACCGAGCCTCCACAACACATTCTTAAGCTTTTCAAAGCTCTTCCGTTGCTTATCACCCATTCAAAGGGTACTTCCTTCCTTAGCAACTTTGTCAAAGCGCGCGGCTATTGACGAGAATCCTTCTACGAACCTTCTATAATATCCTGCCAAACCCAAGAAACTTCTGGATCTCACCACGGACCTGTGTGGTTTCCAATCCAACACCGCTTCGATCTTCCTAGGATCCACTCTTATTCCTTCTCATGGATACCACAAGTCCTAAGAATGCCACCTCCTTAAGCCAAAATTCACACTTGTTGAATTTGGCATGAGCTTCTTCCCCTTAACACTTGCAAAGACAACCCGAGAGATGCTCATCATGCTCCTCTTCGGACTTAGAGTACACCAAGATATCGTCGATGAACACAACGACGAACCTATCCAAGTGGGGTTGAAAAACCCGGTTCATCATATCCATGAACGCGGCTGGAGCGTTCGTCAATCCAAACGGCATTACCACAAACTCAAAATGGTCATATCTTGTCCTAAACGCGGTCTTATGGATATCTGCCTCCTTCACCTTCAACTGATGATATCCTGACCTCAAGTCTATCTTTGAAAATACTGCAGCCCCCTTCAGCTGATCAAACAAGTCATCGATCCTTGGCAAGGGATACTTGTTCTTAATGGTCAGCTTATTCAACTGACGATAATCTATGCACATACGCATAGTTCCGTCTTTCTTCTTTACAAACAGAGCTGGTGCTCCCCATGGAGACATACTGGGTCGAATGAACCCACGATCCAACAACTCTTGGATTTGAGTCTTGAGCTCAATTAACTCCTTTGGCGCCATTCGGTATGGAGCGATTGACACAGGAGCCGTTCCTGGTAGCAAATCTTTTCCAAATTCCACCTCCCTATCCGGGGTATTCACTGTAATTCCTCCGGGAACACATCCACGAAGTCCCTTACCGTTCTAACTCTACTGACACCTTCTTCCTTTCCATCTAACACACTTACGAAGGCTAAGAACGCTTTGCACCCTTTCCTAACCATTTTCTCAGCCTTCAACGCCGAAACTACGTTAGACAGGTAGTTTCTTCTTTCTCCGATCATTACTACTGCTTCATTCTTCGGGGTCCTTAATTCTATTCGTTTAGTCGCACAGTCCAACACGGCTCGGTGCTCTACTAGCTAGTCCATTCCGAGTATAAGTTCAAACTCTCCAAAGGGTAATTCCATTAAGTCAGCCCGAAAGTTCACTCCCTGAATTTCTAGGGGTACGTTCCAAAAGATCTTATCCACCACTACAGTTTGGCCTAATGGGCTCACTACAGTCATCTGCCTATCAGAAAGTTCAGAGTCTAGGCCTAGTGTTTCCACTACACTACATGCAACATATGAATGAGTCGAACCCACATCAATTAGAGCAAAATAGGGCTTGCCAAAAATAAAGAACGTACCGGTTATAACATCCGGCGCGTCTCCATCTTCCCTCCGGCGAACCGCATAAACCAAACCCAATTGCCTTGCCTCAGCATTAGTAGCACCTCTGCCCTGTGTTCCACGGCCTCTGCCAGTACCATTACCTTGGTTACTCGAACCACGACCTCGTTGAGGCTGCGGTCCTCCTCTACCAGCCTGACTAACATTTTGAGCTGCTGGTCGGCTTTCCTCTGAGTTCTTGGGACAATCCTTGATCACATGGTCCTTGGACCCACACCTAAAACATCCTCCTGTTTTCCTCCAGCACTCTCCCAAGTGCTTCTTTCCACACACATCACAAGGACGATACCGCCTTCCGGACCAACTTGCGACTTCATGCCCATCAACTCTAGGCCTCTTATGAACCTTTCTAGATGATCCAAAACCTCTTTTGGGCCTATTCCTATCCATAGCCTACTTTGTAGAATCCTTGATTCCCTCGGCCACCTTGGCCTTTTCTACCAAAGCAGAGAACTCCCGCTCTTGATGCGATGCTATCAACAGTCTCAGATCATCCCTTAGCCCGTCCTCAAAACGGACACAGCGCTCATGCTCAGTTGCCACTACACCTCGAGCATAACGGCTCAACCTCAGGAATTCAGCCTCATATTCATGAATGGACTTGTTCCTTTGAACTAGCCCTGAAAAGCCTTCCTTTGCTCATCAGTATACCTGGTTCCTACATACTTCCTTTGAAATGCCTCCTTAACATATTCCCGTGTCGATCCTCACCGGTGTGGCACCATCCCGAATCGATTAACCACCACTGATACGCTTCATCGCGTAACAGTGCCACCATTCCCTTTAACTTCTCCTCAGGGGTCAAATCAAGCTCATCCATTATGCGCTCCGTTGCTTCCAACCAATACTCAGCTGTACTGGGTGCCACTCCAGATACTCCTCGAAACATTTCGGCTCCATTAGCTCGGAGCCGCTCAGGCACAGACTTTCGGGTTCTCGAATTTCCTCCTGCACCAGCCACCAATTCCAAAACTCGTAGCACAGCCTGCGACACAGCATCTTCCCCCGTCTGAGCTTGCTGCTCAACACCAACAGCTGGGGGTGGTGGTGGCGGTGGTATTTCGTTGTCAGTCCCTTGACCCGATCTAACGGGTTCTGACACAGTCATCATTCCTCTACCTCGTCCCCGACGACCACGTCCTCTAGAGCTCATTTCTAACGTCGAGATCTGATTAAGAAGTTTTATGAATTAGTACTTTTTGTTTCACTTGATTACCCGCGAAGAAGTTTTATGAAAAAGAATTTAGGAGTGGTTCTTTCAGATTCATACATACACACAGCTTCTCATTCATTCATACATCCATCAAACAATTATGAACTTTCGTTCATTTAGAGAAATGTTGTAGTTTTCATTGTTGTTGCTTTTCCACTACCCGGGGTTTTTTTCGTAATTTTGTCCTACAGGGGTATTTTCGTAATTTTTTCAGAAGAAAAAGTTCCTTGGTGATTTTGTCACAAAGTATTTTGGTATTTTTAAATTCCCGGGGTATTTTGGAAAAATTTTGAAATTCGGGGGTATTTCGGTAATTTTAGACCTCGGGGGTAATTCGGTAATTTTTCACAAACCGGGGTAAGTTTGTAGAATTTAATAAATCAGGAATATTTCAAAGGTTGTAAAACTTTGGGGGTTATTTTTGAGAATTGTACTTTTCAAAACGATGATGTTGCAGAAATTTTGGAAGTTAGGGTTATTTTGGTAATTTGTAGGTTAGGGGCAATTTCGTAATTTCTTTTCCAAAATCAAGGTGTTTTAATATTTTGCAATTTAAGGTTTTTGGACTTGTTACTGAGTAAGGAAATTTTGATAAAACTGTGGGTAGTTTGGACATTCTATAAACTAAGGGCATTTTTGTAATTTTACCACTAGGGGTATTTAGGTAATTTTTGCAAATCGGAGATTCTTTGAAAATTTTCAAAAATAAGTTTTTGCTACTAGTTAAAGGAATAATTTAGTGGTTTTAAAACTAGGGTTTTCATAAAAACGGCTAATCCCTTTCGGGTTTTAGTTATTGTGTTTAGCCTGTGACTAAGTCTTCTTGGTTAGGGTGAACCGAGGCTACGCACCAGGTAGGATTCGAATGGAGAGGAGGTGAGTCACGCGGACTGCTTAAATACCAAGCTCCCACCGAAACCATTCCTAGACATGCGCACAGAGGTTGCCACACCCTAACTCGGCGACTTAGCCATAGGTTTGTTTAAGTAGGTATTAAGTCTTATGTAATAGTTTGGGTAATCTAGTCCTAGGGTTCAAGTTCATATCATACTATTCTACGTTCCATGCCTTTTCTACCCTTCCATAATTCGTAAATCACATAATCATACAGATGGTTAGGGGTACTTACCTGGTGGACTGCGGGTCGGAGACTTGGGTGCCATGCCGGAAGACCTGCTTTTTTCAAAAAAAAAACTTACTTGGCTTGATTTGAAAATGTTTTGGCCTTAGCCCACAGGCCGAGAGTTTAAAACTGGGCTCTGATACCAAATTGAAACATCCCAAACCCGGCCCACGAGCCTTGACCGGATCTGGTATGTTCCTTGAAGAAAACCAGTTCACATTTCCTTTATTACCTTTGAAAAACTGTGGGTTTTGAAGAAAGTTTGTTTGTGGGTTGGGCTTGAGTTGAAAACAAGTTTGTTTTATGTTAAAAACCCATTTACCTCGAGTGACAAAATATTTAAAGTTTATTCTTAAACTAAATTGACTTAAGCTCTAATAAAATTTCGTCACATAGCAAATAGAACAGAAATTAACATAGTTCACTATGGCCTTATTATATCAAATAAAACCCAAAATAAAATTTATAAAGTGCTTAAATAAATTAAAATGTCCAAATTAAATAAAACTTCAAGTGAGCATGGCCACCACAAGTTCTCGCTGTCTCGGTCCATCACTGCTTCATCACCTCAAACATGTTCCCACAACGGGGTGAGTCAAACAGACTCAATGTGTACACAAACACTAAATCAAAATAGAATCAGGGCATACAAATGTTACACATTCATATCATAGCATACAAATTATGATGCATTCCCAAACCCAAACCTAATTAGCCATCCGCTACACTCCCGCACCAACCTCGCACACCGTGGGGACTACTAAGTCGACCCTCCTTCCGCTTACACTCCATATCGCGGTCTTAGGTCACCGCATTCGTGGTCTTAGGTCACCACATTCGATATCGCGGTCTTAGGTCACCGCGTTCGTGGTCTTAGGTCACCACATTCGATATCGCGGTCTTAGGTCACCGCGTTCGTGGTCTTAGGTCACCACATTCACTTCCCCTTTTCAATAACCCATATGCCCCATATAATAATATGCATAAATATGCCAGAGTTCACATTCTTATTCTTACTCTTATGTTACAATTAACATAGGTCATAATCCTAGTAGGAGTAGGAAACGTACCTGAGTACTTTGTACCATAACATGGTACCTTAGCCACTTTCATATTCTTAATATCACATATATTAATTATGCATAGCCACAAAACATATTATGAAGTAGTGTGGGGTACACACCTGAACTGCTTAACAATTTCCTTGAAATCCTGAAATCTGATCTACCGCTTAGATACTTAATCCCTACATTTGATTAATCACTTACTAATTTAATAAAAAGCCATTCGGCCATAAATCCAAATCCTAGTAGGATTAGTATACTTAAACTTACCTTGTTGCCGATTGGAACACCAACAAATCCCGAAGTTGATCCTTGTTTTCCTAGGAATGTCGAAATTCCTATAACCTTAAGTTAGATTTATTCTAATCATCAGGACATAAAACATGGCCTTTGGCCGAATATACATGTATCTTACCTTAATCTTAGAAATCCCGAAACCTTCCTCCTTGTAGTCGATGAGTCCACAAAATCCGAAGCTTTCCTTCAAAGTTTTGGCCAACATGAATATGTCATTAGAATCTTGACTTTCGGTTAAAGAAAAGAAGATAATAGCAATAGATCCTTACCCTTTTATATGGAAATCGGCAACACCTATGCTTGATGCCTCTCCAAGATTCGGCTTTTGAATGGATTGGAAAGAAAGAAATAGGAAGAAAAGAAAGGTGAAGAAATTGGCTTGCTTTGCTAGAGTTTTCGGTTTTGGCAAAATAGCAAAGAAGAGAGAATTTGCTAGGGAAAATTCGGCAAAGAGAGAGGAGAATTGCTTAGGGAATTTCGGCAAAGGAAAAGTGAAGGGATGGATGGCCTCTTTTCCTCTAGTAGCCGAAATTACTAGCTAGAGTCCCTTACTTGGCCACCACTCTCCTTTATCTTGATAACTTTATCTCCTCAATTTAAAATAATTAAAGAATAATCATTATTTATCTCTTGGAAATAATCTAAAATAAAATCCATTATTTATCCTTATTAGCCGAAATTTAAAGAGGATAAAACTCCTCTTTTTAAATGCCTTGTGCCGTCCACCTCTCTGCTTCTGGAAGAAAAAATAAAATTTCTTTTATTTGCTTCCCATGTGACTCGAACTCAAGCCCAATTCCTTTGTATGTGGTGCCATTTCCAGAGGCCCTAAGTGACATCTTCAGGCCACTTTTCCAAGCCCATTTGTGTGTCATATTTCACATACATTTTCTCTTAAGGCCTCCTTGCCTTAGTTTCCTCTTTTAGACTTTAAAACTTAACATTTCTATGACACTTCCTTACATTTCCAAGTTTCCAAAAATGTTCGCTTTCCTCTTTTGAATCATTTCTAAATCATTTCCTTACATTTCCTAGTTTCCAAAAATGTCCACTTTAAACTTAACATTTCTATACATTTCCAGGTTTCAAAAATTCATTCATAACACATAAGACATGTCATTTCGTACAATTAAACCGAAAATGCATAGGCGCTTTTCAGGATGTTACAGGTGCAGTGATGATGGTACCGCCCCTGCTGAGTGAATCCAAAGCCTCCTCAATAGGCAATTGTAAAAAGGCTTGATGTCCATCACTAAGAAGTCTATCTCGTATATGTTCGGACCGATCAAGAGAGGTATCTCAATCCTTCCCATTACTTTTCTTTCGGTGCCGTCGAATGCTCTCACTATGTTTTGGCATGTCTTCATATGAGAGCTGTCCATAGGCAACATGTTCAATGTGGACAGGGGCAATACATTCAGTGCTGATCCATTGTCAATCAGTACCCCCGGTAATGTATACCCCTTGCAGCGGGTGGTGATGTGCAGAGCCTTGGTGGATTCCATGCCCCCGGCGGTATTTCATCGTCATCAAAAAAGATAAAATTATCAGCGCTTATATTGTTGACAAGACGGTCTAGCTTGTTTACTGAAATATCATCAGTGGCATAGGTTTCGTTTAACACCTTCATTAGCGCGTTACGGTGTGTCTCCGAGCTTAAGAGTAAAGCCAGTACCGATATACGAGCTGACTACTTGTGTAGTTGTTCCACGACACTATACTCGCTATGTTTTAGGAATTTCAACAATTCCTTAGCTTCTTTCTCAATTACCGGCTCATTAACAGGTAGTTCTGGCTTCTCTTTCCTTTGTTCGATCACCAATGATTTCCCTTTTATAGGTTTGGCTTTTGTATTTAGGGTATCATAACGTCTTCCGCTACGTGTATAGAAACCCACATCTTGACCTTCCTCTGGCATGCTGATCGGGCCCTCCTCTTCCGAGATTGTTGATAAATCGTAATATATACATATTTTAATCCCACATTTAGCATAAGTTTGGATGATTTAATCCCTTGAATTGTGGAATTTGATGCTCCTAATCCTTTAATTTCATGTTTTATACTAATGAGTGCATCGGAGGATAAAAAGAACGAGAAACGGGCCAAAAATGGAGAAAATGGGCCAAAGTAATAAATTCACACGGCCTGGAGTTCACCACACAGTCGTACCACCTTAGCAGGCCTGAACACGGCCTGGGCTCGATTCACACGGGCATTCCACACGGGCGTGCCCCTGCCTTAACCTGTTTTAATTTCATTCGGATTAGGGTACTTGGGGGCAAAGAAAGGCATTCTGAAAGCCTATATAAACACCCTAGAGAGCGACCTAAAAGGGGGGCAAAGCCAGAGAGGGCTGAACACAGGAAATTACTCGAAGACAGCTAGTTGATTCATCCCAGAAGCTGAAATCACACTCAAGACGGAAGATCTTCCCTTCAATTTCCTTCAGGGGGTTTTAGTTTTTTCTTATGTTTTGTTATTTACTTTCTTCTGAGATGTATTCTTTATTAAACATGAATTAAACCCCTCAAATACCTGAGGGGGATGAAACCTAAGACGGATCTTGTTATTATTTTCTGAACTGTATGATAAATACTTGATTTGTTCTTAATTATGTGTTCTTAATTCTTGTTTTAATATTTCAGGATATTGATTCAAGTATTGATGTGCTTAGGCAGTGGAGCAAAAGTCCCTGTTTAAGAGTAGATCTAGCATGGTTAAGCGGAGTTGATCGCAACCCTAGAGATAGGATGACGAAAATCTGCCGAATTAGGGTCAAACCTAATATGGGAGTCCATAGATCGAGTTAATGCAACACTAGGGGTTTTAATTAGAAAGAGATTTCAATTAATCAACCTAGGGTTAGACGTTGTTAGTCTCGAAAGGGATAATAATATAAATTAGGGAATCCTACGGATCAAGTCAAGTGAATAAATCGTCTGGTTCAGAGTTAAGTAATAAGTGAAGTCTAGGTGGATTCTTCCTCGGGTATTGTCTTAATCAACTGGTTTTTCCAAAAGTATTTTCCCAATTCATTCTCTGTGTCTTAGCATTCTTAGTTTAGCAATTAGTTAATTAAACATCGATTCCCTTAATACTTAGGCTAGATAATAAAAAGATAGTAACTACTAGTACTCTTGGTCCTTGAGGATACGAAATTTTCGGTCTTGCCATAGCTATACTACCGAACGATAGGTGCGCTTGCCTTATTTATTGTCATAGTTAGTTTGGACACGATCAAGTTTTTGGCGCCGTTGCCGGGGACTAAGATATTAGGAAAACTAATTTTTTATTACTTTAGCCATTTTATTTATTTGCAATTTATTTTTATTTTTTTATTTTATTTTAGCTTTGCTAATTTTTCTTTTATTTGCTTCTGGCAGGTAATTCTAGTTTATGACTAAAAGGAACCCGTCAGGACCATTACTCTTTGACAGTGATATTGAAGGCGCCGTTCGCAGAAATCAAAGAGAAATTAGGCGAAGCCTACAGTACATACCAATACTACCAAAGAGATGGCTGACAATAATCCGTTACCTCCTGTAGTTGCCGCAAATCCAGTGAATCAAAACCCTGCTCCTCGTACTATGTATGATTATGCTAAACCTACTTTAACAGGAACTGAATGAAGTATTGTTAGACCTGCTGTTGTTGCAGATAATTTTGAACCGAAACCTAATACTATACAGATGATTTAACAATTTGTTCAGTTTGATGGTTTACAGGATGAGGATCCAAACAATCACTTAGCAAATTTTCTTGAGTTTTACGACACTTTCAAAATAAATGGCGTTTCTGATGATGCCATTCGTCTTCGCTTGTTTCTCTTTTCATTAAGGAACAAAGCTAAACAGTGGTTGAACTCGTTACCACGAGGATCAATCACTACATGGGAGCAAATGACCGAAAATTTTTTGTTAAACTATTTTCCGCCGGCTAAAATGGCCAAGTTGAGGAATAATATCTCTTCTTTTGTGCAGATGGATTTAGAAACACTCTACGACGCATGGGAGAGATACAAAGATCTACTGAGAAGGTGCCATCACCATGGATTACTCTTATGGCTACAGGTTCAAACTTTTTACAACGGTGTGAACCCCTCAACTAGGCAGTTGATTGATTCAGTCGCCGGTGGAACCCTCAATAACAAAACACCTGAAGCAGCTTACGAATTTATAGAGGAGATGTCACTGAATAACTATTAGTAGCAAGTTACAAGGACAAAGCCGAAAAAGCTGCTAGTGTTTTCAACTTCGACGCAGTAACCATGCTATCAAATCAGGTAGAACTTTTAAATAAGAAAATTGATGGTTTATATGGTTCTTCGCAGGTACACCCAGTGATGCAGTGCGATGTAAATGGAGGAGGGATAAGCAATACAGAATACCAACCTTACAACCCAAGCATTGAAAACGAGCAAGTTCACTATACGGGTAACAATCCTCGACCTCAAAATAATCCTTATAGTAACACTTACAATCCAGGGTGGAGGAACCATCCAAATTTCTCATGGGGAGGTAAAGGAAATCAAGAAAATCAGAGACAACAACCCCCTCTGGGATTTCAGCAACCACCTTACCGACAGAAAAAGAAACCAAACCTTGAGGAGATGCTGGGAAAGTTCATCTCGACGTCAGAGACTTAGGTGCCAGTATTAATTTAATTGGTAGTTTAATTATTGAGAAAGCATTAGCTGACTTAGGTGCCAGTATTAATTTAATGCCTTATAAAATGTTCAAGCACCTCGGTCTTGGGAAACCAAAACCCACTAGGATGAGTATCCAACTAGCCGATAGATCTATTAAATACCATAGGGGAATTATTGAAGATGTTTTAGTTAAAGTTGATAAATTCATATTCCCTGTTGACTTTGTTGTGCTTGACATGGATGAGGATGTTGAAGTACCTTTAATTTTAGGACGCCCATTTTTAGCCACTGCTAGGGCTAATATTGATGTAGGTAATGGTAAGCTTGCGCTTAGGGTAGGTGATGAGGAGATTATCTTTAAAATCTATGATGCTATGCGATACTCTAAAGAGCAAGATGATTCCTGTTATTTTATAGACTTTATTGATCATTTTATCCAAGATTCTTTTCAGAAAAAATACATAAAGACACGTTGGAACTGTGTCTTGTCCAAGGCGAGGAGGCAGATGATGATGCCAATGAGATGGGGGAGATAAAAATCAAAATAAATCCTAATAGCTCCTCCCTAAGACAGAAAGAGTATGAGGGTATTGAAATAAACGACGAATCTAAACAAAGACCCTCTATTGAAGAACCCCTCAAATTGGAATTGAAATAGTTACCAACACACTTAGAGTACGCATTCCTTGGGAGCAATTCTACACTACCGGTAATTATTTCTTCAGACCTAGAACCCAATGAGAAAGAAGAGTTACTACAGGTGTTAAAGGAGCATAAAAGAGCCATAGCTTGGAAAATCTCTGACATTAAAGGGATAAGCCCATCGTTTTGCACCCATAAAATCTTAATGGAAGATGAATATAAACCATGTGTGCAACCTCAAAGACTATTAAATCCCAATATGAAGGAAGTGGTAAAAACTGAGGTAATTAAACTTCTAGATGCTGGAATTATTTATCCTATTTCTGATAGTTCTTGGGTAAGTCATGTGCAGGTTGTTCCAAAGAAAGGAGGCATGACTGACATAGCTAATGAAAAGAATGAATTAATTCCAACAAGAACAGTCACAGTTTGGAGAGTTTGCATCGACTATAGGAAACTGAACGATGCCACAAGAAAAGACCACTTTCCTTTACCCTTCATTGATCAGATGCTAGAAAGATTATCTGGGCATATGTACTACTGCTTCCTAGACGAACTCTCTGGCTACTTCCACATCCCCATAACTCCTGAGGATCAAGAAAAGACAACATTCACATGTCTATACGATATGTTTGCTTATCGAAGAATGCCTTTTGGTTTATGGAACGAGCGTGGGAGAAGCGAACGAAGCTCGGCACAGCCGTGCAACACGGCCGTCTGAGACAACATGCCCACGACACACGGACGTGGGCCACAAAACCAGGCTTACCAAAACCCTAATTTTCGAAGCACACGGGCTCAAAACGACTCACACGGGCCCCTGTTTCTATATAAACCCCTCACTATTCATCTTCTCCACCAAACACTTTTCTCTCAACCCTAAACACCATAGTTCTTTTTCACCATCCTCGCCACCATCCCCATGTCAAAGAAGCGAAATGACCCTAGCACAGTCTCCCCGTGCGAGACCAATCCACATAAGTTCATGCCGGCCGCTTCATTTACTCGACAAGCTAAAGACATTTGAGTCCATTTATTTTACCTATGTCTTTTCTCTTCTCCTTTATTTTCCTTCTCTTTATCTCTCTTGTGCTTAATTTAGTCTATTTTATTTTAGTTTCTTGGTTTTAGGTTCTAAAGGTTGCTTGGTAATCACCACACCACGACCTCAGTAACCACCAACTCGGCCCGAATTTCTCCAATTTTTTTCTCTGACTCCATCCAAAATTTAGGAAGTTTTACCTCTCTCCCTCTTTTGTGCTTTTCTTATTATAATTGTTATATTTGTACATTGAGGACAATGTATATCTTAAGTGTGGGGGGCAAATTTTATCTTGAAAAGTTCCTAACTTTTTGCATCATTCTCAAATCCCTGAATTATATCTTGCTCTTAAGTAAATGTTCTCATATTACTATTAGAATGAAATTTCATTTGATTTATGATTTTTGTGATATGTTTTGGATTAAGGCATAGGTAATTGTGCAGTGATGATTTAAACTTTAGAAGAATAGAGAATCAAGCATGATGAGTCTATTTTCAGAATTAAAATTTGATAGGTTGTCTACCTGAATCTAATTATTACCTTGAAGTTTGAAATTTGCAAGGTTGACATGACAAACCATAATTTTTATGAGATTTTGAGCCTTTTAGAGCATATTCTTTTCCTGCTCACTTTATTGATTATGAGTGTGTCAACATTGATTTGTTATTCTTGAACTTGCTTCGATTATACATGTCGAGACCACACCTATGATTTGATATACTGAGATGATAAAGGCACTTAGGTTTTAACCCACTTACTCCATAAAAAGCCTACCTTCATAATTAACCCCTAGTGAACCCCTTTGAGTCTAATAAACCATTTCTTGACTCACCCATTAATATTAACGCAAAACCTACTTTGTATTTGTTATCACCATTTCTCTTGACTACCCTTATATCGAGATTTGATTTGATCGGTTGCTTAACTATTTTCTTTATTTCAGTTGTTAAATTCTATCTTATTATTATTGATTTGTTATTAAAAAAAAAGAAAAATAAATAAAAATAAAATGAAGTATATTCATTATTAGTTCTATGTTATTTGAGCTTAAGCGCTAATGTTACATTTTGAGAAGAAGCTCGTGTTATTAGTGATGAATTATTAATTAATGTAATTATTTAAGTTTTAGTTATTTTTCTAGTTAGGTAATTTTTCAATTCAATCTCGATACTAACCCTCTAATTCAGCCTTTATCCACACCTTTAACCCAAGCCCCATTACAACCCTTTCAAAGACCTTTTGATTTGTGTATCATCTCATTTTACAGTGGTGGAAATTTGATTTTCAGGCAAGCCTATGGGATTAACTTTTCATGTTTGACTTTTGAGTGCTTAATTTTTAAACCTTAAACACTTTGAGTGATTTGAGTGAATCTTTAGTGAGGATGTCAATACTTGTCGGTTTTGAATCAGAGGTAATTATTTAGGTAAAGGGAAACACCTATGTTTTCATACTATACAAACTATGACTTTGATTATTTGAATCTTTAGGAACCTTCTGGTTAAATTATCAATGTATGAATTACCTATGAATTATGATGAAACATTATTGATGAAGGTTATGAATTGAGAAAATTCGATTTTAATTGTGAGTTGAGAATTTTGCTTGAGGACAAGCAAATGCTTAAGTGTGGAGGTATTTGATAAACCGTAAGAGTTGAGAATTTTGCTTGAGGACAAGCAAATGCTTAAGTGTGGAGGTATTTGATAAACCGTAATATATACATATTTTAATCCCATATTTAGCATAAGTTTGGATGATTTAATCCCTTGAATTGTGGAATTTGATGCTCATAATCCTTTAATTTCATGTTTTATACTTAAGAGAGCATCAGAGGATGAAAAGAACGAGAAACAGGCCGAAAAAGGAGAAAATGGGCCAAAGTAAGAAATTCACACGGCCTGGAGTTCACCACACGGTCGTGCCACCTTAGCAGGCCCGAACACGGCCTGGGCTCAATTCACACGGGCGTTCCACACGGGCGTGCCCCTGCCTTGACCTATTTTAATTCCATTCGGATTATGGTACTTGTGGGCCAAGAAAGGCATTTCGAAAGCCTATATAAACACCCTGGAGAGCGACCTAAAAGGCGGGCTTGAGAGAGAGGTTGAACACAGAAATTACTCGAAGACAACCGCTTGATTCATCCTGAAGCCAAAATCACACTCAAGACGGAATATCTTCCCTTCAATTTCCTTCAGGGGGGTTTAGGGTTTTTCTTATGTTTTGTTATTTACTTTCTTCTGAGATGTATTCTTTATTAAACATGAACTAAACCCCTCAAATACCTGAGGGGGATGAAACCTAAGACGGATCTTGTTATTGTTTTCTGAACTGTATGATAAATACTTGATTTGTTCTTAATTATGTGTTCTTAATTCTTGTTTTAATATTTTAGGATATTGATTCAAGTATTGATGTGCTTAGGCAGTGGAGCAAAAGTCCCTATTTAAGAGTAGATCTAGCATAGTTAAGCGGAGTTGATCGCAACCCTAGAGATAGGATGACGAAAATCTGCCGGATTAGGGTCAAACCTAATATGGGAGTCCATAGATCGAGTTAATGCAACACTAGGGGTTTTAATTAGAAAGAGATTTCAATTAATCAACCTAGGGTTAGACGTTGTTAGTCTCGAAAGGGATAATAATATAAATTAGGGAATCCTACGGATCAAGTCAAGTGAATAAATCGTCTGGTTCAGAGTTAAGTAATAAGTGAGGTCTAGGTGGATTCTTCCTCGGGTATTGTCTTAATCAACTAGTTTTCCCAAAAGTATTTTCCCAATTTGTTCTTGTGTCTTAGCATTCTTAGTTTAGTAATTAGTTAATTAAACATCGATTCCTTTAATACTTAGGCTAGATAATAAAAAGATAGTAACTGTTAGTACTTTTGGTCCTTGAGGATACGATATTTCTGGTCTTGCCATAGCTATACTACCGAACGATAGGTGCGCTTGCCTTATTCGTTGTCATAGTTAGTTTGGACACGATCAATTGTCACATTGCAGTCATAGTTCCAAGGTACCCTTTTGCTATCTTTATAAGGAAAAGCAACGGGTTTTTGGATTACAACTCTTGGTGCAATTTTTGCTCCGGCTTTGTTGATTCTTGGTCGTGAGATGATTACCACCGGGTGGTTGGCTTCATAGACCTTCTCTGTCGACCCTCCTTCTGAGGCGCACACATCTTCTCCTTCGGTATACTCAAAGAACTCTAGCTCCTTGTTGTCCATTAGACCTTGTACTAGGGCCCTGAATTCACTGCATTTTTGAATCTCATGATCTTCTTCATCATGGAACTCACAATAGCTCCTTACTTCTCAGGATCTGTCCCTCGAGTCTTGTGTGATTAATCCTCTTTCTATTATTTTCTTCTAAACTTCTCTCAACGGGGTTTTCACTGCTGCAATATTCATCTAGATTTTCTTCCCCGCATTCTCGACTATCGCATTTACCCCATTATCAGCATGGTTGGGTAACGAATTTTCCACACCAGATGGATCATCAAATTTTACAATGCCCATTTTAATGAGCCTTTCGACTAACTTTTTAAAAGCGGTGCAGTTTTCTATCGAGTGTCCCGTGATTCCCGCATGGTATTCGCATTGGGCGTTTGCATCGTACCATTTGGGGTGTGGGGGTTGCATTGGCTTTAGATAGAAAGGGGATACAACATGTGCATCAAATAAACTTTGGTACAACTCCCTATACGTTATTGGAATGGGCGTAAACTGGAGTTTCTCCGTATTTTACTTCGTGTTGGGCTCTTGTCTTAGTGGGGCTTGATGGCCAGCGGTTACCGTTCTCGGTTGGTTCATAGTGATTGGTTTCGAATAACCCTTATTATAGTGCTCACATTATTTACCTTATTTTCTCTTTTTCTCGGGGCCGACCTCTTTGTGTTTTCTCCGACCTCTATTATAACAGCCTGATTTTAGGCTAGTCGGAACAGTGGTTTCGGAACCACTAATCCAATGCCAGAGAAATTATTTTTTTAATATTATTTTATGTGTTATAGCCTGATTATAAGAGTGCATGAAAATTTTAGTGAATTAATTTTAGTGATTGTATGCTTAATTTTGAAAAAGGACTAAATCGCATAAAGTGCAAAAGTTTTGTTCTACAAGCTAAAGGTGTCAAATAGCTATAGAACCTTAAATTGAAGGTCCTTAATGTGCAATTAGGCTCTTAAGAGAGTGTTGACCGGCCACAGGGGACAAGAAAATGTAAATTGGTCAAAGTTGGTGGAATTAGGTGACTTAATTGATGAAATAAAATGAATTAAAGAGAAAAAAAAGATATCACCTTTCATCTTCATCCTCTCCACCGAAAATATCAGCAAAATAGGGGTTTTAGAAGCTTGAAATTTTTAGCAACTTACAATCTTTACAAGTAAGTGGTTTAATGGTCATTCTTGATAATTTTTGTACTTTTGGGACCATTGTAGCATAATCTAGCTAATGAGGGGACTATTTTACACTATGGTTGAAATTCTAAGGTTTTTCCATGAGAGCATTAGTGTTGTTTGCTGGAATTTTTTGGAAGAAAATGAATCTTAGTTGTTAAATAAACAACTTTTGTGAAAGGGGTTTCCATGAAAACACCTAAAATTGACCTTTTTGAAAAGGTTGTAAAATAGGTAGTAAATGTGTGAAATAATTGGATTTGTGAGTTGTTATAAGTTTAAAATAGATTCAGCTAGGCTTGGTTAATGAGGAAATTTGATGAAAATCATTTTACGAGCCTAGGGGCAAAATTATAATTTTGTGAAAGTTTTGGGGCAAAATAGTAATTTTGTCAAAGTAGGAATTTTGGAATGTCTTGATTAATGTGGTGATTAAATGAGTGAATTTTATCATTATAGATCAAGAAAAATGGAGTCCGAACTTAGACTGGGAGAAAACCAAGCTAATAGATTAACTCAACTTTGTCGCCCACTTTTTGTATACCGAGGTAAGTTGTACGTAAATAATACAAATATATTGTTATTATGCATTAAACAATTGGTATTTGATAAAAAAAATTATTATTGTTATGAATATGCATGACGAAATTTTATGTGGTATACGCCCGGTTGAACTTTAGGAATAGATTGGATATCCAAGCCATGACGTTTGGGTGATATGTGCACTAGTGTAAGACCATATCTGGGACATGGCATCGGCCACATTATGAGAGCCAGTGTAAGACCATGTCTAGGACATGGCATCGGCGTTGATATGTGAGTGTCAGTGTAAGACCATGTTTGGGACATGGCATCGGCATTGAGACGAGAGCGAGTGTAAGACCATGTATGGGACATGGCATCGGCCTCGATATATGAGCTAGTGTAAGACCATGTCTGGGACATGGCATCGGCCTCGATACGTGAGCCAGTGTAAGACCATGTCTAGGACATGGCATCAGCATCGTACCCTCTTATGTGAGGCTTGTCGAGTATCCTTTGATATTCCAACTGATTCAACGGGTAATTTAAAGCTTGTGTCAAAAGTGAGAAGAGTTACGACTATGTTGTAAGTGATACAGGTACCTACATGGAATTTATGAGAAATGAGCTCGATTTATGTTGTATGATTAGTAAGGATGAAAATGAGTAAGTTATGCCTTTAATCATTCGAGAATTATGTGCAAGTTTATCATATGTTATGAGTATATAATGTATGGTAATTGTTGTTAATTATTTACATGCGACTTACTAAGCTTTATGCTTACTCCATTTCCTTTCCATTTTCTTATAGTATCGCCAAGCTAGCTCAGGGATCAAAGGACATCACAGGCTCGATCACACTATCATTCTGAACATTTGGTATAGTTAGATTTAACATTTTGATTATGGCATGTATAGGGACTTGGTCTTTGTCAAGTGTCATATTGTTTTGGCCAAATCTGTTGGCTTGTCTTGAAGTTTGATTCATTTTGTATAAGGCCAGGGATGATGGCTAATACTTATTATTGATATATGAAAATGCTGATGTTTTTCATGAATGTGCAAATTGCATGGTTGAGTATTTAGTATGTTAGTGCATGAATGAGTAGGTTATTTGATATGGCTTATGTTGGTGCAAGTAAGGGTAACAAAAAAAGGTTGGTAAATAGCCTTGTTTTTGTCCACACGGTCTGCCCCATGGGCGTGTAGTTTGGCCGTGTGTCTCCCTGCACCCTAAGTTGGCTAAACAGAATGCCCAGTAGTAACCATACGGGCTGAGCCACGGCCATGTATCTCAACCGTGTAGAAGACACGGCCATAGGACATGGGCATGTGCCCAGCCGTGAGTTCGTGAGACTCAGCAAATACGTTAAGGAGTGCGTATCTACCAAAGCCATCATGTGTAAGAGGTTTGAGGACAGATTAAATGAGGACATCTGATTGTTTGTTGGTATTCTAGAACTGAAGGAATTTGTTGTACTAGTAGAGAAAGCTTGCAAGGCCGAGGAATTGGCCAAAGAAAAAAGGAAAGCTGATATTGATTCTCGTGACTCAAAGAAAAAACAGTTAGGGAAATTGTTTCAGTCATCATACAAGAAATTGAGAGAATTCACTACCCGATCAAATGCTTCAGCGAGATTCTCGAGTAGAAATAGGAGTAAGCAGTATTCGACGTTTAAAGCTCAAACCACTTCTATTGTAAGTGTTGGTAGTGCTCGACCAAATAAACCGAAGTGTTTGTAGTGTGGCAGATGACATTTCGGTGAGTGTCGAGGAAATGATAGGGGCTGTTTCAAGTGCAGTTCACTAGACCACTTCATTCGAAACTGTCCCGAGATGGATGAGAAAGATAAAAAGCAAAATGTGCGAGCGAGTAATGCACCTTCGAGGGGTAGACCACAAAAGAACCCTGGAAGTGGGGCTAGCAGTAGAGGTGCGCCTAGAGATTCCACTGTGAGGTTTGAGGTCCGAGCGTCTGCAAGAACTTATGCCATTCACGCCTGCGAAGAGGCATCGTCACCAGATGTGATTACGGGTACTTTTTCTCTTTATGATATCTCTGTTGTTGCTTTGATTGATCCGGGGTCTACCCATTCGTATGTTTGTATGAAATTTGTGTCTAGTATCAATATGCCTATTGAATCTACAGAAATTGTCATAAAAGTGTCAAACCCGTTAGGCAAGCATGTGCTAGTTGACCAAGTGTGTAGAAATTGTCCTTTGACAATTAGAGGTCATTGTTTTCTGGCTAATCTTATGCTGCTACCGTTTGATGAATTTGATGTGATTCTTGGTATGGACTAGCTACCAGCTCATGATGTGATAGTAAATTCTAAGAGAAAATTTAATGAACTAAAATGTGAAAATAGGGATATCCTTCGGGTTGAATCAGGTGAATCAGATAGCTTGTCTGTAGTGATTTCATCTTTAACGGCTGATAAATGTATAAGAAAAGGGTATGAGTCTTATCTCGCATTTGTGTTGAATACCCAAGAGTCGGAAGTAAAGATTGAGTCAGTGCTTATGGTATGTGAGTACCTGAATGTGTTTCCGGAAAAGTTACCTAGATTGCCTCCAACTAGGGAAGTTGAATTTGGTATTGAGTTAGTCACTGGTACGGCACCTATTTCGATTGCCCCGTATAGGATGGCACTGTTGGAGTTAAAAGAATTGAAGGCTCAGTTATAAGAGTTGACGGATAGAGGTTTCGCAAGACCGAGTTATTCTCCGTTGGTAGAGTTTGCCTACAACAATAGCTATCAGTCGAGTTTGAAAATGGCACCATATGATGCTTTGTATGGACGTAAGTGTCGAACGCCCTTGTATTGGCCTAAACTTAGAGAAAATCAGATACACGGGGTTGACTTAGTCAGAGAAGCAGAAGAGAAAGTAATTCGTGGTTGTTTGAAGGCCACATCGGATAGACAGAAATCCTACGTGGACTTGAAGTGGAAAGAGATTGAGTTTCAAGTTGGTGATAAGGTATTTTTGAAAGTATCCCCGTGGAAGAAAGTCCTCAGATTTGGTAGGAAAGGCAAATTAAGTTCACGTTTTATTGGACCTTATGAGGTGACTGAGAGAATTGGACCGGTAGCTTATCGATTAGCCTTGCCATCCGAGTTAGAAAAGATCCACGATGTATTCCATGTGTCTATGTTGCGCCGTTATCGTTCTGACCCATCACATGTGATTTCACCAACAGAGGTTGAGATTTGTTCAGACATGACCTATGGTGAAGAGCCGGTTAAGATTTTGGATCAAAAGGTCAAGCAATTGAGAAATAAAAGTATAGTACTTGTGAAAGTACAATGGCATAGACATGAGGTTGAAGAGGCCACATGGGAGCCCGAGGAGACCATGAGAGACCAATACCCGAACCTTTTTGCTGGTAAGATTTTCGGGGACGAAAATCCCTAAAGGGGGGAAGAATTGTAACAGCTCGATTTTGGGGCTAGTCGGAACAGTGGTTTCGGAACCACTAATTTGAGGCCAGAGAAATTATTTTTTTATATTATTTTATGTGTTATAGCCTGATTATAAGAGTGCATGAAAATTTTAGTGAATTAAATTTAGTGATTGCATGCTTAATTTTGAAAAAGGACTAAATCGCATAAAGTGCAAAAGTTTTGTTCTACAAGCTAAAGGTGTCAAATAGCTATAGAACCTTAAATTTGAGGTCTTTAATGTGCAATTAGGCCCTTAAGAGAGTGCTGGCCAGCCATAGGGGACAAGAAAATGCAAATTGGTCAAAGTTGGTGGAATTAAGTGACTTAATTGATGAAATAAAATAAAATAAAGAGAAAAAAAAGATATCACCTTTCATCTTCATCCTCACCACCAAAAATATCAGCAAAATAGGGGTTTTAGAAGCTTGAAATTTTCAGCAACTTACAATCCTTGCAAGTAAGTGATTTAATGGTCATTCTTGATGATTTTGTACTTTTGGGACCCTTGTAGCATAATCTAGCTAATGAGGGGACTATTTTACACTATGGTTGAAAGTCTAAGGTTTTTCCATGAGAGCATTAGTGTTGTTTTCTGGATTTTTATGGAAGAAAATGAATCTTGGTTGTTAAATAAACAACTTTTGTGAAAGGGGTTTCCATGAAAACACCTAAAATTGACCTTTTTGTAAAGGATGTAAAATAGGTAGTAAATGTGTGAAATAATTGGATTTGTGAGTTGCTATAAGTTTAAATAGATTCGGATAGGCTTGGTTAATGAGGAAATTTGATGAAAATCGTTTTACGAGCCAAGGGGTAAAATCGTAATTTTGTGAAAGTTTAGGGGCAAAATAGTAATTTTGCCAAAGTAGGAATTTTGGAATGTCTTGATTAATGTGGTGATTAAATGAGTGAATTTTATCATTATAGATCAAGAAAAATGGAGTCCGGACTTAGACCGGGAGAAAACCAAGCTAGTAGATTAACTCAACTTTGTCGCCCACTTTTTGTATACTGAGGTAAGTTATACGTAAGTAATACAACTCTATTGTTATTATGCATTAAACAATTGGTATTTCATAAAATGTTTGATTATTTTTATGAATATGCATGACGAAATTTGATGTGGTATACGCCCAGTTGAACTTTAAGAATAGATTGAATATCCAAGCCATGACGTTTGGGTGATATGTGCGCTAGTGTAAGACCATGTCTGGGACATGGCATCAACCACATTATGAGAGCTAGTGTAAGACCATGTCTAGGACATGGCATCGGCGTTGATATGTGAGTGTCAGTGTAAGACCATGTTTGGGACATGGCATCGGCCTCGATATGTGAGCTAGTGTAAGACCATGTCTGGGACATGGCATCGGACTCGATACGTGAGCCAGTGTAAGACCATGTCTAGGACATGGCATCGGCATCGTACCCTCTTGTGTGAGGCTTGTCGAGTATCCTTTGATATTCCAACTGATTCAACAGGTAATTTAAAGTTTGTGTCAAAAGTGAGAAGAGTTACGACTATGTTGTAAGTGATACAGGTACCTACATGGAATTTATGAGAAATGAGCTCGATTAATGTTGTATGGTTAGTAAGGATGAAAATGAGTAAGTTATGCCTTTAATCATTCGAGAATTATGTGCAAGTTTATCATATGTTATGAGTATATAATGTATGGTAATTGTTGTTAATTATTTACATGCGACTTACTAAGCTTTATGCTTACTCCCTTTCCTATCCATTTTCTTATAGTATCGCCAAGCTAGCTCGGGGATCAAAGGACGTCGAAGGCTCGATCACACTATCAATCTGAACATTTGGTATAATTAGATTTAACATTTTGATTATGGCATGTATAGGGACTTGGTCTTTGTCAAGTGTCATATTGTTTTGGCCAAATCTGTTGGCTTGTCTTGAAGTTTGATTCATTTTGTATAAGGCCAGGGATGATGGCTAATACTTATTATTGATATTTGAAAATGATGATGTTTTTCATGAATGTGCAAATTGCATGGTTGAGTATTTGGTATGTTAGTGCATGAATGAGTAGGTTATTTGATATGGCTTATGTTGGTGCAAGTAAGGGTAACAGAAAAAGGCTGGTAAATAGCCTTGTTTTTGTCCATCTGCAGACACACGGCGCAGTGTCTAGGCCGTGTGTGTGACACACTCAGCCCACCCCATGGGCGTGTAGTTTGGCCGTGTGTCCCCCTGCACCCTAAGTTGGCTAAACAGAATGCCCAGTAGTAACCACACGAGCTGAGGCACAGCCATGTGTCTCAACCGTGTAGAAGACACGGCCATAGGACATGGGCATGTGCCCAGCCGTGTGAAGTCTGCACTTAAATTTAGGAATTTAATTCATCTCACGGCCTAAGAACACGGGCGTGTGCCTTGGCCGCGTGACCTTCTTGTGTTGATGACGTCAGAAATAGAATGTCAAGGTTTTTACACACGGGCCGAGATACGGGCGTGTCATGGCCGTGTGAGGGACACGGGCCATGTATACGGGCGTGTTCCAAGCCGTGTGAAAACCTCTGTAGGTTCGAATTGAGAAATAAATCCATACGACTAGAGACATGGGCGTGTGTGACCACACGGTCTGCCCACATCGGCGTGTCCCTTGCCCCACGGGCGTATGCCCCTGTTTTTAGTAACATTTTCCAAAGTTTTCTAAAGAACTCGATTTGATTCTGAAACATTTCTAAAATGTGTTTTAGGCCTCGTAGGCCCATATTAAGGACGTTAAGAGAAAGTTTGAAAAGTTTTGTATTTGAACAAACTTTTATGACTTAAGAATGTATGCTAGTATGTGTTTTAGAAATATAACGCCTCGTACCCTGTACCGGCGTCGGTTACGGGTAAGGGGTGTTACATCTATTTTTCCACACCTTATTGTATTCTCTATCATTTCACCAGACATCACTATGTCCGAGAAACTCTTAGTTGCACTTCCCAGCATGTGATTGATAATAGGTGTCTTCAGGGTATTAATGAAGAGCATGGTTGTTTCCTTTTCTAGCAGTGGCGGTTGGACTTGCGTGGCGACTTCCCTCCACCTTTGAGCATATTGCTGGAAACTTTCGTTTGGCTTTTTCTCCATATTTTGTAATGTGATTCTGTCAGGCGTCATATCTGTCACGTGGCCATATTATTTCATGAAGGCCAGTGCCAGGTCTTTCCACGAATTAATTTGGGCACGATTTAGCTGATTATACCATTTGGCCGCAGCCCAGTCAAGCTGTCTTGGAAATAGTGAATCAATAACTGATCATTATTGACATATCCAGTCATCCTCCGACAGAACATTGTAATGTGAGCCTCAGGGCAGCTGGTCCCGTTATATTTTTCAAACTCTGGCGTTTTAAACTTTGGAGGGAGCACTAGATCTGGGACCAGGCTCAATTCCTTAGCATCAATTCCACAATGGTAATCAGCGCTTTCCAACGCCATGAATTTATCTTCTAGTCATTTGCATCGGTCTTCCAGTTGCTTTAGGAGCTCCACTCTCGCCTTTCCCATTTCTGCTATATCATCAAGGTCAAAGACAAGGGGATTTGTTGGATTGTCTCCGGGCTTGGAGCCTGAACTCGTCGAGAAGTTTATCGGTGCGAAAGTACCAGTCTGATATTGAGGTTTGATGTTGACGGACACCCTTTGTGGTTGTGCTTGGGTGTTCGTTGGGGTGAAGCCAGGAGGATAAGCAGGGTCCTCGTTGTCGTCTCCGGTATTGATCATAGGGCTCTTTCCTTTTTCTAGCCTCCAGCCAGCAACTGCGTTAACTGGCTCATCATGCTTCTCTGGGATTCTAGCATCTGATCCCTCATATCCTGTTGGATTTTGGCCAACTTTTCTTGCATCTGTATTTGCAGTTGATCATGCATCTCTCTTTGCATTTGTTCCAATCTTTCCAACCTTTGGTCTATTTCTTTAGTTTTGGCTCGAGTACTGTAACGATGTTCGGTTGGTTGATTCTTGTTGGTTTCCAGATTAACTAAAATAATTTCATTTAATATGGATCTTTTTTTTGTAAAATTTAATGCATATGATGCAATGTAATGCAAATGCATGAATGTAAAAAGAGGCATTGACTCTGATTTAATTCTGTTAAAACAACTTTACTAGAAAATAAAATTCTTTACATAAAACAGATTACATATACGGTTTTACCTTAATACTCAAAGCCTTAACCTTCTTAAGAAACCAAGCTAACTCTTGACCCCGATCTGATTCTGATTCATACTTCAAGCTTAGCACGTCAGCTTGAACTGCTAAAGTTTGCAAATGATCGGCTACTTCTCGTATTTGAGCCACAGCTTCACCCATGAGATAGTCTCTATCCCTGACCTGACCTTGAGAATGGTGAAGTTGCTCTTTGCATTGCTCGTTGCTTGCTTCAAGGAGTTCAACTCGGAGTTCACAATTTTGTAATGCGATCTCGAGCTCATCTATTTTCCTTTTCAGCTCTTCAATCTTGCTTAAGCTCGTTTTTAGCTCAATTGTAGAGTTGCGATTACGATACTGATGAAGTGACTTTTCTAATTCTGCTACCCTAGCTTTTAATCTAACTTTTTAATTTTGGCATTCCAATAGGTCTCTTTCTAAGGCATTTCCTCAAACTTGGGTATCTTGGCATTTCCTTTCCCATTGATCAGCTCTGTTCTTTTCTTCCTTGATCTCTTGCCGCCATTGTTCTGATGTCTTTCCCAGCCCGGCAGTCCTCATTGATAAACGCAGCTTCTTGTAATCCGTTTTTAGACTGACCAAATCTTCCTCAGCCTTATTTTTTTCCTTTTCTTAGTTTATCGGACTCTAGCTTCTAGACATCAACATCTAGTGCTAATTGCATCTCTTCTTCTACTAATTGCTCTATCCTCTTTCTTAGTTCTGAATTCCTTCTTTCAAAATCTTGCTTTTTAATCTCTAGCTCAAATGGGACCACTCGCAGGTATTCCTCCATTGGTCGAGCGCCTTCTTGACTTGGCCTAGGGATGTTATCATTGACTCTTTTACCCCACCATCCATTATATTTGGGGGTCGTCGCCGGACCTGCAGCAAATCTTTTCATTCGGCGAGTTTGGTTCTTGGCGTTAGACATTCTCGGATCTTTTTCTTGTAGTTATCGCCCTTGTACGAAAACTCGCATTGAGCCAGCCCTTGTGTTGCTGGTATGAATTGCCTCGATCTATACTGCCTTAACACGAGTAGAGGAGTATATCCAATAGCTCCCTAAATCCCAAGTAGAGGGACCCAGTCGAGATATCCACACCGGTATAGAATCTCGTCAGGGACCATCCAAGGGGCTCTCCATTTGACGTCTTCGTCTTGCAGATTTTGAAGAATCATCATCCATTTCTCCTCCGTGATATCATCCCATCTCGGTGTAGCCACTAACTCTTTAAGCGGAGAATAGTTTTCGGAGAAGATTCGATATGAGACCTTTTCCATTTTCTAAAAATGGCGGTGGAACCACGCTAGTAAGACTTGTGCGCACCCGATGAATCTCCCTTCGCCCGCTCTTCGGCATGCGTTCAAGGATATAAAAGTTTTGGCCAAAATTGTGGGAATGGGTGTGACCCTTTTATTAAGTCGGTCAAATAAATTGGAGACGGCCTCGTCTATATGCCCTAAAGCCTTAGGGAAGATAACCAATCCGTAAATGCTTAATGCGAAGACATCAACCCTTTTCTTTACATCAGGGTATGTTAGGATCAAATCTCTCAAATTTCTCCAAGGAATGCACTTACTATCACCTTTCTGCTTGATTCCGGCTGCAACCCACTGCTCGCTCATCCCCGAGATGTTCATCAATTTTTTTAAGAACGTCGGGACATTGGCAGCTCTAGAATAGGCCTTGTCAGTTTGAATCATCGGGCAACGGAGCAAGGTCATGTACTCTTCCACAGTAGGTACCAAATCCACCTTTCCAAAAGTAAAACAACTATAGGCAGGGTTCCAAAATTGAGCCAGAGCTCGAAACAAGTGCTTGTCTACTTTGACATCGAGTAGATAGGGCAAATCACCATAATTATCGTAAATTAACTGTTTGATTTCTTCATCCCAATGGACCCATATCTCTTTCAATTCCTGGAGATTGTTTTAGGTCACGCTGATACGAGTGAAATCCTACAATTCTAATACGTTCCCTTCTATCAGACTATCACATTTCTCTAGTTGCGTTCTCTCGGACCATATTCAGACAGCCGCATTATCTTTTGCTTTATCAAGAAACCCATTCTCCATGGCAAGCTCTTTATTTAGTAATCGAAAGTGAATCAACACCCTTTTCTATAATGAAAATGTCATGCAATCAAAGCAAAACAAACAAGTCAGTATACAAAGCAAGAATTTAAAGCAAGCAAGAAATAATAAATAAAACGCCTATTTGGGTAACCACTAGGGTTTGGTGTGGTTCTACCTAGGGTAAGTTCTTAGGGCTCATTATATGTGGTTCGGTTCTAAAGTAAGGGTACCTGAACTGGCAGATTCCTCGATCCTCATCCATTATAGGCTCATACAAATCGAGTTCAGTTCAGGGGAATACATTTCCCTATGGCTATACGGAGATGAAAATCTCACGAAGACATAGGTACGGATGTATCTCGAAAGCGATCCACTATCCTATACGGAGGTGAAGACCTCACGAAGGAATAATTTCTCACTCCCACTTAAAGGGTAAAATCGATCGATTATGCGATGCAATATACGGAGACATATTAAAAGACTCGAACCAATAAAGCAGACATATCAAAGTGATGCGGACCACAAAGATGAAATGCAACGAAAGGATCGTAAATTTAAACCAAATTATCAATTTTCGACAAAAAGACAATAAATAATCAAATCGTGGCTTGACTCTCTTATTTAATCCCCAGTGAAGTCAAGCTTTCGAAACCGTTTTTTTGTAAAAGGGGTCGACTTTGATTTTGAAAACGAAAACGAACATGGGAGTCGTCACCAATCTTTTTTATGAGGTGTGATCGGATCACCTCGTGATTTGATCGTTTTAATAAGAGGTTTGATTTATCAAAACAATATTTTTCAGTCTACGAAAATCCAGAAAACGGGTTCGGGAGTCGGTTACGCACGAGGAAGGATTAGCACCCTCGTGACGCCCAAAATTGGTACCAAATTGATTATTTGATGTTTTTATGTCGAAAGTTGAAAACTCGGAAAGAATTTAAAATACGATCCCTTTTTGCATTAATGTATATTTTGTTTTGGAATGCTTAAATAAGTCGAAAATATATTGAAGACCTTCTTATCTCGAGGCAACAAAACGTCACATCCCGTAAGTTAGGACATGAAACTTCGAATCTTTGAGAATAGTTTGGCCTTTGATTTTGATTTAAAATCTCACGTGTTTTAATTTTTGAAATGACATTCAATTATTCAAATTCAACGAGAAAAATCGAAACCCCGTAAGTTAGGGCACGATTTTATCGAATCTTTCAAATACGGAACATTGCCTTTTTTTTGAAAATTTCGTTGACGTGTTCGGATAAAAATTAATGATATAAAATATTAAGTTGATGAATGACGAAACAAAACGATGATATACGAATGAAATGTCGCGTTTAATAAATGACAATAATGAATATACTAATGAAAATAATATACGACAATCACATAATGTACATTATTTTAATGCTAATATGAACAATCAAAGAAAAAATAAAATAAATAATAACAATGATAATAATAATATTAGTGACAAAACAATGCAAACAAAAGAAAATACCAAATTTTCGAATATTATGAGGACAAAGAAATATATACGTACACAAATAAATATTGAGAAAAATAATTTATAAAATATTGAAAATAAAATATCAAATTAAAATACAAATGAGAGGGGTGCAATTCGTAATAAAGCACAATAGATAATAATAAATAATAATAATAATGATAATAATAATAATAATAATAATGATAATAATAATAATAATAATAATGAAATAAAGTAAAAAAATATACAATAAAGGAAATAAATTACTTTAAAATACTAAAAAGTAAAGAACAATAAATAAATAAATAAATAAATAATATATAAAAAAATATAAAAAAATAAATGAATCTATAAATGGTGGAAATTAAATGAATGAAGATTAAATTGGGATTAAATAATAATAATAATAATAATAATAACAACAATAACAATAACAAAAAAAAAAGATATACAATAAAAGGAAATAAATGCCCAAAAAACAAATAAAAAAATAAACAGAAATAAAGAATAATATATAAGCAGTTAAATAAATAAATTAAATTGAATGAGTGACTAAATTGAATTTTAAACAGAATTTTAGGCCAAAATTAGAATAAAATAAAATAGGGGGCCCAAATTATAATACGTGTAAAAGGGCGGGGACCAACTGGGAAATTATTCCCAAACTCCCCCTCTTAAATGCACCGTTTCGAGAGGTCAAAGGGTCGGAGGACCAAAATAAAAACAAAATGAAATTATGTGATAAAATTAAAAAATAAAAGTATTAAATTGAAGCAGGCCGAAAAAGCGGAAGGATCAAAAGGGTAAATAACTCCTAAAACAAAAAAACACGCGGATCCCAGGCGGTTCGGGTCAGGTCTATCCGATCCGGCTCAAAACGACGTCGTTTTGCGTTTGTGCGCACTGGCCCAAAACGGTGTCGTTTTATGCGCCTATAAAAGTTAAAATTTTTACAAAAAAAAAAAAAACAGTTATCCCTTGAAACAAAAAAAAATCCGAAAAAAAACTCTCTCCCTTTTTCTCTCAATCCCCAAAGGTCTAACCATCGGCCACCGCGTCGGCCGTCAGTCACCGATGACGGTGCCGCCGTCCGCGGTGGTCGGAAAAAGAAAGAAAGCCCCTTTTTTATTTTTTTAAATAAAGCTTAGATCTAGGGTTTATTATACAAAAAAATAACAAAAAGAAAAAAAGAAAAGAAACAAATCGCTAGGGAACACCTTCGTCTTTGCCGCGTTTCAAACTTCCGTCGGAACCCAAATGGGTTTCGCGACATTTAGGATGCTGAAGGCTCTCTCAACAGCGGCAGAAGACGAATCGGTGGTAACATTTTGGGCCACTAGGCCTTGTTGTAATTGGACCTTTTTTATTGGGCTTGTAATTGGACTGTTAATATTGTTTGGTTTTTTTATTTGTTTTGTGGGCCCGGGCGAATTGGGCCTGTTACAGTCATCGTCTAATAAATCTTTAAAAAATTCAAAAAATATATAAATTAATAAATTTAAAAATTAAAAATATGATTTCTAAGATTAAATTTTTACAATTATTCTAAATCAATGTTTTTCACGACTCCATCTAGGTTGATTGATTGATTTTTCATTTTTCTTTCAATTTCTTCAACCTTTTTTCACAATTTTTTTCTTTACTGATTTTCAAAAAATCAAATCCTAAAACAAAATTTTTAGGAAAGACATTTTAAAGAAAAAAAATTAAAACCTTGTTTTTGAACCTTCGGTGCTTCCAAAATCTCCTTCCCAATCTCTCCTTCAAACTAATTTTTAAAGGATTAAACTAAAATTTTTCAAAGCCCCAAACCTCAAAATTAAAACTTAAAAAATTATTATTTCTACCTTAGAAAACCATTAAATCGTTTATGGTGTTTGTAAGGTTGTTCTAGGTTTACGAAGAACACCCCTTTCATCCACTATTTTAGTTTCTTTCTAACTCCCAACAAAAATTGAAAACTACAATAAAGATATATAAACTAATCAATACCTACAAATATTTTAATCTACGCAGGAAAATTTTAAAAAAATGGGTTAGACCTAGAACCCTAATCGAAAACCCCTAACCTTGCATCGCCATCAAAATCAAGACACTGATTAGGGCCACCACCTACATACATTATATGAAGGCTAAATATAAATTCCTGATTGCATCATAAAATAATGGAACGCATTTCGTTTTTAGTAGAACAATAACATTATCACCTTGGACTTCATCACTGGTTTTGTTATCCGAAAAGCAAAGTTGGTTCTTCGATTCCTCTACTGTTACTTGACTTAGATGGCTGACATAGTTTTGTTGATAATTTTCATTCACATTTTAAAATTTGTCACAGCCAGTAAATCTCATCCGTGCTGTTATAAACTAGATTCTGAGTTCCTCCCGGGGCTATCAAAAGGGGACAAGTTATACTCCGAGAGAGAAAGAATCCTCCCTAAGGATTTAATTGTATCAAAATGAGAAGAAAAAAAAGTATATAATTTAGATACCAATTTATAGGTTAAGCTAATATTTTTAAACAATAAATATTAATTATGTTGATATTTGAAAGATATGGAGATTAATTTTATGAATTATATTTAAAGAAGAATATATGAGTAATCATGAAATGGGATGAAGTAAGGTGGTGGTGGGGAATGTGGTATTATTACAAACCCAACTGTATTATTCTCAATCCATAAAGCACTATGGAAAAGAAAGATTCAATTCACACTTGGGGTTGGGCCCATACAGACAGCCATGCTCACCAATTATTTTTCATTATTTCAAATACTATCTTCAAAATAACTTTTAACAATTCTATAAAAAGAGAAATACTTTTTTTTATATAATAGCAAATTAGGTCAAATCTATATTTATCTTTTAAATCAATATTTTTTTTTAAAGATTATATCAATATTTATAAATATATTAGAAATTTTATCACACGCGTGTATATATATATATGTGGAAATTATGTACTTAGAACATAGATATTAGCTTAATTATATCATATAATATATAATAAAACATAAGGTTTAAAATTAATTAATAATAATATATGAAATATGTACGATATTAAAAAGGCAAAAGTATCCTCAAATAATATAACTTATTTTAATTACGGAAGGATATTTCCGTGATTTCTCTAGCCGAGTTGGTGCCTGGATGACTCGTGACACTAGCTCAGTCAGAGACTTTATAAATAGTATAGATATACAATTAATAGAGATAATAAATTGTGCATATTAAAATAAAAATATATAATAAAAAAAAACTTTTAAAATAAAACTTTGGTTGAGTGATAAATTTAAGGTTTTATTAATTTAATCAACATGGGTTCAAATCCCACTATATGAATATTTTATAGGCTTTTGTTAAAATAAAAGACTAAATAATCATCAAATAATATAATTTAGTTTAATTATGGAACGATATTTTTGTAATTTTTTTAATCGAATTAGTGCCTAATTGACACAAGATACCAACTCAATTAGTAACTTAAATAATAGTATAAATGATACAATCCATTCATTAAGAAGTTTACCAAAAATGCTTCAAATGTAAAAGTTATCAACGATGATACAAATTATTAAAGTTGAGCTCATCATAAACATGTATTTTCTTTGGATTTTATTTAAAAAGGTAAAAAAAATTCTCTTAAATTAATATTTATTGTTTTATTAAATTAGAATCCAGACATCAATTCAGTCAAAATCTTTATATATAGGATAAACTATAGCACATATAATACAAATACATAAAAATAATATGAATATGCAAATTGTTTTATATTTTGAAAGTTGAATAGGTAGAAGTTCATTGCATCCGAATTAAGGGTGTAATTGAATAAAGTTGAGCTTAATTCAAAGCTTGATTGAACATTTATTTTTAAGCTTGAACGCGAACTCAATTTAATAGTTATTAAATTATGTTTAAAATTTTAAAATCAAAATCAAAATTCAAATAATGTGTCTATTAATTCAAATCAATTCCATGGTTTAAATGAGGAGGCGGATGAAATAATGGAAGCCCCATAAATGATTCACCATTCACACCAAACTCTCTCGCATTTCACGCTTTCGTCTTCTGCTATCCTTTTTCTCATCCTAAAATCGTTTCTCTAATTACAATCCATAGATTAGATATTTTGAATCGTAAAGCCTGAAAATTTCATCAAAATTTGAGTGTTCTTAATAATATAATGCAAGTGAATTTAATTAAGAATTTATAAGTAATATTGACTAAATGATAACACAGAATCTGTACTTTCCATGTAAAACGTATGCATCAAATTCAGAAAATGAATCCTTGGATCTCTGCTGACAAAACCAAAACAAAAAAAGAAATGGATAATAAATGATTAATGAACAAAATAGAAAGACATTTACACCAACTTTAGAAACAAAGTTTTCACAATAACAAAACAGTTCCTTCTTCCACATTACACACAGTTTCATCCCAGATTCATTTTTAATCAAAATAAAAAACCAAAATCCCAATTAACTAATAAAATATATATATATATATATATATATATAAATAAATCCCCAAAGATTCTAAATTTATAAAAATAATTTTTCCAATAAAGAAGAAAACAAAATCCAACCCCATTGATCATTTCAAAGCTTCAATCAGAATAAGGCTTGGTCTTGGACCGGTAAAGGAGTTTCTTCTTCTTTGATGTTTGATTATCAATGGTGAGAACAACCTTTCCAGGCTCACCGGTCTTGAAGCTATCGGAGATCACGGTTTCATCCGCCGAAGAAACTTTCCTTGTTTTCGATACGATCACCGTATACCCATCTTCGGCGGTCGGCACGAATTCGGCTCCGTAATTGACTTCCCATCCCACTACTCGGAGTTCCCAAACCAGATTACAATTCTGCTAATTCAAATACCATTTATTGTTATTACATGAATTGTATACTGAATTGATAATTTTAGTAAAATGATACAAATGATACCTCAGTTATAGGGAATTCAACACTGTGCTTCGCTGCTGGCTTGATTGTAACCCCTGTGACGGCATCGGCCACGCTAAATTCTTGTTCACCTTCTCTGCTCAGTCCACCATATTGAACTGGTACTTGCTCCGGAGCAATATATCTAATATTTACCCCAAAGAAAATTTTAAAAGTTATATGAAACACTATGCACAAACTAATTATCTATTTATGATTAAAGATCCAATCATATTAATCAAACATATTGCAATAAACGGCAAATTAATGTCTAGAGTAATAAATATAAACACTTGTTCAAGGGCCCTTTTTATGGTCATAGATGAAATGATACCAATGTTCATAAATAGATTCCTACATGAGAAGGTCTTGGATTACCATTTGATGAAACAAGCAAAATTAAAAGGAGGAAATGAATGGAAATCCACTTACTTGAAGAGGGTCTCAGCAGATTTGGCTGGACTTGCAAATACGAACTTGCTCTTGGTTCTCTGAGTCAGGAAAGGACTGATCATCCTATTGAAAGCCAAGTACCACCATGGAACGTTGATAAACACCTTCAAAAATCCAGCACCAACATCTATATCAGTTCAAACTTTAACAAGCAAACAGAAATGATCTGACAAAGTTAAAAAATCATACTTGTTTGGCCACAAATTCGGGATAGTTATCTTGAAGCAAGTTAAGGGCTTGGTTGGTAGCTTGTCTGAGTTCCTTTTTACCAGGTCCAGGTGAATTCTTGAGGTCGTTCACTTGAACCATGGTATTGATACCAGTAGGATTGAAGTCGAGTTTTCGGATGCTCTTTTCCAGGAACTGAATCCTCCATCTCAAGAACTTGGATCGTTTTTCTTCATCAGCGAAAGTGTTTTGATACAGCTCTTTGTTTTGGAATTCTCCATAGACGTTGTAACAGACGGGATGACCTTCTTTATCGAACCCCTGCATAAAAACAACCTTTTCTAGTTCGTTCCCTAGATCTTCATCGAGCAAGGTTTCGATTCCGAATTCTTTTCGCCAGCTGACAGTGTTTTTGATCATAGTGAATGCGTCCTTCACCTTGAAATCTCTTGCCCTCAAGAATTTCAACAAGATCACATCGCTTTTCTCGTCTGCGAGAAGTGGGATCCCCCATATGGACACCTCCTCGGGTGGAGGTGGAGGAACTTGGGCTTCTTTGGTCTCTTCAGATTGAGGAGCCACTTCGGCGGAGGGCTCCTCCTTTTCTTTCTCTGCTGGAGGAGCGGCAACAGCGACTACAGATTCCTCAATCGCCTCCACCGTCTTGGCGCCATCATCGTCTACGGCTTTCGCTTTTTCAGCCACCTCTGTTTCCACCACAACCATTTCGGCCGCAGGAGCCTCGGCTGGTGGTGGTGGAGGAGGAGGAGTATTCTCTTCTTCCTTGACTTCAACAGCGGCGGGTGCATCCGTTTCTACCTTGGGTTCTTCTGAAATTTCAGCAGCAGGTGTCTCTTCCTCTTTTTCTTCTTTTTTCTCTTCCTTGTTTTCATCTTCTTCTTTCTTTGGCTCAGGCTCAGCTACAGGTTTTTCTTCTGCTTTGGGTTTAGCAGTGAACTCGTGGTTGTTAAGGGCTTCTTGAATAAGCTGCTTAAGCTCATCAAGGGCCTTCTTTTGAGGCTCAGGAAGTTCACCAGCGATATTAGTTTCCTCTTTGAAAGAAACAGACTGGGTTATCTTAGTTTCTTCTTTTTCTTCAACCTTGGGCTTCTCAACTTCAACAGCTTCTTCTTCAACAGCAACAACAGCCGGCTTCTCGGGCACCTCAGGCTCCGGCAGGGGAGCAGGTGCGGAGGGTTGTGGCTCTTTCTCAGGAACTTGAGGCTTCTCGACAACCACAGACACTTCCTGGGCGGGGGCAGCGGGTGCAGATTCAGAGTTAAGAGTCTCCTGGGCCATGGGTAAGTAAGAGAGGAAGAATGAAAGGTGTAAGAAAGGGAGAAGAATGAAGAGTGGGAAGAAGGAAGAAGAGGGGGCTTAAAAATGGAAGAAACAAGAGTGTGAGAGGGGAATGACAGCTAGCTTATCTAATAGGAGTGAGTTAAGGAGTGGACCCCCGACATTGTTCTTCTTCCATTTCCAAACCGCTATCTTTGCCACTCCTTATGCGCTGCCTTGCCCTTTTTTTTTTTTCACTAATTTTCTTTTCAATCTTGGGTTACATCTGGGCTTTTTTTGGAAATCAATCCCTCCATACGGTTAAGTTTCAAGTCCAAATACATTCAGCCGAATATTTTAATTAAAACAGTACTCTTGCGTATACCATTTTTTACTGTCAATTAGAGATAGATTTTTTTAGAAAATGATTTTACTCAAAAATGTGTCAGCCAATAATGGAAATAATAGAGGGGATTTCTTGTCACACCTCTGGCATACCTTTATTTATTTTCACGACATTGTGGGGGGTTTTCTGATTATTCAAAATGAATTCACTGTTTTTAACAATAAAATTAAAAGGATTTGTATCCATTTAAAATTATCATTTTTATTTAAGTTGAGGTGGAAAAGCAAAAAATAAAAAATTTGAGGTGACCCACTTATGACACAAGGAGTTGTAATCATTTTGTTTATAAAGTTGAACGTTATCAAATTTTGAATTTTAAACATTGTGCTTAATTTGTTGAAATTAATTCAAACTAAAAAAGGAAAAATGAGAGTGAAGCCACCTCATCCTGAGGTTTGCAATTTGCAAATCTTAGTTGAGATTTAAAATTCTAATTACAAATATTATTTCCTTCACCCTTGCGTTTTCTACCCAAAAAAATATTATATTACCAAATTAAAAATTATATTCCTTAAGCACATCATCAGCCTATATATATTATTAGTTAAATTTAATAAATCGTTTCTTGTTTGGTTAAATTTAACATTTCTATCTAAATTAACATCTATGTCAAAATTAAATAAAATTAAAAATTATAACTCTTTATAAAATCATATTGCATCCAAATATTTTTATTTAAAAAAAAATAAAAACTGATTGTTAATATCTAGAAAACGAATTTTAAAAAAGATTTCAAACAAAAAAAAAAGAATGATAATTTTTTAAATTTCTTGAAAATAAATTTAAAAATAGAAACTTCAGAATCCAAAAAATGATCTCTTATTTCCCATTTTATATTATTTTAGGATTAATAAATTTTTATTTGATTATGGGATCTGTTTTAGTGTAGATATAAAGAAGATTGGAAGTTGTCACCCCATTCTCTTCTGTCTTGAGTTACAATCCTCTTTTAAAAAATTAAAACCTTAAAAATATCTTACTGGACAAAAAACCTTAATTTTTCTAGTTTTTCTACTTGTCAAAAAATGGCTACTTTACGGTTTCAAAAATAGCATGTAATATATTAAATCTTAAATATGGAAAAATTTCTCATCATTCTTGTAACATCCTAGGAAGGGCCTATGCATTTTTCAGATCAATTGTATGAAATGACAAGTCTTAAGTATTATGAATAAATTTTTGATACTTTTGGAAACCTAGAAATGAATGAAAATGGAAATGAAAATGAAAATGGAAATGAAAATGGAGATGGAAATGGAAATGGACATTTTTGGAAACTTAGACATTTTTGGAAACCTAAACATTTTTGGAAATGATCCAAAAATGGAAACTTGAACATTTCGGGAAACTTGGATATATGAGATAAATAAAGGAGTTTTATTCACATAAATATGTGAATAATAAGAGATAAATAAAGGAGTTTTATTCACATAAATATGTGAATAATAAGAGATAAATAAAGGATTATTTTCTAATGAGATAATTGAGGAGATAATTGATGGATTAAAGGCTTTTATCTTTTAAATAAAAGAGATAATATTATCAAAAAGAGGAGTGGTGGCCAAGTAAAGGACTCCTAGGCTGATAACTTTGGCTATAAAAGGAGGACAGGAGGCTACTCATCAACATTTGCTCCTCTTCCTCTCTGCAGAAATTCTCCTAAGCAAAACCCTCTGCCGAATTTTCATTAAGCAAAAATCCTCTCTTTTCTTTATTTTCTTCTCCGTTCTCTTGTTAAGCTGAATCTTTGTGGATTCTAAGAAAGAGGGCAATCATCCACAACATCAAAAGGGGATCTTTCGGAAATCTAAGGATCTAAGGTAAGGATTATAAATATAAATATGTGGTTAAAGATTATGATTCACGTTTTCAAAGTTAGATCTAATCTAACACGAAGTTATAGGATTTCAACAGGCTTATAAAGGAATCCTCTTGATTTGGAATCCCATCATAAGGTAAGGGATATTCGGCCAAGGCATAATTTGTTTAAGTGTTTTCCATTATTTCAAAAACCAAGACTCGACATGGTTACATACCTAGTATTAGCCGATTTCAAGGAAGAGGAATTCTAGCAACTGTTGGGACTTGATTAAATCAATTCGGCAACTAGGTAAGTAATTCTACTTCTAGTAGGATTTGGTTTTAAGACCAAATAGGTTTATTTATATGTTTTAATTAATGGCCGAATATAGGAGTGAAAGATCTAGATCGGTAGATCGCTCTACGAAATTCACGGAAACTATTAAGCGAAAAGGTGTGTACTCTTACTAACTTTCAATAAATTGCATGGCAATCATTAAATATATAAATATGTAACAAGATATGTGAATGTGGCTAAGCACCACAAATGTGGTAAGGAGTACCCAGTGCGTTTCCTACTTTTGATAGGATTGTGAATGTGATATATTTTGAACATGTGATTAGTAACATGAATGAAAATTAAGTATGTGAAATATGTTATGAAATAATTGGGGCATTCGGGATATTTGTGGAGGAAGAAAGTGAAGGTGATGACTACGGTCTCACCAACGTAAAGTGGTGACTACGGTCACATAAAGTGAAAAGTGGTAACTTCGGTTACATCCAGTGAATACAATGTCTAATGACACAACATAAGTGGGCGATGAGCATGTCGATCAGCAAATGCCGCCGATGGTGTGTAGCGGATGGAGGGTCGACTTAGTAGTCCCCGCGGTGTGCAAGTTGGTACGGGTGGTGTGTAGCGGATGGACAAATAGGTTTGGATTTGGGTTGCATCATCCTTTATTTTGTATGAACATGATATTGATATGACTTGTATGCCCGATTTGTTGGAAATTAGTACTATGTACACATTGAGTCTGTTGACTCACCCGTTGGGGAATTATTTTTCGTGTGATGAGCGGTAATGGACCTGCCTCGGCGGGAGCTAAAGGTGGCCATGCATCGCTTGAAGAAATTATTTGGAATTTGGACTTTATGAAATTTTAGTACTTTATTTTGGGTTTGAATGATGTAATAAGGCCATAAGGCCCAATTGGATTTTCTTTATTTACTGTTTATTTTTATTTGAATATGATACAATTTATGTTTGATTAAAGATAAGTAAATTTATTTCTTTTAAAATAATAAACCCAAAAATTATTTTGTCACCTTATTTAAGTTGGATTTCCAGAATTTATTAAATAGGTTTCAAATTAAGCCCAACCCAAAACAATTTTTTTAAATTACACAAATTTTCTCTAAGTCATTTAGAACATTGAAAACCGATTTATTTAAGGAACATACCAGATCCGGTTCAGGCTCGTGGGCCGGGTGTGGGGTGTTTCAGATTGGTATCGAGCCCGCTTTTAAAACTCTCGGCTGTGGGCTCGAAAGCCAAAACGTTTTCAATTCGAGCCCAAATGAATTTCTTTGAAATAAGCAGGTTTTATGGCATGGCACCTAAGTCTCCGACCCGCAGTCCACCAGGTAAGTACCTTTAACCATCTGTGTGATTATGTGAATTATGAATTGTAAAAGGGTAGCAAAGGCATGGAACGTAGAATAGTGTGATAGGAACTTGAACCCTAGGATTAGACTACTCAAACACTTGAAACTCATAAGACTTAATGAACTTAACAAACCTATGACTAAGTTATTAAGCTAGGGTGTGGCAACCCCTGTACGCATGTCTAGGATTGGATCCCAAGAGCTGGTATTTAAGCGATCCCTAGTGACTCACCTCCTCTTCGCAGTATCCTGCAGTGTGCGTAGCTTCGGTTCGCCCTAACTCGTAAGGCTCGGTGGTGTGGCAACCTCATGCGCATGTCTAGAAAGGTCGGTGAGAGCTTGGTATTTAAGCGATCGCGTGACTCACCTCCTCTTCATTCGAATCTCGCTCAGTGCGTAGCTTTGGTTCACCCCGACCAAGAGGGCTCGGTCATAGGCTAAACACAAAGAATAAAACCCGAAAGGGACTTAGCCGTTTTTCTTTTATAAAAAAATAAAAAAATGTATAACCAAAATTTAGTTTTAAAACTCTTAGAAACTTATGAGAACTATTTTACAACATTTTCTTCTAAAAAAAAAAATTACCCTTGGTTTATAAAATGACCAAACCACCCATAGTTTTAACAAAATTTCATTACTTTATCAAATGTTCAAAAACCCTAATTTGTAAAATATCAAACTATCTTGATTTTGGAAAATTACAAAATTGCTCCTAACTTACAAAATTACCAAAACGACCTTGATTTCCAAACTTTTTGCAATATCATTGCTTTGAAAAGTGTAACTCTCAAAGGAACCCTCAATGTTTTACAATCTTGGAAAATATCCCTAACTTAATAAATTTTACAAATTTACCTGATTTTTGGAAAAATTATCAAAATACCCTCGAGATCAAAAATTACCGAAATACCCTCGGATTTCAAAATTCTTCCAAAATTTCCTAACTTTAGAAGTACCAAAATACTTTCGTCAAAATCACCAGGGAACTTTTTATTTTTTGAAAATTTACTGAAAATACCCCCTGTAGGATAAAATTACGAAAATGCCCCTAGGTAGTGGAAAAGCAAAATAACGAAAACAACAACAAGAATTACAACGTTTCTTTGAATGAACGAAAGTTCATATTTGTTGATGGATGAATGAATGAATACAAGATCATGCATGTATGAATACGAAAGAACCACTCTTAAACTCTTCTTCATAAGATATCATCATGGGTAATAAGTGAAACAAGAATACTAATACATAAAATTCCTTAATCAAATCTCGCCGATAATGAGCTCAAGAGGACGTGGTCGTCGTCGTGGAAGAGGTAGAGGAAGGATGACCGTTAGATCGGGACAAGGTTCTCGACAATGAGATACCACCACCACCATCACCCCCGTACCGCCAATGTTGAGCGCAGGCTCGCATGAGGAAGATGCCGCGTCGCAGCGGTGTGTCTTGCGAGTTTTAGAATTGGTGGTGGTGCGAGAAACAATTCAGAAATCGTAAGTCTGTGCTGAGCTGGCTCGTGCTAATGGAGTGAAATGTTTAGAGGAGTATCGGGAGTGGCACCCAGTCACCGTGAGTCTTGGTTGGGAAGCAATCGAAGCGCATCATGGATGAGCTCGACTTGACCCCGAGAGAGAAGTTGAAAGGGATGACGGCATTTATTACGCGATGAAGCGTATCAATGGTGGTTAACCATTCGGACGGTGCCACGGCGGAAGATCGACTCGGGAATATGCTAAGAAGCATTTCGAGAAGAAGTATGTGGGAACCGTATATATAGATGAGCAAAGGAAGGCTTTTCCAGGGTTGGTACAAGGAAGTAAGTCCATCACCGAATATGAAGCGGAATTCTTGAGGTTGAGCCGATATGCCCGGGAGTAGTGGCGATGAGCATGAACGCGTGTTCGTTTTGAGGACGGACTTAGGGACGATTTGAGACTTTTGATAGCACCGCATCGAGCGGGAATTCTCGCCTTGGTGGAAAAGGCTAAAGTGGTGAGGAATTAAGGACGCCACCAAGCGGTGTGGATTGAAATAAGCCCAAAAAGAGGTTTTGGGCCATCCGGAAAAAGGCCACAAGAGGCCTAGAGTTGACAGCCACAAAGTCAACAGTTGGTGCGGCCGCAATTTCGCCCTTGTGAACATTGTGGAAGGAAGCACGGGGAGAGTGTTGGAAAAAGGCGGGACGATGTCTCAAGTGTGGGTCCAAGGACCATATGATTAAGGATTGCCCCAAGCTATTAGATGAGAGCCAACCAAAGACTCGTAATGCTAACCAGGTGGGTAGAGGCGGACAGCGACCTCAAAGAGGTCGTGGGTCGGCCAGCAGAGGGTAGTGGCGAGGCCGTGGGCTCGTGGTCGAGGTGCACCTAACGCCAAGCAAGGCAACCGGGTTTGGTTTACGCGATTCACCGGAGGAAGAGGAGAGCGCGCCGGATGTTATAACCGGTACGTTCTTTATTCATGACAAACCCTATTTTGCTCTTATTGATGTGGGCTCAACTCATTCCTATGTTGCATGTAGTGTGGTTGAAACACTAGGCCTAGACTCTGAACTTTCGATAGGCGGATAAGCGTAGTAAGCCCTTTAGGCCAAAACGGTGAGGATAGATAGGATCTTTCGGAATGTACCCTAGAGATTCGGGAGCGAACTTTCTGGTGACTTAATGGAATTACCCTTCGGAGAGTTTGAGCTTATACTTGGAATGGATTGGCTAGTAGAGCATCGAGCCGTGTTGGATTGTGCGGCTAAACGTATGGAACTAAGAACCCCGGAAGATGAGGTAGTAGTGATGATCGGAGAAAGGAGGAACTACTTGTCTAACGTAGTTTCGTGCTCAAGGCCGGAAAATGGTTAAGAAAGGATGTAAGGCATTCTTAGCCTTCGTGAGTGCGTTAAGAGGAGAAGAGGAAGGTGTCAAGGAGTTAGAACGATGAAGGGATTTTGAGGATGTATTTCCTAGGAGTTGCCCTAATACCCCCGATAGAAGTGTGGAATTTGGAATAGATTTGCTACGAGAATGACTCTCCTGTGTCAATCGCTCCCTACCGAATGGCACCAAAGGAGTTAGTGGAGCTCAAGGCTCAAATCCAAGAGTTGTTGGATCGTGGGTTCATTCGACCCAGGTGTGTCTCCGTGTGGGAGCACCTGGTTCTCTTTGTGAAGAAGAAGGATGGAACTATGCGGATGTGCATAGATTATCGTCGATTGAACAAACCGACCATCAAGAACAAGTATCCTTTGCCAAGGATAGATGACTTGTTCGACCAACCGAAAAGGGGCATTTGTGTTCTCAAAGATCGACTTAAGGTCGGGTATCATCAATCGAAAGTGAAGGAGGTGATATTCATAAGACCGCTTTTAGGACAAGGTACGGTCATTTTGAATTTGTGGTGATGCCGTTTGGGTTGTGAACGCACCGGGACGCATTCATTGATATGATGAATAGGGTTTTCCAACCCTACTTGGATAGATTCGTCGTGGTGTTCATCGACGACATTTTGGTGTATTCCAAGACGGAGGAGGAGCACGATGAGCATCTCCGAGTTGTGTTAGAAGTGTTAAGGAAAAGAAGCTTTATGCCAAATTCAAAGAAGTGCGAATTTTGGCTCAAGGAAGTGGCGCTCTAGGACATGTGGTATCCGCGGAAGGAATAAGAGTGGATCCTAGGAAGATCGAAGCGATGTTGGATTGGAAACCACCTAGGTCGGTGGTGAAATCGAAGTTTCTTAGGCTTGGCGGCTATTACGTGGTTCGTGGAAGGATTCTCGTCAATAGCCGCACCTTTGACAAAGTTACTAAGGAATGAAGTACCGCTTGTGTGGACGGATAAGCAACGGGAGAGCTTTGAAAAGCTTAAAAGGTGTCTTGTGAGCTCTCGGTGTTAATTCAAATGGAGGCGGTAAGGACTTCGTGAGTATATTGTGATGCTTCGCACACGTGGTTAGGCGTGTGCTGCTAATGCAAGAAGGAAAGGTAGTCGCTTATGCATCTCGACGATTAAGGCCGCATGAGGTGAACTACCCAACTCATGACTTGGAACTCATGGCGTTGGTTTTCGCCTCAAAGTTTGGAGGCACTACCTTTATGGAGAAAGGTCGGTAATTTACACGGACCACAAAAGCCTTAAGTATTTGTTGACTCGTAAGGAGTTGAACTTGAGGCAACGAAGGTGAGTGGAGTTATTGAAAGATTATGACTGCTCGATAGAATACCATCCGGCAAGGCGAATGTGGTAGCCGACGCCCTAAGTAGGAAGGTTGTGTCGGATTTAAGGGCTTTGTTCGCTCACTTAAGTTTGTATGAAGACGGAAGCTTTGTTGGCGAGTTACAAGTCAAGCCAACCTGGTGAAGGAGGTGAAAGAGGGACAGGTTGGCGGATAAGGACTTAAGTACTAAGTTCTGACAAGTACGGCAAGGAGGATTAAAGGATTATGGCGTCAATGATGAAGGAGTCTTGTGTGCTACAAGGAAAAGGTTTGTATCTTGAGGATAAGGAGTTGAGACAAAGGATTCTTCGGGAAGTGCATGGTAGTCCTTATGCTATGCATCCCGAGGCATCAAGTCAGTATAGAGATCTAAGGGAACAATTTTGGTGGTCGACACAAAGCGAGAGGTGACCGAATTTGTGGGGAAATGTTTGACATGTCGACAAGTAAAGGCTGAACACCAAGTCCCATCGAGATTGCTTCAACCAATTGAGATTCCCCAATGGAAGTGGGAAAGAATTACCATGGACTTAGTTAGTGGGCTTCCCCACGCGCCCACTAAGAAGGACTCGGTATGGGTGATAGTGGACCGTTTGACCAAGTCCGCACATTTTATCCTGTGAGGATCGACTATTCCCTTCAAAAGTTAGCCAAGTTATATGTGGCGGAGATCGTGAGGCTACACGGTACCGATGTCGATCATCTCCGATAGAGACCCAAGGTTTAAGTCTCGATTTTGGAAAGCACTTCATCAAGCATTAGGCACTAAGCTAGACTTCACTACTGACTTTTCATCCACAATCGTACACGGGCGATCTGAAGCAGGTTATACAAGTGTTGGAAGATATGCTAAGAGGTCATGTGATGGATTTCCGAGAAGTTGGGAAGATTACTTGCCTCTAGCCGAGTTCGCCTACTACAACAATGTTATCGTGCAAGCATTCGGATGGCACCATACGAAGCATTGTATGGAAGGAAATGTAGAACACCAACTTGTTGGACCGAGTTAGGAGAACGCGCGTTTTGGGTCCAGAGTTAGTGGCGGAAACCGAGGAGAAGGTGGAATTAATTCGGACACGGTTGAAAGAAGCTTCGATGAGATGTAAGTCGTGACGCAGACCTTAAGAGGAAAGAAATTGAGTTTGAAGTAGGAGACCAAGTGTTTCTAAAGGTCTCACCTTGGAAGAAGGTTATGCGGTTCGGTCGCAAAGGGAAGCTAAGCCCAAGGTTTATAGGGCCCTATCAAGTCTTCGCGAGTTGGGCGGTGGCATACCAATTGGAGTTACCACGAGTTGCATCAAATGCACGACGTATTTCATGTGTCCATGCTACGTCGCTATCGATCGGATCCGTCTCATGTGGTACCCAGTGAAGAAGTGGAGTTAAGGCGGATCTATCCTACGAGGAGGAGCCGATTCGGATCTTGGAACGTGGCGTGAAAGCACTACGAAAAGAAGTCGGTGCCTTTAGTCAAGGTGTTATGGCGCAATCATGGATCGGAAGAAGCTTCGTGGGAGCCGTAAGAGACAATCGACAAAGAATACCCTCAACTGTTTAGTTAGGAAATTTCGAGGACGAAATTTTATTTAAGAGGTAGAATCGTAACATCCTAGGAAGGGCCTATGCATTTTTCGGATCAATTGTATGAAATGACAAGTCTTAAGTATTATGAATAAATTTTTGATACTTTTGGAAACCTAGAAATGAATGAAAATGGAAATGAAAATGAAAATGGAAATGAAAATGGAGATGGAAATAGAAATGGACATTTTTGGAAACTTAGACATTTTTGGAAACCTAAACATTTTTGGAAATGATCCAAAAATGGAAACTTGAACATTTCGGGAAACTTGGATATATGAGATAAATAAAGGAGTTTTATTCACATAAATATGTGAATAATAAGAGATAAATAAATGAGTTTTATTCACATAAATATGTGAATAATAAGAGATAAATAAAGGAGTTTTATTCACATAAATATGTGAATAATAAGAGATAAATAAAGGAGTTTTATTCACATAAATATGTGAATAATAAGAGATAAATAAAGGATTATTTTCTAATGAGATAATTGAGAGATAAATTGATGGATTAAAGGCTTTTATCTTTTAAATAAAAGAGATAATATTATCAAAAAGAGGAGTGGTGGCCAAGTAAAGGACTCTAGGGTGATAACTTTGGCTATAAAAGGAGGACAGGAGGGCTACTCATCAACATTTGCTCCTCTTCCTCTCTGCCAAATTCTCCCTAGGCAAAACCCCTCTCTGCCGAATTTTCATTAAGCAAAAATCCTCTCTTTTTCTTCTATTTTCTTCTCCGTTTCTCTTTGTTAAAATTTGAATCTTTGTGGATTCTAAGAAAGAGGCAATCATCCACAACATCAAAAGGGGATCTTTCGGGAAATCTAAGGATCTAAGGTAAGGATTATAAATATAAATATGTGGTTAAAGATTATGATTCACGTTTTCAAAGTTAGATCTAATCTAACACGAAGTTATAGGATTTCAACAGGCTTATAAAGGAATCCTCTTCAGATTTGGAATCCCATCATAAGGTAAGGGATATTCGGCCAAGGCATAATTTGTTTAAGTGTTTTCCATTATTTCAAAAACCGAAGACTGACATGGTTACATACCTAGTATTAGCCGATTTCAAGGAAGAGGAATTCTAGCAACTCATTGGGACTTGATTAAATCAATTCGGCAACTAGGTAAGTAATTCTACTTCTAGTAGGATTTGGTTTTAAGACCAAATAGGTTTATTTATATGTTTTAATTAATGGCCGAATATAGGAGTGAAAGATCTAGATCGGTAGATCGCTCTACTGAAATTCACGGAAACTATTAAGCGAAAAAGGTGTGTACTCTTACTAACTTTCAATAAATTGCATGGCAATCATTAAATATATAAATATGTAACAAAGATGTGAATGTGGCTAAGCACCACAAATGTGGTAAGGAGTACCAGCACGTTTCCTACTTTTGATAGGATTGTGAATGTGATATATTTTGAACATGTGATTAGTAACATGAATGAAAATTAAGTATGTGAAATATGTTATGAAATAATTGGGGCATTCGGGATATTTGTGGAGGAAGAAAGTGAAGGTGATGACTACGGTCTCACCAACGTAAAGTGGTGACTACGGTCACATAAAGTGAAAAGTGGTAACTTCGGTTACATCCGATGAATCAAATGTCTAATGACACAACATAAGTGGGCGATGAGCACGTCGATTGCGCAATGATCGCCTTCGATGGTGTGTAGCGGATGGAGGGTCGACTTAGTAGTCCCCGCGATTATGCAGTTGTTGCGTACGGTGGTGTGTAGCGGATGGACAAATAGGTTTGGATTTGGGTTGCATCATCCTTTATTTTGTATGAACATGATATTGATATGACTTGTATGCCTGATTTGTTGGAAATTAGTACTATGTACACATTGAGTCTGTTGACTCACCCCGTTGGGGAATTATTTTTCAGGTGATGAGCAGTAATGGACCGGGTCGGCAGGAGCTAAAGGTGGCCATACATCGCTTGAAGAAATTATTTGGAATTTGGACTTTATGAAATTTTAGTACTTTATTTTGGGTTTGAATGATGTAATAAGGCCATAAGGCCCAGTTGGATTTTCTTTATTCCTGTTTATTTTTATTTAAATATGATACGAATTATGTTTGATTAAAGATAAGTAAATTTATTTCTTTTAAAATAATAAACCCAAAAATTATTTTGTCACCTTATTTAAGTTAGATTTCCAGAATTTATTAAATAGGTTTCAAATTAAGCCCAACCCAAAACAATTTTTTTAAAATTACACAAATTTTCTCTAAGTCATTTAGAACATTGAAAACAGATTTATTTAAGGAACATACCAGATCCGGTTCAGGCTCGTGGGCCGGGTGTGGGGTGTTTCATTCACAGACAAATATTAAATATGAGTTATCGAGTTGATTTTGATTAAGAATAATATGGAAACATGAAATAAAATTTAGAAGGATATTATTTTAATTAATTTCAATATTTCAGTAACAAATCGGTTAACATTATTAAGGGATAAAAATTTTCAACAAATTATTTAATTAAGTTTTATGTTTTGAAATTTAAATTTTCAATATTGAAATTTTTTTGAATTCTTGACAATGTGATAAGTAAGTACAATTTGAAATTTTTTTAATATATTATTTTAGTTTCTACTGTTTTTTCACTTTAATTCTTAATTTTTTTTACCCTGATTTGTACTAAAAGGCTTTTTTTCTGGTGACCAAAATGAAAGTAATATAAAAGTTGGGTAACTAAAATGAAAGCGCCTAAAAGTTGAGTAATGAAATTGTAAGGATTTCATTTTGAGTGACTAAAATGAAAGCATCCTAAAAGTTTGGTGAACATAAGGAAATGATATATGTGTATTTTGTTTAGGTACTTAAAATTAGTAAATGATTGTAAAGAAAGGTTAAGAAAAATATTGAAATGATTTTTTGAATTATTCTACAAAGGGTTAATTAATTTTTAAAATTATAAAAAATTTATAGAAAATTATATAAGAATTATTCACATGACAAAAAAATTATTAAAATTTTATAAAAATATAAAAATTATTGAAATTTAAACAATTATTGTATTAGTAATTTTAAATTTTTTAATTTTTGTTAATAATTTGTATATTTTTAAAAAAATTTAAATTTTATAATAATTTAATAAATATTAAAAACTTTTTTAAAACTTTTAATAAAAAAATCACTGCTTTTCAATCAAAATCATTACTCATCACTCAAACACTCACATTTAGCCACCAAACACAAAACTCATTATCACTCAAAGTCTACACTAACTCCTCATACAAAACCGAAGACTTAAAACCTTTAAAATAAGAAAATTTTAAAAATTTTATATTTTTATATATTTTTAATATTTTTAACTATTTTAATAAAATTTATATAAATTTTTATAGTTTCATTTATAATTTTTCATGATGTATATATCTTACAATTTTCTTGTATTTTTCATAATATATTATAATATTTAATAAATTTTATAATTTTCAATATTTTTCTAAAATTTCTAAAAGAATTATAATATTTTTATTTTTTTTCATGTTTTTCTTAATATATTAATAATATTTTATAAAATTTAATCACTTTTTCTAATTTAAATAAATTTTAAACTTAGATAATTAAAAAATTAATTAAACCCTCCACATTAGTAATTTTTCATAACAAATGTCATGTTAGTCACCACCTCATCTTTTTTTCATGTTAGTTGTCATGCCAACACTTAACGAACCAGGACTCAATTGATTGCTAACTTTCGAATTCGAATTTTGATTAGGTACCCGATTTCGGTTTCGGTTAAAAGTTTAATAATTTTTAATTATTTTTAAGATGAATTTTTAGCATTTAGACTTTTTATTTAATGTGTTGATAATATAGCTAATATATTTATATCGATTTTGTATGTAGGCTAGTTAAAATTTGAATCTGCAACATATAAGGATTAGTTTATATAAAATATTTCATTTAGAATTAAATTTATTTTATATAAGGATTATTTTAAAAAAAAAAAATGGCATCAAATTAAGTTGGATCGCTGTTGGATTTGGGGGTTTGTTATGTGCTTTTGAGTATTGGGCCTTTTATGTTACATTTTAGTTTCAAGTGTTTTTCCTTTAGTACGTGGTTTCTAATTTCTACTTTATGTAATTTTGTGTTGTAATTAAATAATTTCATTATTATTAACAAAAATTACAAGTAAAAGAAAAAATTGAATTATTATTAGGTGTACTTCAGATTGAACACCCTTTTTTTTTGTTCATTGAATAGAGAGATTGAAGGTTGAACTTTCAAACACCCCACTTCACCTATTCTCATAAGTCCAATCCCACGACTCTATCATACCAACCAATAGATTTTTCAATTCCTTGTGTTGTGTTTTTCATATAATATTGGGTGTAACCATAAATTCATATGATTTGAATTCATGTGTTTCATATTAGTTTTAGTCATTCATTCGTATTAGTCGTACCATTACTTTTTATTCTCTAATAATTGTATTTGAATATTTATATAAAATTTAATATTTTAATAATTGGCATCATGATTTATTTGGCCCTCTAACTTTACAAAAAAAAAATCATTTTAGTTCTCCATTTAATTTTTCGTCCTTTTTTAGTCCTTAAACATGCGTTTCTTGTTAAATCACTCCAAAATGGATGAAAAAGTTAAGCATTTTTAACTTTGTTGACGTGACATACACGTGGATGACAAGTCATCATTTAATTAATTTTTAAAGTTTAAAAAATTCAAAAAAATATTTTTTTAACATTAAAAATATTAAATTATTAATATATATATAACATAAAAATTAATATATTTAAATTTTAAAAAATTAATTAAATGTTGACATGTCATCCACATGGCAATCCATGTGTATGCCACATCAACAAAGTTAACAAATATTAATTTTTCCATCTATTTTGAAGTGATTTGACAAAAAATACAAATTCAAGAATTAAAAAGACGAAAAATTAAATGAATGACTAAAATGATTTTTTTTTTTAAAGTTGGGAAACCAAACAAATTATTATGAGTTAATAATATATATTTTATGTCAACAAAATCTTACCATAGTGTAAAACAAATTTGATTCCAAATGACATAATCTCCACCTCTGTTATATATTAGACTGCCTTCATGTTTTTATATCATATTATATATTTTTATATAAAAAATATATGAGATTTTTAATACATTAATTAAAATTGAATTAAATCCAAAGTAGAGCATAGTTATAAATGAAGGTAAGGTCTATCAATAAAACTCAAAATTCTTAATGAAATAATATCTTATTTATACTATTTGATCGCACTAAGGTTAACTTTATTTTTATCATATATAAAAGTATATGATCTACGGATAAAATAAATTGAGGAAAAAGTAAATGCATCCTTTCGGTTGGTTCCTACGCACGTTCATCAATACGAAGGGTGTTTCTTTTACATCATCAATTGAATGGAAGAAAAATAGTTTTATAGTTTAAAAATAAAAAAATAGAAAATTTATCACGTGTAAAAATCATAAATTTAAAATATATATGTTTAAAATAATATATAATAAATAATAAAATATATAGTTTGAAACTAATTAATAATAACAACACATTAAATATGTATGATATTAAAATAAAAATAAATTAAATTATTTATCGCGGTGTTATTATCAATCTTGAACCCATGTCAAGTTAACTTGTGGCACTAACTCAATCAAATATATTATTAATACGCGTGCAAATATCACAAATTTAAAACACAGATGTGTGTGTCGAAACCATTTTAAAATTGGGTTTTAAAAATGGGGATCGACATTTAAAAACGAAAATGGGAGTCGCCACCAATCCCTTTTTACTTAGGTGTGATTGGATTACCTTGTAAAACGTTTTATTTTAAAACATTTAATTTTGGTCCATAAAAACTAGAAAACGGGTTCGGGAGTCGGTTATGTATGAGGAAGGGTTAACACCCTCATAACGCCCAAAAATTGGTACCTAATCGATAAAATCATGTCCAAATGTTTGAAGTTTAAAAGTATTCAAAAATATGATTTCTTAAAAAAAAACTTTGAGCTATTTAAGTTAAGACTTGAGATTTCTTTGTTCCGAGGGAATATAAACATCACATCCAGTACGTTAGGACACGATATTTAAGAACCTTCGTAATCAAAATCATCTCATGATTTACAAAACTTGTAAAAGGGTATTTAGTTATTTAGCCAAACGGAAAATCGCAACCCAGTACGTTAGGGCACTATTTCCCGAATTTCTAAATACCAAAACATTGCCTTATTTTAAAAACCTTTAGATAAAATATGGTAATCTTGTAAAAAATGTATTCATAAAACAATAAATAAATAACTATACAATGGCAATCATAAATAAATAATGAAAGAATATTGGCAAGTAAAATATATACATAAAACCCTAAATATCAAAATAGAAATTACTAAATAAATATGAAAATTTTCATGCAAGATTAACAATAAAAAATAAAATAAATAAAATTACATACTTATATGATATAAACAATGTAAACAATGCATAAATAAAAGGAGTAGTATATAATAATTTTAAATAAAATATAATATAAATAATGCAAATGAAACATGTTTTTCAATATAAATATATTTTATAAAAATATGATATAATATAATACTATACAATGTATAAATTTTTTAAAAATATATAATATAATAACTAATATATGAAAATAATATATAATTAAAATAATATTAAGCAAAATAATATATATATATATATAATACACTAATTATAAATAAATAATATAAATAAAATAGATTAGATAATATAAATAAATTTTATAAAAAATAAAGTTTTAGAAATAATATAAATGTAACATAATAATATATAATATACAAAATATAATATAATAAAAATAAAAATATATAATAATATATAAATTAAATAATACTTTAAACTAAATAAAATAATACAAATTAGTAATTTAATATATAAGATAATACATATAAAATTATATATATATATTTTATACTATTAATAAATTAATAAAAATAATATAGAATCTTTTAATATGATAAAATAATTAAATGTAAAATAAAATAAAAAAATAAAAGGATAAAAATAAAATAAAACAAAGAAAACAGGGGTTAAAATGGCAATTAAAATAAATAAAAAGGATTAAATTTAAATGCGCGTTAAATTACAGGGGTTAAAATGGAAATTAGGCCTTTTTTCCAAAACGGCACCGTTCCAATGTTGGCCTTTAAACTGCCCGTGGACTCAATTGAAACAAAATAGGAGTTCTGGGTCCAAATTAAAAATAAAAAGAATTTAAATTAAACAGAATTAAAAAATAATAAAAATGCGGGAGGACTGAAATTGCAATTAGACCACTGAATGAAAACGCGCGGATCTTTCCTCGGGTCGGGTCAACGCGCGGATCCTGCCTTTGAAACGACGTCGTTTTATGCTTATCAGCTTAAGCAAAAACGACGCCGTTTTATTTTTACTATATAAGCTAAAAATTTGCTTTAAAAAAAAACATTTTAACATTCTTTTAAAAAAAAACTGAAGGAGAGCTCTGAAATGCTCTCCCTCCCTTCGGCCTAGGGTCTAACTACGGTCCCAGCCCGTGATGCACCATTGACGCGCCGCCCGAGGCGACGGTCGGAAGGTCAGAAAACTCCTTTTTTAACGCCGTTCCAAATAGTAAGTCCCCTCTTCTTTATTTTTTCATAAAATGTATAATAAAATATTGCTAAAATGAAATAAAAGAACGAATCAGTATAAAAATAAACCTCTGTTTGTGGTTTCTTTTATTGTATTTTGTGAATCTCTTTGCCTATATCTCTCGAGTATATTTTTGCCTCCTCCTATTACAAAATAATGTGGGTTTTATAACTTAGAAGGATGAAACGAGAAAAGGAAAGAAATATTTCATTTTATTTCTTTCCATCTTTGCTGTTGTTTCTTCTTTCCTTTTGCAGGTGATTGTTGGAGAATCTGGCGGCGATCAAGGCACGATCGAAGGCCGGATGAAGCTGCGGCGCGAAGGCTGGGGGCGCGACGATTGGGTTCCTGCTATTGCGGCGCGACGTTTGGGCTCCTGCTGGGGTGAAGCTGGCGGCGCCTATGGTTTTAGAAACCCTAGGTCTTTTGGTTTATGTTTAATCTTTGGGCTTCTTGGGCCACGCTGATTTGGGTCCAGATAATGGGTCATTGGGTGGTAGTTTAGGTCTGGGTTTAGGCTTAGTTTGGGCTTGGGTAGTTTAGGGCTAAATGTAACAGGCTTTTGTAATCTGGACTGTTTAAGGACATTTTTTATTGCTTTTTTTTATTCTGTTTTATGGACCCGGGCAAAATGGGCTCTTACAGCGTGTTTAAAAATAACATAAAATAAACAATGAAATGTATGGCTTGAAACAAATTAGTCATAATAATATATGAAATATATACAATGTTAAAATAAAAAAATAGATTAAATTGTGAGTAAAACGAAATTTAAATAGATAAATACATCATATTTACAATACCAAATGCACTACAATTGTTTATTATGGTATTGTCATCAATTGCAAGTTAGTGGAGGGTCGACTTAGTAGTCCCTGCGGTGTACAGGTTGGTACGGGTGGTGTGTAGCGGATGGACAAATAGGTTTGGATTTGGGTTGCATCATCCTTTATTTTGTATGAACATGATATTGATATGACTTGTATGCCTGATTTGTTGGAAATTAGTACTATGTACACATTGAGTCTGTTGACTCACCCCGTTGGGGAATTATTTTTCAGGTGATGAGCAGTAATGGACCGGGTCGGCAGGAGCTAAAGGTGGCCATGCATCGCTTGAAGAAATTATTTGGAATTTGGACTTTATGAAATTTTAGTACTTTATTTTGGGTTTGAATGATGTAATAAGGCCATAAGGCCCAATTGGATTTTCTTTATTTCTGTTTATTTTTATTTGAATATGATACAATTTATGTTTGATTAAAGATAAGTAAATTTATTTCTTTTAAAATAATAAACCCAAAAATTATTTTGTCACCTTATTTAAGTTGGATTTCCAGAATTTATTAAATAGGTTTCAAATTAAGCCCAACCCAAAACAATTTTTTTTAAATTACACAAATTTTCTCTAAGTCATTTAGAACATTGAAAACCGATTTATTTAAGGAACATACCAGATCCGGTTCAGACTCGTGGGCCGGGTGTGGGGTGTTTCAATTCTTTTTCAATTTTGTTCTTATTTGATTTTATTACAATTGTATTTTATTATTATCAAACTTTATTTTATAATTTTAAAAATTATATGTGTACGACCCAATTTTTGAAGTAATCGATTACCACGAAGATGAACCGATGTCCATTGGAAGCTTTTGGCGAGATTGGTCCAATGACGTCCATGCCCCACATAGAGAAAGGCCATGGGGAGGTCATAACATGTAGAGGTGAAGGTGGTACATGAATCTTATCCCCATAAATTTGGCACTTATGACATTTCTTGGCATAATCAATGCAGTCTCCTTCTATGGTAGACCAATAATACCCGAATCTCATGATTTGCCTAGCCATTGTGAAGCCATTGGCATGTGTTCCATGTGACACCCTCATGGACTTCTTCTAGGATTTTCTTGGCCTCAAGGCGTCCACACACCTCAAGTAGTACTTGATCCTTTCTTCTTTTGTATAGGATCTCTCCATCCAAGACATAATCACGAGCTAGTCTTCTCAACGCCCTTTTGTCATTCTCGATTTGCTTGCTCGGTGGTATTCATGATTTTTCACGTATCGCAAAGATATCGTGGTACCACGGGTGATCATTTTTCTCTTCTTCTTCGACGTTGTAGCAATGTGCCGGGGCCTCATAAATACTCATTTGGATAGGTTTCATATCCTCATTTTTGTTTACTCGGACCATGGAAGCCAAGGTGGCCAGAGCATCAGCCATCTGATTTTCGTCTCTTGGCGCGAATAATCAAGGTGATACCATCGAACTCCTTGATCAATTCTTGGGCCAATCTTTTGTAGTCGACTAGCTTGGGATCTCTTGTCTCCCATTCCCCTCTGAGTTGATAAATTACTAGTGCAGAATCTCCATATACCTCTAGTACCTTAATGTTGTGTTCCATAGCGGCGCGGATACCCATGATACAAGCTTCGTATTCTGCCATATTATTTGTGCAATCAAAATCCAATTTACAAGTGAATGGATAATGATCTCCATTTGGGGATACCAGAACTGCCCCAATTCCATTGCCCACAGCATTTGATGCCCCGTCGAAATTCAATTTCCAAGGACGATCCTCTAGGGTACCTTTTTCGGTGGTTGCCACGTACATTAAATCTTCGTTAGGGAAATCAAAATTCAAAGGTTCGTAATCCTCCGAGCTCTCTCGGCTAGAAAATGCTTATATTGCACTCCCTTCACCGCCTTTTGGTTTACATAAACTATGTCAAATTCGTAAAGTAGAATTTGTCATCGGGCCATCCTTCCATTCAACGCAATGACTCCATCATATATTTCGAGAGGTCTAGCTTCGAGATGAGCCAAGTCGTATGATACAACATATACCGCCTCGCCTCCGAGTTGTCCCAGATCAAGGCACAAAGACACGCTCGATTGGTGAGTACCTTGTTTCACATTCGATGAACTTTTTACTAAGGTAGTATATTGCCTTCTCTTTCTTTCACGACTCATCGTGTTGGCCAAGCACACATCCCATTGAATTATCAAGCATCACAAATAGAGATTAATGGCTTGTCGGGATTAGGCGGCGTCAATCTTGGGGCATTGGGCGTATTGCTTCACTTTGTCAAAGGTCTTCTCGCATTCCTCGCCTATATGCTTTGGATTGTGTTTCTTAAGAAGACAAAAAATGGGGTCACATCTCTCAGTTAGTTGTGAAATGAACCGGGCGATGTAATTTAATCTTCCTAAGAAACCTCGAGCTTCTTTTTGGGTGCGCGGTGGAGGCAATTCTTGTATAGCTTTGACTTTGTCTGGGTCAACCTCAATCCTATTTTCACTGACTATGAATCCTAGCAGTTTCCCTGTCCGGGCTCCGAAGGTACATTTTACTGGATTAAGCTTTAGTCGAAATTTCCTCAACCTCAAGAATAATTTCCTCAAGGCTTGCACATGCTCTTTTTCGGTTCGGGATTTGGCGATCATATCGTCGACATAAACTTCAATTTCTTTGTACATCATGTCATGGAATAGGGTTACCATGGCTCTCTGATATATCGCTCCCGCATTTTTTAGTCCAAACAGCATCACCTTATAGCAAAACGTTCCCCACATGGTTACAAATGTTGTCTTATCCATGTCTTCAGGATGCATCTTTATCCGGTTGTATCCTCGAGAAGCCATCCATGAAAGAGAAATAATAATAACCCGCCGTATTGTCCACTAAGGTGTCGATATGAGGTAACAGAAAATTATCTTTCTGCTAGCCTTGTTTAGATCCTCTGTAGTCTACACACATTCGCACTTTCCCATATTTCTTAGGGACGGGGACGATATTGGCTACCCATTCCAGTATTTAACCACTTGCAAGAAACTCGCGTCAAATTGCTTCTTGACCTCTTCTTTTATTTTCAAAGAAACATCCGCCTCATTCTTCAAGTTTCGTTGGGGTGGCTTGTACTCCTCTTTTATGGGCAACCGGTGTACCACGATATCTCATGGCTTTGAGCCCGCATGTCTTGATACGACCACGCGAATACATCTTTAAATTCTTGGAGTAACTCAATGAGGTCTCGCCTTGCCTTTGCCGTAATAATACAAACTCCGATTTTCACTTCCTTCTTCTCTTGCTCATTTTCCGTGTTCACTATTTCCACCGACTCTGCGTGAGGTAGGATCTGCTTCTCTTCTTGCTCCACCATCCTTAACAGTTCAGGAGACAGGTCACAACCTTGGTCATATTCCAAATCCTGAAAATCTTCTATGCCCATGCCTTGCTTAAAAGGACGTTCTGAGTCATTGGTAGCGTTGCTCAGATCATTGATATTTGGGGACCATATAAAGGTCCAGTAGAACAAAAGAATCTAAGCATATTGATTGGCATGGTATGATTATGAATGAAAGAATGGATATTTTAAAAGAATATTTAAAGAATAAAAGAATAATCATGATGATGAATGCCATAGAAAGAATAAAAGAAGATTTGCTCAAAAGGCAGGGAAGATGCATTTCATTGAAAATAACGATTTTAGACATAAGTCATGCTTCACAAAAGGGAATCTTATTGCTTCTATACTTAGAGCAACAAGTGTGTTCCGAATATTACTCTGAACAAGTTCTAAAAGCTACAGGAATTTCCTCCGCGGTCGAATTGTTTAGAACGCTGCCAAGCTCATAAGGGCAGATACCATTCTGATTTTCTTCTTCAGTTTTTTCTTCGGATATAGCATTGACGTGCATGTTTCGCCATGTTTCTTCCGTGGATTCTTTATTTTGCATTCCTCGTGCTGGATGGATAATCCCTCATGATATAAAGGTTTTGTAACTGTGGGGAATTATCATCGGTTCCCATTTAATCTCGTCCCCACTCAAACGTGTTTTTCTTCTTTCTTGTTTCTTCTCTAACTCTTTCTTTCTTTGCTTTACGTCCGGCTTGAACCTTAAGCCGAAGAGGTCTCGTTTTTCTTTTAATCTCGGGGCCTCGATCTCTCCTTGGAGATACCTTCCAAGTCCTTTCCCAGGTACAGCTCCTTTCCCGATCGTCAGTTGTAAACCCATTTTCGTAGTTTTGGATATTTAAGGCACTGGGATCTTGTTCCCCTCGATGATAAATGTTGCGTTGACAAATTCCAAAGAGCAGAAGGAACACTCAATCGCTTCGTCACTTGCCTCTAAATATGGCGCACTGTTAGTTACAGTCGCGATGATGTCCTCTTCAGCATTTATCGTCACCAGACGTCCCTTTATAACTATCTTCAACTTTTGGTGCAACGACGAGGGCACTACTCCCGCTGAGTGTATCCAAGGTCTCCCCAGCAAGTAATTATAGGACGGCTTGATATCCATTACTATAAAATCCACTTCATACGTACTCGAGCCAATTAATAGAGGCACTTCGATCCTCCCCATGACTTTTCTTTCAGTTCCATCGAATGCCCTCACTACATTGTGGCAGATCTTTATGTGAGAGCTATCAATGGGTAATCGATTCAGCGTTGATAGTGGCAAGACATTGAGTGCCGATCCATTATCGACCAGTACCCCTGGTAGTGTGTATCCTTTACACCGTGTGGTAATGTGGAGAGCTTTGATGGAACCCGCACTCTCCGCTGAAATCTCATCGTCATTAAAGAAAATAAAGTTGTCGGCACTTATATTGCTAATCGGGCGATCCAAATTTTATTAACGGAGATATCATTAGCAACATACGTTTCATTCAATATTTCATCAAGTGCGTTGCGGTGTGCCTCCGAGCTCAACAAAGCAAGTCTAGCACAGATATGCGAGTGGTTGCTTATGCAAATACTCCACAACACTCGCATCTCACTATGTTTTAAGAATTTTAAGAACTCCTTAGCCTCTTCTTCCTTCATCGCTCGTTTATAGGCGATTCTGTTTGGTCGCCTTTTCCTTCTTTTGTTCGCCTATCAAAGCTTTCTCTTTTGTGAGTTCAACTCGTGTGTTTGTCGTGTCGTGCGCTTTCACGCGCGATATAGAAGCCTACCTTCCGTTTCTCTTTGTAGTCTTTGGGCGAGTCCCCTTCCCGTGAATCGTCACATTGCGATCATAGTTCCAGGGAACCTTTTTGTTGTCTTCATATGAAAAGATCGCAGGTTTCTGAATTACGACCTTCGGCATTATCTTTGCCCCCACTTCATTGTTCCTTGGCCGTGAGATGATGACTAAATGATAGCTAATTTTCGAGGCCTTTGCTGCTGATTCATCTTCCAACGCGTAGATGTTTTCTCCTCCTTGGCTTTCATAGAATTCTATTTCTTTATCGTCTATCAGCCTTTGCACCAGCATTCTGAACTCGATACAGTTCTGGATCACGTGCCCCTCCATGTTATGGAACTCACAGCCATTTCTTGTTTCTTCATACTCTTCCACTGGATCTGATACAACTAATCCCCTCCTCGTCATTTCCTTCCAAACCCGTCTCATCCGGGTTTTCACTTTAGCAACATCATATTAACCCCATGATTAGGTAATGGGTGTTCCGTGCTAGGGGTATCGTCTACTTTTACAACGCCCATCTGTATGAGTTTTTCCACCAATTTCTTGAAGGCGAGACAATGCTCTATTGAATACCCCACAATTTCTGCATGGTATTCGCACTGTGCATTCGCGTCATACCATTTAGGGTATGGGGGCTGCAAGGGCTTTAAGTAATGCTGGGCAACCACATGTGCATCGAACAAGTTCTGGTGCACTTCTTTGTACGTGGTTGGGATCAGCGTGAATTGTATTTTCTCCGTATTTTGCTTTGCATTGGATTCCTGTCTAGATGGGCTCTGATGATCGGCGATTACGGTTCTGGGCTGGCTCACAGTAATAGGCTTTGAATAACTTTTGTTATGGGTGCTTATGTTGTTTACATCATTCTCTCTTTTCTTCAGAATAGTCTTTCTAGCACCTTCTCCTGCCTCTATCTTGCCACATCTGATTGCATTTTCTATCATTTCTCCTGACATCACAATATCTGAGAAACTTTTAGTGGCACCTCCCAGCATGTGATTAATGAAAGGAGCCCTCAAAGTATTGATAAAGAGCATGGTTGTCTCCTTCTCTAGGAGCGGTGGCTGAACTTGTATTGCTATTTCTCTCCATCACTGGGCGTATTGTCTGAAGCTCTCGCCTGACTTTTTCTCCATATTTTGGAGCGTGATTCTGTCGAGAGCTATATCGGCTACATGGCCATAGTGTTTCATGAAGGCTGTGCGAGTCCTTCCATGTCTTAATCTAGGTACGCATCGAGTGATTTTACCATTTGGCGCAGATTGGCGGTATCAGCCCCAAAACAATAAATCAGCAATTGGTCATTATTAACGTGTCCCGCCATTCGTCGACAGAACATCGTGATGTACGCTTCGGGACAACTAGTCCCATTGTACTTTTCAAAATCTGGGGTTTAAACTTTGGCGGAAGTACCAAGTCAGGGACCAAACTTAAGTCCTTAACGTCTACCCCATAACGCTAGTCAGCAGTCTCCATTGCTTTGAACTTCTCCTCTAACCACTTGCAACGGTCCTCAAATTGTCTCGGCAAGTCCACTTTTGCCTGGTCCATTTCTGCCACTTCGTCGAAATCAGGGACCACAGGGTTAGCTGGACTATCCCCTGGGTTAGAACCCGAGCCTGTTGGAAAGTGCGCAGGTATCGCGGTGTCAATCGTCTGATACTGAGGCCTGATGGTGACAGGCGTCCTTTGGGGGTACACATCTGGTTGCGCTTGAGTGTTTGTTGGGGTAAAACCCGGAGGGTGAGGAGGTCATTCACTAATAGCGGGGCATTTTCCTTTTTCATGTTCTTTAGCCAAGAATCGTCACCGGCTTATCATATTATTCTGAGATTACTGCATCCGCTCTATCATGTCCTGTTGTATCTTGGCTAATCGTTCTTGCATTTGATCCTGCATGTCTTTTTGCATCTGCTCTAACTTTTCTATTCTTTGATCCATTACTTTTGTTTTGCGTCGTGTACCGTAACGATGCTCAGTTTTCAGATTTTCCTTTCCTTCTCTCTGTATTAATTTCAACTAATGATGCTCTCTCTATGGACTTAAATGCATATGATATGATGTAATGCAAATGCATGAATGCAAAAAGAAGGCATCGATTCAGATTCAACTTCATTTTAGAGAACTTTATTAGAAAACAAAATCTTTTACATAAAGCGAACTACAAATATGCTTTCGCCCTAAGGCCTAAAGTTTTGATTTTCCCGAGGAAAGAGATTAGCTCTTGACTACTACCCGACTGCAGCTCATATTTCATGCTCAACATATCAGCCTGTGCTGCCAAAGTTTGTAGATGATCGGCTACCTCTCGAATCTGAACTATTGCTTCGCCAAATTCTTTTTTGGCTTTCTGCCAAATTCTTCTCTAAGGCCTCGTTTTGTGCTTGTATTTCTTGAAACTTCTTCTCCCAACAGTTAGCTTTGGCCTTTTCCTCTCGAATCTTCCGTCGCCACTGTTCTGGAGTCTTTCCTAATCCAGCGTTTTTCATTGTCAGACGTATCTTCTTATATTCTGTCTTCAAACTATCTCGATCTTCCTCTATCTTCCACTTTTCTTTTCTTAGTTTCTCGGCCTCTGATTTCTGAACATCTGCCTCTAATTTTAGGTGCATTTTCTCTTCTTCCAGTTTTTCTATCCTCTTTCCAAGCTCTGAACTCATCCTTTCGAAATCTTGCTTTACAACCTCAAATTCTGATGGGACCACTTGCAAGTATTCTTCTCTTGATCGGGCGCCTTCTAGATTCAACTCGGGGATGTTATCATTAATCCTTCTAATCCTCCATCCACTGTATTCTAAGGTCGTCATTGAGCCTGCAGATAATCTCTTCATTCTATGAATCTGATTCCAGGCACTAGAAATCTCCTTAACCCTCTTCTTATAGCTTTCTCCTTGGTATGAAAACTCACATTGAGCTAGTCCATACGTCGTTGGTACAAACTGTCTTGAACCATATTGCCTTAGTACAAGTAAAGGGGCATACCCAATAGCTCCCCAAATTCCAGGTAAAGGGACCCAATCGAAATTCCCACATCGATAAAGAATTTCGTGAGAAACCATCTAAGGAGCCCTCCACTCGATGTCTTCTTCTTGAAGATTCTGAAAGATCGCCATCCAGTTTTCCTCGGACACGTCTTCTCTTCTTGGTGTAGCCACTATTTCTTTCAATGGAGAGTAATTTTCAGAGAAAACCCGATAAGACACTTTCTCCACCTTCCGTAAATGACTATGGAACCAAGCCAACAACAATCATGCGCATCCGATGAACTCCGCTTTCACTGTTCTTCGACATGCATTCAGAGATCTGAACGTCTCGGCTAAGATCGCAGGCAGAGGCGTGACCCCTTTGTCTAATCGACCGAATAGATCAGTAACTGCTTCATCTACATGTCTTAGAGCTTTAGGAAAGATTACCAAATCGTAAATACACAAGGCAAAGACGTCAATCTTTTTCTTTACATCGGGATGTGTTAGGATTAGGTCCCTCAAACTCACCCAAGGTATGCATTTACCACCGCCTTTCTTCTGAACTCTAGCTGAGACCCACTGCTCGCTCATCCCTGTGATATTCATTAATTTTTTCACAAAAGTTGGGCCATTAACGGCCTTTGAGTAAGCTTTGTCGACTTGAACTTTTGGACAACGCAGCAAGGTCATATATTCCTCCACCGTGGATACTAAATCTACTTTTTCGAAAAAGAAACAGCTATAAGCGGCATTCCAAAATTGAGTCATGGCTCGTAATCGGATACTTATCTACTTTGATGTCGAGCAAGTAAGGTAGATCGCCATAAGTATGATAGAACAATTTGCTTTGCTCCCAAAGATCCCACCGGGTCCATATTTCTTTCAACTCCGGAGTTCGTTCTGCGTGACAATCGATACTAGTGAAATCTCGTAGTTCGACACATACCCCCGCTTAAGTTTGTCCCTTTCTCTAATTGGCTTTGCTCGACCATATGCGACGGGGCTGCATTATCTTCCACTTTATTAAGGAATTCGTTCTCCATAACCACTTTCTAACTTAGAAACCCACCATGAATTGATACCTCTTAAAATATGAAATGACATGCGAGAGAAAATAAAACATAATCAGTTAGTACCACGAATGAAATATAAAGCAAGTAAAATATATAAACACCTATCCGGTAACTACTAAGGTTTGGCATAGTTCAACTTAGGGTGGGTTCTTATGTTCTCTACGTGTGGTTTAGTTTTAAAGTTCAGGTACCCAAACCAGTAGATTCCTCGATCCTCACCCATTATAGGCTCATACGGACCGAGTTCGGTTGTGGGAATACATTTCCCTATGGCCATGCGAAGTGAAAACTTCACGAAGACATAGGTACAGATGTATCCCTAAGCGACCCACTAGCCCATGCGGAGGTGAAAACCTCACGAAGGCATAGCTTCTCGCTCCCACTTAAAGGTGTGACCACAACGGTCATGCAATGCAATGCCAAAGTATTTTACGGGACTCGACATTATTACAATTATAGCATTGAAAGTGCATTTAAAGAAGCATGAATTTTCAAGACTATTTTCCAAATTTTTAATCAAAAGGATAAAAATTAATCGATCTATGGCCTGACTCTCGATATGTCCCCAGCGGAGTCGCCAAGCTGTCGTAACCATTTTTTTGGAAAAAAACGGGGATCGACTTTGGTTTTTGAAAACGAAAATAAAAAAAAGGGAGTCGCCACCGATCTTTATTAGGTGTGATCGGATCACCTTTGTTTTAATAAAATGTTTTGGCTTACTAAAAGAGTGCTTTTGGTCTACGAAATTTGAGAAAACGGGTTCGGGAGTCGGTTACGTGCGAGGAAGGATTAGCACCCTCGTCACGCCCAAAATTGGTACCAAATTGATTAATTAATGTCCTAATATTGAAAATTTGAAAAGATTCAAAATACGATCCTCTTTTATTTTTAAAACTTGAACGAATCGAGATGAACGATAAGACCTCTCATTTCAAGAGATAAAGTATCATACCCAGAAGTTAGGATGCGACACTTTGGGCTCCGAAACCGAGCTTACCTTTTGATTTTAAAACTCGGTTTTAAATTTAAGGAGGATATTCCGTTATTTGTCAAATGAGAAACCGAACCCAGTAAGTTAGGGCTCGATTTCTCGAAATTCCAAATTCGAATATTGCCTTTATTTTAAAACTTATCTTGGGGTATCTAGATATCGTGTCCAGTAAGTTAGTTAGGGCACAACATTTCAATTTTCGAGAACTAGTATTTCATTTAAAACTTGTATTGCGATTTTGAAAAGGATATTTCGTTATTCGATTAAATGAGTAAAATCGAACCAGTAAGTTAGGGCTCGATTCCCTCGAATCTTTGATACGAAATATCGGTTATTTGAAAACTCGATGAATCGGGTAAAGGTTAATGTAATACGATTTGATAAAAGATAAATTACGAAGCTAGGTTATGAAAAAAACAAGAATGATATACGTAATAATACTAAGTTAACTAATTTAATAATAGAATGATGATAATAACAAAGATAATAGTAAAATAAAGAGTAATGACAACAATACATTTATAATAATAATAGTAATAGAAGGAAAGATAATAAAAATAAAGATAACAGTAATAATAATAATAATAATAATAATAATAATAAAAATGGTGAAAATAGGAAATAATGATAACAAAATAATAATGCTATTGGAAAGAAAGAATAAAATAATAATAGTAATGGTAATGGTAATTAGTAAATAAATAATAAAATATATATATAAATAATATAATAATAGTAATAATAATAATAATATAAATAAAATAACAGTAGTGATGATAATAAAAAATGGTAATAATAATAATAAAAACAAAAATAGTAATACTAATAATAGTAGCATAGTATAGTAATAATAAAATAATAATAATAATAAATAATCAATAGTAATAAAAATGAAAATATTAAATAATGGTAATAATAATAAAAATTGCAAAATAATTGAAAAATGGGCTAAATTGCATTAAAAATGGAAGTTTCGGGTCAGATTATATGAAACAAATAATATGGGGACTGAACTGAAACGTGTGCAAAATGGTGAGGGACGAGGAGCGCAATTTTACCCGAGCTATTAAACGCAGCGTTTAAATAAGGATTAGGTTAAAAACTGCGTAAAATTTCTGGGCGCAATTAAAATAAAAAAAAAGTCTTATTTAAATAAACTAAAAACGCGGAAGGACCAAAAAGGGCAATTAGCCCAATTAACGAAAACGCGCGGATCCTCTGGACGGGTCGGGTCGCGAGCGCGGATCTTGGTCAAAACGACGTCGTTTTGGGCGTTAAAGGCCAGCCCCAAAACGACGTCGTTTTGGAAGGCTATTTAAGGCCCAAATTTTTGAAAAAAATTCATTTGTCACCTGCTTTTAAAAAAAAAATCTATCCTTTTCTTGTTTTTTTTTCTCTGCAAGTCAAAGGGAGAGGGGGATTCCGGCGCGGCCCCGATCGCCGTTCTCCGTCGCGCCGCCGTCGCCGGCCACCGTACACGGTGGCCGGAATTCCGAAACAGGTAAGATTTCTCTTTTTTTTATAGATTAATACTTATATATATGTACTTATATCGAGTGAAAAAAGAAGAGGAAAAAAAAAGGAAAAAGACTTCGAAAATAAAAAAAGTCACCTTTTTAGTCTCTGGTCTGATTTTTTAGTGGTTTTTTAGCGTTTAATCCTTGCTCTCAAGTGTTTGTATTTGCCTTTTGCTTGTATTTGAAATATTTTTTTTTCTTGTATTTCGAATCTCTCTCTGTTTCTTATTCAAAAAAAAAGAGCCCCCGTTTACATGGTTTTTACTTGGCTTTATAGCCATTTTTACACGATTTTTTCGGACTATTCTATGCTGTCTTTTCCTTTTTATTGTTCCTGCAGGTAAGTGGCGGTGCTGCGCATGGGCGGTGGCCAGAGAGCGGTGCTCGAGAGGTCGAGCAAGTGGTCGATGTGAAGGCCCTAGGTGCGGCGCACCTAGGGTTTGAAAAATTCTGATTTTTGTTAGTGGGCTTTAGGGTTAAGTGTCTGTTTGGGTTTTGACTGGGTTTTTATTGTTTGTTTTAATTTGGGTCTGATATTGGGCTAGGTCTTATCGGGCCCGGGCAAAAATTGGGTCGTACAATATGGATGTAGGCGAGACCGGAGGGGAAATTTTTTAGTGAGATATACAATTATCAAGTTTAAAATGATACTAAAGTTGTTTGCCACTTTATTAGAAAGATGGGGTTGGAAATGCATAAATTTCATTTTTTACGCGGGGAAACAACTATAACGTTAGAGGATGTCACTTTAATAACCAACCTTCCAATGGGTGGGCAATCGATAATCAAAAATAGTAACATAGAGCTAGAGTTATTATGTTATTGGTTGTTGGGTGTTATGCCAACCAATAAGAAGAAAAAATACGTTGGGAATCAAGTGAAATGCACATGATTATAGAAACCTGTCAAACCAACCACTCTGCATAATTGACCTTCTATAAACGAGTTAGTAAAATATAACACCAAAAATATAATAGATTAGGACGATGGTGTTTGCAAGTGCACGGGTCAAATTGTAATATAGTTTAGTACAATAAAATGCTTTGGAAGTATTCCTAAAATTGTACCCAAAGGAGGATGGAAAAATTTATGAAAACCTTTTTACAATAACAAATCTAAGTAGTAGTAATTAATTCATATATTACGATAAACCATAAAGTAGATTAAAGAGATAAATCAATTAACTAAAATAAATAAACAAGGAAAAATAAATAAGCGATTTAAATCAAATAACCAATCAAGAAGATTAACTCACTTCAGGATTTGTAATTAACTTTGGTTAGGGTTTTAAGGTGGATTAGCTACCGATTAACCAATTATTACCTCCCGGCCTCTAATTAACTAATCAATTGATTGATACTCACTTATCTCCTAATTTTGTCTAGCCTATGATAACTTCTTAGGGTTGTCATCTTAATGGTTTAAGCACACATAATCTATACTAACTAACCCTTTCGGGAAAACCCTAAATCCTAATAGATCAAGTGGCACCTTTATATTGACAAATCTCATATATGCGCCAGAATATGACTAAACTTTAAAAGTAAAATAAAATCACACCAAATTTAAAAAAAAAAAAAGATTTGACAAAACAAAAACCACAAAAAATGTAGAATTGTGGACAAAATATAACCACGAAATTGTGGATTAAAATATTAATTCTAACAGAATTTTTTATAGGGAAGAAAAAGAAGAGAACTTTGTATGGGGCAATAGAAGAGTTTAATGATAAAAAGAGTTGGTACAAATCTGATCAAATATCACTCAAATTGATTTGAGAACTTGAATGAAGCAAATAATAATTCAAAATGATATTGATTGGTAATTAGAGAAATGTCAAATTAATTGATGAATGTAACTGGAACGGGGGTATTGGAAACAATGTGCGGTATAAGCTTAAGATAATGTCAAATCCTTCACTGCCAAAACCATTTTGCACGATGTATACGAAGACAAGAAAAATTCACTCAAACACTGATGTTATTATAACATTGTTTGGTTGACAACTTTGTTTTTATGTTTCCAACGCTTATTTTAGTTATTATTTATAAAATATTTAAAAAGAAATAACATTATTCATCTAGTTTTCCTAAAATCTAATATACTCAATTTTCTTTTCTCATCAACTATTATTAAATTTTATAAGTATGATTTTTTACATTTTAATTACTTTTAAAGTTAAATTATAGAGTAATAATTTTAAATGTAGAATATGTTCTAAGTTTTTGTGCTTTTCGAATATTTAGAATTTAGTCACCATATCTTTATTTTTAGAAATTTAATCTTTTTATTTTTCGAATTTAAAAATTCACTTTCAATTATTGAAACCGCTAAAATTTTTATGTTATATTCGTCGATATGATGTTTTGAAAAAAAAACTCAATTGGTAGTTATATAACAAAAATAACACACCGTAATAGATTTGAATTTAATATAGAATTTAAACGGTATTAACAATTATTAAAATTCACACAAGTGTATTTAAATCAGAATAAAGTATCTAAATTAACTAATAAGCTGTCAAAATTATATCAAATATTAAATATTAAATTTAAGAATAGAATAAGAACTAAAAATAAAGCCGAATCATTATTATATAATCTTAAAAAGTAAAGAAATTAGAATTGAAAATTAATATCGTTTTATAATTTCAAGAAAAAGAAGAAGAGAAATATAATGAACAGGTGTGTGAAGGAAGGCGTTAGGATTTCCTTATATATAGTAGTAATAGCATATATTATTCACATAATACTATCTTGAGTTAATTGCATCAAATCTCTTTAAATTAAATATTCCTTTTAAATTAGTCTTTGAATTTTAAAATATTTTATTATATCTTTAAACTATCAACGTTATATTAATAAATTTATCTAGTTAATTTAATCGTCTAGATCTTATGTGACATAATTTAAAATAAAAATTTTAAAGAAAAGTTGAATGTTGTAAAAATTGATATTGTAAAAATCTTAATTTTTAAGTTTTCGAAGCTTTTACAAAAATTATGATTCACTCTCTTTCTTTTTTGGTTTTACTTTATTTTTAGTTGTTAATTTTAAAAGTTATGCGTCAATATTTTACTTTTCTTTAAAATTTTCATTTTAAATTAAGTCATATAATATTTTACGTGTCATTTAATTGTTAAATCAACAATTTTAATAATGAAAAGTCCTACTTGATAAAATATTGATAATTTAAAATGTAATTAGAACAATTTTAAAATTTGAAGCTCAATTTAAAATATAAATGGTAATTTGAGATGTTTGGTACAATTAACCCTATTTTTTTCCTTTCACTTAAAGGAGGTTTTTTTTTTTTTAAACAACCTCATTATAGGTTTCGATAATATCTGCTCTTTTTTATATAATATCTAAAATTATCAATAGTCTCTCTCCAATCTATAAATAGAAAAATAATGCGCTTCAGTATACTCAAACTTACATCCTCCTACAGTAACAATAATATCAATGTAAATTAAATTAAGACTCCATATGCTCTTCCACTTAAAGAGTCGAGTGTTATACTCTATTAGTTTTGAATGAATTTATATATCTTTATACTATTTCTTATTTTGATTTATTTTATATGCTGAGAATATAGTTTTAAATTTACCGGAATATATATTTCATGGCAATGATTTCCAGCCCGTGTTATAACGATGACCCTGGTTCTGCCACGTGTCTAAGCCCTAGAAACAGGCTGTTATTTTATCAAAACCACAATTCTTTCTTTTAAAATTTGAGAAATCTCATGATATCTTTTGGAAAAAAAAAAGCCGGCCTATAAAATTGAAAAAAGAAAAAAAACACGCCAATTGGGCAAGTGGCTTTTTATTTCCTTTGCTTCTTAAAGCAAACCCAAAGCTGTCTGGTTTTTTTTTTTTGCTGTCCTTTTGAGGGCCCCTTTCCACAGTTTTTCGAATTTTAAAAATTCAAAATTGTTTTATATATTTTTTATTTGTTTCACTTAAAATAACAATAATAATTTAATGGACCGTTTGAAATAAAGAAAAGACAAAAGACAGCGAAATTGAGTAGAGAACATAGGAACGTGCCAGGGCTGATCGTTGTGTCGGGACCCACAACAGGGAGGCTAAATGTTCGATTTGGCTCTGCTCTGCACTTGTTTACATTATTACTACCTTTGTTTTTATTCTTATTTATAGTTATTGTCTTATTGCTTTATAATTAATTTTATTATATTCTTTGACTTAATATAATATTTTATTATCTTTTCTTAATTTTGTATCTAAAATTTTTTGGGCCCAATTTTATACCTGAATTTAGTATTTTTTTCTAATTAGGTACCTAATTAGTATTTTTTTTCTAATTAGGTATCTAATCTTATTTTAAGTTTAATTTGGTACCTAAATTTATTAAATGTTATATAAATGATGCAAAACACTAACTGTGTTAACTTTTTTTATTATGCTACAAAATATTGCCAATATTAGAGGAAATTCATGTTAAAAAAATAGGTATTGAGTTATGCTTAACGAATTAATATTAAATAAGATTTAAAAAAACCCAAATTAAAAGAAATTCATCATTTTCAATTAATAAAACTAAAATTAATTGAGCATATAAAATACAAAAAAATCATATAATTTGTCACATGTCGGTCATACATTGATTATTTTTGCTACCTCATAAATAAAATAACATTGTTAGTATATTGGAGTAATTTGTAAAACGTTTGACAAGTACCAAATCGAACAAAAAAAAGAGTAGGTACCAAATTAAGAAAAAGAGTCGAATTCAAGCACTGAATTGGACCCCCAAAAAGTTTAAGTACCAACTTAAAAAAAAAAAGTGTCAAGTTTAGGTATCAAATTAGGAAAATTTGTCAAGTTTGGGTACTAAATTAGACAAAAAAAAATTAGGTGCTAAATTAGAAGAAAAGTGTCAAGTTCAGATACCAAATATTATATTAAACCTATTATTTTATAAATTTTAAAATATTTATTAATTGCATTCATATATATATATATCATTTTAATTGATTAATTAATTAATGTCTTTGATGTATAAAATGTTGTATATTTAAAATTATTATACCCGTCTTGACTTGTAAAGAATAATGATTAAATATCTATATGATCTATTTCTAGTCTTTTAACTTAATTTAATTTAATTCCAGCTATATATATTTATAAATTGGAAGCCGATAAATACTAGAGTAGTTTTCATTTAATTTTGGATATTCGTTAGGTGTAAATTGATGAAGTGAAGCAATGCAAAGATTGTATTATTGATGGAATCATAGTGGAGTTTAGACGAATTCATAAATAAATGAATATATGAGTAGAAAGAGCAGGCATTCCTTATTAACTTATCCTTTCTTTTTTCTCATATTAAATGAAATTTCAGGCCTATTAACTACCATGACCAAAAATGTTCATCCTCATTTTCTTTAACACAGAAATTTATATAAAAAAAGACTTTTTCAAACCAAAGTTTTTATTAACGAAAATTGTTAACATCACATTAAATTTTTTTTTTATTTACTCAATTCTAAATATTATAAAGACGAAATGAATTGCTCCATGCATTATAGTTTATGAATGAAAATAATTAATATTGTTATCATATAATACATGAATCTGGAGATTAAAAGCTACTTATATTGTTTTGTACATAAATAAAGAGTAATAGTGAGACAGGTAGGATCCAACTAACATCAAAATGGTCTAATACGTAATCATAAATCATTGTAATCACAAGAATCCACCGATTTTGGTTTTTATTTGTTTTGTTGTCAAAAGTGGAAGTCTGTTGGTATAAAGTTGTAAGAATGCAATGTTTTGCATGTTAAGAGTCGAAGGAATACAGCTGGGTATGATAAATATAGACCTCCATTATACATACATATTCAACACACAGCCTAATTAGTTCTACTGTTTATGGAACACCACACCCATTACCTTTGTTTCTCAATATATAATCCTTACTTTCAAGTTTGAATAAATAATTAAGATTAAAGATCTCATAAATCTATATAAAACCTATGATATGATATACAATATTTGGGTTGTGTCAATAATCAACAAGTGTTAAGTGTAATGGTAAGACATTTTGTACTCTCGAAAGTAAAATTTAAGTTCAAACTTTAGAAACAATATTATTGAAATGAAAGTGCAACCATACCTAATTGAATTCAGGCTTTAAATTACTATTGGCTCTATCTAGGAATCCAAGCTCTTTTTTTTTGTCTGAAATAGATATTATTATTTGCACTTGCAATGAATACTTTCGTTGTATATATATACATAAAGTTTTAGTAGATATTATTATTTGGATTAAAATTAATGTACAATGGAATTCAAACTTTAAATTACAAGTGAGAGTTTAAGTTTATTAAATTTTTTCCGTCTAAAATAAATATTATCTGTACAATTTTTGTTAATTTGGTCTGTATCTACATAAATTTTTTAATAAATCTTGAATATTAATTTTTCATATTTTAAATAAAAAACATAGAATTTTAAAAATTATATTTAAAATAATTTTAAAAATATAAAAAAAAAAAAAAAACCAAAATTCCAACATAACTAGCCATTGGAAACCGCAAACAACATATGGATTGCTGATATGGGATTACAAGAATTCCATATCTATATTTAACAAAATCATTACTTCATAATCACCGCCCATACAGAGTTCATCCGATCTGACATAATCCGTGAACTTCAATTAAGTAATTAATCATGTATTGAAGTCTCAATTTTGAATATGCTCATTCTTCATTCCAGTTTTAACCTCTTTCACCTTATGCTTTCTAAATTGCTTCCCCACAAAACCAGAAATGGTTGTACATTTGTTTTATTCTTGCACTGTTTTTTTAGTTTAAAACTTGTGTTTTAACTTAATAAAGATATAAGTCTTTGATTTAATTATTTATGCGAAAAGAAATTATACTTCTAGGCTCCAGCTTCCTCCTAAAAATAGCTGGAAAAAAATATTTGGTCAAATAGTTATTTTTTTTTTAAATTTAGAAAAATAAATTTATCTTGGAGAGGGTGACCGAAAGTGCATTCAACTAGTAATAATAAAATAAAGGAAATTTTTGAGTTTGATTCTTGTAGATACAAAAAGCTTATCCTCTGGTTAGAGATTCAATTCGGTTCGACTCTAAATTTAATTAAAACACAAGATGACTATCAAATACCAATAAGTCTCACTCTCATACTCATAAACAAACAAAAATATATGAATCAAATTGAGTTGGATCAAACTTTAATATTAAATATATTTGTCTAAGTTCCAACTCATCACAAGAGACTCTTAAATTCTTTTCATTATTTATGACATATTAAATATTATAAATATTTCTATGGTGATATTTATATATTTTGATAATTATAATTAAATAAAAATATTTTCATGGAGTAAAATAATACTTGAACCCCAATGAGGCTTTGACAATGTCGAGAAAGGTTAAAGTTTATAGGCTTTAATAGTTTAGGTTTGAGTCTCACCATGCACAAATTCTATATATGATCTCTCCTTAGTAATATTTTGGATATATGTTCTACCACGACTGAGCTCTTTTTGAACTTGTTCTGGTCTAAGTCTAGAAATATTTTGGTTTTCAGTTTGTTATGTTTTGTATTAGATTGATTCTAATTCTAATCCTAATGTATTGAACATATATTAACTGTAATTTGTATGTTACTTATTGGCATATACCTCCGCCAGAAAGACACGTGTCAAGTCCAAAGGGCATTATTGACTCTGCATTGACCCTCAGAGCACAACCATTCGGCTCACTTCAAATGAAACCTACCATCTATGTTCACAGGAGAATGTTATTCTAATGTGAACACACTTTCAAAATAATGAGACTATTTAGGCTTAATTACTTCATACTGATAGAATCCTATAATACGTGCTCGTGATTATCCATTATGTGTTTAACGAGATTAAATGCTTATCTAGTCAATATTATACCAGTGGACAAGGAGAGCTGTTCCTATAAATATCTTAGAAAATTATGGGCAAAGGATCAACCATTTTTATACTCTAGAGTTACTTTGAGCATTTATATTTTCAATCAACTTGTCACATTATCCTTATTCCGACTCTCAACCTCTATAGATGAACTGATCTTCACTACACTATTTTGATCTCCTCCTTTCTCTGCTTTATTTTCCTCCCTACTTATATTTTGTATCAACACTTAATTCTCAAAAAATCCTTTAAAAAATAATAACACTGGGAGCGAAGATGAACTGTGACCCATATTCTATACTAAATCCAATTTAGTCTAAGGTAAGATTTAATTAATTGGATGATTGAACAGATTTAAATGAGAAATTATGGTTTTAATTTTATTTAGAAAGGCTGAGAGAAGGTAGCTGATTTTGTATTCTACATATAGATGGAAAGGCCCAATGGACATCTCTATATCTAAAACCAGGCCCATCGTGAGAAGAATGATCTAAGCACTGTAGGTTTTTCTTTTAACAAAATAAAACTCATTTCAAATATTCTCTCATTCTATGAACTAATGGTTCCTATTTTACATTTTTATAAATTTTTACGCCACCTCAAAACGTGGATACCTTTGTTTTCTAAACCAATGGCATAGTGGGAGGACTAAATTCAAATACACTAATTTATCCTTGTTTTTATTTTGATCACCAAATTATAAAAAAAATATTTAATCTCATTACTAACGTTATCATTCATTTTTGTTTTGGTAACTCCCCGGTTAAATTTGTTAACGGAGATGGTGAGATGATCTTTTTTAACCTGATTAGTCCTCAATACTTTAACCCTAATTTTAAAAAAAAAGTCACCTCACCATTTCTGTTAACAATTTAATTGGGAGTGACCAAAACAAAATTGAATGATATTGTTAGTAACAAAATTGAAAGTGACCAAAATAAAAATATGGAAATAGTTGAGTATAGTTTACCCGCGCGGGTGCTGTAACATGAATCAAAGACCTGCTGTTCCAAATTAATGTTTCAATATAAACAACAAAGGCATCATAGAATATTACTGCTATTCCAAATTAACCTTTTTGTATTCAATATGATAATGAACTCATTTGGTTCGTCTTATGTCTAGATTGTAATTGATAGTTAGCATATTAGTTTTGTTAAGTTAACTTAAATCTTTGAAATGTTAAAATTTAATGTAATCGCATGGAAAAGATGTTAATTGAAGCATGTTATTTACATTAAAGGTGTGATTAATTTGGAGATTGCACAAATTACTTACTTGTTCTAATTGTTAAATTGAATTGAGTTGTAAATAGAGTGTGAATTTTTATACCTTTACTTGCATGAGTATATGAGTTAGATGTATTTTTTTTTTTTATATTCAAGTATGATTTGAAATGAATGATTTATGGCTACGACTACAACACAACAACTTACTTTATTTTCTAATACTAGTCATATTTGTATACAAAAATTGAAACTGCATCAAACCTATTCTGTATAAAAGATATAGAAAAGTAAATGTACTAGAAAATCTTTTTGGAGAAATTATTTTATTTGCATGTCCCTTGTAATTGGGTTCCATATAAGATACCTTATAAATTTATGGAATGATTATCCTCTTTAACTTAAAATATTTAAAGTTGTGGGAGCAGCTAGCTAAACTTAAGAAAAATAATTTTTTTCCTGATTGCATGAGTTATTTTGAGCATAGCGTTGCGCGCATTTATGTTGAAAACTCACATGCTAGATCTTTATTTTCAATACTAGTCATGAGTAAGGAGTTCTCTTGCTTCTAAATTCGATACGAAAGATATGGGTAAAACAAATATTATATTAAGTGTTAAATCCATAGGAAAAAGATGATAATATAATGCTATCACAAAAATATTATATCGATGAACACTGTGAAATTAAACTTGTGAGTACTCCTTAAGATGCTAATACTTAATTAAAGAAAATAGGGGTAAACCTTATTGCTCAGTCTAAGTGTACATAGATTATCGGGAGTCTGATGCATTTAATAAAACTTTCTTGACCCAATATAGCATATGTTGTATGTACATTGAGCAGATATACACATAACTCAAAATCATGAGCATTGGGTTGCTATAGTTAGACTGATGAGATACTTGAAAGGTACTATAGTTTATGGTATTTTCTTTAGTGGAGTTCTCGTTGTATTAAAAAGTTATAATGACACTAACTAGATTTCATATTTAGATGAGACAAAATCCACTAGTAGTTATGTGTTCACCCTTAGCGGTGGTGCAATTACTTGAAAAGCAACCAAATAAACTTTTATTGCTAAATCTACCATTGAGTTAGAATTTAGTTGGTTAGTAATGAAGTTTTGTGGTGGGAAAACTTAGATGGTAATGAATAAGACTTTTAATGGAGAAAATAGATAAATTCTTGTAAGATATAGTATGATAAAATAACTTCAAAAAGATGGAATCATATCTATAAGACAGAAGTAAAGTTGGTCAATTCTCTAGCTAAACCTCTAAGAAGAGCATTAAAACAAAACGTGGGGAATGGGATTACTATCAACTTGAGATATCATACTAATGGTAACATGACATACGATATTGGTAATCCCATGAATTATTTTTATATGGGTAATAACCAGTCATTAGTTGAATCATTGAACACTATAAGTGATGTCCTTCCTATGATTTAAGTAGTGCTAAAATTCTAAAGAAAATAAGATAAAAACTCTTAATCAAATCCATATTCTTTATAGATGGTGTATTAATTTGCAGTGTTCACTTGATGAATTAATCTATATGAGTGTATAATAAAGCTGCTTCTATGAGATTTGCAGTGAAATCTCTAGAGTAGAGATGAACTGTACATAAACACACTTCAAGTTTCAGTTTCTTCGTTGATTCAAATATTCTATTTGATGTTGCTTTTGTTGTTGTAAGAGGTCCTATGACCTCCTTTTGAATGTGCCCTGTGCAATTTGAAATGAATCGATATTTGAGAAAAAAAGGTCATCAATATTCCAATATCATGCATAATTGTAGTCCCTAAGTGACTCAACCAATACATGGTGATGGTGGGAGGCCTAAGCTAATGGTGATCCTATCCCAACCTGCTTTTATTTGCTGCCGTTCACTGCCATTTAAACACTTGATTTGTTGTTAAGAAATTTCAAGTTGCCATACAAAATTCCGTATTCAGAAGAACCATGCGCAAGCATTTTCACCAAATTTTTACAAAAAATAATGAACTACTTGATTAATTAATGAACCACTTAGCTTGGGGTTACCTGTTATGCCTCTTTGGTGGTCCTCTATTGCAACAAGCTCTTTTTTGTCTTTTCTTTCTCTCAACGCATATAAAACCTAGCACACATTGGTTGAAATGTGATAACATACATCAACAAATATAGTTTTAATTGGTAGTTGTGAGGATGAAGAATTCCAGCTTCATTTGTTGCATATTCTCAGCTATGCTTCTATTGGCATCATCGGGTACATTTTCTTGAACCCTTGTATTTAGGGATTGCAATGGAGTGGAATAAGGAACAGATTGCCATGTCCATAACCGTTTCACCCACTCTTGTATGAATGTTGAAATCATCCATCCCATCCTAGTTATTTTCATAAGCATTTCATACACTAATACATTGCTTCACTTTACTTTCTTTTTAATGATTTTTCAATATAATATAAAGAAATATATATTTATGTTTTAGTTATACATAATGGGATAGTATGATATATGCACGCCTTTTTTTCTTTTTAAAAAAAAAAAACTCTCCATTTGAAGTAGATCGATGTAAAATACTCGAATTTTATCATCTCTGTAATAAGATTTTTCTTTTTGGAAGGAATGAATGAAATAGCAGGAGAGGCGAGGGAATTGCTGGTGGGAAAGAGTGGCGGGAGGTGCATTGAAGTGATGGACCCAAAGGGATGTAATCTGGTTTCTTGCAAACAGCAATGCCTTCAACTCAAGAATGGGAATGGAGTTTGCCTGGCTAATGTCAAACAGGGTTATCAATGTGTTTGTTACATCAATTGCTAACTGGAACTTGATTTGTGTTTATTAGAATGCATCAAATAACCCTCTTCGTTTATTTCATGCTTCCTTTTCCATTGTTTGCAGAACAGATCATTTTGAACACGATACCAAGCAAAATAATTATAATATGATACAACATGAAAATATATATAAACATAAAGCAAACACTAAATTATATCAAAATTTACATCTTAATGATACAAAGTTTGCATAAATATACACAAGAAAAGTAACGTGAATAACCGTTTACCGCATAAGCGATGTCATGGTGAGACAGAGAACGACACTGTAGATTTACTGAATGCTACTTTTTAAGGATGACCATACGAACCACCAGAGCCAAGCCCCGAGTTCCATCTACAAGGTACTTCCCCGAGCATAAATGTAAGATTTTGCAGAACATAAATACAGCGCCAATCCCATGGCACTAAGTGCAGCCAGCAGCCAATAGAAGTAATCAAGATGTGCCCTATTAAGGTTATTTGCAAACCAGCTATCTTGGCCACCCTCACCAGTCATATTCTCAATGGCTGAGATGAGAAAGCTACTCAAAAAGCTTCCAACACCAAAGATGCTAAGGTAGAGTGCAAGGCCGACACACCTTAATTCCTTCGGCACCTGATGATAAAAAAATTCTTGAAGGCCAACCATCGCAAACACATCAGACAATCCAGACAGTATGTACTGAGGGAGCAGCCACCAGATGCTCATTGGAACTGTTACATTTGGCTTGTCGACTAACCCACATTCTTCAGCAGTTTTAAGCCTCCTCATCTCTACTAAAGCAGCAATTAACATTGATATGGCAGATAGAAGCATTCCGGTTCCGATTCTTTGCAGCATTGTAATTCCAGCCGGTTTCCCAGTCAAGGCTCTTGCTAAAGGAACAAAAATGCGGTCATATATGGGAATGAAGACCATGATTGTAAGGCTAATAAATGACAGAAGTGAAGCAGCAGGTATTTTAAACCCCGCTGTTATTGATCTATCCATGGTAGCCCCTTGCTTGGTAAAGAAAGTTATCGTTTGCGCATAGACGATGGCATAAAACAAGCTTGCAGCCCATATTGGTGCAAGCCTTATAACTGTCTTCGCTTCTTCAACCTCTCCGGTGCTACACACCTTTCCCTGTTCTTTTGAACCATCAGGAGCAAGCAAAGCTTTATTGAGGAACCTACACGTTACAAAAACCATATCGCCATTTAAGAGATGTCTGTAACTGAAAAATGTAAACAGGAACATTGTTTTCATAAACCATATCCTAATTCTCTCGTATGCAAAAATATCTCACTTACTTGAATTGCTTGGAACTTTCAGTTGGAAGAGTTCCTCGTGCCTCTTCCTCTGCAGCAATTGCAGAAGATGTTGTTTTCCAATTACTAACAGCCAAAATGAACACTCGACCAATTCTCAGAAATGGGTTTTCTTCATCACCTTTGATACTATATCTGTAAGTTGTGGTTCCAAGCACAAAAACAAGCAGACCAACAACCATTACAATAGCGGGTATCCCAAATCCAAGAGTCCAACTAAGATTGTCTTGGATGTAGGTTAAAATCCAAAGGGTTATGAAGGTGCCAGCACAGATACCAAAATACCACCAATTAAAGAATGAACTTTGGGCTTTGCACTCCTCTGGGTCTTGTCTATCAAACTGATCTGCACCAAAAGCTTGAACACATGGCTTGTGCCCACCTTGTCCAAATGCTACTAGATACAGGGAGAAGAAGAATAGTATGACTTGAAATTGAGCAGAAGAACTTAATATGATATTATCTGTACTTTGGTCAGCAGAATTGCTGACAGAAGGAAGTGCGGCTGACAGACTCAACAAGCCTAGACCCTGTTAAATCATTCCACATCAAGTCAGCACAGAAAACGTCTAGCAAGTACTCTAATCAATTACTGGAACAATTAAAATAATCTTGAACACCAAATTCCAGGCATTATGAACTCTCCTAATAAAAGAAAGGGAAATTGTTTTACCAAGATGTAAAGAAGGGAAGCAAGAATGATGGTGCGATATCGGCCAAGAAAAGAATCAGCAATGAAAGCACCCAAGAGTGGCAGAAGTGACGCCGCCCCAGACCAGGCGTTGACTTGAGCGGCGGCGGAGGCAGTGGATTCGCCGAGAGGCCCCGTCAAGTAAGTTATGAGGTTTGAAGAGATGCCATAATAAGCAAACCTCTCAGCAATTTCAACGGCAATGATGAAAGAAGCGGATCTCCAGCCGCCGGAGTTAGAGCGGCGGACGGGACGGCCTTTGTAGTCAAGGGAGGCGTCAACGGTGTCATCTAAAAGTGGTGTTTGAGCAGTGGAGAGATTGGAGATCGCCATTGCTTTTGCAAAAGCCTTGCAATTTGGATGTACTTATCTCTGTCAACAGTAAAAGACAAACAGATTCATGTCGGATTCGCTCTGTGATTTTGCTAGAGGTGTTCAAGGCCGGGCCGGGTTGGGTTTGGGCCGGGCTCAACTAAAAAATTAGGCTTATTTATTGGGCTCGGGCCGGGCCGGGCTAAAAAAAAGGGCCTAAATTTTTTCCCAAGTCCGGCCCATGTAAAAATGCTAAAATTTAGGCCCAGCCCAGCCCGCCCGTATTAAATTTTTATATTATTTTATATAATTTTTAAATATATATAATACATCAAAAATACTAAAAAAACCAAAATAAATATTTCCCAACAAATTGAAAATAAATTTTAAAAAAATATGTAGACTTAAATAACACTAAGATAGATGTAACTTAACAAGCAAATACCTCTAAAATAATAATGAAATTAACAAATGCCTTTAAAATAATAACAAAATTAACAATAAAATAAGTTTTATACAATATTCAATCAATAACAACAAAATAGTAGCAACATAATAGTAATATTGTAGCAAAACATAGAGAAAACAACAAGAAAATAACATTAAAAAAAATAGCAGATTTTTTTTGTCATTTAGTGAATTCAGGCCGGGCCCGGGCCAAAAATACCTTACCCGAGGCCCGGCCCATTTTTTAAACGGGCCTTATTTTTTGTCCAAACCCATTTTTCGGGTTTATATTTTTGCCCAAACCCTTCCAAATTTCGGTCGGGCCTTCGGGCCGGACCGGGCCGGGCCACCCGGGCCATGAACACCTCTAGCTTTTGCTAATGTTAGTAAATAAGAATAATGTCAATCTTTTTTCTACCTTAAACTTTCTAAACACAAAGAACAATAAAAAGGAAAGTTAAAATATGGTTGATTTTTGAAATTTTTTTTAGATTTAATTCTGCAATAAAATTTTATAAAATTAAGTACTATTTCTTTCATTTAAAATTTTATCCATTTTCTATGTTTTTTTTTTAATTTTTAATGTATATAAGATTAAGGATTTTTATTTTAATTTATATAGTTGTTCTAATTAAGATAATTGTTTAAATTAGTCACTGTCTTTAAAATTCTATTAATCTATAATTTAGTTGTTTAATGTGATGTTTGTATTTACCAAAAATTATATATTTTAGTACTTAAAAAAGATAATTGTATTAATTTTTAATGCTTAATTTGAGATTTAGAGTTAATTTAATAAAAATTAATAATAGAATAAATTTAGTGTCTATTGTAATTTGTTTAATTTTGTGCTTATTTGGTTAAATAAAGTTTGAAGGTTGTGATTCTTTTTCAAATTTTAAGATTGATTTGGAAAAAGTTAATTATTATTATTTAATTATAATTTATAACATTATCTTAAGGCTTGCCAAATACAAATACCGTATTGACTCAAAAATAAATACATGAATCACGTTAAAAAAGTGTCAAACTCGGATACTAAAAAATGCAAAATCATTTGTTTATTTCCTATATTATTTTTCAGTTTTTTTTTTATCTTTTATCTTTTAAACTTTGTTTTTTTTTCTTTTAAGAATTAATATATCATTTGGTACATGAGTTTAGTTTTAATGTTCAATTTAATACCTGAGTTGACTTCAATATTTAAATTGGTACCTTGACCAAATGGCATCATGTCCCGCAATGAATATTTGACATGTGTGCTCTAATAAAAAAAATGCAGGTACTTAATTGAGACAAAAAAAAATGCAAATACCAAATTGTACATTGAAGTCAAACTTAAATATCAAATTGAATAAATAAGCTCAAGGATCAGATTAAATATTAAAGTTAAACTCGAGTACCAAAGAGTATAATAACCCTTCTTTTAGTTATAATCTTTTGATTTTTACTGAAAAAATATTTATAAATTAGAAGATTAAAAAAAACTTATCAACAATATATCATTGATATTTATTTTACAGTCTAGGAAGATTAATTCTTTTCAAGTTTTGTGAGTATAATTTCTAAACAATATGATCTTCAGTGTTTGACCCTGCGATCTCTTCATTGGAGTTTATTGTCTTACCATGGCATCAAATATTTGATAAATAAAAACTTATGAATACATTAAAAATGAAATTTATTTTTAAGAAAAAAAAATGTTTTTCTAAGCATTTTGGTAAAAATATATTTAAAAAAAGGTAGAGTCACCGGCTAATGGTAATAGTTTTTTCTTTTGTCCCAATTATGAAAAATTATAAAATAGTCTACTAATTATTTGATTTTGTATTTTTTTGGTCATCAGCCGCTAAATAATTAATTGGAAGATGACATGATAGCTTTTAGAATTGGTATAATTGTAACTTTAACTGTTAATATTTATACATTATGTCATTTTAATTTTAAATTTAAAAAATATAATCCTCAATGTTGACACATTATGTAATATAGTTTTACTAATAGTTAATCTATGGGTGCGTTGTGAGAGCTTCCCAGGTTTTGATGTAGCTTTGTTGCTTAGGATTCTGTTTCGGGGGCATTTGTTGATGTTTTTGTTGCAGGGCATTCCTTGGTTTTCTGGTGGTTGAAACCATGTATGATGGATGGCTTCACTTTGCCCTTTCCATGTCTTTCAAGGTGGTTATCGCAGCCTGCTATTGAGTCCCTTGCAATGATATAACAACCCTATTCCCTGCCCTGGTTGGAACTCGGCATGCCCATAATGTTCATATATATGAGGTTACTGATCAGCCGTGCTGCCCTTTTTTTCGGTTGATTTTTGGTTTCATTTGCTTTTTGTAACGCTTTCTTCTCTCCATTGAATAAATGTTCTTCCATTAAAAAAAAAAATACTATTGACATTATAATTTCTAAGCCTAATATAATACAAATCTTGTAACAACAAATTTAAATGTACTTTATTGATGCATTAGCTTTTTCTTATAAATCTATCTTATTTTTAAAAGTGCTGTGCACTTGTTTTTATCCCTCCCAATTTATACACGTGTTAGCAGGATAGATGGTTTTGATTTTTCTTTTGACTCCATCTGGAGTTACGATCTACTCGACCATTTGTCCTGGTTAAAGGAGTATAAACCTCCCGTTCTCATAGTCGCCCGCTTGGAAAGCCTTTTTGGCCAACCCCTCCACTTCTAGAAATGAGGTAAGCATCTGCCTTTTAAGTGTGAACACTCCTCAAGTGTGAACGTACCTTCAAGCACATTGGGATCCACTTGGGCATAACAACCTTGTATTGAATAACATAATAGACTCCACTAGTGCACGTCCTTTGCATATTGTATGATGGTAGCGTCCTTCATAACATCTTGTCACGTTATGCTAACGGATAAGGGGACCTCTTCTATAAATACCTTCCCAACGATGAAGAAGGGATAGACATCTAAAGCCTTAGGTATACTCTGGGCAATTATTCTCTCTTCTAGCAATTAGCCTATCTTCTTGTCCATTTTCGGCTCTCCGCCTGTTTAGGTAAACAAACATTCTTAACGCCACCACGTACTCTTTCTTGTCTCCTCCCTTGTTATATATTGTATCAACGGCACTATAGTGCGAAGTATATTTTAGTCTATGTACTTTTAAAATAAACAAAAAAGTCTATATATGTTAGAAAAACGAGCAAAATGATCTTTCTTATAATAGTAAAAAAAAAAACTATTAATTTTATGAGGTGATAACTTAATTAAATGTTGTAGCATTAATTTAAAATTTGGTCTGGCATTTTTAAGTGACATAAAATGTTCACTCAGTCTATTTTAGACTAATTTAAACGGTTTAACTCAACCCAATTTCATATCTTGACCACGTTAAAAAACATCGGTTCAAATTAAGCTACAATTAATCGAGTGAATATCTTACATCAATTAAAAATGTAACATCATATTTTTTATATAAATATCACATCACACCTCATAAAATTAATAAATTTTCTCAACATTTTGCTCATTTTTCAAACTTACATTTCTCTCATTTTCACACTATAATACGGAGACCAATACAATAATTTTACCTAAATATTACTATTTTACTAACGCTCAAAATTTATTCTTGTACATGACTTTGGCTTTACCCAAGACAGTGCCGATTGTTCGAGTGCATTTCCCAAAAGCATCACAGATAAGTTCCCCCGGGGATTGTCTTCCGGAGCCGGCTTTTCCTTCCGGTGAGATGCCTTGGCCAAGGTTGGGAAGCACGGAGGCGGCTTCTTTGAGAGCCTCCTTGCCAAAACATTCAGCCGGTTTCGGTTGCTGCTGTGGCGGTGGGGGCGATGAGATTGAGACATCGGTTTTACGTTTGTCGTCTTCATCATGATCAGGGACAATAACTGTATGTCCTTCTTTCAGTCTAACACGTTCACTTTGTGGGGTTGGCGACCATATTCCAGCAGCCGCCAATGAACCGAGTACAAGACTCAAGGCCAAAATGTTGATCATCTCTCTTTATCTTCCTAGTTATGAAAAGGTGTTGGCTGCAAAATGAATGGAGGTTTGAGGATATGTACCACAATCCACGTTGTATGTAGCAAGCAATCGATAAAGTGACGCGTTTGCACTGAATCGACCACGTTGTTTCGTACGTGGCTGCTTTTTAGGGTGCCCTTGCTGGGTTTTTTAGTTACGGTAAAGAAGAGAAAATTCGCGAGCGGTCCTAAACTATTGTCGGAACGATAGAAAGAAAGCCATAGTCATAGGCCCTTTGTTTGGATTATCAACACTAACGGAAAGTAACTAGGCGTATTATTTTAGGGTAAACCACAGTAATAGTTGACGAATTATTAGTTATTCAGGATCAAATTTTTAAAATTGACATAATAATATTTTTAATACTCAATATTACTAAATTATATTAATTTAGTCTTACTTCTAAAATATTTAATATTCAATATTTACATATTATGTAATTTGATATTTCTATTTTGTAGTTTTGCTTTTCTTTGTAACATAGAGAGCTAATTTTAAAAGAATAAGAAAATGATAAAAATTATTATCTTGAACTTTTTAGTTTTTCTATTTTTGTATATTTTCAATCAAATTTAACTAATAAATTTGTTTTTTTAGCTTTTTAGGTGAAAGAGTCATAAAGAAAAATAAAACTGCGCAAAAGATCAAATTACACAATATGTAAATATTGAGAATTAGATTCTTTTTAGAATCAAGACTAAATTAACACAATATATAATTGTTGATGGTTAAAGTTGTTATTATGATAATTTTAAAAGTTGTCACCGTTAGTCCATTGATGACCAAAAAAGAAAAATTTGAGTAGGTGGGTGATCGTTTTGTAACTTTTCATAGTTTAGTGACTAAAAATAAAATTTACTAATAATCAGATGACTACTAATATAGTTTACCCATTATTTTACTTGGATAATTAAAATTATTAAACGAAAGAAAGTAAAATAATCTTAACAATCTTATTTGATTAAACCGTGAAAATGAAATGCAGTGATTTATTATGATAGGTTTTTATAATTATGACTTTTTTATAAAATAATTTACCGTATGCTTAATTGCATTAAAACAAAAGAAATAAAATGAAAGTAAAAAATAAATAAATAAATTGAATTGAATATCTCTTCTTTTACTTAAATTACGTTGTCTTTATTTATCCATTTTGGGGAAGTCCGATTTTGGGTGGGTTTGGATGGGCGATTGAGTGCGGTGCGGTGCGTTTAGCTTAGTTTTGTCTCACGCTACAGTATCGCTACAGTATCTAATCTCACCGCCACCGCTGTTTTTACACTGATCGCAGGTAAACGCATCGCCCATCCAAACCCACCCTCTGAGAGTGCAACTATTCAGGCCCAAGACTGAAAGGCCAAAAAAAATATTTTTCAGCTTTTAATGTTAAAAAAATTAGACTAAAATAAATTAATTAAATATCTAAGGCTTTTAATTTTTTATCATAAATGTTTTATCTTTTAGGGCCCCAAAAATTTTATTGTATTACATTTATAGTTTTTTTTAAAACGGACCCAATTTATTGATTCGCCTAGAGTCCCAAAAATGTTAAGAACGGACCTGATTTTGGAATAAGAAAAGAGAAGAAAAATTTTTAACTGTAAATAATTTTTTATTCTCTACATTTTTTTAGATAACCTATATTTACGTAAATAATTATAAAGTAGAAAAAAGGAAAGGGTAAATTATCTAGTTGGTCACCAAATTTTTAGGGTGCTTTCATTTTAGTTATTCAAAATGAAATTCCTGCAAATTCGTCACTCAACTTTCAGGGCGCTTTCATTTTAGTCACCCAATCATTAATCTCTAACGGCAATTAATTTGTACACATCACATCATGCTCACACTTTCATTTTGGTCATCTAATTTTTTTTTTAATATTGATCAGGGTAAAAAAATTAAAGATTAAAGTGAAAAAGCAGTAGAAACTAAAATAATGCTTTAAAAATTGTCAAATTGTACTTGTTTTCCCCATTACCGAAAGCTCTAAATTTTTTTTTCAATAGTAAAATTTTAAATTTCAAAACATAAAAATCAATTAAATAAGTTATTGAAAATTTTTTATCCCTTAATAGTGTCAACTAATTTGTTATTATAATATTGAAATTAATTAATTTAGTCTCCTTTTATATCTTAAAATTTTATTTTATGTTTCCAAATTAAAATCAACTCAAATAAATCATCTTTAATAATGGTACATGAAACCCAAATTTCTTTTGATTATATGATCTCGAATCTTTCATACTAAGCTAAAAATAAAGAAAAACCCTTACAATTAATTTAATTAATTTTATATTCCATGCCAAACAAAACCCAAAAATTTTCATCACTTCTTTACCCAAACAAAGAACAAGCAATTAATTTAATTAATTGCAATGGTAATTCTTTGCTTTTCAACTTAGTATGTGAGATTCAAAATTATATAATCAAAATAAATTTAAGTTTCACAGACAAATATTAAATATGAGTTATCGAGTTGATTTTGATTAAGAATAATATGGAAACATGAAATAAAATTTAGAAGGATATTATTTTAATTAATTTCAATATTTCAGTAACAAATCGGTTAACATTATTAAGGGATAAAAATTTTCAACAAATTATTTAATTAAGTTTTATGTTTTGAAATTTAAATTTTCAATATTGAAATTTTTTTGAATTCTTGACAATGTGATAAGTAAGTACAATTTGAAATTTTTTTAATATATTATTTTAGTTTCTACTGTTTTTTCACTTTAATTCTTAATTTTTTTTACCCTGATTTGTACTAAAAGGCTTTTTTTCTGGTGACCAAAATGAAAGTAATATAAAAGTTGGGTAACTAAAATGAAAGCGCCTAAAAGTTGAGTAATGAAATTGTAAGGATTTCATTTTGAGTGACTAAAATGAAAGCATCCTAAAAGTTTGGTGAACATAAGGAAATGATATATGTGTATTTTGTTTAGGTACTTAAAATTAGTAAATGATTGTAAAGAAAGGTTAAGAAAAATATTGAAATGATTTTTTGAATTATTCTACAAAGGGTTAATTAATTTTTAAAAATTATAAAAAAATTTATAGAAAATTATATAAGAATTATTCACATGACAAAAAAATTATTAAAATTTTATAAAAATATAAAAATTATTGAAATTTAAACAATTATTGTATTAGTAATTTTAAATTTTTTAATTTTTGTTAATAATTTGTATATTTTTAAAAAAAATTTAAATTTTATAATAATTTAATAAATATTAAAAACTTTTTTAAAACTTTTTAATAAAAAAAATCACTGCTTTTCAATCAAAATCATTACTCATCACTCGAACACTCACATTTAGCCACCAAACACAAAACTCATTATCACTCAAAGTCTACACTAACTCCTCATACAAAACCGAAGACTTAAAACCTTTAAAATAAGAAAATTTTAAAAATTTTATATTTTTATATATTTTTAATATTTTTAACTATTTTAATAAAATTTATATAAATTTTTATAGTTTCATTTATAATTTTTCATGATGTATATATCTTACAATTTTCTTGTATTTTTCATAATATATTATAATATTTAATAAATTTTATAATTTTCAATATTTTTCTAAAATTTCTAAAAGAATTATAATATTTTTATTTTTTTCATGTTTTTCTTAATATATTAATAATATTTTATAAAATTTAATCACTTTTTCTAATTTAAATAAATTTTAAACTTAGATAATTAAAAATTAATTAAACCTCCCACATTAGTAATTTTTCATAACAAATGTCATGTTAGTCACCACCTCATCTTTTTTCATGTTAGTTGTCATGCCAACACTTAACGAACCAGGACTCAATTGATTGCTAACTTTCGAATTCGAATTTTGATTAGGTACCCGATTTGGTTTCGTTAAAAAAGTTTAATAATTTTTAATTATTTTTAAGATGAATTTTTAGCATTTAGACTTTTTATTTAATGTGTTGATAATATAGCTAATATATTTATATCGATTTTGTATGTAGGCTAGTTAAAATTTGAATCTGCAACATATAAGATTAGTTTATATAAAATATTTCATTTAGAATTAAATTTATTTTATATAAGGATTATTTTTAAAAAAAAAAATGGCATCAAATTAAGTTGGATCGCTGTTGGATTTGGGGGTTTGTTATGTGCTTTTGAGTATTGGGCCTTTTATGTTACATTTTAGTTTCAAGTGTTTTTCCTTTAGTACGTGGTTTCTAATTTCTACTTTATGTAATTTTGTGTTGTAATTAAATAATTTCATTATTATTAACAAAAATTACAAGTAAAAGAAAAAAATTGAATTATTATTAGGTGTACTTCAGATTGAACACCCTTTTTTTTTGTTCATTGAATAGAGAGATTGAAGGTTGAACTTTCAAACACCCCACTTCACCTATTCTCATAAGTCCAATCCCACGACTCTATCATACCAACCAATAGATTTTTCAATTCCTTGTGTTGTGTTTTTCATATAATATTGGGTGTAACCATAAATTCATATGATTTGAATTCATGTGTTTCATATTAGTTTTAGTCATTCATTCGTATTAGTCGTACCATTACTTTTTATTCTCTAATAATTGTATTTGAATATTTATATAAAATTTAATATTTTAATAATTGGCATCATGATTTATTTGGCCCTCTAACTTTACAAAAAAAAAATCATTTTAGTTCTCCATTTAATTTTTCGTCCTTTTTTAGTCCTTAAACATGCGTTTCTTGTTAAATCACTCCAAAATGGATGAAAAAGTTAGCACTTTTTAACTTTGTTGACGTGACATACACGTGGATGACAAGTCATCATTTAATTAATTTTTAAAGTTTAAAAAATTCAAAAAAATATTTTTTTAACATTAAAAATATTAAATTATTAATATATATATAACATAAAAATTAATATATTTAAATTTTAAAAAATTAATTAAATGTTGACATGTCATCCACATGGCAATCCATGTGTATGCCACATCAACAAAGTTAACAAATATTAATTTTTCCATCTATTTTGAAGTGATTTGACAAAAAATACAAATTCAAGAATTAAAAAGACGAAAAATTAAATGAATGACTAAAATGATTTTTTTTTTTTTAAAGTTGGGAAACCAAACAAATTATTATGAGTTAATAATATATATTTTATGTCAACAAAATCTTACCATAGTGTAAAACAAATTTGATTCCAAATGACATAATCTCCACCTCTGTTATATATTAGACTGCCTTCATGTTTTTATATCATATTATATATTTTTATATAAAAAATATATGAGATTTTTAATACATTAATTAAAATTGAATTAAATCCAAAGTAGAGCATAGTTATAAATGAAGGTAAGGTCTATCAATAAAACTCAAAATTCTTAATGAAATAATATCTTATTTATACTATTTGATCGCACTAAGGTTAACTTTATTTTTATCATATATAAAAGTATATGATCTACGGATAAAATAAATTGAGGAAAAAGTAAATGCATCCTTTCGGTTGGTTCCTACGCACGTTCATCAATACGAAGGGTGTTTCTTTTACATCATCAATTGAATGGAAGAAAAATAGTTTTATAGTTTAAAAATAAAAAAAAAAATAGAAAATTTATCACGTGTAAAAATCATAAATTTAAAATATATATGTTTAAAATAATATATAATAAATAATAAAATATATAGTTTGAAACTAATTAATAATAACAACACATTAAATATGTATGATATTAAAATAAAAAATAAATTAAATTATTTATCGCGGTGTTATTATCAATCTTGAACCCATGTCAAGTTAACTTGTGGCACTAACTCAATCAAATATATTATTAATACGCGTGCAAATATCACAAATTTAAAACACAGATGTGTGTGTCGAAACCATTTTAAAATTGGGTTTTAAAAATGGGGATCGACATTTAAAAACGAAAATGGGAGTCGCCACCAATCCCTTTTTACTTAGGTGTGATTGGATTACCTTGTAAAACGTTTTATTTTAAAACATTTAATTTTGGTCCATAAAAACTAGAAAACGGGTTCGGGAGTCGGTTATGTATGAGGAAGGGTTAACACCCTCATAACGCCCAAAAATTGGTACCTAATCGATAAAATCATGTCCAAATGTTTGAAGTTTAAAAGTATTCAAAAATATGATTTCTTAAAAAAAAACTTTGAGCCATTTAAGTTAAGACTTGAGATTTCTTTGTTCCGAGGGAATATAAACATCACATCCAGTACGTTAGGACACGATATTTAAGAACCTTCGTAATCAAAATCATCTCATGATTTACAAAACTTGTAAAAGGGTATTTAGTTATTTAGCCAAACGGAAAATCGCAACCCAGTACGTTAGGGCACTATTTCCCGAATTTCTAAATACCAAAACATTGCCTTATTTTAAAAACCTTTAGATAAAATATGGTAATCTTGTAAAAAATGTATTCATAAAACAATAAATAAATAACTATACAATGGCAATCATAAATAAATAATGAAAGAATATTGGCAAGTAAAATATATACATAAAACCCTAAATATCAAAATAGAAATTACTAAATAAATATGAAAATTTTCATGCAAGATTAACAATAAAAAAATAAAATAAATAAAATTACATACTTATATGATATAAACAATGTAAACAATGCATAAATAAAAGGAGTAGTATATAATAATTTTAAATAAAATATAATATAAATAATGCAAATGAAACATGTTTTTCAATATAAATATATTTTATAAAAATATGATATAATATAATACTATACAATGTATAAATTTTTTTAAAAATATATAATATAATAACTAATATATGAAAATAATATATAATTAAAATAATATTAAGCAAAATAATATATATATATATATATAATACACTAATTATAAATAAATAATATAAATAAAATAGATTAGATAATATAAATAAATTTTATAAAAATAAAGTTTTAGAAATAATATAAATGTAACATAATAATATATAATATACAAAATATAATATAATAAAAATAAAAAATATATAATAATATATAAATTAAATAATACTTTAAACTAAATAAAATAATACAAATTAGTAATTTAATATATAAGATAATACATATAAAATTATATATATATATTTTATACTATTAATAAATTAATAAAAATAATATAGAATCTTTTAATATGATAAAATAATTAAATGTAAAATAAAATAAAAAAATAAAAGGATAAAAATAAAATAAAACAAAGAAAACAGGGGTTAAAATGGCAATTAAAATAAATAAAAAGGATTAAATTTAAATGCGCGTTAAATTACAGGGGTTAAAATGGAAATTAGGCCTTTTTTCCAAAACGGCACCGTTCCAATGTTGGCCTTTAAACTGCCCGTGGACTCAATTGAAACAGAATAGGAGTTCTGGGTCCAAATTAAAAATAAAAAGAATTTAAATTAAACAGAATTAAAAAATAATAAAAATGCGGGAGGACTGAAATTGCAATTAGACCACTGAATGAAAACGCGCGGATCTTTCCTCGGGTCGGGTCAACGCTACGATCTCGCTTTTGAAACGACGTCGTTTTATGCTTATCGCCTTAAGCAAAAACGACGCCGTTTTATTTTTACTATATAAGCTAAAAATTTGCTTTAAAAAAAAACATTTTAACATTCTTTTAAAAAAAAACTGAAGGAGAGCTCTGAAATGCTCTCCCTCCCTTCGGCCTAGGGTCTAACTACGGTCCCAGCTCCGGTGATGCACCGCTGTACGCGCCGTCATACGCGCCGCCCGAGACGACGGTCGGAAGGTCAGAAAACTCCTTTTTTAACGCCGTTCCAAATAGTAAGTCCCCTCTTCTTTATTTTTTCATAAAATGTATAATAAAATATTGCTAAAATGAAATAAAAGAACGAATCAGTATAAAAATAAACCTCTGTTTGTGGTTTCTTTTATTGTATTTTGTGAATCTCTTTGCCTATATCTCTGAGTATATTTTTGCCTCCTCCCTATTACAAAATAATGTGGGTTTTTATAACCCGAAGGATGAAACCAGAAAAGGAAAGAAATATTTCATTTTATTTCTTTCCATCTTTGCTGTTGTTTCTTCTTTCCTTTTGCAGGTGATTGTTGGAGAATCTGGCGGCGATCAAGGCACGATAAAAGGCCGGATGAAGCTGCGGCGCGAAGGCTGGGGGCGCGACGATTGGGTTCCTGCTATTGCGGCGCGACGTTTGGGCTCCTGCTGGGGTGAAGCTGGCGGCGCCTACGGTTTTAGAAACCCTAGGTCTTTTGGTTTCTGTTTAATCTTTGGGCTTCTTGGGCCACGCTGATTTGGGTCCAGATAATGGGTCATTGGGTGGTAGTTTAGGTCTGGGTTTAGGCTTAGTTTGGGCTTGGGTAGTTTAGGGCTAAATGTAACAGGCTTTTGTAATCTGGACTGTTTAAGGACATTTTTTATTGCTTTTTTTTATTCTGTTTTATGGACCCGGGCAAAATGGGCTCTTACAGCGTGTTTAAAAATAACATAAAATAAACAATGAAATGTATGGCTTGAAACAAATTAGTCATAATAATATATGAAATATATACAATGTTAAAATAAAAAAATAGATTAAATTGTGAGTAAAACGAAATTTAAATAGATAAATACATCATATTTACAATACCAAATGCACTACAATTGTTTATTATGGTATTGTCATCAATTGCAAGTTAGTGTCGGAGTTGGCTTGTGATACCAATTCAATTAACAACATTATTATAGATATAAATATACAACTGATGGAGATAATAAATTGTGCATATTAAAATAAAAATGTATAAAATACATTAAAATGAAGCTTTGATTGATTGGTAAATTTAAGGTTATAACAATCTAATTGGTGTGAGTTCAAATTCTACCATATGTATATTTTTATTTTTTATTGTTTTTTTATTTTTTGTTAAAATAAAAAGACTAAAGTACCCTCAAATAATATAACTTGTTTTAATTACGGTAGAATATTTTCGTAATTTCCCTAATTGAGTTGGTACTCGGTTAATTCATAACACCAACTTAGTTACGGGATTAAATAATAGTATAAATTAAAATGAAACTTTGATTGAGTGGTAAATTTAAGGTTTTACTAACCTAATTGGCATAGATTCAAATCCCATCATATGCATATATTATTTTTTATTGTTTTTTGTTAAAATAAAAAGACTAAAGTACCATCAAATAATGTAACCTATTTTAATTATGGAAGGACATTTCCGTAGTTTCTCTATCCGAGTTGGTGCCCGATTGACTTGTGACACCAACTTAATTAGGATCTTAAATAATAGTATAAATATACAACTAGTGGAGATATTAAATTGAGCATATTAAAACAAAAATGTAAAAAATATATTAATATTAAGTTTTTAGTTTAGTGGTAAATCTAAAGTTTTACTAATTTATCAATTGACTTGGGATCAAATCCCACTATAAGTATATTTTATTGGTTTTTTAAATAAAAAGACTAAAGTATCCTCTAATAATATAATTTATTTTAAGGGTAAATTACACCAACAGTCACTCAACTTTAGGGTAGCTGACAAAACAGTCACCTTGGTTTCATTTCAATCACTCAACTTTTGAAAAGTGACAAAACAGTCTTTTTTGTCGTTTTCTGTCACAGACGTCACGGCAAAGTAACATGGCAGATGAAGGCGTGAAAACCTTTCAGCTGGCCGATTATCACCAATTTAACAGCCCTATCAGCACCAATTTAGGGTTTAAGAAGATAAAAAAAAAGAAAAGAGAAAAAGAAGAAGAAGAGGAAAAGGGGGAGGAGAAAAAAATGGAGATGCCTCTGGTGAGGCTTATGGTCTCTCATTGTTACCACTGAAACTGCAGACCACTGAAACTGCAGAAAAATTATGTCATCTGCACAAATACACACAGCCCTTGAAACCCAATCCACCATTTTTTTCAAAGAAAAAAACATATGTTTGATGAAATTTTCTTACCTACTCTGCAACTCTTCATACATTATCTTCCCCAACAAAAACTTTACATTTGCGTAATATACATTATTACTTATAAATAACCATTTACTATGTTATATATTATTATTGTATATAGAAAAATACAAATACAATCATGTCTTCCCCTGCTCTGTTCTTCAAAAAAATAAAAATGAAAAAGAAAGAATCTACGCACATATGTATGTATATAATCATTTCCATTTGACTGCTCTTGTTCTTTAGTTCTCTTCAAAACTCCATCAATGGCGATATCAAATGCATCATTTACATTGTTTAAACCCTTTTCGGGTTTTGCATAAACTAATTTGGGAATATATTGAATCACTTTCTCCCTCATTTGGTTTATTTCTTGTTTGCAGTAACTTTGAAGAACGGTTTTAATGGAGGAGGTACCGTTTTTGACTAAGTCAAGGTGGATGAAAACAGAGTAAGATTTGGGGTCATTGGGTAAGAACCATTGGTATTGAAGGTAAGTTGTTTGATGCTAGAAAAAGACTGGGATTGAGCCGACAAGCATACAGTCGAAGACGGACCGGCGGGTGGAGCTGTCTCCTCTGGGTTGGAGACAAAAATCAGAGTTTAAAAACGTCTGGAGGATGATGGAGGTGCCGTTGGAACAATGGTTATTAGTGCAATCCATAGCTTTACATGAACCCGAAGCGTTGTTGCAATGGTTGAGGAGTAAGCCTCCAAAATCGTTCTTGATAGCAGTGCGGGGAGCTCTGGCGAAGCAAAAAAGAGTTTGCCGGCAGCAGTTACGGACAAAGTTTTGCCATTGGACGATATCAGAATCGGATCTTGGGTGGAATCTGATTGGGTTTCCACAATAGCAAACTGGAATCACTGTAGGCATCTCTATTTTTTCTCTTCTCCTTCTTCTTCTTGTTCTTCTTATTCTTATTCTTCTTCTCTTCTCTATTATTAAGGGTTTTACAAATTCTTCTTAAATTGGGTGAGTTTCTACTGTGGACATCCAATGTGGCAAGCTATCCCGTTAAAACACTAGCGGAAACTGTTAACCGGTGACTATTTTGTCACTTTTTTATAACGTTAGTGACTGTTTTGTTATTTTTCAAAAGTTGAGTGACTGAAATGAAACCTAGGTGACTGTTTTGTTAGCTACCTCAAAGTTGAGTGACTGTTGGTGTAATTTACCATTATTTTAATTACAAAAGGGTATTTTAGTAATTTTTCTAATTGAGTTGATGACCCGGTTAAGGGTGACACTAACTCAGTCAAAGAGTTTAAATAATAGCATAGATAAATACACAAATTTGATAAGAGAAAACATTTTATGTTAAATGTTAATTTTTTAAAGTTTACTCAAGAATTATTATCTGTGTAATGGTAAAAATTTTGTTTATAAATCTATTAAACATGAGTTCAATCCCAATACATGTTAATTTTAATTTTTTATTTATTTAAAAGCTATATAAATGTATGATAAGATAAAAAAAATCATCAAAATAATAATAGTTGTCATTTAATAAAAAATTATATTAGTCATCTCCTAATTGAGTTGGTACCCGATTAACCTGTGACACCAACTCAATCAGAGGTTTTATTAATAGTAATTATAGATATCCAATTGATGGAGGTAATGAAGTATGCATAATATAATTAAAATATATAAAAATTTCAAAATAAAGTTTTTGCTAAGTGGTAATTTAAAGGTTTTATTAATAAAACTGGTTTCAGGTCAAATCTCACTATATATATTTTTATTGTTTTTTTAAATAAAAAGACTAAAATACCCTCGAATAATATAATTTATTTTAATTATGCAAGGGCGTTTCCATAATTTCTCTAACTGAGTTAGTGATCCGATTGAGGGTGACATCAACTTAATTAAGAAATAATAGTTTAGATTAGAAAAATAATTTTAGACTGGTATATATATTTTAAAATTTGATGATAATTGGATTTAATTTTAAATTTAATAATAATAACTACACCATTAAATCAATGGCTAAATTATGCTATTAGTTCATGTACTTTGCGAAAGTTATGGATTTAGTCTTTATATTTTAATTTGATCAAGTTTAATCCTTTTCTTTTTTGAAATAGTCAATTTTAGTCCTTGTACTTTTCAAATTTTGAAATTTTAGTCCTAACCCAAACATAAGCAGTTAAATTTATTTGGTTAAATTCAATTACTAGTCCTACACTATGCGTACAATTGTAGATTGGTCCATCTTCTCCAATTGTACATTCTAAGTCCCTATACTTTTTTGAATTCTGAAATTTTAATCTTGATATAAATAATAATCGTGAATCCATTAACTGAATTGTAGTGAGTAATATATGAAAATAATAATCGAATATAGTGTTATACATATGATAATATATTTGGCGTATGATATTTGGATGTAATTGCACTTAACAAATTTATTAGTATTATTTGGTGAGAATTGAAATTTTAAAATTCATTAAATACATGAACTAAAACTGATGAGATTAAAGTAGATGGACTAAATCCATAACTTTCATAAAGTACAAAGACTAATAAGTAAAATTTAACCTTAAATCAATTATATATATATATATTTATAGTTATCTATATTTATTATTTAATACTAAAATTATCTATTTAATATCCAAAATTTCAATAAAATCAAATAATTATAAAAGTGGGCGGTAGGCTGGGTATGAAATTTAACGAATATTAAGTAAGCTGAAGCCTGAAATAAAATAATTTTTCATAAATTCATGATCTGGGTTCCATTGCAAATTTCCTATTCTTAAAAAAAACAATTAAAATGAATAAACAAATCATTAACCCTTATTGCATGAAATTAGAGCCATGAATTATATTTCTTTTTATAATTATATTTCAGTGGTAATTAACTTATATTTGAAAACATTTGTAATTTACTATATTTGGTAAACATTTTTTTGACTGAAAAATTCTGGGCTCTTTACAAACCCATCTTTTAGAATTTCTAGCATTTTATTGAAGTTAAGAAAACATGTTGTCGTAACCATTTTTTTGAGTTTTGGCAAAAACGGGTCGACGTGGGTTTTGAAAACGAATAAAAAAACAGCGAGTCGCCACCAATCTTTTTTGATGAGGTGTGATCGGGTCACCTTAAAAATGTTTGTTTTAATAATCAGATTAATTTATCAAAAACACAATTTTGGTCTACGAAAATCGAAAATGGATTCGGGAGTCGGTTACGTGCATGAGGAAGGGTTAGCACCTCGATACGCCCAAAATTGGTACCTAATTGATTATCTAATGTCTTAATGTCGAAAGTTGAAAACTTAAGAATTCAAAATACGATCCCTCTTGTTGTTGAAGAATAAATTTGGATAAATTGGAAATGTATGCCAAAGGCCGTCTCGTTTTAAGGTGAAGTGTTACATCCAATACTTTAGGACACCACATTTCGACCTTTAAAGTTGAACTTGCCTTTTATTCAAAACTCATGGATTTAATTGAAAGGATATTTTGTTATTTAGAATGGACGAGAAAAGGAAACCCAATACTTTAGGGCACGATTTCTCGAGCTTCTAAATACAGAATATTGCCTTGGTTTTAGAAAATATTATCTCGGAATAACAAAACATCACATCCAATGCATTAGGACACGACATCTCGAGTTCACGAGAATAAGCTTTTAGTTTAAAAATGTATTTGTTTTAAGAGGATATTCGGTTGTTTAGATCAAACGAGAAGGATCGAAACCCAATACTTTAGGGCACGACCTCTCGAATTTCTAAATACGGAATATTACCTTTGTAAAAGAAATCAATTTTGTATTGGGTAAAATGCAGCACGAATTTGTAACAAAATGTAGAAAATGAATTACGATACTAGCAAGCATATAGAACGAATACGTTAAATACAAACGATAATAATAAGACGAAAATAGAAATAAAATGAGTAAACCAATACGCTAAAAGGGATAATAAATAGAAAATAAAAGAATAATAAGCAAAATGAAAGTTTTACAAGAAGAAAAGGAAAATAATAATAACAATGATAATAGTGATAATGAAAATGATGTCAATATATATATAAGTAGAAATATATAAGACATGATAAATATATGAGTGAAAATAGAGGTATATACATAATAATAATATAAGCATAGATATGAACAAAAATTAAATAAATAATAACATTAAACTAAGAAAATAAATATAGATAAAAATACTAATAATAATAATAAGAATAATGAGAATATCAAATAATAGTAATAGCAATAATAATGAAAATAAAATAATAATAGCGATGATAATTAAATAATAAAACAATAAAATATAAAATAATGGTAATAAGGTGAGAATAATAATATAAGTGGTAATGAAATGAAAATGAAAATAATACATTAATACTAACAATAATAATAAAACAATAATAATAATAATATAAGTAAAAATAATATTAGTAACATGATAATGAAAATAATGGTAACAATAATGGTAATAATAATAGAAAAATAGTAATAATAATGATAATAGTATAGTATAGCAATAAATAAATGATAATAATAATAGTAAGAATAATATAATAACAAGAATAATAATAAGATTAGAAAGAATAAGAATAATAATAACAATAATAATAATAATAGTAATAGTAATAATATTAAATAGTAGTAAAAGTGGTAACAATTGCAAAATGATTAAAAGGATGGATCGAATTGCATTAAAACGGAAGTTTCGGTCAAATCGTAAAATAAAATAGGGGTTTGGGGACTAAAAAACGCGCATAAAAGGTGGGGATTAAAGATGTAATTTTCCGCTCTGTTAAACGCAGCAGTTCGAACGGGTTAAATTGAAAGCTGCGCGAAATTTTGGGGCAAAAATAGAAAGGATAAAAAACCTGATTGTTGGATTCTGGAAAGGCGGAAGGACCAAGCGGGTAATTAGCCCACTTGATGAAAACACGCGGATCCCTCAGTCGGGTCGGGTCGACGCGCGGGTTATAGGGGCTAAACGACGTCGTCTTGGGGTTAAAGGCCAGCCCCTAAAACGGCGTCGTTTTGGAAGGCTATTTAAGGGCCAAAAGTCTTAAAAAATTTCATTTCATCACCCTTTTTAAAAAAAAACTCTTAACTCTCTTTTTTTCTCTGCAGGGCTGGGGGGGCTGGTGCGCTTCCGTGACGTCGGACCATTGCCGTCGCGTCACGACGCCACGCCCTTGCCACCGCGCACAGACTGCTGCTGGAAAAGGTAAAAAATTGTTTTTTTTTTCTTTTTTTTATATATATATATACTGTTTTTAGTCAAAAGATGAGAATGTATATATGTGGATATATAATGGATTCGAAGAACAAAAATAAAAGAAGAAAAAAAAATAAAAAGGACCTTAGCACTTTTTGAATTTGTTTTTCTTTCCTTCCAATATTTACTGCTTTTTGTTTTTGCTTGAATCTTTGCTTGTTTTTTTGTATTCCAAATCTATCTTCCCCCCCTTACATCGGTATTTCATTCGGCTTATATAGCCATTTACAATGCTATCAGTCCTTCTTTCTGTCTTTTCGCGTTTTAATGCAGGTGCAAGTGGTGTGGTGTTGCTTCTGTCTTGTTTTGCAGGTGCTAGGGCGGTGGAGCAGGTCGGACGGTCAGAGCAAGTGGCAACAGACTGACATGGGCGGTGGAGGCAGAAGCTTTTAGGGTTTCTTTTTTCTGTTTTCTTCTCTTTTAGGCCATTGGGCCGTTTTGGGCCAAGGTTAATTGGGTATGTAGAATAGGCTGATGTGTTGGTGGGCTGTGGGTTGTTGGGCTTGTAAGCCCGGGTAAAATTGGGGTTGTACAGCTGCCCCTCTTTGCTCGTTGTCGTGTAACGAGAATGGAGCAAAGACTTTTAAAAAAGTCCAATTTTGCCCGGTCTTGTTGAGTCTTGACTTCTTGATGCTTTTTTTTTCTTCAGATAGCCTCGTTCTAGTCCATCGCATTTTGTTGCTTTGATCCATTCCATTGCTGCAACTTCGCAGGTAGGACTCTTCGCTTTAATTTACTAACTTCAATCGCTCTTGCAACAACTTCGAGGGGATGAGACTTGTTAATTTTAAATCGCTCCACCGCAACTTCGTGGGGTAAGGTTTGTAATCTTCACTTATTCCATCTGCTGGCCAAGACAATAGGATGATGGCTTAAATCATGTTCCCTCTTGCTTAGGGAGACAGATTTGCCTTCGATCTTGCCCCACTCATCGGTTAGGGCGACAAGATCTACAAATTTGACCTATTTCACCGCTGGTCGCTGGCAATAGGACGGTGGCTTAAATCATGACCCCTACTGTTTAGGAGTCGAGATTTGCCTTCGATCTTGCCCCACTCAATGGTTAGGGCGACAAGATCTACAAATTTGACCTATTTCACTCGCCGGATCGGTGGTAATAGGACGGTGGCTTAAATCATGACCCCTACTGCTTAGGAGAGGAGATTTGCCTTCGATCTTGCCCCACTCACTGTTAGGGGCGACAAGATCTACAAATTTGACCTATTTCACACGGGTCGGTGGTAATAGATTGTCTTCAACCTATTCCATCACGTCAATGGCAATAGGAAATCTTTTACCTATTCCGCCGCTTGGTCGGTGGCAATAGGATAATCTTCAACCCATTCCACTATCGGTCAATGGCAATAGGACAATCTTCAACCTATTCCACTCGCTGGTCGCGGGCAATAGGATGGTCTTTAACTTTGTTCCATCGCTGGTCGGTGGCAATAGGGTAATCTTCGACCTATTCCATCGCCGGTCGCTGGCAATAGGATGATCTTCAACCTATTCCACCGCTGGTCAATGGCAATAGGACAATCTTCAACCTATTCCATCACGGTCGCGGGCAATAGGATGGTCTTTAACTTTGTTCCACTCGCCGGTCGCTGGCAATAGGTAATCTTCGACCTATTCCACCGCTTTGGTCGGTGCTGGCAATAGGATAACCTTCAACCTATCCCACTCACCGGTTAGTGGCAATGGAACGTGTTCAACCTATTCCACTCACCGGGGCACAGTAGCAATAGGACAATCTTCAACCTATCCCACTACTGGTTAGTGGCAATAGAACAATCTTCAACCTATTCCACTACTGGACAGTAGCAATAGGACAATCTTCAACCTATCCCACTACTGGTTAGTGGCAATAGAACAATCTTCAACCTATTCCACTCATCGTTAGTGGCAATAGAACAATCTTCAACCTATTCCACTCATTGGTCGCTGGTAATAGGACAATCTTCAACCTATTCCACTAGCTATGATCAGAATGACTCAAACGTTCCTAACTACATGTGCTATGGATGACATTTACGTGAATGCAAGAATGTCATGAGAATGATGATTTTTCAATGATTAAGATGCAATGATCGTAATAAATCGAATGCTCCTAACTAAATGATATTATAGAGGACATTTACATGAATGCGGAATGTCATGATAATGATTCTTTGTTAAAAACATATAAGGATCGGATGCGATGATCGAAACGCCTAATGATGATGTATGAATGTAAAATGAAATTATCCCTTTTAATGCTTAGGGTTGTCTCTCGCCGTCGTCCCATCGTAGTCTTATTGCCGACGTATTACGCTTATCTCACTCTGCTAGTACCTTTGCCAAGAACTCAAAGAAACAATCATATTTTGCTCAAATAACTTGCCCCAATGTAACTTCAAGATCCGTTCCACGGCACCTATAGAACTTCAAGGCTTATACCATCTTCAGATCCCCTCTCTTCAACTTCAGAGGGTGTAGGATCTGTGCCATCTTCGATCCATCCCACTACGACTCAAAGTACGTAATTTGTAACTTATTCAAATGATTTGGTCTACTACACCTTCCATTCCCTAAGTTTCATGACCAGGTGTGCACGCATGATGGATACAAAATCATTCTTCGCGCGAATGATTGCCCATTCATACATCGCCATCGAGATGATACTACTTACGTAATACCTCGTCATTTTGTTCGATCACTATTTTCAACCAAATTCAAGAGATAGCCTCGATTCGTAATTTTCCTCCATCATTATTCCCGATCCTTTAAACTCGAGGAGTTTTAAGCAATGGTCCTGTTTCAGGTTCCGGCACTACTCAAAAGTTTCCTAGAGTAATATGCGGAACTCTTTTTGTGAAAGTGTCGTTATTCTATTAATCATTATTTCAATGCAAAATGCCTGAAGGAGACCATAACTACGGATAAGAGAGAAGCTAGTTAGGAGCATAGCTCGAAACAAATAGGTAAAGCAAAAATAGCAAATGTAATTAAGAAGGAAATTTATTGGCGATTTTTGCAAGGGAAATAAATAACAAAAAATGGGTAAAATAGAAGCTAGGTGCCCCGATATATCGCACTGAGCTTCTCTGCTCAAACTTCTTGAGGACCATTTTAGGCTCAATATGTGTTTAGGGGATCCGAGTACTTTGTCGATGCTTCGAGACGCAACATACTTCTTCATTGTTAACTCAAGCGTGGCAAGACTACCGCATGCCTTACTTTCGGTCAAAATTTGAGTGCCCTTTCTCGGGTTTTCAACCCAAATCCCCTTTGGTCTCAAGGCGCCTTTGCGGGTTTTCATCTTGGCCTCTCCTTTTCTTTTTTTTCTTTCCTTTTTGTGTGTTTTTCTTTTCTTTTTTTTTTTTTTTTTTTTTTTTTTTTTTTGCAAATCAACTCATAGGATTAGGCAAGTCCTTATCATCCATCTTGATTAGTGCCTATGTTTTCCAAGCCTGTGCCTTCTTTGTCGTGCATAGGGCACTTACTTTTCCTCCTGAGTCCTTTTGGATATGAAGAATCCTTCTTAATGCAGTGTCTTTTGAACGGACCTTTTTGTCGTAAGCCCCGTGAGGATCTTAGCCAACATAGAAAGTAAATGGTAACTTCTCGATGCCAACTTTTACAAATATCAGCTTGTCCTCGTAAAGAATTTGGATGGTTTTTGGCTCTCTTGTCAGACTGATGTGGTGTCCGACCTTTGAACAGACTATAAATTCGTGTTATCACGTTAAACACGCTCCTTTCTAGGTATCCTTTATCACCACTCTCTTTTCTTTTTCTTTTTCTTTTTTTGTTTTTTCGATTTTGAATTTGAAGTTGAAGTCGACGATCACGATTTTGTAATTTTGACATGTGAAGCGACCTTTACCCTCCGTAAGGTAATCAAAGGCTATGAATATGAATCGATGTTGGTTCAAAGATTATGAGGAGACTAGCTTGACAAATGGCCCATGCCTCACATATAGGAATCCACGTTTGATGGCCCCAACATGTCCGGGCCGTGATCCCGCGATAATGTCTTGCCTTATTCTTGCGGTGAGCTAAGTTTCCATCTTCATCTCCTCGTTGGCTCGCAGATTGTCTACCGACATTTCGCAAGGTAGGATCTGCCATTTTTAATCAAGTTGGAAATAAGTTGCAATCTCTATCATCTTCTAAGTCTTTAGATTCTTCGGACACATATTTCACTAGAAAGGAGTCCGTAATAAATGTCGCTCATGTCATTGATATCCGGGACCCATTGTCGTGATGAAAGTAATTTCAGAGAATAAATGATTCCAAGAATGGTTATTTATGAATGAAGAATAAAAGAACATTCAGTAGAATTTAAAGCATGAAAAAGAACAACAACAAAAATATTGGTTCAAAAAGATGCATTTTATCGAAATAGTAATTTTTAACACGAGCCTATTTCACAAAAGAGTTCTCATTGCTTCTAGGCTTAAAGCAACCAAAGATATTTCGTACATTACTCTAGGTAAGCTTCTAAATACTATAGGAATTTCTTCCGCAGCCTCATTGCTCAAAATGCTCCTGTGTTCATGCTTCGCTTTTGGTGCGTCGCCTATCTCCACAACACCTATTTTGATGAATTTTTCCACCAACTTCTTAAAAGTCAGTGCAATTTTCTATTGAGTGCCTGTAATCCCCGCATGATACTCACACCGGACATTTAGGTTATACCATTTTGGGTATGGAGGTTGCAGTGGTTTTATATAAAAAGGAGCTACAACATGCATATCAAATAAGTTCTGTATAACTCCATATACGCTATGGGAATAGGAGTGAACCGAGGTTTTTCCGAATACGCTCATCGATTGGGTTTTTGCTTTGGGGACCAGTGACTGTAACTACCTTCTTTGGTCGGTTTGCTTGTAAACGGCTTCAATAACCCTTAGTATACCCACTGCGTGCTAGCCACATCCTTGTCCTTTCTCTTCGGGCTTTTGAAGCCCCTTCTCCTTTTTTTTTCCTCGCCTCTGTAGACCAAGAACAACACGATTGACTTGCTCATTACCGGGCCCATCGGAGAGTCCAAAGAAGACCGGCGTATCACCCCATATTGAGATCCAATAATGATGTACCACGCGAGAGTGCGCGTCTCAGTTGAGTTGGGAAATTCATTGGGGAATAAACGATGTCTTCATCATTATCCACATTGTCAATCGCTAGGTCACTTCTTTTTCAAGTCCTCCGCTAGTAATCGAGTTAGTTGGCCCATCATGTTCTTTTGGAAGTCTAGCATTTGCTCTCGCATTTCTTGTTGAATTTGGGTCAATTGCTCTTGCATCTCATTTGCCTTTGCTCAATCCTCACCAACCTTTGTTCCATGTTTTCCAGTTAATCAAACATTTTACCTAATTAGGGTCCTTTTGTAAAGGTCTAATACAAATGAATGCAATGTAATGCGAATGCAATGTAGTACTAATGCATGAATGCAAAGAGGTATCGATTCCGATCAACTTCATTTTAGGAAGCTTTATTAGAAAACAAGTTCTTTTACATAAAACGGACTACTATATGCTTTCGCCCTAAGTCCTAAAGGTTTTGGTTTCCCAAGCAAAGGATCTAGCTCTTGACTATGGTTAAGTCAGCACCAGTATTTTATGCTTAACATATTCACCTGTAACGCCAAAATCTATAGATGACCAGCTACCTTTTGAATCACACTATTGCTTCCTCACGAGGTAATCTCGACTCTTTAAATTGTTGATCATAAGAATGATGAAGGTCTTCTACTCCTCTCTTATTTCGAGAAGCTCGATCCATGAGTCACAATTGTGTAATGTCGGGTTCTAACTTTTCGATCCCACCTTTCATTTCTTTAATCTTGTTCAGCTTAACTTCAACTCGATTGCAGAGTTATAGCTTCGATGGTAGTGAAGAGGTCGTCTAAGCTTAGCATCAATTCTTCGTAAAAGTATTGATCATTCACTCTAGCTAGCGCCATACCCGAAGGATTCTTCCGCTTCCAAGGCTCATAAAGATTAGAGTTTTTCTAGACAAAGAAGAAATCATGGAGCTCCGCATATTTTAGATCGTATCCGTTCGATAGCTTTTCCAATTCTAACCACGGTGAAAGTCGTCTATTCTGTTTGTCTCTTTTGGATCTATCTAATCGGGTCAATACAAATTCCTTTCATTTCTTCACACGAATCAAATCCCTTGCAATGTTGTTTGCATCACCACGATGAGCCTAGAAGTTAACAACATGACCTATCCTTCAATCCTAGATGGTTACCAATTTCAACGCCCATTCTTCTGAAAGAAATTTCCATCATTGCCCTCGACAGAGCACGACCTTCAACTTGGGTGAAATTAGTGCTGAAAGAAACACCATAAGAACACAAAGATTGGCTCGGCACTATGGTCGCTCCCTGTGAAGCATAGAATAAAGCTTTCATTCTTTCCTGAGACTTCTGCCTTAACCAAAGAAGCTCTCTAGTTAGCGCTTTGTCAATTGCAAATACATCAAGGAATGGAGCTCCAAAGGAATATATGTAGGTTGTTTCGGCTCTCCAACATTTAAGCATGGCAAGCCTTACAGAGAAGCGCGACCGTATGTTGCGATGGTCGACAAAATGATTATAGACAAGAATCTCTAGATTCTCACTTTCACCATTAACTTTTTCACACTTTTAATGAAAACAACGGATCTTTGCGCAACCGGTCGCTCAATCCAGTGATCTTGTACTCGTGATTGGATGGATGACTTTTGTCCTCGTGTTCTTAAAGCTTTGCTTAGCTATGGTCCACCCGTGATCCATAGCATTCGATTGGCGAAGGATCCATAACCGCTAGGGACGAATATCAATATTCGTGGAAAGGCCTCTTTGAGTGGCCATGAAATTTGAATGGAAGCCCCTATTGTCAAGGGCACCTCTTCCAATGTCTGTGAGGTTGTTCGATTATCTTGAAAGATTGGCAAACCAAAGAGGGCATCCCTGCTTTCGCAAAGATGCTATCTTAAAACGACATCTATCACCCTCAATGCTTCTTGAGAGTTTTCGATTCTGTCCGCGCTAAGCATTTTGAGTTGCTCGCATGGGTGTCTATGCAACAAAGTTGATTTGACCGATAAGGCCGCTTTAACCTCTTTCTGCCTTGCCCATTTGAGTCATCATGGACATCGTGTCTTGCATTACCGTTGTTTCGTTAGATGTAACATCCTCAAATACAACTATAAATTCATGCTTGTTATTTGGAGGAGTACCAATAGTAAATAAACTTTTCTCCTTGTCGTAAGCAAAGTCCTTTTCACCAATTCAATGTCACAGTCTCTTGCCCTCTCGCCAATCACTTTCCTTCCAACCCCTTGTCGTCCTAAAGGATGACCACCAGATTTTAGCAATCGCCACATTTCCTTTTGCTCAAATGGATCCATACCCTTCTAATCGCCTAGGTTCTAACTATACTGAACGATCGCATTGTCTTCCATTTTATCAAGGAATCCGCTTTCCATAACCACTTTTCTAACTCGTAAATCGATCGTGAATCGATACCTCTTTAGAAAATGAGATGAATGCACGAAAAATAAAATGCAACGAGTCAAGATCGCAAAGTAAAACAAGTGAAAATGAACAAACACCTACCGGGTGACCACTAAGGTTTGATGTAGTTCTATCTAAGGTGGGCTCTTAGGGTTCACTATATGTGGTTTTAGTTCTAGAGTTTGAGGTACCAACCAGCAGATTCCTCAATCCTCACCCATTATAAGTTTATATAGACCGAGTTCGGTTCGTGGAATACATTTCCCTATGGTGCACTGAGATGAAAATCTCACGAAGACATAGGTACGGATGTATCCCTAAGCGATCCACTATCCCGCACGGAGGTGAAAACCTCACGAAGGAATAGTTTCTCACCCCACTTAAAGGTGCGACCACAACCACATGCAATGTAATCGTGCACAAGAAAATAGAAATCATATGCAATGACACAAATGAATGCAACACAAGGATAGTAAAAAAATTTTAAATCAAATTTCCAAACTTTCAAAAAGGACAAAAATAATCAATTTACGGCCCGACTCTCTTTTTGGGGTCCCGAGTGGAGTCGCTAAGTCGTCGTAACCATTTTTTTTGAGTTTTGGCAAAAACGGGTCGACGTGGGTTTTGAAAACGAATAAAAAAAGAGTCGTCGCCACCAATCTTTTTTGATGAGGTGTGATCGGGTCACCTTAAAAATGTTTGTTTTTAATAATCGATTAATTTATCAAAAACACAATTTTGGTCTACGAAAATCGTAAAATGGATTCGAGTCGGTTCACGCATTTGGAAGGGTTAGCACCTCGATACGCCCAAAATTGGTACCTAATTGATTATCTAATGTCTTAATGTCGAAAGTTGAAAACTTAAGAATTCAAAATACGATCCTCTTGTTGTTGAAGAATAAATTTGGATAAATTGAAATGTATGCCAAAGGCCGTCTCGCTTTAAGGTGAAGTGTTACATCCAATACTTTAGGACACCACATTTCGACCTTTAAAGTTGAACTTGCCTTTTATTCAAAACTCATGGATTTAATTGAAAGGATATTTTGTTATTTAGAATGGACGAGAAAAGGAAACCCAATACTTTAGGGCACGATTTCTCGAGCTTCTAAATACGAGAATATTGCCTTGGTTTTAGAAAATATTATCTCGAATAACAAAACATCACATCCAATGCATTAGGACACGACATCTCGAGTTCACGAGAATAAGCTTTTAGTTTAAAAATGTATTTGTTTTAAGAGGATATTCGGTTGTTTAGATCAAACGAGAAGGATCGAAACCCAATACTTTAGGGCACGACCTCTCGAATTTCTAAATACTTTAATATTACCTTTGTAAAAGAAATCAATTTTGTATTGGGTAAAATGCAAACACTAATTTGTAACAAAATGTAGAAAATGAATTACGATACTAGCAAGCATATAGAACGAATACGTTAAATACAAACGATAATAATAAGACGAAAATAGAAATAAAATGAGTAAACCAATACGCTAAAAGGGATAATAAATAGAAAATAAAAGAATAATAAGCAAAATGAAAGTTTTACAAGAAGAAAAGGAAAATAATAATAACAATGATAATAGTGATAATGAAAATGATGTCAATATATATATAAGTAGAAATATATAAGACATGATAAATATATGAGTGAAAATAGAGGTATATACATAATAATAATATAAGCATAGATATGAACAAAAATTAAATAAATAATAACATTAAACTAAGAAAATAAATATAGATAAAAATACTAATAATAATAATAAGAATAATGAGAATATCAAATAATAGTAATAGCAATAATAATGAAAATAAAATAATAATAGCGATGATAATTAAATAATAAAACAATAAAATATAAAATAATGGTAATAAGGTGAGAATAATAATATAAGTGGTAATGAAATGAAAATGAAAATAATACATTAATACTAACAATAATAATAAAACAATAATAATAATAATATAAGTAAAAATAATATTAGTAACATGATAATGAAAATAATGGTAACAATAATGGTAATAATAATAGAAAAATAGTAATAATAATGATAATAGTATAGTATAGCAATAAATAAATGATAATAATAATAGTAAGAATAATATAATAACAAGAATAATAATAAGATTAGAAAGAATAAGAATAATAATAACAATAATAATAATAATAATAGTAATAGTAATAATATTAAATAGTAGTAAAAGTGGTAACAATTGCAAAATGATTAAAAGGATGGATCGAATTGCATTAAAACGGAAGTTTCGGGTCAAATCGTAAATAAAATAGGGGTTTGGGGACTAAAAAAACGCGCATAAAAGGTGGGGGATTAAAGATGTAATTTTCCCGCTCTGTTAAACGCAGCGTTCGAACGGGGTTAAATTGAAAGTCATACAAATTTTGGGGCAAAAATAGAAAGGATAAAAAACCTGATTGTTGGATTCTGGAAAGGCGGAAGGACCAAGCGGGTAATTAGCCCACTTGATGAAAACACGCGGATCCCTCAGTCGGGTCGGGTCGACGCGCGGGTTATAGGGGCTAAACGACGCCGCTTTGGGGTTAAAGGCCACCCCTAAAACGGCGTCGTTTTGGAAGGCTATTTAAGGGCCAAAAGTCTTAAAAATTTCATTTCATCACCCTTTTAAAAAAACTCTTAACTCTCTTTTTTTCTCTCAGGTGGGGGAGTGGTGCGCTTTCCGACCGTCGGACCATTGCCTCGTCGCCGACGCCTTGCCACACGCGGCCACCACCGCACTGCATTGTTTTAAAAGGTAAAAATTGTTTTTTCTTTCTTTTTTATATATATATACTGCTTTTAGTCAAAAGACGAGAATGTATATATGTGGATATATAATGGATTCAAGAACAAAAATAAAAGAAGAAAAAATAAAAAGGACCTTAGCACTTTTTGAATTTGTTTTTCTTTCCTTCCAATATTTATCGCTTTTTGTTTTGCTTGAATCTTTGCTTGTTTTTTTGTATTCCAAATCTATCTTCCCCCCCTTACATCGGTATTTCATTCGGCTTATATAGCCATTTACAATGCTATCAGTCCTTCTTTCTGTCTTTTCGCGTTTTAATGCAGGTGCAAGTGGTGTGGTGTTGCTTCGCCTTGTTTTGCAAAGGGAGGTGGAGCAGTCGGACGGTCGAGCAAGTGGCAACAGATCGACATGGGCGGTGGAGGCAGAAGCTTTTAGGGTTTCTTTTTTCTGTTTTCTTCTCTTTTAGGCCATTGGGCCGTTTTGGGCCAAGGTTAATTGGGTATGTAGAATAGGCTGATATGTTGGTGGGCTGTGGGTTGTTGGGCTTGTAAGCCCGGGTAAAATTGGGGTTGTACACATGTTTTTCAATATGATCCAACATTTTACATTTAATTTCTCTATCACTCTATTCTATATTGAAAGGAGATAAAAAGTTTCTTTCGATAAGACAAGAGAGTTTTTTCATTGTCTTATGTACGAGATTAAGATAACAAAATTCCATATGGAAAAAACAAAAGAAAGCTGGCCTTTATTCCTTTCCAGAACCATGAATATTCCTCTCCTTTTTTATTGCTCAAGGGCTTCAAATGGCTACAATCACACTTTAATTTATTTCAAGATTACAATAAAATATTGATCAGGGAGGAAATGATCTCTTATTAATTATTTCCAATATTCTACTGTGCCTAAATACGCCATGAAGTGTGTCCTTTTTTTTAAGGATAATATTATCAAACCAAATGATACTTCTTTAGCGATGCAGTGTGCCAACTCCTGCACAAATATTTGCATCATTCAGCCTTCAATCAAAAACATAGTCCAGGGGGAAAGGGTCGAGAAGAAAAATGATCCCGCATCGATTAACTAAACATTACACCCTAGTTTTATATAATCAGTACCACTTTTCTCTTACCATCTGCTGTTCTTTTCCTTTTTCTTTTCAATTTAACAAAATTGAGAGCAGCGTTTTCACTTTCCAAGGAGATAAAATTTATGTATATATGTGTGTTTATCTTAATCAAATTCACTTTTTATTCAATTAAATTTAATTCTTAATTATCAAAATTTGAAAACTTTTTTTTTTTTAAAAAGAGTTGAATAATGGATAAAAAGGCATAATTAATTTTTTGGCCCTCCAACTTTAAAAAAATCATTTTAGTCACGTATTTAATTTTTTTGTCTTTTTAACCCTTAAACATGTATTTTTTTGTCAAATCACCTCAAAATAGATGAAAAAAATTTAATGTTTGTTATCTTTATTGATGTGGCATAAAGATGGATTTCCACATGGATGACACGTCAACATTTAATTAATTTTTTAAATTTAAATTTTTTATACTTTTTGAATAATTTAAATTATTTTTAAATTTTAAAAATAATTTTTTTGAATTTTTTAAAATTTAAAAAAAATAATTAAATGCTTACATGTCATCCAATATATGTCACATCAATAAAGTTAAAAAACATTAACTTTTCCATCCGTTTTGAGATAAATTTGACAAAAAAACATAATTTAAAAATTAAAAAAATTAAGTGAAAAACTAAAATAAACTTTTTTTTTAAATTTAAAAAACTAAATAAATCATTATACCAAAAAATAAAAAAATAAAACTATGATCGGACCTAACCATAGATATCATTACTAGTGCCTAAAACCATCATTTTACAACTATGAATTTGAGATTACATATTTTATAACAAAATTGATGTTCAAATTTTAGTTTATCTTTTTTTTTTCCATGTACAACTTTAAAAAAAAAAACCCTAAAAAACAAAAGTTTAATTAAGAAAAAATATGTTGGTTTAATTTTAATTAAAATATAATACTTTTAAAAATTGAGTTGTATTATTAAAATTTAAATAAAACAAAGCAAACAAATATGAAGCGGTCCAAGAAATAATGTAATGGAAGAAAGGGAATCGAAAAGGTAGCATGTGCCTTTCCATTCGTATGAGTTTGATGAAACAAACAAAATATATAGAAAATGTGACAAAGCACGCACATGCTTCCTAAACCCTTTCTAGATTCCTTTCTTTTCCTTTTATTATTATTATTAAAAATCTCTCATCCAACATAAATATCTATTTAAAAATAACATATAATAAATAATAAAGTATAAGGTTTGAAATGAATTAAAAATAACATATGAAATATTTACGACATTAAAATGAAAAAATTAGATTAAATTATTTATTATAATGTTACCATCAATCTTGAGTCATTGTCAGTTAACTTGTAACACCAACTCAGTAAATACATTATTAATACTAGAAATCTTATCACAAGCATAATTTTTTAACTGAGTTGGTGACTCGGTTGAGGGTAACATTCCTATTTTAATAATATTACTTATTTCAATAACAGAAAGACATTCCTATAACTTCGTAAAGAGTGACACTAAATTAATAGGAGTTTTATTATTATTATTATTATTTGCTTATAACCACGTGTTTTGACAACTCTTTCCACCCACCTCAATCATAGGATTGAAAGAAAATATAAGAATTCATTAATGTAAATAAAGATAAGAATGGGTAGGTTGTCAATTTTCTTTTAGTTTTATATGGAACTAATTAGTTTCAATTTATGAATGAAATATGATTTATATCAAAATTTGTAATACTATAATGTTCAAATTTTAAATAGTAGATAGATAAAAATTAATTAACAAAAAATATATGTTGATATGGTTTCTTCAACTTTCGGCATTTTCACACAATTTTGATTCTCTGTAATAGCCCGTTTTCAGTGAAATCAGAACAGTGATATGGGACCACAAATCTGATGTCGGAAGAAAATTTATTTTAATATTATTTTATGGTTTACAGTATGATAGAAATATCATATGAAAATTTCATTAAGAAATTTTACTGTTTACATGCCTAGCTTGATAAAAAGGACTAAATTGCATAAAAAGTGAAAATTGAATTCTAGTAGTTAAAAGTATCAAATAGCTATGGAATTTAAAATTGGAGGTCCTTATATAGCAAAAAAGACCATTTAGAGGAGTTAGTGGATAAGTATAATTCTTCATCATTGGAAATTGAAGAAAATATTAAGGTTAATTTTGGAAATTAAAGATTTAAAGTAATATTAAATAAAAGAAAAAAAAATCTATTTTCATCATCTTTCATCCAAAAAAATGGAAACCCTAGCCATGGAAGCTTGAGTTTTAGAAAGCTTATTTTGCTCATTTGGGTAAGTAATCTTGTCCCGTTTTTAATGATTTTTATGTTTCAGAGATTGTAATAGCTTAATCTAGCTATCTCGAGGATTAATTTATAAAATCGTTAAAGTATTAGGGTTTTTTCATGGATGAGTATAGTTTAATTTTGAAGTTTTATGATAGAAAATGAAAGGTTGTTGTTAGATAAACAACTTTTGTAAAGAGAATTTTGATAAAATTATCAATTAGGGACTAAATTGAAAAGATGAAAAATTTATGAAAAAATTCTGAATTTTGTGCAATACATGGGCTGCTATTGATATGTATGAAAATCTCTAGGCTTGAATAAGGATTAAATTGTATGAATTTCGTTTTTCGAGCCTAGGGACTAACTTGTAATTAATTAAAAGTATAGGGGCAAAATAGTAATTTTGCAAAAGATGTGTATTGGATTAAATTGAATATGAATTATATTAAATTGAGTTAAATTCATTCGTATAGATCCGGATAGACCTAATACGGAGTTAGATCGAGGCAAAGAAAAAGTATCGGACTAGTAGCCTTCGCATCTAGGAAAACTTATCGAGGTAAGTTCGTGTAACTAAATTGTATATTTAAATTTTTTAAATTGAATATTGTTGTGTGTGATTTGTACAAATTGCCATGTGTAATTATGATCACAAATCTAATAATTATCGAGTCCCGTTTGAACCTTAAAAATTCAAAGGATACAAATGACATGTCATTAGGGTTCCCGATATACAGCTCGTATGAGCTTCCCATTACTTAGCTCACATAAGCTTCCCGATATATGGCTCAGAAGAGCTTCCCGTTTTCATGCTTGTATAAGCATACAAATACATGAATTGACGGATTACAGATTTGTACACTTCGTGTGTACTACCCGTGTATCCAATGATTTTTTAAATGGTTCAATGGGCAAAGTTCTGATATGAAACAAAATGAGTTCGAAATGAACAATTACGGGTATATACTTGAATTACATGGAAATGATTGTCAAAACCTTTTTTGAAATTGACTTTTATTTTAAAAAACGAAAAATGGGAGTCGCCACCGATCCTTTTTATTAGGTGTGACCGGATCGCCTTATAATTTAATCATTTTAATAAAAATTTAAACTTACTTAAAACGATGATTTTTGGTCTACAAAATTCAGGAAACGGGTTTGGAAGTCAGTTACGTACGAGGAAGGATTAGCACCCTCGTAATTCCCAAAATTGGTACCTGGTTGATTAATTAATGTCTTAGTGCCAAAAGTTAAAAACCCGAAAAGAATTTAAAATACGATCCCTCTTTATATTAATGTTAATTTTCATGAAAATGGTTTATTTCAAGTCAATTGAGAAGGAAGGATCATGTCCCGTAAGTTAGGACACAATGCCTTAAATCCTCGAAATCAAGAATAAACGCCATTTGATCGTTACTTGAATCTCGTTTTTTATATTTTTGAAATGGATATTCGATTATTTCGGTTTTAAAAAGAAGCCATATCCCGTAAGTTAGGGACACTCTCTCCTAATTCCAAAAATAATGAACATTGCCTCGGTTTTAAAAAAATTCTTTTTTTATGCATTGTGCGAAAAAAACGAATGCAATATTTAAAGTAATGTGTATTTAGCTTACTTGGGCATAGCATAAAAATGGATAAATACATTTAAACACAACTCGTGGCATTGTTATAACAAAATAAAATAAAAATGGAAGCGTATATAAAAAAAAAATGAAACGATGATGTATAAAAAATATAAAATGCCATACTAATCAAATGACAAAGATGTAACTACGATAGTGATAAAATTCCAATTTGTAATGACGATGGCAAAGATCATATTATAATTATTATTCTAATACTAATAATAAGTATTTGAAGAAGGGTAAATAATAATAATAATAATAATAATAATAATAATAATAATAATAATAATAATAATTGTAAGAACCCATTTATGCCCGGGGCCCAATAACCAATTAAAACCAAATGAAAAACCCAAATAAATTAAAAATCCATTACAGTCCATAGTCCATTTACAAATGGCCCAGATTAGGACCCAAATAAACTAAAACCTAACCCCTAACCCATTTGCAGCCCAACAAGCCAACCCAAAACCCTAAACTCGATTCGAAGGATGGCCCAAATGGCCAGAAACCCTAGAGACCTTCCAGAGGGTTCCAGCGCCGCAACAGCCTTCATCGCGCGTGCCTCCACGCGCGCCACTGCTCATGCTTTCGCACGCCCCACGCGCCTCCGTACGCCACGTCCGCACCTTCCGTACCTGCAAACAAGCCACGAATAGCAGAGAAACAGCAAAAATAGAAAGAAAAGAAAAAAAAAATTGTATTTTCGGTGGCTATAAAAGAGCCTTAAAATTTTTGTAATTTTTTCATGCACACTGATACGCAAGATATTAAATTAAAGCAAAAATATTGAAAGGTGATCTGGAAAAATCCTTTGCTTTCGTGTTTTCTTTTCTTTTTCTTTCCGTTTTTTTTACTTGTAAATAAAAAGGAAAAGAAGGGATTACCATCATATGATTCTGCCCTCGTTTTCTCCGTCGCGATCGGGGCTAGACGAAGACGTTGGTCGATTAAATCGGACCTTCGTGTACCACTACTCGCCGTTTATGGTGGCGTTTTAGTGGTTAAACGAAGGGGCTTCAAGGTGCGGCTGAGAGCAAAAGTAGAAAGGGCTAGGGTTTCGTTTCTTAAAAAAATTGGCTGATGGTCTTAAAGTCTGTTGTTAGGGATTATAATTCATTAAAGAAACGACGCCGTTTGGGCTTAATTCAATAGCCTCAAAACGGCGCCGTGTGAAACGCTCAGATCCGACCCGATCCAACATCCACAGGATCCGCGCATTTTTGCGGTGATGGAATATTTGCGCGCTGGGTCCCTTCATTTAGGCTGTTATTCGATTAGATCCATTATTCATTTCTTTTTGTTTCTTAATTGATCTCTGTAATTTGTGTGTTATTTCAATTCAGTTCAGTCTATACGCTGCGTTTTGGATATTGGAAAATTTGCTATTTTAACCCCCGGTTATTCAAGCGCTTTTTAATTTAGTCCTGGACTTTATTTAAATAAATTCTTTATAAAATAGCCTTTTAATTTCATTTCTTTTTCAATTAAGTATTTTTTAATTTTTGTTTCTAATTCCTGTAACCTTTTTTTTCTTTCTAGTATTAAATTTATTTATTAAATTATTTTAATCAAATTGTTTTGAAGTTGATTCTACGATGTTTTAGTCTATTTTCTTTATATGTATTTTGCTTATATATTGTATGAATATTTAATTCTAAAATCATATATTATGTATTGTTTTGATGATTTATATAATATTTAATTTAAATACAATTATATGCTATTATTTTGCACATACATACATATATAATAATAAGATTTTTTGTACAAATTATTGGTTCTCACCTTATTTTATGTATATATTTCCTCTTAAACCTATCTATATGTACATTTAGTTTCATTTAAAATTGCTTATATATATATATATATATATATATATATATATTTCTATTTTAAACTTAGTGTATTTAATTTATTAATTTGAAAGATCATATTTTATTGTATATTTTAACTTATGTCATCCATTTTTAATGGATTATTACTTATATATGTTTTATATACATTTAAATGCATATATTATGTTTTTTTGTTGAATAATTCATTTCAAAATTTTTAAAATACACATTTCACAAGTTCATTTACAAATTATTCCATTTTAAATAATTTCATAAATTGTTGATTTCAAAATCCACTTTCTTTATTTATTTTAAACACATTTGTTAGCATTCAAAATTTTGTTTTATATTAGTTTGCCATCATAAATCTTGTAGAATTATTATTGATTGTTAATATGTTTTAACCATGTGGTTATCGTTATTGTATATTCGTGCGTTAAATTATATCTATAATTATGTTCATTCTTATAATGTTGAGTTTGTATATTCCTTCATGCTTAATGCTATGCTCGTGCTACTCGTTATTGTTTTATGTCTCAAATTCTAATGTATTCGAGCATTTACTAAATGTTTCATTTTTATTATGCGTATACCAAATAAAATGCATTTTGAGCCAATTTTAAAATTGTGTATTTGAAAATTCTTCAAAATAAGGCAATATTTGTGTGTTTGGAAATGTGAAGAATTGTGCCCTAACGTGCTGGGTGTCAATTTTCCGTTTGATCCAAATAACCAAATATCCTTTTAATTGCATATTTTGAAAATCAAAGATGATCTCGGTATCGAGGTATAAATGCGTCATATCCTAACGTGTTGGATGTGATGTTTTTATTCCTTTGGAACGAATGAATCTTGAGATTCAATTCAAAATTAATTAACATTCTTTAAAAAGAATCACACTTTAAACATTTTCAAGTTTCCAATACAAGGACACTGGTTAATCAATTTGGTACCCATTCTGGGGCGTACGAGGGTGCTAACCCTTCCTCGTGCGTAACCGACTCCCGAACCCTTTTTATTATTTAATTTCGTAGACTAAATTTTTTTACAAGGTGATCCAATCGCACCTAAACAAAAAAGGTTGGTGGCGACTCCACATCACAATTTAAAAGTCGATCCCGTTTCCAAACTTAATAAAAAAAATGGTTTCGACAAACAACAACAACAACAACAACAGCAACAATAATAATAATAATAATAACAACATAACAACAAATGTGCAAATAAATAAAAATAAAAATGTAAGCAATTTAATTTTTAAATATGTATAAAAATAAAGAAGTAATAAATAACTAGATAAATAGATAATAAAATAGTAATAATAATAATACAGGCATAAAGAAGAAAGAAAAAAAGGAATAAATATTCGATAAAAGAAAATGAAGAAAAATTTAAATATTAAAAAAAATGAAGCAATAACAAATAAATGAATAAAGGAATTAAAAAAAAAATAAATGAATAATATATAATTAAATAAGTAAATAAGCAGTTAAATGAATAAAAGGAATAATAAATAAATATGTAAATAAAAAAAGAAAACAATTTACAAAAGGGGTGAAAAATAAAGAACTAAATCGTAACTTAAATAAAATTAAAAGGATAAATCGGAATAAAATAAATAATAAAGGGGCTAAATTGTAATAAAATAAATAAATAAGGACTAGATCAAAATTTAAATGAAATTTAGGGGCGTAAATTGTAAAAACAAAAAATAAAAAAAAGAAAAGAATAGGGGACCAAAATGAAACACGCTAGAATAAACAAAGGGCTAAATGGGAAATTATCCCAAGGCTCCTGGACACGTGTCCTTCCCTAGGGGGTCAACGGTCTGAGGACCAAATTGAAAGAGATTCGAAATTAATGGTGCAATTTAAAAAAGAAAAAAAAAGGAATTAGGACCAAATTGAAAAACGATTAAAAACCGGAAGGACCAGAGTGGCAATTAGACCCTCCCTTCAAAATAATAATAATAATAATAATGAAAACACGCGTTGATCCTCCCTTCAAAAACACGCGGATCCTAGGAGGATCTGGGTCGGGTCGTCGGGTTGGACCCAAAACGACGTCGTTTTGAGCGTCAGAGGCCAAGCCCAAAACGACGTCGTTTTGAGGGCTTATTTAAGTGAAAAAATCAGAAAAAAATAATCATTTGTAGCCGTTTTTTTTAAAAACTTCATCTTCCCTTCTTTTTTCTCTGAAAGCCCCCTAAGTCCGGCCATCGGCGCCGTCGTAGGCCACCGCGGCGGCCACTAGTCGCCGACGACGGTTCCGCCGTCCATGGCGGCCGGAAAACTCAAAAGTCCCTTCTTTTTTTTTAAGGAAAGGGAAGACTAGATCAGAGGGGATTCCCTCTGTATTGAAAAAAAAAACAAAAAGAAAAAGGAAAAAAGGCTTCGGCCCCCTGGGCGTCCCTCTCGCGCCCTCTCCTCGAGGGTGACGAATCTACCCACCAACGGCGACGGCGTAACAAGAGCGGTAAGGTTTTTTTGTTTTTGTTGTATTTTTTATATTTTTGAAAATAAAACAACGAATAAAACGGATACCTTTTGAATCTTTTTGTATTGTTTTTTTGATTGCCCTTGTCTGTCTAAAAAACTACAATCTGGTTATGGCTTTTATAACCATAGATTACACTGTTTTTATTTTTTTTTGCTATTGTTTCTACTGCTCTTGTGTTGCTGTTTTTCTCCTTTTCCATTCCTTTTTTGCAGATGGAGTGGAGGTCAATGTAGAGGAGAGGAGAGGCGCTCTTTGCCATTTTGGTGCAAGGCGGCAGATGCGCGTCAAGCCTCGGGATGAGGTGCTTTGGGCGGCGCAAAAGGAGCGGCGGCTAGGGTTTTCAGTTTTATTGAAAACTTAGTTTAGGTTGTAGGCCACTGGGCCATTAGGGTTTTTTTATTATTATTTTGGGTTGCTTGTAATTGGACTGGACTTTTAATATTTTCATTTATTTTTTCTGTTTGGTTTTTTGTCTGGGCCCGGGCTAAATTGGGACTCTACAATATTACATGATATATTGAAATATGAGATGGATGATACATGTATGTGAATCTTACCTAGTGATTATGTACATCCATGTTTATTGGTTATGGAAAGTGTTACATGACTAACATGTTGAGGATATGTGTTTTGGCTTTTGGCCAAATTGGTTTGGTTATATTAGCATGGTTACCTTAAATGTGATTAAATGGTAAGTTAATTTCCTTGTTATACAAACTTACTAAGCTTAAATGCTTACTCTATGTTATTTTCCATGTTTTATAGTAATTTAGAAGCTCATTTTGGTTGAAAGCTGGTCGGAGCAACTTCACACTATCCATCAGCCTTTTCATTATAATTAGTAAATTAATTTTGATTATAATGGCATGTATAGATTAATTTGGCCAATAATGGCATATAAATGTTTTGTTGGAACTAGCCGTTTGAATGGCTTGTGATGAATAAATTTTGATGTGTATGTAAGTGGCCTTATCAAGTTTGATGTGTGTTTGAAATGGTTAAATGATGGAAATCTTATAGGTATATTGATGGTTGGGTTGAATATGTATATTTGGTAAATTATGCATATATGTATTTGGTCATTTAGGTGAAATTGGTTATTTGATTGATATGAGTTATGTTGTCATTTAAAGAGCCCAAGGGCATATTGTTGGTATGTGATAGTATTTGTAACAACCCGATTTTAGCTAAATCAAAACAGTGGTTTTGAAACCACAATTTTGAGATCATAAAATTATTTTAATATTATTTTTGGTGTTTATAGCATGTGATTATATATGTGTGAAAGTTTCGTGAAATAATTTTAACGTTTGAATGCTTAATTTGATAAAAGGACTAAATCGCGTAAAATGCAAAAGTTGCATTCTATTTGTTAAAAGTTTTTAATTGCTATGATTCATTAAACCAAAGGTCCTTATGATGATATTAGACCACCGATAGTGGAATTTGACATAGATGGCCTTATATTTGATGTTTTAAATGTTTATAAACCAATGTTAATTAAGTAATTTATGAATTAAGTATAATAAAACAAAACAAAATTTAAAATGGTTGTCATCTTCTTTAATTTAAAACCAAATTTGAAGAAGAGAATACTCCATTTTAGGGCTCACATATTCGGCACACATTAAGCTTGATTAAGGTACAGTTTGAGCTCGTTTTTGGTGATTTTTACATTTTTAAGATCGTTGCTTTGTATTCTAACTAGCCCATGCCTTAATTTTTGAAGTTGTCAATGATTTTGTGAAGTTCCATTGATGAATGCTTGAGCTTTTTAATGTTTTATGATGAAAAATGAATATTTGTTGATAGTTACACAAGTTTTGTAAAGTGATTTTTAACAAAAATGTCAAATAGGGATTTATTTGTGAAAATGTGAAAATGTGTGGTTAAATGTGTGAATAAATGATAAATATGGGCTGATATGTGGACTAGGAAAATTCGGTTAGCTTGGGAAGGTATTAAATTTCATGAATTTTGTGTATTTGTGAAATAGGGACTAAATTGTAAAAATGTGGAACTTTAGGGGCTAAAGTGTAAAAATGCTCAAATATGTGTTTGTGGACTTAATTGAATGATTTGATGAATAAATGAGTTAATTTTGAATGTATATAGATCAAGAACGAAAGAAATCAGATTTAGATCGGGAAAAATCAAAGGTTATTAAATAGTCGATCCAGTCCGTTTATCCCGAATACAAGGCAAGTTCATATGCAAATAAATGTCTTTAAATTGAATTATAAGTATTTATTTATCATTGAATTGTATTGAATACCGAATGATCGAATACGAGCAAGTATCGACAGGGTTACGACGTTCGAAAGACCCGTACGAACCTTAGGAATAGTATAGGATACAAATGTCATGACATTAGTTTATCAAGATGTGATTACGTGTAAGACCATGTCTGGGACATTGGCATCGTTATATGATTTCGTATAAGACCCTGTTTGGGACAGTGGCATCGATATGTGATAACATGTAAGACCATATCCGTGATATGGTATTGTACGAGCTATATGTGATTTATGAGTATCCTTAACGATTCCGAATGGTTCAACGGGCAAAGTCAAGTCGAGAAAGAATGTGTGAATGAGTTAAATAACTCAGGTACGTACGATATTCATACGAGTTTTGAAAGGGAAGTATTTGATGAATTCACTTATGATATTGAATATGTGTACAATGGGAAAGGTTTGTGAACTTTTATGTGCTTATTCATAGTTTGCCTATTGAAGAAAATGATGTTGATTCATGTGGTAATTTTATTTGTATATGGCTTACTAAGCTTTTAAAGCTTACTTTGTGTGTTCTTCCCCTGTTTTATAGATAATCAAAGCTAGCTCGGATTCGGGGATCATCAGGAACATCGTCACACTATCGATCAACTTGTTGGTACTTTTGATGTTATGTAAATATGGTATATGACATGTATAGGCTAGTGATATGATGCGTTTTGAGATATGATATTAGCCATGAGATTTGGCTCATGAATGATGTAAATGTTGATGTGTATTTGGCCATTTAAGTTGGCTTAAATCATAAGTTTGATAAGTGACATATGATGTATATATTGCCTTGTGTTTTGGCATGTTTGGGATGGTTGTTGTGATGGTTATATGGTTGCTCAATTAGCTAGTTGTCAATTGGTGTATTATTTCTTGAAAAATGGCATGTTGTGGCTTGATTTTAAGATGATGATATGGTATATTTTATGACATGAATTAGTTGATAAGATTATGAGAAAAATGCATAGAGAAGATAGGTGAAATTGTTGGTAATGGCATATTGTTTTAGTATGTTTTGGATTATGATTTGAGTAGTGAAATGGATGGACTTTAAATGACTTGATTTGTATATGAAATAGCATGTTTTAGTTGCCTATAAATGTGTTGAAATGGTATTATTTTGGTTGTTTAGGTGAGCATGAGAAAGGGTGGCAAATTGGCCTTGCAAATGGCCTATTCTTGTCCACACGGGCAGAGACACGGGCGTGTGTCTCAGCCGTGTGTGATACACGGTCATACTACACGGTCGTGTGTCCCCTGGTGTTGAGATTGAATCGAAGTCGATGCTCCACACGGCCTCACACGCGCGTGTGGACCGGGCGTGGCATAAGTCGAGATACCCCTAAATGGCACACGCGGCCTAACACACGGGCGTGTGACATGGCCGTGTTGCATAAGTCGAAGATACCCTACTACAGATTGACACGGCCTAGCACGGGCGACACACGCGCGCGTGGTGACCGTGCGTGTGACCCAAGTCGATATGTATGCCATGTTTTCACACGGCCGGGACATGGGCGTGTATGGAGCCGTGTGAGGCACACGGCCTGTTCACACGGGCGTGTGACCCTTGTATGTTTGAAAAATTTCTAAGTTTTTGAGAATTTTCGTATGTTATCGGTTTAGTCCCGAACCATTTCTAAAGCATGTTTAAGGTTTCGTAGAGCCTTATAAGGGACAATGTGGTTATATTTGATTGATGTTTATGTGAAAATGGATTTACGTGTGAGAAATGTATGATGTATGTTGTGATTTGATCGGTAATGCCTTGTAACCTTATTCTAACGACGGATACGAGTTAGGGGTGTTACAGTATTACATGTTTAAGTATTGATTTTGGCTTGATTTGAATGCCTTGTTATGACTTTTTGATGTCCAAAATGTTGATTTAGGTTGATGACAAATTGGGTGAGAAATATGGCTAGGAAAAATGACCTATTTTTGTCCACACGGGCGTGTGTCTCAACCGTGTGTAACACACGGCCAGGTGACACGACCGTGTGTCCCCTATATCTTTAATTTGCACAAAACAGAATGCTCACACGGCCTAGTACAAGGGCATGTGGCTTGGCCGTGTGACCCAAGTTAGAGAGTTCACAAGTTCGGACACGGGCTGGGAAACGACCGTGTGCCTCTATTTCGAATGCCCACAGGGCCTGAGACACGAACATGTCTCTTGACCGTGAGAGCCACACGGCTTGGCCACACGGGCGTGTGTCCTCTGCATCTTTGAAAAATTTTGATGTTTTCTGAAAAATTCTTTGAGTACCCGATTTAGTCCCAACTTATTTTCAATGTGTATTTTGAGTCTCGAGGACTCGCATAAAGGACAATATAATTGATTTTGATTGGTTTCTGACATGAATGTTATATGATATGAGATGTCCAAATATTTGGTCTGTAAACTCCGATAATACTCAGTAACTCTGTTCCGACGATGGATATGGATTAAGGGTGTTACATTCTCCCATCCATTTTAAGTAATCATCTTGTTTTGTTTGAAATGTCTCAACTCTCAAAAAAGTGTTTTACAAAAAAAAAAATTAATTTAAATGAAAAAACATAAACACGTATAATTTTTAATGGAGTGCAAACATGATTTTAAAATTTTAATCAACATTAGTAATATTAAAAATAAACAAACGAACATGAACAAAGCCTAATTAATTCAATTTTGATTCGTTTGCAACCCTAATGTTATTCGTCCCTTACATTTTTGGCCTTGCCCCTAAAAACACCTCATAGTAATCTATACCTATATATTAAAGTAAGGTCCTAACAATATTATTCATGCCGACATATGGCACACACCTACCATGGTTTTTTTTTATATATTTTATAAAAGCGGTTAAATTTCAATTTTGATCCTCCTAACATGCTTAAATTTGAGACTTAGTCTTTATACTTTAATTTCTAACATAATTTGGCCTCTATACTTTTATAATGTTATTAATTAGTGTAGGATATATTGAGTGGAGAAGATAGATCCGGAGACGATATTAAATTAAATAGTAGACTTCGAGGCGCGGGTGACGCTTTCCAAAAAGAACTATTTGCCTCCACACAAAGATGCTAGAAGGTTAAGACAAAGGTCCTCCCGGGATACAACGAAACTTTTGAATTTCCTTTGATTAGCAAAATTGAGAAATTCCCTAATTCTTACTCTAATTTCTGAAAATATGATTGATTGTAATAATTTTTGTGAGTACCATAAACCCTCTATTTATATGCACTCAATGGATCTTATTTTGAAGAGTCACAACCCTTCATGTTGAACATACTTCTTAGAAGAAATATGTCCCATGGAAATGTATCCATTGAATGATAAATCATCATTTTCTAAATTTGAATAAGTGCTCATCAATAATTAAATTTGCAATTACAATTTCCAACAATTAGTTTAATATTTTTATAATGTAATTAATTAGTTCAAATAGTTAGTATTGATAACTTTTCAATTAAAATTTTATGTGGTTATATATAATTTGAAAGTAGATTTATAAACCCAAAAAGTAGAGGGATTAAATTATTGAAAATAAAAGTAGGAGGACTAAATTCTAAATGTACAAAGTGTAGAGACTTAGAGTCATAGTTGTTTGAACTGGTTGGGGTATCAGCCTGGAGAGAGGCATCAGACTAGTTGACTCACAAACCAATACGAATCGATCGAACCAAGTTAAAAAATTGACTGATTTAATTTTTATTTTTAAATATATATATTTTTCTTTTTTTAATGTTTTATTCAATCGAACTATACGAACCAGTAACCTAACCCGTTTGATCATCGATTTGGCTCTAAAAACTCTTGCTTGGAGTATATTTTAATTTTCAAAATTTTACACTATAATTTGATATAAACAAATAATCAACCCAATGCGAAGCGTTGATAGACCATACTAATTTATATTTATTATATTGTAAAAAGAATGAGTTCTTAGTCATTTTTTGACAAAGTTGATATCTAGTTGACTCGTGACATCAAATTAACTATAGATTTTAATATACTACATTTATAGCTTAAATGTAAATTTTAAAATACTTAGGGTAAAAAAAATAAAAAAGTTAGGCTTAATATATCAAAATTTTGTACCAATTAGTATGACCTGGTATGTAATGATACAAGCCGATATTGATTGAAAGAAGCCAAAACATACAGAAACAGTCAAAACACACCAAAATTTTGACCAAACGAACCCTAAATTACTTGATACCAATTGAAGATCGAAAAGAAACATACCAACCGGCTACTACTAGTACAATACCGATTACCATATTTATTAATTAAAAAAATTAAACTACTACACGAAGAATACTTTGCTTTTGAAAATTTTAAATATTTTACAATAATAATAGGGCTGAAAATTTTAAAATATTTAAATTTACATTCACTTAATTTATTAATCCAGAAAGCAACATCCATCGAATATTTAATTCACTAAAAATTTGAAACTATTAAATTGTTTATTAAATAAATATAAAACTAAACCAATAATATTTAAAATTATAGAAAAATATAGAAAATATATCTTTTTATTTTTTACCTACATTGTGATTCCTAAAAGGGGTGGTGATTGTTAAGGATTCAACTATTGATGTGTATATCAGAGGCAGCAGCTCCGGTCCCTCGTAGAAGTCGACAAACAATTACTCAAACTGTTGAAAACAACCCTTCTCCTTCTTTCTTTCTATTTCATAAATACTACCAATTTTTATATATTCTTCATATTAAATAATCACACTTTCTTATGACCATATTTTCGTTAAATATCTAAAACCATCAGCACTCAAGGTCTTAGTTTGCTATATAATTTTCAAATTACAATATGTGTTTTAATTTAAATTTATTAATATTTTTTATCGATATGTGCACGTAAATATTATAATAATAAAAATTTGATAGGCATCATTTATGTAAATGGGACATGAAATATGACGATTGAATCGTTAAAATATTAATTATACAAAAAATCTAGAAGAGAATTTTACACTGATATAAATGGATCTCCCTCATGATATAATATTTTAATTTTCATATAATAATAAATAACATAATACATAAAAGAAAAAAATGAGTTGGATTAATTTTTTAAATATTAACTCTCACTCATATTTTAAATGAACTTAATTTTTCTTACATAAGCCTATTCTCCGAACCTAATACTTTTATTTCAACCTCCTCAAATATCAAATACAAACTTTAAATAAATAATCTCTCCTTTCCATCTCAGCAGGGCTCTTTGTCACATGATACAACATCAATTGGCTACTGAAAAATATCCAATAATTAACATTATAGTAAGGGTTAGTATTTGTTATATTGATAGTACAATTTTTTTTTTATTTTACAAATAATTTTAAAAATATTTTATGCTATTTTTTAAATATTTATTTATTTTAATAATAAATTATATCACTATATTAATCCCTTGATCTTATTTGTGAAATATAAAAAATGGTATACCAAACATTTTGTTATAGTAATAGATGAATAGATGATGGAAGTTTTTCATAAAGTATTGAAATATGATATAAAATCATATAGGTAGTACAAACTTTGTTATTGATATGTCAAATATTTGGAATAATGGTACGGTTAAATGTTTTGATTATTCTGTAGAAAATTACAATAAAAATGATCTATCATAAGGTTTTTTTTTTATTTTATTTTATTTAATGAAGCATGTGATAGGATATAATTCTGAACAAGGACGCTACATTTTATGTCTTCTTTCCAAATAAAAAAATAAAAAAAATTCCATGTGTTGAGAGTACTTTATACTTTATTATATATAATTTTACTTTTACCATTAAAATCATGAAGCTTGAATTTTATAAAAAAAATTTAATTTCAATAAAAAAAAAAAAAAGAGATGAGAAAAATGTGAGTCAAAAAGGGTAATAAAATAGGGTTGAAAGAGTAGATTAACATTGGGCTAGGGTGTCCACTTTATTCATAGATTGTTAAATAATGGGATAGGCAACTTTTAAAAAGTTGGGGACCCCCTGGGTGTTGGACACATGTTCTAAAGAAGAATTAAATGGCAACGCAAACAAACAAGGCCTAAATCAATGAAACCTAAAAAGAAAAAAGTTGTGCCATATTGCTAAAATGCATTCAACCTCCTATTATGGGAAAGTTTAAAACTTAGGGTCGAAGGTAGCTCAATATTATTTTACCATCAGCATGCAACTACCCCTTATACTTAGGCTTGATGGGAGCTTTGCTTGTTTTATATTGTATTTAATTTAGTATGTACACCACTTGTACGTCTATTATGTGGTTGGGTTTAGTGACTTTTAAAATCAACATGCAATTTCTAGCTACTTTTTATATATGTATGCATTAGTAATTAAAAATCAATTTCAGGAAAAGATTCTAACATCTTATTCTATAATTATTTATTTTTAATAATTTTATAAATAGAGTTGTTATCGTTTAAGTTATAATTCGAGCTCATTAGAATGTGTCATATGGTTAAATAAACATCACGTCACCTCTGGAGTAGGATAAACACATGATATATCTTTGCTTTTTTTAGAAAACTGTTATTTTTTTTTAAATTAAAAAAAAATAAAATATGATTTTGAAAAATTAATCTAACTTTTTGGAGAAAAAACTAAAAATTCAAATCTACAAGATACTCTTTTAAAAATTATTTTATCTATTTTTTTTAGAAAAAATAAAATTAAAACAAAAATGTTTTTTAATTTCTTTTAAACACCAAAATAAACATTTTCTTACACTATTTAGAGTATCTAGGAAACGAATGTGACACTATATCTGTATGTACTGAAACTTCAACTTTTCATGTGATGAAGAGTTTGGACCTAAGATCATAATTTCCAAGTGTAATAATCTCTATTGCATTAGTCTTTTCATAATTTCATTTTATTATATCTCTATTTTTTTTTTCAGTATCATTTTAGTCAATGTTCAAAACTCAGTCTGTGGGTATTAATTTAGTAGGTGTTATAAGGTTACTAGATATTAATTTAAATTCGTTTAAAAATCATTTTTAATAAAATAATAAAGGGTAAATTATAAATTTAATTATTTATATATGGTTTAAATTATGTAGGGGAGTGGATTATGGGATACAATAGAAATCTGGACAAATGCTCAGTCTTTAATGATGAATTGTGGGGAGTTCTTGATGGATTAGCTCTTATTCACAAAGGGCGCTATGATGGTGTATTGATACAAACTGATAGCTTGGAGGTGGTTAAAACCATTAAGGATTCCTCTTTCTCACGCTCGAATTCTGCCCTCATCAGACGTATTCATCACCTGCTGCTGAATGTAGGTTCGTGGGCCATTCAACATTTTCCTGAAGACCGTAATAAAGTTGCTAATTGCTTAGCTAAAATGGCCTTTGACACGAACCAAGGTATGAAGATTCTTGACGAGATATCGAGGGAGGTGCTAGCACTTTCCCCTATGGTCCAAGCAAGTGTCAGCACTGCCCCTAGAATTTTCATGTAGTTAAGTCTTCTGTATGTTATCACTTTACCAAAAAAAATAAAAATATTTTTATCATTGAATTTCAACAAATTACAATATGGTCACTACATGGCATGTTATATCACCATTTAAAATGAAAATCTTGGGTTAAATTCACAACTGATCCCTATACTTTTTTCTTTTTAAGCAATTTAGTTTTTTTTTTTTTTTTAATTTTCCTTTTCCTCTCTCTTTTATTCCTTCTTCTTCTTTCTAAAAATACTATGACTTGTTTGTCATCTCCTTCTGATGATATATCCAACCGCTTTCATTCTCGATCTTCAATTCAAACATTACATGCAACATCGATATGTCGTGCCATGTTAGAATGTCATTATACCTTTAAGTTAGTTAACGGTTCAGTGACCAAAATGTAACAAATCGACAATGTTATGATCATATTGTAACTTTTTAAAAATTTAGTGACCAAAATGTAGTAAATCAATAATGGTAGTGATCATATTGTAACATTTTAAAATTCAGTGACAAAAATATAATTCAAACCATATATAAATGATTAAATCTATAACTTACCCAATAACAAATATTATCACCGAAGTATTAATATGTTTTAATAGGTTTATAAAATCATTAAAAAAACTAGTAAAAATAGGTATGAGACTTACTCCTTCAAATATCAACAAAGAAGCCTCAACCCATACTCATAAAAAGATGTTTACTTTCATTTTTTTTTTGTTTCAGTGTCACATGATTTAATATATGATAGCTAAACTTTGCTTCAGAAACATTGTGACGTCACATATTTAGTTATAAAGTGCAGTTAAATTAAAATTATCAAAACTAAAATTTGTATAAAATAAAAGTCGACCGTGAATGCAAAAAGAAGTAAAAGCTCAACTTGTATCAAGAATACCATTTTTGTTTTAAAATAAGAACAAATAATTTGCTGGAAGTAGGTTGATAACCCTAAATTGAGGAATGGTGTGAATTATTGAGTTGTTCCAAAAAAAAAAAAGAGTTTTTGTTTGATTGGGGCCGGGGATGAGATTCGAACTCTAACCACTTAAAAACTATAAATAAATGCACTAACATTTAATATTTAATTTATCTCCAAATTATAAGTTTGATTCACTTATTTGGATTTGGAAAAGAAGGGAACATGGAATCTTCAATAGCATTAGCCACAACAAAACTCAAACAGTAGTGGATGACTCTATTTGAGAATTCCAATTAAATCATTCGAGTATAATTTTCGAATTTTTGATTTAATAGTTTAATTAGGCAAAAGAAGAATTATGAAATAGTTGACCTTTTAGGCCAAGGACTTGACATTAATAATGGATCCCCCTATTTCCTATTTCCATTGAAAAGTAGACATAGCACTAAAACTCAACTTTGCTTTTCCCATAAAATAAAATAAAAAAACTTTGATTGCTCTCAAATTTCATTCACTCTCACCTACATAGGTAGGTAATTTGTCCAACGCACCACCGACATAAGAATTATAAATCTATTTTTATTTTAATATGGATAAATTCATCTTTTTTTATATTTATTATTATTTAGAGATAGAATATTCAAATTTAGTATATGATTCCTTTTAAAGACCCCTTCATCATATTTGAATATTCCAATCCTTTTTAAAGTAAATCAAACGACTATCTTCTTTCTATTTGGTATATTTGAAGTGAGGTAAAATCCACTCTACTGAAACCCTTCTTTTACAATAAACACCTCTTTTGGGTTATATCTATATATAAGACATCTTGTTCTTGTAAACTTAAAAATTCAACAATTTTATCAACATTATCAAATTATTATATATTACTTTCATATATTTTGGTTATTTATTAATCATATATATATATATATATATATTATTATTATTATTATTATTATTTTGGAGGTATATATTTATAGGTTTTTTTTTTAAAAAAAAAATAATGTATTTAATGGTCAATTTCTCTTCTTGCTATAATTCACCTCATCTCCATCATTACGATTTACAATTGAATCCAAACAAAATTTAATCTCGCTACTACATTTATCAAATCCCATTACAGTAATAATTAATATCTCACTATTACCGTCATTATCAATCTCATTGTCCATCCAAATATCCTAAGCTCTACCACAAATTTCTGAATCTACCCCCTTCAATTAAAAAAAGAAAATGAAAAAAGAAAATAAAGGTTTCTTCTCTACCACCTAAACATTATCTCTACATGAACCCCATGATGTAAATGTTGAAGAAAAAGTTGGATCCATAATACATTTGCCCAAATATCTTTATATTACTGTTATTTGTGAGAAAGATTATTAGGAAACAAATGTGGGCACCAGAATCTCCCTCTACGTGACTTAAGGGGGGCCACCTCACCCCTCCACCAAATGCCAATTCCCCATTTTCTTCTTTTTCTCTCCCTTCAACACATGTTTCTGTCTTCACACTCCTCCAACGCAATGAACATCTCCTCTCCTTCTTCTTCTTTGCTTCTACTCTTCTCTTTCTCTTCGTTTCCTTAATTCTTCCCACGGATTTCAGCTCTTTCCCATTTTCTTTATACCATGAGTAAGCTTGTTGTTGAAGTGGTGGATGCCTACGATTTGATGCCTAAAGATGACCAGGGTTCTTCAAGCCCCTTCGTGGAAGTTGAGTTTGATGGCCAACATCAGAGGACTCAAACCAAGCACAAAGATCTTAACCCTTCTTGGCATGAAAGCCTTGTTTTTGATATAAACCAGCCCGGAGATCTTGAGTACAAGACCATTGATGTCACTGTTTATAATGATAGGAAAGGCAATCATGGTCACCATCGGAATTTTCTCGGCCGAGTCAAGATTTCGGGGGCTTCCGTCCCCTCGTCGGAATCCGGTTCCAGCGTGCAGCACTACCCGCTTGATAAACGTGGCCTTTTTTCGAATATCAAAGGCGAGATTGCACTGAAACTTTATCAAGTCCGTGATGAACTTCCTCGGGAGCAGGTACAACGTGCGGTTCCTGCTAGTGCGGTGGCTGAAAATGAAGAAACTGGACGTTTCCAAGAATCCCAGTTCAACGAAACTCCGTTTCAGGAGATCAACGGTGGACGTGTCCAAGAATCCCAGTTCCAGGAAACTCCATTTCAGGATATCAACAACGTCAACAATTTTGCTGAAGAGATCAAGGTAGAAGAAAAGAAGAAGAAGAAGAAGAATGAACCAGAAGTGAGGACTTTTCATTCTATAGGGAAAGAACCAGAAGTGAGGACTTTTCACTCTGTAGGGACTGGAACTGGCGGTCCTCCACCAGCTCCGCCTCCAATGAGTGAAAAGCCACCAGCGGTGGAGATTAGAGCAGATTTTGCTAAAGCAGCAGCACCAGCGGCTAGTGTGATGCATATGCAGATGCCAAGGCAGAACCCCGACTATCTGTTGGTGGAAACTAGGCCACCTGTGGCGGCACGTTTGCGATACAGGGGCGGTGACAAGACGTTGACTACTTACGACTTGGTGGAGCAGATGCATTACCTGTATGTAAATGTGGTTAAGGCAAAGGATCTTCCTGTAATGGATATGTCAGGAAGCCTTGACCCTTACGTGGAAGTGAAACTTGGGAACTACAAAGGGCAAACAAAACACTTGGAGAAGAACCAAAACCCTGTATGGCACCAAATCTTTGCATTCTCAAAGGAAAGGGTGCAATCAAACTTGCTTGAAGTTGTTGTGAAAGATAAGGATTTTGGGAAAGATGATTTTGTTGGGAAAATCGTGTTTGATGTCATGGAAATCCCACTTCGAGCTCCACCAGATAGTCCATTGGCTCCTCAATGGTACAGATTGGCAGATAAGAAAGGTGACAAGGTTAAAGGCGAAATAATGTTGGCTGTTTGGATGGGAACGCAGGCTGATGAGTCGTTCCCTGAGGCATGGCATTCTGATGCTCACAACATTAGCCACTCCAACTTGGCTAATACGCGGTCCAAGGTTTATTTCTCCCCCAAGCTGTATTACCTTAGAGTTCATGTCATGGAAGCTCAAGACCTTGTCCCGCACGACAAAGGCCGGCTGCCGGATCCATATGTTAAGGTAGTACTTGGTAATCAGATTAGACCTACAAAGGTAATACAGCGCACCATTCATCCAGTTTGGGATGATCAGCTTATGTTTGTTGCCTCTGAGCCTTTTGAAGATTACATAATCATATCTGTTGACGATAGGATTGGACCTGGTAAAGATGAGATTTTAGGGAGGGCAATGATTCCAGTTAGAGAAGTGCCTCAAAGATTAGAAACTGGTAAGCCACCGGATCCCCGGTGGTTTAATCTACTAAAGCATTCAAAGGCAGAAGAGGAAAGTGAAAAGAAGAAAGAAAAATTCTCAAGCAAGATCTTGCTGCGGATTTTTCTGGAGGCAGGGTACCATGTTCTTGATGAATCTACACATTTTAGCAGTGATCTTCAGCCATCATCCAAGTTCCTCAGGAAGCAGAGCATCGGGATTCTCGAACTTGGGATTTTGAGTGCAAAGAATTTGCAGCCTATGAAGATGAAGGATGGTAAGCTGACTGATGCATATTGTGTCGCAAAGTATGGAAACAAATGGGTGAGGACTAGAACTCTTCTTGATACTCTGTCTCCTCGATGGAACGAGCAGTATACTTGGGAAGTTCATGATCCCTGTACTGTAATCACCATTGGAGTGTTTGATAATTCCCACACCAATGGGAGCAAAGATGATGCAAGGGATCAAAGAATCGGGAAGGTGAGAGTTCGGCTATCGACTCTCGAGATTGATCGTGTTTATACTCATTATTATCCTTTGTTGGTTCTTACACCCGGCGGTTTGAAGAAGAATGGGGAACTTCAGTTGGCATTAAGGTTCACTTGCACTGCGTGGGTTAACATGGTGGCTCAATACGGTAGGCCATTGCTTCCCAAGATGCACTATGTCCAGCCTATACCAGTTATGAACATAGACTGGCTGCGCCACCAAGCAATGCAGATTGTGGCAGCAAGACTGCAGAGAGCAGAGCCACCACTTCGGCGGGAAGTGGTTGAGTACATGTTGGATGTGGATTACCATATGTGGAGTCTCAGAAGAAGCAAGGCGAATTTCAATCGCATAATATCGCTTCTTTCGGGGGTAACTGCTATTTGCAAGTGGTTCAATGATATCTGCTACTGGAGAAACCCAATCACAACATGTCTGGTGCATATTTTGTTCTTGATACTTGTTTGCTACCCAGAACTAATATTGCCTACAATTTTCCTTTACCTGTTTGTGATTGGGATATGGAACTACCGTTTCAGACCAAGACATCCCCCACATATGGATGCTCGGCTTTCACAAGCGGATCGTACACACCCCGATGAGCTAGATGAAGAATTTGACTCGTTCCCAACATCCAGACCATCAGATATTGTACGAATGAGGTATGATAGACTGCGAAGTGTTGCTGGTAGGGTACAGACAGTGGTTGGAGATCTGGCAAGCCAAGGGGAAAGAGCTCAGGCAATACTAAGCTGGCGTGATCCAAGAGCAACAGCAATCTTCATCATCTTTTCCTTGATCTGGGCTGTGTTCATTTATGTTACTCCATTCCAAGTGGTGGCTGTTCTGTTCGGTCTCTACTGGCTGCGTCATCCTCGCTTCAGGAGCAAGCTGCCATCCGTGCCTGTCAACTTCTTCAAGAGATTACCTTCAAAGTCAGACATGCTAATTTGAGAAACTAAGGTTACTTCCATCATTTATCATTCGTTTAATCAGTATGTGAATAAAGATGATTCGGTGAATAACTTTCAGCAGATCTTACCTGGAAATGGGGGAGAGAAGAGTAATCCACTACCCCATTACAATGAATCTCACTTTTCCTGGTCCGAATATTCACTTTCACAGCTTTCTTCAGATTTATCTATGAAACCCCACCATTCTTTTCAGCCGCTATTCAAGATTTTGCTTTAGTTATCATGTGTACTTCATGACTGAAAGCTTAATATGTCCACATGGGTGCTGTAAAGGAGTGAAAAAGGTAAAAAAAAACTGTAGGCCAGTGCCTGCAAGTGTCAGAACTAGTTTATATTTATAGGATGAAAATGTTTATATAATAAAAATAAGATGAACAATAGTTCTTCAAATCCCTCAATCTCATTGGCACTTGTGTTAAAAAGTACAAAAAAAAGGCAATTCTGACATTGGAAATCTTCCAAAACCAAAAGGAGAATTTCAGACAAAGGACTATTCATTTTGATAGTGAAGTCCTGAATTCTAGATGCATTATTACTGCAACAATCATCAAAAAGCTGACAAAGATTCCAACAAGAAGAGCCCTATCAACAAAACCCCAGCCGCCCGGGGCCCAATCCTGCTCATTCTCTAGCCCCAAGGCAATGTCATTCTCCACCTTTTTTTGCGCATGGTTCCTTCGCTTCCTTATAAACCAGTGAATCGGATTTTTGCTGGCTCGATTTTCCATTGGACTATCATTCTTGGAAACCGTGCATTTATCCAATTTAATCTGTCCCCCGCAGATGTCTGGTCCACAAGAGCAAGGTTCTGGCTCCTTTGAACATGCACAACTCTCGTACTGGTTGGAGCAAGGAGAATGTTTCTCCTGATTAGAAACCTTATCTGGAGCCATTTTTACATTTACTTGGGGGAGAGTCTCGAGCACTTCTCCAAACACTGACCATCTTCCCACAGATGTTATCTTCACGATAGCTGAAGTACCCAAAATAGTTTCAGGAGCAACTATGAGAACCTGCACATATCCCTTCGTATGGCCAACCTTGGGATAACGAAATGAATTTGAGCTTAGATATTAGCACACGTTAGATAAAGCCTTTTGATAAAGTGACAAGTTGTAGCTATATCCAATAAAAGGTTGAAGCATAAAGCTGTTTCTAACAACTGGCACCCACAAGCTAGATATCAGATGGCACTGAAAATTGCATTTAGATAAATTGTGAGCACATGAAATGCCAAGTACCAATTTGAAATATATCAAGAGAGTGAAACAGAAATGCTTGACAACTCTTGCAGACTTTCAAAACAGAAGTAAAAAAGAAATTTCCCGCATAGCATTCTATCAAACCCAGAAGAAAAGGAAGAAAAATTGAATGCAGAGTAAATTAATTAAACACTAAACGGGGGGTTGCAAATTGCAAGGGCAGTTCATTTCTAACAAAAATAGAAGAAATCAAGTTCACCAGAGAGCAAGACACCAGGACTATAAACACATTAATAAGCCATCACAAAGCAACCCAACAGAAGGGCTTCAGTCCACAAACATCAGAAAATAAATCTAGTTTAAGCTGAAATCTATTGATTAACCAGGGCCAAAACACGGGAGAAGGAAGCATACAGAAGTTGTGCAAAAGTTTATTTTACCAGTAGCAAATCTTCTTACCAAGTGAATTCCATCAGTTGCAATTTCAGTAATCCATATTCTTTCAACTTTGCCTTCCATTCCATTGTACGGTGTAAAAGCTTCAAAAACAGAAGTTAATTCACGGCTCCGATTCTTCACTATAGTACTTGGGACCTTTTTCATCCTTGCAGCAGGAGTTCCTAGTTTTAGAAAGATCATACAAATGAACGTCTTAGCTTACTATAGCTAAGAGCTAATAAATGGACAATATTTACATTGACCAAGTAAGCTATCAAGCATAGTTTGTTTAACAGATGGAACTTTTGAATTATAAAGTCAAGTGATGTCTTAATATCTCAACTTTTTGGAGTTCATACATATGATTACAGCCGCAAATCTAGAATCTAATACCATTTCAAACATGGATTTATCAGAATCAAATACTACATAATCTTCTGAATGTATTAGCAAAATCTCATTAGCATAACCAGATAAGGGCTAATAATTTGTTTAGCTCTAGACTACAAAAATTATCACTCTCTCCAATAAGTCAACTATCAATGTTAATTGGCTAATTAGGCAGTTGGAGCTTCATTTATTAACCTTATATCGGTTTGTACTACATAATTTTTATTCCTAGCATTTGGAATTTTGGATTATCTATCATCTACATCTCACAAAAGGCAAATGCTTGCAAAATGATGTACACAATGCTAGATCTAAAATTCTTGTTCCTTCAACTTTAGGGGCTTATATTGACTTTGCTCAGGGTGATTTCTAGATAACTTTTTATAAAATTAAACTTTATAGTTTTACATGTTGCATTTTCTTACTAAAGGCACGCTGCCTCCTCGATTTATGGTTTTTCTGTTGCAATGCTCACAGAACATAGATTGAAATAAAATGTACTGATGGTTGTGGTCCTGTGCAAAAGGAATGGTTAAACATCTGAACTAAAACCAATTGGTAATAGGTGGAGGGGCCAAACTTTAATATAACACGGGAAACTTAATATTTAACAGATGGAGGATAGCACTACTTAACGCTCCCCTAGTGTCTAGCTCACAGGGCCTACAGATGAACAATCTCACCAGGGGTCATCAACCTCCCATGGGGTCAGGTAGGAAAAATAACATGACAAAATCAAGGATTTCATACCATGCTTTGCATCCCACCTAAAACCAATTGATAATAGGTCAAGGGGCCAACTTTAATATGAGACCAAAGGAAACCTAATACTTAATATATGGGGGTAACACCACTTAACAAAAATCAAGAAAATCAAACAGCTGACATGGAGATTGGGAAACATTTACAGAACTAAACAAGCCCTAAAAATCTGTATTTTACACCCTCCATCCTTGTAGCTGCTAGAAGGAATAAAAACCACTGAAGTAAAATTTTTCTAATTTTAAATTACTCATTAAGGATTTGTTTGTCTAAATTTTCTAGTAAACAAAAGAAGCTGCCTTTGATATTGAAACATAGGCTAATGATTGCTACAAGAATACAAGTGCTTATGCATAAGTAATTATGTATGAATATCAAGGAATTTATGAGCTCCAATGTAACATGACAGAATATGCCTTGCAAGTGACCTCAGATTTATAATTGGTAAATGAAAGAAAGATTTTAAGTTTTTAGTAAAAAAAAGTCAGAGGGAAGAAAAAAGAAGTAGAAAATTATAGTAAAGAAACTGGAACAATAACCAACACCATACCAGGTCTAGGATAGAACTGTGATATATGAACTTGAGAGAACTTGTATTCTTTAATAAGGTTTACTGTTTGAGAAAAATCTTCATCAGTTTCACCTGAAATGACCAAAAATTATTATAATTAAATAAAAAACCATTGAACTAAGTCCTTAAGCAGATTATTTAAGAGTAAATGTTCTGATAAGATACTCAAAATATTTGTGATGGGATAGAAGTTTCTCCATAGGCCCGATTCGAGAGGCTTTGTAGCCAATTTGAGCTTGGGTGTTGAAAAGCTTCCCTAAGCCCATAGGAATGGAGTAGATCAGTTCTTGGGCTAGCTGCCTGCCCGGGCCACAAGCTTCAACATCTTTCAGGTAAGATAATTTTTAAATATTTAATTTTTAAGATTATTTAGCATTAAAATAATTTTTAAATATTTAATTTTTTTAAAAAGTGAACAAAGTCCAACCAGTTGACTGAGGTAATAAACATATGATCTCCAATCCAATTTTTTTTAAGCTTGGTTTCCATAATCAGTTCTTTACCTTACTTGATCGAGATCATGTTTAGAATTAAGCTAGATATATAAAATGGAAAATATTATCCAAAAATAGAAGTGCCCTATGGTGCAAACTAAGAGAATTAAGCACCACAAAGGCCCCTACATATGCTTTTCAATATATATAAATTAATGATGGCAGAGAAAAGAGACAACTACTAACCAGGAAATCCACATATTATATCAGTTGCAATCTGCATCCCCGGCACAAGTTCAATCAAGGTATCTACCACAGTCCTAAACTCACTCACAGTATATTCCCGATTCATAGCCTAAAACAATAAAAAATTACTTAGTAAGACAATTATCATTTAGCATAAATTTAAGGACACTTATCTGCATTAATTACAATTTTTTTATTTTTTTTGTTTTAGTTACTAAATAACTTGAAGCCATTAGCCAAGATAAAGAGACATTATATGACCAAATTTTGGACTTACAGTCAAGACAGCATCACTCCCAGATTGAACCGGAACGTGAAGAAAGGAATATACACAAGGATGACATAAAACTGCTGCTATCTCTTTCAGATGCTCCAAGATAAAAGGAGGATTGGTCATCCCAATTCGTAGCATTGTGCTTCCATCAGGAGGAAGTTCCGCAACAATGGCATTCAACAAAATTGGTAGGTTAACCCCAATGTCACGACCTACAAGATTGCATGACCTATAAGAACACTCTCCGTACATGTTCATATATATGTGTGTATGTATGTATGTATGTATGCAACTATTAAACTTTACAAATATATGCATGTATGCTTGTATTTGAAAACTTGAACAACATTTTGAACTATAGACGCTGCAGGAACAAAACTCTTAAATCTAAAGTTTCCTAGGCATCATGGGCAGACACAAAAACTAAAATACCATATGCTCCAGTATCTTCACTGCTCAACCATATCTCCCTGACCCCATCAGCTATAACGGTTTTGACACGCTCAACCTGCATTTCGGAGAGGTTAGTAAAGACACAACCAAAAATAAAGTGTAGTACTTGAGCTACATTACTTACAAGACTGTCAACAGTGTAGCTCCCTAAGTGACCACGAGCATGCTTTGTCTTGCAATAAGTGCAAGCACCTAAACAACCAACATTAATCGGAAGAATCTCAACAAACTTGTTCTTTCTGACCTGATATAAGATTAAACAAATTTGAGTTAAATTAATCTTTAAGAGTAAAAAGTTATCATCTGTATGCTATTTTGAAATTATCCACAGTTTTAATTAAGGGAAAAGTCTGGAACTTTTAACAATGAATTTGGTACCAACATTCAAAAGCCAACTATCAGCCATTAAACATCATTTCCACTTGAACATTGTCAAAGCTAAAGAACGCGTTGGTACTAAAAAAAATGCAGCTTATTTCAGTTGCTTCTTTCAATATCACCTATTCGATTCACCTCTCTTCCCTATTGCAATCTCTCCCACGCTAACTTTTTTGTTGTAATTGTATTTTTCTGATAAATAAATTTATAGATTTATTTGTTTCACCTATCTAGGTAGGAGGTTTTAGACTCTACTCAGTGCTTTAGAAATATGTCCAATACAACTAGGATAGTCATAAGTCCATTTAAGTAATTGAAGTAGCAATAATTAACAGTTCAAACCTTAGGAAGGTCCAGCGCTGGCAAAGTCTTGCGGTTCAAGAGCCGCACCTCATGCCCTTTCAGGGTCTCCTCTACAACTTCAACAACACGGTCAATTTGCTGGACTCCAACTATACTAACCCCTTCTAGCTCTTTCAGATCTCGGCTTCCTTGAGGAACACACCCAGCAACCACCAGTGGCTTTTTCGCACTTTTACATTTTGTTAATATCGTGTTCATTGCTGACTGACTTGGGTTTTTCACTGTGCATCTGCAAAACAAACCAAAAAAAGATAAAATTATTAAAACATATAAGCATGGATACCAAAAATAGTGTTTGAAGGGAATATAGTGTGTCAAAGAAAGTGTGTTTAGACAAATGCTAAAACAAAGAGAATATAGTGGAGTGGAAAAAGAGGTGAGACAGCTCTTAGAAGTTACCAAAATTTCTTTTTAAGACAAATGTGTAATTCTTATACGGTCATTCTGATGCCTCTGAGGATAATAGACATAATAACAGCAGCACATGCAACATATCTTAATGAAACCATTATCAATCAGCAATCATGTGCTGCAGAATGAATAAAATAATAAAAGGTAGAGGATGACAAGACAAATATTTATGCCTCAATACATGATAAAAGGTAAGCGGCTATCCTAGGAAATGAAAAAAGTTCAAAGGCTCGTCTGCAGGAAGCAGATGTCTCTCATTCTGTGATGCCTGCTGTTTATTTAGTGTCAGACTAGTTCACGCATCTTATAATCATCACACTAATCAGAAGTTAATATACAACAAGATTTCATGTTTAACTCTTCAAGAAATGCAGCTTCTGCTATAATCTTGATATTCCAATAATTTATGATAATTAAAAAACCAATGTAGAAAAGTTGAGCCAATAATGAAGTTGAACTTCATGGGCAGACATAAAAAGCAACAGTGAGTTTATTATCCACAACCAATAGCAACCAGAATTCATCAATCTTTCCCTCCACCAAGAATGACCCAAGCAAGCTGAAGAACTTTTCAAAAATTAAGATCTATGACAACCTCAGCAAATTTGGGATTATATGACCTTATTTAAAGCTACTGTTATTTGGATATATTGATTTTTCACATAGTAAAGTAATACATCCATTCAAATCCTTATAAACAGATAATAGAGGAATATTACTGAGGTTGTGAAAACCCGATGTTTTGATGATTTCATAATTGTTAAAACCATGGTATAAATGTACTTATCTCCAGTACTAAAAGAACATTAAAGAGAACAAGGTAATGACAATCAAGAAAAAGATGATAACAAATTAAATTAATTCAATGGTGCAAGCCTTACGTATTTATTAGCCAAAGGTCTCCCTCCTCAGGATTGTCAGATATTGCGTAGCCAAATGCTGAAAGCTGACCCGCCATATATTCACTGTCACTCTGACAAGATGTCAAAGTATCAGATAAACTAAAAGCAAAAATCAAATTGAATTCTAGACTTGGAAAGATGTATGAACATGAGTGAGATGGGCTGCACCTTAATTCTTTTTCACAACAAAACGTTAAAACTCAATTACAAGATCAGGTTTGACATGTAATCAATACAACTAGTATCTTTAATATTAGAAGATTTTAAATTAGTATAGATAACACGATATATTAAAAAAGCAATTTTTGGTTAGATATAAGGTTTTCTCATCTTCAATGACTTTCAAGTGTTAACCTATGTTACCAGGACTAGGGAATGAGTGTCACATACGGGTATGCTTAGTTTTTCTTTAAGTTTTATCACATAATTGGAAGATCAACCTGATTTTCGAATATAGGTTGACAAGTGTTGGACTCTAGAACAAGTATTGGATACAAGTATGTACATAGGTATGCTCTTTTATTTTTCTAAGTTTCTTCATATAATTGGAGGATCAACCTTCATACCACATTATTATAGAAAATAAAGTAATAAACTCAAATTCACAAGACATAAGAGCTCAAGGCAGGGTGCCTGCTATTCCAACTATTTAACATCCATGAATTTCAATCATATCTTATGGATAAGCATGTAAGACACAAACTCTTGGTGAATCTAAGTATTTGAGGGAACAAAAAGAAAGAGCTAAAAAGAAGTTAGTATTCAGATATATACAACAAGACAAAAACGCAGTTCATTGAGTAAACCACAGTTTTTGGGTCTTCTTTTAAGCTCAAAACCACCCATTAAGCTATTTCCTAAAACATTACAAATTTTAAAAAATAATAATAATAAAAAAATAAAAGGAAAACTTGCCTGGTTATGTGAGCATCCAAAAGTCTTGACATAAATAGTCTGCAACAAAGAAATTGAAAAAGAAAAAGAATGAATAACTATTTACAAATTGATAAATGATAAATATAATTATATTAGGAAGAAAGAAGGACCTGAGTGCCAGGGATTTTGGGAGGATCATTCATTTGAGAAACCTTGCTGGGTTTGGCTTTGTTCTTTTTCCTGGGATTAACTCCAACCGCATTCAAAGGTAACCTAAACCCAGGAGGAGCTCCGCCGCTGCCGACCAACAAATCTTCTATGTCTTCCATTTCCTTGGATCGTCCCTTTCGACTTCAGGGGCTGCTGCACTTCAAAGTGCAGGATAGAAAAAAAGCAAACCAGACCTCTCTGTTCTGCCAAAAAGTGAGCTTTGGGTTCACTAATCGGGCTTTTGCTTCACTTTAATTCATTCCAAAACTATAATAAAGTCAGAACTTGCTGGGCTTTTGTTTTCTGATGTGAACTAGAAGCTCAAAACAGCCCAAGTTTTCTGGTCCCTAATAAAGCATACCAGTAAAAAGAATCACTCCCAATTTTTAAATTGAGCAAACTCGTCCCTACAGAAAAAAATAGAGTAATTTAATCCCTTTCAATTTTGAAAGTGAGCAATTGAGTAAATTGTGTATATTTTTTATTGGTATAATAGCAAATTTAGCCTTCAATCTTTACATATTTTGTTAATTTGATCTTGATTCTAAAAAAATCAACAAATTTAGCCTCAAAATTTACACATTTATAGAAATATTGTGGGCTAAATTTGCTAAATCATGACCAAATTGATAGAATGTGTAAATTATGAGAGCTAAATTTGTTATTATACTGGTCAAATTTATGTAAATTTGATGAAAAACATTAATAATGTGATTAATTGTCCTTAGTTACTCAATTTTGAAATCGATAATGATTAAACTGCTCTGATTTTTTTGAAAAGAACAAATTTACTCAATATTAAAATTTAGAGGGACTGAAGAGGTATTTTAACCCATATATACTATGAAGGTTTTGAAAAATAAAGGGTTAATGCAAATTTTGACTGCAATTAGATTTATTTTGGTTTTTTAGTCTATTTTAGTACATGAATTTACTAATTAGGTTTTATTTTGGTCCTTCAAATTAGAAAAGTGCAAAAGTCTATTTTGATTTATTTATCATTAGGCCTGTTATTTTTAAGTGATGTCATGATATAATCTCAAAATATTATATTATCGAACTTATATACTTTTTTTTCAAATTTAAGGATCAAAATGAATTTAATGGTTAAATTTAAATATTAAAATAGAAAAAAAAAAGATACAAATACCAAAATGGAGGAAAAAATTATATTAACCAAAAAGAAATAAGGTTTAGGCTGCAATGGATTTAAGTGATAGAGAGAGGGAGATACAATGTAGGGTAGGCAAGCCAAGTAGCCTTCACATATAATAAGTGATGGCATCCTTTATCCAGTTCGCTTCAGCCTCAATTAAAAATAAATATTTTGTGGTGCTACTTTCTTTATTTGTTTACAAGTTCATAGGTTCAGCACTTCATTCCACTCTCATCTCACAATGGCAAATCTCTCAGCTTTACCTCATCTTCCTCAATACACTCCTGGGATGCTAATTAATGGAAATAAGCAGCTAATTAAACCCAGAGCTTTCCCTGTCTTTGCTGCAAAATCTGGTCCCTTAAACTCGGTAATTAAACTCTCTTTCTCCTCTTCTAATTGATAAGCTCATTTACTGAATATAAGATCATGTAATATATGATTTATTAGTATACATTGAAATCTTACACACTATATATACATATTTCAGATCTTGAAAAGATGCCAGAAATGTGGAGGCAAAGGAGCTATAGAGTGTCCTGGATGTAAGGTGTTGTACTTTCTTAGACTCAAGAAAAAATGTTACAAGAAAATCAAGTATTCTTTTAGCTAATTCATATCAATTTTATTGGGTTTACAGGGAACAGGAAAAAACAAAAAGAATGGCAACATCTTCGAGAGATGGAAGTGAGTTATATATATATAGAGAGAGAGAGAGATAAATTTGATTCTTATAAAAGAAAATTATTAATTGTTTCAGATGCTTTGATTGCCAAGGATTTGGGCTGAAAAGTTGTCCTAATTGTGGGCAAGGAGGGCTGACACCTGAGCAAAGAGGAGAAAGATAGAGAGTTTGAGATTTTCATCCAACATATTGTATCGAATCATAATCTCAAACCTTTCCCACTCACTTTACTTCTTATTTTTATTTTAATCTTCCTAAGTCTCCCATACTCATCATTAAATTATAGTCTTCAAAAGTATTTTTATGCCTGTTTGGAATTCAAGATTTAGATTCGGATTTTCAAATTTAAATAAATTTATGCTCAAATTCGAGATAAATTTTGGATTTAAAACTTAAATTTTTCAAAATCTAAATATCATAAACTTTTCTTTCTTAAATCAATTTATATTAATTCGTTATTCAATTAAAAATTATATCAAGTTTCCATAGCTATGGGTTTTTCTGATTTGGCTTTTTCTTTTTTGAGTTTTTAATATAATTCTTTTATTTTTCATTTTAATCCTCAAAATTTAAGAATAGCAAAACATAAAAAAGGATAATATAATTTTTGCTCCCTAAACTTAACAAGTAGGTCCACATTGGTCTTTAAACTTTTTTTATCCAGTTTAACCTCTGAACTTGAAAATTGTTATTCATTTAAGCCCATTCTGATAATGACCGTGAAAAAAAATGGGGATAATATAACTTTTGGTCCCTGAACTTGGCAAGTAGGCTTATATTGACCTCTAAACTTGACAACTAGGTCCACTTTGGTACATGTACTTTTTTTGTTTCACATTAGCACTTGAACTTAACAATTAAGTCCATTTTCATCCTTGAACTTGAAAATTTTAAAATTTTGATAACGTGACTAAAATGTTAGTGACTAAATTGAAAATTTTCATAATTTGGAGACCAAAACAAAAACACACTAATAGTTGAATGACTAGTTCTATAGTTTATCCTAAAAATAAAGAGATGAATAGATTATTATCTTGAATTTATTTTCTGCGAAAAGCGTTTTTAAACAAACCAAATACACGAATATTACACTAGAATACGCTTTAAAATTTTTAAACAATTTTTTTTTTAAGATTGTGCTACATCTTCACTTGAAAAAATATATTTTAGATGATGATGTGATATAATCTCAGAGTGTCATATTAAATGTTTTAATAACCGAATTGATGGTTAAACAGGTTAGACCATCAGTTCTCGATTCAACCGGTTCGACCGTCGGACCAACAATAATTAAATAAATAATTATAAAATTATAAAAAATCTGAAAAGTTAAAGTAAAATTGATTTCATATATATATATATATTACTTTTATTAATTATAGATTTTTAATTATTTAATTATTTTTGGTCCGACGGTTGAACCAATCAAACTGGTTGAATCGAGGATTGTTAGTCTAACCTGTTCAGCCATCGGTTCGATTATTAAAATACTGAATATGACACTTTAATATTGTATCATATCATTATCTAAAAACTACACTAACATAACTCTAAATATGAGAGTTATCAATATCGTGACACTTCATTTCTAATGTGGCATTATAAAAATATAAATATTAAAAATATCCAAATTAAAAAATAGAAAAGTGAAAATTTTAAAAATTGTGATAGTTTTTTTTAAAAATAAAAATCATTTGAAAATTTAAAAATTTAATTACTTGTTTTATCCCCTTGAATCTTTTCACAAAATCTGTTGTTTTATCTTTTAAATCATTTAAAAATTACTAAAATTCAAACGAGATGAACAAAATACAAATGAAAAATTGCATTAATAACAATTAACTTGATTTAATTAATAAATCAAACATAAACTACAAATCAAAGAGAAATCCAAATCTCAAATCAAAACATTAAAAAATAAATCTAGACATTAAAGCTACAACTTTGAAACCCACGAAAACAAAAATCTGCCGCAAATTGGAAATTTCTAAAGATCAATCTACGCTTTTCTTAAAAATTATAAGTGAAATTATCAATATTTCAGTTCAATATCTGCACTTCTTACTTTCCTTCACTCAGTTTTAGTTTTTCTCTCGCAAATCTTTGTTCCATCTTCTTCGTTGCATCTAATAATTTACCGACAAGGAGAAAAAGATATCTACACTGAATATGAGACTCAAGATTTAATTATATGTGCTTAAATATAATTATATTTAATTATACACGCTTGAGGATCAAATTGATAGAATTTGTAAATGTGGATGGTCAACTTTATTGAATTATTTAGAATTAGGATCAAATTGATAGAATGTGCAAGTATTAAGGACTAAATGTGTTATATACCAATTAGAAAAATAGCCACATTATCACTTCTGTTAACCATTTAACGGGCTGTGGCAAAAACAAAAACGATATAAAATGTGAGTGACCAAAATAGAAATGATCTAAAATGTTAGTGACTAAATTGAAAATTTTCATAATTGGGTGACCACAACAGAAACATGCTAATAGTTGAGTGACTAGTTCTATAGTTTACCCTAAAAAATAAAGAGATAAAGAGATTATTATATTGCATTTTTTTTTTTTTTTTTGCAACAAGCGACTTTAAACAAACTAAATACACGAACATTACACTAAAAACATGAGACAAAGAGAGTAAAAAAAAAAAAATGAATACATGACATGGATACATAAACATGCCAAAATCTTTATAGCAGAATATTATTAATTTCTCAAATTTTAATAAATGTAAAATAATATAAGCACAAATATGACATGAGAAAATGCACATATACAAAAAATACATTGATTTAAAAATCTAGATCAATTAATCTCCTACTAAAAATATAATTTTTTTGTCAAGATGCTAAAGCATTGAATTTTAAAAGTTACCCAAAGCAATGCAAGTTGTAAAAATAAAAGTTTTATTTTATTTGAAATATTAGGATAACAAATATTTAGATATGATTACAAAAGACTTGAAAGTCTTTAAAACATTTACATGCGGTGCTCGTAGACAAACACTGCACTTTATTTTAAAGATTACAGAACGATAGGTAGCAACTAGAATTCAACCTTAGTTTGAACCTATGTGGGAAATCACCCTCCACCGCTACCATACCCGGAGCCATAACCTGAACCACTTCCATAGCCTGATCCTTGGCCTGAACCACTGCCTCCACCTCCTCCACCTCCACTGCCACCACCTCCACCTCCTCCTTCACCGCTACCACTTCCATATCCAGACCCACTTCCGTATCCGGATTCGGACCCGTATCCCGATCCTCCTCCACTGCCACCACCTCCACCACCGCCACTGCCGCCACCTCCTCCTCCACCGTTGCCACCACCAACTCCACTTCCGGATCCGGATCCAGACCCACTTCCGTATCCGGATCCACTGCCACCACCTTCGCCGCCACCACCTCCGCTACCACCTCCACCTCCTCCACCACTTCCTATCCCACTACCAGACCCATACCCTGATCCGGATCCTGACCCATACCCAGACCCATACCCTGATCCTTCACCCCCACCACCACCTCCACCTTCTCCAAGACCACCAGCTCCCGAACCATATCCGGAACCACTCCCGGAACCATACCCTGAACCATATCCAGAACTTGTGGCACCACCCCCTCCGCCACCTCCACCTCCACCACTTCCTCCTCCTCCACCACCATTAAGTGACCTAACAGCGAAAGCTAAATCCACAAAGAGCAGAACCAAGAATGTAGCACCAATAACCCAAGAACTTCCCATATTCAAACCGCAATTAAAGCAAGCCTTGCTGATGGAAAGTGGGTTAAGGCCGAGCATACTATTTATAGGTGTTACAAATCAAAACAAGAAACTTGAAATTAATATTTTAACCCACCCTTAGAAATTAATTATTCAAATATCTCCAAGTTAGCTTAAATTCTAGTAGTTTTGTCACAAAAAGAGGTCGAGAAGAGGATTATAAGCGAAGGAAAGTGTGTATGCTCTTGGGACTTGGTAGTGGCGTAGGTGATGATGGTGATGGCGGTGGACTTACGTAGTCTTCTCCATGCAATTTTACCATAAAAGTCTTATTCTATATCCCATGTTTGACTTAAAGATTTTCTTTGTTGAGAAGAATTCGTAACAACTGTGGGCAAAATATTAAAGTTTTATTAAAACTTATATGCATGTAGATATATTGTAGAGTTACCTACATTTGGTTTTGACTTTCAGAACAATGTTTTAGTGGCAAATACAACCCATGTTCCATCATGGAGTGAGGACCAAAGTTTCAAAACCATATAATATACGAACCACCCTTTGGTTGTTTTAGTATTAGAATTGCATGTTTTTGACATTCGGTTTCGAGTTTCAACAATCTTTGGTGGCAAATACGATTGTAGTTTTGGGTTGATGAGCTTGAAAATAAAAAATTGCATTATAAGTCAAAATAATTGTATTCATAGTCATAGCTCGTTGGATTGGGTTCTGGGTTTTATTCACCCTTGGATTCTGAATTGAAAAGGTTAGAGTCTGTTGCTTCTTTAACAAACTGCTTCCAAAACTTAATTTCCTTTTCGAAATCAGATAATTGTCTTCCTGTTTGAAAGACTTTTTCTCTTCAACAACACCTCCTAGCTTCTTGAGCACTAGTTCTGGTGGTGCTTCCGTCTCTTTTTTCTCCATCCGACTCCGGCTGCAACTCAGAGGCCGCGGTGTCTTCTCTTCATTTTCAGCTGCTACATGAGGTGGTATGGCTGGCTGGCTGGCTGAGAAGGGAAGGGCTCTAAACCAGCAGGTGAGTCAGAGTCGATCACCGTCGGCGCCGCTGCTGCAATAGCGGGATTCTTAGGCTGGAGTTTCTTCGGCCATGTTTCTTTGTTTGTTGTAGGAGAATGTGTCAGCAGAAGCAGAATTCCAAGTGAAAAGCAAAAAGAAAAGAACAAAGAAAAAGGTTAATTGACGCTTCTTTCAAAATTCAAAAGGGAAAACAAATAAAACTACTTAGATTTAATTTCTTTTTATATATTTAGAGTTAGGATATAAATTGAATTTGAAAATTTTCAATCCTTGTGTAATTATAAAATATTTTTTTATATTTTATTAATTATTTATAATCTATAATCTATATATATATATATAATTAGTTAGGGGTTTTCAAGAATTTTTTATTTATTTAAATGCGTTTAAATATATAAAGTTATTTTAAAATATTGATTTACATTCTTAAATTATAAGATGGTTAGATTAAAATATCAAAATCTTACCTCCTTGAAACCACTTCAAAACTATATTGTAAAAATATTATTTCATGTTAATCTTTGCTTTATTTAATGCGGGTTCATCTGTCATTTTTCATCATAAGATGAGTTTGGTTAATCATTTATTATTCTTCAATTTTTTTTAAATTGTTCAATAACTATAGGAACAACAATCTTGAAAGAAGTTCGCATTCTAACCTTTTTTGCACTTTTAGTTTACGGGATTTTTAAAGCTTTCACTAATTTCACAATTGTTAATAAACCTAGAATTTTCAAATTTAATACAACTTTTGCATTATGATGAAGAAAATAAAACCTATAACTTTAAGGGGGTATTTGGTTTTCATAACCTTACAATCTCGGTGGTGATGTAAGACTCTAGAATGTGATTAATTACCATGTTTGGATTTCAAGCATTCCTTTGAGGCCATCGTCTCACAGTCTCAACAATATCAGTATTCGTGAATGTAAGAAGTAAATATCACATTTTCCTTAGGTTATCTTACTTTTCGAGCATAATATGAAATATTTCGGACAATTTTAGAATTTGCTTTTATTATTTTAATCAATCTAATCCTAGTTATGCAAATAAAATAGGCATAATAACAATATTTGCCCTTAACATTTACTACCTCTCACGAAGTTCTCCTTATCTTTTCTTTTCACAATGTCAACCTTATCATTTCGATTTTTGTCAAATAAGCCTGGTTTGAATGGAAACCGTTAGTCAACTAATGGTCAACTTTTTTGTTGACATGGAGTGATATCTCACTTTTACTTATCGATGTGGTGTGAAATTATAAAAATATAAATCTTAAAAAGTTATTCCAAATTAAAAATAAAATAAATGAAAATTTTAAATATGTGATCACCCATTTAAATATTTAATTACTTGTTTTGCCCGTTTAATTTTTCGAGAGAATCCCTTAAATTATCCAAAAATTACTAAAATTTAAACGAGATGAACAAAATTGAGATGAAAAACTGCTTTAAAAACAAGTAACTTGATTTAACTAATAATCAAACAGAAACCGGGAAACCCAAATCTCATATCAAAACATTAAAAGTGAAATCTAAACAGCAAAGCTACAACTTTGAAACCCACAAAAAGAAAATTCAGCCACAAACTAGCAATTTGTAAAGTTCAATCTACACGTTCCTTGAAAATTATCAGTGAAATTATCAATATTTCACTTCAACACCTGCACTTTGTGCTTTCACCTACTCAGTTTCGGTTCTTCTCTTGCAAATCTTTGTTCTATATTCTTCGTTACTTCTAACAATTCACCGACAAGGAAAAAAAGATGTCTGTACGATAATATGTACCTTATCATAAAGTTTTAATAGAGATCTAAGTGATTTCATTGCTTGGATAATAGAAAATTAAAATTATTCAACAACGATAAAAGATTATTGTGATGGATAATGAGATAATATTTTGATATTTTAATTTAATTTTTTAGTAATTTATTTTTAAATGTCAAGTATTTTAATAATTATTCAATTACATACAAATATGTTTCTCTAATTGATCTTGTGCCAAATGATTAATAATCCAAAATACAGTTTAAATTATTCCTAAACTAAAATTAAATAAATGTGTAAAATCAGGTGTAAGGCCGCTTTCTTACTCAAACTCTTTAGAATTTTAATTGTTTCTCAAAAGTAAGAATGTTGGAAAAATCGGTTTAAAAAATAATTTTTCAGGCATAGTGGAAGTTTAATTTTTTTCTTTAAAATCGAGCCATTGTGATATTTATTGTAATAAACATTAACCGAAATTATACGTGTACTTTGCACGAGGCGGTTTAGGTTGATCCTAGCTTTATACTTAACGGCTTTCTTTGTTATTGTCGAACCACGAAGTACTTTTAGCGTGAGCTCAAAGTGTCACAAATTAATTGCATAGAATGGAAACTTTTTTTAAAAAATTCAGTAGGAAAGTTAATTCTCTCTATAACTAGAATTATGTGTTTTTCCCAAAAAAATAAAATAAAATTTATTCTGTAAAATAGGTTGTAACCTCCCAACCCGGCATAGACGTTAGACTCGAATTTGGGAGAATACATCAGCCACCGAAATGTCCTGGCAGAATTATCGAAGTTTTAAAAACAGTTAATTTTAAATATTTATTTATTTTAGAAGAAAGTTTGGGTCTCTTTTCTGATAAACTCAGGAGTTTTAAGAAAAACAATTTAAGTTTAACACTTCACTATAACGATGTTTACTATTGAAATTTTAGTTGAAAATCTGAATTACTTTCTTAACAAAACACATTTACAATTTAGCAGCGGAGAAGTGATATCAACATAATTTTAATAAAAATCATGTTTCAAGAAAAAGATGTCTGTACGATAATATGTACCTTATCATAAACTTTTAAAAGAGACCTGAGTGGTTTCATTGCTTGGATATTATAAAATTAAAATTATTCAATAACGATAAAAGATTACTTTAATGGATAATGAGATAATATTTTGATATTTTAATTTAATTTTTTAATAATTTGTGTTTAAATGTCAAGTATTTTAACAATTATTCAATTACATACAAAAACGTTTCTCTAATTGATCTTGTGCCAAATGATCAATAATCCAAAATATAGTTTAAATTATTCTTGAACTAAAATTAAATAAATGTGTAAAATCAGGTGTAAGGCAACTTTCTTATTACTTGAACTCTTTAAACTTTCAATTGTGTCTTAAAGGTAAGAACGTTGAAAAAATTGGTTTAGAAAACAATGCTTTTAGGCATAGTGGAAGTTTTAAATTTTTCTTTAAAATCAAACCATTATGAAATTTATAGCAAGAAACATTAATAGAAATTATACATATGCTTTGTACAAGGCGGTTTAGGTCGATCTCAGTTTTCTACTGAACGACCTTCTTCTCTATACTCAAACCACGATCTACTTTGAGCGTGGAATCAAAGTGTCACAAATTGTAACTCCCCAAAAATTTGAGTGTTGTTTGTTAAATTTTAATATAATTAAGTCTCTGTATTTGTGGTTAAGTGCTCTGTTTGGATATTAGAAGTCAGGGGTTCAAATCTCATATTTGGAAATTTTGTTATTTTGTTTGACTTAACCCTTATCCTTGAACGGTTGACTTAACTTTAATTCTGCGTTAGCTTGTGTTAAAAATGAGTTTGTTGGTTTGATGGTTAAGTATCTATTACTTTTTAGTTTAGTGTTCGAGCCTCTATGTGAGCGAAGTGGAGATGTGTTTTTTTTTTTTTTGCTTTGCTACTCTGCAGAATTAGTTTAATTGTTTTTTTAAATTAAATTGTTTTCTTTCCTTTCCCTCTTCTATTTGTTCTTTTCTCTGCTTCTTTTCTTTTCTTTTTGGTTTTCACAATCGCTGAAGTTGCCGTTAAATTTTCGCTGTTGTGTCGTTGGGTAAGTGCGCCTTTCATTGTTTGTCGACTGAAAGGTTAATTTTGTGGGTTTTGTTGTAGAATTTCTGTTAAACATTCAACTTCGTTCATCTCTATCGAAGTTGGTTTTTGATTGATTTGTTTGAATTCTCTGTTAAGCGTTTGTTCGGTTTCTTTTTAGGCGTAGATGTTGAAGGTAACGATCTCCAATGCACAAATTCGAGTAATTGCCGTTGATTAAATCGGTAAACATTAGTTTAGTTGGAAGTTTTGTGTAGCATCCCCACTTTAAAAAAAGAAAAGAAAAGAAGAAAGATGAATATTTATGGTAAAAGTCCTTGAATAAGTTATCTATAAATAAATAATAGTATAAGAAATTGTGATCGTTTTTAGAGAAAACCGTCGGGCATAAAAACACAGAGAGGATTATTAGTAGGAGTATATGGTTAAGTTAAAAATCGGTTTGAGTTCGAGGGACCGAATTGAATAAGTTAGAAAAGTATAGAGACTAAAGTGCAATTATCCTATTTTTATTTTGATGGAAAAGACTTAATGGCAATTTTTCCATTACTTAAAAAAATCAATGGTTACATGATGACTTTTAAATGTTTTTTTAATTAAGTAATAATATTTATTAATTAATATTATAATACATAAAAAAAGAGAGAGAGAAAGATGTTATCTTTCTCATCTTTCTTTCTTTTTCACGTCAAAATAAGGGGAAAGAAAGAAAAAATTCCTTCCATCATTTTCCTTCAAATTCAAGTGAAAGGTATGATTTTTCTTCAATTTTTTTTTAGATTTTGAATCTTTGAAGCTTGCTTTACATATATATACCAATAGTTTTTATTTTATTTTATCAAGTATTTTGGAAGTTGCCATTAAAGGACATTGATGGAAGCTTAGAAAACTTAAGTGCAATAGATATATTTTTGGATATAAAATTATTAGAAGATGAGTTCTAGCTTGTTAGAAGTGCGAAAAAGAAACAAAAATGGATGAAAAGTTTATTTGGTATATTTGGCCATGTTAAAGGGGAAGTAGAGAACATTGGCCACTTTGTGTAATATTGGTGCTAAATGATAGCTTGTGAAGCAGTGAGTACTCTGGTGAAGACGGAATTGAAAACGGATAATCGAGTCGAAAGATATGCGAATTTCGGACTAGAAAACTTAAGTTGTCAATATGAATAATCATGCATATTTAAGTTTGTTTTTATTAGTTTTAGTTTTAGAATAGATAAATGATGTTGTTTTGTATTGAATTGATCCTATTGTAGCTAATAACGAAGCGAACATCTTGAAGGAGAAAGGCGAAGAAAAGGAGTAAAGCGATTAAAACTTCGGTTTGTGCTAATATCTTATTTTCATTACATAAAGCTTTAGAATATTTAATTTAATATGACTAGTTATATTTATTTTATTTTATTTTATTTATATGAGTTTTGGATGAGCTTGAATAATTTAGTTAATATTTATAAAATTTTGTTTCGATATGAATACTATGTTTTTCATAAGACTAAATTAGCGAATTCATGGTTATGATTTGGATTTGAGTATTATGATTTTAGATAATTGAGCAAGAAAATATTTAATATGTTTCAAATTGGTAGCCTATTTTAAATTAGGATATGTGATTTGAATATGAAACAGAACTGAAATGAGAATTATATGAAAATAAAATTGAAATGGATCATGAAATTTGTTTTTTACCCCGTTTCACTAAGTTAGATTAAATCAGATATAGTTGGCATGCCATAGAGTCTTTATGTCAGAGAATTTAGATCTCCTCAATTCCCATAGGGTCGAGGGAGAAAAGGCCAAGTCGGTCAGTTGTTATTATTGTTAGGGCCAATTCCCAGAGGGTTGTGGGCAGTCCCAATTCCCAGAGGGTCGTGGACTACTCTGATAGCCATCGTTGCCGAGCAACTCGGGGTGACGGATTCATGTTTCTGGTTATGAGTCTAAACTTTAGTACGGGGTCTAAATTGAAAGAAAGCAAAAACAAAAATTGAATTTATTTGAATTTTTATACTGTGCAAATTAAATTAATTTCACGATTTTGAATTTAATTAAAAAGCTTATTTTCTTTATTCAATTTGTCAATATCAAAATATTAAAGTTTATTAATATTAGAATTTTCTTTCATTGTGATGTTATTAATGATATTTATAATCATGTTTTAGTTTATTTCTATCAATTAATTTGTGTCCAATACTTATGTAATAATTTATATGATATTAGCACCATTGAGCATAAAAATTTCTCAGCGTACGGTTTGTTTATTTTTCCGTGCGCAGGTAGTTAGATTTGTTAGATCGTTCCAGCAGCATCCGAAGAACCGAAGTTCAGCTCAAACAATGTTGGTGAAGAGTTTACTTTATAGTTGATGTAAATGGCATGTACCTAGGCTTATAAATATATAATATTATGTCGTAAACTAAATTTAAATATTTTCATTATGTTTTCTTAGCTAGTATTTTATAACTAATGTTTTGATAAAATAGTAAAGCATAGAAATCTAGTTTATTAATATGTTTTGAGAAATTTTAGTGCTGGAAATTGGTTTGGGAGATAATTTGAATGTGAATATTTTGTGAAAATCTAAATTTTGCAGGGGGTTTTATATAAAATAGGCAGAAATGCTGCCGAAATTTTTATAAAATAATTTTACCACTACGTTTCCTTTTAAAAAAAAATGGAAAAGTGAGTTTCTTTGGCAACGAAATGTGACATTTTATATTCGGATTCAACAACTGGGTCGGGTATAAGGTGTCACATTTTTCGTCGAGGATTTCGTGTAACACTCCTAACCCGTATCCATCATCAGAATAGGGTTACGGAGCATTACCAGAGTTTATAGAACAAATAGATAGAAATTTCAAACATTTCACATCATATAATATTCATGTCAGACACCAATCGAAATCAAACATATTGTCCCTTATATGAGCCTTCGAGGCCCAAAATACGCATTAAAAACAAGTCAGGACTAAATCGGATACTCAAAGAATTTTTCAGAAAACATTAAAATTTTTCAAAGCTGTAGGGGTCACACGGCCGTGTGGCCAGGCCATGTGACTCACATGGCCAAGAGACACGCTCGTGTCTTGGACCGTGTGAACATTCGAAATAGGGACACACGGCCATGTCCCAACCCGTGCCCGTGCCCGTGTAACTCCTTGACTTGGGTCACACGGCCAAGCCACACGCCCGTGTGCTAGGCAGTGTGAGCATACTGACTTGCGCAATTTAAAAGATACAGGGGACACACGGCTGTGTCACCTGGCTGTGTGTCACACATGGCTGAGACACACGCCCGTGTCTCTGCTAGTGTGGATGAAAATAGGCCAATTTCCGAGCTGCATTTCTTACCCAATTTGACATCAACCTAACCCAACATTTTTGCACATCAACAAGCCATAACAAGGCTTTCAAAACAAGCCAAAATCAAGTCTTAAACATAAAATATCACTACATACAATCAATATGCCCTTCGGCACCTCAAATGACAACTTAAAGACATGTCAACAAGTATCTCAACTTACCTATATGACCAAATTCATATATGCATATTCAAACCATATTTTACTTTTTTTCATTCTATCATATCTGTAATTGGCCCAATTTGCCCGGGCCCATATCATTCAAAAACAAAAAATAAATAAATAATAAAAAACCAAAAATACTAAAAGTCCATTTTATGTTATAGTCCAAATACAAGCCCAATACTAACCCATTACCCGTGGCCCAATTACACCCAAAATAGACCCAAACTCACTCGGCCCGAGAGGGCCCAAAACCTAAACAGAAACAGAGGCTTAGGGTGTAACATCCTAAAAATTGAGTATCGATATGTTGCTTAATTTTGGTGCTTAGCTTGTGAATGATTCAATTTGTGTGTTTAATATAGTCTTGAGAAGGCTCGGGATTTATTCGGAATTAGAATAAATTTTAGTAATGAGTACTTTATTGAAGTGGAACAAGTAACCTGGATGTTTAAGGAAATTAAGTGACAAAAGTTAGCATAAGATGAGCTAGTAGTAAAGTGGAGTTGGCGCCATGAGTGTTGCTTGAGGGAAGAGGTTCGAATCCCCTAGTATGTATTTTGTGACTTTAATTTTTGCTCATTCCTAGCAAATGTCGGCCAAGCATTATATTTTTGGTAAGTTAGACTTTTATTTTATGGTATGGTGGCTAAAAGATATGGTAAGAATGAACTTAAGGTAGGGAATCATGATAATATAGCATGTAGGGGGAACACAAGGCATGAAACAAGGGTGATGTTTTGGAAACTTTTGAGTGGCTAAAAATTTGACTTTTGGCCAATGTACTTGGACGGTTTTGGGGGTTAGGGGGGTGGCCGAATTTTTGAGGTAGGCTTTGGTAAGGATGTGTAGCTAATGTTTACTCTCATTTTGGTCATTTTTGTTTCTCCCAAAACACTTTTCTTTTCATCTTTTTCTTTCATTGCCGAATGCACTTTAGGCTTTGGTGAACGTCTTTGTTTCACTTTCTTTTGGTCATTTTTTTTGACCATTTGGTCACATTTTTGCCTAACCTCTCAAGTCTTGTTTCACTATTACCGAAAACACCAAAATACAAAGGCCATTTTTTCTCTTTTTCTTTTCTTCTCCATTGCTGAATGCTCTTGTCCCAAACCTCTCATCCTCTATTTCTTTCTTTCTCCATTATTGTTCAAGATCACAAACACATTTTCTTTCTTCTCTTTTTCCCCATGGCCGAATGGTGCTAACACAATTTCTTCAAAATTTTCTTTATAGCCGAATCTCCTCTTCACATATATTATTCTTGTTAATCATTCTTTCAACCCTCGTTTTAATCAATCGATAAGGACCCCTTTTCGAATCTTTATTCTTTTCTTTTCTTTAGCCGAATACACATTTTAGTTGGGAGGGTCTTTTGACCGAAATAGCATCCTCTATTCTTTTCTTTTAAATAATCTTTTCGTCTTTATAGTGATAAAGTGAAGGTCGAAACTCGGAGTATTCGTAATCATCGAGAATCGCTAAGATTCGGTTCAAAGTGTTAAGGGACGTTATCGCTCAATTTTCATTCCGCGAACGCAAAGATATTTTTGTGGTAAGCCGATTTCATCCTTAAAACCCATAGTCTTAAATTTCGATATATATATTTTTATATATATATTGTTAGGACTAATAATCTTTTGACAATGGAGGCAAACAAGATAGGGTCGAAAAGGGTGGTGAATAGTGTTCTAAAGAGGGGCGGACTCGCTAATCCCTCAAGATTCAAGCGAAGAAATTTGTTTGGCAATCCGGATTTTCCACCGGGTTATGGACGATCCTCATCCGAGGAGAATCGACTATTCGAAGTTGTTCGTAGTTCGGAGCCTTTAGCTGTTCGGGATTTTCCAATGGGTTGTGAACCGTCAACCGGGGAAAACCGACAAATAGTTGTTGTTCAAGATTCCGAGGGTAAAGATCTAGATCGCTTATCTTTAGTATAGATTTATAATAAGTATTAGTGTTCTAATCAAGCGTGACATTTATTTAGGTATCGACGAACGGGAAAGTATAGTTCTCACCGTAATCAGGTGTGTAATTTCACACTTATCTCATGGGTTAGATGTTATATCGTAAGCATTAGAATAAAATTTGTAAAGTTGGTAAAATCTGAAAAATTCGGTATATTAACATTTTTTGTGTAAGTGCATGAAATCGGTGTTAAAGTCGCAAAAATTACGGAATCTCCCTTAATGGGCTAATTTGTTAAAAAGTAATTTTTGGGCCTCATGTGATTAATGGACAAACTTGCTAGATTGATTAATGGGCCAATTTGCTAGATTGATTAATAGGCCAATTTGCTAGATTGATTAATGGGCCAATTTGCTAGATTGATTAATGGACAAATTTGCTAGATTGCTTAATGGGCCGAATTGCTAGATTGCTTAAGGAGCCGTTTTGATAAATTACCATATGGGCACAAATTGAGAAATGGGCCAATTTGTAGTATGGGCCTTATGTTGAAATTATCATATGTAAATTTTTAAGCTTTGTTTATGTATACATGATTGCATGGGTTGGGATTAAATTGAAGAGAAGTTACGTGGTTCTACCACAATCTAGTTCGTGGCTCTGCCACAAAATCTAGTTCGGGTGGCTCACCACAAACATTTTAAATGGCTTTATGCCTGCGATCGGTGTGTTTGGCGGGGTGGGTTGACTTGATCCCCACAGGTGTGCTGGTTGGTACGGGTGGTGTGTAGCGGATGAAAAATTAGGCTTGGTTGGGAATTGCATATCACGTGCATTTTATGATTTGCTATATTGTTATATTTGTATATGGGCTCAAGCCCAATTAAATGCTTATATGGTTTAGGCCCAATGGACACGGTAAGTGGGTTACACACTGAGTTCTAAGTAACTCACCCCGTTTTCTTATCCTTCTCAGGTAATGATAATTGATGGCGGCTTGGGCCGGGAATGACTTTGTGGAGGCCATACTTCAAACGATGGTTTTTATGAATTTTAAACTACTCTTTAGTATTATTACTTAATTATTATTTTGGCGATGTAATAAGGCCTCTAGTATTGTTTTTATGGATTTTATTTCGTGGATGGATTTTAATATGTTTTAGATACTTAAAGTGGACTATTTTAAGTTTATAAATGTTTTCTTTAAATTACGTATAAAAAGGGGTTTCTTAAATATCACTATCTCGTAAAAATTTCGGTGAAAACTCTTTTATAAATTTCGTTTCCAAAGTCCTTTTGAACTTTTTTTAAAATTTATTTAAAAATTTAACTAATTAATTCTCTGAGATCAAATTATAAACTCTTATGTTCTAAAATCATAGATTTTAAATTAACCTCGGTTTTTGATAAACTCCATCTCCAAAATAGTTTTTTAGATCTGTTTTCTTTAAATCATTAGATGACTAGATGTATATTCGATTTGTGTAGCATACCAAGTCTGGTCTTAACGTATAGACCGGGTTTGGGGTGTTACATTTATGGTATCGAGCCGGTTCAAAACTCTAATACTGTGGTTTGGGTTCAACAATAATTTTGTTTAAAATTGCTTGAATTTCTAGAATTTATGTTCTAAAGGTAGTATGGCACCACGAGCATCCCAGGCACCAAGTCAAGTAAGTATTTGTATATTGAATTTTTATTGTTGTGATATGATCATAGGAACACTCTAGAACTTCTAGTTTTAAGTGTTGAAATCAGTAGAGATTGAGACTATAGGATGTGATTGCGAAAACAACTCTATATCTTATATCTCATAAAATATCGTTAATAAACATCAAATAGTTTTCTCGATTCATAAAACTTGTAATCCAGTTGCATCAAAATAGTTGGTATGAGCTCTAGAGGGCGTGGGCGGGGGCGCGGTAGACGTGGCGTGGTAGAGGACGAGTGCTAGGGTTGCGTCTGAAGCACCGGTCATATCTCGAAAATGGATGAACCAGTCACCGGGAGTGAGACTGGATCACATGACCATACGAGAGAGGACAATGCTTTGACTCAAGCAATGTTGCGATTTCTAGAAAGGGTTGCTGGGACTAGAATCGCCGGCTCGTGGATCAATATCGGAATGACTTAAATCAAGTGGTGCCGAGGTTTTTAGAGGTGTCTCTGGTGTGGCTCTAAATGTTGCGAAATATTGGCTCGAGGCTGTAGAGCGGATTATGGATGATCTGGAGTGCACCGTCGAATAGAAACTGAGAGGAGCGGTGTCCTTGCTAAGGGATGAAGCGTATCAATGGTGGCTTACGGTTCGAGAAGGCACTGAGGCTGCAGTTGTTACTTGGGATTTCTTGAGTTGCTTTCAAGGGAAGTATGTAGGGACAAGTTATGTGGATGCCGGAGGAAGGAATTCTGAATCGGTTCAAGGAAATAAGACGGTGGTAGCTTATGAGGCGGGAATTTCTACGCTTGAGTCGTTATGCTCGGACAATAGTGCCAACGGATCATGAGCGCCAGGCACGCTTTGAAGATGGGTTTGAATGATGAGTGCATGCACCGATAGCCCCACAACAAGTAAGGATTTTGCCACGCTTGTGGAGAAAGCCAAGATAGCCGAAGAGGCTAAGAACTCAGAACGCCATAACCGGGAAAGAGTCAGAGGCAAGAGGGACTTTAAGTACTCGGGTTCTTCAATAAGGTTCCAAAAGAGGCCTCGAAATGATGAGCCGGCTCAAGCTAGAGCACTGTGGCTACCAATCAGTCGAGTCTGATCTTGGCCGACCGGGAAAGCGACACCCGGAATCTTGGAAGAAAAGCGGTGGTTGTTATAAATGTGGTTCCAAAGATCATCAATATAGGAATTGCCCTCGACGATTTGCTCAGGCTCGGGAAGCTCGTAACTTTGATGCACGACCAGGCTAGAGGCACTCAGCAGCCACCCGGAGGCCGTGGATCGGTCGTAGTGGTAATGGTACTTTGGCGTGGTCAAAGTGCACCGAGTCGAGGTAATGGCTTTAGAGGTAACGCGAGGCAAGGCAATAGGGGTTGGTCTATGCGGTCGGGCATCGTGAAGATGGCAATGCACTGATGTGATAATCGATGCGTTCTTCATCTTTGATGTACATTCTTCGCTTTGATAGATATCGGGTCTACCCACTCGTATGTTGCTAGTGCCATAGCCGAAACTGAACATTAGATTTGAGATTACCGATAGAGAGATGACGGTAATTAGTCCTTTAGGACGATCCGTGTCGTGAATAAATTGTATAGAGACGTGCCTTTGGAAATTCAAAGAGAGATATTTTTAAGCGGATTTGATGGAATTGCCTTTCAATGAGTTCGATCTTATTTTGGGCATGGATTGGTTGGTGAAGCACCGCGCAATTGGATTGTCTTTGAAAAGCGGATGTCAATCAGGACTTGGGTTGATAAGGAAGTAGTAATGATAGGCGAACGGAGGAACTTTTTGGCAAATGTGGTATCTGCTTTAAAGGCAGAAAAATTGGTGCGAAAAGGGTATAGAGCGTTCCTAGCCTTCATTAGTGCCTTGGATGCCAAGGAATTATCGGTGGAAGGTGTGAGAACGGTGAAAGAATTTCCAGATGTCTTTCCCAAAGAACTTCCGGGTCTACCTCCAGATCGGGAAGTAGAATTTGGCATTGAGCTATTGCCCGGAACGGCTCCGGTGTCTATTACTCCTTATAGAATGGCGCCAAAGGAGTTAGCAGAACTTAAAGATCAAATTCAAGAATTGTTGGATCGGGGATTTATTCGACCGAGTGTGTCTCCGTAGGGAGCACCGGTTTTGTTCGTCAAGAAGAAGGATGGGTCGATGCGTATGTGCATTGATTATAGGCAGTTGAATAAATTGACGATCAAGAATAGGTATCCATTACCGAGAATCGACGACCTATTTGATCAATTGAGAGGAGCTTCAGTTTTCTCCAAGATTGATTTGAGATCGGGTTATCATCAACTCAAGGTTAAGGAGGCAGATATTCATAAGACGTCATTCCGAACTCGTTATGGACATTATGAGTTTTTGGTGATGCCGTTTGGTTTGACCAATGCACCAGCTGCATTTATGGACATGATGAACCAAGTCTTTCAACCCTATCTAGACCGGTTCGTGGTGGTGTTCATAGATGATATCTTGGTATATTCGAGGAATGAAGAAGAGCATGACTCACATTTGCGCACAGTATTACAAATACTGCGAGACAAGCAACTTTATGCCAAATTCAGTAAGTGTGAATTTTGGCTGAAGAAGGTGACTTTCTTGGGGCACGTTGTGCCAGCCAAGGGAATCAGAGTTGATCCTCGGAAGGTAGAGGCGGTGTTGGATTGGAAACCACCGAAGTCAGTGGCTGAGATTCGGAGTTTTTTAGGTTTGGCTGGTTATTATAGATGCTTTGTTGAGGGGTTTTCGTTGATTACTGCACCCCTAACTATGCTATTGCGAAAGGGAGTACCGTATGTGCGGACCGATAAACAACAAGAAAGTTTCGAGAAACTGAAGAAAATTTTAACGGAAGCGCCAGTACTGATTCAACCTGAGGCAGGAAAAGAGTTTATCGTTTACTGTGACACGTTACACACGGGTTTAGGATGTGTGCTGATGCAAGGTGGAAAAGTGGTGGCTTATGCTTCTCGTCAGTTAAGGCCACAGGAAGTTAACTATCCTACTCATGACTTGGAGTTGGCTGCGGTAGTGTTTGCTTTAAAGATTTGGAGGCACTATCTCTACGGTGAGAAGTCTATCATTTATACGGACCATAAGAGTCTTACGTACCTCCTTACCCAAAAGGAGTTGAACTTGAGACAACGGAGATGGGTGGAGCTGTTAAAGGATTATGACCTCTCAATCGAGTATCATCCTGGAAAGGCTAACGTGGTGGCAGACGCGTTGAGTCGTAAGGTAGTATCAGAATTAAGAGCAATGTTTGCTCATCTAAGTTTGTATGAAGATGGCAGTCTGCTAGCGGAACTTCAGGTGAAGCCTTTGTGGCTGGAACAGATCAAGGAAAAGCAATTATCAGATAAAAAGTTGGGTCCGTTAATACAACAAGTTGAAAGTGGCGTAATAGGGGACTTTAGAATGAACAAGGATGGAGTGCTGTGTTTTCGTAGAAGAGTTTGTATGCCCTTAGATTCGGATTTGAGACAAATGATTTTGCATGAGGCGCATAGTAGCCCTTATGCTATGCACCCTGGAGGAAATAAGATGTATCGAGACCTACGAGAGCAGTATTGGTGGCCAAGGTTAAAGCGGGAGGTTACTGATTTTGTGGGTAAGTGCTTGACTTGTCAACAAGTGAAGGCGGAACATCAATTACCGTCGGGCTTATTGCAACCGGTAAAGATTCCTCTATGGAAATGGAAGCGGATAACGATGGACTTTGTTAGTGGGTTACCCTTAACACCTACTAAAAAGGATTCCGTTTGGGTGGTAGTAGATCGATTGACGAAGACTGCTCATTTTCTACCAATTCACACGGATTACTCGATGCAGAAGTTGGCTAAGCTGTATGTATCTGAGATCGTGAGGTTGCATGGGGTACCAGTGTCTATCATATCGGACATGGACCCTAGGTTTACATCACGGTTTTGGAAAGCTTTGCATGAGGCTTTGGGAACAAAGTTAAACTTCAGTACGGCTTTTCATCCTCAGTCAGATGGTCAATCAGAAAGAGTAATTCAGATTTTGGAAGACATGTTACGGGGTTGTGTGATCGACTTCAGAGGTAGTTGGGAGGATTTTCTACCGCTGATGTGAATTCGCGATATAATATGCGATTACCAATCCAAAGATCCGGATGGCACCTTATGAAGCGTTATATGGTCGTAAGTGTCGTACCCTTACTTGTTGGACTGAATTGGGGGAACGACAGTTGTTGGGTCCTGAATTGATATCTGAGACGGAAAAAAAAGGTAAAGGTGATTCGAGCACGGTTAAAGGAAGCTTCGGATAGACAAAAGTCGTATGCAGATCTGAAGCGCAAGAATATTGAGTTTGCGGTGGGAGATCAGGTTTTTCTGAAAGTCTCACCTTGAAAGAAGATTTTCAGGTTTGGAAGGAAGGGCAAGTTGAGCCCTAGGTTCATTGGACCGTACCGTGTGTTGAAGCGTGTTGGACCAGTGGCCTATCAGCTTGAATTACCTCTAGAGTTAAGTCAGATTCATAGTGTCGTCCATGTTTCTATGCTGAGGCGTTATAGATCGGATCCGTCTCACATAGTATCGGTAGAAGAAGTAGAGTTAAGGCCAGACTTGTCTTTCGAGGAGGAACCAGTGAAAATCTTAGACCGTGATGTTAAGGTGCTAAGAAAGAAGACTGTGCCGTTGGTTAAGGTTCTATGGCGTAATCACGGAGCAGAGGAAGCTACGTGGGAGCCTGAGGACGCAATTCGACAACAATATCCTCACCTCTTTTAACCAGGTAAATTTCGAGGACGAAATTTTTTTTTAGGGGGGGTAGAATTGTAACATCCTAAAAATTGAGTATCGATATGTTGCATAATTTTGGTGCTTAGCTTGTGAATGATTCAATTTGTGTGTTTAATATAGTCTTGAGAAGGCTCGGGATTTATTCGGAATTAGAATAAAATTCATAAAGTTGGTAAAATTGAAAAAATTCGGTATACTAACATTTTTTGTGTAAGTGCATGAAATCGATGTTAAAGTCGCGGAAATTATGGAATCGCCCTTAATGGGCTAATTTGTTAAAAAGTAAATTTTGGGCCTCATGTGATTAATGGACAAACTTGCTAGATTGATTAATGGGCCAATTTGCTAGATTGATTAATGGGCCAATTTGCTAGATTGATTAATGGGCCAATTTGCTAGATTGATTAATGGACAAATTTGCTAGATTGCTTAATGGGCCGAATTGCTAGATTGCTTAAGGAGTCGTTTTGATAAATTACCATATGGGCACAAATTGAGAAATGGGCCAATTTGTAGTATGGGCCTTATGTTGAAATTATCATATGTAAATTTTTAAGCTTTGTTTATGTATACATGATTGCATGGGTTGGGATTAAATTGAAGAGAAGTTCCGGTGGTTCTACCACAATCTAGTTCGGGTGGCTCTGCCACAAAATCTAGTTCGGGTGGCTCAGCCACAAACATTTTAAATGGCTTTATGCCTGCGATCGGTGTGTTTGGCGGGGTGGGTTAACTTGATCCCCACAGGTGTCTTTGGTTGAGTGCGGGTGGTGTGTAGCGGATGGAAATTTAGGCTTGGTTGGGAATTGCATATCACGTGCATTTTATGATTTGCTATATTGTTATATTTGTATATGGGCTCAAGCCCAATTAAATGCTTATATGGTTTAGGCCCTGTGGACACAGTAAGTGGGTTGCACACTGAGTTCTAAGTAACTCACCCCGTTTTCTTAGCCTTCTCAGGTAATGATAATTGATGGAGGCTTGGGCCGGGAATGACTTCGTGGAGGCCATACTTCAAACGATGGTTTTTATGAATTTTAAACTACTCTTTAGTATTATTACTTAATTATTATTTTGGCGATGTAATAAGGCCTCTAGTATTGTTTTTATGGATTTTATTTCGTGGATGGATTTTAATATGTTTTAGATACTTAAAGTGGACTATTTTAAGTTTATAAATGTTTTCTTTAAATTATGTATAAAAAGGGTTTCTTAAATATCACTATCTCGTAAAAATTTCGGTGAAAACTCTTTTATAAATTTTGTTTCCAAAGTCCTTTTGAACTTTTTTTTTAAATTTATTTAAAAATTTAACTAATTAATTCTCTCAGATCAAATTATAAACTCTTATATTCTAAAATCATAGATTTTAAATTAACCTCGGTTTTTGATAAACTCCATCTCCAAAATAGTTTTTTTTAGATCTGTTTTCTTTAAATCATTAGATGACTAGATGTATATTCGATTTGTGTAGCATACCAAGTCTGGTCTTAACGCATAGACCGGGTTTGGGGTGTTACATAGGGTTTCTGGGAAACCCTCGCGCCGCAAGCGCCCAACTTTTCCCTCGTCCAGCCACAATCAGCGCGGACAACGCTCCGCATCGCCGCCGGATTCCTCGACTTTCACCTGCAAAAAGGAAAGAAAAAGCATCAGATATGGCAAGAAACAAATGGGACAAAAACTTTGTAATTTCTTTTTTATTTTCGGGGCTATATAAACCCCAAAGAAATCTATAAAAACGGACGAAAATACACACACAGACTCAAAAATATACACATGGATTAATAAAAAATAGAAGGTGATTTTTTGGTTATCTTATCTCGTTTAGTTCTTTTATTTTTATTTTTTATTCATGCAAATATTAAATATACAAGTAATAAAATAAATAGAGGGGGTTTTACCTTTTGATTCGTGTTTAAAAGGAAGTTGCTGGCCTCCGGCCGCCATATACGATGGCGGACGCGGAGGCGCGTGCAGTGACGAGCGGTGGCAGATCGAACCGGAGTCCTGGCCGAAGGCCAAAGGACAGAGAGAATTCTCGATTTTTTTTTAAACGGGGTGCAAATGATTTTTTTTTTCCGAAAACTGACTTATATAGCAGCATAAAAACGACGCCGTTTTTGCTTAAGCCAATAAGCGTTAAAACGACGTAGTTTAAAGGGCCAAGATCCGCGCGTTGACCCGACCCTATGAGGATCCGCGCATTTTTATAAAAGGGTCTAATTGCCTCTTTAATCCCTCCGTAATTTCATTTTATTCAAATTAATTTTTTCATTATTTTTAATTCAGCCTCAAAAGTTTGTTTCTGTTTCGATTCGACCCTTCAAGCACTTAAAGGCCAATATCAGAACGGCGTCGTTTAGGAGATAAGGCGTAATTGCCTAATGGGTCCCTACAGTGTGACGCGTGTTTTGATTTAGTCCTTCTACATTTACTTTTTATTTCTGTTTAATCCCTGTTTCTTTGTTTATTTTTTTGAAATCCTTTTTTATTTTTTTATATTTTATTTTTAATTATTTTAACTTTATATTAAATTATTTCATGATATAAAAAATTCTATATATTTTTTAATATTTGTATATTAATCTATTAATAGTATAAAGTTTTTATGTGTTGTTAATTTTAAATACGTACTATTTTTACTATTTATTATTTATATTAGGGTATTTAATTTAGTCTAATATTATATATTACATATTATTTTATAATTTATATATTAATTATTATATTATACATTTTAAAAAAAAATTGTATATTATATGTTATTATATTTTATGTATATTTTAAATTATTTTATCCTTTATATTATATAAATTTTTTTATATTATATAACATATATTGTTTATATTAAATATGTAGTTTTTATAATTATTATATTTTTATTTAAAATTATATATGTTATTTACTTAAAACTGTTTTTATCACATATTATTATTTATATTTTTATTTACTAAATTATTAAATTATACATTTATTATAAGTTATCCTTGACATTTTTCATATTCTAAGTTTTTTATATCATTTATTTAAAATATTGTTTATATATATATTAAATTGTTTTAGAAATTTTCATATTCTTTTTTATTTCTTTTGTATAATATTTATTCAGTGTTTAATTATATCATTCACTTATTTACTTTTATGTTTGATCTTGTTTATGGAGTTTAATGTTCATTTTTTAAATTTTATCTTTCATATAGATTTTTTAATTACTGCTGATTATTTATATCTTGTATTTATTCATATATGTTCTTTTATTGGTTTATTATTGCTTTAACATAGTCCTTTTATTACATGTATCACTTACTATGTTATGTTGCTTTCCTTTTAATTGTCTATATTAATATGAAATGTTAGTATATCATGTAATCTTATTAATTGCTTTTAGTATTTATGCTTGATGATGTATTAATGTGATATTCTTACTTGGATCATCGTTTAAAATAAAAATACATTTTGTAAAATTACTATATCTTATCCAAAGTTTTTTTTTAAATAAGGCAATGTTTTGTATTGAGAAATTCGGGGAATAGTGCCCTAACGTGCTGGGTTTCGATTCTTCGTTTGACTAAATAATTAAATATTCTTTTAATAAATTTTGTAAATAATGAGATGATTTTCGTTACGAGAGTTTAAAATATCATGTCCTAACGTGCTGGATGTGATGTTTGTATTCTTTCGGAACAAAGAAATCTCAAAATTTAGCTCAAATTGTTCAAGTTTTTTTTAAGAAATCATGTTTTTAAATCTTTTCGAATTTTCGACATTAGGACAATAACTAATCAATCCAGTACTAATTTTGGGCGTTACGAGGGTGCTAATCCTTCCTCGTACGTAATCGATTCCCGAACCCGTTTTCTTAAATTTCGTAGGCCAAAATCAATGTTTTTGAAATAAAATATTTTAAAAGGTGATCCGATCACACCTAAGCAAAAAATGACTGGTGGCGACTCCATTTTTTGTTTTTAAAGTCGATCCCCGTTTTTTTTATAAAAACTAAAAAAAATGGTTTCGACAGCTTGGAGACTCCGCTGGGGACGTAATAGGAGAGTCAAGCCGTAAAATTGATTATTTTCTGTCCTTTGTTGGAAATTTGAAAATTTGATTTGAAAATTTAAAAATTTTGATTTGAACATATGATTATTATTTTCTTGCACACATTGCATTGCATGACCGTTGTGGTTGCACCCTTAAGTGGGAGTGAGAAACTATGCCTTCGTGAGGTTTTCACCTCCGTATGGGCTAGTGAATCGCTTCCGAGATACATCCGTACCTATGTCTTCGTGAGATTTTCATCTCCATGCAGCCATAGTGAAATGTATTCCCCTGAACTGAACTCGGTCCATATGAGCCTATAATAGGTGAGGATCGAGGAATCTGCTGGTTCGGGTACCTCAACTTTAGAGCTAAACCACATGTAGAAAACCTAAGGGCTTACCCTAGGTAGAACTATGCCAAACCCTAGTGGTCACCCAGATAGGTGCCCTATTTTGTTATTTATTTCTCTTGTGCTAACGTGTTCTCTTTTGTTTTGATTGCATTGCATTCACATCATAGAAAAGAGGTGTTGATTCAAATTCGATTGCTAAATAGAAGAGTTTGTCATGAGAAAATGGATTTCTTGATAAAGTGGATTATAATACGGTTGTCCGAATATGGTCCAAGTAAACACAATGAGAGAAGACTGATAGTCCGTGAAGGAATACAAGACTTTATTTGCCCAAGGATTCAAGCTGACAAAGACTATTCGAGAATCACCACGTCTCGGCTTTCTTGAAGAGGCTAACAAGCATTGTGAGGATAAGTGAGGAATGAGTTGTGGCCCAAGTAAAAAGGAGCTAGTGGAGGCATCTATTAGAAAGTTCGCGAGATTGGACCTTAATATCCGGATAAGAAGAAAGGAATCAATGTCTTCGCTTGGAATATGAGGGAAAGGCCGTATAAATATCCGTTTTATGTAAAGGAATTTATTTTCTAGAAAAGTTGTTCTAATGGAATTGAATTCAAAATCAACGCCTCTCTTTCTTTTTGCATTCATTTCATGCCTTTGCATTACATCGCATCATATGCATTAAAATCCATAGAAGGACACTAATTAGTTGAAATTATTACAGAAGAGAGAGAGATAGAGAGAGAGAGAAAGAAAAAAGGAAAAATCTGGAAACTAAACACCGTTACGGTACACGCGCTAAGACAAAGAATATGGATCAAAGACTCGAACAGTTCCAAAGAGACATGCAAGACTAGCTGCAAGAGCATTTGGCAAAAATCCAACAAGATATGATGGAATAAATGATGGAAGCCCAAAGGAATATGGTGGCTCAAATGATTCAGCTACTGAATGGGGCAATGGACAAGGGAAAAGGTCCCATGACTAATGCTGGAGAAGATAATGAGGATTACCCTCCGGGTTTTACCTCACCGCATGCACAACCTGAAGCATATCCTCAAAGGCCATCTGCTACAATTAGGCCTCAACAAGGTCAAGCTGATGTTGGGGTACCCATGAATTTCCAAGTTGGCTCAAGATCTGACCCAGGAGATAACCCTGCTGATCCTGTTATCCCTGATTTAGATATAGCAGAGATGGAACCGGGGAACGAAGTTTCCAAGACCTTGCATACTTGGGAGTGTTTTGAATAATGGGAATGTGGAAGAGATCCCTATATTTTTAGAGCTAATCTAGAGTAATATTCAAAACACACTTGTTGCCTTAAGCCTAGAGGCAATAAGAATCCTTTTGCGAAATAGGCTTGTGTCCGGAATTTTTATTTCAATAAAATGCATCTTTTTGAGCAAATATTCTTACCATTTCATATTGTATTAACAATTGTTTTTTTGTTTGTTCTTTAGACTTTCTTTCAAGTATTCTTTAATTCTTTATGACCATACAAATAATCATTCTTTGAATTATTTATTATTTGGAAATGTTTTTTCAAACCTACAATAAGGTCTCCAGATATCAATGATGTGAGCAACGCTGCTACTGACTCAGAGTCTCCTTTCGAGTAAGATATGTGTCTAGAAGGATCTCAGGACTTTGAAGATGACATATATTGTAACCTATCTTCTGATTTGTTAAGAATGGTAGAACAAGATGAAAAACAGATCCTACCTTACATAAGGTCAGTGGACATTGCGAGCCTAAGAAAAGGGTGAAGATCGAAGCCAGACATCATTGAGTTATTTTCAAGAATTCAAAGATGTTTTCGCACGATCATATCAAGACACGCCTGGAAAAATCTTAAAAGAGATCCATAAGGGTGTTTAAAGAACATGATAATGGTTCTACAATAACCAGGCTAATCATAAGGTTCGGGTACTATTGGTCCACCATAAAAAGGAGATTGCTTCAGTTATGTCGTAAATGCCATATTGAGTAATACAAGACTCATGTGCCTCATCTATTTCTTCAAGGATTTTTATATGTGGGGAATGGATATTATGGGGCCGATCTCGTTAAAAGCTTCTAGTCGACATCAATTCATCGTCGTGGTCATCGTCTACTTCACTAAGAGGGTGGAAGTAGCTTCATATGCCAATGTTACAAAGTCGATAGTCATCAAATTCTCAAAAAAAAAAAGGTGCTGACAAAGAGTGCTAAAAAGGACAATTTCAAAAGTTCACAAATCTGTTCAAAGATCAGACATTATACCACAGTGCAGTAAAGGCAGCAAAAAAAAAAGGGAAAATAAAAACAAAAATAACAAAACAAGGATCATGTGAAAGATGACTGAGACTTGTTAATATTGACATAAAGAAGTTACCATTTACCTTCTATCTTATCGAACGTCGGTTAGAACCTTCGCTGGGGCAACACATTTCTCATTGGAATAGAAACAGTTTTGCCAGTTGAACCTAATCAAAAGAAAAAAGGTTAAAAGCTATCTGTCACGTCCAGATGATGCGAGCTTACGTTAAAGAGATTCATCTTAGAGAATTCCACGAGGGGAACCTGACGTTAAAAAATCTTTCTTATACTAAAAGATTTCAGAGGAAAGCAGATGCCAAACGAGGAAGGACCTTATGTAGTAAAAAAGGGCCCGTTCTAGAGGAGCATTGATATTGACCGATACGGATGGCGAAGACTTGCCCTGTAACACCCCAAACCCGGTCAACACACCACGACCAAATCTGGCATGTTACAGAGTGAAAACATTTTGAATAAAACAAGTTTCCCAATTAATTTCTATCGTAAAACTCCTTTATCGTTTTAAGGTTTAGAAAACCCCGTATAAAGTGATGTTGAAATTGTTTTAGTGTTACTTTAAAACCCGGAGAATCTCTTTTGCTGGAAAATCCGTTTGCTATTTCTAGTTTTGGAAAACCTTTAGATACTTTTTAAAATCCGAGTGAGTTGAGCATAGTCAAGTTTAAAACCATTTGCATTTGAAGTTGGTTGAAAAATTAAATTTGAAAATCATCTAAGTTACCTTTGTAATCATTTGGTGAATGATGTTACCCGATGGTAGCGTTTGAAAATCTCGTTAAAGAGTATAGATTTGAAAACATCGATTTAATCCCGGTTACTTTAGCAAATCAAGTTATTAATCACATGCATAAGATAATTAAAATAAAATCAAGCAATTAAAAACCCAAAATAATACTTAGCGGCCTTATTACAAAACCAAAGCCAAATTTAAAGGAAATATAACCAAGAATAGTAATTTAAAAATAAACCCGAAATTTAGATGCATGGCCACCTCGAGTCCTCCCTGGCTCCATATCCGCGATCTATGCCTTATTTGCAAAATATAAGGGAAGGGGTGAGTCACCGAGACTCAGTGTATAAATCCCCAACCCGATAGAATAGCACTTAAACAAGTCATTAATAAAACATGCAAATCATGCAACCCCATAACCTAACCATCCGATCTCCTTTATCTACCCCGTATGGTCAAAACCACTTGTGGTCAAAACCACTGGTGACCGAAGTCACAAATATATAAGTATGGTCAAAACCACTGGTGACCGTAGTCACAAATCAAGTGATGGGGCCAACCCATCGTGTGGTCAAAACCACTGATGACAATCCCGTAATCAATCATGTGGGGCCAACCCACTGTGGTACCAAACCACTGGGACGAGTCACAATATCCATATGTGGTCAAAACCACTGGTGACCGTAGTCACAATATCATATATGTGGTCAAAACCACTGGTGGTCAAAACCACCGGGACTTAGTCACAAATAATAGTATCAAGACGGGCCAACCCGTCATGTGGTCAAAACCATCGTGATACCCAAATAATTCTCCCCCTCCTCTCAACAATCCCACCATCATGTCCATATCAATCGTGGCATAATAACGTATGATGATGCAAATAACACATGGCATAGCATTAAACAATGACATGATAGCATATATCGAGATCCATAATCGTGGACTTACCCGAGTCCACGCTCATGCCCACAAGGCATAACTACCGGTTTCAATGGCTATTAACGATGAATGAATAAACATATCATACTAACGAAGTGTGTAAGCGTTACACACCTGACTATTCGTAGATCTAAGCGAAATCCCGAAACTACGCGAAACTAACGAGATCCCGAAACGTTTGACTTCCCCCCTTTCCTTAATGTCAATTTGGTTTCCAACCAAATCCTGAAACTATATGATGAACCTCCCTTGCAATCAGCCAAGCCCTAGCATTCAAACACGATTAGCCTTCGGCTTTGAAAGAATATGAAACAGATCCCAAAACGTTAGAACCCTTACCTAGATCGCTTAGCCAAATCCCGAAGATCCACTGTATTCGGCTACACTCCCCCCTACAATCGGCTTTAACACATCATTAGAAATCTAAAAGCCATTCGGCCATAGCATAAATCTCGAAACCAAAAGAGTTTGTCGCCCCTTACCTTAATGACTGATTCGGCCACCAACCACCAAAGATCGGCACACCCTATTGATGTTAAGGGTTTCGGCTACCAACATAGAACAAGAATGAAGTTTAATATACAGATCTTTAATGGAAGGGAAGATAGAAGAGAAGTCACTTACCAAGAGATTCGGCTATGACTCAAAAAGGAACAGATAGATTCGACACTTCAATGGAGACTAGATCACGAGAAAAGAGAAGAAAATAAGGCCAAGGGTATTCAGCCAAACACTTGAAAGAAGAGAAGAAGAAGAGAACTCACAAGGTTTCGGCTTTTAAAGATGGTAAAGATGGAGAAGAGAATGGCTAACAAAGAATGAACCGAAAGGTAAAGAGAAGAAAAAGAGAGAATTGAGTTTCGGCTCTTCAAAGGGAGTTGCAAAATTGGTTCGGCCAATGCCCAAGCTGCCGAAAGAGAAAAGAGAGAAAAAAGCACTTTGAGGTTCGGTTTTGACACTAAACGAAAAAGAGAAAGACTCCCAAAGCTAGCCGAACATGCACCCTTACTTGGCCATTGAAATTCGGCACCCCTTAGCTTCCAAATCCGATTACACCTCCTTCCCCAAAGTCCATAATTCGGCCAACTCCTTCAAATGAGTTTGAAAAGATTCAAACTCCTAAATTTCCTCCCCTACATCAATTCAAATCCGTTTGACCCCTTCCATCCTTATCTTCCAGAGTCCATCCTGAGCACTCCTCTTCCCTGCTTCTGGCGTGAAAAATAATAAGCAGAAAGTGCAATTCCTGCTGCTCGAACCCAAGCACTCCTTCCCTGCATGTGGCGTCACCCACCTGGCACCTTAGTGGTGCCTCCTTTGCCACTTCGCCACTAGGTTGTTTGTGTCCCAACCCTTCAATAAATTCTTTTAACCCCTAACTCTCCTAGCTCCCTCTTTCTAAGCACTAAACAAAATTTTTGGCCATGACCCAGGCCTAACCTGAGGTCATGCCTAGACCCTAAAACATACCAAACGAACACAGCAGACATATCATCACATGCAACCACATGCAAAATGCAGAGACCCCGATATAAGGATATTACAGTTCTACCCCCTTAAAAATAATTTTGGCCCCAAAATTACCGGGTCAGAAGAGTTGAGGGTATTGCTGCCGCATCACATCCTCTGGTTCCCACGTGGCCTCCTCTGTAACACCTCAAACCCGGCCCATTCGTTACGACCGAATTTGAAATGCCACTGCGAAAAAACGTTTGAAGACTGATTTCACTTTTGGGAAAAACATTAAAAATTTTGTCATTTGAAAACCAGGTCCAATTAAAAATTCTAAATAATATAAGCTTGACAAAAATATCCAAATTAAAAGCACTTCCAAAAAATAATTTAATGGTCGTCTAGCTTAAACATAATAAAAATGCTCAAATAGAAATACTTAAATACTTTAACTGGGCCTTATTACAATAAATAATTAAACAAAAGTTCTTAGTAATAAACTGAATAAAATAAAGAAGATGTCTTCTGTATGGGCCACCTCGTATCCACTCCAACCCGGTCCAATCACCACGAATCATCTGCGATGTTTAATAAAAATTGGGTGAGTCATACAGACTCAGTGTGTAATTAATCCACTGAATTCCACCCACATGTTAACCACATATTAACCCATATACCAGATAACAAATATCATATTCACATGTTAACACATTCTGGGCTTGACCCTTATTCATATCACATTCATCTAATAGGGTAGTTAACCACATAATTTCCACATACTGGGCTTAGCCTATTTTCACACTGATCCACATTCATATACTGGGCTTTGCCCATTTTTACATTAATCCACATATCATATTGGGCTTGGCCCATTTCCACATATGTTCACATACGAAATCATGCAATTATGAAGCCCAACCCAAACCTAGGGTCCATCCGCTACACACCCCCTTATCCAAATACCACACACCAGGATTATCAAATCACCCTCTCCTTTTCACTCCAAAGGCAATCACTGCCGTCCACGTGCAATTAAGCACAATAGTCCACAACGCGACCTCAGTCAGCGTCAATCCACGATGTAGCCGTAGCTAACACCAAAACCACGATGGGACACATAGTCACTTATCAACCACGATATGGCACATAGCCGATATCAACCACGATGAGGCACATAGCCACTCATCAAGCCACGCGAACTAAATCGCAATTAATCTACAACGTGACCTCAGTCAACATCAATCCACGATGTAGCTCAAGGCTAACATCAAAAACCACGATGGGACACATAGTCACTCATCAACCACGATATGGCACATAGCCGATATCAACCACGATGAGGCACATAGCCACTCATCAAGCCACGCGAACTAAATCGCAATTAATCCACAACGTGACCTCGATCCAACGTCAATCCACGATGTAGCTCAAGGCTAACATCAAACCACGTGACTCAAAGTACACCCGCACCTTCTTTCATATCGCAACCCATGCATATGCCACATAAAATAATGATACAATGTAATGATGCATGAGCATGTTCATCAAGCATATTATCACATATTCATATTAATAATCACATATCATCGGTTTGGTACTTACCGGATTATCGACATACCCTTGAGGGTATCCTTATCACAATTTCCACTTTGCACTAGTTAGCACATTCATAACACATACACATTTCACATACATATCATATACCCGGAAAACGGTGGGTTAATCACACACCGATCACTTGGAGAACTATGCTTTCGATCATGATGCTATCACTAGGCGATACTACGGCTTATTTGCCTACTTTCTTGTTCCGACACTGGTCCACACCCCGGTGGCCAATCCCTAACTCGCGAGACAGATCTCTTCTTAAACTTCGGGATAGGGACCTTCCCTTTCCTTCTTGAATGGTATTCGCCTCCATCAACACACTTAATCGTAACAATCGATTTAATCATCAATATACGAATTCTTAACCAAATATCCACAACTTATCATACTTACCTAAGGGTCTTGAAATCCCAAAAGCTTGATCTAATGCTTAGATCCTTAATCCCTACATTTGATTAATCACCTACTACTTTAATAAAAAGCCATTCGGCCATAAATCCAAATCCTAGTAGGATTAGTATACTTAAACTTACCTTGTTGCCATTTGACTTAAGAATCAAGTCTTGAAATCTCGCTATACTCTTCTTGCATTCACCAAGCATTGAATCAATTAACTTGGTTAGTTTTCGCTTTTTGAATAATTAATGAACACATATATTTACCAAACATGGCCTTGGCCGAATACTATAGACACTTACCTTGTGGATTTTAAATCCAGAAACTCACCGAATAACTAGAGAACACGTGGCCTATGGTGTACCTTCTGGGAAAAGAACTTCTCCTTTCTTGTAGTCGACACTTAGTAAATCCCGAAAGATCTCTTCAAAGTTTCGGCAACAAGATATTAATGGGGTTAGTCCTAGATTTCGGCAAATCTTAAGAAAAAATGATGAAACCGAATGAGATCTTACCCTTACTTGAAGAAATCGATTGCACCTTCACTTCAACCTTCAGAGATTCGGCTATGGCTAGATGATGATCTCACAACTTTCGGCTTTTGGAGGGATTAGAAAGAAAAGAAGAGAAGAGAGCACTAAGAATTCGACAGAGAAAGGAGGAAGCACAAATTGATGAGTAGCCCTCCTTCCTTCCTTTTATAGCCGAAATTATCATCTAAGGAGTCCCTTACTTGGCCACCACTCCTCTATTTTAATAGCTTTATCTCTTTAATTATCACTTAAAATAAAAGATAATTCAACAACTCTCCTTACTTAGCCGAAATTATTAAACTCAAAGTCCCTTACTTGGCCATCACTTCTCCCTTATTTTCCTCTTTATCTCTTTATTCAAATTAAAAGAATTTAATCCAACAATTATCTCTTGAAAATAATGATAAATAAATCCCTTATTTATCCACTATTTATAAAATAATAAAAGCTCCTAATTTATAGCCATGTGCCGTCCACCTCTCTGCTCCTTGTAGCAAAATAAAATTTCTTTTATTTGCTTCCCATGTGACTCGAACTTAGGCCCATTCCTTTTGCATATGGCGCCATTTCCATAGGCCCTAAGTGGCATCTTCAGACCACTTTTCCAAGCCTGTTTGTGTGTCAAATTTCACAAACTTTTTCTTTTAAGGCCACCTTGCCTTAATTTCCCATTTTAAACCTTAAAACTAGTCATTTCTAGGTCATTTCTAAGTTTCCAAAAATTTTCGATCGGCTCTGTAAACTTGACATTTCCTTACATTTCCATGACATTTCCTTACAAGACATTTCCTTAAATTTCCAAGACATTTCCTTACATTTCCATGACATTTCCTTACAAGACATTTCCTTACATTTCCAAGACATTTCCTTACATTTCCATGACATTTCCTTACAAGACATTTCCTTACATTTCCAAGGTTCTAAAAATGTTCACTTTCCTCTTTTAAACTTAACATTTCCATACATTTCCAGGTTTCCAAAAGTGTTCAAAATATATTCATAACACATAAGATATGTCATTTCGTACAATTAAACCAAAAATGCATAGGCCCTTTTCAGGATGTTACATCCTCTGTACCATGGTTCCACCATAAAACTTTCACCAAGGGTACTGACTTCTCACGCAAAACTTTGACATCCCGATCCAAAATCCGTACCGGTTCCTCTTCGAAAGACAGGTCTAAGCTCACCTCTATCTCCGCAACTGGCACGACATGTGACGGATCTGACCGATAGCGCCTAAGCATTGAAACATGAAAGACATTGTGAATCTGACTTAACTCTACCGGTAACTCGAGCTGATAAGCTACCAGTCCCACTCGCTTCAACACTGTATACGGCCCGATAAACCTAGGACTTAGCTTGCCTTTTCGCCCAAATCTCAACACCTTTTTCCATGGCGATACCTTCAGAAAGACCTTGTCACCCACCGCATACTCTATATCCCTGCGCTTAAGATCGGCGTAAGACTTCTGCCTGTCCGACGCTTCCTTAAGACGAGTCCGAATCACCTTAACCTTATCCTCTGTTTCTGTTACCAACTCCGGACCCAACATCTGCCGTTCACCCAGTTCTGTCCAACACGTCGGAGTATGACATTTCCGTCCATATAGTGCCTCATATGGTGCCATCTGAATACTCGCTTGATAACTGTTGTTATAAGCGAACTCTGCCAATGGTAGATACTCCTCCCAACTACCGTTGAAATCTAGAACACAGCCCCTTAACATGTCCTCTAGAATCTGGATTACCCTTTCAGATTATCCATTAGACTGCGGATGAAAAGCCGTGCTGAAATCCAACCTCGTACCCAATGCCTGATGCAAAGCTTTCCAAAATCTCGATGTGAACCCGGGATCCCTATCCGAAATAATTGACACTAGCACTCCATGCAACCTGACTATCTCTGCCACATACAACTTGGCTAACTTCTGGAGCAAATAGTCAACTCGGACTGGTATGAAATGAGCCAATTTAGTCAGACGATCCACAATTACCCAAACTGAGTCTTTCTTGCTAGGCGTAAGGGGTAGCCCACTGACGAAATCCATCGTAATCCTTTTCAACTTCCATCTGCGAAATCTTTACCGTACCGCAAATATCCGACGATGGCGATGCTCGACTTTAACTTGCTTGGCATGTCAAACACTTACTCACAAACTCGATTACTTCCCGCTTAAGACCCGCCACGGAATCAAGCCTCAAATCACGATACATCTTATCGCCTCCGGGATGCATAGCGTATGGGCTGCTATGAGCTTCCTGAAGAATCCATTGCCTCAACTCAACGTCCTTGGGCATACATACTTTCCCTTGAAAACACAAGATGCTCCATCAACCCAAACTATAACCCTTCGATTCACCATTCTGCACTTGCAACCTCCGAAGCACTCAAAACCTCATCTATCACCTGTTTCTCCTTAACCTGATCAATCCAAGTCGGCTTTACTTGCAATTCCGCCAACAGACTCCGTCGTCATATAGACTAAGGTGAGCAAACATCGCTCTCAAGTCTGCTACCACCTCACGGCTCAACGCATCAGCTACTACGTTAGCCTTACCCGAATGGTACTCAATCGAGCAGCCGTAGTCCTTTAACAACTCGATCCACCTTCGCTGCCTCAAATTTAAGTCTTTCTGAGTCAAGAGGTACTTCAGACTCTTGTGATCCGTGTAGACTATCGACTTTTCCCCATACAAGTAATGCCTCTAAATCTTCAAGGCAAAAACCACTACAGCCAACTCCAAGTCATGTGTCGGGTAGTTACCCTCATGAGGCCTTAATTGCCGAGACGCATAAGCGACCACCTTTCCATCTTACATCAGCACACACCCTAAGCCAGTATGTGATGCATCACAATAGACCTTGAATTCCTTCCCTGCCTCTGGCTGAATCAGAACCGGAGCTTCAGTCAGAATCTTCTTTAACTTGTCAAAACTTTCTTGTTGTTTTTCAGACCACACAAACGGAACCCCTTTTCTCAACAGCTTAGTCAGCGGCGCTGCGATCAAAGAAAAACCTTCTACGAACCTTCTGTAGTATCCTGCCAAACCCAGAAAACTCCGAATCTCTGCAACCGACTTAGGTGGTTTCTAATCCAACACTGCCGATCTTACGAGGATCCACCTAATCCCTCACCGATACTACATGACCCAAGAAAGTTACCTCCTTAAGCCGTAACTCGCACTTACTAAACTTGGCGAATAACTGCTTCTCCCTCAAAACCTGTAGAACCACCCGAAGATGCGCGTCATGTTCCTCCTCAAATTTTGAATACACTGAAATGTCGTCTATAAACACTACGACAAATCGGTCTAAATATGGCTGAAACACCCGATTCATCATGTCCATGAATGCTGCCGGCGCATTGGTCAACCCGAATGGCATCACCAGAAACTCGTAATGCCCATACCGAGTACGAAACGCCGTTTTATGAATATTAGCCTCCTTCACCTTGAGTTGATGATACCCCGACCTGAGATCTATATTAGAGAAAACTGATGCACCCTTAAGTTGATCAAACAAGTCGTCTATCCTGGGCAACGGATACTTGTTCTTGAGCGTCAACTTGTTCAGCTGGCGGTAGTCTATACACATCCGCGTTGTCCCGTCTTTCTTCTTAACGAAAAGCACAGGTGCTCCCTAAGGTGACACACTTGGTCGGATGAAACCTCTGTCTAGCAACTCCTGAATCTGAGCCTTTAACTCCACTAATTCTTTCGGCGCCATCCTATACGGGGCAATAGATACTGGTGCGGTTCCGGGTAACAAATCTATACCAAACTCAACCTCGCGGTCAGGAGGCAAACCCGGAAGTTCCTCTGGGAATACATCAGCAAACTCCCCCACAGTTCGGACATTCTCCACAGCTGCATCCTTGGCTTCCAAAGCACGGACATGCACCATAAATGCCTCACAACCTTTCCTAACCATTTTCTCCGCCTTGACTCCGGAGACCACATTGGATAGGTAATCTCTCCTATTACCTATCATCACCACCTCTTCGCCTTCCACTCGTCTTCAACACCATACGCTTTGTCGCAAATCCAAACCGCGGCCGATACTTTACTAGCCAATCCATCCCGAGAATCGGATCGAACTCCCCAACGGCAGTTCCATCAAGTCAGCTAAAAACACGACCCCTTGAAGTTCTAGGGGTACATTCCTATATAGTTTATCTACTTCTACAGAGTGACCTAGAGGGCTTATTACTGTCATCTCCCTAGAAGTAATCTCAAAGTCTAAGTTCATAGTTTCCACTATACTACTGGCAACATACGAGTGCGTCAAACCAACATCTATGAAAGCAGTATAAGGCAGTCTAAAAATTAAGAACGTACCGGTTATGACGTCCGGTACGTCGCCCTCCTCTCGACGCCTCGTTACGCAGACCAATCCAGGCTGTCTCGCCTCTGAGCTCTCAGCACCTCTGCCCGGTGCTCCGCGGCCTCGTCTAGAACCATTACCTCCCCTGGCCGAACCGCGACCCCTCTGTGGCTACTGACCATCCCTCCTGATCTGTGTACAATTCTGATCCCCAGACTGCAGCCTAGCTGATCTCTGTGGACAATCCCTCACTCGATGCCCCATCGATCCACACTCGAAACATCCTCTGTTTCTAGTCCAACATTCTCCCGTGTGAGATTTCCCACACCGAGCACACCGTGGTGGCCATTGATTGTTAGCAGCAGCAGGCCTAGCAGCTTGATTTGGCCCACTATATCTACCTCATTTCTGCTGATTCCCGGCAGACCCAGATGATCCAGAATTCCTCTTATTCCAACCCTTATCCTGATTCCGCCTTACGGATCAAGTTTCACCTCCTCAAAGAACTTTGGCCTTTTCCACTAAGACCGCAAACTCTCTTTCCTGCTGTGGGGTAATTAACATCCGCAGCTCGTCTCTCAGCCCATCCTCGAATCTGACATAGCGCTCATGCTCCGTGCCCATAATACCCCGTGCATACCGACTCAGCCGAAGAAATTCCGACTCATATTCCGATACAGTCTTACTTCCCTGGACCAGGTTCAGGAACGCCTTGCGCTGCGCATCAATGTAGCTAGCCCCGACGTATTTCCTCTGATAGGCTGCCCTAAAGAAATCCCAAGTGATGTCGTCCGCCATTGCTCCATCCCTAACTGTGAGCCACCACTGATATGACTAATCTCGGAGAAGAGATACTATACCCTTCACTTCTCCTCGATCGTAAAGTCCGTGTCGCCCATGATACGCTTACGTAGCCTCCACCCAATACTCGCGTATTGGGAGCCACACCGATACACCTCTGAATACCTCTGCGCCATTAGCCCGGAGTCGTTCGGACACAGATTTCCTAGCTCCCGTTCCAACGCCTGCACCCACGACTCTCTTCAGAACCCGCAGCATTGCCTGTGACACTGCGTCATCACCACCCGCCCGATCCACGAAATTGCGCCCACGGTGGCGGCGGTGGTACCTCGTTTTTCGACCCATGTCCAGACCCGACCGGTTCCGAATCCGTCATCCTACCCCTACCTCGTCCATGTGTATTACGCCCACGTCCACGTGCACTCATGACTACCGTTATGATTTGAGCTGATTAAGAGTTTATTCGTTAGACTTTATTCCACTGTTTATTAAAGCACAGTCTTATGAGAAGTTTAATACAGGGATTGTTTCGCAAGTTCATACCATCCTACAATTTAGATCTCCAAAGTAGTTCCTACTACTATTTAGGCATGCCCATATTATCATAATCATAACATCATAAGCAACAATTTGGGGTACTTACCTGGGCGGATCGGTGCCGGAGACTCGGTGCCATGCTTTCCCAACCATCCTTTTTCCCATAAAGCCTTTCATAATATATTTTAAGACATTTTTGGGCCTTAGGCCCACAGCTGAGCTGTTGAGCTTGGCTCTGATACCAAAATTATAACACCCCAAACTCGGTCAACACACCACGACCGAATCTGGCATGTTACAGAGTGAAAACATTTTGAATAAAATAAGTTTCCCGATTAATTTTTATCGTAAAACTCCTTTATCGTTTTAATGTTTAAAAAACCCGTATAAAGTGATGTTGAAATTGTTTTAGTGTTGCTTTAAAACACGGAAAATCTCTTTTGCTGGAAAATCCGTTTGCTGTTTCTAGTTTTGGAAAACATTTAGATACTTTTTAAAATCCGAGTGAGTTGAGCATAGTCAAGTTTAAAACCATTTGCAATTGAAGTTGGTTGAAAAATTAAATTTGAAAATCATCTAAGTTACCTTTGTAATCATTTGGTGAATGATGTTACCCGATGGTAGCGTTTGAAAATCTTGTTAAAGAGTATAGATTTGAAAACATCGATTTAATCCCGGTTACTTTAGCAAATCAAGTTATTAATCACATGCATAAGATAATTAAAATAAAATCAAGCAATTAAAAACCCAAAATAATACTTAGGGCCTTATTACAAAACCAAAGCCAAATTTAAAGGAAATATAACCCGGAATAGTAATTTAAAAATAAACCCAAAATTTAGATGCATGGCCACCTCGAGTCCTCCCTGGCTCCATATCCGCGATCTATGCCTCATCTGCAAAATATAAGGGAAGGGGTGAGTCACCGAGACTCAGTGTATAAATCCCTAACCCGATAGAATAGCACTTACACAAGTCATTAATAAAACATGCAAATCATGCAACCCCATAACCTAACCATCCGATCTCCTTTATCTACCCCGTGTGGTCAAAACCACTGGTGGTCAAAACCACTGGTGACCGAAGTCACAAATATATAAGTGTGGTCAAAACCACTGGTGACCGTAGTCACAAATCAAGTGATGGGGCCAACCCATCGTGTGGTCAAAACCACTGATGACAATCCCGTAATCAATCATGTGGGGCCAACCCACTGTGGTACCAAACCACTGGGACGAGTCACAATATCCATATATGGTCAAAACCACTGGTGACCGTAGTCACAATATCATATATGTGGTCAAAACCACTAGTGGTCAAAACCATTGGGACTTAGTCACAAATAATAGTATCAAGACGGGGCCAACCCGTCGTGTGGTCAAAACCCACGGTGATACCCAAATAATTCTCCCCCCTCCTCTCAACAATCCCACCATCATGTCCATATCAATCGTGGGCATAATAACGTATGATGATGCAAATAACACATGGCATAGCATTAAACAATGACATGATAGCATATATCGAGATCCATAATCGGGGACTTACCCGAGTCCATGCTCATGCCCACAAGGCATAACTACCGTTTCAATGGCTATTAACGATGAATGAGAATAAACATATCATACTAACGAAGTGTGTAAGCGTTACACACCTGACTATTCGTAGATCTAAGCGAAATCCTGAAACTACGCGAAACTAACGAGATCCCGAAATGTTTGACTTCCCCCTTTCCTTAATGTCGATTTGGTTTCCAACCAAATCCCGAAACTATGTGATGAACCTCCCTTGCAATCGGCCAAGCCCTAGCATTCAAACACGATTAGCCTTCGGCTTTGAAAGAATATGAAACAGATCCCAAAACGTTAGAACCCTTACCTAGATCGCTTAGCCAAATCCCGAAAATCCTCTGTATTCGGCTACATTCCCCCCCTACAATCGGCTTTAACACATCATTAGAAATCGAAAAGCTATTCGGCCATAGCATAAATCCCGAAACCAAAAGAGTTTGTCGCCCCCTTATCTTAATGACTGATTCGGCCACCAACCACCAAAGATCGACACACCCTATTGATGTTAAGGGTTTCGGCTACCAACATAGAACAATAATGAAGTTTAATATACAGATCTTTAATGGAAGGGAAGATAGACGAGAAGTCACTTACCAAGAGATTCGGCTATGACTCAAAAAGGAACAGATAGATTCGGCACTTCAATGGAGACTAGATCACGAGAAAAGAGAAAAAAATAAGGCCAAGGGTATTCGACCAAACACTTGAAAGAAGAGAAGAAGAAGAGAACTCACAAGGTTTCGGCTTTTGAAGATGGTAAAGATGGAGAAGAGAATGGCTAACAAAGAATGAACCGAAAGGTAAAGAGAAGAAAATGAGAGAATTGAGTTTCAGCTCTTCAAAGGGAGTTGCAAAATTGGTTCGGCCAAATGCCCAAGCTGCCGAAGGAGAAAAGAGAGAAAAAAGCACTTTGAGGTTCGGTTTTGACACTAAACGAAAAAGAGAAAGACTCCCAAAGCTAGCCGAACATGCACCCTTACTTGGCCATTGAAATTCGGCACCCCCTAGCTTCTAATTCCGATTACACCTCCTTTCCCAAAGTCCATAATTCGGCCAACTCCTTCAAATGAGTTTGAAAAGATTCAAACTCCTAAATTTCCTCCCCTACATCAATTCAAATCCGTTTGACCCCTTCCATCCTTATCTTCCAGAGTCCATCCTGAGCACTCATCTTCCCTGCTTCTGGCATGAAAAATAATAAGCAGAAAGTGTAATTCCTGTTGCTCGAACCCAAGCACTCCTTCCCTGCATGTGGCGTCACCCACATGGCACCTTAGTGGCGCCTCCTTTGCCACTTCGCCACTAGGTTGTTTGTGTCCCAACCCTTCAATAAATTTTTTTAACCCCTAACTCTCCTAGCTCCCTCTTCCTAAGCACTAAACAAATTTTTTGGCCATGACCCAGGCCTAACCCGAGGTCATGCCTAGACCCCAAAACATACCAAACGAACATAGCAGACATATCATCACATGCAACCACATGCAAAATACAGAGACCCCGATATAAGGATATTACATGCCCAACTCGGCGAATTCAGGTTCAGTCAAGAAGTATTTTACCTGAATGGGGAAAGGACAAGGTGTAAACCCGCAAAGGGCGCCTTGAGATCAAATTCAAATTCAAAAAAAAAAGAGGAGAGACCAAGGCGAAAACCCGCAAAGGACGCTTTGAGACCAAAGGGGTTTTGAGCTGAAAACCCGAAAAGGGCGGCTCAAATTTTGATCAAGGATAGGGCATGTGGTAGTCTTGCTATGCCTGAATTAATAACGAGGAAGTATGTTACGTCTTGGGGCATTGACAAAGTACTCCGAATCCTCTAAATACGTATTGAGCTCAAAATGGTCCTCAAGAAGTTTGTACAGAGACGCTCAGGCTGCGATATCTGGGGCACCTAGCTTCTATCTTACCCATTTTGAATTTGCTATCTTTGATTACTTTATTCTTTTCAAGATACACCCTAGTCAATTTTCTTTTATTGCCTTGGTTATCTTTGATTAACTTATTTGTTTCGAGCTATGCTCCTGATTAATTTCTTTCCTGTCCATTGTTGTGATCTTTTTCAAGCATTTTATATTCAAATAACGATTAATGGACTAATAATACTTTCATAAAAGGAGTTTCGCATATTACTCTGGAAGCTTCTAAATAATATGAGAGTCTGAAACAGGACTATTGTTTAGAACTCACCAAGCCTAAGGGTTGGAAATATTGAAAGATGATTATCTCTTCGGATTTTTATTGGATAAGACATTTCATCGATGATACCATTTCGGCAAATGACGAGCATTGTCAACCCAAGTATAAGAGGGGATCATTCTCAGGAAAAGAAAAATGATACCCTGCATTCATACATCTGGTCATTACACCTAGGGAATGGTGTAACAGATCAAATTGATTAAAGATGATACAAATTCTATACCTCTTAGTGGTAACAGGATGGATGGAAGAAACCAAATGTTATTCCTTGAAGTTACAATGGGAGGTACAAACTTTATGTCCCAAAAGGTACAGTGGAAGGGACTCTGAAATTACATCGGGGTAAGCTTGCTGGGCAGAATATGATTGTTTCTTTGGGTTTTCTGTCAAAGATACCAGCTGAACGAGAAAGTATGGTAACGCATCAGTGATAGAACCTTGATGAACTATGAGAAATGACAACCCAAACATTTAAAAGGGATCATTCTCATGCATTTATATATCATCCATACACTTCCAATTAGGAGTATTTGATTTATTCCGATCATTGTATCCTAATCGCTGTACATGAAAAAAAAAGAGAGAAGGAGATCATTCTCATGACATTCTGCATTCATGCAAATGTCATCTCTAATATCATTTAGTTAGGAGCATTAGATTCATTCCGATCATTGCATCCTAATCATTATACAAATGGGATCATTCTCATGACAATCTGCATTCATGCAAATGTCGTCCATAATACATTTAGTTAGGAGCATTAGATTCATTCCGATTATAGCATCCTAATCATTTGGCATAAACATAAGCATATGAAATTGAGTCTACAGGACATGTCCCCCAGAGGACGGTGTAGTAACATTGGTGGAATCACAGATCTTATCTCCCTAAGCAATAGTGGAGCAGATCGAGGATGGCGAATCTTATCTTCCTGATGTAGCAAGGAAGCAGATTTTAGCCACTAGCCTTATCTTCCTGAGGTAGCAAGGGAGCAGGCTGAAGATTATAGTCTTATCTTCATGATGTAGCAAGGGAGCAGACTAAAAATTGTAGATCTTGTCTCCTCGAGATAGCGATGAGGCGGTCGAAGATGGCGAATCTTATCTTCCTGATGTAGCAAGGAAGCATATTTTAGCCACTAGCCTTATCTTCCTGAGGTAGCAAGGGAGCAGGCTAAAGATTATAGTCTTATATTCCTGATGTAGCAAGGGAGCAGACTAAAAATTGTAGATCTTGTCTCCTCGAGATAATAGCGGGGCAGATCGAAGATGGCGAATCTTATCTTCCTGATGTAGCAAGGAAGCAGATTTTAGCCACTAGCCTTATCTTCCTAAGGTAGCAAGGGAGCAGGCTGAAGTTTGTAGTCTTATCTTCCTGAGGTAGCAAGGAAGCAGACTAAAGATTGTAGATTTTGTTTCCCTGAGATAACAGTGGAACAAATTGAAGACGGTGAATCTTATCTTCCTGAGGTAGCAGGGGAGCAGATTTTAGCCACCAAATTTTATCTCCACTGAGGTAGCAAGGAGCAGGTCAAGATTATAGTCTTATCTCCCTAAGTTTGCAGTGGATTAGGCTAAAAGACAACAAATCTTGCCTTCCTGAGATTGCAGTGAAGAAGATCAAAGACATCAGTCTTGTCTCCCTGAAGTTGCAGTGGAGTAGACTAAAGATAGCAGATCTGGCATTCTTAAAGTTGCAGTGAAGCAGATCGAAGACATCAATCTCGCCTTCCTGGGGTTGCATTGAAGCAGATTGAAAACACCCGTCTGGCATCCCTGAGTTTGCAGCAGAGCAGATTAAAGATAGCAGATACTGCCTTCCTGAAGTTGCAGTGAAGCAGATTGAAGCCATCAGACTTATAGTTCAATACTTCTAAAGTTGCAGTTCCAATACCCCTGAAGTTGCAGTTAGGATTGGAAGCCATTTGGAGAAGATGAGGACCAAGAAGTCAAGACTCGACAAGACCGGGCAAAGTTGGTCCTTTATAGTCTTTGCTCCATTCTTGTTACACGACAATGAGCAAAGAGGGGCAGCTGTAATTGGCCCAATTTGCCCGGGCCCATATCATTCAAAAATAAAAAATAAATAAATAATAAAAAATACCAAAAGTCCATTTTATGTTACATTCCAAATACAAGCCCAATACTAACCCACTACCCGTGGCCCAATTACACCCAAAACAGACCCAAACTCACTCGGCCCGAGAGGGCCCAAAACTTAAACATAAACAGAGGCTTAGGGTTTCTGGGAAACCCTCGCGCCATAGCGCCCAACTTTTCCTCGTCCACCACCAATCATCGCAGTAAAACGCTCCGCATCGCGCGGATTCCTCGACTTTCACCTGCAAAAAGGAAAGAAAAAGCATCAGATATGGCAAGAAAAAAATGGGACAAAAACTTTGTATTTTCTTTTTTATTTTCGGGGCTATATAAATCCCAAAGAAATTTGTAAGAACGGACGAGAATACACACACAGACTCGAAAATATACACAGGGATTAATAAAAAACAGAAGGTGATTTTTTGGTTATCTTATCTCGTTTAGTTATTTTATTTTTATTTTTTATTCATGCAAATATTAAATATACGAGTAATAAAATAAATAGAGGGGGTTTTACCTTTTGATTCACGTTTAAAAGGAAGTTGCTGGCCTTCGACCGCCATATACGGTGGCGCACGCGGAGGCGCGTGCGGTGACGAGTGGTGGCAGATCGAGCCGGAGTCCTGGCCGAAGGCCAAAGGACAGAGAGAATTCTCAAATTTTTTTTTTAAAACGAGGTGCAAATGAATTTTTTTTCCGAAAATTGACTTATATAGCAGCATAAAAACGACGTCGTTTTTGCTTAAGCCAGTAAGCGTTAAAACGACGTCGTTTAAAGGGCCAGGATCCGCGCGTTGACCCGACGCTATGAGGATCCGCGCATTTTTATAAAAGGGTCTAATTGCCTCTTTAATCCCTCCGCAATTTCATTTTATTCAAATTAATTTTTTCATTATTTTTAATTCAGCCTCGAAAGTTTGTTTCTGTTTCGATTCGACCCCTCAAGCACTTAAAGGCCAATATTAGAACGGCGTCGTTTTGGAGATTGTAACATCCTGGAAAGGGCCTATGCATTTTCGGTTTAGTTCTACGAAGTGACATGTTTTATGTACTAAGAATAAATTTTGAATATTTTTGGAAACCCGGAAATGAATGAAAATGAGTTAGAAATGAACATTTTTGGAAACCCGGAAATGAATGAAAATGAGTTAGAAATGAACATTTTTGGAAACCTGAAAATGTATGAAAATGGATGGAAATGATTTGGAAATGATTCAAAATAGGAAAGTGAACATTTCTGGAAACTTGGAAATGTAAGAAAATGTCAAGTTTACAGAGCCGAACGAAAATTTTTGGAAACTTAGAAATGACCTAGAAATGACGAGTTTTAAGGTTTAAAAGGGGAAATTAAGGCAAGGTGGCCTTAAAAGAAAAAGTTTGTGAAATTTGACACACAAACAGGCTTGGAAAAGTGGTCTGAAGATGCCACTTAGGGCCTATGGAAATGGCGCCATATGCAAGAGGAATGGGCCTGAGTTCGAGTCACTTGGGAAGCAAATAAAGGAGGTTTTATTTTTGCTTCCAGAAGACTGAGGTGGATGACACATGGCTATAAATTAGGAGCTTTTATTATTTTATAAATAGTGGATAAATAAGGGATTTATTTATCATTATTTTCAAGAGATAATTGTTGGAATAAATTCTTTTAATTTGAATAAAGAGATAAAGAGGAAAATAAGGGAGAAGTGATGGCCAAGTAAGGGACTTTGAGTTTAATAATTTCGGCTAAGTAAGGATAGTTGCTGAATTATCTTTTATTTTAAGTGATAATTAAAGGATAAAGTTATCAGATAGAGGAGTGGTGGCCAAGTAAGGGACTCCTTAGATGATAATTTCGGCTATAAAAGGAAGGAAGGAGGGCTACTTATCAATTTGTGCTTCCTCCTTTCTCTGCCGAATTCTTAGTGCTCTCTTCTCTTCTTTTCTTTCTTTTCTCTTGTCAAGTCGAAATTAAGTAATTGTTGGAACCTAGCCGAATATTTTCCTCTCCATTAGAAGCCATAGCCGAATCTCCCTGTGAATCTAAGCAAGGAAGTAGTCGACTGAAGTATTAAGGGGATCTCTCGGGTTTCTACAACTGTCGACTACAAGGAGGAATATTTCGGGATCTAAGGTAAGAAACTATAAGATCCAAAGGTCTTGTTTTAAATTTTAATGTTAGATTAAACCTAACATGTGATTATAGGAATTTTGACATCCCTAGGAAAGCAATGATACTTTTCGGGATTTGAGATCACAAAGAAGGAATACAACAAAGTTTTGGGACTTGATTCTTAAGTCAATCGGCAACAAGGTAGGTTTTCAGTATACAAATCCTACTAGGATTTGGTTTTAAAGCCAAAAAGGTTTATTAATGTGTTTAAATGATTGGCCGAATATAGGAGTTAAGGATCTAAATCAGTAGATCGGTTCTTCGGGATTTCAAGGACTTCGTTAAACGAATCAGGTGTGTACCCCACACTAACTTTTAATAAGATTGATGGTAATATGTAAAATATGCATGTTTATAAGAATGTGGCTAAGGTACCATAATATGGTACAAAGTACTCAGGTACGTTTCCTACTTCTACTAGGATTATGAAATATGTTATTTATAACATGTGAAAATTTATAAGAATGAGAATTTCAGTATGATATGCATGATATGAATAATATGGGTCATTCGGGATATATAAAAAAGGGGAAGTGAATGTGATGACTACGGTCTCACTATCTGAATGTGGTGACTTCGGTCACATTATCTGAATGTGGTAACTTCGGTTACATTATCTGAATGTGGTGTCTCATGACACAATTATCTGGTGGCTATGCCACAAATTTTATATGGGCGATGAGCACGTCGACTGCAGCGACTGCCTTCGATGGCGTGTAGCGGATGGAGGGTTGACTTAGTAGTCCCCACGGTGTGCAGGTTGGTACGGGGATGTGTAGCGGATGGCATCTAGGTTTGGGTTTGGGTTGCATCATCATTTTTATCTGTTATATGAATAAGTATTGGATATGAAAAATGTATGCCTGATCTATTGAATTTTAGTGTTGTGTACACATTGAGTCTGTTGACTCACCCCGTTGTGGGACTATTTTTCAGGTGACGAGCAATAATGGACCGGGTTCGGCGGAAGCTTAGGGATGACCATGCTCAGCTTGAATTTTTATTCAATATGGATATTTAAATTTATTTAAGTATTTTAATTTTATTTTGGGATTCTACTTGATGTAATAAGGCCATAAGTTACATTTCTTTACTTTTATTTTTAATTACTATGTTACGAATTATTTTCAATTAAAGTTAAGTAAAATTTATTTCTTTAAAAATAAACCCTAATTATTTTTTCCATCTTAATTAATTGGACTTTAAAATAAGATCAATGAGTTTTTAACTCAAGCCCAACCCAAAACAATAGTTTTTAAAAATCGCACAAGTTTTCCTCTGGTAATAAAAGAATCTTGTAACCAGTTTACTTAAGGAACATACCAGATCTGGTCCAGGCTCGTGGGCCGGGTGTGGGGTGTTTCAGAGATAAGGCGTAATTGCCTAATGGGTCCCTACAGTGTGACGCGTGTTTTGATTTAGTCCTTCTACATTTACTTTTTATTTCTGTTTAATCCCTGTTTCTTTGTTTAATTTTTTGAAATCCTTTTTTTATTTTTTTATATTTTATATTTAATTATTTTAACTTTATATTAAATTATTTCATGATATAAAAAATTCTATATATTTTTTAATATTTGTATATTAATCTATTAATAGTATAAAGTTTTTATGTGTTGTTAATTTTAAATACGTACTATTTTTACTATTTATTATTTATATTAGGGTATTTAATTTAGTCTAATATTATATATTACATATTATTTTATAATTTATTTATTAATTATTATATTATACATTTTTTTAAAAAAATTTGTATATTATATGTTATTATATTATATGTATATTTTAAATTATTTTATCCTTTATATTATATAAATTTTTTTATATTATATAACATATATTGTTTATATTAAATATGTAGTTTTTATGATTATTGTATTTTTATTTAAAGTTATATATGTTATTTACTTAAAACTGTTTTTATCACATATTATTATTTATATTTTTATTTACTAAATTATTAAATTATACATTTATTATAAGTTATCCTTGGCATTTTTCATATTCTAAGTTTTTTATATCATTTATTTAAAATATTGTTTATATATATATTAAATTGTTTTAGAAATTTTCATATTCTTTTTTTATTTCTTTTGTATAATATTTATTAAGTGTTTAATTATATCATTCACTTATTTACTTTTATGTTTGATCTTGTTTATGGAGTTTAATGTTCATTTTTTAAATTTTATCTTTCATATAGATTTTTTAATTACCGCTGATTATTTATATCTTGTATTTATTCATATATGTTCTTTTATTGGTTTATTATTGCTTTAGCATAGTCCTTTTATTACATGTATCACTTACTATGCTATGTTGCTTTCCTTTTAATTGTCTATATTAATATGAAATGTTAGTATATCATGTAATCTTATTAATTGCTTTTAGTATTTATGCTTGATGATGTATTAATGTGATATTCTTACTTGGATAATCGTTTAAAATAAAAATACATTTTGCAAAAGTACTATATCTTATCCAAAAGTTTTTTTTTTTAAATAAGGTGATAATACTCTAGAACGTCATGTTCTTATGTGCTAATTGCATATTTATTTTGAGTATGATTCTACTAATTTGGGCTATTTATGGTCTTTTATCTTGTAGGGACTAAATTGGAAGCAAAAGCGAAATTAAGGGCCAAAAGCGTGAAATTAAGGATAAAATGGGCTGATGTGCGACATAGGGAAAAGTTGGTGCCAAAAGTTCAAACATGGAGGACACAAGGGTTGAAATGCAAAAAGAAGAGTTTTTATTCTACTAGACTCTATTTTTATAGGATAATTAATATTAAGATAATTATTAGGGATTATTTAATTTTAGGATTTATCTTTATTTATCTTTGATTATTTGTAATTATCTTTAGGAATTTGAGTAGGACTAGTCTATTTATCTTAGCACTATAAATAGAGGGAGAGGTGACTCAATTGGGGGATCGATCTTTTTCTGTAAACTCTCTCCCCAAAAGTCTTTGTTCTCTCTATATTTCCTTTTAATAAAAATCTCCATTTATATATTTATTTTCTTTTCCACCACAATCATGAGCCACTAAAACCCATCTAGCCAAAGGTTGTTGAAAATCCCCAAAAAGGGTTCTTGAGGTTTAGAATTCGTACTTAGCCTTCTCAACAGGGTATTCATCATTTCTCCGCATTACGGGGCTGACGCTTCCGTCCATGTCCCTTAAGAAGTGATCTTTTCAACGTGTGCAAGGAACGGCCGCTTTGTATATTTTGAGAAGGTTGCACAGTCGGTTCGTTAGCTTACTGCGTCAGAGGTTGGCGAGCCCAAGAGACAAAATGGCGTGGGATTCGCCATTGAGAAACGTTGATCTAGCATAGATGATTTCACAAGAGCGATTGTCGGCTAGAGTCAGGTTCCACCAAATTAAAGTCTAAATCCTTGGAGCTGGTGGTCGTAGGCGTCCTCTTCCACTATAACTGGCTTATTCGGTTTGAGAAGGATCATCTAAAAGCCAAAGATTGAACCTAAGGCGGATCGAGGCAACTGGAGGCTGAAATCTCTCCACATAAGAAACTTTCTCTAAACTCTTTTTATTTTCCTCATTTTAATTTTCGCAATTTATTCTCGCAATTTCAATTCACTTTAAATTCTGTTTTTTTTATATTTTTCCAGATCGAAATTATTAATTCTGTTTTTTTTTATTTTTCCAGGAACGCAAGTTTTCTTGGCCAAAAAATTGTCCAGGATTTCAAGAACGAGCATTCGTACAATCCGGTCCCTGAGGATTCGACCCTACTTCCCCTTTACTGTTATTTTTATTATTTTACAAGGGAATAGGATATTTTTGGTGCTTTCAACGACGCATCATAAGGCAATGTTTTGTATTAAGAAATTCGGGGAATAGTGCCCTAACGTGCTGGGTTTCGATTCTCCGTTTGACTAAATAACTAAATATCCTTTTAATAAATTTTGTAAATAATGAGATGATTTTCTTTACGAGAGTTTAAAATATCATGTCCTAACATGCTGGATGTGATGTTTGTATTCTTTCGGAACAAAGAAATCTCAAAATTTAACTCAAATTGTTCAAGTTTTTTTTAAGAAATCATGTTTTTAAATCTTTTCTAATTTTCGACATTAGGACAATAACTAATCAATCCGGTACCAATTTTGGGCGTTACGAGGGTGCTAATCCTTCCTCGTACGTAATCAATTCCCGAACCCGTTTTTTTAAATTTCGTAGGCCAAAATCAATGTTTTTGAAATAAAATGTTTTGAAAGGTGATCCGATCACACCTAAGCAAAAAAGGATTGGTGGCGACTCCATTTTCGTTTTTAAAGTCGATCCCTGTTTTTTTTATAAAAACTAAAAAAAAATGGTTTCGACAATATCAATCACACATCAAACATGATAAGATCACTTATATATATGCATCAAAATATACCAAACACAAGCCATATAAGTGGCTAATCTCAACAAAACAATTATATGCCAACATTGGCCAAATTAACCTATACATGCCATTATAACCGGAATTAATTTACTGAAAGTACCAAAAGGACCGATGGATAGTGTGAAATAGCTCCGACCAACTTCCAACCTGTGCGAGCTTTCGAATTACTATAAAACATAGAAAATAACACAGAGTAAGCATTTAAGCTTAGTAAGTTCGTATAACACAGAATTTAACTTACCATATATCCATAAAATAGGTAAGTAAACAAAGCATATCTCAACCAATTTGGCCAAAAGCCTAAACACATGATCACCAACATGTTAGCCATGAAAATCACATATAAGATCCAACACACATGGTTGAATTCATCAAATAATCATATTTCATGTATTTCATGTAAATACTAGTAATAGTTCATATCGAACTCATATAATCTCGTAACAAAACTGTGCCCGTTGAACCATTTAAAATATCATTGGATAAACGAGTAGTACACACGAAGTGTACTAAACTGTAATCTGTCAATTCATGTACATGTATGCTCATACGAGCTATAAACGGTAAGCTCCTTCGAGCTAAATAACGGGAAGCTCATACGAGTTGTGGTGTGTCCGCAACACATGTAGGACCCAAACCAAATCGGTAACCCTAATGACATGTCATTTGTATCCTACGAATTTCTAAGGTTCAAACGGGACTCGGTAATCGTCGGATATGCGATCGGTATTTATACATGGCAATTATACAAATCACAAACAAATAATTCAATTTAAAACATATAAACGTACAATTTAATTACACGAACTTACCTTGACAAGTGTACGTAGATACGAAGGCGACTAATCAGATATTTTCTCTTTGCCTCGATCTAACTCTGTACGAGGTCTGACAGGATCTATACGAATGAATTTAACTCATTTCAATATAATTCTCATTCAATTTAATCCAACATGGAATTTTGGCAAAATTACCATTTTGCCCTACACTTTTAATTCCTTTGTAATTTAGTCCCTAGGCTCGAAAAATGAAATTCATACAATTCCATCCTTACTCAAGCCTAGCCGATTTTATACATATTAATAGCAGCCCATATATTTCACAAAATTCACAAATTTTACCATTAATTTATCATCTTTTTCAATTTAATCCCTAATTGATAATTCCATTAAAATTCTCTTTACAAAAGTTGTTTATCTAACAATAACCATTCATTTTCTATTATCAAACTTCAAAATTCAAGCATATTCATCAATGGAAAAGCCCTAATACTTTAACAGTTTTGCAAATTAATCCTCGAGCTAGCTAGATTAAGCTACTACGATTTCAGAAACATAAAAATAATCAAAAACGAGACAAAGATTCATACCTAATTGAGCAAAATAAGCTTGACCAATTTCAAGCTTCCATGGCTAGGTTTTCTTCTCTTTTTTTTTGGTGGATGATGATTAGAATAGATTAATTTATTTTATTTATTATAACTTTAATCACTAATTTCCAAAATTAACCTTAATATTTCATTCAATTTCCAATGATGACTATTTATACTTAACCACTAAGCATTTTAATGGCCTATTTACTATATAAGGACCTCCAATTTAAAATTCTATAGCTAATTAATACCTTTAGCTATTAGAACATAACCTTTGCACTTAATGCAATTTAGTCCTTTTTTTTTATCAAATTAAGCATGTAAACGGTAAATTTTCTTAACGAAATTTTTATACGATATTTCTATCATAATGTAGACCATAAAATAATATTAAACCAAATTTTTTGACTTCAGATTTGTGGTCCTGAAACCACTGTTCCGATTTCACTGAAAACAGGTTGTTACATTTTTACATAGATAGTTAGGTGCTAAATTGTGCAAATTTTGTTGATTAAGTAGTTTAATTGATTGTTGAATGGTCATTTTAGGTTCCAGGCTTCTTCTGCATTGCTCCTACATCAAAACTATACCAGGTGTGTAACGAAAACCCAATTTTTTGCAAATATCATATGCTAGAAAACATGGTTGTCGACACCATGCGGCCGTGTAGCTCATTGTTTGTGAATTAGGGTCATATGGGCCAGGGGCACGGGCGTGTGTCTAGGTCATGTAACTCACTATTTTGGAATTATAGTCACACGAGCTAGAGACACTAGTGTGTGTCCAGGCCGTGTGAGAGATATTTTGATATTTGAGTCACACAGGCGTGTGCCTGACTGTGTGCTAGACCGTGTAACTCACTATTTTGAGCCACTCGACCGTGTGACAGGCTGCGTGTGACAGTAAAAGGGCCACACGGGCATGTGCTAGGTCATGTGGACTATACGGGCCAGCCACCTAGGCCGTGTGAATCCACACGGGCGTGTAGGCCAAAAGTTAAGATTTTTTTCCTAAGACCGTAATCGTCGTTTGAATCGAACGTAGGCTTACCGTAGGGTTCGTATGATCTGAACTAGACATTGAAATTTTTATCTGACAATATGTTACTGAATAATTTGTTATTCTTATATATATATGCACACACACTTGATATGAGATCTGATAAGTAAGTGTGATAGCATTACATGAGCACGTTCTAAAATTGTATTATTATATACTTATATCTGGTATATGTTAAATCTGCATATGCATCGGGATTGGGACTGTACAAAGAATGAAATGTGAACAGTTTAATAATCTGCCAACTCTGGTGGCTAAGCCACAAATATTTCCGATTCTAACGATTTATCGCATTCTGATCTGGCAGCTAAGCTGCAATTATTCTGAAATGTGACATACAGTCACTACGCAGTGTGTAGGGATAGATGGATATTGGATGCCCTATATGGTGTGTTGGGATGAACGGAGATGGTGTGTAGCAGATGGGGATAGGAATCTGCATCCATATATGATATTCTCTGTTTTTTATTCTGTATTTTATTCTAATAAACGACTTATTTATGAAAAACTGAAATCATATCTATTGTACTGTCGTTTATTATTGAATGTAAGTTACACATACTGAGTTACAAACTCATTTAGTCTGTTTGTTTCGATTACAGGTAACCCACAGATTTAGGCGGGTCGGCGTGGTAGGAGCTCGGTCAATTCTCTTTAGTTTTTACTATTTTTATAAGCTTATGCTACCATATGTTTATTCTGGATTATGCTTCGAAAGTCTGAATTTTTATGTTTGGTTTAATTAATTACATGATTTCTGAATGTTAAATTTCAAGTAGTTAAATGTTGATTTGTTTTCATATAAGTTGATGTAGCCTCCAAACTTGGCCTTAACTTCTAAGCCGAGTATGGGGTGTTACACAAATCAATTGCATAGAATGGAAACTTTTTAAAATTTCTTTAGGAAATTTAATTCTCTTTATAATCAGAATTATGTGTTTTTCGTAGAAAATAAAATTTATTCTGTAAAATAAATTTCCAATATTTTCTGAGAGAATAGAGACATAGAATAATGTGTGTATAAAGCTTAATACATTGTTCCTATTTACAGAAAATTAATACAAGAGTTCTGGTCGAATAAGGTCTGACTAAATAATAATATTTTAATAGAAAATAAAACTTCTACTCTAGGTAGAAGTATAAGGGGCGACGACACAACTTATAAGATACTAGGGTTTCTCGCCTCTTGCATGTAATAAGGCCTAATTGGGCCTTTCATGTATTGGCTCAAACTATAAGTGTTATTTAGACTTTTATCCGACACTTATAATTTATACAACCCATTATTTATTTTATATTTCCTCAAATATAATTTATTTAATCAAACAATTAAATTAATTAAATTAACTAAATTAATTTTTCAATTAAATTATTTTCTCAACCTAATTATAATTTCATTAAAGTCATGATAACTCTACCGTAATAGAATCAATGAGGAAAATATATTTAACTATCTTATTCAACAAATCTGTGACAACTAATAGATTTATTTCTTACTTCGAACTTCAATTATTTAATTACAATTAATTAATTGTCTTACTCACTGCGGATAGTGATACGTGCGATCTATTTATATTACTTCATCATTTTCTTTCATTTCATATTATTAGTTCTACATGCAATTCGTTTCAAGTCATCTCAAGCTAGTAGAGGGACCGATCTGACATATATACTTAGGACTTAAATAATTTGTAATGAAGTTTCTGTTCTTCCCCTATGAATTTCAACATTATTTAGTCATGAAGTCATTCCACTACAGTATTAGGACTAATATCTCCCTTATTATATACCATTACGAGAGACACTAAATAAGTGTTCGTCCAATGATCTTTGTCGTAAGTGTGTTACCCTCATAGGATATGCTTAAATTTATTTTGGATAAATTTGTTCTCCAATATTATCCTATTTTGTATTATGGTAATCGTTACACCTTCTTTCATGAAAAGCCAATTACTATCAAATAGTAATTAAATCATTTATATCACTAAGAAAAATGACTCGTGACCACGTCACTTTCAATCTATAATGCAGTGACGATTAGAGGTTATCATTTACCTTTATTGGGCTATGAACGGCACTGTTGTGGAATTATGCTACATCATGCAGAAGTCGTATACACAACGCACCAGCTTTCAGTTCCTTATCTATTTGAACTTGGGCTTCCATTTACATCAAAGTATACGAGCCACGCATACATAGTCCATCATCCACTCAAGATTAAGGTATGTCACATTATGAATGTCACAAGTGAATAAATCCATAAACGAATTTAGGGTATATTCTACTTGGGTCTTGTTCGATATAGTGTCAGTCCAGTCAATCACATCTATCTCTTTATCTTCTAGGTGTCATCCGCTTCGATACCCAAGACAATGTATCTCTCTAGTTGGACTTGATAGACGACATATTAGTCTTTCAATCGATTTGCTCAATTCTGATTAGACAGATGACATGTTTAGATTATCTACGAATATAATTGTTTTTCTGTATTACAATCTGACCATATAACACCGCTTAGTATTAGTTAAACGTTAGATAATCAATTAGCTAACATTGACTTTAATTTTGCTTTACGTGCAAAAACCATTGAAGACAATATACGAAGATATTAATGATACCTGTCGAAACCATTTTTAAGGTTTTATGAAAAAATGGGGATCGACTTAAAAAAATGAAAACGGGAGTCGCCACCGATCTTTTTGGTGTGATCGGATCACCTTATAAAACAATTTTTTTTGTTTTTATTTAAAACATTAATTTTGGCCTACGAAATTCAAGAAAACGGGTTCAGGAGTCGGTTACATACGAGGAAGGGTTAACACCCTCGTAACGCCAAAAAATCGGTACCTAATTGATGAATTCATGTCCTAATGTCGAAAATTTGAAAATTTTAAGATATGATCCATTTATTTGAAAGAAAGCCAAGACTCTCTTATCTCAAAGAAATGAAATGTCACACCCAATGAATTAGGGTGCAACATTTCAAAACTTCGAAACTAAGCTCGCCTTTATTTGTAGAAAATCCATACCTCGAGACACAAAACATCGTATCCAATTAGTTAGGATACAACATTTTGAATTCCCGAGAATAAGTTTTGATTTGAAGTTTATGTTTTAATTAAAAATAATTAGTTCTTTAGATTCGATGAGAAAAATCGAAACCCAGTAAGTTAGGGTATGATTTCTTTCAAATCTTAGAACGCGAAGTAATTGCTTATTTTCAAAATCGGATAAAATGTGATATGATTTTATAATAAAATGAGGGATGAATTATAATACACATGCATAATAGAGTGAAACGAGGGAAACAATATAAATTACAATAATAAATAAAAATTAAAACGAATAATCCATATAAAATAATAATTAAAAAGATGACAAAATAAAAACAAAAACAAAAGTTAATAATAAATCAATAAACAAATAGATACTATATACAATAACAAATAATAATAATAATAATAATAATAATAATAATAATGAAAATAACAGTAATGATGTTGATAATAATAATTATAATAATAATAAATATAATAAGTGATAATAAAAGTGATAATAGAAATGAAAATAATAATAGTAGTAGTTATAAAAGTAATGATAATAGTAATGGGATAAAATAACAATAAAAGTACATATAATAACAATAATAATAGTACATATAATAATAATAATAGTACTAATAATAGTAGTAAAAATAATAGTAAAAATAATAGTAATAGAAAATAGAAATAATAATTAAGAGTTATAATAATAATAATATTGATAATAATAATAATAATCGTGATAACAACAAAAAATAATAGTAATAATAATAATAATAATGAAAAATAATAATAATGTTAAAACAATGGCAAAATAACAAAAGTCATAAAAGAAAATAAAGAAAGGACAAAATTAAACTTAAAAGTGAAGTTTCGGGGTAAATTGAAAATAAAAAAAGAAAAAAGGATCCCATTGCAACGCGCGAATGACATGGAGGGACTAAAAGGGAAAATATTCCCTCACTCCAAAACTCACAGCTTCTGGGGGACCCAATTGAGAGCTGAGGTAAATTATCGGGCAAAATTGAAAATAAAATAAATTTAATTATAAAACAGTAAAAAAGCGGAGGGGCTAAATGTGCAATTAGCCCCTTCATAAAAAAATGTGCGGATCCTGGGACTAGGTCGGGTCGAGGCGCGGGTCAGCCCCCAAAACGACGCCATTTTGGCGCCTGGGAATAGGGCTCAAAACGACGTCGTATTGTATACCCTATAAAAGTTAAATTTTTGACAAATAAAAATCATTTTCACCACATTTAAAAAAAAAACAAAATCAAAAACTCTCAACTCTCTGCTCTCCCTCTCTCCAGCGATTTACGCAGGCCCTCGGCGAGAGGCTCCAAAGACTGTCGCCGCCGTTCTCACTGCAAATCGCCGTGACCACCGCCACCATGCGCGGTGGCTGAATTTTTTTTAAAAAAGGTATTTTTTTATTTCTTTTACCTTATTTCAAATACATATATATATAGTAAAAAAAATCTTTATAAAAAAAGAAAAGCCCAAAAGAAAAGAAAGAAGAAAAAAACAAGTAAAACCTTTGCTGCTTTATGCTATTGATTCTGTATTTTTTTTTGTGTATATCTCTGTATATTTGCATGTGTATATCTGTCAAAAAAAAATGTCCCCCCTTTACAGATTTTGTTAGGGCTTTTTATAGCCCCGAAAATAAATCAAAAATAAAAATACAGATTCTGTTTTGCTGTTTCTTGCCATATCTGCTGTGTTTTTCTTTCCCTTTTTACAGGTCAACGGTGAGGAATCTGGCGACGGAGCACTATCTGCGCGCTGATTGCGGCGTGAGGAGAGGCTGGTGTCGGGGCTGCGCTGGTTGCTTGCGGCGCGAGGGAAACCTAGGGTTTCAGAAACCCTTGGTTTCTGATTTAGTGTTGGGCCCTTTTGGGTCGTGTAGGTTTGGGTCTCTGTTTTGGGTGTAATTGGGCATTGGGTCATTTTGTAAATTTGGGCTTTGTAAACGGATTGTAAACTGGACTTTTGGTTTATTTTTTTTTTATTCTAGTTTGTTTTATTTGCATGGGCCCGGGCAAAATGGGCCTATTATAGCTGCCCCTCTTTGCTCATTGTCGTGTAACGAGAATAGAGCAAAGACTATAAAAGGACCAATTTTGCCCAGTCTTTGCCGAGCCTTGACTTCTTGGTCCTCGTCTTCTTCAAATGGCTTCCAACTCCACTGCAACTTCAACGGTATTGGAACTTCATCTTGATTTCAATTTTAGAAATAAGTCTGATGGCTTTAATCTGCTTCACTGCAACTTCAGGAAAGCAATATCCGCTATCTTTAATCTACTCCGCTGCAAACTTAGGGATGCCAGACGGGTATTTTCGATCTGCTTTGTGCAACCTCAAGAAGGCAATATCTGTTGTCTTTTAGCCTGCTCTACTGCAAACTCAGATAGGCAAGGCTGATGTCTTCGATCTGCTTTCTGCAACTTCAGGAACGCCAGATCTGCTATTTTTAATCTGCTCCACTGCAAACTCAGGGAGACAAGATCTGATGTCTTCGATCTGCTTCCTGCAACTTCAGGAATGCTAGATCTGCTATCTTCAATCTGCTCTACTGCAAACTCAGGAAGACAAGATCTGATGTCTTCGATCTGCTTCCTGCAACTTTAGGAATGCCAGATCTGCTATCTTTAATCTGCTCCATTGCAAACTCAGGGAGACAAGATCTGATGTCTTCAGTCTACTCCTCTGCGACTTCAGGGAGACAAGGATGAAAGTGTCAATTTACCCTACTACATTGTCCTATAGAGGACATAACCTGTAGAATAGGTATATGCTTATGCCTAATAATTAGGATGCCCTGATCGAAATGAGTCAAATGCTCCTAACTAAATGTATTATGGACGACATTTGCATGAATGCAGAATGTCATGAGAATGATCCCATTTTTTAAATGTATAATGATTAGGATGCAATGATTGGAATGAATCTAATGCTCCTAACTAAACGATATTAGGGATGACATTTGCATGAATGCAGAATGTCATGAGAATGATCTCCTTTTTTTTTTCCTTTTTTTAATGTACAACGATTAGGATACAACGATCGGAATGAATCAAATGCTCCTAATTGGAAGTGTATGAATGATATATAAATGCATGAGAATGATCCCTTTTTAATGTTTGGGTTGTCATTGCTCATAGTTCATCAAGGTTCTATCACTGATACGTTACCATGCTTTCTCGATCAGCTAGTATCTTTGACAGAAAACCCAAAGAAACAATCATATTCTGCTCAGCAAGCTTGCCCCGCTGTAATTTCAGAGTCCCTTCCATTGTACCCTCTGGGACATAAAGTTTGTACCTCCCACAGCAACTTTCAGGAGAATAACATTTGGTTTCTTCCATCCATCCTGCTACCACTCCGAGGTATAGAATTCGTATCATCTTCAATCAATTTGATCTGTTACACCATTCCTTGGGTGTAATGACCAGATGTATGTGCCTGAAATTTGCAGGGTATCATTTTTCTTTTCGAAACGATCCTTTTACACTTGGGTTGACATCGTCATTTGTCAAAATGGTATCACTGACGAAATGTCTTATCCAATAAAAATCCAAAGACATAATCATCTTTCAATATTTCCAACCCTTAGGCTTGGTGAGTTCTAAACAATAGTCCTGTTTCAGGTTCTCATATTATTTAGAAGCTTCCAGAGTAATATGCAAAACTCCTTTTATGAAAGTATTATTAGTCCATTAATCGTTATTTCAATATAAAATGTTTGAAAAAGATTACAACAATGGACGAGAAAGAAATTAATCAGGAGCATAACTCGAAACAAATAAGTTAATCAAAGATAACCAAGGTAATAAAAGAAAATTTATTGGGGCGTATCTTGAAAAGAATAAAGTAATCAAAGATATCAAATTAAAAAATGAGTAAGATAGAAGCTAGGTGCCCCAGATATCGCAGCCTGAGCCTCTCTATACAAACTTTTTAAGGACCATTTTGAGCTTAATACGTGTTTAGAGGATCCAAAGTACTTTGTCAATGCCCCATGACGTAGCATATGTAACACCCCAAACCCAGCCTAGACGTTATGGCCGGATCTAGCATGTCACATCGAAAGGTAGTTGAAAAGCTAAGCGTTCGTTGAAAATGTAGCATCTCTTTTGAAAACTACGAGTTTCGATGTTTGTTTGTAAAAACCCGATTTACTTAATGTCCATTTTTATAAAGTTGTAATCATTTTGAAAAATTATTTTTTTTGTGAAAGTCAAACTTTAATAGTTGTCGAAACGTGATATTTTGAAAAATGGTTATTAACATTTTGGAAAACTCAGTATTCAAACATCTAACAGTTTAAATATAGCCGATTTGAAAGTTAAAAGAAAAATAAAATCCAAAGGCCTTATTACAAAATATTAACCCAAAGTAATTAATCTTAAAATAAAGTAAAACTGAATTTACTGAAGTGCGCGAGAAATAACTCCGATGTATGGCCACCACCGAGTCCTCCGCGGCTCCAAATCCTTTACCGCTGGGGATTACCTGCAAGGTTAAAAGAAGGGGGTGAGTTACGAGAACTCAGTATGTAATCCCTATACGGTTACTATCTGGGCCAGAGCCCATACGGCATCAATCTGGGCCTAAGCCCCAATATCATGATAATGCAGATAATGTAATGCAGCCCAATCCCAATCCAACCAATCACACCCCCGTACCAACCAATCGTCACCTGTGGGGATCAAGTCAACCCACCCCGCCAATCACATCAATATTGCAGACAAGCTGCTAATCACAATATTTGTGGCGGAGCCACCAGAGTAATAGTATATATATGTGGCATAACCACTAAAATAGTATGTGGCAAGAGCCACCGGCCTACACTTCTCTTCATCATTAAACCCGCCCCATGCAACATGATAAAATGCAATGTATCAAAGGTGTAAAAGTGCAAATAAAATCACATACACGATGTTCAACCATAATCAAGGGTATAACGATCATTTTCACCCATTTGGGGGTATTTCAGTAATTTTACCCATCGAGGGTATTTTCGGTAATTTCGCAACCCAGGGGTATTTCGGTAATTTACCCTCCAAGGGTATTTTCGGTAATTTTGCAACCCAGGGGTATTTCGGTAAATTACCCTCCAAGGGTATTTTCAGTAATCTAGTCTTTTAACGGCCTTTCCAGAGGCCTACTATCGCCTCGAGCGACTCGTGACCCCTTTTGGGTCTTTACGGTGCAATTGGGCAAAAAATCTATTTCGGGCCCACACGATTGTGTGGCCCATTTGACACATTTTCGGTCTCGAATTCGCAGACTTCGCAGTCGCATCAATCGTTCAGTATTTCTCCACTGATTTTGCCCCTGTGGGCCCGTAAGCCCATTGGGCCCATTTAGCCCGTTTCAGTTCGATCAGGCCCGTTATCGCCTCAGTTTTGCGAAAGTGCTCGTGACACTATCAACAATCTATTGTCATCATTCGTGTCTCGGTTTAACACCACGAGCTTTCGCATGCTCGAGTGGTCACGGTTGCCAGTTTTTTGGCTTTTCGGCTTTTGGCCGTTTCACAGAACATCACATGCATTCATCAAGGTGGGTGTGAGATTACACACCTGTTACAAGCGTAGATTGAACTCCCGAAATTTTGTACCTATGAAACCAACACGTTCCAATCGGTTAGTATCCAATCTGATAAAACATATCAAAGTTTGAATCCGAAAAGTCACTAACACCACTTACCACAAGATGATCTCCTTCAACAAAGTGGCAATATTCGGCTTTGCTTCCTCTTGACTAGAGCAACCAACCTCCTAAATCGATTGATGCACAAAAAGGGGGGTTAGCATCCCCAATGTTTGGCAATAGGGAAAAATCCAGCAATGAATTGTACTATTTACCCTTAGATTCGGCAAGATAGGTCCCTGATCAAGAGGAGTTTAAGCATCCACTGCCCTCAGAGATGACGATTAACTAGGGAGAAAAGAAAAGGTTATAAACGCACGAGAACCCAAAAGAAATAGGTTCGGCCTAGGCAGAAAAATGAGAGTTTCAGCTTTAGTAAGGGAAAGGGAGAGAAGAAGAAAAGAAATAAAGGGAAAAGAAACATTACCTTGAGTGATCACAGAGGAATCGAATAGATTCAGCAGGCAAAAGAACACCAAGCTTCAGGCTACCAGGTGTTCGGCTATTAGCAAAAGCAAAGAGAAACCAATTCAAATGGGAAAAAAGAGGGCATTCGGCTTATGGAGAAAAGAATAGAAAAGAAAATGGAGAAGAAGAGAGGAAGAAAAGAATTCGGTAATCAGAAAATTGCAAAGAAAAGAATTGACCCGAAATGACAAAAAGAGAAAAAGAAAATAACCCCAAAAGCACCCACAAAGGTTTCGGTTTTGCTACCCACACCAAATGCCGAATTTGCTTCTCAACACCAACCCCTAGCCGAAATTCTCATCCTCCACACACTCCACATTCGGCCAAACTCTCCCATATCCCATGATTCTCTCCTCTTTTTGCTCCTCTATTCACTCTCCACCTCCCATTCAAACCGTTTGACTGAGTCTCCACTCTCTCCTTGCAGAGTTCTATCTGAACTCTACTTCTTCCACCCACTTGACATAAAAATAGAAGCCTTGATTTGCCAACTGTGGGATTCGAACCCCTCTCTCCTTGCCTCACAAGTGACGCCACCACCACTCCACCACAAGCTCCATTATGTTGAGCAAACACACTCTAATAAATATAAGCCCTACTTCCAACAGTCCTCCCTCCTAAAGTGCCCAAAAACAAAAATTTTACCAGGGCTCAAACTCGACCCCAGGCCTTCCTAGAGCCCCTAAATACCCTCAAACAACCCACATAGCAAGACCAACATACAATTGTACAAAAATCACAATTCCTAATTTTTGAGATGTTACAATTCTACCCCTTTAAAAAAATTTCGGCCTCAAAATTTACCTGATCAAAAGAGATGAGGGTATTACTGTCGTATAGCCTCCTCAAACTCCCACATGGCTTCTTCGGAACTGTGATTACACCACAACAATTTAACTAACAGAACGGATTTTCTCATCAACACTTTAACATCCTGATCTAAAATCTGCATCGGTTCTTCTTCAAATGTCAGATCCGGTCTTACCTCAATTTCTTCTACCGACACAATATGAGAAGGATTCGAACGGTAGAGTTTCAGCATAGAAACGTGGAATACGTCGTGTATCCGGTTCAACTCAGGGGGCAGCTCAAGTTGATATGCGACCGATCCAACGCGTTTCGACACCCGATTTGGTCCGATGAATCTAGGGCTTAACTTGCCCTTCTGTCCAAATCTCAGAATCTTTTTCCACGGTGAGACCTTCAAGAAAACATAATCTCCCACTGAGTACTCGATTTCTTTACGCTTAAGATCTGCATACGACTTCTGTCTGTCAGAAGCTTCTTTTAACCGACCCTGAATCAACTTCACCTTCTCCTCAGTTTTCGAAATCAATTCTGGACCCAACAACCGTCGCTCACCCAATTCTGTCCAACATGTAGGGGTGCGACACCTACGACCATATAACTCCTCGTAGGGTGCCATCTGAATGCTAGATTGGTAGCTGTTGTTATACGCAAATTCCGCTAAGGGTAAATAATCTTCCCAACTGCCCCTGAAGTCAATCACACAGCTCCTTAACATGTCTTCCAAAATCTGGATTACTCTGTCCGACTGACCATCAGTCTGTAGATGAAACGCTATGCTGAAATCCAGCCTTGTACCCAAAGCTTCATGTAACACTTTCCAGAACCGAGATATGAATCTAGGGTCCCTGTCTGATGATAGACACTGGTACCCCATGCAGCCTCATAATTTCTGCCACGTATAACTTGGCCAACTTCTGTAGCGAGTAGTTAGTGCGAACCGGTATGAAGTGGGCGGACTTAGTCAACCGGTCAACAATTACCCATACTGAATCTTTCTTAGTAGGCGTCAGGAGTAGCCCACTAACAAAATCCATTGTTATCCTCTCCCACTTCCAGAGTGGAATCTTTACATGTTGCAGTAGTCCCGAAGGCAGTTGATGCTCAGCCTTCACTTGCTGACATGTCAAACACTTGCTTACGAAGTCGGTAACCTCACGTTTCAGTCCTGGCCACCAGTACAGTTCACGTAGATCTCGGTACATCTTGTTTCCACCGGGATGCATAGCGTATGGGCTACTATGCGCCTTCCGCAGGATCATCTGTCTTAACTCAGAGTCCTTCGACACACAAATTTTTCCACGGAAACATAACACCCCTTTACTATTCAGTCCAAAATCCACCGTCTCTCCACTTTTCACTTGCTGAAAACGAGAATCCAAAGACTCATCCAATAACTGCTTCTCTTTAATCTGATTAACCCACGTCGGTTTCATCCAAGTTACGCCAACAAACTACCATCCTCATATAGGTGAGACGAGCAAACATTGCTCTCAAATCGAATACCACCTTACGACTTAGTAAATGCGCCTTACCACCGCGTTGGCTTTACCCGGGTGATACTCAATCGAGCAATCGTAGTCCTTCAGCAACTCTATCCATCTTCGTTGCCTGAGATTTAACCCTTTTTGGGTAAGGAGATACTTAAGACTCTTATGGTCAGTGTAGATAATCGACTTTTCCCGATACAAGTAGTGTCTCTATATCTTTAGTGCGAACACTACTGCAGCTAGTTCCAAATCATGAGTGGGATAGTTCACCTCATGTGGCCTAAGTTGACGGGATGCATACGCCACCACTTTCCCTTCTTGCATCAACACACAACCCAAACCTGTATGCGACGCATCACAGTAGACAACAAATTCTTTCCTAGCCTGCGGTGAATCAATCTGCGGTGCTTGGTCAAAATCTTCTTCAGTTTCTCAAAACTCTCTTGCTGCTTAACAGACCAAACAAACGGTACCCCCTTACGCAATAACTTAGTTAGGGGTGCAGCAATCAACGAAAACCCCTCAACGAACCGCCTGTAGTACCCAGCCAAACCCAGAAAACTTCAGATCTCTAACACTGACTTCGGCGGCTTCCAATCCAATGCGGCTTCAACCTTCCGAGGATCAACCCTAATCCCCTCGGCAGACACAACATGCCCCAAAAATGTCACTTCCTTTAGCCAAAACTCGCACTTACTGAATTTGGCGTAAAGTTGCTTTTCCCTCAATATTTGCAAAACAACCCGAAGATGTGAATCATGCTCCTCCACTGTTCTCGAATACACCAAAATGTCATTTATGAATACCACCACTAATCGGTCTAGGTAGGGTTGGAAGACTCGGTTCATCATATCCATGAAAGTAGCTGGTGCATTCGTTAATCCGAACGGCATGACCAGAAACTCGTAATGCCCATAACGAGTTCAGAATGCAGTCTTGTGTATATCTGCCTCCTTGAACCTTAGCTGATGATATCCCGATCTTAAATCTATTTTTGAGAAGACTGAAGCTCCTCGCAGCTGGTCGAATAGATCGTCAATTCTTGGCAGCGGGTATTTGATCTTAATCGTTAACTTGTTCAACTGACGATAGTCAATACACATACGCATTGACCCATCATTCTTCTTCACGAACAATACCGGTGCTCCCCATGGAGATACACTTGGTCTGATAAATCCTCGATCTAGCAGCTCTTGAATCTGAGCCTTTAGTTTTACCAGCTCCTTCGGTGCCATCCTATAAGGGGCGACAGACACCGGAGCCGTTCTCGATAACAGCTCAATGCCAAATTTGACCTCACGATTTGGAGGCAACCCCGGAAGTTCTTCAGGAAATACGTCTGAAAATTCCTTTATTGTCCTGACCTTCTCAACAGACAAACTCCCAGCATCAGTCGTGTTAACATAAGCTATGAACGCCTCACAACCTTTACGCACTAGCTTCTCAGCCCTTAACGTTGAGATTACATTAGACACATAATCCCTTCTCTCTCCTATCACCATCACCTCCTCATCCTCTGAAGTCTTTAATACCATACGCTTAGCAGCACAATCCAGGTTTGCACGGTGTTTCACCAACTAATCCATGCCTAATATAAGATCAAACTCGCCGAACGGCAGTTCCATCAAATCTGCCGGGAATACAACTCCTTGAACCTCTAGAGGTACACTCCTAAACAGCTTATTCACTACCACAGATTATCCTAAAGGACTAATTACCGCCATTTCTCTATCAGTAAACTCAAAAGGTATACCCAGAGTCCCAGACACAGTACAAGTAACATACGAGTGTGTAGACCCAATATCAATTAAAGCTGTAAATGGCACATCATGTATAAGAAACCTACCGGTTATGACGTCTGATGCGTCGCCATCCTCTCAACGCCGAGCAGCATAAACTAGTCCCGACTGCCTCGCCTCTGTATTACCCGCATAACCAGCACCTTTGCCCGGTGTTCCACGACCACGTCCTAACCCATTTCCCCCTCTGGGCGGACCACGACCTCTCGGTGGCTGCTGACCACCTCTCCCTGGCTGCACAAATTTCTGACCCACTACCTGCGTCTGAACAGGCTCCCGATGACAGTCTTTGAACCGATGATCCTTAGACCCACATCTAAAACACCCGCTAGTTCTTCTCCAGCACTCTCCCGAATGAAATTTCCCACATTCCACACAAGGTTGCAACTGACCCGTAGCAACTGAAACCCCAACTTGAACTGGCCCATCCAACCTAGGCCACTTATGAAATCCCTTTGAAGAACCTGAAAACCCATAATCTCTCTTGTTCCTGTCCCTTTCCTTGTAACATTTTGTCTCTCAGAACGTTTCACTTCCTCGGCAATATTTTCTTTTTCTACTAGAGCAGCGAAGTCTCTTTCTTTCTACGGGGCTATCAATACCCGTAACTCATCCCGTAATCCATCTTCAAATCGCACACAACGCTCATAATCGGTCGCAACTATACCGCGAGCATACTGGCTCAAGCGTAGAAACTCTGCCTCATATTCTGCTACGGACTTATTCCCCTGGACCAGATTCAAGAATTCTTTTCTCCGGGCATCCACATAACTTGCCCCGACATACTTCCCTTAGAAGGCCATTTTGAAGAAATCCCAAGTCACCCGATCAGCTGGTGTTCCTTCCCTTACTGTAAGCCACCACTGATACGCCTCGTCTCGTAGTAGGGACACTGCTCCTCTCAGTTTTTGTTCTACTGTGCAGTCCAGATCATCCATGATTCGCTCTACAGCCTTCAACCAGTATTCTGCTACATTCGGGGCTATACCAAAGATGTCCCTAAAGACTTCGGCCCCGTTCGACCAGAGTCGCTTAGAAATAGACCCGCGGGCCGCCGACCTAGTACTTGCTCCAGCAACCCGTTCTAAAACTCGCAGCATTGCTTGGGACAAAGCATCATCCCCTCCAGTTCGGTCATGAGACCCTGTTTCAGTCACTGACGATGCCGGTGCCTCTCTTTTCGGCATATGCCCCGATGCTGAGGATCCAGCCCTAGCACCTCGGCCTCTACCAAGGTCGCGTGTACCTCGTCCATGTCCTCTTGTACTCATATTGCTGAATTGAGTTAATCTGATTAAGAATTTTATGAATCAGTCTACAGTTCCCATGACTATTAACAAGTATTTTATGGAAAACAGTTATAAGAGTTGTTTTCGCGGATCGAATTTCCTACTGTTTCAGTCTCTATAGTCTTAGTTCTTATAACTAAAAGTTTCAGTGTACTACTACTATTTCTAGTAGTTTCTCCCTACAGTCATTTCATCATATAACCAGATATAAAGTAAGGGAACTTACGGATTTGGTGTCGGAGACTCAGTGTGCCATACTTCTAGTAACACTATTTCTAAACCACATTTTGAACTATTTTGGAAAAATTTTCAAACTCATTCCACAGCCGAGTTTTGCAACCTGGCTCTGATACCATAAAATGTAACACCCCAAACCTAGCCAAAATGTTATGGCCGAATCTAGCATGTCACATCAAAAGGTAGTTGAAAAGCTAAGCGTTCGTTGAAAATGTAGTATCTCTTTTGAAAACTCCAAGTTTCGATGTTTGTTTGTAAAAACCCAATTTACTTAATGTCTATTTTTATAAAGTTGTAATCATTTTTAAAAATTGTTTTTGTTGTGAAAGTCAAACTTTAATAGTTGCCGAAACGTGATATTTTGAAAAACGGTTATTAACATTTTGGAAAACTCAGTATTCAAACATCTAACAGTTTAAATATAGCCGATTTGAAAGTTAAAAGAAAAATAAAATCCAAAGGCCTTATTACAAAATATTAACCCAAAGTAATTAATCTTAAAATAAAGTAAAAACTGAATTTACTGAAGTGCACGAGAAATAACTCCGATGTATGGCCACCATTGAGTCCTCCGCGGCTCTAAATCCTCTATCGCTGGGGATTACCTGCAAGGTTAAAAGAAGGGGGTGAGTTACGAGAACTCAATGTGTAATCCCCTATACGGTTACTATCTGGGCCCAAGCCCATACGGCATCAATCTAGGCCTAAGCCCCAATATCATGATAATGCAGATAATGTAATGCAGCCCAACCCCAATCCAACCAATCACACCCCCGTACCAACCAATCGTCACCTGTGGGGATCAAGTCAACCCACCCCGCCAATCACACTAATATTGCAGACAAGCTGCTAATCACAATATTTGTGGCAGAGCCACCAGAGTAATAGTATATATATGTGGCATAACCACTAAAACAGTATGTGACAGAGCCACCAGGCTACACTTCTCTTCAGTCATTAAACCCGCCCCATGCAACATGATAAAATGCAATGTATCAAAGGTGTAAAAGTGCAAATAAAATCACATACACGATGTTCAACCATAATCAAGGGTATAACGGTCGTTTTCACCCATTTGGGGGTATTTCAGTAATTTTACCCATCGAGGGTATTTTCGATAATTTCGCAACCTAGGGGTATTTCGGTAATTTACCCTCTAAGGGTATTTTCGGTAATTTCGCAACCCAAGCGTATTTTGGTAATTTACCCTCCAAGGGTATTTTCGGTAATCTAGTCCTTTAACGACCTTTCCAGAGGCCTACTGTCGCCTCGAGTGACTTGGGACCCCTTTTGGGTCTCTACGGAGCAATTGGGCCAAAAATCTATTTCGGGCCCAAATGGGCCCACACGCTCGTGTGGCCCATTTGACACATTTTCGGTCTCAGATTCCCAGACTTTGCAGTCGCATCAATCGTTCAGTATTTCTCCACCGATTTTGCCCCTGTGGGCCCGTAAGCCCATTGGGCCCATTTAGCCCGTTTCAGTTCGATCAGGCCCGTTACCGCCTCAGTTTTGCGAAAGTACTCGTGACACTATCAACGATCTATTGCCATCATTCATGTCTCGATTTAACACCACGAGCTTTTGCATGCTCGAGTGGTCACGGTTACCGGTTTTCTGGCTTTTCAATTTTTGGCCGTTTCACAGAACATCACATGCATTCATCAAGGTGGGTGTGAGATTATACACTTGTTACAAGCGTAGATTGAACTCCCAAAATTTCGTACCTATGAAACCAACACGTTTTAATCGGTTAGTATCCAATCTGATAACACATATCAAAGTTTGAATCCGAATAGTCACTAACACCACTTACCACAAGATGATCTCCTCTTGACTAGAGGAACCAACCTCTTGACTAGAGCAACCAACCTCCTAAACCGATTGATGCACAAAAAGGGGGGTTAGCATCCCCAATGTTCGGCAATAGGGAAAAATCCAGCAATGAATTGTACTACTTACCCTTGGATTCGGCAAGACAGGTCCCTGAACAAGAGGAGTTTTAAGCATCCACTGCCCTTAGAGATGACGATTAACTAGGGAGAAAAGAAAAGGTTATAAACGCACGAGAACCCAAAAGAAATAGGTTCGGCCTAGGCAGAAAAATGAGAGTTTCAGCTTTAGTAAGGGAAAGGGAGAGAAGAAGAAAAGAAATAAAGGGAAAAGAAACATTACCTTGAGTGATCACAGAGGAATCGAATAGATTCGGCAGACAAAAGAACACCAAGCTTCAGGCTACCAGGTGTTCGGCTATTATTAAAAGCAAAGAGAAACCAATTCAAATGGGAAAAAAGTGGGGATTCGGCTTATGCAGAAAAGAATAGAAAAGAAAATGGAGAAGAAGAGAGGAAGAAAAGAATTCGGTAATCGAAAAATTGTAAAGAAAAGGATTGACCCGAAATGACAAAAAAAGAAAAAGAAAACAACCCTAAAAGTACCCACAAAGGTTTCGATTTTGCTACCCACACCAAATGCCGAATTTGCTTCTCAACACCAACCCCTAGCCGAAATTCTCATCCTCCACACACTCCACATTCGGCCAAACTCTCCCATATCCCATGATTCTCTCCTCTTTTTGCTCCCCTATTCACTCTCCACCTCCCATTCAAACCGTTTGACTGAGTTTTCACTCTCCCCTTGCAGAGTTCTATCTGAACTCTACTTCTTTCACCCACTTGACAAAAAAATAGAAGCCTTGATTTGCCAACTGTGGGATTCGAACCCCTCTCTCCTTGCCTCACAAGTGACGCCACCACCACTCCACCACAAGCTCCCTTGTGTTGAGCAAACACACTCTAATAAATATAAGCCTTGCTTCCAACAGTCCTCCCCCCTAAAGTGCCCAAAAACAAAAATTTTACCAGGGCTCAAACTCGACCCCAGGCCTCCCTAGATCCCCTAAATACCCTCAAACAACCCACATAGCAAGCCCAACATACAATTGTACAAAAATCACAACCCCTAATTTTTGCGATGTTACAGCATACTTCCTCATTGTTAATTCAGGCATAGCAAGACTACCACATGCCCTATCTTTGATCAAAATTTGAGCCGCCCTTTTCGAGTTTTCGGCTCAAAACCCATTTGGTCTCAAAGCGCCCTTTGTGGGTTTTCGCCTTGGCCTCTCCTCTTTTTTTTTCTTTTTTTTTTTGAATTTGAATTTGATCTCAAGACGCCCTTTGCGATTTTTCACCTTGGCCTTTCCCCTTTCAGGTAAAATAATTCTTGACTGATCCGGAATTCACCGAGTTGGGCAAGTCTTCGCCATCTGTCTCGGTCAATATCAATGCTCCTCTAGAACGGGCCCTTTTTTACTACATAAGGTCCTTCCTCGTTTGGCATCTGCTTTCCTCTAAAATCTTTTTGTATAAGAAAGATTTTTTAACATCAGGTTCCCCTCGTGGAATTCTCTAAGATGAACCTCTTTAACGTAAGCTCGCATCATCTGGCCGTGACAGATAGCTTTTAACCTTTTTTCTTTCGATTAGGTACAATTGGCAAAACTGTTTCTATTCCAATGAGAAATGTGTTGCCCCAGCGAAGGTTCTAACCGACGTTTGATAAGACAGAAGGTAAATGGTAACTTCTTTATGTCAATATTTGCAAGTCGCAGTCATCTTTCCCATGATCCTTGTTTTGTTGTTTTTGTTTTTATTTTCCCCTTTTTTTTGTTGCCTTTACTGCACTGTGATATAGTGTCTGATCTTTGAACAGACTTGTGAACTTTTGAAATTGTCCTTTTTAGCACTCTTTGTCGGCACCCTTTTTTTTTTAGAATTTGATGACTATTGACTTTGTAACATTGGCATATGAAGCTACTTCCACCATCTTAGTGAAGTAGACGATGACCACGACGATGAATCGATGCCGACTAGAAGCTTTTAACGAGATCGACCCCATAATATCCATTCCCCACATATAAAAAATCCTTGAAGAAATAGATGAGGCACATGAGTCTTGTATTCCTCAATTTGGCATTTACGACATAACTGAAGCAATCTCCCTTTTATGGTGGACCAATAGTACCCGAACTTTTATGGTGGACCAATAGTGTCTGATCTTTGAACAGACTTATGAACTTTTGAAATTGTCCTTTTTAGCACTCTTTGTCGGCACCCTTTTTTTTTGAGAATTTGATGACTATTCACTTTGTAACATTGGCATATGAAGCTACTTCCACCATCTTAGTGAAGTAGACGATGACCACGACGATGAATCGATACCGACTAGAAGCTTTTAACGAGATCGACCCCATAATATCCATTCCCCACATATAAAAAATCCTTGAAGAAATAGATGAGGCACATGAGTCTTGTATTCCTCAATTTGGCATTTACGAAATAACTGAAGCGATCTCCCTTTTATGGTGGACCAATAGTACCCAAACCTTATGATTAGCCTGGTTATTGTAAAACCATTATCATGTTCTTTAAACACCCTTATGGATCTCTTTTAAGATTTTTCCAGGCGTGTCTTGATATGATCATGCGAAAACATCTTTGAATTCTTGAAAATAACTCAATGATGTCTGGCTTCGATCTTCACCCTTTTCTTAGGCTCGCAATGTCCACTGACCTTATGTAAGGTAGGATCTGTTTTTCATCTTGTTCTACCATTCTTAACAAATAAAAAGATAGGTTACAATCTCTATCATCTTCAAAGTCCTGAGATACTTCTAGACACATATCTTACTCGAAAAGAGACTCTGAGTTAGTAGCAGCGTTGCTCACATCATTGATATCTGGAGACCTTATTGTAGGTTCGAAGGAAGATTTCCAAAGAATAAATAATTCAAAGAATGATTATTTGTATGGTCATAAAGAATAAAAGAATACTTGAAAGAAAGTCTAAAGAATAAACAAAAAAAATAATTGTTTGTACAGTATGAAATGGTAAAAATAAAAGAATATTTGCTCGAAAAGATGCATTTTATTGAAATAAAAATTTCGGACACAAGCCTATTTCACAAAAGGATTCTTATTGCCTCTAGGTTTAAGGAAACAAAAGTGTTTTGAATATTACTCTAGATCAGCTCTAAAAATACATGGATCTCTTCCACAGTCCCATTATTCAAAACACTCCCAAGTACGCAAGGGCTTGGAAACTTCATTCCCCTGGTTTCCTCATATCTTGTTGGATCTTTGCCAACTGCTGTTGCAGCTGGTCTTGCATGTCTCTTTGGAACTGTTCGAGTCTTTCTAATCTCTGATCCATATCTCTTGTCTTAGCTCGAGTACTGTATCGATGTTTAGTTTTCAGATTAACTTTCTTTCTCTCTTTTTCTGAAATAACTTCAACTAATTAGGGTCCATCTATGGATTTTAATGCATATGATGCGATGCAATGTAGATGCATGGAATAAATGCAAAAGAAAGAGAGGCGTTGATTCTGAATTTAGTTCCATTAGAAAAACTTTTCTAGAAAGCAAATTTCTTTACATAAAATGGATTACATATGCGGCATTGCCCTCATATTCCAAGCAAAAACATCAATCCCCTTCTTCGCAAAGGTCAAATCTTGCAAACTTCTAATAGATGCCTCAATTAGCTCCTTTTTGCTTGATCTGGGCCGCGACTCACTGCTCACTTATTTTCATAATGCTCGTTAGCCTCTTCAAAAAAGCCGAGACGTGGTGATTCTCGAATAGTCTTTGTCAGCTTGAATCCTTGGGCAATAAAGTCTTGTATTCCTTCACGGACTATCAGTCTTTTCTCGTTCTGTTTACTTGGACCATATTCGAACGACCGTATTATAATCCACTTTATCAAGAAATCCATTTTCTCATGACAAACTCTTCCATTTAGCAATCGAATTTGAATCAAAACCTCTTTTTTATGATGTGAATGCAATGCAATCAAAATAAAAGAGAACACGTTAGCACAAAGAAATAAATAACAAAATAGGGCACCTATCTGGGTGACCACTAGGGTTTGGCATAGTTCTACCTAGGGTAAGCCCTTAGGTTTTCTACATGTGGTTTAGCTCTAAAGTTGCTGTACCTGAACCAGCAGATTCCTCGATCCTCACCCGTTATAGGCTCATACGGACCGAGTTCAGTTCAGGGGAATACATTTCCCTATGACTATGCGGAGGTGAAAACCTCACGAAGACATAGGTACGGATGTATCCCTAAGCGATCCACTAGCCTATCATGCAGGTGAAAACCTCACGAAGGCATAGTTTCTCACTCCCACTTAAAAGGTGCGACCACAACGGTCATGCAATGCAATGCAGAAATACTTTACAAGATTAGCACAACATGCAATAAAAGGGATCATAATTTTTCAAATCGGTTTTTTCAAATTTAGACAAAAGGACAGGAAATAATCAATTTATGGCTTGATTCTCTGATGACTTCCCCAACGGAGTCGCCAAGCTGTCGAAACCATTTTTAAGGTTTTATGAAAAAATAGGGATCGAGTTAAAAAAATGAAAACGGGAGTCGCCACCGATCTTTTTGGTGTGATCGGATCACCTTATAAAATATTTTTTTTGTTTTTATTTAAAACATTGATTTTGGCCTACGAAATTCAAGAAAACGGGTTCGGGAGTCGGTTACATACGAGGAAGGGTTAACACCCTCGTAACGCCCAAAAATCGGTACCTAATTGATGAATTCATGTCCTAATGTCGAAAATTTGAAACTTTTAAGATATGATCCCTTTATTTGAAAGAAAGACAAGACTCTCTTATCTCAAAGAAATGAAATGTCACACCCAATGAATTAGGATGCAACATTTCAAAACTTCGAAACTAAACTCGCCTTTATTTGTAGAAAATCCATACCTCGAGACACAAAACATCGTATCCAATTAGTTAGGATACAACATTTTGAATTCCCGAGAATAAGTTTTGATTTGAAGTTTATGTTTTAATTAAAAATAATTAGTTCTTTAGATTCGATGAGAAAAATCGAAATCCAGTAAGTTAGGGTATGATTTCTTTCAAATCTTAGAACGCGAAGTAATTGCTTATTTTCAAAATCGGATAAAATGTGATATGATTTTATAATAAAATGGGGGATGAATTATAATACACATGCATAATAGAGTGAAAAGAGGGAAACAATATAAATTACAATAATAAATAAAAATTAAAACGAATAATCCATATAAAATAATAATTAAAAAGATGAAAAAATAAAAACAAAAACAAAAGTTAATAATAAATCAATAAACAAATAGATACTATATACAATAACCAAAAAAAATAAAAAAATAAAAAATAATAATAATGACAAAAAAATACAATAATAATAAAATATGTTAATAAACAAATAATATTTACAAAAATAAGAGTAATAATAATAATAATAATAATAATAATAATAATAACAGTAATGATGTTGATAATAAAATAATAATAATAATAAGTATAATAATAATAAATATAATAAGTGATAATAAAAGTGATAATAGAAACGAAAATAATAAAAGTAGTAGTTATAAAAGTAATGATAATAGTAATGGGATAAAATAACAATAATAGTACATATAATAACAATAATAATAGTACATATAATAATAATAATAGTACTAATAATAGTAGTAAAAATAATAGTAAAAATAATAGTAATAGAAAATAGAAATAATAATTAAGAGTTATAATAATAATAATATTGATAATAATAAAAATAATCGTGATAACAACAAAAAATAATAGTAATAATAATAATAATAATAATAATAATAATAATAATAATGAAAAAATAATGTTAAAACAATGGCAAAATAACAAAAATAATAAAAGAAAATAAAGAAATGACCAAATTAAACTTAAAAGTGAAGTTTCGGGGTAAATTGAAAATAAAAAAAGAAAAAAGGATCCCATTGCAATGCGCGAATGGCATGGAGGGACTAAAAGGGAAAATATTCCCTCCCTCCAAAACGCACAGCTTCAGGGGGGACCCAATTGAGAGCCGAGGTAAATTATCGGGCAAAATTGAAAATAAAATAAATTTAATTATAAAACAGTAAAAAAGCGGAGGGGCTAAATGTGCAATTAGCCCCTCCATCAAAAACGCGCAGATCCTGGGACTGGGTCGGGTCGAGGCGCGGGTCAGCCCCCAAAACGACGCCGTTTTGGCGCCTGGGAATAGGGCTCAAAACGACATCGTATTGTATACCCTATAAAAGTTAAAATTTTGACAAAAAAAAATCATTTTCACCACATTTAAAAAATAAAAAATAAAAAACTCTCAACTCTCTCATCTCCCTCTCTCCAGGCGATTTCCGGCAGGCCCTCCGGCGAGGCTCCGGCACCGCTGCTGCTGCTTCACCATTGCCGCCGATCGCCACACAGCCACAATGCTGCGGTGGCCGAATTTTTTTTAAAAAGGTATTTTTATTTCTTTTACCTTATTTCAAATACATATATATATATATATATATATATATATATATATATATGTATTTGAAATATATATATTAAAAAAATAAATAAATCTTTATAAAAAAAAGAAAAGCCGAAAAGAAAAGAAAGAAGAAAAAAACAAGTAAAACCTTTGCTGCTTTATGCTATTGATTCTGTATTTTTTGTGTGTATATCTCTGTATATTTGCATGTGTATATCCACATTTAAAAAATATCCCCTTTACTGATTTTGTTAGGGCTTTTATAGCCCCAAAATAAATCAAAAATAAAAATACAGATTCTGCTTTGTCTTTGTTTCTTGTCATATCTGCTATGTTTTTCTTTCCCTTTTTGCAGGTCAACGGCGAGGAATCCAGCGACGGAGCACTATCTGCGCGCTGATTGCGACTTGAGGAGAGGCTAGTGTCGGGGCTGCGCTGGGTGCTTGCGGCGCGAGGGAAACCTAGGGTTTTAGAAACCCTTGGTTTCTGATTTAGTGTTGGGCCCTTTTGGGCCCTGTAGGTTTGGGTCTCTGTTTTGGGTGTAATTGGGCATTGGGTCATTTTGTAAATTTGGGCTTTGTAAACGGACTGTAAACTGGACTTTTAGTTTATTATTTTTTTTATTCTAGTTTGTTTTATTTGCATGTGCCCGGGCAAAATGGGCCTATTACAATACCGATGGATATTTTATTAATTCAATTTTTTCAAAAATAATGACAAAGTCATTACACTAAGGATACTAGATCCCAACAACGAACTATTGTAAAAGCTAATACATATTAAAAGTAATACAATCAAAATATATAATTATGATGATAAATTTTTAAAGAATAGATCAATTTTGCTCATACACATGTGCAAAATTGTCCCATTAATTTCTTTTGTTAATTAACTAATAACCATAAATCTTTTTGTCATCTCATGTCTGTTGTTAAATGCATTAGCGTTGAAATTTTGAGAGTTTAGTACTACTCTTTTTACCTATTAAAATAAAGGTAGATTAAAGTATTAGTCGCTCAACTATTATATTGTTTCTGTTTTGGTCACTCAATTATTAAAAAGTTTCAATTTATTTAATAACGTTTTAGACCATTTTTATTTTGGTCATTCACGTTTTACATCGTTTCTACTTGGCCAATCTCCGTTAAATGGTTAACAGAAATGATAATGTGGCTTTTTTCTAACTAGTATAATAATACATTTAGTCTTCAATACTTACACATTCTATCAATTTTATCTTCAAACACATATAATTAAATATAAATTTTATGTTGTGAAAAAGTATAAAATATAATATTATATAATTAATATTATATGTGTTTAAATTTAATTATAATTACAAGGCTCAAATGTACATTTATCCCCGCAAAAATTGACGCCTCCCAAGTCAGTATCCGAATTTTCATTCCATCAAGGGTTTCAATACTTTTTTTGTGATGGGGATATTAATAGTACACATGGCATTCTTAGATTGTGACAGATGGCACTGATGATTCCATTCTATATATTTTATAAAAATATTTAAAAATTTAAAAGAAAATATATAAACATTACATAATTTTTTTTTAAATATAAAAGAAATTATAAATTGTTAAATATATGTATCTAAAAAATTAAAAACTATTCCAAAAATTAAAAAGAAAATTTAAAATTTAAGTTAGACAAATTGAAAACCTAGAAAATTTACATCTCTTTTTAAATAAATTGCAAACAAATTAAATGAAGATAAATTTTACAATAAATTTTATGCTTAGATATGGGTGAGATTCTTGTTGGGAAGAATGCAAAAGATGGTGATTTGAAAAAGGCTTATAGGAAGCTTTTTCATTTTATTTGTTAGGTTTCATATGAAAATTTGAGTTCCTCTGCTTAGAATGCTATTAGAATGATCATGAACAAAGTTTATAAAAATCACAAATTTACATATAAGTTTATCAAGATTTAATTATATGTTTTTAAATATAATTATATTTAATTCTATGCATTTTAGGATCAAATTGATAGAATGTGTAAGTATTGAGGATTAAATGTGTTATATACCAATTAGAAAAATAGCCACATTATCACTTCTGTTAACCATTTAATGGGCTGTGGAAAAAATAGAAACGATATAAAATGTGAGTGACCAAAATAGAAATGATCTAAAATGTTAGTGACCTAGCGGAACCACTCCCAAAACCATATCCAGAACCTGTGGCACCACCCCCTCCGCCACCTCCACCTCCACCACTTCCTCCTCTTCCACCACCACTAAGTGACCTAGCGGCAAAAGCTAAATCCACAACCCTATGAGGTTAACTCATGGGTTGGGAAATAACATCCACATTCAGAATAACATTCAACATCATTCTTTCTTGATTCAGTTCACAAAACAGTAAATAAAGAAGTAAAAGAAGAACTTCAGGAAGATGACTTTCGCCTATCCAGCCCACAGCTTCGGCGTCGCAATATCTAATAGTGGCCAAGAGGGACTGCCTTCTTCTTCTCCCTTTCGATTCTGCCTTATTCTTAATCGTTATCCTCTATTCTCGTCCAAGGATCTTTTTTTTCCCTAAAAATGGCTCTCTAACCGTCTACCCTCCAAAAATCCCCCTTTTTTATTTTTTTATTTTAGGGTTTTATATCTCTTCCTTTAGGGTAGTCCCATGATCCCATGATCTTTTTCTTCCATTTTAGGCTGATTTTTCTGGTACACGTACAGCAGGGCTGATAACGATTAAGCATTGACTGGATCGCTTCCTGGCATTGCTACGACATTCGTGTTGGCAAACTGTCCAACCTTTTGCCACGACAAACCTTCACTTCTTTACTTCTTTACTTTTTAATGCAATTTCCTAAAAACACTAATGGAAAATCCTAAAATGCAACTAAACTTACCTAAGTAGAGGCAATTAACCAAGTCTAAACGCATAAAATATAACTCTTTTCAAGAGTTATCACTCGTTCAACACGTTGTTGAGTGAAAAAGAAAAAAGAAAAGCAATCAAAACTCAAGAGAACCGGCAAGATGAAAAAGAAAAAAAACACAAGATTTCTTGACCTTACTCAAATACCAACAGTGAAACAAAACAAGATAAAAATCCAAGCAACCAAAAGACACTTCAAAGAAAAGCAAAAATGATGAGAAAAAGAAAGTTTGATGGAAGAAGAATAAAAGATCCGAAAATTGAGAAGAATGAACCATTGTGAGAAGGGGAAAAAAAATATAGAACGTGGGTGAAGTTGGAATTTTTTTTATTTAAAATTAAACTAACAAATAAATAAAAATAAGATATTAATAATTTAATTAATATTTAACAAAACCAATCAGATTTATTTTTAAAGGAATTGAAACCAAAAGCAAGCTAAAAGACAATAAAATAAAATGGATAAAAGTAATTCCTACATAGCACACAAAAGGATTCAAACTCGAGACCTAAAGAGAAACTAACACTTAACCACTAAACCACTAGACTCATCGTTATCTCTTAAACGCAAAAGAAAACATAAATTCCTGACCAAAACCACTTGACTCACCCAACAGACTAAAACTTCTAACCCAAATTTCAGGGTGTGACAGTTGCTTCTAATAATCTACCGACAAGGAGGAAAAGGTATCTACACTGAATATGACACTCAAGATTAAGCAAGCTAAAAGACAATAAAATAAAATGGATAAAAGTAATTCCCACATAGCGCACAAAAAGATTCAAACTCGAGACCTAAAGAGAAACTAACACTAAACCACTAGGCTCATCGTTATCTCTCAAATGCAAAAGAAAACATAAATGCCTAACCAAAGCAACTTGACTCACCCAATAGACTAAAACTTCTAACCCCAAATTTCGAGGTGTGACAGTAGCTTCTAACAATCTACCAACAAGGAGGAAAAGTATCTACACTGAATATGACACCCAAGATTTAATTATATGTGCTTAAATATAATTATATTTAATTATATGTGTTTGATGACTAAATTGATAGAATGTGCAAGTATTGAGGACTAAATGTGTTATATACCAATTAGAAAAATAGCCACATTATCACTTCTGTTAACCATTTAACGGGCTGTGGCAAAAACAAAAACGATATAAAATGTGAGTGACCAAAATAGAAATGATCTAAAATGTTAGTGACTAAATTGAAATTTTTCATAATTGGGTGACCAAAACAAAAACATGCTAATAGTTGAGTGACTAGTTCTATAGTTTACCCTAAAAATAAAGAGATAAAGAGATTATTATATTGCAATTTTTTTTTTTTTGCAACAAGCGACTTTAAACAAACTAAATATACGAACATTACACTAAAAACATGAGACAAAAGAGTAAAAAAAAAATGAATACATGACATGGATACATAAACATGCCAAAATCTTTATAGCGGAATATTATTAATTTCTCAAATTTTAATAAATGTAAAATAATATAAGCACAAATATGACATGAGAAAATGCACTTACACACACAAAAAATACATTGATTTAAAAATCTAGATCAATTAATCTCCTACTAAAAATATATTTTTTTTGTCAAGATGCTAAAGCATTGAATTTTAAAAGTTACCCAAAGCAATGCAAGTTGTAAAAATAAAAGTTTTATTTTATTTGAAATATTAGGATAACAAATATTTAGATATGATTACAAAAGACTTGAAAGTCTTTAAAACATTTACATGCGGTGCTCGTAGGCAAACACTGCACTTTATTTTAAAGATTACAGAACGATAGGTAGCAACTAGAGTTCAACCTTAGTTTGAACCTATGTGGGAAATCACCCTCCACCGCTACCATACCCGGAGCCATAACCTGAACCACTTCCATAGCCTGATCCTTGGCCTGAACCACTGCCTCCACCTCCTCCACCTCCACTGCCACCACCTCCACCTCCTCCTTCACCGCTACCACTTCCACTTCCATATCCGCACCCACTTCCGTATCCGGATCCCACCGTATCCCGATCCTCCTCCACTGCCACCACCTCCACCACCGCCACTGCCGCCACCTCCTCCTCCACCGCTGCCACCACCAACTCCACTTCCGATCCGGATCCGCACCCACTCCGTGTCCGGATCCACTGCCACCACCTTCGCCGCCACCACCTCCGCTACCACCTCCACCTCCTCCACCACTTCCTATCCCACTACTGCACCCATACCCCCGATCCTGGATCCCGACCCATACCTGCACCCATACCCTGATCCTTCACCCCCACCACCACCTCCACCTTCTCCAAGACCACCAGCTCCCGAACCATATCCGGAACCACTCCCGGAACCATACCCTGAACCATATCCAGAACTTGTGGCACCACCCCCTCCGCCACCTCCACCTCCACCACTTCCTCCTCCTCCACCACCATTAAGTGACCTAACAGCGAAAGCTAAATCCACAAAGAGCAGAACCAAGAATGTAGCACCAATAACCCAAGAACTTCCCATATTCAAACCGCAATTAAAGCAAGCCTTGCTGATGGAAAGTGGGTTAAGGCCGAGCATACTATTTATAGGTGTTACAAATCAAAACAAGAAACTTGAAATTAATATTTTAACCCACCCTTAGAAATTAATTATTCAAATATCTCCAAGTTAGCTTAAATTCTAGTAGTTTTGTCACAAAAAGAAGGTCGAGAAGAGGATTATAAGCGAAGGGAAAGTGTGTATGCTCTTGGGACTTGGTAGTGGCGTAGGTGATGATGGTGATGGCGGTGGACTTACGTAGTCTTCTCCATGCAATTTTACCATAAAAAGTCTTATTCTATATCCCATGTTTGACTTAAAGATTTTCTTTGTTGAGAAGAATTCGTAACAACTGTGGGCAAAATATTAAAGTTTTATTAAAACTTATATGCATGTAGATATATTGTAGAGTTACCTACATTTGGTTTTGACTTTCAGAACAATGTTTTAGTGGCAAATACAACCCATGTTCCATCATGGAGTGAGGGACCAAAGTTTCAAAAACCATATAATATACGAACCACCCTTTGGTTGTTTTAGTATTAGAATTGCATGTTTTTGACATTCGGTTTCGAGTTTCAACAATCTTTGGTGGCAAATACGATTGTAGTTTTGGGTTGATGAGCTTGAAAATAAAAAATTGCATTATAAGTCAAAATAATTGTATTCATAGTCATAGCTCGTTGGATTGGGTTCTGGGTTTTATTCACCCTTGGATTCTGAATTGAAAAGGTTAGAGTCTGTTGCTTCTTTAACAAACTGCTTCCAAAACTTAATTTCCTTTTCGAAATCAGATAATTGTCTTCCTGTTTGAAAGACTTTTTCTCTTCAACAACACCTCCTAGCTTCTTGAGCACTAGTTCTGGTGGTGCTTCCGTCTCTTTTTTCTCCATCCGACTCCGGCTGCAACTCAGAGGCCGCGGTGTCTTCTCTTCATTTTCAGCTGCTACATGAGGTGGTATGGCTGGCTGGCTGGCTGAGAAGGGAAGGGCTCTAAACCAGCAGGTGAGTCAGAGTCGATCACCGTCGGCGCCGCTGCTGCAATAGCGGGATTCTTAGGCTGGAGTTTCTTCGGCCATGTTTCTTTGTTTGTTGTAGGAGAATGTGTCAGCAGAAGCAGAATTCCAAGTGAAAAGCAAAAAGAAAAGAACAAAGAAAAAGGTTAATTGACGCTTCTTTCAAAATTCAAAAGGGAAAACAAATAAAACTACTTAGATTTAATTTCTTTTTTATATATTTAGAGTTAGGATATAAATTGAATTTGAAAATTTTCAATCCTTGTGTAATTATAAAATATTTTTTTATATTTTATTAATTATTTATAATCTATAATCTATATATATATATATAATTAGTTAGGGGTTTTCAAGAATTTTTTATTTATTTAAATGCGTTTAAATATATAAAGTTATTTTAAAATATTGATTTACATTCTTAAATTATAAGATGGTTAGATTAAAATATCAAAATCTTACCTCCTTGAAACCACTTCAAAACTATATTGTAAAAATATTATTTCATGTTAATCTTTGCTTTATTTAATGCGGGTTCATCTGTCATTTTTCATCATAAGATGAGTTTGGTTAATCATTTATTATTCTTCAATTTTTTTTAAATTGTTCAATAACTATAGGAACAACAATCTTGAAAGAAGTTCGCATTCTAACCTTTTTTGCACTTTTAGTTTACGGGATTTTTAAAGCTTTCACTAATTTCACAATTGTTAATAAACCTAGAATTTTCAAATTTAATACAACTTTTTGCATTATGATGAAGAAAATAAAACCTATAACTTTAAGGGGGTATTTGGTTTTCATAACCTTACAATCTCGGTGGTGATGTAAGACTCTAGAATGTGATTAATTACCATGTTTGGATTTCAAGCATTCCTTTGAGGCCATCGTCTCACAGTCTCAACAATATCAGTATTCGTGAATGTAAGAAGTAAATATCACATTTTCCTTAGGTTATCTTACTTTTCGAGCATAATATGAAATATTTCGGACAATTTTAGAATTTGCTTTTATTATTTTAATCAATCTAATCCTAGTTATGCAAATAAAATAGGCATAATAACAATATTTGCCCTTAACATTTACTACCTCTCACAGTGTTCTCCTTATCTTTTTCTTTTCACAATGTCAACCTTATCATTTCGATTTTTGTCAAATAAGCCTGGTTTGAATGGAAACCGTTAGTCAACTAATGGTCAACTTTTTTTGTTGACATGGAGTGATATCTCACTTTTACTTACTGATGTGGTGTGAAATTATAAAAATATAAATCTTAAAAAGTTATTCCAAATTAAAAATAAAATAAATGAAAATTTTAAATATGTGATCACCCATTTAAATATTTAATTACTTGTTTTGCCCGTTTAATTTTTCGAGAGAATCCCTTAAATTATCCAAAAATTACTAAAATTTAAACGAGATGAACAAAATTGAGATGAAAAACTGCTTTAAAAACAAGTAACTTGATTTAACTAATAATCAAACAGAAACCGGGAAACCCAAATCTCATATCAAAACATTAAAAGTGAAATCTAAACAGCAAAGCTACAACTTTGAAACCCACAAAAAGAAAATTCAGCCACAAACTAGCAATTTGTAAAGTTCAATCTACACGTTCCTTGAAAATTATCAGTGAAATTATCAATATTTCACTTCAACACCTGCACTTTGTGCTTTCACCTACTCAGTTTCGGTTCTTCTCTTGCAAATCTTTGTTCTATATTCTTCACACTTCTAACAATTCACCGACAAGGAAAAAAATGTGTCAGATTTATAATATGTACCTTATCATAAAGTTTTAATAGAGATCTAAGTGATTTCATTGCTTGGATAATAGAAAATTAAAATTATTCAACAACGATAAAAGATTATTGTGATGGATAATGAGATAATATTTTGATATTTTAATTTAATTTTTTAGTAATTTATTTTTAAATGTCAAGTATTTTAATAATTATTCAATTACATACAAATATGTTTCTCTAATTGATCTTGTGCCAAATGATTAATAATCCAAAATACAGTTTAAATTATTCCTAAACTAAAATTAAATAAATGTGTAAAATCAGTGTAAGGCAGCTTTCTTACTCAAACTCTTTAGAATTTTAATTGTTTCTCAAAAGTAAGAATGTTGGAAAAATCGGTTTAAAAATAATTTTTCAGGCATAGTGGAAGTTTAATTTTTTCTTTAAAATCGAGCCATTGTGATATTTATTGTAATAAACATTAACCGAAATTATACGTGTACTTTGCACGAGGCGGTTTAGGTTGATCCTAGCTTTATACTTAACGGCTTTCTTTGTTATTGTCGAACCACGAAAGTACTTTTAGCGTGAGCTCAAAGTGTCACAAATTAATTGCATAGAATGGAAACTTTTTTAAAAAATTCAGTAGGAAAGTTAATTCTCTCTATAACTAGAATTATGTGTTTTTCCCAAAAAATAAAATAAAATTTATTCTCAGTAAAATAGGTTGTAACCTCCCAACCCGGCATAGACGTTAGACTCGAATTTGGGAGAATACATCACCCACCAAATGTCCCGCGCAATTATCGAAGTTTTAAAAACAGCTTAATTTTAAATATTTATTTATTTTAGAAGAAAGTTTGGGTCTCTTTTCTCGATAAACTCGGAGTTTTAAGAAAAACAATTTAAGTTTAACACTTCACTATAACGATGTTTACTATTGAAATTTTAGTTGAAAATCTGAATTACTTTCTTAACAAAACACATTTACAATTTAGCAATGGAGAAGTGATATCAACATAATTTTAATAAAAATCATGTTTCAAGAAAAGATGTCTGTATTTATAATATGTACCTTATCATAAACTTTTAAAAGAGACCTGAGTGGCTTCATTGCTTGGATATTATAAAATTAAAATTATTCAATAACGATAAAAGATTACTTTAATGGATAATGAGATAATATTTTGATATTTTAATTTAATTTTTTAATAATTTGTGTTTAAATGTCAAGTATTTTAACAATTATTCAATTACATACAAAAACGTTTCTCTAATTGATCTTGTGCCAAATGATCAATAATCCAAAATATAGTTTAAATTATTCTTGAACTAAAATTAAATAAATGTGTAAAATCAGGTGTAAGGCAACTTTCTTATTACTTGAACTCTTTAAACTTTCAATTGTGTCTTAAAGGTAAGAACGTTGAAAAAATTGGTTTAGAAAACAATGCTTTTAGGCATAGTGGAAGTTTTAAATTTTTCTTTAAAATCAAACCATTATGAAATTTATAGCAAGAAACATTAATAGAAATTATACATATGCTTTGTACAAAGGCGGTTTAGGTCGATCTCGCTTTTCTCTTTGAGCGACCTTCTTCTCTATACTCAAACCACGATCTACTTTGAGCGTGGAATCAAAGTGTCACAAATTGTAACTCCCAAAAATTTGAGTGTTGTTTGTTAAATTTTAATATAATTAAGTCTCTGTATTTGTGGTTAAGTGCTCTGTTTGGATATTAGAAGTCGTGGGTTCAAATCTCATATTTGGAAATTTTGTTATTTTGTTTGACTTAACCCTTATCCTTGAACGGTTGACTTAACTTTAATTCTCAAGTTAGCTTGTGTTAAAAATGAGTTTGTTGGTTTGATGGTTAAGTATCTATTACTTTTTAGTTTAGTGTTCGAGCCTCTATGTGAGCGAAGTGGAGATGTGTTTTTTTTTTTTTTTTGCTTTGCTACTCTGCAGAATTAGTTTAATTGTTTTTTTAAATTAAATTGTTTTCTTTCCTTTCCCTCTTCTATTTGTTCTTTTCTCTGCTTCTTTTCTTTTCTTTTTGGTTTTCACAATCGCTGAAGTTGCCGTTAAATTTTCGCTGTTGTGTCGTTGGGTAAGTGCGCCTTTCATTGTTTGTCGACTGAAAGGTTAATTTTGTGGGTTTTGTTGTAGAATTTCTGTTAAACATTCAACTTCGTTCATCTCTATCGAAGTTGGTTTTTGATTGATTTGTTTGAATTCTCTGTTAAGCGTTTGTTCGGTTTCTTTTTTAGGCGTAGATGTTGAAGGTAACGATCTCCAATGCACAAATTCGAGTAATTGCCGTTGATTCGTCGGTAAACATTAGTTTCGTTGGAAGTTTTGTGTAGCATCCCCACTTTAAAAAAAGAAAAGAAAAGAAGAGAAGATGAATATTTATGGTAAAAGTCCTTGAATAAGTTATCTATAAATAAATAATAGTATAAGAAATTGTGATCGTTTTTAGAGAAAACCGTCAGGCATAAAAACACAGAGGATTATTAGTAGGAGTATATGGTTAAGTTAAAAATCAGTTTCGAGTTCAGGGACTGAATTGAATAAGTTAGAAAAGTATAGAGACTAAAGTGCAATTATCCTATTTTTATTTTGATGGAAAAGACTTAATGGCAATTTTTCCATTACTTAAAAAAAATCAATGGTTACATGATGACTTTTAAATGTTTTTTTTTAATTAAGTAATAATATTTATTAATTAATATTATAATACATAAAAAAAAAGAGAGAGAGAAAGATGTTATCTTTCTCATCTTTCTTTCTTTTTCACGTCAAAATAAGGGGGAAAGAAAGAAAAAAATTCCTTCCATCATTTTCCTTCAAATTCAAGTGAAAGGTATGATTTTTCTTCAATTTTTTTTTTAGATTTTGAATCTTTGAAGCTTGCTTTACATATATATACCAATAGTTTTTATTTTATTTTATCAAGTATTTTGGAAGTTGCCATTAAAGGACATTGATGGAAGCTTAGAAAACTTAAGTGCAATAGATATATTTTTGGATATAAAATTATTAGAAGATGAGTTCTAGCTTGTTAGAAGTGCGAAAAAGAAACAAAAATGGATGAAAAGTTTATTTGGTATATTTGGCCATGTTAAAGGGGAAGTAGAGAACATTGGCCACTTTGTGTAATATTGGTGCTAAATGATAGCTTGTGAAGCAGTGAGTACTCGGTGAAGACGGAATTGAAAACGGATAATCGAGTCGAAAGATATGCGAATTTCGGACTAGAAAACTTAAGTTGTCAATATGAATAATCATGCATATTTAAGTTTGTTTTTATTAGTTTTAGTTTTAGAATGGATAAATGATGTTGTTTTGTATTGAATTGATCCTATTGTAGCTAATAACGAAGCGAACATCTTGAAGGAGAAAGGCGAAGAAAAGGAGTAAAGCGATTAAAACTTCTGTTTTGTGCTAATATCTTATTTTCATTACATAAAGCTTTAGAATATTTAATTTAATATGACTAGTTATATTTATTTTATTTTATTTTATTTATATGAGTTTTGGATGAGCTTGAATAATTTAGTTAATATTTATAAAATTTTGTTTCGATATGAATACTATGTTTTTCATAAGACTAAATTAGCGAATTCATGGTTATGATTTGGATTTGAGTATTATGATTTTAGATAATTGAGCAAGAAAATATTTAATATGTTTCAAATTGGTAGCCTATTTTAAATTAGGATATGTGATTTGAATATGAAACAGAATCAAAATGAGAATTATATGAAAATAAAATTGAAATGGATCATGAAATTTGTTTTTACCCCGCTTCACTAAGTTAGATTAAATCGAGATATAGTTGGCATGCCATAGAGTCTTTATGTCGAGAAATTTAGATCTCCTCAATTCCCATAGGGTCGAGGGAGAAAAGGCCAAGTCGGTCAGTTGTTATTATTGTTAGGGCCAATTCCCAGAGGGTTGTGGGCAGTCCCAATTCCCAGAGGGTCGTGGACTACTCTGATAGCCATCGTTGCCGAGCAACTCGGGGTGACGGATTCATGTTTCTGGTTATGAGTCTAAACTTTAGTACGGGGTCTAAATTGAAAGAAAGCAAAAACAAAAATTGAATTTATTTGAATTTTTATACTGTGCAAATTAAATTAATTTCACGATTTTGAATTTAATTAAAAAGCTTATTTTCTTTATTCAATTTGTCAATATCAAAATATTAAAGTTTATTAATATTAGAATTTTCTTTCATTGTGATGTTATTAATGATATTTATAATCATGTTTTAGTTTATTTCTATCAATTAATTTGTGTCCAATACTTATGTAATAATTTATATGATATTAGCACCATTGAGCATAAAAATTCTCAAACAGATTTGGTTTGTTTATTTTTCCGCATGCAGTAGTTAGATTTGTTAGATCGTTCAAAGACAGATCCAAGAACCAAGTTCAGCTCAAACAATGTTGGTGAAGAGTTTACTTTATAGTTGATGTAAATGGCATGTACCTAGGCTTATAAATATATAATATTATGTCGTAAACTAAATTTAAATATTTTCATTATGTTTTCTTAGCTAGTATTTTATAACTAATGTTTTGATAAAATAGTAAAGCATAGAAATCTAGTTTATTAATATGTTTTGAGAAATTTTAGTGCTGGAAATTGGTTTGGGAGATAATTTGAATGTGAATATTTTGTGAAAATCTAAATTTTGCGGGGTTTTATATAAAATAGCGTAAATGTCACTAAAATTTTTATAAAATAATTTTACCACTACGTTTCCTTTTAAAAAAAAATGGAAAAGTGAGTTTCTTTGGCAACGAAATGTGACATTTTATATTCGGATTCAACAACTGGGTCGGGTATAAGGTGTCACATTTTTCGTCGAGGATTTCGTGTAACACTCCTAACCCGTATCCATCATCAGAATAGGGTTACGAGCATTACCGTAGTTTATAGAACAAATAGATAGAAATTTCAAACATTTCACATCATATAATATTCATGTCAGACACCAATCGAAATCAAACATATTGTCCCTTATATGAGCCCTCGAGGCCCAAAATACGCATTAAAAACAAGTCAGGACTAAATCGGATACTCAAAGAATTTTTCGTAAAACATTAAAATTTTTCAAAGTCAGAGGGGTCACACACGGCCGTGTGGCTGTGCCATGTGACTCACATGGCCAAGAGACACGCTCGTGTCTTGGACCGTGTGAACATTCGAAATAGGGACACACGGCCATGTCCCAGCCCGTGCCCGTGCCCGTGTAACTCCTTGACTTGGGTCACACGGCCAAGCCACACGCCCGTGTGCTAGGCAGTGTGAGCATACTGACTTGCGCAATTTAAAAGATACAGGGGACACACGGCTGTGTCACCTGGCTGTGTGTCACACATGGCTGAGACACACGCCCGTGTCTCTGCTAGTGTGGATGAAAATAGGCCAATTTCCGAGCTGCATTTCTTACCCAATTTGACATCAACCTAACCCAACATTTTTGCACATCAACAAGCCATAACAAGGCTTTCAAAACAAGCCAAAATCAAGTCTTAAACATAAAATATCACTACATACAATCAATATGCCCTTCGGCACCTCAAATGACAACTTAAAGACATGGAGTGATATCTCACATTTACTTACTGATGTGGCGTGACATTATAAAAATATAAATCTTAAAAAGTTATTCCAAATTAAAAATAAAATAAATGAAAATTTTAAATATGTGATCACCCATTTAAATATTTAATTACTTGTTTTGCCCGTTTAATTTTTCGAGAGAATCCCTTAAATCATCCAAAAATTACTAAAATTTAAACGAGATGAACAAAACTGAGATGAAAAACTGCTTTAAAAATAAATAACTTGATTTAACTAATAATCAAACAGAAACCGGGAAACCCAAATCTCATATCAAAACATTAAAAGTGAAATCTAAATAGCAAAGCTACAACTTTGAAACCCACAAAAAGAAAATTCAGCCACAAACTAGCAATTTGTAAAGTTCAATCTACACGTTCCTTGAAAATTATCAGTGAAATTATCAATATTTCACTTCAACACCTGCACTTCGTGCTTTCACCTACTCAGTTTCGATTCTTCTCTTACAAATCTTTGTTCTATATTCTTCATTACTTCTAACAATTTACCGACAAGGAGAAAAAGGTGTCTGTATGATGATATGTACCTTATCATAAAGTTTTAAGAGAGACCTAAACGATTTCATTGCTTGAATATTAGAATATTAAAATTATTCAACAACGATAAAAGATTACTGTGATGGATAATGAGATAATATTTTGATATTTTAATTTAATATTTTAGTAATTTATTTTTAGATGTCAAGTATTTTAATAATTATTCAAATACATACAAATATGTTTCTCTAATTGATCTTGTGCCAAACGATTAATAATCCAAAATAGAGTTTAAATTATTCCTGAACTAAAATTAAATAAATGTGTAAAATCAGGTGTAAGGCAGCTTTCTTACTCGAACTCTTTAATATTTTAATTGTTCCTCAAAAGTAAGAATATTGGAAAAATCGGTTTAGAAAATAATGTTTGCAATCGAGCTATTGTGATATTTATAGCAATAAACATTAACCAAAATTATACATGTACTTTGTATGAGGTGGTTTAGGTTGATCCCAACTTTCTACTTAATGACTTTCTTCGCTATTCTTGAATGACGAAGTACTTTGAGCATGAGCTCAAAGTGTCACAAGTCAATTGCATAGAATGAATTTTTCTTTTTCTTTTTTTTAATTTCAGTAGGAACATTAATTCTCTCCATAACCAGAATTATGCGTTTTTCCAAAAAAAAAAAAAAATATTCTATAAAATAGATTTCCACTATTTTTTGAAAGAATAGCGACGTAGAATAATGTGTGTAAAAATTAACACATAGTTCCTATTTATTGAGAATTAGTACAAGAATTCTATTCGAATAAGGTTTAACTAAATAATATTATTTTAATTAAAAATACTACTTCTACCCTAAGTAGAAGTATAAGGGGCGATGACACACCCTATAAGATACTAGGGTTTCTTGCCCGTTGTATGTAATAAGGACTAATTAAACCTTTCATGTATTGGGCCAAACTATAAGTGTTATCTAGACTTTTATTCAATCTATTATTTATTTTTTGTTTTCCAAAATATTATTTATTTAATCAACTAATTTAATTAATTAAATTCACTAAATTAATTTCTTAGTTAAATTATTTTCTCAATACAATTATAATTTCATTAAAGTCATTGAAACTTTAGTTTATTAGAATCTATGAGGAAAATATATTTAAGTTCCTTATTCAACAAATTTGTGATAATTAATTGATTTATTTCTTACTTTGAACTTCAATTATTAATTACAATTAATGAAATAATAATTTGAAGAACCTAAATTAATTTCTAAGTCATCTTTTGTACTAACTGAGAAAACGCATTCAGTGTGGATAGTGTTATGTGCGATCTATTTCTTTTATTTCATCATTTTCATTCATTTCATATTATTGGTTTTACATGCAATTTGTTTCCACTTATCTCGAGCTAGCAGAGAAACCGATTGGATATATATACGTAAGGGGCTCAAATAATTTGTAATTAACTTCCGGCTCTTCCCCTGTTAATTACAACATTATTTAGTTATGATTGATCTCTCCCTTATTATATACTTTTACGAAAGTCACTCAATAAGTGTCCGTCTAATGACATTGTCACAAGTGTGTTACCCTCGTAGAAATAAAGAATATCCTTAAATCTATTTAGAATAAATTTGTTCTCCCAATATTATCATGTTTTATATAATAGTAGTTATTACATCTGTAACACCCAAATCCAGCCTAGACGATATGGTCGAATCCGGAAGTGTCACAAAGAATGGGTTTTGATGACGAAATTTATTATCCATTGTTAAAACGTTTATTCAGTTAATTAATTTGCCTTAAAATGTGTTTATTAGTGGAAGCTTACGAAAAACCATTGTATATCAAGAAGGCAGTTCGCATTTTTAGAAAGCTTTTGTTTTAGTAAAATCCGTGTTTTTAGCGAATTGTTCAAACGAAATATTAAACAAAAATCCAAATCCCAAAAATTTAATCAACAGTCCAGAGAGTCCAATTAATACAAAACTCTCAAAAATAATCTTTAAATAAATAAAACCTTTAATAAAATTCAGTTCGAAGACTAGTAGTCACTGCAAGACTCCCTGCACCGATCCACCTAAGTCTGTGGATTACCTGTACAGAACAGACAAACAGAAGTGAGTTTACGAAAACTCAGTGTGTAACCCAACAGAATTAGACAAGCAAAGCATACAAAGTTTCATATACAGTCAGATACAGATTCGGACTCATGTCCATCTCAGATACAGATAAGCAGATCAGATATACAGAATCCTACCCCCATCCTCTACACACCAACTCTGACCATCCCATCACACCACATGGGGTTAAAAACACCCACTCGTCCCTACACACCGTATCGTGCCATTATGACACATATCAGATAATGTGCAGCCGTACTGCCAGAATATAGACGAATGTCGTCTTTCAGAACACTTCCTCCATATATACATAATCCCATCCCCAAATACAGATACAAAATACAAATACAGTACTCAAAATTAGATACAGATATAACATGCTTATGTACAGATATCAGAATAGTCAGACATACATAAAAGTGTCCTACCCAGAGCATACTATCAGAATGTCAAATCACAATACCTAGGGTTTGGTTAGCCCTTACCGACCCTATGGTAGGCCCACAGTCGATCGGAGCGACCCGTACGACCCTAGGAAAAATTTCAAAATTATGGGCATACATGCCCGTGTGGCCCACACGGCCTGGCCCAGAATCCACACGCCTAACTTGGCCTAACCCGTGTGGCCAACACGGCCACGTCCACACCATCACACGACCGTGTCATGCTAATGATGTCACGAACTAACTAAAATACGACAAACAAAAGCGCACCTATCGAATGGTAGTATAGTTATGGTGAGTCGGGAATATCGTATCCACAAGGACTAAAAGTACTAATAGTTACTATCTTTTTATTATCTAGCCGAATAAATTGAAGGGATTTATTTTAACCTAATCTTAACTAACCTAATTACTAAGACGAAACAGAGAATAAAGTAGGAAAATATTTGAAGAAAACAGATGAGAGAGACAATACCCAGGAAAGAATCTGCCTAGACTTCACTTATTATTCTAAATCTGAATTAAACGATTTATTCACTTGTCTTGATCCGTAGAATTCCCTAACTTATGTTAATATCTCTTTCGAGAATAAAAACAACTGACTCTAGGTTGATTAATTGAAATCTCTTTCGAATTAAAACCCCTATTGTTGCATTAACTCGATCTATGGATTCCCCTATTAGATTTGACTCTAATCCGGTAGATTAATGTCGTCCTGTTTTTAGGATTGCATGCAACTCCACTCAATTATGCCAGATCTGCTCTTAAACAGGGACTTTTGCTCCACTGAATAAGCACATCAATCATGAATTAATATCTTGAAAACATTAAAACATGAAATAAGAACACATAATTGAGATCAAGAACAAATATTTATCATGTAATTCAGAAAAATCAAATAATAAGATTCGTCTTAGGTTTCATCCTCCCTAGGTATCTAGGGAATTTAGTTCATACTTTTGGGGGAAAACATCTCAAAATTAGGAAAACAACAAAACATAAAGAAACCCAAAGACTTCGAGAGAAATTGAATGGAGATCTTCAGTCTTGAAGGAGATCCTGCTTCTGAGTTGAATCTGTTAGCGTTCTTCGAGTCTTTTCTTTGTTTAGCTCTGTATCTCCTCTTAGGTCTTCTTCTAATATGTATTTATAAACTTTAGAATGCTCAGAAACCCTAAAAATTTGGTTTTTCAGCGTAACAGGGAAGCAGGGTGTGAAATCGACACGGGCTGGCACATGCGCGCCCGTGTGGAAATGTAACACCCCAAACCCAGCCCAAACACTACGACCGAATTTGGTGTGCTACAGAGAAAGTATTTTTAAAAATCCCTTTAAGCCGAATTAACTTTTTGATAAAAGATAGTGTTCGATTTAAAACACTTGAGGTGTATATAAAAAAACATGCTTAGGTTTATTTTAAAAAATATTCATTAAGTCGATTGTTACTGATTCAGTGTGCCCGATGGCACGATAAAATATTTTGCGATTAAATTTTAGAAAACATGTGTACTTAATTTAATGTTAAGAAATAGTTTAAACAAATTAATCCAAAACATAGAATAATAAAAATATATCTAGGAGGCCTTATTACAACTTAGTTAAAATAAAACCAACATTAAATAAAATAAAACAAAATCCAAGTTCATCTAATTAAGATTTCCAACGCATGGCCACCTTGAGTCCTTCCTCCCATCTCCGCGATCTACTCATCCGCAAAATGTTAAAGGAAGGGGGTGAGTCACCAAGACTCAGCAGTAATCCCCACCCGGTAAGGTAACTCATACACAAGTCATTAATAAACATGCACATGCAACCCAACCTAACCATCCATACTCCTTTTCTACCCCGTGTGTGGTCAAAACCACCGTGGTCAAAACCACCGATGACTTAGAGTCACAAATCGATGATGGGGCCAACCCATCGTGGTGGTCAAAACCACCGATGACCATAGGTCACAATATATCAAATGTGGTCAAAACCATCGGTGGTACCAAACCACCGGGACTTAGTCGCAAATAATCAATCGTTGTGGTCAAAACCACCGATGACCATAGGTCACAAATAGTCCGATGGGGCCAACCCATCTTGTGGTCAAAACCACCGACGATACCATAGTTCATCCCCTCCTCTCATCAATCCCACCATCACATGCTTACACACCAAATTTCATATATCATGTCATAGTATTAAACATCATGTGATTGCATGCAAACATATAAAAATTACAAGTTAGGGGACTTACCCAAATCCATGATTATGCCACAAACTAACCACAACCAAAAGATCTAAGGCAAATAATAACAAATGTAAATTAATGAAGTGTGTATAGAGATCTTACACACTGCATTACTATCGTAATTCCTAGATCCCGAAAAGCCAATCTACGATGCTAGATCTTGACCCTTCACACTCCACGGATACTAACCACAAGACCCGATTCCCGAGTCAAATTCATTGACAGAGAATGGAGACTTGGGATCGATTTCTTCAAGATCCCAAGTACTGGACAGAGTCGATATTTTAAAGAGGGGTCAATAACTCCCTTGCCATCAATTGCGAAATCACCTTCACCCCTTTGTAAAAATCGACAGAGACAGAAGAGAAAAAGAAAAATAACATTCGGCTAGGATTACTTACCTTTGCCAAATCGATTGTCAACGAAATCAAGAGATCTATCCTACTTTAATTATTCGGCCAAGGCTACTAAAGAAATAGCAGGATATTCGGCTTGAGGAAGAAAATAATGGGAAATAGGTGCTTAAAGTTTCAAAGAACAGAGGAGGAGAGTATTCGGCCAATAGAGAAAAAAATGAAAAATAAGATGAAAATTCGTCAAGGACTATGAGAAGAGAATGATTTTCGGCTGAAAGAATGAGAAGGAGAAACTAAAAGATGAACAGAGGAATTTTGGCTAGAAACAAATTGGAAAAAGAAATAAAAGAAAACCAATTTAGATAAAATTCGGCACTAATGCCCCTATATTTGCTTTGTCCACTCTTCCTTTGAAGAGTTTAAAATTCAATCAATTTCCTTAAATCCTCTTGGCCACTAGCTTGAATTAATTCAAAAGAATTTGAATTGAACTGTGCCCACTTTTTTCTCTTTGCCACCTTTTTAGATTAATCAAATAATAATCTAATTAAAATCTAATTTAATCCTTATTATCCCTTATTATCTCATCAAATAAATAATAAAAAAATTAAAGAAACCATGTGCTTGCCAAACTCTTCCAAATTAACAAAGAACCCATGTGCAGCCAACTCCATTTTCACGCCAAAGATTAAAAAAATAAACCCCAAACCGCAGCTTCTAAGATTCGAACACAGACTGGTGGAACAAGAGGCGAGTAGCGCCTGTGCCATTCGGCGAGCGTTCTTTAGTGACATGAATGCGCCATGTTTTCTTTTAAATCCTACTTCCTTGGTTCCCCTTGCCTTAACGCCAAAACAAAAATAAAACGCCACTTGTCGCCACATTGATTTGAACCCACGACCTCACACACCACCCCTCTCTTCCAACGTCCCTAGCCACTTCTCCCATTAGACTTTCATGTCACAAAACCCCACCATTTAGTTTTAATGCCTTCTTACTGAAGCCCAGTATTGCATATATAGAAAATAAAATGCAAAACGCTGCTCCAGCCACTCGAAACTGCGACCTGCGCCCATTCTCTCCTCCAACTCTTAAGGGCGCTAGGTTACCACTTTGCTACTTGCCTTATTTCGTGACATGTTTCTCCCAAATTTCAAATTTACCCCTATCTCCTAGCTTCCTCATTTAAGATACTTAAAAGAAATTTTTAGTTCCAAGTCCAACCTAGCTCTGGTTAGCTCTAGGCCCTAGAACATGCTTAATACTTCTAGAATTTAATTCTTCAAGCACAAACATGGGAAAATATTTAAATTACAAATAACCCCTAATTCAGGGTGTTACAATTCTACCCCCCTTAAAATAATTTCGTCCTCGAAATTACTTACTATCGTCCAATCATGCATCCTTAACCCATCACACTATGCTACTCACTACGTATTCTCGATCTTAAAGAACTATCGTATTTTCTAGAAACATTCCCACGCTCATAATCCAAGTTCCATACACTTTACTAGCAATATAGGAATGAACTAACGTAACCACAACCAAGACAAATGAGGGTATTCCAAAATAAGAAACTTACCCGTTGTCATGTCCGCACATCTTCCTCCTCGCGACGGCCAACCGCATAAACCAACCTTGGTTGCCTCGCCTCTGCACTCTACAAAGACCTCGGCCACGCCTGCTTACCATTATCATTACCTCTAGCCGCACCTCGACCCTTCCGTGGTGGTCCTTCATTTCTAACTTTGAGCACGGTTCGACCTCCGGTTGATTCTTAGCTAACTTCGAGGACAATCCCTTACACGGTGATCGAACGATCCACACTCAAAGCACCCTCGATTACCACTCCAACACTCACCCTTGTGAGGCTTGCCACACCGAGCACATTGTGGCGGCCATTGGGTATTGGCGTGCGAAGCAGCCTAGCGACTTGATCCGACCCATCAAACCTCGTCCTCTTCTGTTTCATTACCCGAGAACCTTGAAGGTTCCAAGCTCCTCTTATTCCAATTCCGTTCTTGGTTCCGCTTAACTGACTGTCTTACTCCTCAAAGAACTTTAGACTTCTCCACAAGAACAAAGAACTCTCGTTCTCATGCTGTGGAGCTATCATCATCCTCGGCTCATCTCTCACCCCATCCTCGAATCTAACACAAAGATTCATGCTCGGTACCCACAATACCACGAGCATACCTACTCAACCGAAGGAATTCGACCTCATACTCCGCCACTGCCTTATTGCCTTGGACCAGTTCAAGAAAGCCTTTCATTGTGCATCTACGTAGCTAGTTCCGATGTACTTCTTTTGATAGGCATCCTTGAAAAATTCCTGTGTGAGATTTTCTCGCCACCGCTCCATCCTCTTACAAAGTGAGCCACCACCGATATGACTCATCCCAACCAAAGAAATTACACCCTTCAATTTCTCCTCACCAGTAAAATCTATGTCATCCATGATTCTTTCAATTGCTTCCAACCAAGACTCACAAGACTGGGTGCCACTCCGAAACTCCCTAAATACTTCGCTCCGTTAGCCCGAGTCGTTCAACCACGATTTATGGGCTCCTCGCACCGCGCAAACCTCAAAGAACTCGTTTCAATACCCGTATCTACAAATTTTGAGATACGACATCATCACCACCCGTCTGATCTTGGAATTCAGTTTCCGCCGCCGGCAGATCCGGCATCTCATTTCCAGACCCGTGACCAGACCTTGCTGGCTCTGACAAGGTCATCCTACCCCTACCACGACCACGCGGCGGACGTCCACGACCTCTTGAACTCATTCTAGCGATTGTGTTTATCTGCTTAAGAATTTTATGAATTAGTACGTGTTCCACTTGGTTATCCGCGAAGAAATTTTATGAGGAGAGTTTAATAGAGATTCTTTCGATCACACAAAGTTTTAAGTCTTCTACCCTAGTTCACACAAAAGGGCTCATCCATTCCCTAATACCTTTCATACTTATTCACTCTTCGGACATTTCTGCCCATTTCTAACCCATGGGTATTTTTGGTAATTTTGTCAATCGTGATAATTTTGTAAATTTTCCAAAAATAAATTTGTCCTACTATTTAAAAGAGATATTTTATTGATTTTAAAACTAGAGTTTTCCTTAAAACATGGCTAATCCCTTTCGGGTTTTATTTAGCGTGTTTAGCCTATGACCAAGTCCTCTTGGTTAGGGTGAACCGGCTACGCACTGCAGGAATCTCGCGAAGAGGAGGTGAGTCACTAGGACTGCTTAAGTACCAAGCTCTTCCGGATCCAATCCTAGACATGCGCACAAGGGTTACCACACCCTAACTCGGCGACTTGGTCCTAGGTTTGTTTAATTAGGCTTTTAAAGTTTTATGTATTCTGTTGGGGTAGTCTAGTCCTAAAGTTTAAAGTACCTATCACTATCTACGTTCCATGCTTCCTACCCTTCTACGTAAAATAAATCATACGTGTTTAGGAGTACTTACAGGCGGATAGGTGCCGAGACTCTCGGTGCCATCTTTGTTCAAAACCCAAAAACAATTCAAAAAGGCCTACCAAAATATTTTTGGGCCTTGGGCCCCCACAGCCGAGCTTTGAACTGGGCTCTGATACCAATTTTGTAACACCCCAAACCCAGCCCAAACACTACGACCGAATTTGGTGTGCTACAGAGAAAGTATTTTTAAAAATCCCTTTAAGCCGAATTAACTTTTTGATAAAAGATAGTGTTCGATTTAAAACACTTGAGGTGTATATAAAAAAAACATGCTTAGGTTTATTTTAAAAAAATATTCATTAAGTCAGATTGTTACCGATTCAGGTGTGCCCGATGGCACGATAAAATATTTTGCGATTAAATTTTAGAAAACATGTGTACTTAATTTAATGTTAAGAAATAGTTTAAACAAATTAATCCAAAACATAGAATAATAAAAATATATCTAGGAGGCCTTATTACAACTTAGTTAAAATAAAACCAACATTAAATAAAATAAAACAAAATCCAAGTTCATCTAATTAAGATTTCTACTGCATGGCCACCTTGAGTCCTTCCGGCTCCATCTCCGCGATCTACTCATCTGCAAAATGTTAAAGGAAGGGGGTGAGTCACCAAGACTCAGTGTGTAATCCCCCACCCGGTAAGGTAACTCATACACAAGTCATTAATAAACATGCACATGCAACCCAACCTAACCATCCATACTCCTTTTCTACCCCGTGTGGTCAAAACCACTGGTGGTCAAAACCACTGATGACTTAGAGTCACAAATCTGATGATGGGGCCAACCCATCGTGTGGTCAAAACCACTGATGACCATAGGTCACAATATATCAAATGTGGTCAAAACCACTGGTGGTACCAAACCACTGGGACTTAGTCGCAAATAATCAATCGTTGTGGTCAAAACCACTGATGACCATAGGTCACAAATAGTCTGATGGGGCCAACCCATCTTGTGGTCAAAACCACTGACGATAGTCCATAGTTCATCCCCCTCCTCTCATCAATCCCACCATCACATGCTTACACATCAAATTTCATATATCATGTCATAGTATTAAACATCATGTGATGGCATGCAAACATATAAAAATTACAAGTTAGGGGACTTACCTGAAATCCATGATTATGCCACAAACTAACCACAACCAAAAGATCTAGTGCAAATAATAATAGCATGTAAATTAATGAAGTGTGTATAGAGATCTTACACACCTGTTACTATCGTAATTCCTAGATCCCGAAAAGCCAATCTACGATGCTAGATCTTGACCCTTCACACTCCTGGATACTAACCATAGCACCCGATTCCCGAGTCAAATTTTGTTGACAGAGAATGGAGACTTGGGATCGATTTCTTCAAGATCCCGAAGTACCTGGACAGAGTCGATATTTTAAAGAGGGGTCAATAACTCCCTTGCCATCAATTGCCGAAATCAGCCTTCACCCTTTGTAAAAATCGACAGAGACATGTAAGAGAAAAAGAAAAATAACATTCGGCTAGGATTACTTACCTTTGCCAAATCGATTGTCAACGAAATCAAGAGATCTATCCTACTTTAATTATTCTACTAAGGCTACTAAAGAAATAGCAGGAGATTCGGCTTGAGGAAGAAAATAATGGGAAATAAGTGCTTAAAGTTTCAAAGAACAGAGGAGGAGAGTATTCGGCCAATAGAGAAAAGAATGAAAAATAAGATGAAAATTCACAAGAACTATGAGAAGAGAATGATTTTCGGCTGAAAGAATGAGAAGGAGAAACTAAAAGATGAACAGAGGAATTTTGGCTAGGAAACAAATTGGAAAAAGAAATAAAAGAAAACCAATTTAGATAAAATTCGGCACTAATGCTCCTATATTTGTCATGTCCACTCTTCCTTTGAAGAGTTTAAAATTCAATCAATTTCCTTAAATCCCTCTTGGCCACTAGCTTGAATTAATTCAAAAGAATTTGAATTGAACTCAGTGCCCACTTTTTCTCTTTGCCACCTTTTAGATTAATCAAATAATAATCTAATTAAAATCTAATTTAATCCTTATTATCCCTTATTATCTCATCAAATAAATAATAAAAAAATAAAAGAAACCATGTGCTTGCCAAACTCTTCCAAATTAACAAAGAACCCATGTGCAGCCAACTCCATTTTCACGCCAAAGATTAAAAAAACAAACCCCAAACTGCAGCTTCCAAGATTCGAACACGGACTGGTGGAACAAGCGGCGTGTAGCGCCCAGAGCCATTCGGCCAGAGCGTTCTTTGTGACATGAATGCGCCATGTTTTCTTTTAAATCCTACTTGCTTGGTTCCCCTTGCCTTAACGCCAAAACAAAAATAAAACGCCACTTGTCGCCACATTGATTTGAACCCACAACCTCACACACCACCCTCTCTTCCAACGTCCCTAGCCACTTCTCCCATTAGACTTTCATGTCACAAAACCCCTACCATTTAATTTTAATGCCTTCATCAAGCCCAAGATTGCATATATAGAAAATAAAATGCAAAACGCTGCTCTCAACCCACTCAAATCGCGACTGCGCCCATTCTCTCCTCCAACTCTTAAGGGCGCTAGGTTACCACTTTGCTACTGCCTTATTTCGTGACATGTTTCTCCCAAATTTCAAATTTACCCCCTATCTCCTAGCTTCCTCATTTAAGATACTTAAAAAGAAATTTTTAGTTCCAAGTCCGACCTAGCTCGGGGTTAGCTCTAGGCCCTAGAACATGCTTAATACTTCTAGAATTTAATTCTTCAAGCACACACATGGGAAAATATTTAAATTACAAATAACCCCTAATTCAGGGTGTTACAGGAAATGCCTAGGCCGTGTGGATCTTGGAAACAGCTCATTTTGCCCGATTTTGGCTCGTTTTTCGCTCCTTTCGCTCCCCTATGCTCACCTAAGTATAGAAACATGAATTTTGAAGGATTAGGAGCATCAAATTCACTAATTCACATAATAAATCATCCAAAAAACACATCAAGAATGGGATTAAAAACATGTTACTTTTATGGCTTATCAAATATCCCCACACTTAAGCGTTTGCTTGCCCTCAAGCAAAATCCTCAACTCACAATTAAAATTAATCTTTCTCAACTTGTAATTCTCATCAATAATGTTTTGTCATAATTCACAAATAATCATACATTGATAATTCAACTAAAAGAGCATTAAAGATTCAAACAATCTAAGTCGAGTATTTTGAAATCATGAAAACATAGGTATTTCCCATTATCTAAGTAATTACCTTTAATTCAAAATCGACAAGAATTGACATCCCCACTAAAGATTCACTCAAATCACTCAAAGTATTTAAGGTTCAAAAATTAAGTACTCAACAGTCAAACATGAAAAGTCATTACCATAGGCTTGCATGAAAATCAAATCTCCACCACTATAAAATGAGATGATACACAAATCAAAAGGTCATTATAAGGTTGTAATGGGGCTTAGGTTAAAGGTGTGGAGAAAGGTTGAAAAAGAAGGTTACAATCGATATCGAATTGATAAATTACCAAACTAGAAAAATAACAAATGCTGAATTACAAATAATTACATCAATCGAAACTATTCAAGAATAACACGAGCTTCTTCTCAAAATATGAATTTAACTGTTCAAGCTCAAATAACAAAAAACTAAATAACTATATATGTATTTTTTTCTTCTTTTTTTTTCTTTTTTTTTTATATGTAAATATGAAGAAATAATTCAGCAACTTAATCAATAGGCTTAATCAGGCAATTAACCAAATCAAAGCTCGATAAAAATGGAGTCAATAAAATGGGAAAAATTCTCAATGAACAAAAAATGAGTTATGGGTTATCATTAATGGGTAAATTAAGAAACGGTGTGTTAGGCTCAAAGGGGTTTACTAAGGGTTAATTATGTAGGTAGGCTTTTTATGGAATAAGTGGGTTAAAACCTAAGTGCCTTTATCATCTCAGTATATCAACTCAAAGGTGTGGTCTCGACATGCATAATCGAAGCAAGTTCTAGAATAACAAATCAAATTGACACACTCATAACCAATAATAAAATGAGCAAGAAAAGTGTATGCTCTAAAGGCTCAAAAATCTCACAAAAAATTATGGTTTTTGATGTCAAACTTGTAAATTTAAAACTTCAAGATAATACGTCAATTCAGGGAAACAACCTAAAATTTTTAATTCTGAAAATAAACTTATCATGCTTGATTCTCTCATGTCTTAAAGTTTAAAACAATATTTATGAATTTAATCCAAAACACATCAATAAAAATCACAAATCGATAAAAATTCATTCTAATAGTAGTATGAGAAAATTACTTAAACACAAGACATAATTCAAGGATTTTCTAATAATTATATGGATAACCTCCCCACACTTAAGATGTACATTGTCCTCAATGTACAAACGTATATAATCACAGTATAAACATAATATCATAAGAGAGGAGAAAATCAAACAAATTTCGAATATTGGATGAAATACTCAGAATAGTAAAAAGCGGAATTGTAGTCAAATCTAAATGTAACGCATGATTTCGAGCAAACTAATAAGAAAATAAACACAAATATTAAAGAAGATTAAGGGGTTATAACTTGATTAGAAACAACCATATATATTTCAAAAGATAATAATGAAAATAAGTTGAAGAAAATAATAATAAAAAATAATAATAAAGCAACTAAAAATAAAATTAAAAATAAAGATAAAAAAATAAAACGAATAATAATAATAATAATAATAATAAACTCAATGATACCAATAAACTTAAAGGTAATTGTAATAATAATACTAAAAAAATATTTAAAAAATAGAAATAGTAAAAAAAAATTAAATATTAGTATAAGAATAATAAATAAAAAAAATAAAAAAAGTAGTAAAATAAAAATAAATAATATAATAAATAAAATAAAATAAAATAAAATAAAAATGGGGTGATCAACCCAGTTTTCACATGGCCATGGACACGCCCGTGTGTCCAGGCCGTGTGGGTCACACGGCCATGTGCCAGACCATGTGTGTTTTCCTTCGCTTCTCCCACGCCCATGTGAGATCCCACACGCCCGTGTGGCCCGGTTGTGTCTCCCACACGGTCGTGTGCTTTGCCCGTGTAACTCTCTGACTTTAAAAAAAATTAGCTCCAGGTTTCACACGGCCTAGGACACGCCCGTGTGTTCAGGCCGTGTAGGTCACACGGCCATGTCGCCAGGCCGTGTGTGTTTTCTTTTGCTTCTCTCACGCCCATGTGAGATCCCACACGCTCGTGTGGCCAGGCCGTGTGGGTCACACGGCCATGTCGCTAGGCCGTGTAACTCATTGTCGATTACCTTATTTCACACACGGCCTGCAGCACGCCCATGTGTCCAGGCCGTGTGCTCCACACACCCGTGTGTCCAGGACGTATGGGTCAAAAACATACTCTCCTTTTTTTAGGATTTTGAAAATTAATTAATTTTAAAAAATATCATGAAATAAAGTTAAGAAAATTAGCAGTGTTAACACTCGGGTTGCCTCCCAAGAAGCGCTTATTTAAAGTCTAAGTTCGACTTACCTCATATTCGCACGGTCACGGTGGTTCGCGGAGTCGAAACTCCTCTTTCTCGCTATCAATTCTTTTGTTCAAATAAGGTTTAAGTAGAGTAATATTTACCTTAAAAGTGTCGAAATTAGAATGAGTTACCTCGACTGTACCATATGGGAAGACATTGAGTACCGTAAAAGGAGTCGCTCCATTTGCATTAAGCTCTGAAGTGGTTATTTGAGGGTCGATTTCATCTAACAGTACCTGGTCCTCAACCTTGAAGTGGTTCGTTCCATCCTTAAGCTCGTCATGGAATCGCTTCGATTTTGCATCGTGTATTCTCGGTTTCTCCTTGACATGTGCCCGCCATTCATCTAGTTCATCGATCTGCAACATTCTTTCTTCATGATTCGTTCTGTTTTTGTCGCATAAGCTAGAACGTGGCTCTATCATGTTTTTTCGAGGGATTTCCTGCAAAGAAGGTTGAGCCACAAAGTTACTTTCAATAACAGAACTCGTATAATCATCTCGATCACTAGATATTTTAGCAGAATCACGAACTTGGAGTTTAATTGTGTCATCACCTACACGAAGTATGAGTTCACCTGTACCAACATCAATGATGGTTCTAGCAGTTGATAAAAAGGGTCGTCCTAAAATTAAAGGTACGTCACTATCCTCATACATGTCTAAGACAACAAAATCAACTGGGAATATGAATTTATCAATTTTAACAAGCACGTCCTCAACAATACCCCTAGGAAATCTAATAGTTTTATCTGCCAATTGGATACTCATCCTAGTTTGTTTGGGTTTCCCAAGGCCTAGTTGTTTAAACATTTTATAGGGCATGACATTAATACTTGCCCCTAAATCAGCCAACGCATTGTTAACATTTAAACTACAAATTAAACAAGGAATAGTAAAACTCCCTAGATCTTTCAATTTGTTGGGTAGTTTGTTTTGCAAAATGGCTGAGCACACTGCGTTTAGCTCCACATGCAACGAATCATCCAACTTCTGTTTGTTTGCCAAAAGCTCCTTTAAAAATTTTGCTGAATTGGGCATCTGTGAAAGAGCTTCAATAAACGATAAGTTGATATGTAACTTTTTAAGAAGTTTAAGAAATTTACCAAATTGTTCGTTTGTGTGGTTTTTCTTTGTCGTAGTAGGACATGGAACTCGAGTTTTATACTACTTACTTACCAGTTTTTGCTCACTGTGGCTCACCTCAACCTTACCTTAAATTACCACACTTTCTTACCTTAGTTCTAGTTCAGGTTCAACTAACCCTTCTGCATTTCGAACCGTAATTGCATGAAGCTGCTCTCTTGGGTTAGTTTCAGTGTTGCTAGGCAAGCTACCTTGTGGCCTTTCTGAAATCATCTTCGCAAGCTGTCCTATCTGATTCTTGAGACCTTGAATCGACGTTTGTTGATTTTTAAGTGTTGTTTCGGTGCTTTGGAAACCAGTTTCTTACACCGAAATAAACTTTGTCAACATCTCCTCAAGGTTCGGCTTCTTCTTTTGCAGGTAAGGTTGTTGTTGGAAGCCTGGTGGGGGTTGTTGTCTTTGATTTCCTTGACCACCCTAAGAAAAATTGGGATGGTTCCTCCAACCTGCATTATAAGTGTTACTATAGGGATTATTCTGAGGTCTAGAATTATTACCCATATAGTTGACTTGATCATTCTCTGTGCTAGGGCTGTAGGATAGACATTCTGGATTATTCATCCCTCCTCCATTTGTATCGCACTGCATCACCGGATGTACCTGCGTAGAACCATATAAACCATTAATCTTTTTATTCAAAAGTTCTACCTGATTCGATAACATGGTGACCGCATTAGCGTTAAAAACACCGGCTGCTTTCATCGGCTTTGTCCTCATGTCTTGCCACTGATAATTATTCAGTGACGTCTCCTCTATAAACTCATAAGTCACTTCAGGTGTTTTATTATTCAGATTTCCACCGGCGAATGCATCGATCAATTGACTAGTTTAGGGGTTCAAACTGTTGTAAAAAGTTTGAACCTGTAACCATAGAGGTAACCCATGGTGAAGGCACCTTCTCAATAAGTCATTATACCTCTCCCATGCATCATAAAGGGTTTCTAAATCCATTTGCATGAAGGAAGAGATATCATTCCTCAGCTTGGCTATCTTAGCCGGTGGAAAGTACTTCAACAAGAATTTTTCAATCATTTGTTCCCATGTTGTAATAGATCCTCGCGGTAGGGAGTTCAACCACTGTTTAGCTTTATTTCTTAATGAGAACGGAAATAACCGTAGCCGAATGGCATCATCAGAAACGCCATTTATCTTGAAAGTTTCACATAATTCTAAGAAATTAGCCAAATGAGTATTCGGGTCTTCGTCCTGCAAACCATCAAACTGAACAAATTGTTGAATCATTTGAATAGTGTTAGGTTTCAGTTCAAAATTATTTGCAGCAACAGTAGGTCTAACAATACTCGATTCAGCCCCAGTTAAATTGGGCTTGGCATAATCGTACATAGTACGAGGAGCAGGATTAGCGGTAACCACAGGAGGTAGCTGATTATTCTGATTTTCAGCCATCTCTTCAGTAATAACAATAACTTCCCTTTGCTCTTCTGATGTACACTGTTGACTCTGCCTCACTTCTCGACGGTTTTAGCGAGCTGTGCTTTCAATTTCGTTGTCGAACACGAGAGGTCCTGACGGGTTTCTTCTAGTCATAAACTAAAGGAACCTGCCAGAAGCAAATAAAAGAAAAGTGAGTAAACAAAGATTAAAATTAAAACAAAATAAAATGCAATGAAAAATAAAAATGGCTAAAGTAATAAAAATTAAGTGTTCCTAATATTTTAGTCCCCAGCAACGGCGCCAAAAACTTGATGACGTCACGAACTAACTAAAATACGACAAAGGCAAGCGCACCTATCAAATGGTAGTATAGCTATGGTGAGTCGGGAATATCGTATCCACAAGGACTAAAAGTACTAGTAGTTACTATCTTTTTATTATCTAGCCGACTAAATTGAAGGGATTTATCTTAACCTAATATTAACTAACCTAATTACTAAGACAAAACAGAGAATAAAGTAGGAAAATATTTGAAGAAAACTGATGAGAGAGACAATACCCAAGAAAGAATCCGCCTAGACTTCACTTATTATTCTAAATCTGAATTAAACGATTTATTCACTTGCCTTGATCTGTAGAATTCCCTAGCTTATGTTAATATCTCTTTCGAGAATAAAAACAACTGACTTTAGGTTGATTAATTGAAATCTCTTTCTAATTAAAACCCCTATTGTTGCATTAACTCGATCTATGGATTCCCCTATTAGATTTGACTCTAATCCGGTAGATTTATGTCGTCCTATTTCTAGGATTGCATGCAACTCCACTCAATTATGCCAGATCTACTCTTAAACAGAGACTTTTGCTCTACTGAATAAGCACATCAATCATGAATTAATATCCTGAAAACATTAAAACATGAAATAAGAACACATAATTGAGATCAAGAACAAATATTTATCATGTAATTTAGAAAAATCAAATAATAAGATCCGTCTTAGGTTTCATCCTCCCTAGGTATCTAGGGAATTTAGTTCATACTTTTGGGGGAAAACATCTCAAAATTAGGAAAACAACAAAACATAAAGAAACCCAAAGACTTCGAGAGAAATTGAATGGAGATCTTCAGTCTTGAAGGAGATCCTGCTTCTGAGTTGAATCCGTTGGCGTTCTTCGAGTCTTTTCTTCGTTTAGCTCTGTATCTCCTCTTAGGTCTTCTTCTAATATGTATTTATAAACTTTAGAATGCTCAGAAACCCTAAAAGTTAGGTTTTTTCGCGTAACAGGGAAGCAGGATGCGAAATCGACACGGGCTGGCACATGGGCGTGTGGCCAGCCCGTGTGTCTCACATGGGCGTGTGGCCAACCCGTGTGGAAATACCCAGGCCGTGTGGATCCTGGAAATAGCTCTTTTTGCCCAATTTTGGCTCGTTTTTCGCTCCTTTCGCTCCCCTATGCTCACCTAAGTATAGAAACATGAATTTAAAGGATTAGGAGCATCAAATTCACTAATTCACATAATAAATCATCCAAAAAACGCATCAAGAATGGGATTAAAAACATGTTACTTTTATGGCTTATCACATGCGCACGGCCATGCCCTCATCAAACACACGGCCGTGTCTAGCACACGGCCGTGGCGTCGACAGTAGGCAATTTTGGCTTTTGTCGAAACCTCATTTTTTGCGATTCGGGAACACACCTGATACTGTTTTGACGCAAAATCACTCCCGAGCCGACCAACACCTAAAATCGATACCACAAACCTTCTAAAATTAGTTTTAATTCACAGTTATCTGAACCCACGAAACCGACAACAGTTCAAAACAAGCGTTCATCACTTACCCCAAAACTCCGAGCAATCTTGACTATGAATCCGCAAGAGGAGAGCCCCGTTCCTCATGATTCACTGCTGTCAAAACTTAAAATTAGCCAGCGGAACAAAAGAATAGAAACGATTGAACAACTTAAAGAAACGACTACCCCAATCCACACGAAAATCACCCCTTGTACTTACCAAATCGCACAAATACACTAAAGAACTGAAAATCAGAATTGTTGAACAGGATTTTGACAGAATTTTGAACGCGAGACAGCAAAATATTTTTGCCAGACAACAGAGAAGAAACGTCAAACTATTTGGGAATTTGGAAGAAAGAGAAAATAAAATAAAAATAAGATATCCCACAAATCCCTTAATTATCTCCCACTAACCCACTACTCATAGAAAAGATCCACGCTCGATCAAAAATTCGAACACAAGACCTCCAACACACTAACTCCCTTATCACTCGAACCAGCAAGCTCATTCTGATAAGAATTGACAGACAATTTAATATAAACCCACTCAACAAGAGTAAGGCTTGGATTAAGAAAAATAACAAAATTTACCAAAGGTGAGACTTAAACCCAAGACCTCACACACATACTCAAAACACTTAACCACTGAAGCGGATAAACACTTATGTCAAATATTGACAAAAACAGAAATAAATTATTCAGGGCGTTACAACATCTTTCTTAATGAAAAAACAATTACTATTAAATAGTAATTAAATTATTTATACCACTGAGACAAATGACATGTGATCACATTACTTTCCATTTATCATGTAATGTCGATAAAAAGTTATCATTATATCTTTTCAAGTGGAATGATACTACATCTTACTTTTAGAATCTGGAATTTTAGACAATTTTATAATATGCTTTTAATATTTAATTAATATAATCTTAATTGTGTAAATAAGATATTAGTCTAATTTAAAATAAGAAGTTAAGTTCCTTTTTCTTGCAAAAGATAATTATTTCCCATGCAAATGTAAGTGTAATTCTATTCAGAATTTATTAGTATTTTTATCAGAGGATATTGCAAGTTTTAAAATGGATATGCCTGTGTATTTGCGTGCATGTATGTATGTCAGCCGATTTTTTGGAAATTTTGGTTTCACATCACTTTTGATAATAACTACCAAATTCTTTAAAAAAAAAACAACTGATGACCTATATAAATAAGTTGTCATAACTTGGTTCAATTGTTCGAACAAAAAGGAAAGGTTCAAGGTTCATCATAAATTTCTTTATAACACAAATTTTTTTGTGTATTATTTTAATTTTTACAGTTTTTTCATTCTAATCCTTAAATTTCTTTTTACTTTAACCTATACTTAAAAAAAAAAGGATATTTTTAAGTGACCAAAATAAAAACAACTTAAAACTTGGGTGATCAAAATAAATGCAACCTAGAAGTTGGGTGCCCAAAATGAAAGTGTAAATAATTGTGGCGTATATAATTAACTGTCGTTAAAGATTTAATACTTAGGTGACTAAAATGAAAGAACCTTAAAAATTAAGTGACAAAATTACAATAATTTTATTTTAAATGACCAAAATGAAAACGGCTTAAAAGTAGGACGACTCAGATAGTTTATCTTTATTACAATTAGGCTTAATAACAAATTTGGCCACTAACGTTTACACGATTTGTCAAAATGCCCCTAATTGTATTTTTGAGTCTTTTTTTTGCCATCAACATTTATTCTTTTTTTTCCAAATTGCTTTTTGTTAATAGATTTGATAAAATTATCATTAAAAAAGTTAACAGGATAATGTGGAATTTCATATGTAGAATATTTTTAATGAGATGTAATTTATTGCTTAGATAACCCAATAAAATAATTACATGCGGAAAATAATAAAATAAATAATTCATGAAGTTAAAAAAATAACTCTTAATTTAAAGAAAATAAACGTAATTGTCTAAAAAAAAGTTTCAAAATGAATGCACACATTCAATATTTTCGGTTTGATTTATTAAGTATCTTTTTGAAACCTCTCAGTAAACAAACGTGTGCATTCATTTTGAAACCTTTTTAGAAAATTACTTTTATTTTCTTTAAATTAAGACTTATTTTTTTAAATTTCATGTGTGTTTTATTTATTTTATTATTTTTTACATGTAATTATCTTATTAGGTTACTTAAGTAATAAATTACATCTTAGTAAAAATATTCTACATCATCCCCGTTAATATTTTTTTAACGATACTTTCATCAAATCTGTTAAAAAAAGCAGTTTGAAAAATAAAACAAAGGTTGATGACCAAAAAAGGCTCAAAGATACAAGTAAGGTCATTTTGACAAAAACATATAAATGTTAGTGACCAAATTTGCCATTAAGCCTTATAATTAAGACAAGGAAACTAAATTTAGAGAAAACAAAACATAAAAAAGAGATGTAAAAATATTTAGCATCCAATATATTCAACCTTTTACTTGAATTTTATGGTTCACATACAAAGAAAAGGCATAATGATTTATTTTGTCCTCTAATTTTATAAAAAAAAATATTTTAATCTTTTATTTATTTTCTTTCACCTCTTTTAGCTATTAAAACTTGTACTTTTTGTTAAATCATCCAAAAATAAATAGAAAAATTGACATTTGTTAACGTGACATATATAGATTCCATGTCAACAATTAATTAATTTTTAAAATTTTAAAAAATTCAAAAAATTATTTTAAAAGTATAAAATATATTTTTAATATTTTTAATTTTTAAAAAAATTATTAATTGCTAATGTGGTGCACATATTTGACAAACAATTCAAGTTCAATAGCTAAAAAAAATAAAAATTAAAAAGAGCTAAAAATTGGAAGGAAAAAAATTCCAATTGCCAAGGATTATAAAGTGACCGGTCCACCAAGTCTCATCTCATGATGAAATTCGGTTTAATTTGATCCAGAACATGCTAACTAGGCTCCCTTTTCTTTTTGAACCATTCCTTATGTTTCAGGCAATCATTTCATGTAGCGTCCTTTTGATGTTCCTTCTTGCTTGCCGTTCCCCCATTCATTGTTATATAGCTTTCTTTCGAGCATTCTGCTTAGGATATGGAATGAATGTTTGCCTTTGTTTCATCGGAAACCAACTATAATCTTACAAGAATAAATATAGAACCCACTATATTATTAATATACAGCCCATTCATTACAAAGTTTTCCTATTGAAGAAAACGGCATGTAGCAATTCCAAAAAAAAAAAAAAGCTTACATCAACTAATAAGAAATTAAGAATACTTACACCTACTGCTACAAGGATAGGTTGAGATTGCAGATACTAGAAAAGTTCAATACAGCTATGGTTTTCACAGCACGTTGTTCAACTCAAGCACCAAACTACTCAGAGGTTACTCATTGTATCCATATTACGAACAAGAAGGAGCTGGCCCCAGATCCATCATTGCATCCATTTGTGGTGGAGTTACTCTTTTTCGAACAAGCATTTCCACAGTGGGGCATGTTCTCTTCCGCCCGCCCCGTGGTTTTGAGCGGAACTGCTCATCAGTCTCCAGGAAGTTGCCCTGCACAAGAAACAGTTCAAAAACCATAAAACTTTGTCTAACATGAAAAATAGCAACAACACAAGACAAAAACCTACAATAGAATTGAGCCATTGATAACAAATAACTTACAGGAGTATAAACGTGGCACCCTGATTTCTCATGGTTGTCTCTAACATGCTTGTATGAAAATCTCATACCACAACCAAAGAAACTACATGCAAAAGGCTTGAGTTCTTCATGCACAGCCTTGACATGCTGGCGAAGATTTGATTTCTGTAAAAGAATATTCCAACATCAGTGAAAAAGAAAAATGTAGTTGATCAAAAAATGATTGTAGTATGAATACTCGATTAGTCCAAAAAATTTCACATTCAACTTCTTATGTGTAAATTAATCCAAGGTTCACAACATCTTACAGTTGAAAATGTATGAAGACAACCCTCAAAATCACACTTAATTCTCTCTGATTCAACCCCTCCTGGTTCATGTGATCGGAGGTGCCTCTTGATGTTCTTTTTCAGCTGCTTTGCTCCACATATTTGACAGTTAATATATGCATGGCTCGATTGCACATGAGCCTTAAGGCATTGCTCGTTAGTAAAATACTTCATGCAACCTGGATCAGAACAGAAGGCTTCCACTGAATCCAGCTTAACTGTAACAATTAAGGCATTCATCAGATAACATGTTGACTACTACAATTCAATCAAAGAGTGCATGCCTGTTTTCTTTTTCTTTTTAAAAAATAAGGAATATAAGATTAAAATGAATTAAGATATTATATTATGAATGCCACTCAGTTTTAGAAACATGAAATAAGACACTTTGCTACTATTTTGAAAACTGTAAACGAACAGAAACTTGCCATGAGAATCCTCGTGCTTTTTAAGCTTTGACGCAAATTCGAACACCTTTCCACATCCTACTTCTTGGCAGACATATTGCTTCTGACTTCCAGCATCCAAGTCAGATGACTCTTCATCATGAAACTCTTTTATATGCCTTTTCATATTGCCTTGAAATGCAAATTCTCTATTGCAATTCTCAATCAGACACTTAAAGAGTTTTCCTTGGTGCTGAAGAAGGTGGCGATTCAAGTGGTCTTTCCTCCTGTAGCTAGCATGACAATCTTCAACCGAACAAACAAATGGCCTCTGTAACAAAAGAAATATTATTAGAATTACTAGTACATAGCAACCAATATTGATGCATGCATGCACATTAACAAGTCTTCAAACCTCAAAAGTATACCACACCGCGTGATTGAGGCTCACTTGATGGAGCTTCTCAGGAGGTCTCCCAACCTGATACTGGTCCATTCAAGTTACAACAATGTAGCCTCTCGCATTTTGGAGTTCTTTTTGTGGGATCCAATGCTTCACGCTATAACATCCATTGGTTACATTATAAAATGAAGTGAATCCTGCAAAAAAGTATGTCATAAATCATAAGTGGTAATCTATGTTACACAGGCTCTTCATTTTCACTATTGCAACCTTGTCTTGCATAGCATGAAGGTATGATCCTCCAAATATATAAATAAACTTAAAACAATTGAGCTTATCTATATCAAACATATACTCGTATCCTACACTCAAACAGGTAAGAGAGGTGGTAATAAGATACAAAACATCAGGATACAGAGATAGGTTGTTTAGTCACTTATCATATGATTGTTTAAAATTGCTATAAAATTAAGGCAAATAAAACAAATACCAAAATCATGTTAAACCGTGAAGTTGGTTTATGAGTAAGCCAAATCTTCAAAAACTATCATTCTTCTATATATCTAAATATGGCAGATAGCAAAGTATCAACTAAGATTAAGTTAACAAAGTATTAGTTATTGGGCAATCAAAAGGAATATTAAAAAAAAAAAAAAGAACTTTTTGACCGTGAAACTAATTACAAGTTAAAAAGTACCTCAAGCGAGTGGCTTTGCAAGTGTTGCTTCAAATAAGCAGGCTTCTTGAAAGAAGCACCGCACTCTTCACATGTATTTGAAGATGAAGCTCCCTCTTCTTCCTTTCCCCTTTTGTTTACTTCGTCCTGAACCAAACCCACAGTTCAAAACAAAAATAAATCTTCAGATTTAAAGCCAACTTGAATTGAAAAGGGAAAAGAAAGAAGAAGCCATTGGCAGGTACCGCATGATGAGTGAGAATGTGGGAGTTGATGAGAGACTTCTTAGATCTGCAGATTCCACAAAATTCGCAGTAATAACGCCTTATGTCTTTGAAGATGGCTCCTCCTACTTTTTCTTCTTCCATTTTTAATGGATTTTCGCAGAGACTGGTTGTTAAGGACAGCAAACAGGCGAGCCGCTCTGGAAACCCTAAGCTGGAGACACAAGATATTCATATATACCCTAATTACCCAAATATTTGCCTTGGAAGGTAATGTTTTAATAGACGGGATTGGCCCATCCGATTTTGTTGAAAATATTGAATTCCTAAATGCTTTTGTTTTTAATTAAAAGTACTTAATATATAATTTAATATTTGAACCATAATTTTTTTTAATTAATAATATTTCCGTGCGGATTAACCTTATAAAAATTTAACAATATTTGTAATTGTTCAATAAAATTGCATTAATACTAAATTTTGTACTACAATTTAAATGTAAAATATAAAATATAAAATAAAATATTCATTTATAGTTATTTTTTATTAACATGATATTCACGTGTACTAAATAAAATGGATTAATAAAATAAATATAATGAAAAATAAAAAAAATAAGTAAATAATAGAATAAAATAATATGCTAATTAAGTTTCAAAAGTATGGATGATTTTTCGGAAAAAAAAAGTATAAATAGTTTTATAAATAGAAAACTCTTGAAAAATGAAAATAGATTGGTGAACCAAGATTAAAGCTATGTAATGTTTTAAAAAGTTAAAAAAAATTCAAAATTCAAAATATCTAGTATAAACATTTTTATTATAAAAATTAAGGGAAAAAAAAAGAAAAGTTTAAAAAAACAAAAAAAAATGTATAAAAGTAATTCATATTACAAATTTTATAAAATACTTAAGAATAAAAAAATTTAATTCAAAATGTACACTAGATTGAGAATCATGTGGTATATATAAAGTATATTATAGTATAAGTATTATGAATTTCTTCAATACTCTAATCCATTTTTAAATTTGCCTATATACTTTAGATAAATTGAAATTCTTTTTCACAACAATGTATGGTATCCCGAATGGTATGAGACGAAGACTATTATGGGAGAGATTAAGTTGTGCTGCTCATCAGTCAACGATAGTATGGATCATACTTGGAGATTTTAATGCTTTATTACACGAGAATGAGACACAGGGTGGTTCCGGAAGTTGAGCTGCAAGCTTTTAAGAATTTTGTGTTTAATAATAAGCTGAAGGATCTTGGTTTCACAGGACCCAAATTTACAAGGAGTGGAGGGTCCCCTATGAACGTCTTGATAAAGTATTAACGTAATTTGGCTTGGGAACTACTGGAGCCTATGTTGCTAATGTACCATCTGCCAAGAATAAAGCCAAATCATAGACCTCTGTTACTGAAGACTCTAAATCATAGCAGAGACACTAAAGTTAAACCATTTTACTACTTCTCCGAATGGCTTTCACATATTGGTTTCAATGAGCAAGTTAAGGCGAATTGGGACAATCACAAAGCTTTGTCAAACACGATAAAGCACTTTGCAGCTGCTGTGACAGTAGAACTCACAAGTGTTTGGGAGCATTCGGTTCAAGAAACAGAAGTTGATAGCGAAACTTCAGAGTGTATAAGCAGCACTCAAGAGGCATCACTCGTGTAAGCTAGAAAAGGTGGATTGAGACTTGAATATTGAGTTGGAGACTATTCTTGGTCAAGAAGAGTTATTGTGGTGACAAAAATCTCGGATGGACTGGTATGGAAAAGATGACTGTAATACTAGATTCTTCCATAGTAAAGCTCTTTGTAGAAGACGGAAGGACCAAATTAGAGCTCTTTTCTTTGAAGATACATTATGGTGCTTCGAGGGAAATAAGTTGGAAGTTAAAGCAATTAGCTACTATTATGGAGTTTTCCCTTTGCATACTATGTATCTGAATCTAACCCCTGGTTAGTATTAGGCCTTAAATGTTGATATAACAATGGAAGAGATCAAAAAAGCTCTCTTTGACATGTGATCTCTTAAAGCCTAGTGGAAAATGGATTACATGCTCAGTTCTATCAGAAATAATGAGATGTGGTTGGGCAATCAGTTTGCAGCTTGATACCGGGAGTTTTTAGTGGTGGTAAACTAAATCCTTTCTTTTACCGGACACTATTTGTTCTTATTCCCAATAAGGCTAATTCAAAGTCTATTTTAAAATTTTGCCCCACCAATTTATGCACAGTACCATATAAAATCCTGATTAAGGAAATTGTGAATAGGTTAAAATCGATCTTACCTAGTATTGTAGCTAGTGGCGGAGTCAAAAAATTATTTTGAAGGAGCTGGAATTAAATTGTATATTTTTATGATAGTAAAAATGTAATTTCACTATTTTAATAGTCTATATCTTTATAATTTTTAAAGGACTAAATATTTTTTTTATCTTTTGAGGGGTAATGTGCAATTTTACCATTAATAATTTAAAATTTTATAAATTATAAAAGGCCTAAATGAAAAAATTTCCATTTTAAGGAGAGCTAGGGCCCTTGCCAACCTCCTAGCTCTGCCACTTATTGTAGCTCCTAACCAAGTCAATTTTGTAGTCGAATGAAGCATATGTGATAATATAATTATTACATAGGAAATGATTCATTATGTGAGCTTTATATGGTAGGAAAGGTTGGATGAAAATCAAAGTTGACTTGGAAAAGGTTTATGATTGAGTGTGTTAGGACTTTATGAGTGATGCATTTAAAGATGTAGGGTTGCCCTTGTAACAACTCATTTTTCAACAGTGTTGAAAATAGTGGTTTTGGGACCACAATTTTGACGAAAGAGTCAGTAGATATATTTAATTAATATTTATGAGTTCAATATAGTATAATAGTGAATCAAGATTTAATAGATTTTATTAACGGGTTAGTTAGTCAAGATACAAGTGGTGTGTATCGAAAGTCAAGTGGTTTTGAAAAATGAGATATCGGGACATTGTTTCTAAAAACCGAGGCCCTGAATATTTTTATTAAATATTTAATGAGCTGTTATATAGGTGGATTGAAGTTTGGTCCAAAAATTTTGATGATTTGATAGTAAATTAAGGAAAAAGGACTAAATTGTAAAAATTATAAAAGTTAATCGATATTGATTTTTATTTGTTAAAAGGCTAAATTAATTAATGTTAAGGGTTTTATGTAGCAAATTACCTTTTTATTTGATAGTGGTAGGTTGTTATATGTTTTAGTTGAATTTTATAACTAAAATTTTATTTAAATTTTAATGTTAAAGTTAATAAAATAATGGTTAATACATAAAAATGAAGTCATCATCTTCATTTTGAGTCTTCTCACCGAAACAAAAACACAAAACCACCATTTTTGAAGTTTAAAGATCCGTCCAAGCTTGTGTCTTTGCATGTAAGTCCTCTATATGTCCGTTTTTCATAAATTTTATATTTTTGAGATCGTTGCAGTTTAATCTAACTAACCCGTACTTTTGCTTTCAAAACTGTTAAAGTTTTAAATGTTTTCATCGATGAAAATTGAAGGTTTTTATGTTTAATGGTATGTTTGTGAGCTTAGTTGGGAACGGAGACTAATTTGTTAAGTAAATTTTGTTAGTTTTGTGTATAAAAACCAAATTGTAATAATGTAAAATTGTTCATGAAATTTATGTTTTTAGAGGGCTGTAGAATGATGAAATTTTAATTGGATTAAAAATCAAATCTTGAATTTGAAAGATATAATAGTTTCGGTTTTAGGGATTAAATTGAATAAAATGCAAAATTTTAGGGAAATTACGCAAAATGAATAAAAGATATTATATTCATGAATTTGGATGTTTAAAGTGATAAAAGCTGATAATATGAAATTAACTATTATATAGATCAATGAGTGAATCGTATGGAGAAATAATTGGGAAAATAAAAAATTACAAAATAGTCCCTACAAATCAACTTGTTATCCGAATACATTAGGTAAGTACATGGTGTATTGAAATGTATATATATTATTGTTGTTGAATTTCGAATATATATGTTCTTAATATTGTGAATTGGAATTGAAATGTTATAAACTAATGTTAAGGTGAGTAAGGATTTAATTTAGAAATGTTAAATACTGGTGAAACATGATTCATATGGATTCAGAATAAATGTGACTTGTTTACAACATGTGTACTAAGAACATGGAAGTGTCCTGTAACATCCTAGGAAGGGCCTATGCATTTTTCAGATCAATTGTATGAAATGACAAGTCTTAAGTTTTATGAATAAATTTTTGATACTTTTGGAAACCTAGAAATGAATGAAAATGAAAATGGAAATGAAAATGGAGATGGAAATGAAAATGGAAATGGAAATGGACATTTTTGGAAACTTAGACATTTTTGGAAACTTAGACATTTTTGGAAACCTAAACATTTTTGGAAATGATCCAAAAATGGAAACTTGAACATTTCGGGAAACTTGGATATAAGAGATAAATAAAGGAGTTTTATTCACATAAATATGTGAATAATAAGAGATAAATAAAGGAGTTTTATTCACATAAATATGTGAATAATAAGAGATAAATAAAGGATTATTTTCTAATGAGATAATTGAGGAGATAATTGATGGATTAAAGGCTTTTATCTTTTAAATAAAAGAGATAATATTATCAAAAGAGGAGTGGTGGCCAAGTAAAGGACTCCTAGGCTGATAACTTTGGCTATAAAAGGAGGACAGGAGGGCTACTCATCAACATTTGCTCCCTCTTCCTCTCTCTGAAAAATTCTCCTAGGCAAAACCCTCTCTGCGAATTTTCATTAAGCAAAAATCCTCTCTTTTTCTTCTATTTTCTTCTCCGTTTCTCTTTGTTAAAATTTGAATCTTTGTGGATTCTAAGAAAGAGGGCAATCATCCACAACATCAAAAGGGGATCTTTCGGGAAATCTAAGGATCTAAGGTAAGGATTATAAATATAAATATGTGGTTAAAGATTAGGATTCACGTTTTCAAAGTTAGATCTAATCTAACACGGAGTTATAGGATTTCAACAGGCTTATAAAGGAATCCTCTTGATTTGGAATCCCATCATAAGGTAAGGGATATTCGGCCAAGGCATAATTTGTTTAAGTGTTTTCCATTATTTCAAAAACCGAAAATCGACATGGTTACATACCTAGTATTAGCCGATTTCAAGGAAGAGGAATTCTAGCAACTGTTGGGACTTGATTAAATCAATTCGGCAACTAGGTAAGTAATTCTACTTCTAGTAGGATTTGGTTTTAAGACCAAATAGGTTTATTTATATGTTTTAATTAATGGCCGAATATAGGAGTGAAAGATCTAGATCGGTAGATCGCTCTACGAAATTCACTAAAACTATTAAGCGAAAAAGGTGTGTACTCTTACTAACTTTCAATAAATTGCATGGCAATCATTAAATATATAAATATGTAACAGATGTGAATGTGGCTAAGCACCACAAATGTGGTAAGGAGTACCAGTGCACGTTTCCTACTTTTGATAGGATTGTGAATGTGATATATTTTGAACATGTGATTAGTAACATGAATGAAAATTAAGTATGTGAAATATGTTATGAAATAATTGGGGCATTCGGGATATTTGTGGAGGAAGAAAGTGAAGGTGATGACTACGGTCTCACCAACGTAAAGTGGTGACTACGGTCACATAAAGTGAAAAGTGGTAACTTCGGTTACATCCAGTGAATACGATGTCTAATGACACAACATAAGTGGGCGATGAGCACGTCGATCGCAGCTGACGCCTTCGATGGTGTGTAGCGGATGGAGGGTCGACTTAGTAGTCCCCGCGGTTATACAAGTTGTTGTACGGGTGGTGTGTAGCGGATGGACAAATAGGTTTGGATTTGGGTTGCATCATCCTTTATTTTGTATGAACATGATATTGATATGACTTGTATGCCCGATTTGTTGGAAATTAGTACTATGTACACATTGAGTCTGTTGACTCACCCCAGTTGGGGAATTATTTTTCGGTGATGAGCGATAATGGACCGGGTCGGCGGGAGCTAAAGGTGGCCAAGCATCGCTTGAAGAAATTATTTGAATTTGGACTTTATGAAATTTTAGTACTTTATTTTGGGTTTGAATGATGTAATAAGGCCATAAGGCCCAGTTGGATTTTCTTTATTCCTGTTTATTTTTATTTAAATATGATACAAATTATGTTTGATTAAAGATAAGTAAATTTATTTCTTTTAAAATAATAAACCCAAAAATTATTTTGTCACCTTATTTAAGTTGGATTTCCAGAATTTATTAAATAGGTTTCAAATTAAGCCCAACCCAAAACAATTTTTTTTAGAATTACACAAATTTTCTCTAAGTCATTTAGAACATTGAAAACCGATTTATTTAAGGAACATACCAGATCCGGTTCAAGCTCGTGGGCCGGGTGTGGGGTGTTTCATGTCCCTAATTATAATATTATGAATCATGTTTAAATGCTCGTTTGAACGTAGTAAACAATTAGGATACGATTGATGATGGTCACTAAACTAACTATAATTACGAAAAAGGAAAGCGAACCTATCGAACAATAGTATAGCTATGGTGAGTAGGGAATATCGTATCCACGAGGACTAAAAGTACTAGTAATTACTGTTTTTCTATTATTTAGCCGATAAATTGGAATGATTGTTTTTAATCTAAATTTACTAATCTGAATTAACTAAGAACGCAACAAAGAATGAAATAGGAAAATAATCGAAGATAACAAATGAGAAAGACAATACCCAGGAAAGAATCCACCTAGACTTCACGTATTATTTTGAATCTGGATTAAATGATTTATTCACTTGTGTCTTGATCCGTAGAAATTCCTAAATTATGTTAATATCTCTTTCGAGAGTAAGAACAACTGACTCTAGGTTGATTAATTGAAATCTCTTTCTAATTAAAACCACTATTGTCGCACTAACTCGATCTATGGATTCCCCTATTAGATTTGACTCTAATCTGGTAGATTTATGTCATCCTATTTCTAGGGTTGCATGCAACTCCACTCAATTATGCTAGATCTACTCTTAAACAGGGACTTTTGCTCCACTGAAATAAGCACATTAAACATGAATTAATATTCCAGAAATATTAAAACAAGAAATAAGCATACATAATTGAGAACAAGAATCAAGTATTTATCATGTAAATCAAAAATCAAATAATAAGATTCATCATAGGTTTCATCTTCCCTAGGTATCTAGGGAATTCAGTTCATAATCCTGAATAGAAACATCTCAAAGTTAGGATAACCACAAGACATAAAGAAACTCAATAAAACTTTGAAAGGAATTAAATGAAGATCTTCGATCTTAAGGGAGATCCTCTTCCGAGTTGATTCCGATGGCATTCTTCGAGTGTTTTCTTCGATCTTCTCTCAGTTCCCCCTTAGGATTTCTTCTAATTGGTATTTATAGACTTTAGAATGCTCAGAAAGCCTAAAAATTGGGTTTTTTCATGTATCTGGGAAGCAAGGTGCGATATTGACACGGGCTGGCACATGGTCGTGTGGCCAGCGTGTGTGTCTTACACGGGCGTGTGGTCAGCCCGTGTGGAAATGCCCAGGCTGTGTGGATCCTGGAAACAGCTCTATTCGTCCGATTTTGGCTCGTTTTTCACTTTTTTCGCTCTCAAATGCTCTCTTAAGTATAGAAACATGAATTTAAAGGATTAGGAGCATTAAATTCACTAATTTATATAATTAATCATCCAAAAACGCATTAAGAATGGGATTAAAATATGTTACTTTTACAACTTATCAATTGACATGCCAATAGGGGTATATCGCGCGTTGTATGGGTTTGATATAAGATGAGATGATGAAAATGATATGTTTATATGTTCACTGAATGTGTCAGTATCCAACATTTTTTTGTGGATTATCGAGTTGTATTTATAGTGATTTAGGCGTGTTACGAGGGAGGATGTGTAGCTTTCGGGCTTGACACTTAGTGCCCAGGTGTGTTTCTGGAAGGATTTTAGCCTTCGGGCTTGGCACTCAATGCCTAGACGTGTTCTTTGTTGGTTTAGATCGTTTGAGCATTCTTGCGTGTTTTGGGTGGATAATCGAGTATCCAAATTATTTTGATTTCATGAGTTGCTTGGAAATGATATATTTGTATGGCTATTGAAATGTTAGTTGATGAAATTGAATGAATCATAAGTGTGTGTGTGTTTAAAAGTTGTTTGGAAATTATATCAAAATTATTGGAAAATTTATAGTTTACATGTATGATACGTTCGCTTTGTACTTGTGACATGTGGTGATAGTGTTATATGTTTAAAAGAAAAAGATATTTGATTATGTATGTAATGAGTTGAAAAGACTGTGTTTATGTATGGATTTGATCAATTGATTAACTCGATTCATAGGTTATACAGTTTGATTGAATGATACTATTATATATCGTATTGAATGGATTTGGGAAGATTATATGATTTGATTCGTGATACACTCACCTTATTGTTGTAAAATGTTTTGACAGGAAAGTGACTTAAACTAGTTAATTCTATTTACTTAAATGTGAATCTAAGGTAAGACTATTGTTTATGTTCCTATGAACTTGCTAAGCATGTCAATGCTTACCCCATTTTATTTTCCTGTCTTTTGTAGTTGCATCTTTGCAGAACTTGACTATCGAATCACTTTTAGAGCTCACACTATCCAGTGTCACTGTTGGTAATCTTTGGTTCATCTTGGTTCAGTTATAAGTGGCATGTCATAGATGTAATATATGTGTGTGTATGTGTGTGTGTGTGTGTGTGTGTGTGTGTATGTGTGCGCGCGCGCGCGCTTGGTGTTCAAATTTTATGAACTTTCCCATTCTGGTATGTTTATTTAGGTATTGCATTAAAGCAAGTTTATAGGATTGTTTTGGTAAGTTAAATTATACTTATGCTCGTGAATATGTGTATGACTAGCTCGATTGTATGCTAAGTGATTTAGAATGTGGTAGTTGGATGAATGCATAAATTATAAGTGAATGGATTGAAATAGTTTAGTTGATAGCGATGTCGGTTGTGGCATATTGGTTAAACATTTAGGAATGCTTCATAAGTTATATTTTGGGCATGAAATGTGCATATTTGAGCAAGTGTTGATGTTAGTAAAGGAATGCATTATAAGTCTTTATGTAAGGTTGAGCCAAACTGTACATTAGGTGCCATTTCCTGCACACACGATTTGCCACATGGCTGTGTGTCTCACACGGTTGGTTGACACGACCGTGTGCCACTGGTAATTTAGGTGCACAAATGTTGACACAGTCTCAGTCTCTCACACGGCCCAGCCACACAGCCATGTGAATGTTTGCAAAGTTTTATAATTAGGTTCACACGGCCACAATTTGTTACATGGCTTGGCAACACGACTGTGTGACCCTTTTATACACGGCATCAGTCTTACACATGGTTGGACTACACGGCTGTGTGTTTCAACCCTACACGGCCTCAGCCTATCACACGATCGTGTGACCCCTGTTTTATGTTTTTACCCTATTTTTATGTTAAGTTTCAAATTAGTCTTTGCTTAGTTCTGAATTATTTTTAGAGCTTTCGTAAGCTCGATTTAAGCTCGTTCTTACATGAATAACATTTTTAATTGAATGATTGATAATTATTGATTGATTTAAAGAAGTTTTGAATTGAAATAGCATGTTCATGTTCTGTTATTTACTGTAGCATCTTGTAATCTGATTTCGATGATAAAGACGGGTGAGGGCTGTTACAATCCTCGAGACTCGTGATGTTAATTATGAACTACATATCATCGTCTTCCATGAAAATCTTATGGAATGGACAACTTACGGATAATTTTTTTTTGATCGAGGGTATTCTACAAAGAGATCCTTCATCTCCTTATTTATTTGTCATTGGCATGGAATAGCTTAGACATTTGACTGTTAATATAATTCGAAGAAAGAAGTGGAGACCTATAAAACATGGGAAAGAGGGATCAAATATCTCATATTTGTTCTTTGTAGATGATTTAGTCCTTTCCATTAAAACGTATCCTGACCAAGCTGAGGTGATTGATTGTGTTTCGACATACGTACACAGAGCAAAGAAAATTGTAAACAAATAAGATAAAATGTGGTATTCTGCAAGTGTCACATGTCTAATTGTAATATTTATGTGTTTCAATGGAACATTAAGTATTCAAAAGATTGAACCCAAAAGAGATTGAGTGATATGATGAATTAACAAAAATAAAGCATGCAACTAAAACGTCTAGCTAGCTAATATCTAAAAAGCATAGTACTGCAAACCATGAAATTGTCGAATTAATTTAATGTATTAAATAAATGACTGAAATTTAAATGTACCAAAATTATAATTGAAATAATCAAAGAATAATGTAATAGTTGATTAATGCCTGTGTTAATAACCAATTCTCAAATTAGGGAGCTAAATTGATAAATTTTCTAATCGGTTTAATTTTACCTTTTGATTACTAATTAATCTCTCGATATCACTTAGACTAAATAGGAACAATTGAATATATACTAGATAAGGTCTCCTTTCAATCTCACTTATCTAATTATTCACCTAGAGTCGTAAATTCTAAGTTTTTACGTTTATTCAATTTAGTCCAAATCCTTTCAATTTAGTCACTAAACCTTAGATTAATTAATTAACATTTCAATTAACAACTATACCCATATTCAACAAATAAAACCCATTCAATTTCATATTAATTTAAATACTTAAATCACATAAAAATATTAGAGTTTAGAAATGTTTAAAAATCGCGATGAAGTCCTCGATTTGATCGTTGAAATGAAGCTTAAACATGAAATCCACAACCCCAATTATTCACTTGCAAGTTTGGATTGAGAAATAAATCAAAAATCTATTGAACTTTGGTGCAAAACTCAAAGGATATAAAAGGTCCCTGTACCTTTGAATGCCAAAAGAAAAGTGTAGAAAATTATATATAAAATAAGTAGTAAATAAACCCTAAGAATTACTCTAATGAAAAAGCTTTCTTTAAAACATTTCATAAACCAGCTTAAATAGTCTGACATATGTTGACCTAAAATGGACAAAAATGCCCCTACTTAACAGCTAACTTAAGTTTGAATTGATTGAGAATTGCCCATGTAGACTTTGTCTTATCATGTTTCGATGTTGCAACATCCTCAACAATCTACTCCTAGGGATGTTTGTCAGCTTCAATGTTGTGACCATGATCTTTAATATCGCGACTTGCAACTTTGGATGACTTGGACTCCTCAAATCCAGTGATTGCCCATAATGTTATGACCTTAAAGGCTTAATGTCGCAATCCTAAAGGTTGATGTCCCGACATCACTCCCTTGATGTCGCAACTTCATCAACAGCTTACTTGTAATGTGATTTTTTTGAAGTTTAAGTCCTCGTGGTGATGGAAGGCTTTAGTGCCACGACACCAAGGATCTGATGTCACGACCTTAACCATAAGGGAAACGTTTCTTCAAGTTTTGGCCTTCATCACTTCCTGTATCAACTCAAGTTAACAATTAAATTTCTAAAGGCATGATTTTGCCATTTTGGTCCTAAAAATTGCTCAAAATGCATAAAAACTAAATTCTAAAAATCTAATAGTTACTCAAAAGTACTAAATAAAGCCATACTCATTAAGTGTAAAAAATAACTTAATTTGACGTATCAATTTACGGCATATAAGTGATCAAGACAATTTTCTACCAGTTTTGCTTATTCTTTAGACACAAGGTGAATGCTCAAAAAGACTAAGAATTTTTTTTCCACTAATAGTAAATAAGATATAAAAGTACTAGGTTTTTAACAAATGGATGACTTGGGAACCTATTTGGGAATATCATACCTACATAAAAAGGTCACTAGAAACACCTACCAATTTATTGCTGATAAAGTGTGACGGTAACTTAAAAGGTATAATGCAAGATTGTTATCTATAGCTGGCAGAGTTACATTAGCGAGATCAATTTTGTTATCATCCTAAACTATTTCATGTAAACTTATTTGTTATCTATTAGAATCTGTCTTGAGATTGAAAAACTAGCACGTGAATTTATATGGGGAGCCACAAATAGGGGAAGAAATAGTTGGAAAAGATGGTGTCATCCTAACAAACATGGAGGACTTGGTATTCAATGACTATTGATCTAGAATAAGTTGTTTTTATACAAATTGGGATTCAGCATTGTCACTAAGCCTCAAGCATATTAGGTGCGAGTATTGAAGGCCAAATACAATGTTAGTGATGGATGCCTAATGAGTATTCAAATAGCACAATGCTCTTATCTATGACACACCCTATCAAAGTTACGGGGTGATTTTCAAGAATGTTTGAACTATTTTTTGGGTGATGGCAAGTCTGCCCATTTTTGGACTGACGAATGGATCCAGAATTTGTGTCCATTGAAAGCACATCTCATTTGAATACAATGGTTTAGATGATATAAAGGTAGTTGATATGGTAGATGAGAGCAATGAATGGAATTGGAATTTTTTTGCTCCTAGACTTGGCCAAGGAATTCTTGACAAAATAGTAGTTATGCCTACACCCAATGAAGAGATAGAGTCTGATGTATGTATGTGGAAGTTGATAACTTCGGGCAAGTTCTCTGTGGCAAATAATTATAAATCGATGGCAAGTTGTAACTAGGAACACAACGTGTGAAGCCCCTTTTATGAGAATGTATTGATTAATCATGTGAAGCACCTTTTATAGAAAGTTAATGTGTGAGAACGTATTGACTAATCGTGTTAGATGCAACAGGGGCATGATCGATGATCCATCATGTATTTTTTTGTGGTTGCTTTGAAGAAACAATTCTGCGTGTATTACAAGATTGTTGTTTTGCCAAGACTATATAGTGAAAATTGATCCTATTAGATGTCACACCCCCTTTTGGCAAGCTGGTTCGGTCTGAGAAACTATGCTGGCGAAGATCGCCTAAGTCGCGAAACTTAGATAGGGTAAGGATGGTTACTTCGTGGCAAAGTATCTTGTAGAACTTCATCAATACTGCGGAATTCCACTTCGCGGGATGACGAGTTCTTGGTTGTGGCAAAAACCTTAAGAGACAGACTTTTCCGCTAATAAGACCGCCACTCGTGTTTTTGTGTCACTGCTAATGTAAGTGTAGAAGTTAGCGGGGAATGTTTAAGTTATTTAGCATCCTAATGAAGGTAACTGTAACACCATAATCCCGAATACAGAGTACTCGAATACTAAGGCGCTACATCAGGTCACCGGAGCAACCCAGCAAAATTTTCAAATAATTTAAAACATTGAAATACATTTTATATAAGAGAAAATACCATACATAGTTATACTGAAAATAGTAATAAAAGTAGTTATACAAAATATGTGGAGATCTAATATCATCGTATATCAAAATAGTCAAATATTAAAAATGATAAATGAGTTACAGACCTACAAAAAAAATACAAGTAAAGCCTTAGGAATACAATGCCCACTAATAGATAAGGTATTGTACTCTGAATACGTGATGCTAGAAGTCTCTCGTTGATGATGTTCCTCGGACACGACCAAAAGTCTACAAATCTAAACATGAAAACAATTCGAAGGTTGAGCTTTACAGGTTCAGTGGTACACAAAAAATCTACCATACTTCAAGCAATTCATAAATATAAGCATGCAAATCAAATGTATACATAGAAGCATGACATGAGTATCGAATAATTAAATCATGAGTCATTAAATCTACATAACCAAATCCCTTGCATATTAAACGTGTCAAACTTGTTAGATTGCACATACTGCTCAAATAATCGGGTATCCAGATAGTCCCACGCCACTCATGGCCGCTAGTCAAATAATCCCGGGTATCTGTAGGGTTATCCCGAGCTCCGCTCATGACCGCTAGTTAGGTTAAAGCCCGAAGGCTGAGCGAAAACAAAGCATCAAACATATAATCACAAAAATACAACCATGACATTCAAGTCTCATACTCGTTTCAACTTGCTTATCATTCTAGCTAAAATATTAACTAATGAGATGTGACAGTCTGCTACCTTGACATTCTGACCTTTTCTCATTCAAACATTAATAACTCTTAATATATAACTCTAAATCGAGCACCGTTTATTTTAAATGAAACTAGACTTCTGTACGGTTATAGAGATATAAGGCTCACTTCCTATTTTATCTTTGTGAAATTTTTGGTGCTTTTTCAAAGTCACTGCTAAATTTGTTTTATAAGAATTCTGCTGCCAGATTTTTATGATCTTTCAACACTCAAAAATTCATATATTTTAAAATAAAAATCAAAATCGATCTCCGTTTGTTCTAAACGAAACTAGACTAACCCAAGGTTACAAAAATGTATATATCACTTCTTAATCATTTTTACAGAATTTATGAAAATTTTTCAAACTTACTGTTCATGTAATAATTTGTTTCTGGCGGATTTCACAACTAAGTTTTTAGCTTCATTTTAAATCATCCAACCATGATTTTCACCCAAAGACATATAATATGCATGCATTATCACACAAGAATCATATTTATGACTTATCAATAAGCATAGGAGAGTTAGAGGGTACCACATGGATGGAAGAACACCAACAAAGTTTCTTGCCTCGCTCTCCACCACTTTGCCTTTACCCTTAGCTTTAGAAGATTCACCACCTTCTTTAACTAATAACCATGTAACACACAAGATTTCCCACAAAAAAATAAAAGTCGATAGGATGCAAAATTACATGCTTTAAATAAATAAATAAATAAAATATGAGAAGATGGGTAGAGACTTCCTCAAACTCAAACCCTCCTAAAACACCCAATAACCTCCACCTTCATCCTTGAAGAACATAGATTTTTTTCCATGGAACTTTTAAAAAGACAGCTAGATCAAGACCTTACCTTCTTTGAGATTTGGAGGATGAAAAAAGGTGAGAAATCATTCAAATCTCTCTCCCTCTACACTGTTTGCTAAGGGAAACAGATGGAGAAAAGAAAAGAAATTGAAGAAATGTAGAAAGAAAAAAATAGAGTGATTATAATATAGGGAAAAATAGGGACAAATCCACTTTATCCCATACCTCAATCTACCAAACCATCTTTTCCCATTAATTGGGAGAAGACTTTTATTCAAAAATGGTAAAATCACCATATTAGCCATCCATCTTCCCCCTACTTCACAGAAGCTTCCCAACATCCTTAATTTCTTATAAAAAGGTCCAAAATTCACCCAAATTAATTCCAACAAAACCCAATCCCAAGATAAATTTATCCATCACCAACCCAGGTCAATGCGAGAATTTGGGGCTATTACAGTAACATGTCAATAATTATGACACTTGGGGAGCCTCGTAGGATGTGATTATTAGTGGAAGCATATGAGAATAATGACTGATTAGAGCTAATCCTGAGTGGAATTTGGGTGTGAGTTATCAATAAATAGGATAGCTTAGAAGTGAAGAGAAGATTTTCGTTTCATCTTCTCTGCTAGTCTTTGTTATCATCAAAGAAAAACTATGAGAGTTCTTCGTCGTTAACGAAAGTGTTGCCTATTAAGCTTAAGAAAGCTTCTGTCCTAAGTTGTCTGCTGGTAGACTCTTAAACCTTCTTTTAAGTTTTACCAAATAGAAAGAAGTAGTTGTAAGAGTGGTTCAGTAGGATTTTCCTTTGGATACTGGATATGGAGGAAACTTCTATCAAGAAATTGTTTGCATGTCTATAGATTCTTGTTATTTCGTAAAGTTTTGGTTGTTTTTTATTATAAAAGAAGTCGTTTTATTTTCTTTTAGCCAAAGAAATGGGAGGAGGTCTCAATACCAAAGGGAAGGAGCCCGTAGAGTAGATAAAGCATCGAGTAAAGAATTTTGGTGAGTTCCTTCATACCTTGAGTGTGACACCCCTAACCCGTATCCGTCACCGGACTAAGGTTAAGAGGCATTACCGATCATATCGAAACATTTTACTCTCATTTTACAATATCAATCATACACCATCATTTCATAATGATTCGCACACATAAAGTCCCTTTAGAAGGTCTACGAGACCTTAAACATACATTGGGAGGGGGTCGGGACTAAACCGAGCACATACAATTTTTTTTCCAAAATTTAAACATATTTTTCAAAGTTACAGAGGTCACACGCCCGTGTGGACATGCCGTGTGCCTCACACGGCATTAGACACACCCGTGTATCTAGGCCGTGGAAAAATAGAGCATACATACTGACTTGTCCACACGGCCACATGACACGCCCGTGTGCCAGACCGTGTGAAATTTTGGAGGTTACTGACTTACTTACACGGCCAGTCACACGCCCGTGTGTCCAGCCCGTGTGGCTTCTGACTAGCTTCGAATTACAACCTTAAGAGACACCCATTTGTTTACATCTATTCCATAACAAATCAACGATCATATTATTAACTAAATAACAAACGTAACATTTAATATACATTATACATACGCATGTTAAACTATTTTTGTAATAGCCCAAATTTTAGTGATGTCAGAAATAGTGGTTCGAGACCACCAAATCCTACAAATAAATTCATAGATTATATTATTTAATATTTACGAGCCAAATGTAGCTTTTAAAAGATTTTTGAAATAGTAAATTGTATTTTATAAAGATTTATTTGGTCAAGAAATTGAGAAAAGGAGGTATCGAGATCTCGGTGTTATAAACTGAGCCATAAATATTTTTATGAATATTTACAGAATGTCAATAAGGTAGTATTAAAATTTCATTAGAAAATTTTGACGTTCGGGTGGTTAATTAAATAAAAAGGACTAAATTGAAAAAGGTGTAAAAGTTGCTAGAAGGATTAAATAGTGCAATTGTCAAATGAGGAAGGACCTAAAGTGCAAATAAGCCCTAAGGAGATATTTTGGGCGGCAATAGCTGAGAAAAATCAGGAAATGTGTGAAATAAGGGCAAATTTGGAAAATTGCCAAAATTAGCTAAATAAAAATGGGATCAAATTGGAATATCTAGAATTCTCTTCATTTCTCTTCATTTTCATCTGAAAAACAGCCATGGAAGAGGGTTCAAGCTGGTTTTCATACCTAGCTTCATGTAAGTTTAATTCTTGCTTTCTCCTTGAAATTTCTATTTTTTTGGACTTTTACAATTGGGTCCAACTTACTATGTCATTAGTTTTTGATTCTATGGCTAATTTTTAAAGTTTCTATGGATGAGTGCTGGAAGCATATGATGAATATACATAGAATTGAAGCTTTAATTTTGATATATGATGATTTTATCAATTAAAATTGATGGAAATTAGTTTTAGGACCTAATTGTGAAAGAGTTTGGAATTAAGGTCTAATGCTAAATTTCTGATTTTCAAGGGTTATGAAGTAGTCTAAAATGATAGAATAAAGTATTAATTGATAAAATTTATCCCAATTGAGGGGTTAATTGGACAAGGACTGAATTGTATGAATTGTGAAATTTGGGGCAAAATGGAAATCAACATTTTGCACTAAAACAGTTTTGGACAGCAGTAGTAGTCTAACTTTGAAAAATCACCAAAAAATGTAGAAATCGAATTATAGGATTAATAAAATATGGAATTAAATCTTATTGAATCTAGTTTCTTATAGAAGAAACAGTGTAAGCAATGGAATTGTAAATCATGAGATATAATAGGTTTTGTGAGATAAGGTCAGAATGATTTCGGGTTCCCCTGTTCTGATTTTGGAAAATCATCAAAAATTGGATAAAAATAATTAGGGTCTTAAATTTATATTTTTAAAATCCTGAATGAGTCTATTTTCAATAGAAACAAATTAAAACATCATCCGAATCTCGTATGAGGAGATAATTAATTTTTAGTGAAAAAGGGAGCTGAATCGGGAACAATGACAGCAAGGGTGACTTTAAAGAATAAACTGTACTTATTGGCTAAACCAAAAATTCTGAAAATTTTATGGTAAGAAGATAAAAATAATTTGGAGTTCTGTAGCTCAAGATAAAAATAATTTAGTGACTATGACACGGAGGGATAGCTTGAATATTCACATAAATAAATAGTGAAAAATTATAGATAATGTTACTTACAAGTGTGTTATTTATACTAAGGATGTGGATGGAGAGGAGGAGGAGGAAGAATATATGAACGACTTGTGTATAAGTTGATCACATGCCCGATTATAATTGATAAATGTTGAATTAGAAATGATATAATGTTTTATTTGGAATATTTATTATGAAATTATGATTATCGTTATAATACAAAAATTGAACTTGTGAGTTTATATGGCTAAATTTTAGTGATCATTTATTAATTTTATGAACTTCATGATTTTTTATTTCATATGTATTGATGATAAAATCATGAATAATGTAAAAGCATGAAAATTGAATAAATGATCAAATTGAGCACTTCAGTTTAATGACAAGATGAATTGACAGAAAAGACCATGGTTGAACCATGGCAACAAGTGATAAGTGATAGCTTCGGCTACACTTATCTGATCAAGGACAAGTGAAAATGAAAAGTGGTAGCTCTGGCTACCTTATCAGTGAAAAGTGGTAGCTCCGGCTACCTGATCAAGTGAAAAGTGGTAGCTCCGGCTATCTGATCAGTGAAAAGTGGTAGCTCTGGCTACCTGATCAGTGAATAGTGGTAGCTTCGGCTACAAGTGACAAGTGATTTTCGTGTAAGACCATATCTGGGATATGGCATCGGTGTTATACGTGTTTAAGATGTAAGACCATAGCTGGGCTATGGCATTCTAGTGAAAAGTGATGAATTGACGGATAAGTCGATGGTTTCACCATGGCATAATGATAGTGAAGATGTAAGACCATGGCTGAGCTATGACATTCTAGTGAAAAGGCCATAGCTATGCTATGACATCAGTGATTATCAATGAAATTCAGTGCATACCGGTGCAGACCAATTTCGTAAGATGATCAATAATTTGACAAAGTTTGGTAAGTGTTACATAGAATTATGTGATATAAGGAGATACGAGTTGATGAGACATGAACATAGAACTTGGTTGATGAATGAGTTCATTTGTGATTATATATTTGTACACCCTTGAGTGTATTATCCGTATCAATTGGTATTCCAAATGAGTTAATGAGAAAAGTTCTAATATGAAATAATCTGAATTCGAAATGAAATATTATGAAAATGTACTTTAAATATATTGATATATCTTGTATATGTTATTTGAGTTCATAATGTGGAAAGTAAACGTATGTGGAAATTTGAGATGATGATATCTGTACATGGGATCTATTGGTGGATACGTACATCCAAATTTATATGATAAATTTAGTGAACATTGAATTTGGACTCAATAAGTGATTTGACAATTTAAATTGTGATTGGCAGGAAGAGTTAGTCAGTTGTATGTTTATGAATTGTTACATGTATTTGTCTGAAATACGAGGAAATGATGGTATTTGATACATGGAAAATATGAGACTGTGATATATAAAAACATGGAACATGTTTGATAAATGTGTTTATTCATAATTATAGAACTGTACACCTAAAGTGTACTATTTGTGAAAAGATGATGTTCATATGATTTGATGAGTAGAACTCAAATATGTAGTAGTTAGAAACCAAGACAAATTGTTATGAAAATGTATATGAAATACAGAGGTATGATTATTATATGTGATATGAATACATAATGTGAAAAAGTATAGGCATAAGAGGAATTTAATAAGAATTGAGCCTATATACGTCTCTTGTTATTTATATGAAGTGTACGATTAACAAATGGTGATAAGTATAAGGCTTAGTTAAATATCTTAAATTAGCTCTTGACTGTATTAAAATGTTAGTGAGTGAGAAATATGGCTTGGAAAATAGCCTAATTTTCGTCCACACAGGTAGACACGGGCGTGTGTCTGGGCCGTGTGTGACAAGCGGTCTACCCCATGAGTGTATGGTCTGACTGTGTGTCCCCAGTCACACGGGTGTGTGACACTTATATGCGAGAAAAATTTTAAAAGTCATGAAAAATTTTCCTGAGAATTCGGTTTAGTCTCGACCTGATCTTAATGCATGATTTGGACCTCGAAGGTCCGTTAAAGGAACGTTATAATTAGTCTCGGTATTTGAATGATAATGATTTCAAATTATCTTTAAGTGTTCTGTACTCTTTGGTAATGCCTCGTAACCCTGTTCCGGCGACGGATACGGGTGGAGGGTGTTACAATTTTGGCCATATCTTACGATTTAATAATCATTTGCACATAAAACGTTAGGTGACTTAATACATGACCAACTATATTTTTTTTTAACATCATCCAAAATAACTTCCATATAAAAACTAGATCATATACATTCTTTGACATTCAAAACCGAGCCTAAATAGTCAAATACCATAGCCAAACATAACTACTTATATATATAACACATTTTATAATCACACATTGAACCAACAATTTGACCTTTTTAAACTAAACTACAAGCAAACATTAAATAGGTATATGTATTCAAATCTCATATGTCTAACAATTTAAATAAACAACCTTTCGGTTATCAAATTTAACTCAATAAATCATAACATTTCCATCACTCAATCTATAAGCTAAACATGTTATCTCATATCTTAACGTCAAAACAATATATCATTTATAGTTATTCAAATGACCCTTTTACCAAACCATATTATACCACTTTTCATGGTTCCAAAATGAGTTAATAATAATAAATCAAATATATACCCTACTTGCCACTTCTCATTGCCAAATCATATAACCAACATCACAACATATTTACCTTAAAACACACCTCTCAATTAAGCTTATAACATAACCAAATATAATTAACAACATTTGCATCATGAACTAGCCATTTTCGCATGGCTATATACATATACAAATTTCAAAACCAAATATATTAAAACTAGCCTATACATGCCACATAACCAAATCTCAAAGTATTTATTTACCGAAACGAATACTGGATAGTGTGATGAGATCTCCCACGACTTCCAACCCGAGCAAGTCCCCGCAACTCTATAACATAGGAAAAACACACGGAGTAAGCTTTGAAAGCTTAGTAAGCTCGCATTTTAATAAACTTAACATAGCAAATAATTTCATTACAATGCCATAAGCATGATATGCTATCACACACAACTTTTCTAAATTTATAATAATTTCTCATTTCGAATTATCATCATTCAATATTATACTACATAACTAGCTAACTGTAGCTTTCACAAGCTTATTCAATTCAATTCTCATATATAATTTAATTCACATTTTCATATAGCCAAAAGAGCACATTATGGGAAATAACACATTCAATCATATATCTTCCTCATATAAATCTCATATCATCATTTATACTCAAATTCACCTTTCATTCATAAAATATCCGCCAATTTCACATATGCAACTTTATAAATCATTACTTATACATTTGTTCATATTTCCTTTGCACATATTCACATTTCATTTCCATATACATCACATAACATTCTTTGCACATATACTTACCTTTCATTTCCAAACATTATATACCTTTCAACGTACCTAAATCGGAATGTCATTCACTTAATCACTTATTTCTCGGAATGCCCGTTGAACCATTCGGAATCAATAAGGATACTCAGATAGTCGGAAATCTCGTACAATGCCAACGTCCCAGACGTGGTCTTACATGTAATCACATATCGATGCCACTGTCCCAGACAGGGTCTTACACGAATCAAATACGATGCCAATGTCCCAGACATGGTCTTACACGTAAACACAAGTCGATGCCAACGTCCCAGACGTGGTCTTACACGAAAACACATATCGGAATCCTATGTCATGACATATGTATCCTAAATATTCCTAAGGTTTGTACGGGGCTTTCAGACGTCATCACATTGTCGATGCTTTCTCGTATTCATATATTCTGCTTCTCGAACAATTCAATATCATAATAACATATATAAATTATTCAAAATACATATATATTTACATTACCATTCGGCATTGAATTCAATCACACAAATAATATGCATTTATAACATGATTTCGTAACGTCTATTAAAATACGAACTTACCTCGTTCGCAGTAACGACAAATTAAGTCGACTAATCCGATACTTTGATTTTCCCTCGATCTAGATCCGAATTCCGGTTTTGTCAATCTAATTAATATAAAAATTAACTTACTTATTCAGAATTTCATTAAATTTTCATCCAAAAACATATAAATGGGCAATTTGTATTTTAGCCCATAACATTTCACCTTTTTGCAATTTAGTCCCTATTTCATAAAACACAAAATACTCGAAATTTCAACAAACCCAAGTATGGCCGAATCTTCTCTTGGTCCCTAGAAGCTCATTTCTTTCATTTATTTCACAATTTAACCTCTCAATTTACAATTTTCACAATTTAATCCTTAATAAGCATTTTTATCAAAAATCACTTAATAAAATATGATAATCAAACATCAAAGTTTTATTTTTCATCATCAAACTACAAATTCATCACATTATCAACAATGGCAAATCTCAAATTTATCATCATTTCTGAATATTAAAGTATGGGCTAAGTAAGATTCGAAGCAACGATCTCAAAAACGTAAAAATTATCGAAAACCGAGCAAAATCCATACCTCAATTTGAGCTTCAAAGTGCCACATCTTTAAAGCTTTCAAATGATTCTTTTTCTCTTCATTATTCGGCTAAAAGATGAACATAATGGCCATTTTATGTTTTTGTTTTATTTTATTTCTTATTAATATGCCATTTTACCTTTTTAACCTTAATAAAATAATATAAAAACTTAAAAATGGTTGTCCACTACCGTCCATTCTATCATTCAATGGCCTAATTTTCATTTTAAGGCCTCCACATTAAAAGAACATAGAAATATAGCATTTTAACAAATAGCAAGTCACTATTTCATTTTACGCGATTAAGTCCTTTTATCAAATTGAGCACTCAAACGATCAAATTTTTATACGAAATTTTCACACATATATTAATTCACATACTATAAACATGGAAGATAATATTAAAATATTTTTTTTGACTCAGATTTGTGGTCCCGAAACCACTATTCTGACTAGGGTATAAACCGGGCTGTTACAACTCTCCCCCCTTAGGGATTTTCGTCCCCGAAAATCTTACCAGAGAATGAATTAATGATTTGCTTTCACATAGTACTTTCAAATTCTCACATAGTCTCAATGTCGTGAATCCTTAATCTTCCGAACCAAAACTCTGATCTGAACTTTACTCTATAGTATGTCGGATTGTTTCTCAATCTTGTTCGAAGAAATTTTATGTGAAGAGTCTGATCTTTATCGTCACAACATTGATAAATGTAGCATCTTATAAACCTTCTCAAGTTTTGAAATTAATTTAAGTTGAAGAAGTCACTGGTCTTACCTTTTCAATAATTCCGTAGAGCCCGAATAATCACGAAATCGACTTCTCTTTTTAGCTGAGTCAAGAAATTCCAATCTCAACAATATTTTCACAAATACTCAATTATCTTACTGAAATTCAATGCTTTTACGTATCAATTCTGCATGAGTTTTCTGTCAATCTGAAACTACTTTCAAGCTGTTACAAATCACTTTTACTTTCTCTTCAATTTCTCTGATCAAAGCATCTCTTTGAATCTTTCTCTCACACAGTACAACAAGATTCGGTAATTGTAATCATACAATACTTCATATAATACCATCTTCATACTCACATGATTACTCAACTAACAATAATAGTCTTTCTTAGTTGTTTTGAAACTAAAAAACACAGTGACAAATAAATATTTTGAGAATTTGGTTTGCGTTTCCCGATTTCAATGCAATTTTATACTCACAGATTACTGTAATCTCTCTCAGAATTACTATATGAGTTTCAGATCTCAATCCAAAACAATGATAACTGACACCGTAAACAGACTCACTAACACAGGAACGGATAACTTAATTGTTTTATCAAAAGAGAAAATCTATACGTACAGAGAGATTTCTTTAGACAGTTAATCATATTTCAGATAACTCTATCTTTTTCAATGATAAAGATAATCCCTGAAATAGGCCCAATTCGCCCGGAGCCATTAACCAAATTTAAACCCATTTAAAACCAAAAATTAAACCAAATAAAAACAAAATAAAGTCCAATAAAAAAGAGGTCCACAGTCCTTTATTTACAAAACAACAGAGCCCAATCGGCCCAAAATAAATTTAAACCCAAATTAAATTAAATCTCAAAATCCCAATTAATCCTAGTCCTTTTACAAATAATAGACCCAAACTCAGACCCTACAAAGCCCAATTTCAAACCTGACAAAACCCAAATTAGGCCCAATACCCGTTTCTAAATTATACTAACCCAAAACCCACATAAACCCAACAGCCCAGCTTCAAGATTCAACCTAAATGGCCCGGGCAAAGGGAAGCTGCTGGAAACCTCCCGAACCATGGCTCCCACGAGTAATTGCCCCTCAACGCGCGTTTCTTCCAATCGATACCTGCAAAACAGATTGACAGCTTGCAGCAAAGGAGGATGGCAAACAGAATTACAACAAAGCAAACAATATTTTTAATCTTAGATTCGGCTATAAATAAGGCCAAAATCAATTGTAATGGGGTTTTTTTTATGCATTCACAAATGTACTCACGCACATTTACACAGATTTTTTAATAGAAATCAACCAAGGTTTTAAAGGTGATTATAGATTTTTTTTCTTCGATTTTGGATCCTATTGCTTTTGTAATATTCATGTATGCGCATGAAATAAAAATAATCAAAAGAATAAAAACTCTTTGAAAAAGGTTATCTCAGATCTTTTTTTTTTCTTTTCCCAACTTTGCTCCTATTTCTCTGATTTTTATCTACTATTGTTGAAATAAAAAGAAGGGTTAGAAACTTATCTGAATAATAGTGCCGTCGAATCCTTCCTTGCTTTGTTGTAATCAAAGAACAAAGGGAAATCTATTACGACTCTATTCACCGATTAACAATGGTGAAATGGGAGTCAGATGGCTACATCCAATCGGCCGAATAAGGGTTTGAAAAAGGGATTAGGGTTTTATTTTTATGTTTTATTTTAAAATAAAGGAATGGTGTAAATGTAAGCAGCCAAGGGATGGTTTTAGGCATAAAAGAAACGGCGTCGTTTCATTTGGGGGGGGGGAGAAATCCGCGCGTCGACCCGAATCCGCCCCAGGGTCAGCGCATTTTCAAAAATTAGGCTATTTATAAGATTGGTCCCTCCTTGTTTCGTGGTTATTCGATTGAATCATCTTGCTGTTTCTTTTGTAAATTTCTCCCTGAAATTTTAGCGCTATTTCAATTTGGACTGTATCTAAACACTGCGTTTTGAGGGAATTTGGGGATATTTTCATTTTTAATCCTTCTTTGTTCGTGCGCATTTTATTTTGATCCTTAGTTCTGTTTTAATAATTTTATTTATTTATATATTGTCCTTTTAATTTTATTTTTATTTCGATTGAGTTTTTTTTATTTTCTTTATAATCCATTTTAAAATTATTTACTATTTTTTATCGTTTTAATAACTTATTTTGAATTATTTTCTTAACTTTACTATGATTTAATTTGATTTTATATACTTCCATTTATATATATTCTTCAAAATTTTATTGTATAAACGTCTTTATTTCAAATCTTTCTGTTATATACTTCTTTGTTTCTAGATTTGTATAATATTTTAATTTAAATATTCCTATACATTATTTTTTACATGTACGTATATAATTTTTATTAAAATTATTTTTATTCTATGTATATATTATTCCATATTATTTTATGTATATATATTTTCCTTTAAATTTATTTATGAATACATATATTTTTTATTTTAAATCTATTTATATATATTTTATTTCCTATAAAGACCCTATTTTATATTTTTGCTTATTTCAAATACTTTCATATATTTTCAGATATAAATTATTCATATTTTTTATTTTCATGTATATTATATATTTTAGATTAATATAGATTGTTTTGTGTATTACCTATTTTGATATTCTTCATATAATAATATTTTAAACTTCTGTTATATATTACTATTTAATATATTATTATTTTTATCTTTATTTTTTATCCATTTTAGGCTTTTACACACATTACTTGTTTTAAAATTTTCGTACATATAATTTGTAGCTTGCATATTGATGTTGTTTTTCTCTCATGATGTTCATTGCCTCTATGATTTAAAATTTGTCGTATTTGAATTGTGTTAATTTGTTTGGTATTCTTTTAAATTGTCTTTTTTTGAATGTTAATGTTGATATTTGTAAAGTATATTTTGTATTGATATGTATTAATTTGTTTTTTTTTTATATTTTCATATGATTTTGTTCCTTTATATGTTATTGTTGTCATGTATTGTAATTCCATGCTTGATGTTATGTCTTATTATCAAATAATGATGCAAATTCTAGATTATATAGGCTGATTTTAGTTGTTTTTCATCCCAAATAAATCAAATAAAATGCATTCTGATTATTCGAAAGTTTTTTTTAAATAAGGTGATATTTAGTGTTTGGAAATCCGAGAAATTGTGCCCTAACGTATCGGGTCGTGGTTTTTCACTTGACCAAATAACTTAATACCCTTTTTAATTACATGATTTGGAAATTATAAGATAATCTCGGCTTTGAGGGTTCGAGATATTGCATCCTAACGTACTGGGTGTAGTATTTTGTTCCTTTGAGATGAGTTAATCTTACATGTAAAATTGGAATATTCCAACTCTTTTTCAAAAATTGCACTTTCAAAACTTTTCGAATTTTCAACGTTAGGACATTAGTTAATCGATTTGGTACCAATTTTGGACGTATGAGGGTGCTAATCCTTCCTCGTACGTAGCCGACTCCCGAACCTATTTTTCTATTTCGTAGACCAAAATTATTTTTTACAAGGTGATCCAATCACACCTAAACAAAAAAAGATTGGTTGCGACTCCATATTTTTAAAGTCGATCCCCGTTTTTCAGAAACATAAAAAATGGTTTCGACAATCTCGATACAGAATTCATCAACCCTTCATTTCTATAATCAACAAAGTCAGAAATATCACATTTCACACTCATTATCGATATCATATCTCAGACTTTTGTGCATCTTGTTATTCCCATATGAGCAAATAAATTACCACTGAGAGTTTCTTATAGCAATTGTTGTATATTCATAGAGCTTTTCAGTATACACATTCTATCTCGAAATAACAAATAATCATCGATACCATATCTGAGGTTTTGAATCAGAAATCAATTTATGCTGAACCCCTTTTTTAACTTATAATTCGCTGACACACTTCTGAATTTCACAACTTCATAAGAAAAACATTTATTTAGCCTCTAATTCAGCTAACAACTGTTCATTACCTGATAAGATCAATCACGTATTCATCACTCATAAAGTACACAAGAGTTTCTCATTCGGTAAATCCGAAACTATAATTGTTTTCCTCGGATAATAATTACTTACAGACTCAAAAGTTTTTCGATGATTCGAGCTAACCTTGCTGTGCCAAGTTCGAATCTTTCTCTGACATTAAACATTTTAAGCTCTTATAGTCATCAAATATGTCACATAAATTTTTTTATGTAGCTTTAACTGTATAGCATCACAAGATATCCCTGCACATTCTTGTATTAGAACACATTTTGAACCATTCAATAATATATGGCCGAAAATCATAATCTCTTTATTTAATTCAGACTGAACCAGAACTGTTATTTCGGTTGAAAATATTTCCGTGTAAAATAAAGCTTCAACAATCGAACTAACTTTAATTTATTACAACATTTCTCAGATAGAGTCATTCCGATAGATATAATTTTGTATCAAATCTTCAAGAATACGAATTCTTCTTCCAGACTATTCCTCCATTCACACATGTATGTTCAAAGTTTATTTTCAGTCCGGTGGACAGATTCAAACACATATAACCCAATTATCTTTTCAATCAAATAGTTCAAATCAGACCAACCACTGAATCGGTCTTTTTGAAGAAATCTTTTCTTCTCGTTAAAAGGATAACCCCAGACATATCATTATACAGATTGATCTTGATCTTCTATCATTTTCACTTTTATCAATGTCGAACCTTCACGAGAACTAGAAAAGAGTTCATAATGAAGCTGTCTCATATATTAATCATCGAAACTCTAAATTATACTGAAATCATCTTAACCAAATAGAAATCATTAGGCCTTACTAAGAACGATGTCTCAACCTTATAATAAATATTATTCTGGCTATTAATGAAACATTTGAACACAGAAAAGAATCAAATATGATTTAAATAACCATTGCTGAAACACAACTTCTATAACTTTGAGGACGGTACCACTGTACTCTCACATTTCAAGCCAGAAATTATAATCATAATAGACATAGTCATCTTTGTCAAATAGAGATCTCTTGCAGATAATCACATGGAATCATAAGAAAACCGGAATAGCGAAATTTCAACATATGGAGTTACACAGGATATCTGAAAATTACAACCCATATAGAATGATATCAATTCCGATGATATCCCAGAAAATGTCCAGTCAGAAAATGTCCAGATAGAACAATGTCACTCATAAATACTGAAATCCACAATAACAGAAGCAATATAATCTTCACGTATATTCAACAGAATAATAACCAATAGAAACAGAATATTAGCCTCATACAGATTTTACCGCTGACTTTCATATCCACATAATGGAATAAATTATCAGAGAAAGACATAACAATTTCGATCATAACCCAAACAGATCAACGATGCTTTCGTCTATTAATATGTTTAGCTAATGTTTTCATACGATAAGACTTTCCTTCTGAAATTTAATAGTCATATATACTTCTAAGGATAAATGTGCGCATAGAATGCCCAGAAGGAATCATAGTAACTGCCCAACTATAACCATTGCATTCAACCATCAATACAATTCAAACATTATTCAACTGTCTAATTCTGTCATCAATAAGTTCATATTATTCCATCAATAACAGAAATCGATCCAGAGAAGCTTCCATTTAATACTTTCTTTAGATAACATACCTGAATAGATAATTTAATCGGAGTTAACTTCTTCTGTAACAGTGACTTTACATAATCTGAATAGTTTTCAGAACTATCCAATATCTCTTTTAATACTATCTTCATTTGCTGATTCATTCTCTTTTCTGACCACATTAGTAATCTTTCAAACATTGATCTCTGTAACTCCACACTCGTGAACTTATTCATCCCAAAATCTTACAGATTTCATTTTAACAATTTACTGATAAGGGGGTGAGGGTAGTAAAGCCTCAAATTTAACTCTCACATACATGCAAATAACATATACTATCACAAACAGCCAGTTCATTTCTAATTTCACATTCTCAAAACATTTAATAATCATTGACATATCAATACTTTTGTATTTAATTCTCATATAGCATCATAACTCAAATGTCATAACTCATATGCTCATATAATTATAACATTTATCAATAACAATATGCCATACAATTTGATCCATACCTTTATAAGTTTCAATTCATAACAAACACATTTTCACTCAAACATTTGAGTATTTACTTCTGTACTATCAGAATTAACTCGGTTGGAAAACATATCTGTCTCATCAAAATAATTTTCGTCAGAGTCGGAAGATATCACACTATCGCAGGTTAAATATGACATGTATAGATAGACTTACATACGCTATAGTAGTCCTAGAATCGACTAAACCATAGCTCTGATACCAATAAAATGTAACACCCTTAACCCGTATCCGTCGCCGGACTAAGGTTAAGAGGCATTATCGATCATATCGGAACATTTTACTCTCATTTTACAATATCAATCATACATCATCATTTCATAATGATTCGCACAAATAAAGTCCCTTTAGAAGGTCTACGAGACCTTAAACATACATTGGGACGGGGTCGGAACTAAACCGAGCACATACAATTTTTTTTCCAAAATTTAAACATATTTTTCAAAGTTACAGAGGTCACACGCCCGTGTGGACAGGCCGTGGCAAAACAGAGCATACATACTGACTTGTCCACACGGCCACATGACACGCTCGTATGCCAAACCGTGTGAAATTCTGGAGGTTACTGACTTGCTCACACGGCTAGTCACACGCCCGTGTGTCCAGCCTGTGTGGCTTCCTGACTACCTTCAAATTATAACCTTAAGAGACACCCCTTTGTTTACATCTATTCCATAACAAATCAACGATCATATTATTAACTAAATAACAAACGCAACATTTAATATACATTATACATACGCCTGTTAAACTATTTTGGCCATATCTTACGATTTAATAATCATTTGCACATAAAACGTCAGTTGACTTAATACATGACCAACTATATTTTTTTTTAACATCATCCAAAATAACTTCCATATAAAAACTAGATCATATACATTCTTTGACATTCAAAACCGAGCCTAAATAGTCAAATACCATAGCCGAACATAACTACTTATATTTATAACACATTTTATAATCACACATTGAACCAACAATTTGACCTTTTTAAACTAAACTACAAGCAAACATTAAATAGGTATATGTATTCAAATCTCATATGTCTAACAATTTAAATAAACAACCTTTCGGTTATCAAATTTAACTCAATAAATCATAACATTTCCATCACTCAATCTATAAGCTAAACATGTTATCTCATATCTTAACATCAAAACAATATATCATTTATAGTTATTCAAATGACCCTTTTACCAAACCATATTATACCACTTTTCATGCTTCCAAAATGAGTTAATAATAATAAGCCGAATATATACCCTACTTACCACTTATCATTGCCAAATCATATAACCAACATCACAACATATTTACCTTAAAACATACCTCTCAATTAAGCTTATAACATAACCAAATATAATTAACAACATTTGCATCATGAACTAGCCATTTTCGCATGGCTATATACATATACAAATTTCAAAACCAAATATATTAAAACTAGCCTATACATGCCAATAACCAAATCTCAAAGTATTTATTTACCGAAACGAATACTGGATAGTGTGATGAGATCTCCCACGACTTCCAACCCGAGCAAGTCCCCGCAACTCTATAACATAAGAAAAACACACGGAGTAAGCTTTGAAAGCTTAGTAAGCTCGCATTTTAATAAACTTAACATAGAAAATAATTTCATTACAATGCCATAAGCATGATATGCTATCACACACAACTTTTCTAAATTTATAACATGTTCTCATTTCGAATTATCATCATTCAATATTATACTACATAACTAGCTAACTGTAGCTTTCACAAGCTTATTCAATTCAATTCTCATATATCATTTAATTCACATTTTCATATAGCCAAAAGAGCACATTATGGGAAATAACACATTCAATCATATATCTTCCTCATATAAATCTCATATCATCATTTATACTCAAATTCACCTTTCATTCATAAAATATCCGACAATTTCACATATGCAACTTTATAAATCATAACTTATACATTTGTTCATATTTCCTTTGCACATATTCATATTTCATTTCCATATACATCACATAACATTCTTTGCACATATACTTACCTTTAATTTCCAAACATTATATACCTTTCAACGTACCTGAATCGAAATGTCATTCACTTAATCACTTATTTCTCGAAATGCCCATTGAACCATTCGAAATCAATAAGGATACTCAGATAGTTGGAAATCTCGTACAATGCCAACGTCCCAGACGTGGTCTTACATGTAATCACATATCGATGCCACTATCCCAGACAGGGTCTTACACGAATCAAATACGATGCCAATGTCCCAGACATGGTCTTACACGTAAACACAAGTTGATGCCAACGTCCCAGACGTGGTCTTACACGAAAACACATATCAGAATCCTATGTCATGACATATGTATCCTAACTATTCCTAAGGTTCGTACGGGGCTTTCAGACGTCATCACATTGTCGATGCTTTCTCGTATTCATATATTCTGCTTCTCGAACAATTCAATATCATAATAACATATATAAATTATTCAAAATACATATATATTTACATTACCATTCGGCATTGAATTAAATCACACAAATAATTTGCATTTATAACATGATTTCGTAACGTCTATTAAAATACGAACTTACCTCGTTCGCAGTAACGACAAATTAAGCCGACTAATCCGATACTTTGATTTTCCCTCGATCTAGATCCGAATTCCACTTTTGCCAATCTAATTAATATCAAAATTAACTTACTTATTCAACATTTCATTAAATTTTCATCCAAAAAATATAAATGGGCAATTTGTATTTTAGCCCCTAACATTTCACCTTTTTGTAATTTAGTCCCTATTTCACAAAACATAAAATACTCGAAATTTCAACAAACCCAAGCATGGCTAAATCTTTCCTTGGTCCCTAGCAGCTCATTTCTTTCATTTATTTCACAATTCAACCTCTCAATTTACAATTTTCACAATTTAATCCTTAGTAAGCATTTTTATCAAAAATCACTTAATAAAATATGATAATCAAACATCAAAGATTTATTTTTCATCATCAAACTAAAAATTCATCACATTATTGACAATGGAAAATCTCAAATTTATCATCATTTCTGAAAATTAAAGTATGGGCTAAGTAAGATTCGAAGCAACGATCTAAAAAACGTAAAAATTATCGAAAACCGAGCAAAATCCATACCTCAATTTGAGCTTCAAAATGCCGAATCTTTAAAGCTTTCAAATGGTTCTTTTTCTCTTCATTATTCGGCCAAAAGATGAACATAATGGCCATTTTATGTTTTTGTTTTATTTTATTTCTTATTAATATGCCATTTTACCTTTTTAACCTTAATGAAATAATATAAAAACTTAAAAATGGTTGTCCACTACTGTCCATTCTATCATTAAATTGTCTAATTTCATTTTAAGGCCTCCACATTAAAAGAATATAGCAATATAGCATTTTAACAAATAGCAAGTCACTTTTTCATTTTACGCAATTAAGTCATTTTATCAAATTGAGCACTCAAATGATCAAATTTTCATAAGGAATTTTCATACATATCAATTCACATACTATAAACACGGAAGATAATATTAAAATATTTTTTTGACTCGAATTTGTGGTCTCGAAACCACTATTTCGACTAGGGTATAAACCGAGCTGTTACATTGAGTCTGATATCTGTATTATTTCGTTTAACCTTTATCACTGTACAACCAAGTAAGTCATTTTGTCCTTTAGATCTGGTGCTCGTGTTTAAGGTAGTGCGTTCAAAGAATCAGTGCATGCAATGATATAAACTGTTAAATAGACCCAGAAATCTGATATATACATGGTGTAAATGCTCCTTCCTTGGTGCACAAGCTTCATATCTAGACTGGTGTAAAGAGGCAATAGAGGGATGTTGTGTAAAATGATGAAAAGAAGATATAGGATAATATGATTAACCTCCGGTATAACACTCTGGTGCAAACTGTGACTGGTGAAAACCCGGCCTTGCGGGGCAACACGTGTGTTCAAAAATAAGGATAAATGTTAGGGGGTACAGAGGTGATGACTGGTAAATAACTCTAATGAGCAACATGAAGATACAAAAAGTGGTTCTTCGAAACTAGGATCAGAAGCTAGTACAAGAAAGGGAGTATGTGAGAAAAAAGGTGCACGTGTGTAAAATAAGAAGTGCACGTTGCATGAAATGTAAACAGTAAGCCTAATTGTTAAAATGAGGTAGTCCACATAAGTGGTGTATACGCAAAACAAATGTTCTTGTGTCCGTCATATTCAAGATACTAAAATAGTTAGTGTCCGCTGATAGGTTGAGTCTGATCGCAGTAGTATCCGCCAACGGATACTTTAGATCAGAGAGAGATTTGTATATGCCAAAATCGGCATTAGTTTGAGTTTAACCTCTCAATGTCTGAAGGTGTTTTTAGTGGGATTCATTTCCCAGAAGCTCACTAGGTTCTCTCGAACTTAACTAGTTTCTTCTTCTTACTTTCAGGTCACTAGTTAAACGTGGTGGTAGCAAGGGAACAACCAAACTAGCGACCCATTTGTGAGCCTTTCTGATTTTCTTTATGTGACATGTAATTGTTGGGGGTACTAGGATGATTGTTAGATGCCGTCATTTAAAAGACATCACACTGTATTTTGAAAACTATATTTTGTACTTATGAATGTTTATTGGCAACCTTGCTGCTTATTATTAATTGTGGTTTATGGAGTTATTAAATCAAATTGAGTTGAATTTTAAACTATAGCTCGAGTAGTATTTCAAAAGGAAGTTTCATATGAACTAATAGATAGTTTCTAAGCTGCAGTCAAAGGCTATTTACTTGTATCTTTAACTTTCTAGAGTGGCGTGGTACCATTTTAAATTTCATTTTCAATTATATATTTTTTTCAAATTTACGGAACACCGCTCTGGTAAATGGGTACCTGCCAAATTGGAAAGTTGGTTTTAAAAGGCAATGTTTAATGATTTCAACGGTTTGACTCGTGGTGTTCCATACCCAGATTCGACAATTGGGTTGGGCGTGGGGTGTTACATTAGATCACTATGATAGTTTCTTCTCTTATACAACACAAGAATGGTTAATGGTTAACACGAAGAATGTCTTTCACATAAGGCCTGAAAGTGTATTATGGCCTACACTGTTTAGTTTTATCTACAAGGAAATTTTGAAGTAGTGCAACTTATTTGTGTTCCAGCAAGCAAACTATAACTTTGATAGGATGATATCACTTTTGATACATGTACGTATGGGGTGAAATTTATTAAATTTCATTCACCGAAGCTGCCAATGTTCAAGTTTGGAAAAGCAGTAGACTTGAGACGACTTTTTAGATGGGATCCAGGCATTTTTGGGTTGAGATGTCTTCATGGAGTTCAAATATCTATCTCTTAGCTTCGAAACACACTTTGAATAACTTAATTTAGGGTTCAGGAGCTCAAGTTCTGACCATTTTAATTAATACTGCGCGAGCAGAATTTCTGGAAGTGATTATGACGAGAATTACAAGTTTCGGGCTTTTAATTCGAGTTTAAATCATTTTGGGTTTGGGTTTTATGCTTAATTTTTATTATATATGAGCCCAATATTGTATTTATCAGCTCTTATTATTTTATTATATTAATTATGCGAGTCTCAAGGCCCAACAAAAATGTCAAAGGCCAAGCAAATCAAACCAAGATTCGAGAATGAATCATATCGGGTTCAGGTTTTGTGCTTAATTTTTATTATATATAAGCCCAATATTGTATTTATCATCTCTTATTATTTTATTATTTTATTATTCTGAATTTTAATAATTATTTAGTAGTTTAAGTTATTTAGGAGTTTTATGTCAATAAGAAATTTTACTTTAAACCTCTTCTTGAGGAAGGGGGAATGATGCGAGTCTCAAGGCCCAATTTCAGACCCATGGATGTGATGGGCTCACACTACCTCAAGGCCCAACAACAATGTCAAAGGCTAAGCAAATCAAACCAAGATTCGATGGCGAATCTTTTCGAGGAAAGGGGGAATGATACATGCACGGATGAGGTGAAATTTATTAAATTCTATTCACCGAAGTTGCCAATTTTCAAGTTTGGGAAATCAACAGACTTACGAGGACTTTTTTGATGGAATCCAGGCATTTATGGGTTGAGATGTCTTCATGGCGTTCGAATATCTATCTCTTAGCTTTGAAACGCACTTTGAATCACTCAATTTCGGGTTCAGGAGCTCAAATTATGACCGTTTTAATATAGACTGCGCGAGCAGAATTTCTGGACGTATTATGACAGGAATTATGAGTTTCGGGCTTTTAATTCGAGTTTAAATCATATTGGGTTTGAGTTTTGTGCTTAATTTTTATTATATATGAGACAATATTGTATTTATCAGCTCTTATTATTTTATTATCCAAATTTTTAATAATTATTAAGTAGTTTAAGTTATTTCTTTTGAGTTTCTTTTGGAAGAGTTTTAACAATCTTTTCGGATTGTGGGATCATCTTCAAACTTTTTCTTGCCAAGTTTTCTTTCTTGGAGGGGAAATTAGAGTCGCTTGAAGAGGGTTGCGAGTTCTTCGTGTTTCCAAGACTTCTTAGGACTTTTACATACCATGTTCTATCTTTCCATCTATCTTCTTTATTTTCTTCCTTATTGTTCTAATCCTAGATTTATTATTCTATTTTAATTATCTTAGTTACTTATTTTAATTATTTTATCTAACTTGGATTTGATTGCGTTTCAGGTTGTGTCAAAGTTCAAGTTTTTTTCCCAATGTCTAGAGCCCTAAGTCAAATCCGCGACTTGGACAAACTTTACGATCCGCTTCCGCATTCATCGATTCCAATTCCATATAAACTTTGTTGGAGCTTGGCTCGTGGATTTGAAATTGTTTGCAGACAAAAAAAGAGATCAACTTATGCAAGACCTAGGAAGTGGACACCACCTAACCAAGGATGGGTCAAAGTCAATGGTCACGGGGCAACCGGTGTGCAAACGAGTAATGCCAAAGATGGTGGTGTTATTCAAGATTCACAAGGCGTATAGGTATCGAGCTTTAGTAGGAATATTGGCACTGCCTTGATTCTTCATTCGAAACTATGAGTTATTCGTGGTGATTTGGAGGTGATTTGGAATTAAAGTTTTTTAAAGGTTATGCTTGCAAATGACTGTGTAAAGGTTGTTCAAATAGTAACTATGTGAATATGACTGGATATATGTTCTCTTGGTTTACGTATGAAGAGCATGCTTCATAGGCAATAGGAAGCAACAATTAGACATGTTTCGAGGGTTTGCAACCAAGTAACTGATTATATGGCAAAATTTGTAAGAAATTCAAGCAGTGGTTTACAAATATATGATCAACCTGATCTTAGACTATGAGGCTGCTTTAGAATGATACTTGTACCATTGGATTGCTTTAAGCACTACACTAATTAGGAGAAATATATAACTCCTTAGCCACTATATTCGTTAAAAAACGATGTAGATATTTCATATATTTTACAAATATTCATGTTTTTCTTGTTTACTATCTCATTATGTAGTTGTATTAATTCATTAGGGCAATACGTGTAACTTTTGTCAAGTTCAAGAATAACATTGATAAAAAAAATTATAAAATACTAAATTAAGAAAAATATCAAATTTAAGTATCAAACTATATATTAAATCTATTATATATAAATTTACCCTTACTTTCATTATTTATATATTAACAGTAATTAATTTTATAACCCATTCGAATTAATTGCATGTTAATAAAAATGTGATATTATTTAGTTTTATAGTTAAAAAAAATATGAAAGACTCTATTGACTCATTATGTCACTTGAATTTTTTTTAAACTAAATAAAATCTAGATCCAAATTCACTTAAAAATTAATAGCATCATTATTTTTGCCTTCAGTAAAGACAACTGCAATAAAAAAAAACCTGAAATTTGAATTATGCTTCCACAGTCAATCAATCCCACTAGCAAATAATAGTTATGTTGAGAAGAAATACATTCATTATATATATATATATATAAGATGAGGGTGACTAGTGAGCAAACACAATGATATTACATTCATTATTTTTTTATTCATTGTAATCTAGAATATGAGTTATAATTCTAAAGATTATTTCATTTCATTGAATAAAAATAGTAAATAAAATATAAATCCAACTTGATTGAACAGAATTATTGTTGGAGAAAGAGATTGGAAAATAAAATTTATAGTAATTTTGGATATATTAAATTTTAGAAAATTTATGTAACAAAAGAGAAAAAATTTTATTCATACCTGTTGAGAGGGAAGAAATTAGTAGAAGAAGATGGTAAATTATAATAAAAAGGGTATTTTAAATTAAACTAATATATTAATCTTAACCGTTGATTTAGTTTTAATTAAAGGGTTATATATATATATATATATATATATATATATTTGATTATTAAAGTAGCTAGGAGCTCCATGTATTGTAGAGACAAGTTTTTAATTTGATATGTTTAATTTTTTAATTTAATTCGAACAATTTTACTCAATTCGTCTTAAAAATTCAATTTGAATTAAGATAATAAAATAAAACTCGTCAATTCGAAATTTTTTTACTCGATTCAATCGAAAACTCACCTACTTAAAAGAGCTAGTAAAGTGGCTTTCAAGTTAAAACTCTCACCAGGTTCCAATGTCCACTGACCTTTTCACGTATCTCAGTTGAAGAAGCATATATCGGCAAACAACCTTCTCAATAGCAACTACCTACCCTAGGCACTGATAGAACCATGTTGAAGGAACCGAGTCAGATTTTGGGACGGCAGGCAATAAAGCAGTGACTCGAGTTCTTGCACAGTGGACTAATACTTTTCCAGAGGATGCTACTTGGGAGGTTTTACATGAATTGCAACATAGGTTTCCTTGAGGACAAGGGTTGGTCAAACAAAAGGGATTAATGCAGGCTTTTCCTTAAAGGGAGTTTAAGTAATATTGTTGTGGCATTTTTTGTATTTTCTCAAGAAGTTTGTTGATTGAAAGAATGTGGAAATGTAGTCAAATATTATAAGATGCAATTGCAATGTTGAATGGACAAAGGAATATTCACACTTTTCTCCTGCTCTTACGTTCTCTTTCAATTCTCTACTAATTTTCTTTCTTTTCTAAAATTGAGCTTGCATCGAGAAATCCTTCGCAAAACCTTAACATCATCCATCTAAAGTTATTGATAAACCCTTTACCTTCAACACATAAATATTTTCCTTTTCTTCATCATTCTTTCAAGTTGGCGCCTAAAATCTCAACATTCCATATTTTGTTGCATGATTTCAACCTCTAGGTAAAGGCTTTAGATTGCAAAATATGACATATACTGAAACTGAACATGGTTTTCTTTGATGTTTTCAAGAGAGTGGTTGGGAGGGAGAAAACGATAGCATCATAAGCAAGATTATAATTTTTTATTTTTATTTTGAAAGAAAGAGACAAAAATCAATGTGATTCAAGAGGGATATTAGCATATCAATTTGTAGAGATTGTGGAAAAATTGTTGGGTTCTTTTCTTATATTTTTTGAGCGGTCATTATGATTTATGAGTTTATGTTTTTAGATTTGAAGATGATGATTTGATTTCAGTAGGAATGAAATTTTTAAATTTTTGAATTTTATATATAAATTATCATGTATTTTAGATTTGGTGTCCACGTTATATAACATTCACTCCCTTAGGCCAAATTGTATTTTATATAATTCTTCCCATTAAGCCATAATGTTATATTTTATATTAACAAAGTAATTTTCAGTTTTTAATTATATAACTTTAATAATAATCAAATATTAATGTATGATGGACTTTAAAAGACTAAACTTATAGACCCAATATGGACTTTAAAGCCGAATTCCAGGATTAATTGATTTGGCTCATACTCATACATATTAGGTTAGTGATTTTTTTGTATTTTGATTTGTATGTCTTGCTAAGAAATTATCTTCCTCTGATAAGGTGCCGACACTGCCGAGAGAAAAATAAAAGAGTTTGAGGCCGAGATTGAGAGCACAGAGTAAAAAAATACAAATTATCTTCCTCTCGGCTCCTTACTCGAAAGAACTCTCGAGAATTTTCAACAGGTTCTATCATTGATGAGTTTGATCTTATGAAAAAGTGGAATGTGCAATTTAGGATATCTAGTATTGAAAAATAAGACTCAGGCCAAGTTTTTTTTAATTTAATTTTTGGAATTATAATGATATTTATGAAATTTTTAGTATAGTATTAGTTATTGCATATTGGAAAAAAATATTTACTTTTTATATAGTGTGATTTAAAAAAAAATTACAATTAAATCGTTCAGTTTTTTTTTAAAAAATATTAAATTAATTTATTTGATAAGAAAAAAAAGTATTCAAGAAGAATTGATATTTTTTTTCGTTAAAAAAAAGTCATTCAAAATTAGAAATTTCATCCTTCTTAAAAAAAAAATCCTGAATCCATTCCTAAATTTCAGAAAGTTGTCTTGGAGCAAAAAAGTGAGCTAAGGTCTTAAAATGCTAGATTGATTATAGGCGTAATCTCTTTGATTTGGCGCCTAAAATTTGGAAAAACCGGTTAGTTGAGCATGAATTTTTTTAATTATATATTATAAGGACGGTGGTTGCACCTCTTAACAGTGTTAGTTATAATGTTTAAACTTGTGTTGTTTCATATTAATGGATTATACTCTTATAGAGTTTACTTCTTTTTTTTTATTCTTATAGGCTTTTTATTATTTTTGCTTCGAGAACAAATTTCTCCTTTTTTTTTAATGTATTTAGGAGTTTTGATACGTTATGGATTCTATTAATTTCGCCATCTATATTTGCTATGTGTGAGTCTCTCTCACATTATCTGCATTTACTTTTTTATGGTTTTGTTTGGTTTTTTTGGGAATTTGCTTGCCTTTCCTCTGATTTTTTAATCACTTGATTGATTTGATATTGTAGTTGGACAAACATATATTTGTATTTGTATTTGCAATTTCTATCTTATCTTATACTTGTCTCTATATTATCTTGTATGAGTGAAACTTTCAAAACAAAAAATAGAGATTTCGATTTTTAGATTCAAATTTAGATTTTTTTAAAATTATAAATCTTTAGAATTTTAGAAACTTTTTAAATATTTACATTATTTTAAAATTTATTTATATTTTTAAAATTTTCATAATAATTTTAGGTGACTATAATATGACAATTTTATCACGTGATATATTCTTAAATAGTTAAATCATAAAAAGTTAAAACCGTAAAAAAAAAAGATAAACTACTTAATTGATCACTCAACTTTTAAGATACTTTTATTTTAGTCATCCAATCATTAAATCTTTGACAGTGATTGACTATACACACCATATCATACTTACACTTCCATTTTGATCTCTCAACATCCAGATTGCTTTTATTTTGGTTACCTAAAAAAGATTATTTTTTTTAGTATTAATCAGGATAAAAACACATTAAAAATTAAAGCGAAAAACAATAAAAATTAAAATAATGCATTAAAAATTAGGGTATATGAAATAGAGAGAATGAAATGCATATTTATTTATTTTTATAAAAACACCCTTTTAGATATTTTTATATTTTATTGTGAGAAGAACACTACCATCTGGATTTTGAAATGACAGCAAACCCGTTACCCAAAATGAAAAAGAAAGAAAGAGAAAGAAAAGAAGTGCCCCTCCCCCCAAAAAAAAAAAAAAAAAAAAAAACCCGAAAACAAAGGCCTTTAAATAAAAATGAAAATGCGTAAAAAGTGGATAGATACATACCTACCAAATCCAGCCCCATCTGCCTCTCCTCTCCTCTCCTATATCCTACCAACTTGGTCAAATCCCACCTCTCCTCCAAAACTATAATCTACACTTTTTTAAATCAATATTTTAAACAAAATTACGAGTTACAATAACAGCACAACATAGACTGTATATATTGGCCCTGGGAACCCACCTTTCTCTCTCCCCTCCCTCCCTATAATAAATCCTCCCTTCTCACTTCCTTTCCCAAAAAAACAAGCTCCCCTTTTCTTTCAAATAATTATTGCATCCGTCCTTTCCCTTCAAACAAAACACCCCCCCTACATATATGCATATCCCAAAGTTGTTCTCTTAATCGGAATTATCATGGGACGATCACCCTGTTGTGAAAAGGCACATACCAATAAAGGTGCCTGGACCAAAGAGGAAGACCAACGCCTCATTGACTACATCCGTCTCCACGGTGAAGGTTGCTGGCGTTCCCTCCCCAAAGCTGCTGGTACTAATATTAACCCAATAATCCCAAATCTTTCTTCTCTCTCTCTCTCTTTTTTGCTTCTTTTAGTAATTTGGGTTCTTGAATTATATATGCAGGACTGCTTAGGTGTGGTAAGAGTTGCAGGTTAAGATGGATAAACTACTTGAGGCCTGATCTTAAGAGAGGAAATTTCAGTGAAGCTGAGGATGAACTTATCGTCAAACTCCACAGTTTACTTGGAAACAAGTGAGACTTCTTATTCTTCTTTCACGAAATTAAGCAACTTCTGCATTTCTTTTTTTTTTTTTCTGACAGATTGAATCTCTAATGGCAGATGGTCTTTAATAGCTGCGAGATTACCGGGAAGAACTGACAACGAGATCAAGAACTACTGGAACACGCACATCAAAAGGAAGCTTATAAGCAGAGGAATCGATCCACAAACTCATGGTCCACTCAATCAACCCACCAACACCAATAAATCCACTGAATTGGATTTCAGGAACGTACCCAAAGCTTCAAAATCCAACTTTGCTCCAAACCCATCTCGGGATTTCAAATTCAATGAATTTCAAGTTAAGGCCAAAGCAGAATCCATTGAAGAAGGCAACTCTGGCAGCAGTGGAATGACTACTGATGAAGAACAACAACAGGACAAGTATGCAGGTAATAGTCAAGAGTTAGATTTGGAGCTATCAATTGGGATTAGTTCATCCGGAAAGAACAACAACTCAACTGGGGTTTCAACTGCTAACTCAGCCGAATCCAAACCGCTGTTAGACAAAAGCAAGTTCCAGTTTCTTGGACAAGCTATGGCGGCTAAAGCAGTCTGTTTGTGTTGCCAGTTAGGGTTCGGAACAAGTGAAATTTGCAGGAACTGTCAAAGTACAAATGGGTTTAATACATATTGTTGACCTTGGGATTCATATAGTGCTCAATATTGTTCTATTTTTCTTGTTTTGAGACAAAGGTAGACATAAATGCTTAATTTACTAACCCAAGCTAAATTACAAACACAAGATGTTTGCTATGCTTTATTATTGAATTTGTTGAAGGAAAAAGAAATTTCAAATTACACTCTATCAAATTTGATAATAATAATAATAATAATAATAATAATAAAGCTTCCATAACATTTAAAAATTTCCTAGAATTTTATAAAAAACAAAATTAATATAAATTGCCGTTTTTAATAAGAAATACGTAACCCAATCAACTGATGTATAATGGTTTTATTATCTTTTTACCATAAGATTAGACTATGGATAAATTTTTATTTTTATCAAAAAGAATATAATTTTACTATTAAATTATTTGAAAGTTATTATTTAAGCTACTTAATTATTCAAAAGTTTTTATTGAAGTTAAAAAATTTTGTCAATGAACTCCAAGCGACGATTTAACTATTTATATAGTGGATTAGTACCCATCAACGAATAAAAAAATATATTTTAGATCCAAATCATTCAGACAATCAATGAGATTAGAGACAAAAGTTGTTTGATGAAAAGAAACTGAACTATAAAAGAAAAGAAGAAAGAGAGCTATTGATTGATGCAGACAGTACGAATAAAAAAAAATTATATAACATTGATTTTAATAGCCCAATAACTTAAATGAAAATTTTTGAATAGTTTAATAATTAAATTGTAATTTTTTTAATTAAATGACTAAAATGAAAAACTTACTTATAATTTAATGATTAACGATGTAATTTACCTTATTTTTATTTATTTATTTTCCTTGAAAGCTATTTTTTTTTATCATTTTTGAAATGTTGAAATTAAGAAGTTGAGACATATACCACGACAAAATCAAATTATCCTCTTTTAACCTTATTTTCATAATTAGAAAACTTCAAATGTGAAAACAAAATGAAATCTAAAAATTATTACTAAAAAGTTATCAGCTTTGATGTGGATTAAGAGTTATCCATTTAATGATAATGATGATTTACTTAGATAGGAAATATAATGACAAATAATTAATAAATGGTTTTGTATTTAATATATTATTACCATATAAATTGATACACCAACTATTAAACACATAAAAACTTCACACTAATCTTAATTTACATTGAACTATAAATTAAGTTTTAACATGAATTTAAACTATGGTATAAAAAATTTTAAGACCAATTAAAAATCCAAAAAATGAATAAACTGTTAGTTAATATAAAACACAGAAGCGATTAATCTGATTGCACCGCAATGGCGGTGAGCGGTAAAGTAAACAAAATGGAATTGTTATTTTATTCCTTTGTTTGGAAGAAAAGAATAAGTGGGACACATATGCCGGTAGAAGTCCAACTTCTCTCTCCACCTCATTCTACTTGATGGAGTGGAGTCATTATCTCTTTTTTATTTTTCACTTACTCATACTTCCTATAATTATTTATAAATTTAATTAGTTTAAATTATAACAAAATTCTAATTCAAGATGAATATAAAGTGTAAATTATTATTTATCCGATTTTATTTAATGCTAATTTCTTATGTTTGGACTTACATGTTCCGTCTAAAATATAGAAAGTAGATTTTATTATACTAACTTTATCCAATTATACACTAAACTTATCAAATTATATTATTTTGTGTATTTAATATAGCAATAAAGTATTCTTAATTTATAAAATTTAACAATGTCAATGTATACATTCAAATTAAAATTTAAAAATAATTTATATTAATTATTTAAGAGGGTATCTAAAATTTATATTTTACATATCATAACATTGATGGATTATCCTAAATTATTTTTATAAATATTTGTTAATATCAAAATAATACAAACATGATATGATGGTGATGATGGTGGTGATAGTAGTAACAACAACAGCAACAACATACGTTTGAATAAATTATTTCATCATTTATAATATTTTATTAATTTATAAAAATTATGTTTATATGTGATTTTAATATAAAAAAAAATCTGATTTATATATTTTAATTTATTTTTAAAAAACACGATGTTTCATATATTATAATATTTTAATTTATATTTAACAATAATATTAAACACTTAGCACATTTTCCAAAAGTATTTTTTTCTATTAAAAATAATGGAAAGGAATTTATCCTAAAAGCATTTTGCATTCAATCACAAATATATTTGGGCATTGTTTGGAGGAATTGAAACGAGAAGAATATATGCAATAAAACCCTATCTTAGTGGAATCTCCTTGTAAAAAGCGATGAATATTTTAGATTAGGTCCGGAATTCAAACACCTTTCATATTTACATTAATGAATATTCAACTCTCATCTAATCCTAAATATATATTACTAACTCTCTTTTTTTTTTTAATATTTCGATTTTAATAAATAATAATTTTGAACGAATGAATTTGATTGTGGGCCAAAGTTTTAAAAGCTTCATGTCTAACGTTTATTGTGTTTGAGAGATAAGATTTTAGGTTTGATTTTTATGGAAGAGTTCTACATTTGTATAAGGATCTAATCTAATTTAATTTAAAATTTAATCCTAATTCAGTATAGTTTTCGAAGACCAATAGATTTCAAAAAATGAAAATTGAATACCATCATGAAAGAGTATTGAATACGTTATCTGTATCCATGTTTACTCGTTTTCGTCATATTCTTCAGGTCGTACCACTAGAAGAAGCTAGGTGAATGTTATGATATGTAAATACACACGTGATTAGTGTGGTAAATAGGTGGTTTGTAAGTTGTTATTCTGTTATGAGTTGTTATCTCATCAGTTAGGTATTAGTTGCATATATAAGCAGTGTATTAAGGACTGGTTAAAACAAGAATATATTCTCAGATAATACATCATTTCTTTCTTAAATTCAATACTCTTTCACATCACATCATAGGTTTTTGTAGCTGTAGGCGAACCAAAAAGTTAATTTTCTTAATTCGGTTAGGGTTAGTATGTAGGAGTATATAAACTCAAACTCATTGAAATGTATTTATTTTCATATTTAAAAATTAGGGGATTATACCTGATTCTAGGCATTATATACAAAATATAAAAATAAAATGATTTAATTTAATTAATAATATTATCAATTTTACACTTTTTGTACATTTATGTATATTATCTAAATACTTTTTTTATATTTTATGTTGTATTTAAAAGATATTTATGCAAAATCTTAAATGGATACAAATAAGATTTTTATAAAAAAAAAAAGTTAATAAAAATCGAATTTTTATTTAAAACTTTTTATGTGCACAACAAGAAGAATCATAAATTTGTTTGGAAAATTTTTAGTATTATAAATATAGTATAAATAAAGTACAAAAATATATAGATATGTGGGAACAATTAATATAAAGTTACAATATAATGGAGAAAATGGACAATTTATGGATGAAGATGCAAGAGAGTGAGGCATAATAATTATATATAAATGGGAATTTAAGCTGAATCCTAAAAAACCAAAGATGTTGATGTTAATCATCAACAATATACTAAAACATGATTGATGTGGTTAAATTAAATGTCATGATTAGTTGTTCAAATAGTAAAATAATTAAATTATGAATTTTATCAAACATGACCCACGTGTATGGTATCTTAAAAGAGGGTCCACTAACGATGGCGGTTCTTTCTCCACCTAAAAGCACCATTTCACTTCATCTAAGATATACCCTTCTATGCTTTTTCCTTAACCTAAATTCGGTCGTTAAACTAATGTCTCAATAGCTAAAACTCAGTGTTAAATTCAAGGATAAAAGTTAATTTATAGATATCCTAAAGTTATCATATCAAATGTAAATTAATTTTAAGTGTTCATTTAGCCTCGTTGTTACTTAAGTTTGATACCAAACCTAGGTGTCATGAACAATCATGAGAGCTAAATAAATATTTAATCTATTCTTAATGAATCTAATATAAATTATATATATTTTTTTGCAAGTATAGTTTTAAAAAAACAAAAATTCAACTTAAACTCTTATTGCAAATAACAAGCAACTAATTACTCAGAATCTCAAATACCATACTATTATATCTCATGTAGCGAACCTTGTGGACCTTCCAATATATTTTGCAAAATCTCATAGTGTACTCATAGAGTACTAGACATGTGTTTCCCAATTGAACTAACGACATTACAGATCTAGGGTTAATTCGTGAACCTCAACTTGAAGAACTTTAGAATTGAACGTCACTATATGAGGACCACATGAAGAATTGTTAGGGTAATTGATTGCTAACCACTATACTTGGAACATGTATCCAAATTTATCTCCCACTATGAAAGAGTCACACAGACTCACTACATTCTCTCTTCCTCAATTCCCTTATTTTTCCATAACAAGAACCTCTCTCCCAACTTTCACCTCTCCTCCTCTTTCGGTTACCATCTTCTTCCTCTGTTCACTTTCATTAATTAACACATAGAAATCAAGAATGGAATTTATATGTAGAAGAAATAAAATTAAATCCAATTAGAAAATAGTCAAATGAACGTTAATATAATAATATATTGGTAATGAAATTCTTTTAATTCCATAATTCATGCGTATATATATTTAAAATTTAAATTGATTTTATTAGTTTAAAAGTACCTTGAAAGAATTTTAATTTATATATTTTAATATATTTTTGTACATTTGTATTGTGATTACGTTTATATTTTAATTTTATAATAGAATCAAATTCGTGTAAGAAAATGATCAAATGTATTAAAAATTCATTTAAAAATATTGTGACAAGTTAGCTTATAACGTAAACAGACCAAATAGACATCATGTGATGCCGAGTGGTGAGGCTAACGGAATGGACTAAGGTTTAAAGTTATTAATTCCTAAATAGAAAGTCAATGGCAGACAATTACGATAATTAAAGTAAATTATTAATCAAAAAATGGAATTTAAGCATCTTTGATTGATTGGACGAGAGCGAAATATAAAATGGGAAGAGATAGAGGAACAGCATGTGACATGTTTGGGAGGTAGGTAACCGAATCTTGTATTTAAACAAAAAGAAAATACCATTAAAAAAACCACAACATTTCGTTAGTTACAAGTAGATTTATTATGTAAATTATTCTTTTAACAATCTTAATATAAGTTGTTATCGTATTTATTTTTTTTGTATAATGTTTAGAATTACCCATAATCCCTCCCTAGCCCATAAATAGGAAGATAATGTATTTCAACGCACTCGAACCCACATTTTATTATATTGATAATAGTATTTATGCCAATCGAACTAAAGTTCAATCGACTAATTATATTTATTTTTTAGTTAAAAATATTGTATTGATAAAGTATACTTTAAATGCAGTTAAAGGTAGGTAGTTGAAGAAAAACCAAAAGAGGGTATAGTAGGGAAGAACATGGGGACATGTGGTGATACAGTTAGGTAGGAGAATGAGATTCCAATCCAGCATTAATGGGGGAACCGAAATGGGCACCCAAACATGGCCTCACCTCCTTTTTAAGAAAAGTCGATTTTATTTAATTTTAGCCATACCTAAGCTGCTGCCTAATTCCTCTTGTTTCCTTTTGCTTTCACACCAACTAAAAATATTTTTATATTTGGATAGGTTTTACAGATTGCACGTTACCTAGTAAATTGGGATATATGGCTTAGCATATTGGACCTTTTTACCTTCCCTGCCCGCATCAGATAAGTGTCATTGTTGGAGGCCATAATCGGTGGCCACAAGCCAGTAAGGTCTTTTCGGCTCAGTTTGGTATACCGATTGCCTTAAGGATGGTTATGAAGTGACCTCAGCTTAGGCCTGCCAATATTTAATTTCCCACAGTGTATTGTTGTTTGTGGTGGACCAAGAGCTTGCCATGTACTTTGGTCTATGCATCTACATTTCATTCAACCTCATTTATCCCTCAAGTTGTTCCTAAGGTCCAATTATATCATTATGTGCTTATCTTCAACATACTATCCTTATGTGGCACATAACTCTACTTCAATTGTTTCAAAGGTTAAACTTTTATCTATTCGTAAATGTTTTTAAAATTAGATAGGTGGTTAAATTAGTTAAATTATTAAAATTTTTGTTCTTTTTATTTTCAAATTTTTTTTAAACAAATAATTATATTATAAAAATTAAAAATACAATTGAATAACCATAATAACGTAAACATCAATTTTATGTTACAAATTTAAAACATTAACAAACTTAACTATATAAGTTATACATTACAAATTCTTTCTTTTTTCCGGATTTGGGTTGGGCTTGAATCGGTTGATTAGTCGGTTTAAAAATAGGTTTTTTTCCTAGTTTAAGCTAAAAACATAAAACCTGACTCTACTAATTCAATCCGTTCTCAATTCGTGATTCAGTTGATATAATCCCTTTCTTAAAACTAATATATCAATCAATTTTTAGTTCCACAAACTGATGCTAAACAACCATGCTGCTGGTAATACTGGAGGACTACTTTTTGCTCATCCCTTCCGACCGACTAAGCTATCATCCATGGCGAAGGCTAACCTTTATAATAGTCTCTGTCTTGGGCCTTTTCCTTCAACTAGTCATAGAAGGATGTTGAAAAGTTTGGATACTAGATATTTATATATTTATATACGTATGCAAAAATAGTTAACTAAACTAAAAATTAGAATATAATTTATATATATTAAATTTTAAAAAATATTTCATATACCACAATATTAATAATGAATTACCATAAATTACTTTATTATATTTCTACCATAATCTAAGTTGAATATTTATTAGTATCAAAATAATAACTTAGCGTCGTACTAACAATAACATGTGAAAATGATGATACTTTATATTAGAGTCAATTATAATTTTTTTTTGTAATTAATTATAACTTAAGTTTATATATTTCATGTATTACCTATATCATAATATTAATTACTTAATAACTTATTTTTAATATTTTTATTATAATTTAAGTTTATATATTCCATATATTATAATATTAACGAATTTAAATAAATATTATCTACTTTATAACATCATGTTTAAAATAGATATTTTATTTTCTCAAAATCACTTTTTCAACCTTAATGATAAATTAACTCTTCCTCTATTATTTTTATGATTTTTTTACTATTTCCTTATTTTTCAAAATTCTTATAAAATTATGAATTTTTTTATAATTTTAAAAGTGAATAAGAAATTTAGGTAAATTTTGGAATTTTTTTTTTTTTTTATTTTTGCAAATTTGATTTAAAATATTTGGAGAAGTTATAAGAGATGATTGAATCCACGTCATTTGTAATGAAAAATGGTGGATAGAATGAAAATACAACAAAATGAGTTGAGTGATAATTGGTTGAATTAAATAAGAAAAAGAGAAAGTCAAATCTGTCGTAATTTAACTAACCGTAAGGAGAAAGAGGTGAGTGGAAAGACAACATAAAGGATAAGAACAAAGGAAAATATGGATGTGGAAAAGAAAAAGGGGTGGTGGAGGTTTGGTAGGATTAGGATTTGGCTGACGTTGCATTTTGCAACAACTTTTGTCTCTTCTCATCATCATTCCTCTTTCGCCCTTTATCCACCCTTTCTCTTTCTTTCTTCCCATTGCTTTCATTTCATATCACCCAAATTATTAATCAACACTTTACTTTTTCATCTTATTTTCATTTCTTAGTAAAATTTTAAAAATTAATAAATCTTTTTAAAAAATTAACACATGATAAAATTTTTAAGATTTCTCAAGGAATAAAAAATTTATATTATAAACGTATCAGATTTATTAATCATATGTTACAATAAAAATACACATAATAAATTTTAAAGTACATTATCTTTAAAATTACATTATTATAAACATTGGTCATTGGACACAATAATAGCAGAATCATTGTATAAAAGAAAATTGGATTTAAATCCTAAAGAAAGAAGAAAAAGGCAGTAATCTAGAAGGTCAGGCGAAAAACCCATTTTTCTTTTCCTTCTCCTTCTTGAGACCACAGCAAGAAAGGACAGAACCCATTACCAGTGACCACTGTTTTTGTTCCTTAGCCACAATTCTATCATTTGCTGATTTGATAGATTGTGACTGCATCAACCCCTCAGCCTTGTAGATAACTATCTTCTTCTTATATAAGATAACTATTAAGACAGAGAAAAGATAATATTAAACAGTCACTTCATGTTATTTGTATTTTTTTAATAATTTTATGTCTTTATTTTGAATTTTAGTTTTTTTATTTTAAAATAATTAAATATAAATTAAAATTTTAAAATTAATAATGAAATTACTGATGTGGCATAAAATTATTAGAAAGAAATAATATCTCTATTTCATACAATTCTTTCTCATTATATCAGTGTTATAAAAATCAACCTCCTATTAATGTAGTAGTTATATTTAATAATTTAAAACTTTATTACTACATCTCCAAAAAGTATTATTTATTCATCTATATGAATTAATAGCAAATTTAATTTAATTGGTAATTTATAATTATTCATATGACTTATGTTAAGAGAAATGGAACTTTATTTTATGAGGTTTTATATTTTACAATAATTTTTACTTATCTTTTTAATTTTAATTTTAAATTTGTATTAATTATTCTTTATTTCATGTTTAATTATTGTAATACACAAATAATAAATGAGTTCTTTTCTCATATTATCACACCAGGAATCAAACGTGCGTAGATAAAAAATATTATGTTTCAGTTTGTTTTTTTTTTTTTGAATAAATCGACTGGATTTTTATATCATAAAACTTAAAGAAACAATGGTCGTTCTGCCAAATTGGATTTAAGTCCAACAAAGCAGGCCTAATAAACAATGGTAAAATAACAGGCCTACAATGAATTAGCCCAACAATTTGAAATAAATGAAATAAAAACAAAACAAAAAAAAGGAAACCTAATCTTATGATTCTTATCTACTCCAGTCGCCAGCAACAGCTGGACTCCATAAAACAATGTCTTTTCACATCACCGTCGAAGCTATTGATAATAGCAGATCTCCTCAAAATCTTTTAGTCTTCTGCTACATATTCCATAAGAGCCTTTTCCTTTCTTTCAATCTAGAAGTCTTGGTCGCTTCTTCTACATTGCTCGACGGACATAGCTTGGAATATCGCCCAACAGGTAATGGCCTTCTCCCTTTTTTAATGCTTCTTTTGCAATAATATGGGCATATATGTTCTCTGACTTTGGTATAAAATGAAACCCAAGCTTTTGGAAATGGGTCTTTGTGCTTTGGATATCTCTGATAAGTGCCCCGATAATCGATCTGTCACAGTCTATATTTTGGCATTTTTTATAACAGTTCTTGAACCGCCTTATATTTCCAAAACGTTAAGTCCCATAGAAATCCCTAATCTTGTGGCTTGTAACCCTGCATGTGCCTCCGCCGCAAATGGAGATGCAATATCGGAGTGGAGAACCGACTTGAATGCCAATATTTCACCCCCACATCTCGTACTACCAGCCTCGACGCAGATTTGAAGGATTGTTGATCAAAAGCCGCATCAAAGTATATAGCCACGCTCGTCCTCCTATCACCGTGTTTAGGACCCCTGTCTGCTTCTGAGATGAGTGTCTTCTCCTCTATTCCTTTCAACTCAGTAATGTAACTGGAGATCTGTTTCGAGATATCTCTGCTTGTCGTATTTTTGCTTTCATATATTAACTTATTTCTACTTGCCCAGATTAACCAAAGCCCGCAGCAAAAGAGACAACACTGTTCACTAGTCCCTCGACTAAAAACCCAGGTAAGCCATTCCCATATGCTTTGAACACCATTATTGAGTACCCAGGAAAAGTTTAAATACCTCCATACTTCTATCGTTGTAGGACACTGCCGGAGAACATGGTTGCTGTCTTCCTCGTGTTGATGACACCTGGGACATCTAGCTTCAACAACCACACTTTTATGCTTAAGATTAGCAAAAGTAGGAATGTAGTTCCATGAGATTTTCCAGACTGTAATTTTAATTTTCAAGGGGATGTGTAAATTCTACAGTTTCCTGTAAAAAGCTTTAATTTCGGCCTGTATAATATTATTACTAGGATCCAGAGTAGCCTCCTGTAATAGTTTATAGGCACTTCTAACTGAGAAATTGCCGGATAGTTCTCTCCATACTTGGAAATCTTCGTGCACCGTCCTCGCCAATGGGATCTGCATAATTTTTCTAGCAATATCCACAGTGAAGGTATTAACAATTAAATCTGTTTTCCAAGTTCTATTTGCTTCTTCAATCAAGTCCGACACTGATTCAATATTTTCGTTGTTGCTTTGATTCTGTAACTTGTCTTCCTCATTTCCTGAAATCCACAAATCGTTCAAAATAGAAATTCGATTCCCTTACCAACCCTCCAGCATAAGCCTTTCTCCAGAAGTAAAAAAAGTTAAAAGTATGTGTAATTTGGAGATCATAACCTTAATATATAATTTTTGCACATTCTCATCAATTAGAAATTAGTTACTAAAGTATCTACACATATTTGTCGCATACTTTATTTAATAACTGAAGTTCAATAAGTCTTAACCAAATTAGATTATTTTTAATTCGGGCTAATTTTTTATGATAGTAAATATATAATATGTAATTATTTTTATTATATATGTAATTTATTATATATGTAATGTCCATACAATCTAACACTCTCCCACTTGGACTACATATATATATACTAATTACCTTATAATCACATGTCATTTTATAATCTTATAAGCTTAAAACTTTATTATCCAAAAAGAATTCCAAACAATCTCGTCCATTAATTATGTTAACATAGAATTAATGTGACCTTCATTACAAATATCGTAACAAAATCCATCATTGGTCACAAATATTAATACAACCAAATGACATAGATTTGTATGGAAATGTAGCATAGAAATAAATGCAATGTGATCTAAACATGCCTATTCCTAACTGGTCCTTCTTAACCTTAGTGAGATTAAATTTTATCAAAATTAGAGTGTGAATAAACTAAATAGATATTATTTCTGCAAAAAATAACCTTAAAAAATTTGTAAACTACAACAATTAAAAATGCGTCTATAACAAAAAAAGAATTTAAATTTACAAAATCGCACTAAAATCGAATATCCTTAAATGACATTACACCTATATGAACAGTGTGCTCATAAAAACCTTAAGTGGTAGTCCCTTAGTAAGCGGATCTGCAATCATAGAGTTTGTCCCAATATGCTTTATAGACACCTAACCACTTTGAACTTTTACTTTAATAACAAAAATTTAAAATTTATGTGCTTTTGACTTCGATGTGCTCCTATTGTTATTGCAATAAAGGGCTGCAAATTATTGTTACAATTTGCACCTTAGTGACAAAAATATTGCATCCATATTCCATTAAAATCGAAGTCTGTATACCTAACGATCTCTAACTAATTAGACCTTCAGTATGCGAATGCATACAAACCTGAACATACATTAGGCTTCCCATTGTTAAAATGTAGGGAATCTTATGCATTTTCATAATCTCAAAATCATTCTTGGGGCATTGATTGAGGCTATGTTTACTCCCATTAAACTTGTGATATATACAATCATTAACCAAAACCATTTCAAAATTGAATGAGATAACCACTTGGTAAATATTGTAATACCACTAATGAGAGGTATGCTTAAGCCCATAGATGAATTTTTTTAATTTGCAAACCATTGACTTTGCATCACCAAGCACAAAGTTTTCTGGTTGCACCATATAAATGGTCTCATCAATGTTACCATTAAGAAACATAGTCTTGACATCCATCTAATGTGTATTAGTTCTAAGACGTCTAGTTTCATGTTGACACCAAATCTCATAATATTTGTTTGTTTCCCCTTAATAAAATTTACACACACATCAAAATTAGAAAAAATTAAGGAGATTGAGAATACCGTTAAACACAAGTCTCTTAAGTCTCCTTTTGGAGATATGACCTAATCTCTTGTACCACAACAAAGCTGAATTCTCATTGGTTAATTTATGCTTTACCTATTACGGTGGTATGCAAGCATCATTAAATGAAGCAATAGTATCAAGTAAATATAGATTATTATAACCTAATAAAGAACCAAAACCAATCAAATTTGAATTATGAAATAGATTCAATTTTCCATTTTCAAATGAACAAGAATAACCAAATTTGTCCAATGCTGAAATGGGAATCAAGTTCCACCTAAAAGACAACATAATAAAAGTCTCATTAAAATCCAAATAAAATTCAATCCTTAGCTTTTAGTAGTTTTGGCAATCTTGCATAGACACTGATGTGAGTTGTTGCACCAGAATCTATCTACTAAGTGTTTCTAGATACCAAAGTTAATTAACCTTAGAACAAACAAAATTAAGTGGTGCACCTTTCACACCACAAGAGAAACGACATCCTTAGTTAAATCCTTTTTTTGTTTCTTTTGCAGTGTCATATTCGTAACTTTCCTTTTTTTTATACCACATGAAGTCAGGTTTGTTAAGAATGTACCAATTTTAGCCTTTTCGTTTTTGACAAATCTCTTTTCAATGTCAGGAATGAATTCTTTAGTCGTTTTAATCTTATCAGACATAATGCCCCTGAATGTTTCAATCCACGAAAGGATGTTAGGCAAATACAACTAGTGTTGTTTGAACCAGACCGGTTGGACCAAAAATCAACTGGGATATTGGCCTGAAGTGTGGCTTTGAACCGGTTAGAATGGGAACCGATATGAACCGACTAAAAATCAAATGAACCAAGATTTTTTTAAATTTGAAATTTGAATAATTTTTTAATCAGACCAATTGGACCAGTTGGTATGGCCGGTTCAACCACCAATCCAATTTAAAAAACATTGGTTATAATAGTAGCTAAATCAGTCGAAACAAGCTCACATAAGACTTCAAATTTAAACCAAAATAATTTAAATAAAGGTAAATCTTATATCAAAATATCGGTCACTCTAATAATATTTCATCTTTGGACAAAATGTTAATTTGTAAGTGATATCCAATTGTAGTAATCAAACATTAACAACAAGAATATGTTGAACAATAAATTTTCCTTTAGGTCGATTTATTACTCACATACAAAAATCAAATAATCATCACATATTTATTACCACAATTGCATACGAAATTTTATTAAATATTAATTTTTCTTTGAATTGATCAATATTAATAAAATTTAAACTACATGCACGCAACTTTTTATATTTTAAAATAAAATAAGTTACACAACATGGGTCACAATTTCCATTTGATTTCTGCACTGATGTGCAAGATGACCTGGTTCGTCACAGTTTCCTTTTTGCTCAAAGTTAGGTAGCATTGACATTGTAATAGAATTAGCATCATGTGAAGCGACAACAATTGTGGAAACATTGGTATTGGTAACATCAGCATTAGAAACATTGGTATGTTCCCACGAAAAAAGGAGTCACGACACTAAGTATCAAGTCTTTTCTAGATATAATCATTCCTAGCCAACACTCATTCTTAGAAAATTGAGAAATTTTAAGGAAAAGTAAAAACAAAAACTAAGCCTTAAGGAAACGAATCCCCTTCAACAACTTCTATTATAAGAAGAGGAACACGAACAACACCACCCAAAAAAAAAAAATGCTTAGCAAAAAGAGAAAAAGAGGAAAAGTGAAAAGCTCACTTGGTACAGTTTTAAATCAAGGACTTGAGTTTCTTATATAAACTTGAAAATCCCTTACTCTTTGATGTGGGATAATGTGAAATTTCTTTTGAAATATCTCACATTTCCAACAAATATGACCTCTAAGGAAGCCATAATTTTCATAGAGAAGAATTTAGATATTTTTGTGGGGATAGTGATGAATATGGGAACAAAATGAACACAAAAAGATGAATGTGTTTGTAATTTGTAACTTCTAAATTAACTTTACAGTTTAGCTGCAGTTGAGAATGATAGACAGGTTTGAAATGCAATCCTTAGATGCATCTGGGATCTACTCAGCAGAGACGACGGGGAGGTGATTATATCCCACAGGGAAGGTAATTAAGTAGCTGACAGCTTGACTAATTGTGCAACAAGGCTACCACTTGATCTTCATGTGTTGACTAATTCCCCCCCAAATTGGGAGATGATTATAATGGCATACAATACTCTAGGTTGGTTGGTCTCTTTAAACCTAATTAATTTTGAATTAAAATATTAATTAATTAGATATAAATAGATTTTTTTTTTTTTACTTTAAATAAAAACAAATTGAAATAATTAAAATATAATAATAAACTAAATACATTTTTTTACACAATAACATGGCAGTTTCAACCACCACATGTGTTTCAATATGAGTTTTAGCACTTAGCTCCAATTAAAGGAAAAAAGGATGGAAAAGGGCTGCTGTTTTGTACGATAGGAACTGAAGAAAAGGAATAGCGAAAGCAACAGGGTTGGTTTTGTTTTTGTATTTATTTCCTTTGGGCTCATAATTTTCAAACCCATTACATTCATTTATTTCAAAAAGTGTTGTACACTTTCCATGTTTGATTTAACATCATATTGATCCAATCCCCACAAAACCAATACCACATCCTCCTCTACTTTCTTTTCTTTTGAATTTATCAATTTCATACCTTCCTTTTTTTTCTAAACAATCAGTTCCATCAATACAATATACAAATACAATCGTTGTAGAACGAATAACATTTGAATTAAAAAATCAAACAAAATTCACACACACAAAAATAATAAACATTTTTAAATATGATAATTAAGTTATTTTGACTCTTTAAATTTGTTATAATGGAGAAGTTCAGAAGAATTCAACCTCGATTTAAATGGAAAATGACTGCCAAATTTTCATATATGATCATGGAATCTCTTCTAATTAGTTAAAATAACTCTGTTAATTAAATGATTATGAAATTCATACATGGATATCTCAAAACATAGACATCAGCCTTGAGAATGATTCAAACATTGCAAAAACATGAATAATTTGTGATAAAATATTTTGCCCGTCAAATAAACTTTTACCATCTAAACTACCTATAAATTACAGGTGCAGGAGGCCTGAAGGCAATGCCACCAACTTAGATTGAATAGATAGTCACTAAACACAAACAATGGATTGATCTGATTTAGTTTTTTTTTTTTTTTTTTAAGGAGGTTTAACCAAACCCCTTTAAATCCTACTTTCACTATAAGCATCATCTTACTAGCATGTGTGAGGCCTTCAACAAGAACACCGAGCCTTGGTGAAAGACCATTGTTTTGAGGGATCAACAAGCAGTACCTTATCCCTTTGCTGAAGCATTAGTGCTCCTACTCCACACATTAATATTGTCTTCAATCAAGGATGGCACCCTCTTGCTAATGAAGTCTAATGATGGAGTGAAATGCAGCCCAACACCTCAGTTCCCTTAGTTGTCCTTAACTTCTTCTCCTATAGGCCCCTAGTTTATTTATGGTTAAATTCTGCTATTAGTTCTTGTATTTTATGAAAGTTATGGATTTAATCCTTATACTTTAATTTGGTTATTTTCAACCCTTATATTTTTTTTTAAAATTTAAAATTTCGGTTCTCACTAAACGATACCTGTTGAAGTCATTAAGTTTTGCTATTTCTAACAATTTAATGCGTGAAATATATTATCGATGTGTAATGCCATATCAACTTGTTATCTCCACATATTACTCACTAAAAAGTTCAATTAATGAGTTAACGACTGTCATTTGCGTTGAGAATAAAATTTCAAGATTTGAAAACTATGGGAACTTAGAATGATCCAATTGGAGAATATGAGTCAAATCTACAATTATACGCATAGTACAAGATTAATGATTGAATTTAATCAAATAAATTTAAATACTACTGTTTGGGATAGGACTAAAATTTTAATTTTCAAAAAGTACAAGAACTAAAAAAGATCAATTCGAAAATTAAAAAGAAAACAATAATCAAATTTAGTACAGCCACTAAATTTACAACTTTTATAAAAAAATACAGATTAATAGCAAAATTTAACCTTCATTGCATATTTAACAAAAAATTAAATAAGGATTTTCTTTATAACATCATTTAGTTATTTGATTAATATAGTGCTAAACTCTTTGGATGGTGAATCATGCTTCAACCACAAAGCTAATCGTTCTTATATAAATAAGCTAAACGCTTTGATCATAAAAAGATAAAATAGCAAGACATAAATTCTTATTTAGACGTTAAGGGCATGTTTTAGTGAGAGGTTTGGGAAGAAAGATTGTACGAAATTATGATTCCATGATATTTTTATTCTTTTTCAATAGAAAAATGATAAATCAAAATTTTCATTTTGATTTTTAGCATTTTTAGTTGGATTTGAATTTTGTCATGAGAAAAAAGTTGAAAATCAAGAGAAAAATTTAATTTGTCATTCTTCTATTGGAAAGTGATAGAGATAACGTGGAATCACAGCTTCATACAATCCTTAGCCAAGGTTTGGTGGAGTAATTTTTAGCTTTATTTGGCTTTCCATTTTTTTTTTTAAAAAAACATTTTAGTTTTTAATTTAATTTTTCATCTTTTCTAATTTTATATTTGTGTTTTTGTCAAATCATTTCAAAATGGATGGAAAAACTAATATTTTTTAACTTTGTTGACGTGAAAATTAATTAAATATTGACATGTCATCCACGTGTATGCCACATCAACAAAGTTAACAAACGCTAACTTTTCCATCCATTTTGAAGTAATTTGACAAAAATACAAGTTCAAGAATTAAAAGAGGCAAAAATTTAAATTGAGACTTAAAATAATTTTTTATTCATTAAACTTAATTTTTATTCTATCAAAACTTGTAAGAGTCTAAAACTAAAATTATTTAGGCAAAAATATGGAAGATTTTTGAGAAATTTCCAATTAAGATTTCAACATCTCAAAATTCTGTACTTAAATTTCTCTTATCTAAAATTCATTATTCAAATTTCACTTATTTTAAAATTTTTTAAAATCTCCTTTCATTTTATTCATATGGTTATGGTGCTACTACACCAATAAAAACTTAAAAATATGATTTTTTTTAATAAAAAAAATTAAAATACCTATCGTTGCTCATAAATATTTTGTAAAAAAATAAACGATGGGTAGCAGGTGAAGTCGTTAAGAAGATGTGGCGAATGAACTATATGAGGGATCACCCCATGTTCTCTTGCTAATATTCTCAGCAGAGCTTGGTTTACCTGTACCACACTAAAATTACATGCATTATAGCTTCTAGGTTTTTGAGGCACTTGTCAAAACTCAAAAGTACCTCTATAAGTTGCTAGGTGGTATTCTGCTTCTAACCACGGTTGTTCTTATCACTTTGGAGCCCCCCTAGAAAATCTAGTATATTTTTATATATCTACAACAAATTCAAGTTATAGCCGCGTTTTAAAGCGAAAATGCCACCATGGTCCACCTGTGCCACCCAATTTCGACTCGAGATACCTTAATTGATCCTATCTGATTTGAAATTAAATATTAATTTATCTACTTTGAACTCCTCGAAGATGTATGTTACATCCTACATTATTTAAAGAAATGGATGGTTTTTGTTTACTAGGCAAAAGAGCACCCTTTTTCTTTTTGACATATCATGTTTTTTGGTTGAATGGTGACATTCTCATTTTTTTCATTTTTGGGAGAGGATTCCAACCGAGACACCCACATTTAATCATTTGATCAACAAAAATGACATATCAAAGAAAAGTATATTTTGTATTAAATGTATTTCAAAAGGCGGGTTTTACAAGTCACTTTTGCCCATGTTGTTCAGTCAGCAAAAACAATCAATTTTACTAAATAGTGTAAATAAAAGGATTAATCCGTTATTTTTTAAAATATATAAAGTGGCGAGAAAGAATTGTATGAAACAGTGACGCCACGTCATCTGTATCCCTTTCCAATAGATTTATGCCACATCAGTATTCTTATCCTGAATTTCAAGATTTTAATTTGGATTTGATTTTTTTCAGGATGAAAATGCTGAAATTTAAGATGAAAATACTGATATGGCATAAATCTATTGAAAAGTGATACAGATGACGTGGCGTCACTGTTTTATACAATCTTTTCCCGTAAAGTGGCATATGCCATTAATTTTGTCAATATTATATATAAGGGCATTTTCATAATTTTATTGTCAGCATGTGAATTTTTTCTAAACCAACCCAATTAATTGAAAAATAGACCCGCCTTGAAACCTGATTTCAAAGAAAAAGGTTGACCCTATTAGATCAAATTAGATTGGGCCGAAACCCGTCGGGTTTAGAAATTTTTATCATCCCTATTTTTCACAAAGAAAATACACCAAAGGATACGAATGAAATTTTAAAAATTTGGTACACAGGTAGTATGTATTTTTAAGTCCACAATTAAATTTAAAAAATTGTCATGTGCCTTCCATTTCTTATATACACATATTTATATTTATTTTTTAAAAAATATTTTACTATATCCTATAGAATACTTGTCATCACTTTAACCCTACTTATGAAATCTAAAAACTTCATTGGTGATAGTGTACCAAAATTTCATATATATATATGTGTGTATGTGTGTGAGGTGATGCAGGCTTTCAAATATTCCATTTGGATAGACGGTTTTGGTGAGATTAAAAATAATGTTGGTAGCGAGATTAGTTATTGTAGTTGTAAGATTGGATACTATAGTGATGAGACCAAAATCAGTGGTTAAGTATGTATTTGGATTATTGCAAGGAGAAAAAAATAACCATTATAGACATTGGATTAAAATATTAAAATATGTAGAATAAAAATTTTAATTTAATTTATTTTATAAACTTAACACATAATAAAAATTTATTACAATTATATTATGGCATATAATAATTAAAAATAAATTATATCAAATAATTTTTATGTATTTATATTATTTGTTAAATTAATTAATTATAAATTAATTAGTATTAACCTTATAATAATTACATGTTCATAAAGCACATAGAAAGGTGGAGTGCGCGCCAGTTGTCGCTTGGAGGTAAAGAAGTTTTTATAAAATTAATTTTACAAGCTATCCCAGTTGATACAATGTAATGTTTTTTATTGCTTGTTACAATATGTCATGATTTGGAAAGTATTATTAGTAAATTCTGGTGGAGAAATTCTAAAACAAGGAAGGGAATCCATTTGAGTGATTGGAGGGGGATGTGCAAGCCGAAGGCACAAGGAGGATTGGGGTTTAGGGATTTGGAAAGGTTCAACATGACATTGCTTGCAAAATAGGGCTGGAGATTAATTATGAAACTGGATTGTTTGTTTGCTCGTGTCATAAAAGCAAAGTACTATCCAAAAAACAACTTTATAAGTGTTAGTTTAGGTTCTTACCCTTCATATACCTGAAGGAGCATTTGGGGTACGAGGAGACTTCTAAAACTAGGCATGGGGTGGAGAGTTGGAAATGACAGATCAATAAATATTTGGAATGATGCTTGGTTACCAAGGCCTAGACATGGAAAAGTAACAATTCAGAATATTGATATTAATTATACAACAGTAGCAGATCTTATTAATATAGAGTCGGCTACTTGGAATTTGGAGGCCTTGAGGAAGCTTTTTGTTGAAGAGTAAGTAAATAGAATATTGACTATCCCAGTTGTTGAAGCTGATCTTAGAGATGAGAGGGTGTAGAGGGGTGACAATGCAAGTGTGTATTCGATAAAAAGTGGATATAAATGGCTGCTAAATGGGGATGCGACAAGATTGTATAGGGAAGTGACACAAGAATCTACACTATTACAAAATTTCTACAAAAAATTATGGAGATCACAAATTGCGAGCAAAATTAAAATTACAATATGGAAGCTGGCTAACAATTACATTCCTACGTTTGACAATTTATAGCTGAGGAAATTGTTGGTGGAGAATTTTTGTCCTCTCTGTCGTACAATGGAAGAATCAGTGAGCCACATTTTTCGGGATTGCACATTCATCAAAAGTGGCCTGCAATAGGTGGGGATCGATGTCTCACCCAATATTCAGGGACAAAGTTGGAAAACGTGGTTAGCAAATCTGTTTGTTAGTACAAGAGAGGGTCAATGCAAATGGTTAGCCATTGTTTTTTGGACAGTTTGACACCACAGAAACAAGGTTTATCATCAAGATGAAAGACAGAGTATAGTTGGCCTGGTCACATTTATTAAAACATATTACACAGAGAGTTTTCACACAGAACTAACAAAAACAACAAGCATAGGCCAAAATGACAGTACATGGACTCCACCAAGGTTATATGAAGTTAAATGTGATTTAGACGCGGTTTTTGACAAGTGCGTGCTTAGTTCGATGACTGGAATAATTTTTAGAGATAACGAGAGATATATCCTGGCAGCTTGTACTTACTCGAACAATTATGTGGCCAACACAACTACGGCTAAGGCGAGAGCCTGCTTACAAGCGATGACGGTGGCTGAAGATTTGGGGTTCTAGAGATTAGTGGTGGGGTTGAAAGTTTTTAAAAAAGCTCGGTCAATAGAGGAGGACAGATCGAGCATAGATGTGATTGTAAAATAAGTAAAAGAAAATGGCCCAAAGATTTAAAGGATTTACCTGTTGTTTTGTGGGTCGATCGGTGAACCATGCGGCCCATACGATAGTGGAGAAGGGAAAACAATGGTCATCACTGAGGATTTGGGTTGAGGAGGTGTCTTCAAGAGTAGAAGTGGCGGTCGAGGAAGATAGAAGGTCTTTGAGATGAGGAGGAAATGGGTTTTAATGACTCCGACGGTTTCAGTTTCTTCAAAATTCCATCGTGAATACTGAGGGTAATGGATCTTTGGGGATGGACGATGGCAGTAGAGAAGCTATTGAGGGATGACAGAGAGATTGGACTGTTGTTTTTCTTTCAAATTCGTGTTTTGGTTTTCTATTTTGCTTTATTTTTTTCTGGTGGTTTGTTTGGGGGTTCTTGAATGACTGTTGGTTTTGCTTTAATTGTCAGTTAAAGTCTTTTTAGGTTTTTGGTAAGTTTCTACTTTTCTTTAATTAGGGGACAGTCACAATCTGTTTTGGTAATAGCATTCGAGTGACACGTGTAACGCATGCAGTCATGCAATTATTTTACCTGATAATGGCATCCTTTCAGTTTTCAGTCAAAAAACAAATGATTGTTAAAATGGTACAAGAACTTTTTGAGTGGGAATGTTTTTCTTTTCCTTTTGGAGCTTTAATCTTCAGTTGAAAATTGAGGTGAGAGTGTGGTGAGATGTTGCAAATGCATCTCACCATTAATGATCCAAATAACAAAAAGAGAGAGTAAAAAAGCATATACTAATCATCTTTACTAATGATAATTAACAATTCAAATGAGTACTAAGTGTATCATCAAGTTTGCTGCTTCTTTTTTTTCAATCGGTAAAAAGTATTTTCTTTAATTTTTTTCAACAACTTTTGATTATTTTCTTTAAGCATGAAATTCTCCTCAACTACCTTTATGTTAATGTTACATTCTTGATCCCACTTGTCAAGCATGCTTTTACAATTTTTTTCTTATGTGCTCATCATCTTCATCATTCTCACTCAACAAGTATTCATCTCTTCAAGTCATATTAGAAAACTTAATTTTCATAGTGTTTGTACACTCAACTTGTATGTGCCCAAATCCCTCACACTGGTAACATTGAATACCTTTCTTCTATTCTCTAAACTCATCATCTATGGCAATGGATTTCTCTATAACTTTTATTGGCAACACATCCTCCTTCACTACTCCTATTCCTTCTAGTAAATTTCCTGATTGCTTGATTGAAATTTTTAGTAAGAAGGGCTAGTTGCTCTAGAAAGTTCTCAACAGTAATTCCAGCATCAATTTAAACTATAGATGCAATGTTTGAAGTAAGGTGTTTTTCTCTAAGTTGACTTTACCCTTTCTGATTTCCTCCAAATTACCTTTGAAGGTTAGAGGTGATCTAATCAGCTAATCGGTTCTCATAGAGTTTATGTCTTTTGCCTCTTCAATTATTGCCACTTTGATGGAAATTCTTTCTAGAAGAGGTCTAAGAACCTTGAGCACCAACTTTGCATTTGAATATTTCACACCAAATGTAAAAACTTAAATAGTAATATCATATAGCTTAGCATAAAAGAAAGAGTATTATCCTCATAAATTCTTACATTTCGAACATAGTAGTTAACATTTGGAGATTTGACTACTTCACATTGGTTGTCCTTATTGTCTAACCTTCATAAGTAGAAACACACTTAGAAATACGCCTGAACTTCATAAGGACCTCTCACATTAAAGATAATATTTAAGGCCTTTGAGTTGTAGCTAGTTGTTTTGTCTTCTTCAAGTGACCATATTCTTTCAAGCTTAGGAGTGCAAACTCTATTGGCTTTAGTAACTATAACAGCCCGTTTTCAATAAAATCGAAACAGTGGTATCGGGACCACAAATTCGAGTCCGTAAGGAAAATTATTTTAATATTATTGTATGGTCTGCATTATTATAGGAATGTCGTATAAAAATTTCGTTAGGAAAATTTTACCAATTACATGTTTAATTTGATAAAGGACCAAATTGCATAAAATGCAAAAGTTGAGTTCTAGTAGCTATAAGTATCAAATAGCTATGGAATTAAAAATTTGAGGTCCTTATATGGAAAATAGACTATTAAGAGGGGTTAGTAGATAAGTATGATGATTCATCCATGGAAATTTAAGAAAAGAAAATGACTAAATTGGAAAGTAAGTAAATAAAAGATGATAAATAAAATAAATATCTAATATCATCATTATATATCATCTTTCCCAATTAAAAGACATGGAAACCCTAGTTTTTAGGTGTTGAGTTCAAGCAAGTTTTTTTGGCTTAATTAGATCCGGATAGACCAAATACGTAGCTAGATCGAGGTAAAGAAAAAGTAACGGATTAGTAACATACAAGTCACGAACATTGTCGAGGTAAGTTCGTGTAACTAAATTGTATAATTATATGTTTGAATTGAATATTATGTATGTGTGTTGTGTAATTGACATGTATGAGATTTAGTCACATATCCTAAAGTGTCCGATAAATATTAAATCCTGTTTGGATAAATGAAATTTGATGGATACAGAGTTCCCGAATTGGTTGTGGTCTTGCATATGTTGCGGACACAGCATAACTCGAAAGAGCATCCCGTTATTAGCCCTCTTGAGCTTCCCGTTATATGGTTCTTGCGAGCTTCCCGTTAAGAGCTCTTCGAAGCATCCTGATCGGTTGTGATCCTACATGTGTTGTGGGCACACCGTAACTCTTATGAGTGTCCCGTCATATGGCTCTTCGTGAGTGATAATACTCTAGAATGACATATTTTATGTATTAATTACATATTTATTTTGAGTATGATCCTACTAATTTGAGCTATTTATGGTTTTTTTATCTTATAGGGACTAAATTGAAGGCAAAATGAAATTTAAGGGTAAAAAGCGTGAATTTAAATATGAAATGGGCCAATATGCGAAGTAGGAGAGAAGTGGTTCCGTAAATGCAAAGTATGGAAGACTTGGAGGGCAAAAGTGCAAAGAAGAGATTTTTATAAACACAATACTCTATTTAATTTTTAATTATATTAGGATAATTATTAAATATTATTATTTACATTTGATTTTAGCATTTATCTTTATTTATTTGTATTTATCTTTTAGAATTTAATTAGGAATAGACTAGGTTTCCTAGTACTATAAAAAGGGGATTAAGTGACACAAATTTCACTCATCTTTTTTGTAAACACTCTCTCTTCCAAAAAGCTTAGCCTTATTTCCTTTCATATTATTCAATTAAAATTTCATTTTCATTACATTTATTTCTTTTTCCCTAAAAAGCATGAGCCACTAAATTTATCTAGCCAAAGGTTGTCGAAAATTCTCAAAAAGGGTTCATGAGGCTTAGAATCCATGCTTAGCCTTTTCAACGAGTATTCATCGCTTCTCCACACTACGGGACTGATGCTTCCGTCCATGTCCCTTCAAAAGTGATCTTCTCATCTTGTGCAAAGGCAACCGCTTTGTATGTTTTGGGAGGGTTGCACAGTCGGTTTGTTAGCTTACTGCGTCAGTGGTTGTTGAGCCCAAAAGACAAAATGGCGTGGCATTCGCCATTGAGAAGTGATGATCTAGTGTAAGACGGTCCCATAAAAGCGACGGTTGGCTAGAGTCAGGTTCCTCTAAATCGTAAGTTTAAAATCTAAGTAGAGTTGGTGGTTGAAGGCGTCCTTTTCCACTATAACTGGCTTATTCTGTTCAAGAAGGATCACCTAAAAGCCGATGATAGAACCCAAGGCGGATCGAGACAACCGGAGGCTGGAATCTCTCCATAAAAACTATTTTCTCAACTTTGTTTATCTTTACAGTTTTAATTTTAATTTTCACAATTTCAATTCAATCAAGCTTTTAATTCTGTTTTTTATTTTTTTTCCAGGTACGCATGTTTTCTTGGGCACGACTCTGTCCGGGATCTCGAGGAACAGGAACTTGTGCAAATCCAATCCCTGAAGATTTGACCCTACTTCCCTTATGCTCTTCTTTTCATTATTTTATAGGGATATGATATTTTTGGTGCTTTCAACGACCGCATCAATTTTTTGGCGCCGTTGTCGGGGACTGGTAACGTACTAATCTTGTTTCTTTCTCTCTTATGACCAGATCTGCTCCAGGAATTCTTGCATTTGATTCAGAAATAGAGAAGACTGTGAGAGCCAATCGCAAGGAGACAAAGTTACGGAAAAAGTAGTCAGGAGTGGTTGGGACTTAGAGTAACCCATCACCAGAAATTGAAGTCGACGACGAAGTTGAGTCTAGGGTTAACGAAAACCCTGCTCAAACACTTGAAAGCAAAAAAGTAGAAGTTGATTCACCAGAAGAAGTGCTTAACACTAAGGTTAACAAAAACCCGAATCTAGCACATCAACCAATGGCTCAAACGATTCGACAACTGGTCGAAGCTCCAGCAGAACAACTGCCATTGTGCATCGCGTATCCTACTATGGATACTGATTTTGAACTGAAGTCAGGTTTAATCCAATTACTGCCAACTTTCGTGGGTTGCAAAACGACAATCCCCACAAACATCTGAAAGAGTTTCATGTGGTTTTTCTTAGCATGAAACCTCAGGGAGTAACTGAGGATCAAATCAAATTGCGTACTTTTCCTTTTTCCTTAGCAGATTCTACCAGGAAATTGTTGTTTTATCTTCCCCCTAGATCTATTACAACTTGGGCTGATCTTTCTCATTTGTTTCTCAATAGGTTTTTTCCAGCATTGCGTGTAGCTGAGTTAAGAAGGGAGATAGTAGGGATAAGGCAAAAAGAATCAGAGTCTCTTTACGACTATTGGGAGCGATTTAAGAAGTTGTGTGCAAGTTGCCCACAACATGGTATAACGAAACAATCTCTGCTCCAATACTTTTATGAAGGCTTAAAGCCCATAGAGATGAATATGGTAGATGCCGCCAGTGGAGGAGCGTTGGTCAACATGACTCCCCAACAAGCAAGGGACTTGATATCCACGATGGCTGCAAATACTTAGCAGTTCTGAGCCAATCCTGAACCCCCTAGAAGGGTTCACCAGCTAGGTAATTCAACATTAAAAGATAAAGTTGATAGACTTACTAATATTTGAACTCTCTTGTTGCAGATAAAGCAAAACCAGCCGGATTATGCGAAATATGTGCTACACCTGAACATACAAAGAATGTATGTCCTAGTTTTTATGATGATACTATGGCTCATTTTGATGTTGTGGGAAATTTCCTTGGGCCACCACAGAGGCGCTATGACCCCTACGCTAATACCTATAACCCAAGATGGAGGGACCATCCTAACTTGAGTTATGGTGCCAACTCACAATATAACCAGTCATATCAAAATCGGTTCCCACAACAGCCACGAGATTTAAGTAACTCTCTAGAAACCATGGTCAATAAATTAGCAGCTAATGACCTTGATTTCCAACAACAAACTCTTAATTTACAAAAAGAAACGAAGAATTTTCAGCAGAAAATCGAGGCATCTATAAGAGAATTGACCATATCAATTGAGAAAATGAATTCTCAAGGGAAGCTGCCGTCACAAACAGAATCAAACCCGAGACAAAACACGAATGCAGTTACGCTACAAAGTAGAAGAGAGCTGGAATCGATTCTTGGCAGAAATCTTGGCCAAGATTCTGCCTAGAAAAAGCCTGAAAATGATGAACAGGTCCGAGCGAAACCTCCATTGCCTAAAATTCAACCTCTATTTCCAGGACGATTGAATCAATATCGAAAAGGTAAAGAAGACAAGGAGATCCTCGAAACATTCAAAAATGTCGAGATCAACATACCATTATTGAATGCCATCAGACAAATTTCGCGTTATGCTAAATTCCTCAAAGAACTCTGCACCAACAAGCGAAAATTAACTAGTAATGAAAGGGTAAGCATTTGTGGGAATGTATCCGCAGTATTACAGTGAAAGATGCTAGCAAAATGCAAAGATAGGGGCATGTTCGCTATACCATGCAAAATAGGACACTTAGGAATTAAAAGAGCTATGTTTGATTTAGGGGCCTCCATAAATGTCATGCCTTTTTCTATTTATGAATCACTTAACGCGGTTTTTTTGACAAAAATAGGTGTTATTATTCAGTTGGCAGACAAGTCTATTGTGCATCTTGAAAGAGTCCTCGAGAACGTATTGGTAAAAGTTAACGAACTTATTTTCCCTGCAAATTTTTATGTGATAAAAATGGAGGAGGATAGCACTCCTGGATCTTCAGACCTCTTATTGGGCCGACCTTTCCTTAGTACTGCTAGCACTAAGATCGACGTTCGAAACGGAACTCTCACGATGGAATTTGATGAGGAGATCGTAAGTTTAATGTTTACGGTGCTATTAGTCATCTAAGCTAAATCTTGAACGTAAACCGTGTCAACATAATTGACTCATTAGTAGAGGAGACTTTTAAGTCAATTTATAAAGATAAATCTGAATTTATATTTGATGATTATGAATCTGTTAATGAATTATTGTCTCCATCGAATACTAAACTTTTACCTTCTGTTGTGCAAGCTCCAGTTTTGGAATTGAAATGCTTCCCGAACATCTTAAGTATGTATTTTTGGGGAAAGGTAATACCCTACCGATCATAGTTTCAAATAAACTCTCTAAGCTCGAAGAAGAAAGTTTGATCCAGGTACTAAAAATTCATAAGGAGGCAATTGGCTGGACCATTGCCGATTTAAAAGGGATAAGCCTTTTGACATGTACACACAAGATCTACTTGGAGGAAAACACAAAACCAAAGCGAGATGCACAAATACGGTTGAACCCGAATGTGATGGAGGTGGTAAAAAAGGAAATAATCAAGCTGCTAGATGCTGACATAATCTACCCCATTTATGACAGTAGATGGGTAAGTCCGGTACAAGTCGTGCCCAAGAAAACGGGCGTGACAGTAAAAAAATGCTGAGGGTGACTTGGTACCAGTCCGAGTGCAAAACGGGTGGCGTGTCTACATTGATTACATGAAGTTGAATTCTTATACTAGAAACAATCTTTTTCCTCTTCCTTTTATAGATCAAATGCTTGAGCGTTTAGTTGGTAAAACTGACTTTTGTTGTCTTGATGGATACTCAGGTTTCTTCCAAATCCAGTTGCACCAGAGGACCAGGAGAAGACCACTTTTACATGTCCATTCGACACATTTGCATACAGAAGGATGCCATTTGGACTTTGCAATGCACCGACCACCTTCCAGAGATACATGATGTGTATATATTCTGAATATGTGGAAAAAATTATCGAATTTTTTATGGATGATTTTACTGTGTATGGGAATTATTTTGATGAATTCCTTAAAAACCTCACGATAATTTTAAATAGGTGCATAGAATTTAATCTTCTCTTGAATTATGAAAAGTGTCATTTTATGGTAGATAAAGGTTTGATTCTAAGTCGTATAGTTTCAGGTAAGGGAATTGAGATCGATAAGGCCAAAACTGACATTATAAATTCTTTTCCATATCCCTCTACTGTAAGGGAAGTATGTTCTTTCCTTGGCCATGCAAGGTTTTACAGGCGTTTTATAAAGAACTTCTCAAAGATAGCTGAACCACTGTGCGAATTATTGCAGAAAGATAAGAAATTTGAGTTCGGCCCAAAATGCAAGGAGGCTTTTGATACACTTAAGCAGAAGTTGGTTTCCTGCACTTATAGTACAAGCACCAGATTGGAACTACCCCTTTGAAATTATGTGCGATGCAAGCGAGCGTAGTGTGGGGGCCGTGTTGGGGCAAAAGATAGACAAAAAGCCCCATGTCATTTGTTATGCCTCGAAAACCCTAGATGCTGCACAAAGCAACTACACCACTACAGAAAAATAACTGTTAGCTATTGTATTTGCTTTGGATAAATTTCAATCTTATTTATTGAGATCTAAAGTGATTATTTTTTCTGACCATCCAGCTCTTAGGTACTTGATCACAAAGAAGGAAGCGAAACCAATGCTCATTAGATGGATTTTTCTGCTCCAAGAATTTAACATCGAAATTCGAGATAAAAAGGGATGCGAAAACTTGGTAGCTGGCCACTTGAGTAGGTTAACAATACCTTACGATGACATTCCTATAAAGGATGAGTTCCCTGATGAAAGCCTATTTCTGACCGAGACACATTTTCCATGGTATGCGGATATGGTAAATCTCCTAGCTACAGGTTCACTACCCACAGGGTTAGCAAGTTCCGTGAAGGATAAGCTTAGACGGGAAGCTCGATATTACATTTAGGATGACCCATACTTATGGAAACACTGTTCGGATCAGATAATAAGACGATGTGTTCCAGAAACCTAGGTAACCTCTATCCTTACTTTTTATCATACAGAAGCTTATTGTAACACCCCATACCCGGCCTAGAAGTTAGGCCCAAATTTGGCATGTCACATTGAAGTGTTTTTCGAAAACCATGTTTTCATTGAAAACCATTCTTGTTAAAAAGCTTAAGTAAAATCCAAGTTACGTTAGTTTATTTTTAAAACGTGGTACATTGAAAAATTATTAGTTTTATTCCCAAAATATCTTTTTAGTTGCGGAAGCTAATTTTGAGAGTAATCGACTTACAAAAAAGATTAAGTTGCGAAACCATTTCGAAAATGTTGCGAAAATGTAGTGTTGTTTTAAAAGCAGTTAACATTTTGGAAAAACGTGATTTACTTCTACTGATATAATTCAAAGTAAATAAAAACTCCAAGTTAAAACCCAGAACCTTAAAGAGGCCTTATTACAAAAGTTAAAACCTAAAACGAAAACTAAAGCACAAATAAAGTTCAAAGGTAGTCGTGTGGCCATCTTCGAGTCCCTCGCAGCACCGATCCTCCTAATACTGGGGATTACCTGCACAGTTGAAAACGGGGTGAGTTTGTGAATACTCAGTGTGTAATCCCCTTACTAGAGTAACGATCGATTATCACGAAAATGCAAACTGAAACGATGCAGGCCAAAGCCCTTTAACGATAACAGGACAATCCAGTTCAGAACATACGTGGGCCAAAGCCCACTACAATATCATTTGGGTTACGGCCCCAAACAGAATCAATTGGGCCTAGCCCAAACCAATAATAGAACAAGTAGGCCTAAGCCTAGTACAGTGATAGATTTCATAAACAGATATGCAACAGTATGAGGATGCATCCCACCCCGATCCAGCCAACACACCACCCGTACCAACCCTACACTTACGTGGGGATAAAATCAACTCACCTAGCCAACACGCCAAGCTTAGTACCGGTTGCGGCACTAAGTCAACAGAACGGCTAAAAGCCATAAATATCGCAGCATCACTGCTAGTTAACAGAACGGCTAAAAGCCATAAACAGAATGGTTATAAACCATAATCAGGATGGCATAGAGCCATAATCAGGATGGCACAAAGCTATCGATAACTGTAATAAGTTTGGCACATAGCCATCAGCTACGGTAATATAATCAGCACACAGCCACAGGTAATTATGATCGACACAGAGTCATCAATATATATGTTAGGCACATAGCCACGGTAAATACGATTAGCACAAAGCCGTAATCAAGATAGCACAGAGCCATATTTAGGTTGGCACAGAGCCATAATCAAATTACGCGACTTTAAGCTGTCTGTCGGTCCACAGCCGTCTCATGCGACCCGTGCGACCTTAACAGATCAATACTGTATCCACAGTCGTCTCATGCGACCCGTGCGACCCTATCAAAACTTCCTCCATACCAATGTCCCAACCCCATGCAATATGTCGTGTATGTCATGCTCAATCATTACACGTGTGTACAAAATGGCCATGCTCAGTAACAGTCATTTAAACATATATTAAAAACATATCAATCACACGACCACAGTCAAGTCAGTTAAAACACAGTTACACGATCATAGTCAAATCAGTCCAATCATAGCACAAGTCAGTCATTTACCCACAAGGGCAAAACAGTCATTTTACCCTCTAAAGGTAATTCGGTAATCCTACCCTTCAGGGGTATTTCGGTAATTCTACCCTACAGGGGTATTTCAGTAATTTTGCAAATCGGGGGTATTTCGATAATTTTACAAATCGGGGGTATTTTAATAATTTTGCAAACTGGGGTATTTCGGTTATTTTACAAATCGAGGGTATTTTGATAATTTTGAAAATCGAGGGTATTTCGGTAATTTTGCAAATCGGGGTATTGCGGTAATTTTGCAAATTAGGGTATTTTGGTAATTTCACAATCCGAGGGTATTTCAATAATTTTGCAAACCGGGAGTATTTCGGTAATTTTGTAAATAGAGGGTATTTCAGTAATTTTACGAATCGGGTTATTTTGGTAATTTCACAATCTGAGGGTATTTTGATAATTTTACAAAGTAGGGGTATTTCGGTAATTTTGAAAATCGAGGGTATTTCGATAATTTCACAATCCGAGGGTATTTCAGTAATTTTACAAATCGGGGGTATTTCGATAATTTTATAAACCGAGGGTATTTCTGTAATTTTGCAAATCGGGGATATTTCGGTAATTTTACAAACTGGGGTCCAACAGAAGGTCCACCGTCGCCTCGAGTGACTTAAGTAACCTAAACAGTCACAACGGGGTAAATGGGCCTAAGGCCCATTACTCGGCCCTAGTGGGCCCACACACTCGTGTGACCCATTTAGCCCAGAAACAACCACAGTTATGCAAACGTCACAGTCCAAACAACACTTACCACTTCACATATATTTTATCCGTGTGGGCGCACAAGCCCACTGGGCCCACACAGCCCATTTCGGCCCAGAACAACCCAAGACCACGAGAGCGCTGGTGGTGGCCTCTACAGACTAACGCCCATGCTCGTGGGCTTGGTCCACCACACGTGCGATCGCATGCTCGTGTGGCATCATTCACCGGTATTTTAGCTTTTCGGCATTCATGCATTTCGGCATTTGCCGCTACAGCTAACACCGCGCGAAAACATTCACACTCTATCGGCTTTTGACCGATTAGCAATTACGGTACTAATACACACCTAATTCTGAAAGCGGACTGTGCTCAAATAACATTGTACCTAAATTAAACCAATAATATCCGATTAGAAACTTAACTCATAACACTAACGAAATCTAACAGAATTCCAAATCAGATACGATGCCCTTACCAACAACAGAAGCGATCACCTCTTCAGTTCACAAGCAATGCACCAATTACCCTTGGCCACAACCTACACAAGAACTCCCTCCTTCTTTAGATTCACACAAGACATACGATACCATTACAACAAGAACCCTATACCCCATACTCCACCCCTTACCAGACCGTAGATCCAAATACTGCTAAAAGGAGTAGCACACATGAGTCGAGAATCGGTCTAATCTGAAGAGTATACCAAAATAATATAGTTGGTGCGAAAAGGAGAAACAAAAGACAATATCCAGAGAAGGGAAAAAATACGAAAGAGGAAAGAAAGCGTAAGTCGGATACTCACCTATGAGTATTCGGCCAATGAAGCAATTGGAGGTGAAGGTAGAGAAGTGCAGAGGGACAAGATGGTAGATGTTCAGCAGATTGTTTAGAATCAATTGCAGAAGCCGGTAGTAAGAGAGAGAAAAAGAATAATCGTTTGACAAAAACCGAAGGAAATGACAAAAAGGAAGAAGAAGAAGGTATTTGGCAAGAACTCAAAAGAAAAGAGAATACAACTAGAGGGCTAACCAAAAGGGGAAGTATGGGTGAACGAATGTCGAAGTGAAAATAGAAAAAGAAGTAGAATAGAATTGATCGTAGTACTCAAAAAAATAGATGAAGGAGTTATGAAAACAGATCAAAATGTATTCGGCCACTCAAGGAAAGTATCCGGCTAAGATGTTGCAGAGGAAAAACCCAAAAACAATGATCACCAAAAGCCGAAAATGCAAGGCCCCCTCTCCAGCCGAATTTCTGAGTACCTCCCAAGCAAATTCGGCACAGTCTTACTTCACTTCAAACTCTCATTTTTCCTCCTAAAATCCCTTCATGATTTCCTCCCCAATCTTCTCCTTGATTTGCTGCATAATCTTCTTCCAACAACTCAAGACCAATTCAAACTTCACCCTTTTACCAAGTCCACAACAACCTTCCAGAGTTTCCATCCAATTCAACCACTTACCATTCCCATGTAAGAAAATAATTGCATTTTGCTTGCAAGGGGGTTCGAACCCAAGATCCATTGCCATCATAATGACGCCACAACCACTAGACCACAAGGCCATCTTATGTCACATTTTATCCCAAATATTTATAAAGCCTTCCTGCCAATATCCAGGTTCATTCAAGAATAACCAAAAATTTTGCACACGCTATGACTTGAACCTCAGACCACATGCATACTCCTAACGCCTCCTTGCAACTAGACCACAAGCTTCCTTGTGTCATATTTTAACCATGAATATTAATAAGGCCTTCCAACTAACGCCAAGTTCACTTAAGGGAAAAACTCAATCTTTTGCTAAAGCCTAGATGGGAACTCAGGACCTCCCAAACGCCCCCAATCACCCCTAAAGCACATAGCCTGCATTCCCAACACGAAATTGTAATTTTTTTCTCGCACAACTAAAATCCAATTGCTCCTATGCCCAAGGCCTATTTCTTCTAGGCCCAAAATTCCGGGGCGTTACACTTATGGAGGTCACTTTGGCCCTAAACGGATTGCTAATAAGGTATTGGAGTGTGGGCTATATTGGCCCACAATTTGTCGGGACGCATATAATTTCTGTAAGTCTTGCGATAAATGCCAACATACAAGTAACATCACTAAACAAAACCAAATGCCCCTATCCCCAATTCATGGATGTGAGATTTTTTATGTATGGGGCATCGATTTCGTGGGCCCATTTATTTCCTCATTTAGAAACATATATATAATTCTTGTAGTAGACTATGTTTTTAAGTGGATAAAAGCAAAGCCTACTCGCAACGATAATGCAAAAACTATTATGGAGTTTCACCTATTTTTTCTAAGTTTGGCACACATCGAGCTTTGATCAGCGATCGTGGAACCCGCTTTTGCAATAAAGTCATGGAGGCACTTATGAAAAAAACGGAGTTCATCATCATATAGCTACAGCCTACCATCCCCAAACGAACAGCTAAGCAGAAATCTCGAACAGGGAAATCAAGACTATTTTAGAGAAAACAATTCGGCCTAATAGAAAGGATTGGAGTCTTCGGCTAAATGACTTACTTTGGGCTTAGCGGACAGCATATAAGGGACCAATCGACATGACCCCATATCGGCTTGTTTTTGGCAAAGCTTGCCATCTTCTGGTAGAGTTGGAACATAAAGCTTATTGGGCTGTTTGACAATGTAACATGGAGTTAGAACCCGCAGGGAGGGCAATAAAATTAGACATCCAAAATTTAGAAGAGATTCGAAATGATGCCTATGAGATTGCTCGTATTTATAAAGACAAGACAAAAATGTTTCATGACAAGAAAATATCTCGAAAGCATTTCTCGGTAGGACAAAAACTGTTACTTTACAACTCCGTGTTAAAACTATTCCCATGTAAGCTTCGGTCTCGATGGCAAGGACCTTTTATTGTGACCGAAATATTCACAGATGGTGCGGTTGAAATAAAGAGTGAAGAATCAGGAAAGCGATTCATAGTTAATGGCCAACGGTTGAAGCCGTTTTACGAGAATTTTCAAGCCCACACGGTTGAAAAAATTTAGCTGGAACCACCATAGCACAATTCAGGGCGTTAAGCTAACCACGTTAAACAAGCACTTGTTGGGAGGCAACAATTTTTTATTTTTTAATTTTATTATTTATTATTTTTAAGCAAAAATAAATTTCTCTTCTTCTGTCTAGGAAAATCGAAGCAAAAATAGGGAAAAAGGGAGAAAAACAAAAAAAATTGACATGAAAACAACCATTATCCTATCCCTATTCCAACCAGGAATAGCATATCCCACCCTTAAGATTACCCAAAACCTGGAGCCAAACACCTCTCATTCAGCCAAACATCCATCCTATACAAACCCAAACCCTAAAAATTACCCCTTTTTTTTTCACCCAAAATTAAAACAACCTTCCGATTCTCCTTCCTCACCCCCTCCACCGCTGACTTCCCCAAACGCCATGGTAAGGACCCGCAACCGTGCCGCTACCGAGCTATCCTTCACCGTCAACTCACGCCGGTGCCACTTTTCGGGACCCCAAAACATCAATTTGGCCGACGGCGCGTCTTCCCCTTCGCAATCTCACTGCGCAGCTCTTCATCTCCACCACACGGCTCTTCTTCTTCACCGCGTGACTCGCCCACCACGTTTCCCTCTCCCTCTTCTCCGCTACACTTCACAACAGCGCGCTCATCCTCTCCACCACGCTCCGAAGCTGACCCCTCACCCTTCTCTTCTCTACGCCACTCGTGTGCCGCTCCCTCTTCCCCTTCGCGCACCGCTCAATCCCCTTCACGCAGCCGACACATTATTCTTTACATTCTACCACTGTTGCCGCCACCATGTTCGGAACTCGACCTATCGCAACGCTGGTCTCGTCGACGGCTACCACGCCCTTCGGCCTTGCCAACATCATCAGTCGTCGGTTCCTTCTTCAACTCCGACATCGACAGTCCTGAACAGCCCACACACACCGGTGCCTCTGATAATCCCGACGAGTAATGCCCAATACCTCCCCGTGGCCGAACCTACCGATCTCACGTCAATATCTTGCCGCTGGAGTGTTATTTATACGGTAATCTAACATTTACTTTCGCTACCGATCGGGACAGGTATGATCGTCTAAGACATAAACAGATAGTGCCTTGTAAATGTTTATCAATATCTGTTTTGGCTGCTTTGCATATTGAAACTGTTGTTACAGATTATTTTCGCAATATTGGTTGGGTTGGAAATTTTGATATCACTCACTGCGCTTATTTCGAACTGGTTTTGGAATTTTATTCTACCTTTCATTTTCAGCGGCACGAACAAATTTCATTAGACACACCGGGCATTATAAAATTTCGGTTGCTTGGTACCATGCATAGTTTATCCATTACTGATTTTAATATTGTGTTATCTTTTGTGTCCAAGGAGTATACTATGTCCATCGATTATGAGAACAGTTTGTGTACTTTTCCAACAGACTTCAAGGCTGCCGAGGCCTTTGCTTTATTAATAGATAATGTCAAAACCATGTATAGCCCTAAAACATCAAGAGATTTTTGGTTTCGTAACCCTGCTTTGTGTTACATACATCGTTATTTGGCTTATAATTTCTCAGGCCGAGAAGATGCTCCGACTACCGTCTCGAAGATGAAATTATTCATATTATGGTGTATGTACACCAATCATCCGGTAAATTTGGGCTATTGGTATGCGCTTCAATTTGAACATGTTATAAATACAAAGCATCCTCTAATTTTAGGCTCTTTTATTACACCACTATTATTTTCTTTAGATGGATCAAATGCTCCTATTTCAGACTTACATGTTGCTTGTCAGGACGATCCATTAGATGCTCGTTGCCTCGACTCAATGAAATTGCATCTTGGCACCCCTTCTTCCTTTCGTTTTGTACCTCCAGGTGTTCGCTCTTCGCCAGCTGAACGAATCTTTTGGCAGCAAAATCAACATGACGTACCCAATCAAGCGCATCAAGGCACGACTCGACACCCTCAGCCAGCAAATGCTGATCTTATTACCGCTTTGCACGAACGAAAGTAAATACATAGGGAGTTCTTCTAAACTTTTCTTCTTCCGCCTATTTATTTATTTTATTCAACATTGAGAACAATGTGTTTTAAGTAGGGGTGAGGCATTCCTCATTATTTCTGTCATTTTATATGATGTTTTTGTTGCTGCTGCTTTGATTATTGTTGTTGCCCATGCTTATTATTATTTTTTTAGAATATTCTGGCTCTTTTCATGCCCAAGAATTTGACTAGGACTTGCTCACTGTTTGCCCTACATGCACGATTCTTGTCTACTAAGTTAGTTATGCTTTTGCTTGTTTGATTTCATCTCCACTGTTTTATTTCTTTTAGGCTAAATAATTATGATTAATAGAGTTAACCCTATCTTGCTTATAATAAAATCGATTAAGTCTAAATGTAAAGAGGACACTTAATAAAAATTGCATGCTAAATTTCTATTCATGACTGTTAAGTAGTTGCCGAAACTTATTTTTGACACTTAATTGTTTTTTCCTAGTCCTCCAAATTAAAATTCTGTTTCATTATAATAAATTGTGATGCTACTGTGGTTACGAGCACAGCTTAAAACGTGATTGACTGAGTAACCAGGGTAGGGTGCTTGGGTTGTCATCTTATTTCGCGTCAAAAGGTTGTGTGACGTGTTAGGTAACTCCGCTAACCGGAATTAAATAAATATTTAGGAATATGTTGGGCTGAGTAACCGGGGTGGGGTGCTTGGTTTTTATCTCTCTTCGCGTCAAAAGGTTCGATATGTTCTTAAGAAAAATATAATAAATTAGGAGTATATTGGGCTGAGTAACCAGGGTAGGGTGCTTGGCTATCATCTCTCTTCGCGTAAAAAGGTTCAATGTATTCTTAAGCAATAATAATAATATTAATAACAACAACAACAACAACAACAACAACAACAACAACAACAACAACAACAACAACAACAACAACAATAATAATAAAAGAAAAAAGAAATGATGTATTAATAAAATTGCATTTGGAGACTAAAGGTGGAAACAAATAAGGTGTCGTGGAGTTTAGTAAATTACCTAATTTTCATGAAATAATCCAAGACGATTTTAATTTTTGTGTGTATTAATTGAAATACTTTTTCATTTTTACTTAAAGCAAGCTAAATGTTCTCTTTATTTTTCATATGCATTATGCCTACTTTTTATAAAACTTTGGAGTGGTATTTTAATCATGGCAAAAGTTCTAATTTCCACAGTGGTTAGGAACCATACTTGAGGGCAAGCATGGGCTAAGTAGGGAGAATTTGATAATACTCTAGAATGACATATTTTTATGTATTAATTACATATTTATTTTGAGTATGATCCTACTAATTTGAGCTATATATGGTTTTTTATCTTATAGGGACTAAATTTAGCGGCAAAAGGAAATTGTGCGGCAAAAAGCGTGAATTTAAATATGAAATGGGCCAACATGCGAAGTAGGAGAGAAGTGGTGCCAGAAATGCAAAGTATGGAAGATTTGGAGGGCAGAAGTGCAAAGAAGAGATTTTTATAAACACAAGACTTTATTTAATTTTTAATTATATTAGGATAATTATTAAAGATTATTATTTAGATTTAATTTTAGCATTTATCTTTATTTATCTTTAATTATCTTTATTTATTTGTATTTATCTTTTAGAATTTAATTAGGAATAGACTAGGTTTCCTAGTACTATAAATAGGGGATGGAGTGACACAAATTTCACTCATCTTTTCTGTAAACACTCCCTCTCCCAAAAAGCTTAGCCTTATTTCCTTTCATATTATTTAATAAAAATTCCATTTTCATTCCATTTATTTCTTTTTCCCCAAAAAGCATGAGCCACTAAATTTATCTAGCCAAAAGTTGTCAAAAATTCCCAAAAAGGGTTCATGAGGCTTAGAATTCGCGCTTAGCCTTCTCAACAAATATTCATCGCTTCTTTACACTATGAGACTGACGCTTCCGTCCATGTCCCTTCAAAAGTGATCTTCTCATCTTGTACAAAGGCGACCGCTTTGTATGTTTTGGGAGGGTTGCACAGTCGGTTTGTTAGCTTACTGCGTCAGTGGTTGTCAAGCCCAAGAGACAAAATGGCGTGGCATTCGCCATTGAAAAGTGATTATCTAGTGTAAGACAGTCCCACAAAAGCGACGGTTGGCTAGAGTCAGATTCCTCTAAATCGTAAGTTTAAAATCTAAGTGGAGCTGGTGGTCGTAGGCGTCCTCTTCCACTATAACTAGCTTATTCTGTTCGAGAAGGATCACCTAATAGTCGATGATAGAACCCAAGGTGGATCGAGACAACCGGAGGCTGGAATCTCTCCATAAAAACTCTTTTCTCAACACTGTTTATCTTTACAGTTTTAATTTTAATTTTCGATACTTCAATTTAATCAAACTTTTAATTTTGTTTTTTATTTTTTTTTCCAGGTACGTAGGTTTTCTTGGGCACGACTCTGTCCGGGATCTCGAGAAACAGGAACTTGTGCAAATATAGTCCTTGAGGATTTGGCCCTACTTCCCTCATACTATTCTTTTCATTATTTTATTGGGATATGATATTTTTGGTGCTCTCAACGACCGCATCAGTGAGCTTCTTGATTAAAGGCTCTTTGTGAGCTACCTGATATGGCTCGCTTGAACTTCCCGATATATGACTATCCAGAGCTTCCTAATTAATGGCTCTTCGGAGCTACCCGTTATTGGCTCGCATAAGCTTCCCGATTATAGCTCTTATGAGCTTTCCGTTATATAGCTCAGATAAGCTTCCTGTTATACAGCTCACATGAGCTTCTTGTTATATAGATCGAGAGAGGGCTTCTCGATTATGTGCTCTAAGGAGCACTCCTGAATATGAATTAACGGATTACTGTTTGTACACTACAAGTGTACTACCTGTGTATCCATTGATATTTCTAATAAATTCAACGGGCAAAGTTTCCGACATGGGATAATCTGAATTTAAGATAAAATATTATAGAAATGTATATGTTATATGAATATATGAAGTGGAAAACATATTTACATGAAAATTTGTTACATGATTAACTCATCCTTGTTTCTTGATATTCAAATGAATTACATGACTAACATGTTTCTTGAGATTATATGTGTTTAGGCAAATTGCTAAATTTTCTTTGGATGAATTTTGCATGCTTACTTTAAATATAAATATAAATGAATGGTAAGTTAAATTCCTGTTATACGAACTTACTAAGCATAATTTGCTTACCCTGTATTATTTTTCCTGTTTTATAGTAATTCAGAAGCTCAAAATGGTTGGAAGCTGGTCGGAGCATCATCACACTATCCTCCGGCTCATTTTGGTATATGTAACGAACTAAATTTTGGTATAATGGCATGTATTGGTTCAATTGGGCCATTGATGGCAAATATGTGTTTTGGTTATAAATAGCCATTGGAATGGCTTGAGTTGGACATACTTTTGTTAAGTATATATTTGTGTGGCTTCTTTATGTTTGTTGTGTCTGATGCGGTTGAGTGATGAATAAGTTATAGGCATATTGATGTATGAGATGAGATAGTATAGTTGGTATAAGTAAACAAATCGATGTTTTCATTAATATGGTAAACTTGAATGATGAGAAATGAGGATATATGACATGTTTATAACTTGATTTTGGTTAATTTAAATGTCTTGGATTGACTTTTGAATGTGTTTAAATGTTAGTGTAGGTGGAAGACCAAATGGGCGAGGAATATAGCTTGGAAATGGCCTTATTTCGTTCACACAGGCAGAGCCACATGCGTGTGTCTTAGGCGTGTGTTTTGGCCGTGTGTCCCCTGCATCTTTAAAATTTTAAAACAGAATGCTCAAAATTGATCACACGGCCTGGCGCACGGGCGTGTGGCTTGGCCGTGTAACCTAAGTTAGAGAGTTACACGGGTACGAACACGGGTTGGGACACGGTCATGTGCCCTATTTCGAGTGCCCACACGGCCTGACCACACGGGCGTGTGTCCCCTGCACCTTGGAAAAATTTTAAGATTTTGCAAAAAATTCTCTAAGTACTCGGTTTAGTCCCGACTTGTTTCTAATGTATGTTTTGGATCTTGAGGGCTCATATAAGGGACTTTATGAATAATTTCTGACATGAATGTTAAATAATATGAAATGACTGTAGTTGTTCTGTATATTTTGGTAATGCTCTGTAACCCTGTTTCAGCGACGGATATGGGTTAGGGGTGTTACATTTATTGGTATCAGAGCTACGGTTTAGCCGATTCTTGAACTACGTAGCGTATACGAGTCTAGCTATACATGTCATTTTATAACATGTGATAGTGTGATATTTTCTGACCATTTTGAATATGTTTTTCATATTGTAATGTCATCCAACTGAGCTGAATGCGAAGAAGCTGAGATTAATACTCAAGCTTCACTTCAAAGAGCAACTTTATGTAGTAGAAGGCCCGTATCTGAGGGCCGAAGAGGAGAGGCTAAAGAAGTTTTCTTCCAAATGATGAACGAATGGTTTATAGAATTCGTAAAAACAAATCCGTCTCTACAACAACCTTCACCCCCTCTTGTCTCTACACCGATTCCTGATATGCCATAAGGTACAAAACTTATTAGAACTAGTAAGCCTCTTGTAGATAAAATTCGTAAATATGGGGCAGAAGAATTCAGAGCAACAACCGAAGATGATCCTAAAAGGACTAAATTTTGGCTAGAAAATACTATCAGGGTTTTGGATGAATTGTCTTGTACACCAGCTGAATATCTAAAATGTGATGTATCATTATTAAAAGACTCAGCCTACCAGTGGTGGAACACCTTAATTTCTGTTGTACCGAAGGAAAGGGTCACATGGAAATTTTTTCAAACTAAATTAAAAAAGAAGTATATCAGTCAGAGATTCCTTGATCAGAAGCGAAAGGAATTTTTAGAGCTTAAACAGGGGCATATGATAGTATATGAGTATGAAAAAGAGTTTGTCAGACTAAGTAAATATGCGAGAGAATGTGTATCGACTGAAATCACAATGTACAAGCGGTTTGAAGAGGGTTTAAATGAAGACATAAAGTTGTTAGTTTGGATTCTGGAATTAAAAGAATTTGTGGTACTGGTCGACCGAGCCCATAAAGCTGAAGAACTGAGTAAAGAAAAGAGACAGGCTGAGATGGAAGCCAGAACTATAAGTAAAAGATTTACAGGAAAATCAAAATAGTCGGTTTAGAGGAAATTAAAGAAATACCATGACCGTTTTACCACTTCTACGAGGTATTCTGGGAGAGACAAAAGTATTCAACGCTCTAATATGATATCTCAAGCTACATCTGTAGTGAGTGCAGGTAGTGTCAGAAACACTAAACCTAGGTGCAAACACTGTAATAAATTCCATTTTGGTGAGTGTCGCATGAGAAGCGGAGCATGTTTTCGATGTGGTTCTTTTGACCACTATCTCAGAGACTGCTCGGAAAAGCCTGAGAAAGATATTGTACATGCTTCAAAGCCAAGTAACTCCGCTACAAGAGGTAGACCACCTCAAAACCCCGACAATATGAGTGGAAGCCAAGGTACGAAAAAAGATTCAATTGTTAAATCTGAAGCACGAGCACTGGCAAGGACATATGCTATTCATGCACGTGAGGATACCTCTGCACCTGATGTTATTACTGGTACTTTTTCTCTTCTTGATACTGATATAATTGCTTTAATTGATCCTGGTTCGACACATTCATACATTTGCACGAATTTAGTGTCTAATAAAAATTTACCTGTCGAGTCCACTGAATTCATGGTTAAAGTATCGAACGCCTGGGCCAGTATGTGATGGTGGATAAAAATTGTAAGAATTGTCAGTTAATGATACAGGGTTTCTAATTTTTTGCTAATTTAATGTTATTTCCATTTGATGAATTTAATGTAATTTTTGGCATGGTTTAGTTAACTCAGTATGAGCCCGTGGTAAATTTCAAACAAAAGTATATTGTGTTGAAATGTCTGAATGGTGAAATGATTTGTACTGAATCAAATAATTTGAATGGGTTGTCTAATGTGATATCAACTATGTAAGTATAGAAATATGTCAGAAAGGGTTATGATGTTTATCTTGCCTATGTGTTGGATACTAAAGTATTTGAGTCAAAGATTAAGTCAGTGCCAGTAGTCTGTGAGTATCTGGATGTATTTCCAGAAGAGTTACCCGGATTACCACCAGTCAGAGAAGTAGAATTTTCTATAGATCTTGTTCCAAGGACAACACCGATATCTATAGTACCTTACAGAATGGCTCCTACTGAATTAATAGAGTTAAAAGCACAGTTGTAAGAACTGACTGATAGAGGCTTTGCTCGACCTAGTTTCTCACCTTGGGGTGCACCGGTTCTATTTGTCAAGAAAAAAGATGGATCCCTGAGGCTATGTATTGATTACCGACAACTCAATAAGGTTATAATCAAGAATATATTTCCACTTCCCGCATTGATGACTTTATTACTCAAGTTAAAAGGTGCTACAGTATTTTCAAAGATTGATCTTCGTTCTGGCTATTATCAGTTACGAGTGAAAGACTCGGATGTACTGAAAACAACCTTCAGAACCAGGTACGGGCATTATGAATTCCTGGTGATGCCGTTTGGCTTGACAAATGCACCTACAGTATTTATGGATTTAATGAATAAAATTTTCAGACTGTATCTGGATAGATTTGTTGTTGTATTCATTGATGATATTTTGGTATATTCCCGAGATGAAAATGAACATGCTGATCATTTGAGAATTGTTTTGCAAAATCTGCGTGAAAAACAACTATATGCTAAATTTAGAAAATGTGAATTTTGGCTTCGGAAAGTTGGTTTTCTGGGAAATATAGTATTGGCTGAAGGCATCAGAGTTGATCCGAATAAAATTCCAGCTATTGTTAATTGGAAACCACCGAGAAATGTATCAGAATTCAGAAGTTTTTTGGGATTAGCTAGTTACTATCGGAGGTTTATGAAAGGGTTCTCGATGATAGCTTCGCCGAAGACACAACTATTGCAAAATAATGTAAAATTTGAGTGGACTGATAAATGTCAACAAAGTTTTGACTGGCTGAAAGCCCTATTGACTGAAGCACCAGTTCTAGTTCAGCCTTAATCGAGTAAGGAATTTGTAATTAATAGTGATGCATCATTGAATGGTTTAGACTGTGTTTTGATGCAAGAAGGTAAAGTAATTGGCTATGCTTCAAGACAACTAAAGCCACATGAAAATAATTACTCGATACATGATCTTGAATTAGCAGCTATTGTATTTACTTTGAAAATTTGGCGACACTACTTGTTTAGTGAAAAATGTCATATATTCACCGATTATAAAAGCTTAAAGTATTTAATGTCGCAAAAAGATTTGAATCTAAGATAGCACAAGTGGCTCGAATTATTGAAAGATTATGATCTAGTTATCTACTATCATCCGAGAAAAGAAAATGTGGTTGCAGATGCTTTGAGTAGAAAGTCACTGTTTACCTTGCAAGCAATGAATACTCGATTATCATTGTCTGATGATGGCTCAGTCATAGCTGAGTTAAAAGCTAAGCCGACATTTCTACAGCAAATCTGTGAAGCTCAGAAAATTGATAGTGAGTTACAAGCTAAACGGGTACAGTGTGAATCAACTTCTGATTCAGAATTTCTGATTGGACCTGATGACTACCTGTTATTTAGAGGCAGAGTATGTGATCCAAAGAATTCAGAACTTATACAGAAGATTTTACACGAAGCTCATAGTGGTATTATGTTTATTCATGTGGGGAGTAATAAAATGTATAATTATTTGAACAAGATGTACTGGTGGCCGGGAATGAAACGTGACATTTCTGAATTCGCATCTAGATGTTTGATATGTCAGCAAGTTAAAGCTGAACATCAGGTGCCTTCAGGACTGTTACAACCAGTCACGATACCGGAATGGAAATGGGAAAGAATTACCATGGATTTTGTTTCAGGATTACCCCTATCTTCAAAAAAGAAAGATGCCATTTGGGTAATCGTCGACTGTTGGACAAAGTCTGCACATTTTATTTTGGTACATACGGATTTCTCCTTGGATAGATTGGCTGAGTTATATGTTTCTAAGATTGTCAGATTACATGGTGTGCCAGTTTCTATTATTTCTGATAGAGATCCAAGGTTCACATCCCGATTCTAGAATAAATTGCAAGAAGGTTTGGGTACTTAATTGCATTTCAGTACTGCATTCCATCCTCAGTCAGATGGTCAATCCGAACATATGATACAAATTTTAGAAGATATGCTTCGGTGTTGTGTTTTAGAATTCAAATGCAATTGGGAAAAGTATCTGCCTTTAGTCGAATTTGCATATAATAACAGTTATTAGTCAAGTATTAAGATGGCACCGTATGAGGCTCTGTATGCTCGTAAATGTAGAACACCGTTGTATTAGACGGAGCTCAGCGGGAAAAGATACATGGAGTTGATTTGATCCGTGAAACCGAAGAAAAAGTGAAAGTGGTCCGAGGCACCTTGAAAGCAGCTTCTGATCGTTAAAATTCCTATGCAGATCTTAAATGAAATGAAATAGAATTCCAAGTTGGCGATAAGGTATTTTTGAAAGTATCGTCTTGGAAGAAAGTTCTTCGGTTTGGTTGTAAAGGAAAATTGAGTCCACGATTTATCGGGCCATATGATATCATTGAAAGAATTAGACCTGTTGCATACCGATTGGCTTTACCACCAGAACTAGAAAAGATTCACAATGTCTTTCACGTGTCTATGTTACGACCATATTGGTCAGATCCTTCACGTGTTATCTCTCCGACAGATGTTGAGGTTCAGCCTTATATGACTTATAGTGCAGAACCGATCAAAATTCTTACACGTGAAGTAAAAGAATTGAGAAATAAAAAGGTAGCTTTAGTGAAATTTCTCTAGCAATGACACAGTATAAAAGAAGCTACATGGGAATCAGAGGAAACAATGAGAAAGCAATATACGAAAATTTTTAAGGGGGAGTTGTAACAGCCCGTTTTCAGTGAAATCGGAACAGTGGTTTCGGAACCACAAATCTGATTCTGTAAGGAAAATTATTTTAATATTATTGCATGGTCTGCATTATGATAGGAATGTCGTATAAAAATTTCATTAAGAAAAATTTATCGATTACATGTCTAATTTGATAAATGACCAAATTGCATAAAATGTAAAAGTTGAGTAGTTGTAACACAACGGTTTTTGGGGCTCGAAGTTTTGAGTTTTGTGGTTAGGGTCAGTGAGAAGGTTGCGCTGTTGAGTTTGGTTGCGCGTTTGAGTGTTAGAATGGGCCTGCTGGTCTGGTGGTTTAGTAAGTGTTAGTATACCTCAATGTTCTGAGTTCGAGTCTTTGTGTGGGTGTTTTGGAGAAACATTTTATTTCGTTTTGTTTTAAGTTAATAACATCTACTTATTTTGTTCTATTTTATTTTAATTATTTATTTCTTTATTTCTATTTTATTTATTTTTATTATTTCTGGCGGTTTCTTTCCCTCTCTGGGCTTCTATTTTCTTTTGTTCTTTTTTATTTTCTTTTGAATGGTTTTGCTTGGGGGTTCTGGTGAACTTCGATTTTTTAGTCTGCGAGTCAGATTCTAGACGTCTTAGATCGCAAAACAGGTGTGCTCTAAATTGTCGATTTTGGGTTTTAGTTGTTGAAAAAGTATCAGAAATACTGCATATCCCGATAAACTCTTGTTATGGTGAAGGTTGGGGGCTGTTTCGATGGCTAAAACGACAATTTTGGCTTGTTCCGAGGTGGTTTCGTGACCACATGAGTGGCCACACGGCCGTGTATTTTTAAGAATTAGGGTTTTTCAGTAAGTTTTGGAGCCACACGGTCGTGTGGCTGATTTTGGGATTTTATCGATTTTCACACGGCCGTGTCCCCTAGGTACACTGGCATGCGTGATTGGGAATTAGGGATTTAGTGTTTTAATGCCACACGGCCTGGCTACACGGCCTTGTGGCTAATTTGGGGATTTAAGGATCTCACACGGGCGTGTTTTTTGGATACACGGTCGTGTTTGGTGGGCACATGGGCATGTGAGACCCTCACGCGGTCGTGTTTGCCTTGTACACTATTTTAGCATATTTTGGACTGTGAGTTACACGGCCTTTTCCCACGGCCATATCCCTGGTCCATACGGGCGTGTGCCTCAATCACACGGTCGTGTGCCTCTCTTCACACGGGCGTGTGCCTCTCTTCACACGGGCGTGTGCCTCAGCCACACGGCCATGTGCCCCTCTTCATACGGGCGTTTGATCTCCCACACGGCCTAGATAGTTTCACACGGCCAGAGCACACAGCCGTGTGGTCCTAAGACACCAAAATTTAGTTTTGTATGTTTTGATCTGAAAATCTGTCTATGTATTTCGACCCTTGGCTAGGCTTAGGCGGAGGTATTTATGTTTTTGTATTCGTGGCCATGTGCCCTGCTTATGTGTTGTTGCGACTGTTAAGTGAGATGTTTGATTCTGAATTTGGCCTGTTGGGCGTGTGTGCTGATCTGTTTCTGTCTGATTGTCTGTTAATGTGTTCATTATTTCTATGAGATTGAATGCATTTATGCACTTGCATAAAATGTTTTGGGTGGGTTTGCGAAGAGAAGCGAGACTGATTCGATTCGATCCGCGCTTCTATCGCAACTTATTCGCATGTCTGATGATTTATCGTCTCGCATCGCATGTGCGTCAACTTTGCTGCGCACTATTATCTAATCTGGCAGTTTAAACTGCAACATGTCTGTACAACAGATTATCGCATTACACTGTACTGCACATACGCCAACTCTACTGCGTATTAATATCTGAGTGGTTTAATCCACGTACACGGTGTGTAGGGTTGGATGGGCCTTTCGAGGTCCTATGTGTTGTGTTTTGCTTGGATTGCTTAATCAGTTCTTATGGGGTGTGATTGGGGGACGGAGAGGTGTGTTGGCTGGTTGGGTGGGTTTTATCACTTGACTGCATTTCATCCGCATCTGTTTAGGAGTTCTGAATGTAAGATGATTTGTCTGTGTTCTGTTTGTATGAACAACACTTGTGTTGAGTTTTCTGTGTGAACTTGGTGTGCTCTGAATGTTACGTTCTGTAGGGACATTAGTTCCAAGTATGCTTTCTAAGTCTGTGAGTATTTGTAAATTTGTTGCGCTACTGATATGAATTCCGTAATTCTGTCTCTTGTCTAGCTTTGAACTCACACTGAGCTCGTGTAGCTCACCCCTTAGTGTTTTCCCTTTCAGGTACCTTTCGGAATTCTGACGCTGGACTCGGTATGCGGAGGTCTCGGACAGTCATGGTTAAAAATAAAATAGCATTTCTACTTTGTTATTCAGTTTTTGAGCAGTAAGGTTTTATAAAGCTGTGGTACAAGTTTCGTTTTGAATTTTTATTTGTTTATTTAATTCCGGTCATATATTAAACTTAAATGTAATTCTACAGACTGAATTTTGAATGATTAAATGTTTCGGTTTGATGTGACAACTTGTTTTGTAAAAAATTACCTTCGATTACTTCGGTGATCAATGTAACATTCGGGATTCGGTCTAAACTTCTAGGCCGAGTTTAGAGTGTTACATTTAGTGGTATCAGAGCCAGGTTTGAAAAAACTCGGCCGGTGTTTTTACGTATTCGTGTGCGCACGTGGTTGTTTTGAAAAGAAATTTTTGAGAAACTTTACCACAGTAAGTTGAATGATTGTATTTAAATTGTGTTCGTTCTCTGAACATGTAGATATTCTAAGTTAGCGACAAGATTGATATGGATTCTGAAGGTAAGCAAGATCACGAGGAGTTGTCTGCTTCTCCAAGGCGTGTGCCTGTTCAGGAGTCAGGGACAGTGCAATTTTGCCAACTACGGGTAGCGATAACCCGGAGCTTGGTACTGAGGCATTGACTGGGGTAGTGAGGGAAGTACTAGAGAAAGTGTTTGAGGCTAGGATAAGGGAGACTAGTAAAATGCTTCAAGCTAGGTGCGTGGATTGTGGGAAGAAAAGAGATCGCAGTCTTCCGAGGTTGGACCCTCATTCTGCGAAGCGTGTTAGAACGCATTTGAATGGCAATAGCAGTTGTGTGGAGGGTGCTAATAGTGGTGTGAGTGCCCCGTTTTGTGAGCACAGTAAGAAGTGTCATCCGGGAAATTGCTGGAAAAAGACTGGAGTAAGTTTTCGATGCCGGTCCACAGAGCATCGGATCCGAGAGTGTCCTCGACGATTTTGAGTCAAGTATGGTTATGAATGTTACGATATTTTGTATAGAGCATAGTAATTGTGTGTGATAGGACAACTGTGTATCTGCTTCAGTGTTTAAGTGTTCAGGGTGTGTGTATGAGGTCTTATGTTTGATTTGGTGCTCCTCGGGCTAGAGTGCACAGCGGGAGCGTAGTGGTGTAGCTTGTGTTATACCACTGTTCTGTTGAGTGGGAAATTTTGGGGACGAAATTTGTTTAAGGAGGGGTGAGTTGTAACACCTCGATTTTTACGACTAGAAGTTTTGAGTTTTGTGGTTAGGGTCAGTGAGCAGGTTGTGCTATTGTGTTTGGTTGCGCGTTTGAGTGTCAGAATGAGCCTGCTGGTCTGGTGGTAGTGAGTGTTAGTATACCTCAAGGTTCTGAGTTCGAGTTATTGTGTGGGCGTTTTGGAGAAACATTTTATTTCATTTTGTTTTAAGTTAATAATATCTAGTTATTTTGTTCTATTTTATTTTAATTATTTATTTCTTTATTTCTATTTTATTTATTTTTATTGTTTCTAGACGTTTCTTTCCCTCTCTTGGCTTCTCTTTTCTTTTGTTCTTCTTTATTTTCTTTTGAACAGTTTTGCTTGGGGGTTCTGGTGAACTTCGATTTTTGGTCTGTTATAATACTCTAGAACGTCATATTTTTATGTGCTAATTGCATATTTATTTTGAGTATGATTCTACTAATTTGGGCTATTTATGGTCTTTTATCTTTTAGGGACTAAATTGAAGGCAAAAGTAAATTTAAGGGCGAAAAGCGTGAAATTAAAGATGAATTGGGCCAACATGCGACAGAGGGAAAAAGGTGGTGCCAAAAATACAAACATGGAAGACCTAAGGACAAAAATGCAAAATAAGAGATTTTATAGCACAAGACTCTATTTAATGTTATTAGGATAATCATTAAGGATAATTATTTAGATTTAATTTTAGGATTTATTTTCATTTATCCTTATTTATCTTTAATTATCTTTATTTATTTGTATTTATCTTTTAGAATTTAATTAGGAATAGGCTAGGTTTTCTAGTACTATAAATAGGGGATGGAGTGGCACATATTTGACATCTCTTTTTTCTGTAAACACTCATTCTCTTAAAAACTCTGTATTTTGTTCTCTCCATATTTTCTTCAATAAAAATCTCATTTCAATTATATTTATTTCTTTCCCAAAAATCATGAGCCACTAAACCAATCTAGCCGAAGGTTGTCAAAAATTCCCAAAAAGGGTTCATAAGGCTTAGAACCCGTGCTTAGCCTTCTCAACAAGATATTCATCGCTTCTCCGCATTACGGGGCTGACGCTTCTGTCCATGTCCCTTAATAGGTGATCTTTTCAACTTGTGCAAGGAACGACCGCTTTCTACGTTTTGGGAAGGTTGCACAGTCGGTTCGTTGGCTTTCTACGTCAAAGGTTCGCGAATCCAAGAGACAAAACGACGTGGTATTCGCCGTTGGGAAGTGATGATCTAGCAGAAGATAGTCCCACAAAAGCGATTATTGGCTAGAGTCAGGCTCCACTAAATTTTAAGTCTAAATCCTTGGAGCTGGTGGTCGTAGGCGTCCTCTTCCACTATAACTGGCTTATCCTGCTCGAGAAGGGTTACTTAAAAGCCAAGGATTGAACCCAAGGCGGAACGAGACAACCGGAGGCTAGAATCTCGCCACATAAGAAACTTACTCTTCCCTAAACTCTATTTATTTTCATATTCCTCATTTTAATTTATTTAATTTCTCAATTTCAATTCACTTTAAATTCTGTTTTTATTTTTTCAGATCGAAATTCTTAATTCTGTTTTTTTAGGAACGCAGGTTTTCTTGGCCAAGAAATTGTCTAGGATTTCAAGAAACGAGCATTCGTACAATCCGGTCCCTGAGGATTCGACCCTACTTCCCCTTTACTGTTATTTTTACTATTTTACAGGGAATAGGATATTTTTGGTGCTTTCAACGACGCATCAGTCTGCGAGGCAGATTCTAGACGTCTTGGATTGCAAAACAGGTGTGGCATTCGAACCTTAGCTATTTTTATTTTGCGAATTATTGATCAATGATCGCTGTAAATCAGAGTTTTAAAATTTATAAAAGACTGATCAAACATGGAAACCAACTCTGACAACGATTAAAGGCAAGTGCACCTATCGAACAGTAGTATAGCTTAGGCAAGACCGGATTATCGAACCCAAAGGAACTAAAAGTACTAATACTCACCGTGTTTTTATTATTTAGCCTTAATATAAAGTGATGGTTGTTTAAACTAAAACTAATCTACTTACTAAGCTAAGACGTAAAGACAAAAAGAATAAATTCGAGAAATAACTTTTGGAAAAACTCAGTTGACTCAAGCGATACCCTTAGGAAAAATCCACCTAGACTTCACTTGTTATCTAACCTTGAACCATATGATTTATTTACTTAGTTTGATCCGTGAGACTCCCTAACGTATATTAAACCCTTTCTCGCCGCGAATAATGTCTAACCCTAGGTTAATTAGTGGAACTCTTGTTCGCTTATAATAACCTCCTAGAATAGCAGTAAATCGATCTGTGGACTCCCATATTAGGTTTCACCCTAATCCGACAAAATCTCGTCACCCTATCTCTAGGCGTGCGATCAACTCCGCTTAATTATGTTGGATCTACTCTTAGGCAGGGTCTATTCCTCCTCCATCTAAGCATATTAGATTTGGATTAAGTTCACACAATTAAGAATAAACTAAGTTATTATCATATAATTCAAAAATCAAATAACAAGATTCATCATAGGTTTCATCCCCTTCGGGTATCTGAAGGTTTAGTTCATAACAATAAAGGAAAACATCTCAAGAGAAAAGATAACACAAAACATAAGAAATCCCTAAAACCCCCTGAAGGAATTGAAGAGGAGATCCTCCGTCTTGAGTAGAATTCCGGCTTCTTGAGATGGATCAACTGGCTATCTTCGAGTGATTCCCACAAATTTGACCTTTTTGGCTTGGCTTTTTAGCCTAGCTTTCCGCCCCCTTTCAGCTGGTACCTAGGGTGTATTTATAGGCTTTTGAAACACGTTTCTTTCTCCCTAAGCATCCTTTCCCGAATGAAATTGCTCTTCTCCACGGCAGAGGCACGACCATGGCACACGCCCGTGTAAATCGTGGCCAGGCCGTGTTCGAAACTGTTGAATGAGGCACGGCCGTGTAAGTCGTGGTAAGGCCGTGTTCTAGTAGGAATGGTGGCACGGCCGTGTGGCTTGAAGTCCAGGCCGTGCTGATTTCGTGGCTTGGCCCAACTTGGTCCGTTTTAAGCCCGTTTCTCGTTCTTTTCGTTATCGAGTGCTTTCCTGAGTATAAGACATGAAAAGAAAGGATTAAGAGCACCTTTTTACATAAATTAGGGCTTAAATCATCCAAAAGCATACTAAATGTGGGCTTGGAATATGTTACTTTTACGGTTTATCAAATACCCCTACACTTAAGCTTTTACTTGTCCTCAAGCAAAATTCTCAACTTACAATTAAAACGAACTTTCCTCAATTCATAATAGTCATTGATAGTGTCTCATCCTAATTCATAGATAATTTATACATGGATAATCCAATTCAAAGTGTCCTAAAAATTCAAACAGTATAAGTCATAGATTATGTAGCACAAAACATAGGTGTTTCCCTTTATCTAAATAATTACCTCTGATTCGGAATCGACAAGGATTGACATCCTCACAAAAGATTCGCTCAAATCACTCAAAGTGTTTAAGGTTCAAAATTTAGGCACTCAAAAGTCAAACATGAGGAGTTAATCCCATAGGCTTGCATGAAAATCAAATCTCCACCACTGAAATATGAGATGAAACACAAATCAAAAGGTCTTTGTTAGGGTTGTAACGGGGCTAGGGTTAAGGTGTGTAAAAAAGCTGAATTAGAGGGTTAGAGTCGAGATTGAATTGACAAATTTCCTAACTAAGAACTAATGACTAATTACATCAATTGAAAACTAATAATGCTAACACTACGAGCTTCTTCTTTGATATCTGGGATTCAAGCATATAAGCTCATTTAATCACAACTAATAATGAATAATGAATATACTTTTGATTTTTTTTAAGAACAAACTAAAAATACATAACTGAAATAGAAAACATAGTTAGGCTATTAATCAAATCAAATCTCGATATAAGGGTAGTCAAAAGGAGTGGTGATAACAAAAACAAAGGGGTTCTGGCTTAATATCGGTGGGTGAGTCAATATAGGGTTGTTAGGATTAAAAGGGGTTCACTAGGGGTTAATTTGTGAAGGTAGGCTTTTTATGGAGTAAGTGGGTTAGATCCTAGGTGCCTTTATCATATCTGTGTTTCAAATTAAAAAATATGGTCTCGACATGTATAATCGATGCAAGTTCTAGAATAACAAATCAGTGTTGACATACTCGTAATCAATAAAGTGAGCAAGAAAAAGAATGTATGTTCTATAAGGCTCAAAAACTCACAAAAATTATGGGTATTTTGATGTCAACCTCGAAAATTTCAAACTTCAAAGTAATATTAAACTCAGTTCGACAACCTAGAAAATTTTTAATTTCTAAAAAATAGACTTATCATGCTTGATTCTCTAGTATTCTTCAAATTTAATTATCAATGCACAATTATCAATGACTTAATCTAAAACATATCAATAAAAATCATAAATCATCAGAAATTTCATCCTAATTAGTAATATGAGTAGATTACTTAAAAACAAGACTAAATTCAGGGTTTTTGTTAGGTATCTTTGTAGGTTGTTCACCCCCCGACACTTAAGATATACATTGTCCTCAATGTACAAAGATATATAATGACAATTAATATGTAAAATCAAAAGAGAGGGGAGAGTGTGACACTCCCTGAATTGGATGATTTCCTATAGTTCGCAGTGGTCGTGGTGAAAGATAAGTTGGAGGGCTCGTTTTTGGATGTGGTGGATGCTCACGAGTTCTGCGCTAGATGAAGAAATTGGGGAACTCGTGGAGGATTAGCCAGGATTTATTAAGACAAATTTAAAATAAACTAAATATATAATTAAAGAAAAGAAAAGTAAAGAAAGAGGAAACAAAAATGTAAACGAAATAAAACTAAAAGATAAAGGGGCTTGAGAATCCTTATTGGTGTATGGTTTGCGAGGTGGATGTGACTTCTACGATCACGGAGGTGCTGGCGGTGGTGGAAGTGACGTGATTCCCAAGCAGCCTTTAGCTCCTAAGCCAAAGAAACTAAGATAGAATAAAATAATTTAAGCGGAAGAGAAGTGTAGATAAGGAAACTTAAGCAAAAGAGAAAAATGAAATAAAAACTAAATAGCCTCAAATATCCTTGGCTTGTTGTTCAAATGAAGCTACCGGCATGAACTCATGTGAATCGGTCTCCTTTGGGGAGATTGGCCTCTTATGCTTCCTTGCCATGGATATGATATTGTTGTGGCTCAAGAGTCTAAGGATTTCTTAGGAAAAAGGAAAAAGAAAGGAAAGAATGGAAAAAGGAAAGAAGAAAGAAGTGGGTTAAGAAGAGGAATGAAAAGGGTATGATGTTTAAATAGAATTTCAGGTCTGGCGGTTTCCCACGCCCATGGGTTGAGGGTGTGTCGATTCACACGGCCGCCTCGCACGGCCGTGCTCTAGGGCGTGTTGGTTCCCCACGCTCGTGTCTAGCCTGTGTTCGACAAGTCAGTATATTAGCACGGTTAGATGGCACGGGCGTGTTAAGCCCGTGGTTGGCAAGTCAGTAGCCTCTCACGACCGTCAAGCACGGCCGTGTCACTTTTTCGGTGCCCGTTAGAGAGTAGTTGAGTCTGTGATTGCCAGAAATTAGTTCATTCTGACTTGTACCGCCCTGCCATGTTAGTACCAAGATTCTTGAGGTACACACGGCCACGGCCACGGCTGTGCAAGGTCCGATATGTCCGGAATTCGCACCCCTTGTTAGTTTATAACTACGTGTTCGTAAAAAAGAAGAAAAGAAAAATAAATTCAAAGTAAAATGTGAGAATAAATTATGTTAGTGCTCGGGTTACCTCCCGAGAAGCGCTCGTTTATAGTCTTAAGCTAGACTCTCCTCCCGTTTGCTTTGTCAGGGTGGTTTGAGGAGTTGGAAGTCCTTCCTCATGCTATCATTTGCGTTTTTGTGAAAAAATTTAAGTCGAGATGCGTTTATAGTAAAAGTACCAAAAATAGGATTACTTACCTCGGCTGTTTCGTATGGGAAAACACTGGTTACCCTAAAAGGTATTTCTTTGTTTGTGTTAGGGTCCGGAGGAGATATTCGAGGGTCTGCTTCATCTAACAGTACATTGTCCCCTATTTTGAAGTGGTTTGTTGTTCCTATAAGCTCTTCTGGGGGCTCTTTCGATTTTTCCTCGTGTGGTTCTAGCTCTTCGTCGTGTATCCCTAATTTCTCCTTAAAGTGTGTCTTCCACTCGCCTAGATCATCGAACTGGATCCCTCGATCTTCATGAGTTATTTCTTTGTTGGCATGGGGTTTAGGATCGGGATCAGTTGTATTCTTTGGTGGTGCTTCCTGAAAATAAGGGTTAACCGAATGGTTATCAGTAGAATTTACGTTCTCACCTTGATTACTCGATGTTCTAGCCGAATCGAGAGCCTTGATAGTGACTGTCTCATTTCCTACACAAAGTATGAGTTCTCCTGAATCAACATCAATTTTAGTCCTGGCAGTTACTAAAAAGGGTCTTCCTAAAATTAGGGGGATCGAATTATCCTCATCCATGTCTAAGACAACAAAATCTACTGGAAAAATGAATCTGTCAATTTTTACAAGAACATCTTCGATAATACCCCTAAGAATTCTAACAGTTTTATCAGCTAATTGAATGCTCATCCTAGTTTGTTTGGGTTTCCCTAGACCTAATTGTTTAAACAATTTATAAGGCATGACATTTATGCTTGCCCCTAAATCAGCTAACGCATTATCAACAGTTAGTCTACCAATTAAACATGGAATTGTAAAACTCCCTAGATCTTTTAATTTCTGTGGTAGCTTATTTTGCAAGATTGCTGAGCACTTTGCGTTGAGTTCCACATGCGAATCTTCGTCTAGTTTCCGCTTGTTTGTCAGAAGCTTCTTTAAGAATTTCCGAATCGCATCTGCGAAAGAGCTTCGAGGAGTGGTAAGTTAATGTGTAATTTCTTTAAAAGTTTAAGAAACTTACCGAACTGTTCCTCTGTGTCGTCTCCCTTCAATGCTTCGGGATAGGGTATGCGAGGTTGGTATGCTTTGATTATCGATTTTGGCTTTTCTTGGGTTACGTCAGCTTTACCTTTTTCACCCTCGTTTTGTGTTGGACTGGGTTTGTCTACTTCTTCGCTTTCTTGAGCTATTATGGCTTGGATTTGCTCCTTTGGATTGATTTCAATATTACTCGGTAGACGCCCTTGTGGTCGTTCGGATAATAGCTTTGCAATTTCTCCGACTGACTGGGTAATTTCCCCGATTGCCTTTGTAAGTCCTCCAACTTGGTTCTCGATCTTTTTGATCGATGTTTGTTGGGTGTCGAGTGTTACCTCATTCTTTTGGAGACGGGCTTCTGTGGATGCTATGAATTTGTTCAATGTCTCTTCAAGACTCGGCTTCTTTTCTTGTGGATAAGGTTGATTTTGGAAATTTGAAGGAGGTTGTTGTCTTTGATTTCCTTGATTTCCTTGTCCTCCCCACGAAAAATTTGGGTGGTTCCTCCAACCTGGATTATAATTATTACTATATGGGTTATTATTAGATCTGAAATTGTTATCTATATAGTTTATCTGTTCGCTCTCTGCGCCTGGTTGGTAGGGTGGGTACTCAGAATTCACCACAGTTCCACTTGCGCCGCACTGCATTACTGGATTTACCTACGAAGAACACAAACTATCAATCTTCTTATTCATCAACTCTACCTGATTTGATAGCATAGTTACTGTGTCGAGGTTGTAAACTCCGGCTATTTTTGTTGGCCTTGTTCTTGTAACTTGCCACTGATAGTTGTTCAGCGACATCTCTTCAATAAACTCGTAGGCTGCCTCAGGAGTTTTATTATTCAGGGTTCCACCGGCGGCTGAATCAATTAATTGCCTTGTTGAAGGATTCACACCGTTGTAAAAAGTTTGGACTTTGAGCCACAATGGTAATCCGTGGTGTGGGCACCTCCTCAAGAGATCTTTGTATCTCTCTCATACGTCGTATAATGTCTCTAAATCCATCTGCACAAAAGAAGATATATCATTACGTAACTTGGCCGTTTTCGCCGGTGGAAAATATTTTAATAGAAATTTTTCGGTCATTTGTTCCCATGTAGTGATTGACCCTCGTGGTAACGAGTTTAACCACTGGTTAGCTTTATTTCTTAGTGAAAAAGGAAATAACCGAAGACGTATGGCATCATCAGAAACACCATTTATTTTGAAGGTATCGCAGAATTCTAAAAAGTTAGCTATATGAGTGTTTGGGTCTTCGTCCGGCAAACCATCAAATTGAACAAACTGTTGAATCATTTGAATAGTGTTAGGCTTTAATTCAAAATTATTAGCAGCTATAGCAGGCCTAACAATACTCGATTCTGCCCCTGTTAAATGAGGTTTAGCATAATCATACATAGTACGAGAAGCATTCTGATCCGCCACATCGTTTTGTGGTGGTGGATTATTTTCGTCTATCCCTTCAGTAGGATAGGATCGGTCTTCTCGCTCTCCTTGGTAATTTAGGGCTCGCCTAATTTCTCTGCGATTTCTTCGAGCGGTAGCTTCAATATCACTGTCGTATTCTAAAGGTCCTCTCGGGTTCCTTCTAGTCATAAACTAGAGGTACCTGCTAGGAAAAGAAAGAAAGAAAATTTAGCAAATTTAAAATTAAAACTAAAAATAAAAATAAATTGCGAAAAATAAAAATAGTGGCTAAAGTAATAAAAATAAAGTTTTCTTAATATTTTAGTTCCCCGGCAACGGCGCCAAAAACTTGATCTCTGTAAATCAGAGTTTTAAAATTTATAAAAGACTGATCAAACCTGGAAACCAACTCTGACAACGATTAAAGGCAAGTGCACCTATCGAACAGTAGTATAGCTTAGGCAAGACCAGATTATCGAACCCAAAGGAACTAAAAGTACTAATACTCACCGTCTTTTTATTATTTAGCCTTAATATAAAGTGATGGTTGTTCAAACTAAAACTAATCTACTTACTAAGCTAAGACACAAAGACAAAAAGAATGAAATCGGGAAATAACTTTTGGAAAAACTCAGTTGACTCAAGCGATACCCTTAGGAAAAATCCACCTAGACTTCACTTGTTATCTAACCTTGAACCATATGATTTATTTACTTAGTTTGATCCGTGAGACTCCCTAACGTATATTAAACCCTCTCTCGAGGCGAATAACGTCTAACCCTAGGTTAATTAGTGGAACTCTCGTTAAACATAATAACCCCCTAGAATAGCAATAAATCGATTGTGGACTCCCATATTAGGTTTCACCCTAATCTGCAAAATCTCGTCACCCTATCTCTAGGCGTGTGATCAACTCCGCTTAATTATGTTGGATCTACTCTTAGGCGGTGGTCTATTCCTCCTCCACCTAAGCACATTAGATTTGGATTAAGTTCACACAATTAAGAACAAACTAAGTTATTATCATATAATTCAAAAATCAAATAACAAGATTCATCATAGGTTTCATCTCTTTGGGTATCCAGAAGGTTTAGTTCATAACAATAAAGGAAAACATCTCAAGAGAAAAGATAACACAAAACATAAGAAATCCCTAAAACCCCCTGAAGGAATTCAAGAGGAGATCCTCCGTCTTGAGTAGAATTCCGGCTTCTTGAGATGGATCAACTGGCTATCTTCGAGTGATTCCCACAAATCTGACCTTTTCGGCTTAGCTTTTTAGCCTAGCTTTCCGCCCTCATTTCAGCTGGTACCTAGGGTGTAATTATAGGCTTTTGAAAACGTTTCTTTCTCCCTAAGTATCTTTTCCCGAATGAAATTGCTCTTCTCCACGGCAGAGGCACGACCATGGCACACGCCCGTGTAAATCGTGGCCAGGCCGTGTTCGAAACTGTTGAATGAGGCACGAGCGTGAAAGTCTTGGTAAGGCCGTGTTCTAGTAGGAATGGTGGTACGGCCGTGTGGCTTGAAGTCCAGGCCATGCTGATTTCGTGGCTTGGCCCAACTTGGTCCGTTTTAAGCCCGTTTCTCGTTCTTTTCATCATCGGGTGCTTTCCTGAGTATAAGACATGAAAAGAAAGGATTAAGAGCACCTTTTTACATAAATTAGGGCTTAAATCATCCAAAAGCATACTAAATGTGGGCTTGGAATATGTTACTTTTACGGTTTATCAATCAACATTTCTTTAGTGTGTTCTAAATTATCGATTTTGGGTTTTAGTTGTTGAAAAAGTATAGGAAATACTGCATATACCGATATACTCTTGTTATGGCAAAGGTTGGGGGTGTTTCGATGGCTAAAACGGTAATTTTGGCTTGTTCCGATGTGGTTTCATGACCACATTGGTGGCCACACGAGCGTGTGCCAGTTCACATGACCGTGTGCTTTTAGGAATTAGGGTTTTCTGACAAGTTTTGGTGCCACACGGCCGTGTGGCCGATTTGGGGATTTTTTCAATTTTCACATGGCCGTGTCCCCTGGGTACACGGGCGTGTGTGATTGGGAATTAGGGATTTAGTGTTATGACGCCCCACTGCCTGGCCACATGGACGTGTGGCAAATTTGGGGATTTAGGGATCTCACACGGGTGTATGTTTTGGATACACGACCGTGTCTGGTGGGCACACGGGTGTGTGAGACCCTCACACGGTCATGTCTGCCCTGTATTCTATTTTAGCACATTTTGGACAGTGAGTTACACGGCCTGTTCCCAAGACCATATCCCTGGTCCACACGGACGTGTGCCTTAATCACACGGCCGTGTGCCCCTGTTCATACGGGCATTTGACCTCTCACATGGCCTAGACAGTTCCACATGGCCAGAGCACACGGCCGTGTGGTCCTAAGACACCAAAATTTAGTTTGTGTATGTTTTGATCTAAAAATGTGTCTGTGTAACACCCCTTACCTGTATTCAATGCCGAAACTGGGTACGAGGAATTATCAAACATAAACACAAACAAACATAAATTTTTGAGTCATAAATTTCCATTCAAATTAAAACTTTTAATACACATTCATATCGTCCATAAAACGAGCCTACGGGGCCCAAAACATGCTTTGGAAATGGTTCGGGACTAAACCGAGAACTTTAGAAAATTTTACAACACTTAGAAAAATTTTCATGTTACAAGGCTCACACGCTCGTGTGGTGCAAGGGACACGCCCGTGTGACCCTTAGACACGCCGGTGCTACAAGCCGTGTTCGATTTAGGGGTACTCTCTGACTTGTGCCACATGCCCGTGTGTTAGGCCGTGTAGCACTCACGGCTGAGACACACGCCCGTGTGTTAGGCCGTGTAGCACTCACGGCTGAGACACACACCCGTGTCTCTGCTCATGTGCTAAATTCCGGACATTCTATTTTTCAAAAATTAAAGTGCATGGGATACACAGTCGGAACACATGCCCGTGGGGCAGACCGTGTGTCACACACGGCCTAGACACACGCCCGTGTGTCTACCCGTATAGACAACAATAAGGCTATTTACCAAGCCATTTTGCCACCATCACATGCACTCATCTACACAACATCACATGGCACAAATTCAAGCATATAAGAGCAACTCAACCACCACAACCAAGAGGGCATTAACACCATCATTTATCATGCTTAAAACATCATACTTAGCCAAATAAAAACATACTAATTGCACATTCACAAGAGGGAATTAACATATGAATAAACTTATGATCAACATAAGCCATAATTCATGGCTATATATAAGATGAAGCATTAACAATTACAATCTAACACATATGGCCATATTAATAATGACACACATAACAAATTTGCCTAGTCCCTATACATGCCATAGACTCAAAATGCTTGGTTTCATTTATACCCAAAATGATAGCTTGATAGTATGATAGGATCTTCGGTGATCTCCAACCCGAGCTAGCTCAATAACCCTATAAGACATTGGAAATGAAGGGGGTAAGCTATATATATAGCTTAGTAAGTCCGTACGAAAATAATAAGCAACTCTTACAAATCTTTTATCAAGTTCAACAATTTAAACACAAGATAATACAAATTGCTATGAATCTCACGGTTATAATTTTTATTCAGTCATAATGTTTACTCTATCAAGTTATAAGCATAATTTAACATGTTTTGACATTAGCCTAATAACCGTAATCTCTCCATTATAACAAATTACCACAATCAACCAATCATTTCATACCTCATAATAAACATGCACATTAATTACTAGTATTCACCTCTCATGCATATACTTTAAAATCTTTCAATTGTTTAAACCTCATATCTTTTCATACTTCCATAATCATTTTAATAGGCAATTATGCCAATCTTTCCTTTTTCTCTTATCCGATAAATCACAATTTGCATGAATAAAACATGCTATATCATAACTCAATTTGGCCCGAAAGCAATCACATAATCGTCAATTGAATTTACCATGTATTTCATACATCACAAGTATAGACCAATAATCACAAGGTTTTAACAAAAACATTCTCATGGAAATCATGAACTCAAAAATTCATGAAGTCTATACTTATAAACTTTACGTACATACCTGTACCAACTCGTAACACAATCACATACTTTCTCGTCTTTGACATACCCGTTGAATTTCCCGTTGAACCATTTGGAATACTAAAGGATACTCGGGGATCTCGTACACACAGTACCATACCAATTCCATATCCCAGATATGGTCTTACATGTAATCTCGTATCGATGCCAATAACCCAACTATGGTCTTACACGAAGTCTCATATCGATGCCATATCCCAGATATGGTCTTACACGAAGTCTCATATCGATTCCGTATCCCAGATATGGTCTTACACGTAATCTCAGTAACCCTAATTTCATGACATTTGTATCCTATCTATTTTTAAGGTTCAACCGGGACTTTCGTTGTATCGAACCTCTGTCGGTCATTTCTGTAGTATCGTACTCAATAGCATTCACATTTCATTTCAATAGTATAGCATTTACCACAATTATCTCAATTAAGCATCTATACACAGATAATTTAATGCTTATTAAACATACGGACTTACCTCGGCATAAAAACGGCAAAAAGGACAAATCGTCAAATACTCGTTTTTCTCCCGTTCTAACTCTGAACCTCGTTTTTATTGATCTATAATATCACATTTAATTGTTTTAATCAACACATTATTCATTTCAGTCCAAAAGTCACATTATGGAAAAATTAAATTTTTACCCTTAAAGTTTGACATTTTTACAATTTAGTCCTTAGGCTCGTAAAATGATTTTCATTCAATTTCTTCAAAACCCAAGCCTAGACGAACCATTTTCATACTCATAACAGCCCACATTTCTCATTTATTCACATTTTCTACTTATTTTTAACTTTTACAAATAAGTCATTTTAGGCATTTTCACTTAAAATCACTTAGCAAAAGTCGTTTATCATACACCAAATATGCATTTTCTACCATTAGGCATCAAAATACACAAACATCCATCATGGGTAAAATTTTTGACCTTGACATCTCTTCAAATTGATGGTAGAAATAGAAAGATCGAGTTACAACGACTTCAAAAATGTAAAGAGCTTTAAAAACGGGGCTAGAACGGACTTACAATCGAGCTTGGAAGCTTGGAAAACACTAGCCATGTCTTCTCCATGTAAAATTCGGCCAAGGGGAAGAAGATGAGCAAAAATTGGCTTTTAATTTGATTATTAATTCATTTTAATAACCAAATTACTAAAATGCCCTTAATGATAAACTTTAGAAACACCAAACCATGTCCATTTTTGTCCACCAACTTAACCAATGGTCTAATTACCATTTAAGGACCTCCAATTTAAAATCTCATAGCAATTGGACTCCTCTAACATATAGAATTCAAGTTTTGCACTTTTTGAAATTTAGTCATTTTAACTAAATTGAGTGCCCAAACGTAAAAATTTTCGAACAAAATTTTCACGAAATCGTTCCATAGAACTGTAGACCATAAAAATATAATAAAAATGAATTTTATTGCGTCAAATTTGTGGTCTCGAAACCATTGATCCTTCTAGACCCAAAATCGGGCAGTTACAACTCTCCCCCCTTTAGGGATTTTCGTCCCTGAAAATCTTACCAGAAAAGAGATTAGGGTAACATTCTCGTAGTTTCCTCTACCTCGTTGAAAAGTCCTCTTCGAGGGCAATGCTTCCAAAAGCACTCTGTCATCGATCTGGAATCCAATATCTTAAATTTTCAAATCTGTATACCACTTATGTCAGTCTGAAGTTGCTTTCAACTTTCATGAATCATTTTCACCTTTTCCTTAGAATCAAAAATCAATTCCACCTCATATATCTCTTTCCAATCACCTTTGAACTCTGAAATACAGTGTCGGAGCATATCGTCAAAGATTTGAGTTACTCTCTGAATGAACGAACGAGCTACTCCTGAGTCTCGTACAACATTTTTTGCATAAGCTCTGGATAATTCATTGCACGAATTCTATCTCGGAGTAATAATAACATAAATTAGAATCAAAAGTCATCTCACACTGTACTCGTTTAGTCTATCACTCACTATCACATTCCTGAGGTTCTCAATCTTGCAAAGAAAACATCGCTTTAGCTTTCTACTTAATCATGTAACCAACACTCACAAAATGAACAAAGGCTTTACATTCAAGTATCTGCAACTATATCTACTTCCCCAAAGGTTAATCGTTAATTATTCACAATCTTTCAATAGTTCAGGCCATCAACATTGTCTTAGTTTCAGATTTTTCTGTAACACTAAATACTTTATACTCTTGGAATCAAAAAGCATATGATGTTTTTCGTCGAACAAACGATGTCATCAATTTCTCAACACAGACATACTAGCGGTCGACTCTAAGTCACTCATCGAACAATTCTTTTAATGAGACTTTAGCCGTCTGAAAGCATAAATTGTCACTTTACATTCTTGTATTAAAACACATTCCAATCCATTCGATAGTGCATCACTGAAAAATTACGAATTCTTTACTCAATTCAAGCAGAACCCAGATCCAGTGTTTTGGTTAATAACACCTTCCTCAGTTTTCAACTTTGCTAACAAACAACAGACCATTCAAACTTTCAAAAATGTGATAACTTTATAAATCGGAACAGCTTTAACTCATAACGACATCATTCGATTAGAATAATTTAATAAGTATATCTCCGTATCATACTTTCTAGAATATGAATTCTTCCTTCAAAACTGTCCGTCTATTCACCCATGAATGTACAAGATTTCATTTTCTTACCTGAGGATAAACTTAAATGCACATAACTCAAATTAGCTTTCAACTAACCAACTCGCTCAGATTAAAACAACTGAGTCGATCTCAACTATCAAATAATATCATATCAAATATTCCCCTCTTCATGTTATTAAAACAACTCAAACATACAATCTTTCAAAATTTCCTCACATGCTAGTCAAAGATCTTTACAATTGCATTAGCTCAAGGAAACATGATATTCTAATTGAACTTATTGACCTTAATCAAACTTACCTGAGAAAAGAAAACCATCGTACAATTTGAGCTTGAGCTTCTACTATCTATACCTTTGCTGAAGTCAATTCTTTTCACGAAAACTAGAGAGATCCTGATACCAGAATCACCACGTTCCTATAATCGAACCAGAAATACAACCATAATAGACATAGTTATCACAAGCAAAAGAACACACTTTAAAGATGAGCCATGGTTGATAATTTATGAAATATGGATGATAAGCAAACTGAGGTGAAGAAATCCAAGATACGATACCACACCAACAGTCCAAGAACATATCTCATAAGAAAATAATAAAGATCTTGATGATTCCTCAGAGAAAACCAGAAGAAAAATAATGCTTATACGCTCTGAAATCAATTGTAACAGAGATAATATAACAACATCCAGTAGAAACAGAAGAATAGCCTCACATAAATTTTCACCAACAACTTTTACTCCAAACGTAATAGAATAGAATCCCAAAGAGAGATATAAGAAATGTTGCTCATCAACCAACCAGACTAACAGCGCTTTCATCTATCATTATAATCAGCTAGCATTCTCATACAACAAGAATTCCATCAGAAAACGAACAATCACATATATCTCTGAGGATACATGAATATATATAATACCTAGGAGAGATCATCATAATTTATTCAATTACAACTGTTACACTCAGACATCTTTACGATTCAAATATCATTTTCTGTCATCACTAATCCCGTATTATTCCATTCACTAACGAAAATTAATCCGAAAGAAATCTCAGCAAATACATACTTTAGACATCATACCTGAATGAGTCGATTAGCCAAGATTAACTTTTTCCTTAACCGTGACATTGCGAAATCCGGATGATCTTTAGAATAACCTGGCATCTTTTTCAGAACTGTATTCACTTGCCAAACTATTCTCAACTTTGACCACATTATTAGTTATTCCGCTACTGAACTCTTTAGTCTCTCACTTGTGAGCTCATTCGACTTAAATCTCGTGAAATTTCGTTATAAAATACCACATTGGTAAGGGGGTGAGGTCGTAAAGCCTCTAACTCGACTCTCATAAATACACACATAAAACTTAGCATTCACCATCAACATAATATCTTCACAATCATATAATTCACTTCAAGCTAATTAATATACATATTTAGGTTACACAAACTTTCCGATTATCTTTATACAAACAAGTGCACTTAAACATACATTCCATAAATTTTGAGTAAGTTTACTTATCACATTCACTTAATCAAACAAATTAGGCACATAACATCATATGAATGCCAAATAAACATAGATGAGCTTATCACAATATAAACTTTCATTTAATTTCACCTTTTCATATTTCAAGAATAATTCCCATTGAACTATTGTGATTTCGATGGATTCTCGGGTAGTATACTCAAGAAATGCATGTCAACAATCCGTCAATTCATACTCAAAAGTGCCCTTTTAAAACATATTCATGGAGCACACTCTCAAGCTACATATGACGTAATAGGATTGCCAATTCAGGCTAAATCCTTTCGATAACGTATGTTCTAAAGGCTTACTTTGAATTACCCGTCCGGGCTAAATCCATTTCATAACATATGCTCGAGAGGACTTAATTCAAGATTACCTTTCCGGGCTAAATCCTTTTTGCAAAATTCAAAACATTTTATCCGTTTCATAAAATCACCATAATCCATCGAAATACAATGTTCAACCGGAACAATGACATTTTATCCATATTTCTCAACTTACGGTTATTTCATTTTGTACATACATATCATGAACTCTAATTCATACCTTTCCAAGTTTCAACTTATCACAAACACATTTTCAAATATCCTAGTATCACTTTCAGTGTTTTCGAAAGTAGCTCAGTTGGAAAGCATCTCTGTCTCAACAAAACAATTTCATCAGAGTCGGGAGATATCACACTATCACGGGTTACATATGGCATGTATGGCTAGACTCTCACACATGCTAGGTTAGTCTGAGAATCGACTAAACCGTAGTTCTGATACCACTAAATGTAACACCCCTTACCTGTATTCAACGCTGGAACTAGGTACGAGGCATTACCGGACATAAACACAAGCAAACATACATTTTTGAGTCATAAATTTCCATTCAAATTAAATCTTTTCATACACATTCATATCGTCCCTAAAACGAGCCTACGAGGCCCAAAACATGCTTTGGAAGTAGTTTGGGACTAAACTGAAAACTTTAAAAAAATTTAGAACACTTAGAAAAATTTTCATGTTACAGGGCTCACACGCCTGTGTGACCCTTAGACACGTCCGTACTGCAGGCCGTGTTCGATTTAGGGGTGCTCTCTGACTTGTGCCACACCGCCGTGCCACACGCCCGTGTGCTAGGCCGTGTAGCACACACGGCTGAGACACACGCCCGTGTCTTTGCCCTGTGCTCAATTCTGGGCATTCTGTTTTTCCAAAATTAAAGTACAGGGGACAGACGGCCGGAACACATGCCCGTGGGGCAGACCGTGTGTCACACACGCCCGTGTGTCTACCCATGTGGACAAAAATAAGGCTATTTACAAACCCATTTTGCCACCCTCACTTGCACTCATCTACAAAACATCACATAGCACAAATTCAAGCATATAAGAGCAACTAAACCACCACAACCAAGACAATAACATGTCATTCTTATACCATCATTTATCATGCTTAAAGCATCATACTTAGCCCGATAAAAACATACTAATTTCACATTCACAAGAGGGCATTAACATATGAATAAACTTATGATCAACATAAGCCATCATTCATGGCTATATATAAGATAAAGCATTAACAATTACAATCTAACACATATGGCCAAATTAATAATGACACACATAACAAATTGGCCTAGTCCATATACATGCCATAGACTCAAAATGCTTGGATTCATTTATACCCAAAATGATAGCTTGATAGTGTGATAGGATCTCCGGCGATCTCCAACCCAAGCTAGCTCAATAACCCTATAAGACATTGGAAATGAAAGGGGGTAAGCTATATATATAGCTTAGTAAGTCCGTACGAAAGTAATAAGCAACTCTTAAAAATCTTTTATCAAGTTCAACAACTTAAACACAAGATAATACAAATTGTTATGAATCTCACAGTTATAATTTTTATTCAGTCATAATGTTTACTCTATCAACTTATAAGCATAATTTAACATGTTTTGACATTAGCCTAATAACCGTAATCTCTCCATTATAACAAATTACCACAATCAACCAATCATTTCATACCTCATAATAAACATGCACATTAATTACTAGTATTCACCTCTCAAGCATATACTTTAACATCTTTCAATTGTTTAAAGCTCGTATCTTTTCATACTTCCATAATCATTTTAATAGGTAATTATGCCAATCCTTCCTTTTTCTCATATCCGATAAATCACAATTTGCATGAATAAAACATGCTATATAATAACTGAATTTGGCTCGAAAGCCAATCACATAATCGTCAATCAAATTTACCATGTATTTCATACATCACAAGTATAGACCAATAATCACAAGGTTTTAACAAAAACATTCTCATGGAAATCATGAACTCAAAAATTCATGAAGTCTATACTTATAAACTTTACGTACATACCTGTACCAACTCGTAACACAATCACATACTTTCTCGTCTTTGACATACCCATTGAATTTCTCGTTAAACCATTTGGAATACTAAAGGATACTCGGGGATCTCGTACACACAGTACCGTACCAATTCCATATCCCAGATATGGTCTTACATGTAATCTCGTATCGATGCTAATAACCCAGCTATGGTCTTACACGAAGTCTCATATCGATGCCATATCTCAGATATGGTCTTACACGAAGTCTCATATTGATGCCGTATCCCAGATATGGTCTTACACGTAATCTCAGTAACCCTAATTTCATGACATTTGTATCCTATCTATTTTTAAGGTTCAACCGGGACTTTCGTTGTATCGAACCTCTGTCGGTCATTTCCGTAGTATCGTACTCAATAGTATTCACATTTCATTTCAATAGTATAGAATTTACCACAATTATCTCAATTAAGCATCTATACACAGATAAGCTAATGCTTATTAAACATGCGAACTTACCTCGGCATAAAAACGGCAAAAAGGACTAAATCGTCAAATACTCGTTTTTGTCCCGTTCTAACTCCTAACCTCATTTTTCTTGATCTATAATATAAAATTTAACTATTTTAATCAACACATTATTCATTTCAGTACAAAAGTCACATTATGGAAAAATTAAATTTTTACCCTTAAAGTTTGACATTTTTACAATTTAGTCCTTAGGCTCGTAAAATGATTTTCATTCAATTTCTTCAAAACCCAAGCCTAGCCGAACCATTTTCATACTCATAACAGCCCACATTTCTCATTTATTCACAGTTTCTACTTATTTTTAACTTTTACAAATAAGTCATTTTAGGCATTTTCACTGAAAATCACTTAGCAAAAGTCGTTTATCATACACCAAACATGCATTTTCTACCATTAGGCATCAAAATACACAAACATCCATCATGGGTAAAATTTTTGACCTTGACATCTCTTCAAATTGATGGTAGAAATAGAAAGATCGAGTTACAACGACTTCAAAAATGTAAAGAGCTTTAAAAACGAGGCTAGATCGGACTTACAATCGATCTTGAAAGCTTGGAAAACCCTAGCCATGTCTTCTCCATGTAAAATTCAGCCAAGGGGAAGAAGATGAGCAAAAATTAGCTTTTAATTTGATTATTAATTCATTTTAATAACCAAATTACTAAAATGCCCTTAATGATAAACTTTAGAAACATACCAAACCATGTCCATTTTTGTCCACCAACTTAACCAATGGTCTAATTACCATTTAAGGACCTCCAATTTAAAATCTCATAGCAATTAGACACCTCTAACATATAGAATTCAAGTTTTGCACTTTTTGAAATTTAGTCATTTTAACTAAATTGAGTGCCCAAACGTCAAAATTTTCGAACGAAATTTTCATGAAATCATTCCATAAAACTATAAACCATAAAAATATAATAAAAACAAATTTTATTGCGTCGAATTTGTGGTCTCGAACCCACTGTTCCGACTAGACCCAAAATTGGGCTGTTATAGTCTGTGTATTTCGACCCTTAGCTAGGCTTAGGTGGGGGTGTTTAAGTTTCTGTATTTGTGGCCATGTGCCCTACTTATTTGTTGTTGCGACTGTTAAGTGAGATGTTTGACTCTGAATTTGGTCTGTTGGGCGTATGTGCTGAGCTGTTTCTATCTGATTGTCTGTTAACGTGTTCATTATTTCTGTGAGATTGAATGCATTCATGCACTTGCATAAAATGTTTTGGGTGGGAATGCAAAGAGAAGGGAGACTGATTCGATCTGATCTGGCAGTTCTACTGCACCTTATTCGTACAACGGTTTATCGCACTGTACCGCATGTGCGTCAACTTTGCTGCGCACTATTATCTGATTTGGCAGTTTAAACTGCAACATGTCTATACAGCAGATTACCACATTGTAGTGTACTGCACATACACCAGCTCTACTGTGTATTAATATCTGAGTAGTTTAGTCCACGTACACGGTGTGTAGGGTTGGATGGGCCTTTCGAGGTCCTATGTGGTGTGTTGTGGTTGGATGAGCTTAATTAATTCTTATGGGGTGTGATCTTGGGACAGAGAGGTGTGTTGGCTGGTTGGGTGGGTTTTATCGCTTGACTGCATTTCATCCACATTTGTTTAGGAGTTCTGACTGTAAGATTATCTGTCTGTGTTTCGTTTGTCTAAACAACACTTGTGTTGAGTTTTCTGTGTGAACTTGGTGTGCTCTGATTGTTACGTTATGTCTGGACATTAGTTCCAAGTATGCTTTCTAACTCTGTGAGTAATAGTAAATTTGTTGCGCTACTGATTTGAATTCCGTAATTCTATCTCTTGTCTTGCTTTGAACTAACACCGAGCTCGTGTAGCTCACCCCTTTAGTGTTTCCCCTTTCAGGTACCTTTCGGAATTCTGACACTAGACTCGGCATGCGAAGGTCTCAGACAGTCACGGTTAAAAATAAAATAGTATTTCTACTTTGTTATTCGGTTTTTGAACAGTAAGGTTTTATAAAGCTGTGGTACAAGTTTCATTTTGAATTTTTATTCTTTTATTTAATTCTGGTTATATATTAAACTTAACAGTAATTCTACGGGCTGAATTTTGAACAATTAAATGTTTTGGTTCGATGTGACAACTTGTTTTGTAAAAAATTACCTTCGATCACTTCGGTGATCAATGTAACATCCGGGATTCAGTCTAACCTTCTAGGCCGGGTTTAGGGTGTTAAAGTTCTAGTAGCTATAAATATCAAATAGTTATCAAAATTTGAGGTCCTTATATGGCAAATAGACCATTAAGAGGGGTTAGTAGATAAGTATAATGATTCATCCATGGAAATTTAAGAAAATAAAAGGACTAAATTGGAAAGTAAATGAATAAAAGATGATAAATAAAATAAATATCTAATATCATCATTATATATCATCTTTCTCAATTAAAAGACATGGAAACCCTAGTTTTGGGGTGTTGAGTTCAAGCAAGTTGTTTTGGCTCAATTAGATCCGGATAGATCAAATACGGAGCTAGATCGAGGTAAAGAAAAAGTAACGGACTGGTAGCATACAAGTCACGAACATTGTCGAGGTAAGTTCGTGTAACTAAATTGTATAATTATATGTTTGAATTGAATATTATGTATGTGTGTTGTGTAATTGACATGTATGAGATTTAGTCACATATCCTAAAATGTCTGATAAATATTAAATCCCGTTTGGATAAATGAAATGCGATGGTTACAGAGTTCCCGAATTGGTTGTGGTCTTGCATATGTTGCGGACACACCATAGCTTGAAAGAGCGTCCCGTTATTAGCCCTCTCGAGCTTCCCGTTATTAGCTCTTCGGAGCATCCCGATCGGTTGTGATCCTGCATATGTTGTGGGCACACCGCAGTTCTTATGAGTGTCCCGTTATATGGCTCTTCATGGGATAATCTAAATTTGAGATAAAATATTATGGAATGTATATGTTATATGAATAAACGATGTGGAAAACATATGTACATGAAAATTTGTTACATGATGAGCTCATCCTTGTTTCTTGATATTCACATGAACTAATTGACTAACATGTTTCTTGAGATTATATGTGTTTAGGCAAATTGCCAAATTTTCTTTGGATGAATTTTACATGCTTACTTTAAATATAAATGAATGGTAAGTTAAATTCCTGTTATACAAACTTACTAAGCATAATATGCTAAATTCCTGTTATACGAACTTACTAAGCATAATATGCTTACCCATTATTATTTTTCCTGTTTTATAGTAATTCAGAAGCTCGAAGTGGTTGGAAGCTAGTCGGAGCATCATCACACTATCCTTCGGCTCATTTTGGTATATGTAACAAACTAAATTTTGGTATAATGGCATGTATAGGTTCAATTGGGCCATTGATGGAAAATATGTGATTTGGTTATAAATAGCCATTGGAATGGCTTGAGTTGGACATACTTTTGTTAAGTATATATTTGTGTGGCTTCTTTATGTTTGTTGTGTTTGATGTGGTTGAGTGATGGATAAGTTATAGGCATATTGATGTACGAGATGAGATAGTATAGTTGGTATAAGTAAACAAATAGATGTTTTCATTAATATGGTAAACTTGAATGATGAGAAATGAGGATATATGTAATATCCCAGATCAGGGGTTATGCATTTGGAGCATAATTCATGAATTAATAGGCTCAGTGTATGGGTGAGTGTTTTAAGGGGTTTGGAGAACCTTAGGAGATGGGGAGAATGCATTGGAAAATAATTGGATTTTAAGTTAAAAAGAGGAGCTAGGCTGAAGAGGCCTTAAGAAAAGTTTTTGGGAGTTTAGAACACAAGGAAGTCATATGGTAAAGTGGCTTGGGACGCTACCTTAGGGGGCATGGAAGGTTGCGTCACATGGAGTGCCAAGGGGAGGAGGTTCGAGCTGCAGAAATTGCACTTGGGAGCTTTTCTTTTGCGTCAAAAGGGGAACTAGGCTAAGGAGGACTTAAGAAAATTTGCAAGGGATTTATGGCATAAGAAAGGCCTTGGTAAAGTGGCTGCAAGGCGCCACTTAGGGCCCTGGTGATGACGCCATGGCAAGGGCCTTGGTTCGAGTAGCGTGGAAAGAAAATGGGTGTTTTTATTTTGCTTTTGGCATTAAGACAAGGGGGAGCTTCAAGGGGATGAGGTTCGAATCACGTTGACAGCATAGGAGTGTTTTATTTTTGTATTTTGCGTCAAGAAGGGAAGTTGGGCTAAAGAGGCTTTAAGTAAGTATGTAAGGGGAATTTGACATGAAAGTGAGCTTGGCAAAGTGGCTGCAAGGCGCCACTTAAGGCCCTAGAAATGACGCCACCAGCATGTGAAGGGCTTGTGTTCGAGCAACGTGGAAAGCAGGGGGGACTTTTATTTTTGCGTCAAGGAGGAGAGCTAGTGGACTGCGCATGGACTCTCAAATGGATGAGGATAAAGCTTTGTTTTATTTCTTTTTAATTTCGGCTGGAAGAGTTGGATATATATACATGGTTTTATTTTATTTTAAATGGGAAGATAAGGCTTGATTTTTCCTTTTTAAGATTCGGCTATAGGGTGGAGATAAATATTGATTTATTTTATTTAGTTTAAATGGATGATAAGGAGATTAAATAGGAAATTAAGAGTGGTAAGATTGGTGAGGAGGTAGTGGCCGGCCAAGGGGTTCTTTAGGGAGCTAGTGAGTGCCGAATTGGAGTAGCATAAATAGGGGTGTTCACCCTTTGGCCATTCTTTTCCCATTTACTTGCTTATTGTCGAATCTCTTTTCATTTTCTCCCCCTATTTTCTTTCTTTTCTTAAACCTTATTTTCTACTTACTTTCTTGCATAGCCGAATCCTCTAAAAGCCACCTAGTTTCGGCTTGCTCATCCCTTCAAGTGTTGACCGAAACTCCAAGTGTTTCAAGGCCATTTATGTTCCTTTCTTCTCCTCCTCTACTTGTTTCTTAACCGAACCATTATAAGCATTCATCCATGTTTCTAGTTTTACTTTCAAAAGCCGAAGTGTTCCTTTTAATAGCCGAATATGTCCCTCATACTTTGAGCCATAGCCGAATCACTAGGTGCCATATTCTTTTCTTCTGTCGCAAGTTGTAGAAGCCGAAACACTCCTTGAGGAGTAGCCGAAACCTTTCTATTTGGGGATCTAGAAGACGTTTTGTTGAGGGTGCTTTCATAGTGCCGACTAGAGGAGCATTAGAGGAGTTTTTCGGATGTAAAGTGATTAAGGTAAGCAGCATATACCATTCGGCCAAAGGCCATTCTCATAGATTTATGAATAAACCGATACTAACAAGTGATTAGTAGGGATCTCGACTATTCAAGGAGCAAGTATTTCGGGATTTGAAGTGGGCAAGGTAAGTGGTTGTTAATACTCGGCTATAGGCCATATTTTGTATTTAATGGATGACCGATTCTATCTATGGATGTTAGGGATAAATCAGCAGAGATAATCAAAGCCTTTGGGATTTGGTAGGAGACCAAATCGGCATTAAGGGAGGAGGAAAAACTTCGTTCATCGTGTTAGAATCAAATAGTTTGGGATTTCGCTAAATAGTCAGTGTGTGATTAACCCACCGCTTTCCGGTTTATGGTATATTGTATGTGTTGTGTAAATGCTAAAATGTGCAAAGTGGCGCGATTGTGAATGGTTACCCTTAAGGGGTATATCGGAAATCAGGTCAGTGTTAATTATTAAGAATGTGAATATGCCAATGAGAATATGTTTGTATGCCGAATAGCATGTGCATGCATTATTTTACTATGTTATGACATTATCATATGTTGCATGTGCATGGGATGGGATATGAATGTGACTATCGAAGGAAAGGGTGTACTTTATGTACGTGGTCTAATGTTAGCCTTGTGCTACATTAGCGCTTGATGTTAGCTATGTGCTTCATCAAGGGAGGTGTTGGCTAGGTGCCACATCTCGGCGGATGATAGCTGTGTGCATCACCGTGGATTGAGGATGACCTCGAGTCACCTCGTGGATATTGACATGTGGGGTCACTCAGGTGATCGGTGGCTTAGCCACGGCCTTGAGCAGCAGGTCTGTCAAGGTAAGATATGTGGGATCACTTAGTTGATCGGTGGATTACCACGGCCTTGGGCAGCAGGTTTGCCAAGGTAGGTGTAACGGATGGACCCTAGGTTGGGTTGGATGCACTTTGCATAAACTCATTATCTGTCATATGGGTTGATGATGAAATGGGCCAAGCCCAATATGTTATATGGATTAATGTGGATATGGGCCAAGCCCAATAAGTGAAATAATGTGAATAAGTGCATTGATATCTGGTATGTGGGTTCACATGTGGTTTGTTGTGTGGGTGGAGTTCAAAGGTGGATTAATTACACACTTGAGTGCAGATGACTCACCCAATTTTTACCAACATCGCAGGTGAGAAATGTTGATCGGACCGGGTTGGAGTGGATACGAGGTGGCCCATGCAGAAGACGTTTTATTTATTTAAAACAGTATATTATTAAGTATTTTTGTTAAATTATTTATTGTAATAAGGCCCAGTTAAAGTATTTGAGCATTTTATTATGTTTAAGCTAGATGACGATTAAATTATTATTTGGAAATGTTTTTATTTTCAGAAATTTATATTTTTAAAATATTTATTAAAGTTTTAACCCGGATATTTTGTACTAATCAAATTTTTACTTTGCATTTTAATTATAAAATGTTGTTCTAAAGACAATGAATTTCTATGTTTTTACCTTAAGTTAGAATATTTTTCGAACGGTTTCCGCAGTGACATACCAGATCCGGTCAGGGCTTGTGGGCCGGGTTTGGGGTGTTACTGATTTGAATATCGAGCCGGTTCAAAACTCGGCTTTGAGGGTTTTTGGGGCCCAAAAATGTTTTCAAAGATGGGCTTTTCAAAAATATGGACTTTTATGAAAATTTTCAGGTTATTCTGGCATGGCACTGTATCTTTCGACCAAAGTCCACTGTAAGTACTTCCGCTTCAAGTGATTTGAACATGAGAATCTATGGGCTTTTATGGGAACGTAGATTAGTATATTAGGGCTATTGGACCCTAGGACTAGTCTACTCAAACACAAGTGCATAAGACTTAAGGATCATTAAACAAACTCGTGATTAAGTCGCGAGCTAGGGTGTGGTAATCACAGTGCGCATGTCTAGGAGTGGATTCAGTAAGAGCTTGGTATTTAAGCGGTCCTAGCGACTCACCTCCTCCTTACTCGAATCCTACTCAGTGCGTAGCTACGGTTCACCCTAGCCAAGAGGACTTATTCACTGCTAAACCGATAACTAAAACCCGAAAGGGACTAGCCTTAATGTTTTATAAAAACCTTAGTTTTTAAATCTCCAAATTACTCTTCTTGATTTGAAAACACTAAATTAGATTTTGGGAAAAATATTTTTCGAATTACCCCCGGTTGGCAAATTTACCTAAATGCCCCTGGTTTGAAATTTTTTTGAAATTTCCATACTACCATAACTTTTACTAAAATATTCCTACCTTGCAAAAATATTAAAAATCTCTATTTTGCGAAATTTGATTTGGGAAGAATTTACGAAATTGCCCCTAACTTACAAAATTACCAAAATGACCCTGATTTCCAAAATTTCTGATTTGAGAAAATTTTCAAAGTAACCCTGAGTTTTGAAAATTTTGAAATACCCTTGATTTGTAAAGATTTTCAAATTGACCCTGGTTTATTACCAAAATACCCCTATAGGACAAATGACGAAATTACTCCTGGGTGGATGAATGAATGTGACTCTATGGATGAATGTGAATGTGATTCTCTAAATTGAAATAGTGAACTTGAGCTGAAAACCTTGTTTGATAGAAAGAACTACTTCTAAGTACTTCTTATCATAAAACTGTACGGGGGATAATCAGTGGAACAAAAGTACTAATGCATAAAACTCTTTAATCAGATTAAATCGCGACGCTAGAAATGAATTCTAGGGGCGTGGTCTTCGTGGACGCCTTAGAGGCGGGATGATCGCATCGGAACCCGTTGGATCGGGTCAAGGTGCGAGAATGAGGTACCACCACCACCACCACCACTTTTGGTGTTGGCGAAGAGATCGCATGGGGGATGATGTTTGTATCACAGTCGTCTTCGCGAGTCCTCGAAATGGTGGCTAGTGCTGGAGGAAATATGAGAGCTCGAAAGTCCGTACCCGAGCGACTCCGAGCCAACAAAGCTGAGGTGTTCCGTGTCGTATCTGGCGTGGCACCCAAAGATCTGATTGAGTCTTGGAGAGGCAACGGAACGAATTATGGATGAGCCGGATCGACCCCGAGGAGAAGTTGAAAGGGATGGTGGCGCTGCTACGCGATGAAGCGTATCAGTGATGGCTCACGGTTCGGGATGGTGCCACAGCTGAGGATCTCACTTGGGATTATGTTAAGGCGGCATACCAGAAGAAGTACGTCGGTACTCACTACATTGATGCTCAGAGGAAGGCATTTCTGGGGCTCGTTCAAGGGAACAGGTCCATGGTAGAATACGAGGCCGAGTTCCTAAGGTTAAGTCGATATGCTCGATGAGTGGTGGCTACGGAGCATGAGCGATCTGTCCGGTTCGAGGACGGATTAAGAGATGACTGAGAGTTGTTGATAGCTCCACATCGGGAGCGGGAGTTCATTGTGTTAGTAGAGAAGGCTAAGGTAGCTGAGGGGATTAAGGACTCTGTGAGACAGAACAGGGATAAGGATAGGAACCGGATAAGAGGAGTTTTGGATTTGTCGAGAATCGCTTTGAGTCTTGAGAAAGATCGAGGGTTGAGAATTCGCTTCGTGGTGCTAAGCCACCATCGGAAATCCGGACCGTCCGTGTGTGCTCAGTGTGGAAGGTATCATGTTGGCGAGTGCTGGAACCGGAATCGAGAGTGTTTTAGGTGTAAGTCCAAGACTCATTTGATTAAAGACTATCCGCATGATCCGAATAGGGCTCGGACAGCAGGTCAAGGACATGTGCAGCCAGACCGAGGTGGTCAGCAGGCGAAAAGGGGTCGAGGTCCGAACCATAGAGGGAATGGTTCCGGCCGAGGACGTGGAGCACCAAGCAGAGATGCTGAAGGTGCAGACGCGAGGCAACCAAGGTTGGTTTATCCAGTTGGCCGTCGCGAGGAGGAAGAGGTGCCAGATGTGACAACGGGTACGTTCCTTATTTCTGGAATACCCTTAATTGCTTTGGTTGTTGTAGAGTTTTCTTGTATTGCTAGTAAAAGTGTTCGAAGCCTTGCATGTGAACTTAGAGATTGTGCATAGGAAGTATGATGGTTTTATAAAATTAAGAGTGCGCAGCGTAAGCATAGTGTGGTGAGTAGGGGTGCAATTAGCTAAGTAATTTCGAGGACGAAATTATTTCTAAGGAGGGTAGAACTGTAATATCCCAGATCAGGGGTTATGCATTTGGAGCATAATTCATGAATTAATAGGCTCAGTGTATGGGTGAGTGTGTTTAAGGGGTTTGGAGAACCTTAGGAGATGGGGAGAATGCATTGGAAAATAATTGGATTTTAAGTTAAAAAGAGGAGCTAGGCTGAAGAGGCCTTAAGAAAAGTTTTGGGGAGTTTAGAACACAAGGAAGTCATGTGGTAAAGTGGCTTGGGACGCTACCCTAGGGGGCATGGAAGGTTGCGTCACATGGAGTGCCAAGGGGAGGAGGTTCGACCTGCAGAAATTGCACTTGGGAGCTTTTCTTTTATGTCAAAAGGGGAACTAGGCTAAGGAGGGCTTAAGGAAATTTGCAAGGGATTTATGGCATAAGAAAGGCCTTGGTAAAGTGGCTGCAAGTCGCCACTTAGGGCCCTAGTGATGAAGCCATGGCAAGGGCCTTGGTTCGAGTAGCGTGGAAAGCAAATGGGTGTTTTTATTTTGCTTTTGGCGTTAAGACAAGGGGGAGCTTAAGGGGATGAGGTTCGAATCACGTTGACAGCATAGGAGTGTTTTATTTTTGTATTTTGCGTCAAGAAGGGAAGTTGGGCTAAAGAGGCTTTAAGTAAATATGTAAGGGGAATTTGACATGAAAGTGAGCTTGGTAAAGTGGTGGCAGCAGCGCCACTTAAGGCCTGGAAATGACGCCACCAAAGATGTGAAGGGCTTGTGTTCGAGCAACGTGGAAAGCAGGGGGGACTTTTATTTTTGCGTCAAGGAGGAGAGCTAGTGGACTGCGCATGGACTCTCAAATGGATGAGGATAAAGCTTTGTTTTATTTCTTTTTAATTTAATTTGGAAGAGTTGGATATATATACATGGTTTTATTTTATTTTAAATGGGAAGATAAGGCTTGATTTTTCCTTTTAAGATTCTGACTCTGAGGTGGAGATAAATATTGATTTATTTTATTTAGTTTAAATGGATGATAAGGAGATTAAATAGGAAATTAAGAGTGGTAAGATTGGTGAGGAGGTAGTGGCCGGCCAAGGGGTTCTTTAGGGAGCTAGTGAGTGCCGAATTGGAGTAGCATAAATAGGGGTGTTCACCCTTTGGCCATTCTTTTCCCATTTACTTGCTTATTGCCGAATCTCTTTTCATTTTCTCCCCCTATTTTCTTTCTTTTCTTAAACCTTATTTTCTACTTACTTTCTTGTATAGCCGAATCCTCTAAAAGCCAACTAGTTTCGGCTTGCTCATCCCTTCAAGTGTTGACCGAAACTCCAAGTGTTTCAAGGCCATTTATGTTCCTTTCTTCTTCTCCTCTACTTGTTTCTTAACCGAACCATTATAAGCATTCATCCATATTTCTAGTTTTACTTTCAAAAGCCGAAGTGTTCTTTTTAATAGCCGAATATGTCCCTCATACTTTGAGCCATAGCTGAATCACTAGGTGCCATATTCTTTTCTTCTGTCGCAAGTTGTAGAAGCCGAAACACTCCTTGAGGAGTAGCTGAAACCTTTCTATTTGGGGATCTAGAAGACGTTTTGTTGAGGGTGCTTTCATAGTGCCGACTAGAGGAGCATTAGAGGAGTTTTTCGGATGTAAAGCGATTAAGGTAAGCAGCATATACCATTCGGCCAAAGGCCATTCTCATAGATTTATGAATAAACCGATACTAACAAGTGATTAGTAGGGATCTCGACTATTCAAGGAGCAAGTATTTCGGGATTTGAAGTGGGCAAGGTAAGTGGTTGTTAATACTCGGCTATAGGCCATATTTTGCATTTAATGGATGACGGATTCTATCTATGGATGTTAGGGATAAATCGACAGAGATAATCAAAGCCTTCGGGATTTGGTAGGAGACCAAATCGGCATTAAGGGAGGAGGAAAAACTCCGTTCATCGTGTTAGAATCAAATAGTTCAGATTTTCGCTAAATAGTCGGTGTGTGATTAACCCACTTGTTTCTCCGTTTATATGGTATATTGTATGTGTTGTGTAAATGCTAAAATGTGCAAAGTGGCGATTGTGAATGGTTACCCTTAAGGGTATATCGGAAATCAGTCGGTGTTAATTATTAAGAATGTGAATATGCCAATGAGAATATGTTTGTATGCCGAATAGCATGTGCATGCATTATTTTACTATGTTATGACATTATCATATGTTGCATGTGCATGGGATGGGATATGAATGTGACTATCGAAGGAAAGGGTGTACTTTATGTACGTGGTCTAATGTTAGCCTTGTGCTTACATTAGCGCTTGATGTTAGCTATGTGCTTCATCAAGGGAGGTGTTGGCTAGGTGCCACATCTCGGCGGATGATAGCCGTGTGCATCACCGTGGATTGAGGATGACCTCGAGTCACCTCGTGGATATTGACATGTGGGGTCACTCGGTGATCGGTGGCTTAGCCACGGCCTTGGCAAAGCAGTGTCCGTCAAGGTAAGATATGTGGGATCACTTAGTTGATCGGTGGATTAGCCACGGCCTTGGGCGCAGTGCGCCAAGGTAGGTGTAACGGATGGACCCTAGGTTGGGTTGGGTGCACTTTGCATAAACTCATTATCCGTCATATGGGTTGATGATGAAATGGGCCAAGCCCGGTATATGTTATATGGATTAATGTGGATATGGGCCAAGCCCAATAAGTGAAATAATGTGAATAAGTGCATTGATATCCGGTATGTGGGTTCACATGTGGTTTGTTATGTGGGTGGAGTTCGGTGGATTAATTACACACTGAGTGCAGTATGACTCACCCAATTTTTACCAACATCGCGGTGAGAAATGTTGATCGGACCGGGTTGGAGTGGATACGAGGTGGCCCATGCGTAAGACGTTTTATTTATTTAAAACAAAGATATTATTAAGTATTTTTGCTAAATTATTTATTGTAATAAGGCCCAGTTAAAGTATTTGAGCATTTTATTATGTTTAAGCTAGATGACGATTAAATTATTATTTGGAAATGTTTTTATTTTCGGAAATTTATATTTTTAAAATATTTATTAAAGTTTTAACCCGGATATTTTGTACTAATCAAATTTTTACTTTGCATTTTAATTATAAAATGTTGTTCTAAAGACAATGAATTTCTATGTTTTTACCTTAAGTTAGAATATTTTTCGAACGGTTTCCGCAGTGACATACCAGATCCGGTCAGGGCTTGTGGGCCGGGTTTGGGGTGTTACAATATATGACATGTTTATGACTTGATTTTGGTTAATTTAAATGTCTTGGATTGACTTTTGAATGTTTTAAAATGTTAGTGTAGGTGGAAGACCAAATGAGTGAAGAATATAGCTTGGAAATGGCCTTATTTCGTCCATACGGGCAGAGACACGGGTGTGGGTCTCATCACACACGGCTTACCACACGGGCGTGTGTTTTGGTTGTGTGTCCTCTGCATCTTTAAAATTTTAAAACAGAATGCTCAGAATTGATCACACGGCCTAGCACACGGGCATGTGGCTTGGCCGTGTGACCCCTGCAACTACACACGGCCTAGCACACAGGCGTGTGACCCAAGTCATAGAGTTACACAGGTATGGACACGGGCTGGGACACGGCCGTGTGCCCTATTTCGAATGCCCGCACGGCCTGGGACACAGGCGTGTCACATAGCCGTGTGAGCCACACGGCCTGACCACACAGGCGTGTGTCCCCTACACCTTGGAAAAATTTTAAAATTTTGCGATAAATTCTCTGAGTACCCGATTTAGTCTCGACTTGTTTCTATTGTATGTTTTGGGTCTCAATGGCTCATATAAGGGACTTTATGAATAATTTTTGACATGAATGTTAAAAAATATGAAATGACTGCATTTGTTCTATATATTCCGGTAATGCTCCATAACCCTTTTTCCGGCGATAGATATGGGCTAAGGGTGTTACAGTAACGAAGAGTTTCTTGTTAGAAAATCATTTAAAAATTATGTCAAATTTGCACACAACAATTTTTTTTAAATTTAAAACGAACTTTTGTTGTGATATCTAAAATAATAAATCTTATCAAATAATCACTTGTGTATTGAGGCCTTTAGGAGATGGCCTTGTTGCAATACTCCTCTGTGAAGGTGCTCTAACTTTTTGATCAACCTAAACTAAAATTTGAACTCTTCAGACTTTCAACAAATTGATATTTTCTACTATTCTCAAACTCAAGTTTGCTTAGAGAGTAAACTCTAACTTAAAGAACTAAATACATGACAAAATCGAGACTTTCCCTTCGAAAAGCCCTTTGCGCAAACCTTTATAAATGAAACCAAAATTTTCAACTCTGTAAATACAAATTATAATTACTCCTAATCTAGAATTGAAAAAGAGTTTATTTGAGTACAAGAAAAATAACTCAAATAAAATACTCATTAATTTTTGTAGAGTTCTCCTTTAATACTTAATAGTTAAATTTTAACTAAACATATGTATTTATAAAAAGAATTTATACAAGAACTTAATTTCCTTTAAGAGTTCTAAATTAATTTAGGGGTGAGCAAAACTCGATTTGATTCGGAAAAAAATTTGAATTCTAAGTTAATCAAATCGAGTTATTCGAGCAACTTGAATTACTTCGAGTCTGAATCGAGTTGAATTTTACAATTTGAATAACTTGAATAATTCAATTATTCGAATAATAGTTTGGTGTATTGTAACCTTCTGAACCAGGTCTGGACGTTATGGCCAGATTAAGAAGGCTACATTAGCCACTGGAATGGCTAAGAAGACCAACTAACCTTTAAAAAAAAACTAACCCGTCTAATTTTAAGAAAACCGTGGTTGTTACTTTGAGTCAGGTTAAAACCTTCAGGTCATCTATACTTTAGGATTCATTTTATTGTTAATAGTGATGTTTTAGTAAAACCATTATGTAATGAATTTATTTTGTAAAACTCGTGGTAATATAATGCAGCGAAAAATCAACAATTATGTTAGATTTTACTTAAACAAAATAACATGCAATTACTGATTATTAAATTCAAAATACTCGAATGAATAATAGATGCATAAAAATCCCAAACCAAAAACTACCAAGCCACAATCCAAATAAAAAATTTACAACCCCAACCAGTGAAAAACTTTATTGGAAGTTATTTTAAAAATAAATTAGTTTGAAGTTCGAAAGGTCGTCCACATGTCGGGTCCAATCCTAGTCTCGAGCATTACTTGAAAAGTTTAAAATTAAAGAGGTAAGCTTAAGGAAGCTCAGTGCGAGTCAAAATTACAGACCATCATATAATCATTCATATCAAATGTAACAGTCAACGTTACCAATCTATACCGTTGCATAGCAATATTAAATTAGTGTATGAGCATGTTATGTTGCACGATGCAATGCAAAAGGTTCCTACCCAACCATTTGCTACACACCACGAGTTCTCCAAAACTCGTCTACCGAACTCCAAACAGTGTGAGATGAAACTGGATGTGGATAAACCACCAATAATAGTAAAGCAAGTAAATTGCCGATAAAAATGCAGTCAAGCTGCCAGTAATGTGGACTACTCACTAGTATTGCAGACAAGATGCTAGTAATGTGATTAAATCGCCCAATCTCCTCGATACCCCGATGCGCTGCACTAAGAACAATATTGTGGATTTTAAATATCGTTGGTACTCTACGGAACTCCTTCGTCAACCACAAATACCCACCCCATGCAAATGCAATATGTCATACAATCAGTAAACACATCATGCTTCCAATAACAATTTCAGTACAATGACATGCTTAACATGCATATTAATAAACAATATTGGTGATGCCTTACTTACCTTTCATTTAATAGTAACAAAGGCATGCGTACATGCCTTCCATACAGTCAATATCACATATGGTTTGTAATTTTAATACATACAAGCTCAATGTCAATCATGGCATACTACATGCTTATCAATCAATGTTTCAAAAATTCAATATGTTATACATGCATTCAACACACAATTTTCACCATGGATTTAGAAATCAGAGATATAACATATCAAATATATGGTCAACCAAATTATAACACAAAATAATACATTACATACAACTCGTAGACATTTCAGTCAGTCCCAACAAAGCCTTCCACAATTGGGCTTCATATTTAAATATGTACTAATGGTTGTCGAGGCCACCAAATATAAATTTCTATGCTCTAACTAAACTAAAGAATAGTTTAGAGAGGTAGGGTCGATCCCACAAGGATTAGGATTCCTAATATCATTTTTTTTGCGTAACCAAATTCTAAGGTCGTGGCAGCTGTCGTGCCCATAACTTGTAACATGCAATGCTGAAAAATAAAACGAACAGGTTTTAGTTTATTAGGGTTAAAAATATGGGAATAAATAGAACAAAATAACAGTTGAATTATAAATGCAAAATAAAATTAAATAATCGAAATTAAATTAGATAATCAAATATGCAAATTTTTAGCCTTAGACTCGATATATTCTAGACTCGATTCGATCCTTGACAGTGAATTTTTTCAACTCAAACAGTAAGTTGGTTATAGTGATCAAGAACACCTTAACCACCAACTCTTCCTTGTGTAGTTGATTCTGAGACGCCCTACAAACTAACCCTTACCGATTATCTAACCGCATAACACGTGTTCGCAATCTAGAAGAGCCAAACTTGAATTAACAACATCAACCACGTAGGTCGTTTAAATCCGATCATTATGTCCCTTGACGAAATCCAACTGGCATTTTCCCACCTGGAAACGCCAATTTGTTCGTGGGAACCCGAATGCGGCAGACAACTCTAATCTAATGCGGGCTTTTTGAGTTGAAATTGAATTAACTTTAAAGGACGATTGTAACTATCCCATATTCCAGAGAGAATGAATATCGTGTTGTAAGGTTTTAGTGCGGGTTCATTTCTCACAATTCTTGATCGGAATAATAACCGACCTAAAGCTAAACGGAGATTAATTGAGCATGAAATTAATCATACTTGATTGAATTATGAGAGTGGATTTCAATGAAAGATAATAGGTGAAGAAGAGAGATGACTAAAATAGCAATTGCACCAAAGTATAAAAAGAGGAAAGAAATGGTAGAATGCTTGACGCAAGAATATGCTAATTGCCTTTTTAAATTCAAGTGTGTTCTAATGCCAAAATTACAAGCCTTTATATACACCTCTCAAAGAACCAATTTCACATTATTTATGCCTAAAATTATGCTTAACAACCAACCACTAAATCAGATTTTTCTAAATATAGAATTTTTCAAAGTCAAAAAGCCCGATATTTTTATTAGCCCAAAAATAATTCTGAAACTTTCAATTCAACCCCCAACTTGCTTTTTGTTCAAATTTAGCCCCATTTTTGCTTGTTTTTGAACTTCGACACTCCAATTGCATCCTTGATAAAATTTAAGTAAGAAAACACAAGCTTAGTAGCATTCTATTAAAAAATTGACCAAAATCAGGTACATTAAACAGACAAAATTAGCTTGCTATCAGTACCTTACTTGACACTTCATTTATTAGCAATTAGGCCATTCGGTCATGCCAAAACCATTAAGGATAACTACCCTTTTAAAACATATTTTAAAATTTTAAGACTAACTTAGCAAAAGGAAAGACCCACACCTTAATTTGCAATCCACAGCACTAACCCAAAAATTTGCAACTCCAAAACATAGATCTAGACTATTGATCTGCCATAATTTGATATGTCAAATTAGCCTTCCCCGTACACCTAATAAGCTTATTTCCAAGCAAATTAGTATCTTTTTCGTAACTTTTCGTAGTTTTAGGATTTCAACTTAATAAGTGGAAATATCTCATTTTACTCATTTTTTAGACCCAAAATTGGCCAATTGTGCCATTGGAGGCCCTAACGTTCTTTTGAGTGTTATAGGTGCTTATCGGAAGCCCGAAACTATGCAAAACTATCACCAGAGGAAGGGGTATCGCGACATCGAAGCACGAGGGTCACGATACCCATTCAAAGGCCTTGATGAAGACCACCTACAGTGGCATCGCGATATCCACTTCCCTTGGAGGGCCCCATTTGAAGACTGTCGACGGTGTCGTGACATCCATATTTGGGTATTGCAATACCCTTTCGTGATGGGACAAAAAATTACGCAAAGGGTAGTCTTTGTCCAACTGAAGCACCAATAATTGAAGGCCCGTTCAAGGGCATTTTGAGCACAAGAATTGGGTCAGAATAGCTGCTATATTAGTCAAAATTTTGCTGAGAGAGAAGAGAGCCCCAGTAGAGCCACATTAGGGTAGTTTTAACTTAAGTTTCTCTTTAGTTTTCTTTGAAGTTTTCTTTTTTTTCTAAGGTTTTTAGTTTTATCTTCTTCCTAAGTTTAGATTTAGTTTTTCCTTTACTTTCTTGTTGTTCGTCTTGTTCTTGTAGTAGTTAAGTTAGGTAACAATGTAGCTAGGGTTTATTTATATCTTCTTCCTAAGTTTAGTTTTAGTTTTTCCTTTATTTTCTTGATCTTGCTTAAAATAATTCTGAATTAACTCAATTAAAACTAGATTGAATATCACTTTTCCACTGTTAGGTTATAATTAAATTTTGAGCAATAAATATGTAAGTTAGAAATTAACTGAGTTTTAAAAAGGTAATCACCGTTACAAGAAAAAAATAAAATTTAATCAGATTAGCTAACTCATGAGTTTTTTTTCCTGAAAATAGGCTAAATTTTTTTTTCTTAAATGAACAAATGTTTTAAAATGACTATTTTATAGACTCCGATAGCTTACTGGACCATTTTAGTGGCTAATGTAAACTTCTGATTTCGGGCCTAATGCCTAGGCCGGGTTGGGGAGGTTATAGAAAATCCCCTGCCCCCAAAGCTTACCCCATCCTTGCCCCATTTGACAAAATTATATCATAATTAAGATTCATAGGTTGCTTTAGATATAACTTTTTTTAATATATAAATTTTTATTTAGTATGTATTTATATAAAAAAAAAGGTAAATATGAAAACTTAATTCAAGATAAAGTTAATTGTTTGGTTTAATATTGTAGATTTAATTTAAGAAGCAATTTTTTTTTTGTCAAGATTTTACTCACTAACTAAACTAGAGTGTTGTTAAAAATGGATCAGATCGATTGAATCGAAAATTGGTTGATATATCAGTTTGAGCAAAGGGATTGAACTAGCTTCTGAGCGAACTGCTCGAGCTTGATAAAGAATTGGAAATTGGGACAGAACGTCAATGATTGAACTGATCAATGGTAGATCTTGAGACTAAGTTTTGGGGGAACCTAATTAAAATTTTTAAAATCTCTAAGAGTTTAATGAGAATTCTTTTAAAAAAAATTGGGGGGACTAATTTAAATTTTTTTGTCAGATTAATGAGAATTTCAAAAAACTTTAAGAGAACTTAATTAAAATTTTCAAAAAAAAAAAATTAAAGGTATAATGAGAAGTTTCAAAAATTTTGGTGGGAGTAATTAAAATTTTCTAAAAGTTTTGAGGGAGAAATGTAATATTTTCAAAATTTTAGGGCTTAATTATTTTTTAAAAAATTTTAATGGAGAAATGAAATTTTCTCAAAATTTTGGGGGCCAAGGTTGCCCTGTCCACCATTAAGATCCGCATCTGACAATTAAACTAGTTTATAATCTTTAAATATTTTTTAAATATTTATTTATTTATGATTGAACTAACTTTAGGACCTCTTTGCTTAGATCGGCATACTGACGAATTTCTAATCCAATCTATCCGACTAGTTAATACGATCAAGTTCCAAAAACATTATAATTTATTGAGTTGAATTTAAAAAAAAATTGCCTCTTAAAGTAAATCTACAACATTAAACCAAATAATTAGCTAGTTTGATCAAGTTCCAAAAACATTATAGTTTATTGAGTTGAATTTTAACAGAAAAAAATTTACTCTTAAATTAAATCTATGATATTAATTTTATCAAGATTAGGTTTTTATGTTTATTTTTGAATCAGTATTTAGTACACTATCCACAAGTAATCTTTAAAAATGGACATATTTTTCTTTTATTTTACTATTCCCTTAATCTTGAATTTGTTTATTTATTTTATATATAAATATATGATGAATGTAAGATTTATATATTAGAAAAAGTTAAATCTAAATCAAATTGCAACTTATGGATCTCTTTTTCCTTTCTAAATTCATTTTTTAAATTCAATATGTTTTTCTCAAAATCAAAGAACTAGTTGATGAAAAAATCATGTTAATTTAATAAAAACTTAACCTATTAGACTAGTTTAATCCTCCTCATATTCAATTTTCTATTCCATATGTGAGGAATTGTTATATAAGTTGCAACTAAGAAAATACGTGGTATGATTTTGTTAAGTGGGCGGTTCCTATTAGAGATGCAACATTTTTTGGATAAACACCATGAGTTTTTAATCCCATCTTTACCTTATCAGTTAATTGTATTAGATATTTTCAAACTATAAACTTTATTTTAAATTAATTTTAAAATATTAAAATATTTTAATTATATCTTAAATTATCAATAATATCTCAATTAGGTCCTTTTATTATTAAATCCTTTAATTTAATTGTTGTTGCATTAAGTAAAAAATAAAAATAAAGAGAGTAAACAATACGGCTTTTGTAAAATCTTCGAAAACCTTAAAAATTAATATTTTTAAAACATCCATTTTTACGATATTTATTTTTCTTAAAATTTTCATTTTAAATTATGTCACATAAGGTTTGACATGTTATTTAACAATTGAATTAATGATTTTAGTAACGGAAGAACTCAAATGATATAACTACAATAGTTTGGGGATGTACTTAAAAGTATTTGAAATTTAGAACTAATTTAAAATGAAGGTCATAATTTAGGGGTGTTCAATGAAATTAACTCTTTTTCTTATTAGCTACTATCTTTTGTAGCGTTTTGGTGTGTTGCTAATTAAGAGTGAACAAAACTCGATTAAAAAAATAAAAAAGAAATTCAAATATCAAGTTAATTGAATCGAGTTATTTGAGTTATTCAAGTTTTGAGTTTGAGTCGAGTTGAGTTTTACAATTCGACTAACTCAAATAATTCAAATAATATATTAGTGTAAATGTCTCTTTGGTGCATGTCAATTTTGAAAATGAGCAAATTGGTTTCTCTCTCAACAAAAGTTACAAAAAAAAATCAAAATAATTTTAAAAAATTCAAAATATTCATAAAAAATTCTAAAATTTATATTTTTAAAAAATATAAAAAAAATCTAAATAATATATAAAGAATTTTATATTTTAATTTTTTTCTAAAACAATAATTTTGGAGACCTGAATAAGCTAATTAATGTTTCTAAGTTTATCATACTAAAATAAATTATTTATTATTATTTTGCTTTGAAAAAGTTTTCAAATATATAAGATTTCAGATTTATGTGCTCTAACATAGTATTAGTTATAATGTAACAAGATTTTAATTTGACATGTTTAATTTTTTAATTTAACTCGAACAATTTCACTTGATTCAATTTGAATTTCATTGCACTCTTTCACTCGACTCGATTCGAAAAAATTTCAAATCGAGTTACGATGATAAAATAAGACTCGTCAACTTGATTAACTCGAAAATTTTTTACTCGATTCGATCTAACGTTTACCCCTACTGTTAATTTCTAAAATAAACTCTATTGCATATATTTCTAAAAACATATGCAATTTTTTAATATCATTATGCCTGTTTTATAATTATCATTTATCTCATTAACTTTTAATAACTTTACAAAATAAAAGTTGAAACAAAGTAATTACAAATACTACAATTTTGATGTATTAGAAAAAAAAAATTAATATTTTAAAATTTAATTTCCTTCCAAATGTAATAATGAGATCCAGTATTAAAATGATTCTAAACAAAATATTGTTAACTATAACATAAATAAAATCAATAAAATTATTTAAAATTTCAGTAAAATTGGCCAATAATCTCTTAATTTAATAGTAAAATATTTGTGTTGTATGATGCAAGAGTTTGAATTCACTCCAAAAATCTTTACCTCTTTACTCACACTTATCAAACAATAAAATTAACATTTATACTTTAATTCCAACTTGAATAATTTAAATTCACATTTAAGTTGAAATTTGTTAATTCTTTTTTTTTATGATTTGAGGACGTTGCTTTGAATCCGGAGATCAATCACATTTTCTTTAATGAAATTATTAAGAATAATTTTGAATGATAAATTTCGATTCAGATGAGATATTTAAGAATAAAAAAATATACTTAAAATCAAATTTTATATTTTTATACCTGAAATTTGAATTAGGGAAAAGAACAGCTGAAATAGAATCCCATGGTGAAACATGATCAGGGAAAAAATCCAGTTACTTAATTGTGTTGATAATTAAACATAGGGATAGGGTAGTATTAGAAGGAGAAAGGGCAATTATTGTTTTGAAAAGCAAAGCTTAAAGCTTGATTTGTAATTAATTGATAAATGAGAAAGACAGTTAGACATGGAGCAAGTGGCAAGATTCCTTTTTAATTGCCATTTCCTTTGTCTTTTATCGTAGAAATGGACAACGAATGGAAACCCCAATCCAACAAAGTAGTGCGAAAGGATATATAAAACCTAATCCTTTGATATCAAGACATGTGGTTCACATTGAGCAGCATACACCAAGCCTGCCCTACTTCCCCTTCTTTCCTTCACAACTCTCCTACTTTCTTTGAGAGAATAATTCTTTCATAATCTTCTTCTTCTTCTTCTTCTTCTCTTTCCTCTCTCTTCCCATTTCACTAAATGATACATCCTAAATACCTTCTTTTATCCGATCTTTGCTTTTCAATTTAAAAATATAAATTTAATTGTTACATTAAGTTATTTTTTTAATTTAAAATATCATGTTAGACAGGATCGATTGAGTGAGGTAGCCCACCCAGCCTACGGCCTACTACGGTATTTATAATGAATATCATCATAAAAGTTTACTATATAATATGAATACCATAATAAGCTGTATAAATTATGTTAGAAGTAGGGTAGAAAAGAAATGTTAGATGAAAGAAACAGTTGATTGGGTGAATTAGAAAGGGGTTTAATTTATTTTAAGCATAATACTGAAAAGCTTATACGCCTATCAGATAGGAGAAATGAGAGAAGAAAGAGTATGTAGGTGGATTGCCAAAAATAAATTAATAAATGAGAAAATAAATTATTTGCACCAAAAAGTAAGGTTGGCATGAAAATATTCTTTATTTTGTTATAATCGTTTTCTTCTCCATATTTTCACACTTCTAATAGTTGGGAAATGGAAATGATGGGATGTGCTAGTTTAATGGGCAATCTTTGACACCCAACTGCACATCAATTACAACAGTTCAGCATCCTACTAGAGGATCAAAGCTAATAGCTAGCAATCAACAATCCAAAAATAGTAACAATACACATGCATTTACAAAAAGGTCAAATAAAAAAAAAATTAAAAGTAGAAAAATGTGAGCTGAATTTGGGAATTGTATCATTGAGAATCTGTAGCTGGATTTTCATCTCCACTGTCACTGCCTTGAGTTTGATTTTCATGATGATGCTGCTGTTCCAAATTCATTTTTAAACCCACTCTATTATTGTTGCTGTAAACATTCATTCCACTGCCAAGTAACCCCATGTTAGTCTCTGTCACTCCTAAACCAAGCTGTTGACCCCCGGCCTGCTGTTGTTGCAATATCATTGAGCCCAGCTGAACCGGATTCCCTCTACCCCCACCTGAATAATGAGCCGGGAATGTCCACATCTGGGCTTCTGGCACTGTGGCTGAAGCTGCTGTGGCGCCACCGCCTACCGGCAGCATCCAAAAGGCATTACCTCCATTGGTGGTGGCCGGTGCAACGGCCCACATAGCTGGAGCTGGCATGACGTTGGCTGTTTGAAACAAACCGGGTTCTTGTTCTGGCATTCCGGTTCTCTCCGGTTTAGGAGAATTCGCGTCTATGGCACCCGTTTCAGTATTGTGCTGAGATGTTTCTTTGAAAAGGTCATCTCTGAATGGCTTTGTAGCGTAGTTGTCGTTAAGGTTACTGCCACTTCTCATGTGAGTTTCGGGGTTAAGGAGTTGAGGGTAAAGTTGATGATGAAACCCTAGCATGGCGGTACTGTTGCCGATCCTTCTGGCCTCATCTCCATTACTGTTGTAAAAACCTAAAGCGCTGTGGAAAGAGAGAGGTGCGGATTTTGATGAAGGAGCTGAAATGGTTGATCCACTGCTGCGAAGTGAAACGTTGAGAGTGGAGAAATTGGCTGGAATAGTGCCGGTTCCTGTTGCAGCTATGATGGCAGGTTCCGCTTGTTGAAGCAGCCACTCGATGGTCTCTCCATCCGATTTATGACCCAATTCTCGGGTGAGTTGGAAGACCCTGGCGGCGCAAACGGCGGGCATTCGGATGCGACGGCCGCGGCCATCGACCTTGGTGTGACGGTCTTTGGTGGGTCTTTTGGCAGCAGGAGGCTTAGCGAGGGAAGAAGTGGAAGTAGGGGAGGAAGAGGGAACCCCAATTTGGTTGGAAATGGAGCCCATGAATGAGACATGATGACCTGGGGCCTGAGGCTGTGCCTGAGTCTGAGCCTGAGCCTGAGCCTGAGCCTGATGAGAGGAGGTCCCATGTGCGGCACCAGCAGCAGCTTGTGGTTGACCATCACGGGAGACTAGTTGCAGTGAAGCTTCTTGTTTTTGGCCATGGTGATGATGATGATGCTCACTGCTATTGCTGCTTTTATTGCTCTGTGACTCCATTATCTGCATATGGGGTTTCCAAGGATTTCTTTGTCTGCCAAATTAAACCATCTCAAAAAATGAAGGCCCTATATTATTTATTTTACTTTATTTATTTGTTTTACTATCTCATTTATATAAATATTTATTTTATATGTAAAGGAAGGGTTATGAGTTGTGATCCTAACAACACCACCGATGTTAGTGCGTGAGGATCTTCTTTTCTTCCTTGTGATTGACTGCTGCTACGCTATGCTATCCACTGAGAGGAGTAGGTGAGAGAAGCAGCAACTAGAGCCAATCCGAATTAAAGCTTAAAAAAGAAACAGTAAATTTTTTAGCACTACCCCACTCGTGGGGGCCCCTGCCTTCAATCATAATATCACATCTGGTAAAACCCCTTTTATCTTTCTACTGCTAAATATTATTATTTTTATATTTATTGTTCCGACAAACTTTAAACTTGGATAATTCATTACCCCCCAATCACCAATCAGGTTCCAAACCACACTTATTTTATTTCAATTTTAACATATGCCTTCTGTGGATGAAATTTATTTCAATAAATTTGAATGCTGTCAAATGTCTTTTAGTATGTTATGTTCCTTTTACAAAAATAATTGCCCCATTTAATTTTCATTTTTTTTAAAAATAATTTTATTAGTTTAATGATAAAATTAAAAATTTTGAGATAATATTGAAATGGAAGAATTTTTAATTCAAATTTTATTTCTGATTTTAAATAATGATTATGGTGGTTAAAAAATAATAAAACAATCATTTAGATTTGAACTGCCCAACCCAAATGAAACATAAATAAACAAAAATAATAATAAAATAAAGATTGGAATCCATGCTCAACTTGACTAGGAACGACGACTTAGAGGTGTGAAATGTTGAAAATGTAAAAAGAGAAAGACACAAGACTAATATATCTTTTAAAGCAGGATTTCTTTTTTTTCTTTTTTTTCCCCTTACAGCTCACTGATTGAGTTGTTGCTGATAATGACAACGATGATGACGCTGCCCAATAACCCTGATATAGTTTTGGTATATATACATATATGGGTGAGTATTTCATATATTGCAGTGTATTCTTTTATTTTTATTAGTAATTTTAAAAATTATTTTTTTAATATTTTATTATATTTTTATAGGATATTTATCAACTCTTAATTCTATTTATAGAGTCTACAAATTTTATTTACAGTATACCAAATAATTTCCTTAAAGTAATTACAATATATAAAATTATTTACAGTACTTGCCATTTTTAATTCAAAGTTAGTGGATTTATCATTATTTCTTTAATCAAGTAATTTCGAAATTTATTTTAATTTATTTTTGAGATTTTTTTAAAATTGTCTTGACGCTTAATAGTATCAAGGTCTTTAAATTACATTATGTATTAAAGTATTCATTGTCTTATAGGTATCAGAGTAATGACTTTAAGATTTTTTTTAATTAAAATTAATCTTTTCACTGTAGGTGCTCTTCAAAGAGATAAATGGTTGACTACAAAATGTGCTCTATTTTTATGAGTGGAGATTGAACCTTCAACCACATGAGTAAGAGATGAGGTGAGTAACCACCATGCCAACCTTGTGATTAATATATTTGTAATTACTTTTTATTGATAAAGAGTTAAACCCTATCAAATACAAAATGAGCTCAACATTTTTAACCTTCTCAACCCGGCCTAGACGTTAGACTCGAATTCGGAAGAATACATTAGCCACCGAAGTGACTCGGTGAGCTATTGCAATTTTGACAACAATCTTTTTAAAAACCTTTGTTTAATTTAGTAGGAATCTTAATTACATATCAATTAATTCTTCAAAACCTTAATGAAGATATAGCAGCAGAAAAGTGATAAGTGGATGCTTTTAAATAAAAACTGGGGTTTCATGCATAGCTTATAAATAATAATCTCTTATTATCCTAAAATAAAATTAAGTGTCATGCAAAATAAAATCTTAAATCCCATGGCATGGTTCAAAATAAGATAATATGGTTTAATAATTGAAATAATAACTCTAAAATATTTTAGTAAAAGCAAAGTTGAGACCTTTCAGATGTCGTGTTTACGTCCTAACCTAGCAGGTTATCTGTCAGGATGAAAATTAAAGGGGGAGTGAGCTATGACGCTCAGTGTGAGTTCCATCACAAGTAAATCAGTGCCAAACAGTAATCCAAGCATAAATAATAACAGTTTTCAATACATTAGTATTCATATAACATAGCAGAATTTGGCAGTTCATTCAAGCATGTTAATGCGTGATGATGCAGTACATTTAGCAATTTCAGTTTAATAGTATAATTAAATCCTACCCCACCGCTACACTCCACAGTAAGAATTCCCTATAATTCTTATATCCCGGACACTCCAGTTTGTGGATAAACCACCAGTGTTACAAGTTAGTACGCTGTCAGTAATTGTGAGTATACAACGGGTCAGAAAAATGCTAAAATAGGTTAAATTGTCTAAGAGAGACACACTTCGCGTTAGCTAGTTTTACATTTTTCTCTTTATCTTTTAGGGTTTAGTTCTTCTTCTCCATAGCTTAGGGTTTATCTTCTTGTTCATTTTCTAGTTTTTTTCTTATTTCCTTAGCCGGTAGTTAAATTAGTTATTATTGTTGCTAGGATTTATTTACTTGTTAAGCCCTTCAAACTTTCTTGTATTTGCACTTTAATCTATTAGTTTAATACCAATCAAGTTTGTTATATTTCATTTGTTAAAAAATATTATCTTGGGTGTTTTTATTTATCTTCTTTGTTGTCATTATTGTGTTCTTCAAGCTTTTGCAAGAAAGCTTGAGTTTTTATCAACTTTCTTTTATGTTAAGTTAATGGTGTTTCTCTTTGATTTCTTGTTGTTAATGGGTTCAAAAATGAGCATGAGTAGATAAATCCTAAGCGGTTGGTTGATGAAAGTGATGGCTAATTGATTTTTGGGTTCAGGGACTAAATTGAATAGACTTAAAAACTTACAATCGATGACCCTAAAGAAAAATTAAAATAAGTGAGACTTAGAGGAGATCTTATCGAACATCAATTTGTAGTATTCTATTTTTTATAATTTTTATAATTTTAAATATTTCTTTGTATAATTTTATGATTTTTAAATGAAATATCAATTTTCGTCATGTGATATAACCTTGACATGCCAAATGATGACGAAATTGTGACAAAAAAAATCACAATAGCTACTCTTAAATATATATAAATGGAGGCTTTTGAAGTTTTAGGTCATAATAAAAAAAGAGAGAAAATCATGGTAGTTGGTTCTGTACTAGATCTAGTCGTATTGGTCGATGCCCATTATTCCAGTGCTAAAACGTGACAAGTAGTATACTTTTTCGCATCGGTAAAAATTTTAGTTTGTATTGGTTACACCAATTTGTTCCAGTCAATTTCGATCACACTGGACGAAATATGACACATGAATAATAGTAAAAATTATAAAATTTTTAACTATTCATGTAACAGCCCAATTTTTAGTAGTGACGGAACAGTAATTTTGGGACCACAAATTTCCATCGTATCGACTCATAAATATTATTTTTAGAATATTTATAGAGTCATTATAGTCGTATTAAAATTTGGTTAAGAAATATTAATGTTTAGTTAGTTAATTAAAGAAAAAAGACTAAATTGAAAAAGGTGCAAAACTTACTAATTATAGCAATTAGGTGATGAAATGGTGTAATTATTAATTGAGGAAGGACTTAAGTGATAATTAAGCCCTAAATAATATAGTGGGACGGCAAATTGATGGATAAGAACAAAATACTGAAATTATAAGGGCAAACTTCACTACAGGAAACAGACTTTTTGCGGCGTTTTTTTTTTCCTTTAGCGGCGCTTTCACAAGCGCCGCAAAAGACGCCGCTATAGACAACGCCACTAAAATTTACGGCGTCGACGCTTTTATAGAAAACACCGCTAAAAGTCCTGGTCTTTAGCGGCGCTTCTATAGAAAACGCCGCTAAAAGTAATGGTCATTAGCAGTGCTTTGTAACAAACGCCGCTAAAGACCAGGACTTTTAGCGGCGCTTTTATAGAAAACGCCAAAAGCCCTAGTCTTTAGCGGCGCTTCTATAGAAAACGCCGCTAAAAGTCCTGGTCTTTAGCGACGCTTCTATAGAAAACGGCGATAAAAGTCTGATCTTTAACGGCGCTTTTTTTTACAAACGCCGCTAATTTGGGTAGATTTGCAATATACATTTTTCACCAATTTCCAACCCTTCCTGCATGAAATCCAACAAAAAAACATCAAATATAGCATGAAATCCAACAAAAAACAGCAAATCTAAATGATACAAAATTATACGAAAGATATATGATATAAATTATAAATGAAGTATAATTCAAAATTTTCTTACAATAATGTTAAAGTTACAAGAAAACAAATGTCTAAGATGGCAGCATTTGCGATTCTTTGAACATCTTCATCATAGTCTGTCGTAGCTAGAGTTCATCATACTTTACTTTCTCTCTGCCTCCTCGCTGTTGCCTCCGCTTTAAATTGAGAAATTTGCTCAACTGTGCTCGCTTGCATCTGAGATATCTGGTCTCTGAACTTCGACTTGAGCTTGACTCCGGAAGGCATGTATTCTTTAAAATTTGGATCCAAAATATTGGGTCGGGTTAACACGGATCCTTGAAATCAAACCCACCATACCTTCAGGACCCAAAACTTCATTAATAATTATGTTATCAATGTCCTCAAAATTAACAGAACTATCAATCAAAGCAATCGCTTCATACTCATATTCTTATCTTTTAGTTTCTCCTAATAAATCAATTAAAGAGTTAAAAACGAAATATATAATAAAAAAGAATGCAACATAACTTAACATTATTTAAAACTACTAAAGACGAATTAAACCATTATATTTAAACATTATAAATATTTATAATAAATCAAATTTTATTAAGTAAATATACCATAATTTCTGCAGACTTGATGTCATCGAGAGATCCATCTTTCTTCCTATATCGTAATGTCAAAAAGTTGGCGTCCAACTTTTGAATCAGACGATGCTTCCTACAATATAATAGTAAAAATATTATTTAATAGTAGAAAGTCATTAATATTTGACAGAATTAATAAATTCATAATACATTCATAATACTTGGGCCTCAGCTACACAAGCAAAACTCGCTCACGATCCTACATAATGAAATTATTATTACGTATATAGTAAATACTATAAACCGAAAAATTTATAAGAGTTTGGAAGTACGTAATACCTCTCCTTTGTTTGAATTCCAGAATCTAACTGCATCTTCCTATTGGTATCTCAGCATTCCCGGCAGGACATTTCACAATTTTTCTTCGAGGCTTATGTCTTTCTTAAAATAATCTTTTTTCAAAGTGCTTTTATGGTCTCTCCATTTTTTACGCAATGCCTTCTTGATATAGGCATTCGAAACCTGTAAAGCAAATCTCTCCTAAAAAACACAAGTTTAGAAAATAAATATAAATGAAACTTAGACCAAAGTATATAAATTACATTCACGTTTTGTTACCTTAATATTATCGAGAGCTTAATTTTTGTTACTATCAGGCATGTGATGCCATGATTCGTAATTGATGGGCAACATATTGGCATTTCGTGCTATAATGCCCAAATAGCCTGCTAAAAGTCGAGCTTCTGATCCAACAGGCTGACCATGACTGTTTCTACTTACTATGACACGCTCGACAGGATTTAAGTCGTATAAATCTTTAAGTAGCGTACGTCCTCGACCTCTGCGTGTCCCACCACTTTCAGCTGGAAAATAATATATTATTATATTGAAATTGAGAAATACGAGCAATAATAAAAGTCTATACGCATGTAAAATAAACTTAACATTACTTTGAAATTCTGCAGGCTCGTCAACTGTCTCCGGCACATTCGAAGATCCAATGGCTGTCTGCTGTTCACTATTTCCTTCTTCCGAATTTGGAGTATTCTGGACAATACTTAAATTTTGTAATTTTCTTCTACGCATTTTTCCTGCAATACACATAAAATAATTGAAATTTTAGCAACAAATAACAACAATAATCGTACATATAAAATAGATAAATTATATAACATGATCAATATTAAAATTATAATATTACATATATTTAAAAAATCGTAAAATCTTGCTACATCATAATTCGTAAATATCTTCGTCCATGTCCTGACGAACCCATTGAAATTGTGTACTAGTACTAGAGATATTTTCATTTAAGTTTTGTTCTGGAAAAGGAAAAGTTTCTGATCTTTCGACGATGTCATCTCTACTTCCATTACCCATGTCAAATAAGTCTCTAGGGGTGTTTCAGAGTACAACGTACCGACCCTCATCAGTTGGATCTTTCGAGTAAAAAACTTGCTTCATTTGAGAAGAAAATACATATGGCTCATCTATCAATTGTTGTCCAGTGTGAATCAATCGAGAGAAGTTCACCATTATAAAACCAAATTGATCTTGTTTAATTCATGAGCGAAATATTTAACATCAGCCTAATCACCTCGAAATAAGACAACTTTCTTTTTGCCATAATAATCCAACTCAATTATGTCAGTAAGAAGTCCGTAATACTCCACATTTCCCTCAACTGGATTACTGTCCCTAGCACTGGCATAACTTGTAATTGAAGAATTAACAACAATTCCACAATTTTGAGTTCTCCTCAATCTCTCGCAATATTTTGTATGAAATCTGAATCCATTGATGAGGAAGGCACTATATCTTTTCACTATTCTATTTGGACCTTGGGAAAGCCATTTAACTTCGTCATTTACTTCATTCCGACTCCAAACCTATTGAATCGAAAGTAAATTGAGTAATTATAAATGTTATGAGAAAACATTATTATTTGTCAATGAAAGCTTCAATTGCATACCGTTTGGCTTTACCATTCATGAAATGATTCTGTGAACAACTTATTAATTTCTCGTTGTTATAATCTTCGGGACCGTGAACGAGCTCTCAATATTTGTTTGTACTTACTATGTTAAAAAAAGGTTTACTTTGTTAGAAGATAAACAAATTATAATTGATGAATATTTATCAAATTCTAGAACTTACTTGCGTAATGGTTCCATTGAATCGTGATGAAAAAGAACATATCGATGTGCTTGTACCCACGATCTATCATCTAATTTTGCAATTTCAACTTTGCCGATTGGTTCTCCGTAACTTTGAAATAAATAAGTTTCGGCCAAGTTATGATCTATGAGCCCAGCATTTCTACTTGGTCTGTTCATTCTTGTTTCAACATCTTCCAAATATCTTAAACAGAAAGTCATACATTCATCTGTCAAGTAGCCTTCAGCAATTGATCCTTCTGGATAACGCTTATTGCGGCAGTACGACTTCAATTTGGATAGGAACCTAAACACGATACACAACATTATCAAAATTTGCAACTAAAGGCATTGAGGTGAATGATGGAATAATTTACAAATAAATTAACACCTTTCTATAAGATACATCCATCGATAGAAAACGGGTCCACCAAGTATTACTTCACGAGGGAGATGAATTATCAAGTGCACCATAATAGTGAAGAAGGAAGGCGGGAAGATCTTCTCCAAATTGCATAAAGTCAATGCGGCTCGATCTTGTAGTGTCTCAAGTTCTTGAACATTCAAAACTTTGCCACAAATGCCTTTCATTATATTGGATAGTTCAATTATACAATACGTCACCTTTTTCGACATACAACACCGCATAGCAACTGGCAGTAAATCTTGCATCAAGATGTGATAGTCATGTGATTTTAAGGCATATAGTCTTCAATCTTTAAGACTCACACATCGAGATATATTTGATGCATACGCATCCGGAACTTTTATATCCTTCAACATCATGCAGAACACTTCTTTCTCCGTCTTCGACATTGAAAAAATAGAAGGCGGCAACCGATATTTCCTATTCGGAAGTGCTTGGGGATGAAGCTCACGCCAAATTCCCATGTGGACTAAATCAAGTCGACTCTGAAGATTGTCTTTCGATTTTCCATCGACATTCAAAATAGTCCCAATGATGTTCTCGCAGACATTTTTCTCAATGTGCATGACATCAAGATTATGTTGTAAAATGTGATGCTCCCAATAAGGCAACTCAAAAAAAATACTTCTTTTTTTCCACAAGACCGCCTCATTAGGATCATCCTCTTCATCAGATTCATCATCAGATTCATCCCTTAATCTTCTATTTCTTTGCGTGTTGGGCGGTTGATTCATCTTCCCATAAATGAAATTCATATTTTTCAACATGAACAAGATTTCAGATCCACCGGTCTGCGAATGAGCTTCTCTGAACTCTTCAGTACCGTCAAACAGAGTACTCTGAAATCTAAATCTATGATTCCCTAGTAACCACCGACGATGCCCCATGTAAGATAATTTCTTCCTATTATATAACAATTGCGAACATGTTTGCGCAACACAACAAGGACAAGCATAACGTCCCTTGGTACTCCAACCAGATAAATTGGCATAAGTCGGGAAGTCATTAATAGTCCACATCAAAGCTGCACATAAATTAAAGTTCTCATTTCTCAGTACATCATATGTCTCAACACCAGCCCATAATTGTTTTAACTCTTCAATAAGTGGCTGCAAATAAATGTCAATATCATTTACGGGACCTTTCTCTCCAGGGATAATCATATATAAGATAAAGAATGATTGTTTCATGCAAATCCATGGAGACAAATTATAAGGAACAAGCACCACGGGCCAAGTACTATACGCAGTGCTCATGATTTTGTAAGAATTAAATCCATTAGATGCTAGCCAAAGCCTTACACTACGAGGATCGCTTGCAAAGTTTGGAAATTTACTGTCAAATGATTTCCAAGCTAAAGAATCCGCAGGATGCCTTAACAATCCATCATCGGTTCGTCCATCATGGTGCCACGTCATAGACTCGGCTGTCTTCGACGACATGAAAAGCCTTTGAAGCCTTGGTATTAGCGAAAAATACCGCAAAATCTTAATCGGCTTCTTCCTTGACTGCATCGTTTTCATCCTCGTTACCATCTTACGTATTTCTATTCATCCAACGGGATTGACCGCATACATGACAAAGATCGTTGGTTTTTCCTATTACCCTAATACAACATGCGATCATTTGGGCAACTATGAATTTTATTGTACCCAAGGCCCAAATCTTTTATCAGTTTCTTCATGTCTTTGCATGATTGAGGGATTTTTACAAACGGAAACATTTCTCTCAAAAACTCTAACAGCATTGTCAAAGAGTTTCCGGTCCACCCTCCCAAACATTTTAAGTGAAAAAGACGAATACAGAAAGACATTTTTGAAAATTTTGATCCCTCATAAAATTCTTCATTCATTTCACCAAGTAACGTGTAGAACTTCGCCACTTCTTCATTTGGCTGTTCATCAGGTACACTTCTTCCCGTTTCGGTGAAAGTATTTCCACCAAAATTATAATCATCGGATGCAACCAAGTCAGGTGGAAATGATTGCAAACCATCACTGTGCATATTAAATGCATCCCGCAACATACCTTCCATGTCATCTTCTCTAACATTCTGATTGTAAGCACTATGAGGATAACCCAGATTCATCGTTAAAGAAGCTCCACTAGATGTACACTCTCCATGGAAAATCCATTTTTTATACCCCCGAATAAAACCATCAACAATTAGATGTTCGTAGACAACTTCACGATAATGCCAATTGATATTGCCACACTTCTTACACGGGCAAAGAATCATATTCTCTTGGCTTGCATTTTGAAATGCAAAATTTAGAAAAGTTTCTACTCCATTTCGATAACTGTTGCTTACCCTTGACAAATTCATCCAAGTCCTATCCATTTCGTAATTGTTGAAGTCTAAAGTTGACAATAAATTACACGGGTAAGTTGTTTATTTATAAGTGTAATTAAGTTATGTAAGTTATGATATGATATATATTTATGTATCATGTAAGTTATGTAAATTATGTAAGTTAGGAAATTTGATCTTAAAATTATGTAAGTTATGAATTATGTAAGTTATGTAAATTATGTAAGTTATGAAATTTAAACTTTAAATTATGTAAGTTATGTAAATTATGTAAGTTATGAAATTTGATCTTTAAATTATGTAAGTTATGTAAATTTGAACTTTAAAATAAATTAAAATATTAAAAAAATTCATGATTAAAATAAAATAAAATATTTAAAATATAACTTTAAATACAATTTGTATAGTTTGGACCAATTTAACCAAATGTTAATATTATTTACACATTTAAAATGGGATTTTGGAAATGAATTACTTGAGAAATGGAAGAAGATTTAAACAGGGGTATCATAATTGATATTAATGAAAGTGAAATGTGAAAAGAAAGTGGATTGGAAAAGGATACTTTCAATTTTATAAGATTATGTAATTTAATTATTTGAGGGATTTTCAAGTATACTCTTTTAATATTACGTAAGTTAAGTAAGTTTTATAAGTTATGCAAGTTATTATATAATATATTTTTATGTAAGTAATGTAAGTTTTACGTAAATATTCAATTTAGTTGGGTAATACTGTTAAATTTTATCATTAAAATAATCGACTTAAAAATTAACATAAATTTTTTATCGCATAATTGGGTTAAAATTTTTAATTAATTGTTGTTAGTGATAATATGCATGATATAAAATATTTTGGTACCAAGTACCGACAAAAGCATACAAATTTTACATTGGGTCGAGGGATGTCCTATAGCATTAAACATTTATGATATTATAGTGTAAGAAATGAAAAAAAATATATATGTAAAGTTTTTCTATAGTTAATAATTTAATAAAATTTTACAAAATAATTGTTTTAAAAAATTATGAGTGAAGAGGCATGTGTTATCTATTTGTAAAAAATAGATGTGCTCGGTAGACTTAAGAAGTCATATTTTAGATAGTGTCGAAAAATATATATATATATAAATATTAATTGGTTTTAAAACTCGTGACAACTAGATTTGAAAAATTAAATTCTGCGAAATTACATTTTTTTAATTTTTGTAAAATAGAAAGATAAAATTCATAATTACAGCTACAACAAACTCCAAAAGCTAAGGAGAAACATGCTGGACTTTAAAAATGTAATTTGTGAATTTAGATTCAATGCTAAGCATCTATTAATTTTAAATTAATTGGCAATAGATTAAAATTTCAACTTATATATAGCCATAAAGTATTCATAGATTAAGCTGCAATAGGCCCATTTTATCAAATTTTACAATTTTATCTTATTCATTTTTAATAAAAAAAGTGTAAAGGTTGAAGAAAATATATTTTAAAAATATCAATAATTAAAAATCAACATGAATAAAATAGCGATTATCTAATAAAGCAAAGCATATTATCATGACGTTTTTATCGCATATTATCACTAACAACAACATTTTATATCATGCATATTTTAAAAATTAACCCAATATCATGCATTCTACATAAATCACTAACAACAATTAATATACTAAAATTTAAGAAAAAATCACCAACAATCAGATTCCCAAATTAATCCAAAAGAAAAAAAGAAGGTAGAAAAATTAACAAACATGAAAACAAATAAATTGGAAAGGAAAATTTAAGAGCAAATAACCTTGTTAATTTTCAGACAAGCTTTGACGATCTGTGTTATTTGGTGGGGGTTCGTTTCTACAACAGAAAGAAAACAGCCCTCATCAGGTGTCTAAAGATCCAAACATTAATAAACAAGCAACACCTACAAGCCAAAAAAAACAGCATCCAAGGAATACAAACAATTTTACTTTCAGGTAATGATGAATCAGGCCACATAGATGTTAGTATTAGATTAGCATTTACTTTGTGCTTCAACTATTCCAGGAAAAGGTTCAAAATAAAAATAAAAAGCTCTTTCCAAGTATTTCAACAAGACAAACATTTTACTTCAGTTTTACCTGGTGAACAAAATTTCCACAACCAAATGATTTGATGATAAACAAAAATGACAACTGAAGGCACAGTTTCAAAAATAGAAAATAACACAATATACAATTAAATGGTTTCATGAATACACAAGTTATATTGCACTTACAAGTAAAACTGGCAACAAAAAGCGCGAACTACCAGAAAAATAGGTCCGCAAACCCCGAGCAAGATTTCCAATAGCTTGGATGGCTTCAACTGCAACAGCAATGTTTACATCTGTAACAAGCTGCAAGCAGAAAGACAAATTAGGTAAATCATGATAGCAATGGCACAACAGAGCATAATGGTTAAAACTTAAAGGATAGTTTGACAAGCCACGACAACAAAGCAGAAACTAGGTAAGCCAATACCCAGAAACACACACTAACTTAATGTTTTATAGTCAACATAACCTTGTACTAAAAAATGCCTCAACAGCCACAAATAGCCATTATACTAATCATCAAGTAAATCAAGAAAAGTGCAATTGAATCTCAGTTTCAAATTCCAAATAGGGTATAAAAGATTAAAGTACCTCTCAGATGCTAACAGAGAATACAGGAGGATCTATAAATAAATAAATAAGTAGTAAAAGTGGTATAACTCATGCCAAGATATGTCAACCTCATACAAGTGAAAGATGTATGATAACGACCAGGTTGAATGTGATAAAAAAGACAAACGAATTACTTGCATGCTAAAAGAGGAACAGAAACAGGAGCATTAGGTTGTAAGTAGTAAAAATGATGATATTCATGTAGTAGAAACATTAAGAAAATGCCCATCCCTGTTTGTTCAAACAAAATTGTCTTGTCCCATTACAAGGGCCAACTGCAATATTTTTAAGAGATGGGAGCAGATTAAAACCTTCTTCAACGTCAGGCAAACTTCCGTAAAATCGCCCGGAGCTATCTTTTTTGTTGATGCAAGCTTTGTGAGTTCAGCAACAGCCTCCTTTCTTTCTGACCACTTGGTAGCTTTCTACAAGAGATGGTATTTTCAAAGAGAATAGATAGTAAGCAGCTTGGGGAAAAGAAACTGGGGAAGAAATGAAGTGATTGGGAAAAAATTTTCGAAGCAATTTGGGGAAATACTCAAGCAATTTCGGGTTTAGGGTTAACTTGGGGAAATTTCGGGGTATTAGGGATAGCAAATGTTTCGGTATTTGGGGAGAAAAGGGATGAAACAAAAACGATGCCGTCTAATTAAATAAATTGACGTCACTAAATGGGGACAAAAAACGACATCGTTTTAATTCAACTTTTTTGTGGCGTTTTACCAAAAACGCTAAAACGCCGCTAATACTTCACTTTTTACAGTGTGGAAAAAAAACGACGCCGTTTTCGTATAAAAACTAACCTATTTGCGGCGTTTTTAAATAAGCGCCACTAAATAAAAGCACAAAACGCAGTCGTTTCCCAAACACTGAACTCAAATTTGCGACGATGTTTTAAAAAATCTTAAAACATATTTGCGGCGTTTTAAGTAAAGCGCCACTAATAACAAGGGAAAACGGTGCCGTTTCTTGAACTCCTAATACATATTTGCGGCGTTTTTAAAAAGCGCCACTAAAAGCAAAGCACAAAACGGCGCCGTTTTGCGAACACTTAAAAAATATTTGCGGCGTTTTTACAAAAACGCCGGTAATACATCACCTATTGCGGCGTTTCTGGTGAAGCGCCACTAATGATACTACCATCACCACAAAAACGACGCCGTTTTTTATTAAAGTGAGATTACTTTTTGCGGCGTCGCTAATGCCTTTCATACCAATAAATATTTAAAAATATAACAAAATTTAAAAATGTTTATAATTTCTTTAAAATTATATCTACGCCAAAAATAAAATACAAATATACTAGCACGTGAGTTGTCAAATTAGTGTCATCCAAGATTGAAGTCAAATTGATCCAAAATTAAAACAGAAGTTATAAAATGAAAATATTAATTAATAAAAAAAGAGAGAATAATGCATTTTTAAAAAATAAATACACATTTTAAAAAATAAATACATCAATATATTTTTATATTGAATAATTATAAATATTTATGTATGCAATATATAAATAAAAAATGATGTTAATTATATCAATAATTGGGTTAATATTTTACAAGATCTGGATCAAATTAAAGTTCATGTATACAATTGAACATTAAACCATTGTTCATGTATGCTTTTGGGATTTAACCCATTTTGATATATATATTTTTTAAAATAATAATTTATATTTATCTTATTTAGATATATATTCTAAAAAATCCAAACCTTAAACCATAAACCCCAAACCCTAAATCCTAAACCATAAACCATAAATCCTAAACCCTAAACCCATAAACTACAAACACCCACCACCAAACCCCAAAATCCACCCCCCAATATACAATAAACCTTAAACCATAAATACTAAATCCTAAACCCCAAACCCTAAACTCTAAACTCTAAACCATAAACCCTAAACCATAATCATAAACCATATTTTTGGGAATTCGTGTGGCCAATGTTAGTGTAGTACAAAACATGTATTTTATATTCTTATATTAAATAATATGGGTGTAGTACAAAATGGCATGAATACCAGTAAAATCCAAATGTTCTTCAGTTTTCAAACAGTATCCTTAAACCTTAAACCCCAAACTCAAACTCTAAAACATAAACCCTTAACCCAAAATAATAAACATTATACCATAAATCCTAAAACTCTAAACCATAGACATTAAATCTTAAATTCTAAATCCTAAACCTTAAAATAAAATAATTTTTTTGCGCGTTATTATCAAAAAACGCCACTAAAGCTCCACAATAAACGAAGTCGTTTTGCTCAACATTTCATGGTGTTTTTCCAAAAGCGCCGCTAATGCTCGACCTATAGCGGCGTTTTCTTGAAAGCGCCGCTAATGCCACTGAAGCTCAAGATAAAACGATGCGTTTTGATTAACATTATTGCGGCATTTTTAAAAAGCGTCGCTAATTCTTGATCTATTGCGGCGTTTTTAGAAAAGCGCCGCTATAGCTCGAGCATTTGCGGCGCTTCTCTCATAAACGCCGCTAATGCTGATCTTTTGCGGCGTTTTTAAAACAAACGCCACTATAGCTCTAACCTTTTACGGCGTTTGTTTTCTAGCGCCACTAATGTAAAACTTTTGCGGCGTTTTTAGTCTAAACGCCGCTTAAAATGCCGCTAAAAATTTGTTTTGCTGTAGTGCTTGTAATTTAGTTGAAATTAAAACAAATTTAATTAAGAAGAAATAGGTTTTCTTCTTCATTTTCTTCTTTTTTCATCGCAACACCATAGAAATAGCTTGGAGAATCGGTTGAGCGTAGGAGCTTTCATGTGAGTTAAATTTTTACATGTTTCTTATAATTTTTATGTTTTTGATATCGTTGCAACTAGGTCCAGCTAACCCGTACCTTCGTTTATGATTTTGTTTAAAATTTTGGAAGTTGCCATTGATAAATATTAGATGTTTTTGATGAATAACATGGATTTGGAGTTTTGATTGTGTTGTATGATGATTTTGTAAAGTGATTTTTTTAAAATATTGATTTTAGGATTAAATTGTGAAAATGTCAAAATATTAGGGTTTGATAGTGAATTTTAGGTTTATTAGGGGCTATATGAGGGCCTAGAATATTTGGATAGATTATTGATTTGAGAAAATTAGTTAATTTGATAAATTAACTAATTAAGGGATTAAATAGCAAAAATTGTAAAAGTTTGCGGTAATTGCGTAAATTCAAAAAATAAAAGGGTATTAATCCTGTAGATACTCGTGGAAAAGGAAAAATAACATAATAGTCCCTGAACTTTTGCAATTACTACAATTCAGTCTAGGCAAGTTTGTACGGTTAAAATTTAACATTTGTATAAATTGATTATTGGTATAATGTATATATTATATTGTTGGAAATGAATTATTGTTTGAATTATAATATTAAATTGGATATTCGGTTTGAATTGAACGCGGGATTTGAGTACATTCATGATGTAGATAGCCCATTTTGCCCGGGCCCGTGTGAAATAAAAAAAAAACCAAAAAAAATAAAAATAAAGTCCAGTTTGTTTACAAACCTAAACAGATTAGACCCACTATCTTAGGCCCAAATTACACCCTTGACCCAAACAGACAAATCCCCTAAACAGACCTAACCTACTAGACCCAACCAAGCCCAAAACCAAAGAGGCCCAGGAACTAAACAGAATCAGCAATGGCCTAGGGTTTCTGAAACCCTAGGCGTCGCCTCAACAGAGCGGCGAGGCGCTCGCGCGCAATCGACCTCGCGCACACCAGTTGCGCCGCAAGCCTCGCGCCCAGGCCAACAATCGCGCCGAAGTCAACCCTTCGTACCCATGCCGCCATCAACGCACGAACGGCATCACCGCCGAGATCTCCGCTCCACCTGCACAAGAAAGGAAAGAAAACAGCAAGAATATGGCAAAAAGACTTGTATTTCTTTTTTTTAAAATCTGTTTTTCGGGTTATAAAAACCCATAAACTTGTAAACGGAGAAAAATACTCACAAGGCAAAGAGAACACGAAAATATTCAAAAAAAAATACAGAGAAATAAGATAGTTAACAGAGGTGATTCTTTTAAATATCTGTCTCATCTTCATTTTTTTAGTTCATACGTTTTTTTATATACATATATTACTACGGAAAAAACGAGTTTACCTTGCGACGACGAAGTTTCAATCTCCGGCCACCATTGGCGGTGGCACGTGAGGCACGTGGCGGTGGCCCCAAGGGACTGACGATCAAAACCCAGAAGAGGGCTCTTGAGAGTGTTTCTGCGTTTTTTTTTTTTTAAAAAAAGTTTCAAAATGACTTTTCAGCTGATTTTTTTACTTTTATAACGAAAGGGAAACGGCGCCGTTTTTGCTTAATCTAATAAGCACAAAACGACGTCGTTCGGGCTTTAGGATCCGCGCGTTGACCCTACCCAGCCCTCAGGATCCGCGCGTTTTATTAAATGGTCCAATTGCTTCTTTAGCCCTTCCGCACTTTCATTTTTTTAAAATTAATCTTTTTTTATTTTCTAATTCGGCCCTGGAAGTTTTGTTTCTGTCTTAATTTAGTCCTTTGGGCTATTTAATGGTGGATATCCGAACGACGTCGTTTTGAAAGTTTGGCATAATTGCCATTTTAATCCCTGTTATTTAATGTGTGTTTCAATTTGGTCCTTTTATATCAGTTTTAATTGTTATTTAACCCTTGTTTCTTTGTTTAAATTTTTGTTTATCCTTTTATTTTATTGTTTTAATATTGTATTAAATTATTTTGCTATATTAAATAGTCTATATTATTTTCTTTATTATTTATATATTAATACATTAATAGTATAAATTTATACATATATATATATTTTTATGTAATATCTTTGTATATTAAATTATTATTTATTAATTTATTTAGCTTGAAATTATTTTCATTACATATTATTTTTATATATTAATTACTATATTATATGTTTTTTATTTTTTTATATTATATATTATTTTAAAAAAATTGTGTTTTATATAAAGTTTATTATATTATATAGCCTATTTCATTTACATTATTTATTACATGTGTAATTTTATGATTAGTATATTATGTATATATATGTTTTTATTCAAATTTTATAACATGTTTTTATAACTAATATAATATATATGCATTTATTTAAAATTATTATTTGATATTTATTAATTATTCTTATTATATGTACTAAATCACTAAATTATTTGTTATTTTTAAAAAAAAATCATTTTTTATTAAATGTTTAAATATATCATTCCCTTTTTGTTTAAATAGGTTTTATTAATTGATATTTATTTTGCATCGCATGTTTATTTTTATTATCTTAATTGTTTATTATTGCTTAATATGATGCTATATTTATCCATGCTATTATTCTTTTATTATTTATGGTTAAATTTGTAGAATTGCAATTGATATATATATATGTTACAATGTCTTATTCATACCATTTTTTTTAATAAAAATACCTTGTAAATTAAAGATTTTTTTTGTAAAATATTTTAACGGTAGTATCCGATATTTGGAGTCTTTGAGAAGAATCGTGCCCTAACTTATTGGGTGGTGATTTTTCTCGTAAAATTCAAAGTATTAGATATCTCTCCATTTTCAAAGTTCAAGGTTACCAATTTTAAATAAAAAAACTTATTCTTGAGAATTCAAAATGTTGTATCCTAACTTATTGGGTGTGATGTTTTGTATCTTGAGGTAAGAATTTTCTAAAATAAAGATGCACCTAGCTTCGAAGTTATAAGATGATGTATCCTAACTTATTGGGTGTGGTATTTTTATTTCTTTGAAATAGGTAAGTCTTGGTTTTCCTTCTAATAAGGGATCTTATTTTAAACTTTTAAAATTCCAAACATTTGGACATGATTCTATCAATTAGGTACCAATTTTTGGGCGTTATGAGGGTGCTAACCCTTCCTCATACGTAACCGACTCCCGAACCCGTTTTCTCGCTTTTTCGTAGACCAAAATCAAATGTTTTAAAATGAAACATTTTACAAGGTGATCCAATCACACCTAAGTAAAAAGGGATTGGTGGCGACTCCCATTTTTTGTTTTTTTTTTAAAAGTCGATCCCATCATTTTTTAAAACCGGATTTTAAAAATGGTTTCGACAGCTTGGCGACTCCACTGGGGACAATAAGAGAGTCGAGCCGTAAAATCGATAATTTCATATCCTTATGTCTAAATTTAAAAATCTGGTTTAAAAATTATGATCCTTTTTGTGGCATGTGGTTCTTTTTTATAAAATGTTTCTGTATTGCATCGCATGACCGTTGTGGTCGCCCCCTTAAGTGGGAGCGAGAAACTATGCCTTCGTGAGGTTTTCACCTCCGCATGGGCTAGTGGATTACTTCCGGGATACAACCGTACCTATGTCTTCGTGAGGTTTTCACCTCCGCATGGCCATAGGGAAATGTATTCCCCTGAACTGAACTCGATTCATATGAGCCTATAATGGGTGAGGATTGAGGAATCTGCTGGTTCAGGTACCCTCCCTTTAGAACTAAGCCACATATAGTGATTCTTAAGAGCCAACCCTAGATAGAGCTATATTGAACCCTAGTGGTCACCCAGATAGGTGCCTTAGTTTGTTATTTCTCTTGTGCTAACGTGTTCTCTTTTGTTTTGATTGCATTGCATTCACATCATAGAAAAGAGGTGGTGATTCAAATTTGATTGCTAAATAGAAAAGTTTGTCATAAGGAAATGGATTTTTTGATAAAGTGGATTATAATACGATTGTCCGAATATGTTTCAAGCAAATACAACGAGAGAAGACTGATAGTCCGTGAAGGAATACAAATAGTTTATTGCCCAAGGATTCAAGCTGACAAAGACTATTCGAGAATCACCATAGCAAGGCTTTCTTGAAGAGGCTAACGAGCATTGCGAGGATAAGTGAGCAGTGAGTCGCGGCCCAGATCAAGCAAAAAGGAGCTAGTGGAGGCATCTATTAGAAGTATGCAAGATTTGACCTTTGCGAAGAAGAGGGTTGATGTTTTTGCTTGGAATATGAGGGCAAGGCCGCATATGTAATCCGTTTTATGTAAAGAAATTTGCTTTCTAGAAAAGTTTTTCTAATGAAATTGAATTCAGAATCAATACTTCTCTTTCTTTTGCATTCATTCTATGCATCTGTATTGCATTGCATCATTTGCATTAGACTTTTACAAAAGGACCCTAATTAGGTAAAAATATTTCAGTTAACCTGGAAAACATGGAACAAAGGTTGGAGAGAATAGAGCAAATGCAAATACAGATGCACGAGGCGATTGACCAAGATTCAACAAGAAATGCGAGAACAAATGCTAGAACTCCAAAAGAATGTGATAGGCCACTAACTTGATTACTTAGCCAAGGGCTTGAAAAAAGAGTGGTCCAGTGGTCAATGGTGAGGAAGATGATGAAGACATCGTTTATTCCCCAACAGTGTTCCGATTCGACCGGACACGCATTTGCATGAGAGGTACCGTCGTCATTGGACCTAATGTCGATGAGATGCTTCGCCTTACTAAGCTCCCCGATGGGTTCAAGTTTTAACCCGGATGATGATCGAGCCAAACCAGTTGTACTGGCAGACGCAAAGGAAAAAGGAGAATGTACTCTAAAAGGCCCGAAGAAAAAGGAAAATAAAGCGAATAGTACGATAAGGTATAACAAGGACCATTTTAGTAGCCGATCACGATGAAGCTTGACCAAGGATGGTAACTACTACGATCATCGAGTTTCTTCAGGGCAAGAACCCAATCCAAAATCAAACTTAGAAAAATCCCAATTCTCGCCCATCCCAATCACGTATAGGGAGCTGTACCAAACTTTGTTTGATGCACATGTAGTATCTCATTTCTACCTAAAACCTATACAACCTCCATACCCTAAATGGTACGACACGAACGCTCAATGCGAATACCATGCGAGAATCACATGACACTCAATTGAGAACTGCACCGCTTTCAAAAAGATGATCGAAAGACTTGTCAAAATGGGTATTGTCAAATTCGATGATCCCTCTGGGGCAGAAAATCTATCACTCAATCATCTAGATAAAGGGGTGAGATCTATGAGATTCAAGAATGCATCGAGTTCAGGGCTTTAGTGCAAGACCTGACATTGGGAAATCTGAATATTAACAATGTATCTGAAAAAAGAACTGGATTTTTCCAAGCATCTGTCCTTACATACTTGGGAGTCTTTTGAATAGTGGAACTGTGGAAGAGATCCTGTATTTTTAGTGCTAAACTAGAGTAATATTCGAAACACGCTTGTTGCCTTAAGCCTAGAGGCAATAAGAACTCTTTTGTGAAATAGGCTTATGTCCAGAATTTTTTATTTTAATAAAATGCATTTTTTTGAGTAAATATTCTTTTTCCATTTCATACTATATAAACAATTGTTTTTTTGTTTTTTTTTTTGGACTTTCTTTTAGATATTCCTTCATTACCATAATCATTCTTTGAATTATTTGTTCTTTGGAAATCTTCCTTTGAACCTACACTAGGTCTTCAAATATCAATGACATGAGCGACGTTGTTACGGATTCCCTTTTTGAATGAAATATGTGTCTAGAGGGATCTCAGAACTCTGAAAATGACAGAGATTGTAACCTACCTTCTGATTTGTTAAGGATAGTAGAACAAGATGAAAAAACAGATCCTACCTTACATAGGGTCAAAGAATATTGCGAGCCTAGAAAAGGGGTAAAGATTGAAGCCCAGCTCACCATAGAAATAATGCGAGACATCATTGAGTTATTTTCAAGAATTCAAAGATGTTTTTGCACGAGCATATCGAGACATGCTCAGGCTACTAAGACGCCTTGGCTAAACATGAGAATCAGGCACTATTGATCTATATAGAAAGGGATGGTATCAGTTATGCCGTATTAAAGGAGACAATATTCATGTGCCTTCTTCAGTTCTTCACAAATTTTCCATATGTGGGGGCATGGATATGATGGGGCCAATCTCGTCAAAAGCTTTTAGCCAATATCGATTCATTATCGTGGTCGTCGTTTACTTTACTAAGAGGGTGGAAGTAGCTTCATATGCCAATGTTACAAGGTCGAAGTCATTAAATTCTAAAAAAAGAGGGGAGATCAGGCGCCTACAAAGAATACCAAAAAGGACAAAGTCAAAAATTTGTAGTCTGTTCAAAGATCAGACGCAATATCATTAAGCAACAAAGGCAGTCAAAAAAAAAGATTGTAGAAAAGATGATCGAGACTTGTAAAGATTGGCATAAAGAAGTTACTATTTATCTTCTATAATTATCGAACGTTGACCAAGATTTTTGCCAGGGCAGCATCTTACCCATGGGTTTATGGAATGGAAGCAATGTTGCCACTTGAATCTAATCGAGGAAAAGGTTAAAAGCTATCCATCATGGTCAGATGATGCGAGCTTACGACAAAGAGGTTCATCCTAAAGAATTCCACAAAAGGAACTTGATGTTGAAACAGATCTTTCTTCTACAAAAAGATTTCAGAGAAAAGCAGATGCCAAACTGTGAAGGACCTTATGTTGTAAAGAAGGCCTATTCTGGAGAACATTGATATTGAACGAGATGGATGCCAAAGACTTGCTCAATTCGGTGAATTCAGGTTCAATCAAGAAGTATTCTACCTGAAAGGGAAAATGCTAAGGTGAAAACCCGCATAGGGCGCCTTGAGCTAAAATTTATTCAAAAAAAAAAAGGAGAGGCTAAAGCGAAAACCCGCAAAGGGCGCTTTGAGACCAAAGGGGCTTTGAGCCGAAAACCTAAAAGGGCGGCTCAAATTTTGATCAAGGATAGGGCATGTGGTAGTCTTGCTATGCCTGAATTAATAATGAAGAAGTATGCTGCGTCTTGGGGCATTGACAAAGTACTCCAGATCCTCTAAACACGTATTGAGTTTAAAATGGTCCTCAAGAAGTTCGAACAGAGAAGCTCAGGCTGTGATATCTGGGGCACCTAACTTTTATCTTACCTACTTTCTTTATTTGTTATCTTTGATTATTTTATTCTTTTTAAGATACACCCAAATCAATTTTCTTTTATTGTTTTGGCCATCTTTGATTAACCTATTTATTTCGAGCTATGCTCTTGATTAATTTCTTTCTCGTCCATTGTTGTGATCTTTTTCAAGCATTTTATATTGAAATAAAGATTAATGGACTAATAACACTTTCATAAAAGGAGTTCCGTATATTATTCTAGAAGCTTCTAGATAATACAAGAGACTGAAACATGACAATTATTTTAAAAAAAATTTCCATGTGTAAGGATTGGAAATACTTGAGAAAAGTCTAGATTGAGACTATTTCTTTGAATTTTCTGTCCAAATGGTGATTGGACAAAATAATGAGTTGAGCAATATCAATCCTAAAAGAGGATCATTTTGCAAAGCATTTTCATTGGGTCATAACATTCGATGGTATGACGGACCAAATTGATGGGTGATGATTCAAAACCCATGAATTACATTGGAATGGATTGAAGTTGAAACAGATCTTGTACCCCTAAATGGCAATAGGAATGGATTAAAAAGTTTCAAATTCTATAAATCATGGTGGGATGGTTTGAAGGAGGTACAAGCCTTGTGTCCCAAGGTTCAAGTGGAGTGGGCCCTGAAATTACCATGGGGCAAATTATTTGAGCAGGGTATGATAGATACTTCAAGAGGAACAAAAATTAAACCCCGAGGAGTGATGACACTTTAAATAGGAATCATTCTCATGACATTTTTGCATAACACATTCAGTTAGGAGCATTAGATTCATTCCGATCATTGCATCCTAATCATTGTACATTTTGGGATCATTCTCATGACATTCTGCATTCATGCAAATGTCATCCATAATACATTCGAGTCTACAGGGTATGTCCCTCAGAGGATGGTATAGCAATATTGAAAAGTTCAGATTTTGTTCCCTCGAGATGGTAGTGGAGCAAACTGAAGATTGAAGTCTTCCTGAAGATAGTAAGGAAGCAAATTGCAAAGTTTAGATTTTGTTCCCTCGAGATAGTAGTGGAGCAGTCTGAAGATTGAAGTCTTCCTGAAGATAGTAAGGAAGCAAATTAAAAAGTTCAGATTTTGTTCCCCAGAGATAATAGTGGAGCAGGCTGAAGATTGAAGTCTTCCTGAAGATAGTAAGGAAGCAAATTGCAAAGTTCAGATTTTGTTCCCTTGAGATAGTAGTGGAGCAGGCTGAAGATTGAAGTCTTCCTGAAGATAGTAAGGAAGCAAATTAAAAAGTTCAGATTTTGTTCCCCAGAGATAATAGTGGAGCAGAATGAAGATTGAAGTCTTCCTTAAGATAGTAAGGAAGCAAATTGCAAAGTTCAGATTTTGTTCCCTCAAGATGGTAGTGGAGCATGCTGAAGATTGAAGTCTTTCTAAAGATAGTAAGAAAGCAAATTAAAAGTTCAGATTTTGTTCCCTAGAGATGATAGTGGAGCAGGCTGAAGATTGAAGTCTTCCTGAAGATAGTAAGGAAGCAAACTAAAAAGTTCAGATTTTGTTCCCTAGAGATGATAGTGGAGCAGGCTGAAGATTGAAGTCTTCCTGAAGATAGTAAGGAAGAAATTTAAAAAATTTAGATTTTATTCCCTAGAGATGGTAGTGGAGCAAACTGAAGATTGAAGTCTTCCTGAAGATAGTAAGGAAGCAATTTAGAAAGTTCAGATTTTGTTCCTTAGAGATGGTAGTGGAGCAAACTGAAGATTGAAGTCTTCCTGAAGATAGTAAGGAAGCAAACCAGAAAGTTCAGATTTTGTTCCCTAGAGATGATAGTAGAGCAGGCTGAAGATTGAAGTCTTCCTGAAGATAGTAAGGAAGCAATTTAAAAAGTTTAGATTTTGTTCCCTAGAGATGATAGTGGAGCAGGCTGAAGATTGAAGTCTTCCTGAAGATAGTAAGGAAGTAATTTAAAAAGTTCAGATTTTGTTCCCTAGAGATGGTAGTGGAGCAAACTGAAGATTGAAGTCTTCCTGAAGATAGTAAGGAAGCAAACCAAAAAGTTCAGATTTTGTTCCCTAGAGATGGTAATGGAGCAAATCAAGATTGAAGTCTTCCTGAAGATAGTAAGGAAGCAAACCAAAAAGTTCAGATTTTGTTCCCTAGAGATGGTAGTGGAACAAACTGTAGATTGAAGCCTTTTTGAGATAGCAATGAAGCAGATTGAAGCTATCAAACTTACTGAAATCAAGATGAAGTTCCAATACCGTTGAAGTTGCAGTGGAGTTGGAGTCATTTGAAGAAGACAAGGATCAAGAAGTCGAGGCTTGGCCAAGACCGGTCAAAATTGGTCTGAAACACCCCACACCCGGCCCACGAGCCTGAACCGGATCTGGTATGTTCCTTAAATAAATCGGTTTTCAATGTTCTAAATGACTTAAAGAAAATTTGTGTAATTTAAAAAAAATTGTTTTGGGTTGGGCTTAATTTGAAACCTATTTAATAAATTCTGGAAATCTAACTTAAATTAGGTGACAAAATAATTTTTGGGTTTATTATTTTAAAAAAAATAAATTTACTTATCTTTAATCAAACATAAATTGTATCATATTCAAATAAAAATAAACAGAAATAAAGAAAATCCAATTGGGCCTTATGGCCTTATTACATCATTCAAACCCAAAATAAAGTACTAAAATTTCATAAAGTCCAAATTCCAAATAATTTCTTCAAGCGATGCATGGCCACCTTTAGCTCCTGCCGGCCAGGTCCATTCTTGCTCATCACTGAAAAATAATTCCCCAACGGGGTGTGAGTCAACAGACTCAATGTGTACATAGTACTAATTTCCAACAAATCGGGCATACAAGTCATATCAATATCATGTTCATACAAAATAAAGGATGATGCAACCCAAAACCAAACCTATTTGTCCATCCGCTACACACCACCCGTACCAACTTTTACACACCGCGGGGACTACTAAGTCGACCCTCCATCCGCTACACACCATCGAAAGCGATCGCTTGCGATCGACGTGCTCATCGCCCACTTATGTTGTGTCATTAGACACTCGTATTCACTTTGGATGTAACCGAAGTTACCACTTTTCACTTTATGTGACCGTAGTCACCACTTTACGTTGGTGAGACCGTAGTCATCACCTTCACTTTCTTCCTCCACAAATATCCCGAATGCCCCAATTATTTCATAACATATTTCACATACTTAATTTTCATTCATGTTACTAATCACATGTTCAAAATATATCACATTCACAATCCTATCAAAAGTAGGAAACGTGCACTGGTACTCCTTACCACATTTGTGGTGCTTAGCCACATTCACATACTGTTACATATTTACATATCTAATGATTGACATGCAATTTATTGAAAGTTAGTAAGAGTACACACCTTTTTCGCTTAATAGTTTCCGTGAATTCCGTAGAAGCGATCTACCGATCTAGATCTTTCACTCCTATATTCGGCCATTAATTAAAACATATAAATAAACCTATTTGGTCTTAAAACCAAATCCTACTAGAAGTAGAATTACTTACCTAGTTGCCGAATTGATTTAATCAAGTCCCAACAGCTTGCTAGAATTCCTCTTCCTTGAAATCGGCTAATACTAGGTATGTAACCATGTCGAGTCTTCGGTTTTTGAAATAATGGAAAACACTTAAACAAATTATGCCTTGGCCGAATATCCCTTACCTTATGATGGGATTCCAAATCAAAGAGGATTCCTTTATAAGCTGTTGAAATCCTATAACTTCGTGTTAGATTAGATCTAACTTTGAAAACGTGAATCATAATCTTTAACCACATATTTATATTTATAATCCTTACCTTAGATCCTTAGATTTCCCGAAAGATCCCCTTTTGATGTTGTGGATGATTGCCTCTTTCTTAGAATCCACAAAGATTCACTAACGATGAGAAACGGAGAAGAAAATAGAAGAAAAGAGAGGATTTTTGCTTAATGAAAATTCGACAGAGAGGGTTTTGCCTAGGGAGAATTTCTGCAGAGAGAGAAGAGGAGCAAATGTTGATGAGTAGCCCTCCGTCCTCCTTTTATAGCCAAAGTTATCGACCTAGGAGTCCTTTACTTGGCCACCACTCCTCTTTTTGATAATATTATCTCTTTTATTTAAAAGATAAAAGCCTTTAATCCATCAATTATCTCTCAATTATCTCATTAGAAAATAATCCTTTATTTATCTCTTATTATTCACATATTTATGTGAATAAAACTCCTTTATTTATCTCTTATTATTCACATATTTATGTGAATAAAACTCCTTTATTTCTCTCTTATTATTCACATATTTATGTGAATAAAACTCCTTTATTTCTCTCTTATTATTCACATATTTATGTGAATAAAACTCCTTTATTTATCTCTTATATCCAAGTTTCCCGAAATGTTCAAGTTTCCATTTTTGGATCATTTCCAAAAATGTTTAGGTTTCCAAAATGTCTAAGTTTCCAAAATGTCCATTTCCATTTCCATTTTCATTTCCATCTCCATTTTCATTTCCATTTTCATTCATTTCTAGGTTTCCAAAAGTATCAAAAATTTATTCATAATACTTAAGACTTGTCATTTCATACAATTGATCCGAAAAATGCATAGGCCCTTCCTAGGATGTTACGATTCTACCCCTTTAAAAAAATTTCGTCCTCGAAATTTCCTAACTAAACAATTGAGGGTATTCTTTGTCGCATTGTCTCTTCCGGCTCCCACGAAGCTTCTTCCGATCCATGATTGCGCCATAACACCTTGACTAAAGGCACCGACTTCTTTAAGTAGTGCTTTCACGTCACGTTCCAAGATCTGAATCGGCTCCTCCTCGTAGGATAGATCGCCTTAACTCCACTTCTTCAACAGGTACCACATGAGATGGATCCGATCGATAGCGACGTAGCATGGACACATGAAATCGTCGTGCATTTGATGCAACTCGGTGGTAACTCCAATTGGTATGCCACCGCCCAACTCGCTTGAAGACTTGATAGGGCCCTATAAACCTTGGGCTTAGCTTCCCTTTGCGACCGAACCGCATAACCTTCTTCCAAGGTGAGACCTTTAGAAACACTTGGTCTCCTACTTCAAACTCAATTTCTTTCCTCTTAAGGTCTGCGTCGACTTCATCTATCGGAAGCTTCTTTCAACCGTGCGAATTAATTCCACCTTCTCCTCGGTTTCGCCACTAACTCTGGACCCAAAACGCGGCGTTCTCCTAACTCGGTCCAACAAGTTGGTGTTCTACATTTCCTTCCATACAATGCTTCGTATGGTGCCATCCGAATGCTTGCACGATAGCTGTTGTTGTTGTAGGCGAACTCGGCTAGAGGCAAGTAATCTTCCCAACTTCCTCGAAATCCATCACACAAATGACCTCTTAGCATATCTTCCAACACTTGTATAACCTGTTCGGATCGCCTGTCGATTGTGGATGAAAAGCCGTAGTGAAGTCTAGCTTAGTGCCTAATGCTTGATGAAGTGCTTTCCAAAATCGAGACGTAAACCTTGGGTCTCTATCGGAGATGATCGACATCGGTACCGTGTAGCCTCACGATCTCCGCCACATATAACTTGGCTAACTTTTGAAGGGAATAGTCGATCCTCACAGGGGGATAAAATGTGCGGACTTGGTCAAACGGTCCACTATCACCCATACCGAGTCCTTCTTAGTGGGCGTAAGGGAAGCCCACTAACTAAGTCCATGGTAATTCTTTCCCACTTCCATTGGGGAATCTCAATTGGTTGAAGCAATCTGATGGGACTTGGTGTTCAACCTTTACTTGTCGACATGTCAAACATTTCCCCACAAATTCGACCACCTCTCGCTTCTGTGTCGACCACCAAAATTGTTCCCTTAGATCTCTATACTGACTTGATGCCTCCGGGATGCATAGCATAAGGACTACCATGCGCTTCCCGAAGAATCCTTTGTCTCAACTCCTTATCCTCGGCATACAAACCTTTTCCTTGTAGCACAAGTACTCCTTCATCATTGACGCCATAATCCTTTAATCCTCCTTGCAGTACTTGCTGTAACTTAGTACTTAAGTCCTTATCCGCCAACCGTCCCTCTTTCACCTCCTTTCACCAGGGTTGGCTTGACTTGTAACTCTGCCAACAAAGCTTGGTCATCATACAAACTTAAGTGAGCGAACAAAGCCCTTAAATCCGACACAACCTTCCTACTTAGGCGTCGGCTACCACATTCGCCTTGCCGGATGGTATTCTATCGAATAGTCATAATCTTTCAATAACTCCACCCACCTTCGTTGCCTCAAGTTCAACTCCTTCCGAGTCAACAAATACTTAAGGCTTTTGTGGTCCGTGTAAATTCGACCTTTCTCCATAAAGGTAGTGCCTCCAAACTTTGAGGGCGAAAACCACGCCACGAGTTCCAAGTAATGAGTTGGGTAGTTCACCTCATGCGGCCTTAATCGTCGAGAGGCATGTTTACTTACCTTTCCTTCTTGCATTAGCACACACCCTAACCACGTAATGCGAAGCATCACAATATACTACGGAAGTCCTTACACTCCTCGGTGAATTAACACCGAGCTTACATCAACACCTTTTAAGCTTTTCAAAGCTCTCCTGCATTTGCTTATCCGTCCACACAAACGGTACTTCCTTCCTTAGTAACTTTGTCAAAGGTGCGGCTATCGACGAGAATCCTTCCACGAACCTTACAGTAATAGCTTTGCCAAGCCTAAGAAACTTACGATTTCACCCACCGACCTAGGTGGTTTCCAATCCAACAACGCTTGATCTTCCTAGGATCCACTCTTATTCCTTCCGCGGATACCACATGTCCTAGGAACGCCACTTCCTTGAGCCAAAATTCGCACTTGCTGAATTTGGCATAAAGCTTCTTTTCCCTTAACACTTCTAACACAACTCGGAGATGCTCATCGTGCTCCTCCTCCGTCTTGGAATACACCAAAATGTCGTCGATGAACACCACGACGAATCTATCCAAGTAGGGTTGGAAAACCCTATTCATCATATCCATGAACGCGCGGCGGTGCGTTTACAACCCAAAACGGCATCACCACAAATTCAAAATGACCGTACCTTGTCCTAAAAGCGGTCTTATGAATATCGACCTCCTTCACTTTCGATTGATGATACCCCCACCTTAAGTCGATCTTTGAGAACACAAATTTGCCTTTTCGGTTGGTCGAACAAGTCATCTATCCTTGGCAAAGGATACTTGTTCTTGATGGTCGGTTTGTTCAATCGACGATAATCTATGCACATCCGCATAGTTCCATCCTTCTTCTTCACAAAGAGAACCTGCTCCCCACGGAGACACACTGGGTCGAATGAACCTACGATCCAACAACTCTTGGATTTGAGCCTTGAGCTCCACTAACTCTTTTGGTGCCATTCGGTGGGAGCGATTGACACAGGAGCTGTTCTGGTAGCAAATCTATTCCGAATTCCACTTCTCTATCTCAGGGGTATTCCGCAACTCCTCCGGAAATACATCCTCAAAATCCCTCTTTGTTCTAACTCCCTTAACACCTTCCTCTTCTCCTCTTAACGCACTCACGAAGGCTAAGAATGCCTTACATCCTTTCTTAACCATTTTCTCGGCCTTGATTGCAAAACTACGTTAGACAAGTAGTTCCTCCTTTCTCCGATCATCACTACTACCTCATCTTCCGGGTTCTTAGTTCCATACGTTTAGCCGCACAATCTAACACGGCTCGATGCTCTACTAGCCAATCCATTCCAAGTATAAGCTCAAACTCTCCGAAGGGTAATTCCATTAAGTCAGCCCGAAAGTTCGCTCCCTGAATCTCTAGGGGTACATTCCGAAAGATCCTATCTATCCTCACCGTTTGGCCTAAAGGGCTTACTACAGTTATCTACCTATCAGAAAGTTCAGAGTCTAGGCCTAGTGTTTCAACCACACTACATGCAACATAGGAATGAGTTGAGCCCATATCAATAAGAGCAAAATAGGGTTTGTCATGAATAAAGAACGTACCGGTTATAACATCCGGCGCGTCTCCCTTTTCCCTCCGGCGAACCGCGTAAACCAAACCCGGTTGCCTTGCTTCGGCGTTAGCTGCACCTCGGCCACTGAGCTCCACGGCCTCTGCCACTACCTCTGTTGGCCACCCACGACCTCTTTGAGGTCAGCTGTCGCCTCTACCACCTGGTTAGCATTCAGAGCTGGTTGGCTCTCATCTAATAGCTTAGGGCAATCCTTAATCATATGGTCCTTGGACCCACACTTGAGACATCGTCCCGCCTTTTCCAACACTCTCCCCGTGCTTCCTTCCACAATGTTCACAAGGGCGAAATTGCCCGGCCGTACCAGGCTGTTGACTTTGTGGCTCATCAACTCTAGGCCTCTTGTGGCCTTTTCCATGTGGCCCAAAACCTCTTTTGGGCTTATTTACTGTCCCACGACCGCTTGGTGGCGTCCTTAATTCCTCGACCACTTTAGCCTTTTCCACCAAGGCGGAGAATTCCCGCTCACGATGCGGTGCTATCAAAAGTCTCAAATCGTCCCTAAGTCCGTCCTCAAAGCGAACACGGCGTTCATGCTCGATCGCCACTACTCCTCGGGCATATCGGCTCAACCTCAAGAATTCCGCTTCATATTCGGTGTGGACTTACTTCCTTGTACCAACCCTAGAAAAGCCTTCCTTTGCTCATCTATATACCTGGTTCCCACATACTTCTTACTCGAATGCTTCCTAGCATATTCCCGTGTCGAATCTTCCGCCGTGGCACCGTCCCGAATGGTTAACCACCATTGATACGCTTCATCGCGTAACGATGCCGTCATCCCTTTCAACTTCTCCTCGGGGTCAAGTCGAGCTCATCCATGATGCGCTCGATTGCTTCCAACCAATGACTCACCAGACTGGGTGCCACTCCGATACTCCTCTAAACATTTCACTCCATTAGCACGGGCCGCTCGAGCCTGGACTTACGATTTCTGAATTGTTTCTGCACGACCACCAATTCCAAAACTCGCGGCCGACTGCGACACGGCATTTTTCCCTGTGCGAGCTCCTGCTCGCTCAACATTGATTGGTGGGGTGATGGTGGTGGTGGTATCTCATTGTCGAACCTTGTCCCGATCTAACAGTCATCCTTCCTCTACCTCTTCCACGACGACCACGTCCTCTTGAGCTCATTATCGATTTAGATCGATTAAGGAATTTTATGTATTAGTATTCTTGTTTCACTTATTACCCATGCGATGATATCTTATGAAGAAGAGTTTAAGAGTGGTTCTTTCGTATTCATACATGCATACGATCTTGTATTCATTCATTCATCCATCAACAAATATGAACTTTCGTTCATTCAAAGAAACGTTGTAATTCTTGTTGTTGTTTTCGTTATTTTGCTTTTCCACTACCTGGGGCATTTTAGTAATTTTATCCTACAGGGGTATTTTCGTAAATTTTTAGAAATAAAAAGTTCCCTGGTGATTTTGACGAAAGTATTTTGGTACTTCTAAAGTTCCGGAAATTTTGGAAGAATTTTGAAATCCAGGTATTTCAGTAATTTTTGATCTCGAGGTATTTTGATAATTTTTCCAAAAATCGGGGTAAATTTGTAAAATTTATTAAGTTAGGGATATTTTCCAAGATTGTAAAACATTGAGGGTTCCTTTGAGAGTTACACTTTTCAAAGCAATGATATTGTAAAAATTTTGGAAATCGAGTCGTTTTGGTAATTTTGTAAGTTAGGAGCAATTTTGTAATTTTCCAAAATCAAGATAGTTTGATATTTTACAAATTAGGGTTTTTGAACATTTGATAAAGTAATGAAATTTTGTTAAAACTATGGGTGGTTTGGTCATTTTATAAACCAAGGGTATTTTTTTATATAGAAAAACGGATAAGTCCCTTTCGGGTTTTATTCTTTGTGTTTAGCCTATGACCAGAGCCCTCTTGGTCGTGGTGAACCAAAGCTACGCACCAGCGAGGATTCGAATGAAGAGGAGGTGAGTCACGCGGATGCTTAAATACCAAGCTCTCACCGACCTTTCTGAGACATGCGCATGCAGGTTGCCACACCACCGAGCCTTCCGAGTTAGGGCGACAGCTACGCACTGCACGGGTAGGATACTGCGAAGAGGAGGTGAGTCACTAGGACCGCTTAAATACCAGCTCTTCCGATCCAATCCTGACATGCGTCATGGGGTTTGCCACACCCTGGCTTAATAACTTAGTCATAGGTTTGTTAAGTTCATTAAGTCTTATGAGTTTCAAGTGTTTGAGTAGTCTAATCCTGGGGTTCAAGTTCCTATCACACTATTCTACGTTCCATGCCTTTGCTACCCTTTTACAATTCATAATTCACATAATCACACGATGGTTAAAGGTACTTACAGTGGATCATGGTCGGAGACTTAGGTGCCATGCCATAAAACTCCGCTTATTTCAAAGAAATTCATTTGGGCTCGAATTGAAAACGTTTTGGCTTTGAGCCCAAAGGTGAGAGTTTTAAAGCGGGCTCGATACCAATTGAAACACTCCCACACCCGGCCCACGAGCCCGAACTGGATCTGGTATGTTCCTTAAATAAATCGGTTTTCAATGTTCTAAATGACTTAGAAAAATTTGTGTAATTTAAAAAAATTGTTTTGGGTTGGGCTTAATTTGAAACCTATTTAATAAATTCTGAAATCTAACTTAAATTAGGTGACAAAATAATTTTTGGGTTTATTATTTTAAAAGAAATAAATTTACTTATCTTTAATCAAACATAAATTGTATCATATTCAAATAAAAATAAACAGAAATAAAGAAAATCCAATTGGGCCTTATGGCCTTATTACATCATTCAAACCCAAAATAAAGTACTAAAATTTCATAAAGTCCAAATTCCAAATAATTTCTTCAAGCGATGCATGGCCACCTTTAGCTCCTGCCGACCCGGTCCATTACTACTCATCACCTGAAAAATAATTCCCCAACAGGGTGAGTCAACAGACTCAATGTGTATATAGTACTAATTTCCAACAAATCAGGCATACAAGTCATATCAATATCATGTTCATACAAAATAAAGGATGATGCAACCCAAAACCAAACCTATTTGTCTATCCGCTACACACCACCCGTACCAACCTGTACACCGCGGGGACTACTAAGTCGACCCTCCATCCGCTACACACCATCGAAGGCGATCATTGCGATCGACGTGCTCATCGCCCACTTATGTTGTGTCATTAGACACTCAGTATTCACTGGATGTAACCGAAGTTACCACTTTTCACTTTATGTGACCGTAGTCACCACTTTACGTTGGTGAGACCGTAGTCATCACCTTCACTTTCTTCCTCCACAAATATCCCGAATGCCCCAATTATTTCATAACATATTTCACATACTTAATTTTCATTCATGTTACTAATCACATGTTCAAAATATATCACATTCACAATCCTATCAAAAGTAGGAAACGTGCACTGGTACTCCTTACCACATTTGTGGTGCTTAGCCACATTCACATCTTTGTTACATATTTACATATCTAATGATTGCCATGCAATTTATTGAAAGTTAGTAAGAGTACACACCTTTTTCGCTTAATAGTTTCCGTGAATTCAGTAGAGCGATCTACCGATCTAGATCTTTCACTCCTATATTCACCATTAATTAAAACATATAAATAAACCTATTTGGTCTTAAAACCAAACCCTACTAGAAGTAGAATTACTTACCTAGTTGCCGAATTGATTTAATCAAGTCCCAACGATTGCTAGAATTCCTCTTCCTTGAAATCGGCTAATACTAGGTATGTAACCATGTCGAGTCTTCGGTTTTGAAATAATGGAAAACACTTAAACAAATTATGCCTTGGCCGAATATCCCTTACCTTATGATGGGATTCCAAATCAAGAGGATTCCTTTATAAGCTGTTGAAATCCTATAACCGTGTTAGATTAGATCTAACTTTGAAAACGTGAATCATAATCTTTAACCACATATTTATATTTATAATCCTTACCTTAGATCCTTAGATTTCCCGAAAGATCCCTTTTGATGTTGTGGATGATTGCCCTCTTTCTTAGAATCCACAAAGATTCAAAACTTGATGAGAACGGAGAAGAAAATAGAAGAAAAAGAGAGGATTTTTGCTTAATGAAAATTCGGCAGAGAGGGGTTTTGCCTAAGGAGAATTTCACAGAGAGGAAGAGGAGCAAATGTTGATGAGTAGCCCTCCTGTCCTCCTTTTATAGCCAAAGTTATCACCCTAGGAGTCCTTTACTTGGCCACCACTCCTCTTTTTGATAATATTATCTCTTTTATTTAAAAGATAAAAGCCTTTAATCCATCAATTATCTCCTCAATTATCTCATTAGAAAATAATCCTTTATTTATCTCTTATTATTCACATATTTATGTGAATAAAACTCCTTTATTTATCTCTTATTATTCACATATTTATGTGAATAAAACTCCTTTATTTCTCTCTTATTATTCACATATTTATGTGAATAAAACTCCTTTATTTATCTCTTATATCCAAGTTTCCCGAAATGTTCAAGTTTCCATTTTTGGATCATTTCCAAAAATGTTTAGGTTTCCAAAAATGTCTAAGTTTCCAAAAATGTCCATTTCCATTTCCATTTTCATTTCCATCTCCATTTTCATTTCCATTTTCATTCATTTCTAGGTTTCCAAAAGTATCAAAAATTTATTCATAATACTTAAGACTTGTCATTTCATACAATTGATCTGAAAAATGCATAGGCCCTTCCTAGGATGTTACATGGTCATTTTATAGTCTTTGCTCTATTCTCGTTACACGACAATGAGCAAAGAGGGGCAGCTGTAGATGGCCCATTTTGCCCGGGCCCGTGTGAAATAAAACAAAACCAAAAAATAAAAATAAAAAATAAAGTCCAGTTTGTTTACAAACCAAAACAGATTAGACCCACTATATTAGGCCCAAATTACACCATTGACCCAAACAGACAAATCCCCTAAACAGACCTAACCTACCAGACCCAACCAAGCCCAAAACAAAAGAGGCCCAGGAACTAAACAGAATCAGCAATGGCCTAGGGTTTCTGAAACCCTAGGCGCCGCCTCAGCAGGAGCCCGAGCGTCGCGCCACAATCAGCCTCGCGCACACCAGTTGCGCCGCAAGCCTCGCGCCCAGGCCAACAATCGCGCCGAAGTCAACCCTTCGTACCCACGCCGCCATCAACGCACGAACAACATCACCGCCGAGATCTCCGCTCCACCTGCACAAGAAAAGAAAGAAAACAGCAAGAATATGGCAAAAAGATTTGTATTTCTTTTTTTTTTTAAAATCTGTTTTTCGGGTTATAAAAACCCATAAACTTGTAAACGGAGAAAAATATTCACAAGGCAAAGAGAACACAAAAATATTCAAAAAAAAATACAGAGAAATAAGATAGTTAACAGAGGTGATTCTTTTAAATATCTGTCTCATCTTCATTTTTTTAGTTCATACGTTTTTTTATATACATATATTACTACGGAAAAAACGAGTTTACCTTGCGACGACGAAGTTTCAATCTCCGGCCACCATTGGCGGTGGCGCATGAGGCGCGTGGCGGTGGCCCCAAGGGACTGACGATCAAAACCCAGAAGAGGGCCCTTGAGAGTGTTTCTGCGTTTTTTTTTTAAAAAAAGTTTCAAAATGATTTTTCACCGATTTTTACTTTTATAACGAAAAGGAAACGCGCTAGCGCTTTTGCTTAATCTAATAAGCACAAAACGCAGCGTCGTTCGAACTTTAGGATCCGCGCGTTGACCCGACCCAGCCTTCAGGATCCGCGCGTTTTATTAAATGGTCCAATTGCTTCTTTAGCCCTTCTGCACTTTCATTTTTTTTAAAATTAATCTTTTTTTATTTTCTAATTCGGCCCTGGAAGTTTTGTTTCTGTCTTAATTTAGTCCTTTGGGCTATTTAATGGTGGATATCCGAACGACGTCGTTTTGAAAGTTTGGCATAATTGCCATTTTAATCCATGTTATTTAATGTGCGTTTCAATTTGGTCCTTTTATATCAGTTTTAATTGTTATTTAACCCATGTTTCTTTGTTTAATTTTTTGTTTATCCTTTTATTTTATTGTTTTAATATTGTATTAAATTATTTTGCTATATTAAATAGTCTATATTATTTTCTTTATTATTTATATATTAATACATTAATAGTATAAATTTATACATATATATATTTTTATGTAATATCTTTGTATATTAAATTATTATTATTTATTAATTTATTTAGCTTGAAATTATTTTCATTACATATTATTTTTATATATTAATTACTATATTATATTTTTTTAAAGTTTTTATATTATATATTATTTTTAAAAAATTGTGTTTTATATAAAGTTTATTATATTATATAACCTCTTTCATTTACATTATTTATTACATGTATAATTTTATGATTAGTATATTATGTATATATATGTTTTTATTCAAATTTTATAACATGTTTTTATAACTAATATAATATATATGCATTTATTTAAAATTATTATTTGATATTTATTAATTATTCTTATTATATGTACTAAATCACTAAATTATTTGTCATTTTTTAAAAAAAAAATCATTTTTTATTAAATGTTTAAATATATCATTCCGTTTTTGTTTAAATAGGTTTTATTAATTGATATTTATTTTGCATCGCATGTTTATTTTTGTTATCTTAATTGTTTATTATTGCTTAATATGATGCTATATTTATCCATGCTATTATTCTTTTATTATTTATGGTTAAATTTGTAGAATTGCAATTGATATATATATGTTACAATGTCTTATTCATACCATTTTTTTTAATAAAAATACCTTGTAAATTAAAGATTTTTTTGTAAAATATTTTAACGGTAGTATCTGATATTTGGAGTCTTCGAGAAGAATCGTGCCCTAACTTATTGGGTGGTGATTTTTCTCGTAAAATTCAAAGTATTAGATATCTCTCCATTTTCAAAGTTCAAGGTTACCAATTTCAAATAAAAAAACTTATTATTGAGAATTCAAAATGTTGTATCCTAACTTATTGGGTGTGATGTTTTGTATCTTGAGGTAAGAATTTTCTAAAATAAAGATGCACGTAGCTTCGAAGTTATAAGATGCTGTATCCTAACTTATTGGGTGTAGTATTTTTATTTCTTTGAAATAGGTAAGTCTTGGTTTTCCTTCTAATAAGGGATCTTATTTTAAACTTTTTAAATTTCAAACATTTGGACATGATTCTGTCAATTAGGTACCAATTTTTGGGCGTTATGAGGGTGCTAACCCTTCCTCATACGTAACCGACTCCCGAACCCGTTTTCTCGCTTTTTCGTAGACCAAAATCAAATGTTTTAAAATGAAACGTTTTACAAGGTGATCCAATCACACCTAAGTAAAAAGGGATTGGTGGAGACTCCCATTTTTCATTTTTTTTAAAAGTCGATCCCATCGTTTTTTAAAACCAGATTTTAAAAATGGTTTTGACACATGATTTGGTGTATGACGGGGGTTTAGAGTGGAGATGGTATTGGAGGGAGATATCGGCATTTTACCCAAGTAAACCGCGGTTCAACATTTGTTGCGAATTCTCGTGTTTTACTTTCTGTTTGGTGTGACTGGGTGGATCAGCTCTTACGAGCATCTGTTCAGCTCTTACGAGCTTCTGTTTAGATTTGAAGCTTTTGTTGGCGTATTCGGGAGGACCAGCTCTTATGAGCTTCTGTTGACGATGTACTCTTACCCGTAAGTCGTTCTTTAAATGGAAGAATCTCGGTTGATTTATTTAATAAATTTGAAAGACATGTAATTTATTTTTGAATTGATTTGAATACGGATGTATTTATCGATTGAAGTTGTGAATGACAGGGAGTTGTCTTGGATGATTTTTATTATTTGATTTATTATAGTTAGTTCGATAAGATTTTTGTTTATCTCGTCGAACTTACTAAACTACATTAAGCTTACTTGTATTGTTTAATGTCATTGTAGATTTTCGGAAGGTTGGACGATTGGATCGGCACTCAAGTCACACTATCCAATTTATCTCGGTAGTTTTTGAAACATTAAATTCGAATTATATAGCATGTATAGGCTCTTGTGCTATTTTGGTTCATGTTTGGCTTATGTAAATATTATGAATGATATTTTGTGCAAATAACCAATTTGAAAAGGGTATGAGAATGAGGTATAGTTGTTATGCTTGTATGTGTGGCTTACATATATTTGATTTGTTGTGGTTGTGGTAACTTTGTTAGGTATTTTGATTTGATATTGCTTGAATGAGTTGATGAATTGAATTAATGTGTATTTTGAGATTAAATTGTATATAATTGTGGCACCAACGAGGGTACATTAGTTAGGCACATATTAGGTTGGTTTTGATGTGTTTTTAACCCGATTAATGTCATTTTGATTTTGTATTTTGGTTAGTATTTGAGTTTCTTAAGGTCCAAGCAATTTGATTATGTTTGTATTAATGTATGATTTGAATGATTTACTATTCTGTTGTCCTGTAATACTCCGTAACCCTGTTTCGGCGACAGATACGAGTTAGGCGTGTTACAATTTACTATTGTCAGACTGAGGGGGCCTCAAAATTTTGAGGAAATCTCATTTTTCCTTAGAAAATTTTAAAAAAAATTAATTAGGCCTTCTCAAAATTTTTGAAAAATTTCAATTATTCCTTCAAATGTTTATAATTATAATTAAACTCTCTTAATTTTTTTTTTTAAAATTCTCATTAAACTTTTAAATTTTTAGAAAACTTTACTAGGCCCCCAAAATTTAGTCATAAGATCTACCATTGACTATTATGATAAAAATTTAATTAGAATGTATTGACCAATCAAAAAAAGACTTTTAAACTTTGAATTTTTTGGAGCATACTTTCACATTTAAAATATAAAAACTAAAATATAATAATAATAATAAAATTCACCCACTCAATTATCAAAGAAAAAAAATCTCCACTCACCCTTCAGTTTCTTTTTTCTTGTTAATTTTGGTTTTATTGAATGATTTATTTTTATTTGTGGAGTTTATTAATGAGTATTTTATATAATTGATGAATATTTTATATTTGAAATTTATTCATTATCATTTATTTTATATTTATAAATATTTTTATATACAACAGTACATCGAAACAAATCGACACCAATACTTATCAGTTCCAGTAGAAAAATAATGCGTTCACCTGTGCGGTACTGATTATTTTAGGCAAAAGAGTGTCGAAACCATTTTTGAAAAACGAAAATGTCGACTTTATATTTTGAAAATGAAAATAAAAAACGAGAGTCGCCACCAATCCTTTTTGTTGAGGTGTGATCGGGTCACCTCGTAAAACGGTTATTTTTAATAAATAGTTTGATTTATCAAAACAACGGTTTTGGTCTACGAAACTCAGAAAATGGGTTCGGGAGTCGGTTACATATGAGGAAGGATTAGCACCCTCGTAATGCCCAAAATTGGTACCGAATTGATTGATTAATGTCTTAATGTCGAAAATTTGGAAAGATTTCAAAATACGATCCTCTTTATTTGAAAACCCGAATGAATTAAAATGAATGCTGAGGCCCGCTTATTTCGATGAAGTAAAACGTCATACCCAGTGAGTTAGTGTATGACATTTTTGGAACCCTCGAAACTAAGCTTGTCTTTTGACCTTTAAAAGTCGTGCATTTAAGCTTGAGAAGGATATTCGGTTATTTGGGTCAAATGAAAAATCGAAACCCAGTAAGTTAGGGCACGATTTCTCGAAGTTCCAAATACAAAATATTGCCTTTATTTTAAGAAATCTTTTCCCGAGGTAACAAAATGTCACATCAAATACGTTAAGACACAACATCTCGAATTCTCAAGAAATAACTTTCTTTTTATTCAAAACTTATTTATTGCGATTTTAAAAGGATATCCCGTTATTCGGGTTAAATGAGAAAAATCGAAACCCAGTAAGTTAGGGTACGATTTTCTCGAATTTTGAAATACGGAATATCGATTTTTGAAACAACGTCTTTATTGTATCGAGTAAAATGTAACACGAATTAGTAATGGAAAATAAATTATGGTGTTAATACATAACAGAAATGAATGCAATAATAAAATGAAAGTGATATAACCGAAAATATAAAGACAAAAAAGAAACGAACTAAAAAGAGCTATAAGTAAACGACAAGTGTACGTTTGAATAAAAAATGAGCAAATAAACAAAACAATAGAGATATTAGACAAATAAAATAATAATAATAATAATAATAATAATAATAATAATAATTAGTTAATAACAAAATAACAAGTAAATAGACACAAAACGAAAATATAATTATAATAGAAAAAATAATAATAAGAATAGTGATAATAATAAAAAAACAAAGAAAAGAGGGGAAAATAACAAAAAATAAATTCATAAGAATAATAATATGCTAATGAAAATAAAGGACTATAATAATATATTAATACGGATGATACTAATAAGTTAATAATAATAATAAAGTAAAAATAATAATATAGATAATAATAAAATGAAAATAATATGTTAATTAATGATAACAGTAGTATATTAATAATAATAGAAAATAATAATAAAATGATAATGATAGAAAATATAATAAATAATAATAGAAAAGGAATAAAACATAAAAAATATAATGATAATGGTGATAGTAATAAAAGTAATAATATTAATAATAGCAACAAATATAATAGTAATAACAATAATATTACATTAATATAATGGTAATAAAAGAATAATAAAAAATGATGAAAATAATAATAGTACTAAAAATAAATATGAATATAATAGCAAAATACGATACTATTGAAATACTAATAATAATATATTTATAATGATATTTATCGGAAAACAATAGTGCTCATAAATATAAATAATAAAACATGTTAATAAAAGTAAAAAGGTAAAAAGAAGATAGTAATAATATTAATAATAAGTCTAATAAATATCATAATAGTTATAATAGTAATAAAAAATAATAGTAACAATAATAATTATAATAATAATAGTAAAATTAATTTAATAAAATAAACAAAATAGCCAAAAAAAAAAACTGAATTGGACTTAAAACAAAATTTTGGGGCAAATTTGAAAATAAGAAAAAGGAAAAGGACCCCAATGTGATGCGCGAAGAAAAGGGAGGGGGCCAGAAGAGAAATTATCCCATCCTCCTAAAACGCAGCGTCTCAGAAGGGACCAAATTGAGACAGAATAAATATATGCGTGCCCATTTAAAAAATAGAAAAAGGATGAAAATAGAACAACCCAAAAAGCGGAAGGGCCAAAAGGGGAAATAACCCCTAAAGCCAGAAACACGCGGATCTTCCCCGTCGGGTCGGGTCAACGCGCGGATCTGATGCTCTAAACGGCGCTGTTTTTGCCATTAAACCAACAGAACGAAATGGCATCGTTTCGTGTTTTTATAAAAGAAAAAAATTTGGAGAAATTTTTATTTTTTGCTCCGTTTTCTACAAAAAAGGGGACTGCTTCCTTTATTTCTCTCTGGGTTTAACCCAGAAATCAGCCACAGAGGCCACTTTGGAAGTCCGCCTCAGCTCACATCACACTTGCACGTATATATCTGCGTGGGATAATCATAGAGGTAAGGTTTTTTTATTCTTTTTTTATAAAATATATTAGTATATATATATATATATATATATATATATATATATATATGTAGTTTTAAAAAAAGAAAATCCTTGTTTGAATATGAACAGTTTCAAAAAAAAAAGGAAAAGAAAAGAAAGATAAAACAAATGAACAACTTTTTGCTAAAACCCTTGCTTTATTTCGTGTTTTTCTCTGCTTTTTCTTTTGTCCAAATCTCTAGATTTGTATTTTGATGCTCGAATCTGTTTTAAAGTTCCTTTTTTTTTTGTATTTTTTTTTGTATTCAAAAATTCCTCCTCCGTTACAGTGGTTTTGGAATGGCTTTTATAGCCATTGAAAATTACAAAATATTAATTATCTTGCTCTTTATTCTTTGTCTATTTCTTGTCTGTTTTGCGAGGTTATGGGCGGTGGAAGGGCGGTGGCAGAGCAAGTGGAGCAGGCGGTGGCAGAGCAAGTGGACCTAGGGTTTTGTCTTTTGTTTTCTGACGGGCTTGTAGTGGGCTAGGGTTTGTTTGGGTAGGTCAGAGTGGGTTTGTAATTGGGCTTGAGTTTGGGTTTTATTCTTTTTTTTCATTTCTTTGTTTTGGGCCATTGGATTTTGGGCCTTGTAATTGGACTGTTGTTGGTTTGGGCTCCGGGCAGAATCGGCCCATAACAACTGCCCGTAAGATGAGAAGGTGGAAAAGACACTCGAATCTGGGGGAGAAAATAAAATTAAAAAATTAAAACAAATTAAATTTATTTTTTAATATATTAATATTATATAATTTTCTTATAAGTAATTTTCAAATATAATATATTAATTATTTAAAATATAAAAATGAAAATATTTTATACTTTAAAGAATATTATTTTTAACACTTACGAATAATTTTTGTTTAATTTTTAATTATATTTAATATAGTAAATTATAAGAAAAATTAACACAATATCTATATATTTTAGTTTTATCCAATGTTTTTTTTTTTGAATAAAATCAGATTGGGGATATTTTATTGAAACCATAAAACTAATAAATGTGTTGTCAACAATAAATGGGGAAAAAACACCAGTCAATCATCAGACTAAAAAGAAACAAAACGACGGCTAAAAGTAGAAGCACAAAGACCTAAATTAATTAAAACAATAAATAAACTTAAAATCCCCATCTGTTGTGAATGACCTGTCTCCAACTTTGCCTTTTACACGGATAACTTTTCATTTTCATTGGAGATGAGGCCTGAGAGTCTTGATTAGGGTCGCTCTCAAAAACCCCCTTTCCTATTTTTCTCTTCTTCGTTTCAATCAGGTTCTCGTGGGCGATCCAGTTCCCACTGTCTATTGGAGTAGCAAGGGACCTCTCCAAGCAGGTAAATCGTCTCCATTTCCTTCAAACTTGTTGTAGCAATGGTGTGGGCTAAGTGATTAGCCGATCTTGGAACATAATGAAATGTAATGGTCTGAAACTTACTTTTTTCTCTTCGAATATTTCGAATATGCGCACTAACTTGCGATTTGTCCACCGATTGTGCCATGCATTTGTTGATGATGGACTTGGATTCGCCCTCAATAACAACCTTTGTGTAGCCCATCTCTAATCATGTGAGAACAGCTTCGTAGCAGGCAATCGCTTCCGCGTCAAAGGCCGTGCCTACCGCTATATGAAGGTAAGATTTAGAAATTTCAACCTCCCCATTTTCAATTCTCGCCACAATCTCAGATGCTGATCTGTTATTTTTACTATCAAACGAGGCGTCAAAATTGATTTTGATTTTTGGTTTCTTAGGGGCTTACCAGTTTCAACTTCCTGGGTAATTTTAGGTTGTCTCCCATTCAATCCATCAATTTCGCCAATATAATATTTAACATGATTTGATGCATCTTCCCCTGTATATGACTTCACCTCATGTAAATTTTTGTTTCTGTCAAGCCATAGTACCCATATTCTACAGACAAAAACGTGACGCTGGGTTTCTCCACATTTACTAAAAATCCATGTAAGCCAATCAAACCATTCATTTGGTTCACCTTGATTTATCCATTCGAAATCTAATCTTCTCTATAACTCTGTTGCTACAAGATATGTATGCCACAGATTCTCAGAGCAAGCTTTACATCTGGGGCACTTATCATCTCGGACCACTCTTCGCTGATACAAATTGGCCATCGTGGGAATATAGTTTCGTGTTATCCTCCATAGCATAATTTTAATTTTATTTGGAATTTGGAGTGTCCAGAGTTGTTTGTAAAATAGTGTGGCTGTATTTTGTGTAGCAGTAGAGTTTGATGTACAATATTGGGTCTGTAATAGTCTATAAGCACTACGAACTGTGAACTTACCTGAGGGCTCTCCACGCCAGATGACCATATCAGCATGCTCGTCTAACGCCAGTGGGATTCGTAGGATTCTGTCTGCATCGTTTGCCTCGAAGGTATTGCGAATCAGTTCTTCCCTCCACTTCCTATTATAACTATCAATTAACGATGCGACAATAGTAATATCAGTATTAAGAATAGGATAACAAATTCTGTAATTAGCTGCCCCGGGCAGCCACGCATCCTCATTAATTAAGATATGTTCACCGGTGCAAACTCTCCTCCCCAAACCTTCTTTAATAAGACCTTTTGCTGCCCAAATACTTTTCCACGTGTATGAAGGTCTGCGTCCTAGCCTTGCTTGTAGAAAATTAGTGGTCGGATTGTAACACCCCTAACCCGTATCCGACTTCGGACTGGGGATAAAGGCGTTACCGGACGGATCAGAAACTTTAACAGACAATTTCATAAGATCATACATCAATTACAATCATAGTGTACCTTAAGTAGGTCATTGAAACCTTAAGTATGCTCAAAAATAGAGTCGGGACTAAACCGGAACACATAGAAATTCTCGAAAATTTAAAACTTTTTTAAGTTTCAGGGCTTACACGTTCGTGTGGGCAGGCCGTGTGCCTTCCACTGCTAATGGACACACCCGTGTGTCTTCCCCGGACTATCCTGACTATACTCCCACGGCCACCAAGCACGCCCGTGTGCCTTGGTCGTGGACTATCCTAATTTGCCCCCCACGGCCACAAAGCACGTCCGTGTACCCTGATCGTGGTCGATCCTGTCAAAACCAACACGGTTATCCAACACCCTCGTGCCAAGGCCGTGTACTATTAGGCCATATACTGATTTGCTCACACGGTCACTAGGCACGCCCGTGTGACATTATAGGCCATATACAAGACCAAAATACCACCCAAAAGGGTCATACCTACAAGCAACCTTTATCATTACAAATCATGCATCTAAGGCAACCAAAAACATACCAATTCCAACATGACAAAATCCAATACTAAAATTCATTTCATCACAAGCATAAGTCATTCATTTGCATACTCAAAACTTGGTCATTTAATATATCATCTAACCATGCCAAAACATACTTCACATATCACATTCATTTGAGCAATTTACCAAAACATATCAAACCAACTCACATAGGTTAGCTCATATAACACCCTTATACCAAGTACTAGCCTATACATGCCATATCTTGCTATATACATTTTCAAAGTGTACCAAAATGAGTTTAGTAGTGTGATGATGATCCGTGACGGTCCCGAGCTTTCAGTAGCTTTGACGACCTATAAAACAGAGAAAACACACATAGAGTAAGCTTTCCAAAAGCCTAGTAAGTCAATTATACAATCAAACTTAGCATGGATTGCACATAACCAATTTAATAAGATGATCAATATGGTTCTCATGACAAAAATCACTTCATTCTTTCTCAAGCTCATATGCTTATTCATAACTTACCATATATACATATAGTTCATATAGTCAGGACTTCACATATCATATTATAAATCCCATATACATAACATCATGATATAATCACACGGATACTTACCTTGTATACACAATTAGTGTATAAGCAACGTACATGAAACGGATGTTCATTCATTAATTTTATCAAAGTTCGGATTTGCAATTCGTACCACAGACTTGCCTGTTGAACCGTAAAGAATCTAGTAGGATACTCAGAAAGCTCTGAATGGTCGTACAATGCCAACGTCCCAAACGAGGTCTTACATGCACTCAGACCTCGATGCCACTGTCCCAGACAGGGTCTTACACGAATCAATATGATGCCGATGTCCCAGACATGGTCTTACACGTAAACCTCATATCGATGCCAACGTTCTAGACGTGGTCTTACACGTAAAACTCATATCGATGCCAACGTCCCAGACGTGGTCTTACATGTAAAGCTTATATCGATGCCAATGTCCCAGACGTGGTCTTACACGTAATCAGATATCGATGCCACTGTCCCAGACAGGGTCTTACACGTAATAAGATATCGATGCCACTGTCCCAGACAGGGTCTTACACGTAATAAGATATCGATGCCACTGTCCCAGACATGGTCTTACACGTAATTAGATATCGATGTCACCGCCCCCAGCATGCAGTCTTGCACGTGTCGAATATCGATGCTCGCCCCGCATGGTCTTACATGTCGATATCGATGCCACTTTGTCGAGCGGTCTTACACGAATCGGATATCGATGCCACCGCCCCGATAGGGTCTTACACGTGCCCGATGGTCTTAAGCGTAATTAGATATCGATGCCACTATCCCGAGCGGTCATACACGATTAAGCGAGCGATGATACCTTTGTATTCCTAAGTTCATACGGGACTTCCGGACTTATCACTATATCGACCTTATCCCATAATTCATATACATAGTATCTCATAAGCGATCATTATCATTGATAGTCATGTAAATAAACTCAATTCAATACAATTACATTTATTTGCAATATAACTTACCTCGGATTCGATTTATCGGAAATGGAAACGGCTACTCGTTTACTTTCGCTTTCCCACGATCTAAGTCCGTTTTCCTTGGTTCTTGATCTAGACATATTCAGAATTAACCCTTTTATTTACTAATTCATTCAATTCACTCCAAAGGCACACATTTAGGGCTATTTGCAATTTAACCCTTACATTTGCACAATTTATCAATTTAGTCCATTTTTCTCAAAACATCAAATTCACCAAATTTGTTCAAACACATGCTTAGCCGAATGTACATATATATCATTCAAGCCCATATTTTCCATCAAATTAGCAATTTAGTCCTTCAATTTACTATTTTCACAATTTAGCCCTATTTAGCTAAATTCATCAAAACTTTAAGAACAAAACATGTTAATCTAGCTCAAAACTTTCATTTAACATCATAAATCATCATAAAACTCAACATATCAACAATGACATCTCACACAAACATCATCAATTCACAAAATTAATACATGGGTTTTGTATCTCTTGAAGCAACGATTACAAAAACGTAGAAATTATCAAAAACAACTCACCTTAATTTGGCTTGCAAGTAGCCGAATATGCAAAGCTTCAAACTTTTCTTTTCTTTTGTGTTTTTCGGAAAGAACAATGATAAAATAAAGCCACTACACTTGTTTCTTTTATTATATTATAACCTTTTAATATAAAATATAAATTTTAACTTATAAAATTTATATATATAAAACACACATATATATATATATATATAATCATTTCATTACCTAATGCCATCCACTAACTTTTTTTAAAAAAATGGTTTAATTGCCATATAAGACCTCCACCTTTACAAAGCCACAACACATTTATGCTTTAACAAATAACATACAACTTTCATATTTAATGCAATTCAATCTGTTTCTCAAATTAAACACACGAACAGACAAATTAGCTTACGAAAATTTACCACATGCTTAATCACTTATCAACGGAACAGAAAATAATATTAAAATATTATTCAGACTCGGATTTCTGGTTTCAAAACCACTGTTCCGACTAAGGTATAAATCGGACTGTTACAATTCTCCCCCCTTAGGGATTTTCGTCCCCGAAAATCTTACCGTTAAACAGATTCGGATATTACTGTCTCATTGAATCTTCAGGCTCCCACGTAGCCTCTTCTATTCCGTTTCGATTCCATAGTACTTTTACTAACGGAATTTTCTTGTTTCTCAACTCTTTTACTTCACGAGCTAAGATACGGATCGATTCCTCTTCATATGACATGTCAGATCGAATTTCAATTTTAGATGGAGCAATTACATGTGATGGATTGGATCGATATCTATGAAGCATCGAAACATGAAATACGTTGTGTATCTTTTCTAACTCAGATGGCAACTTTAATCTATATGCAACAGGCCCGACACGTTCAATGATCTCATACGGTCCGATAAACCTTGGACTCAATTTGCCTTTATGTCCGAATCGGAGTACTTTCTTCCACGGAGATACTTTTAGAAATACTTTGTCACTGATTTCAAATTCTATATCTTTTCGTTTCAAGTCCGCATACGACTTCTGACGATTAAATGCCGCTTTTAAACAATCTCGGATCGGTTTCACTTTACGTTACGAGTCTTTTATCAAATCAACTCCAAGTAACTTCTTTTCACCGAGCTCGGTCCAATACTGAGTGTACGACATTTACGTCCGTACAAAGCTTCATAAGGTGCCATTACGATGCTCGATGAAAAGCTGTTGTTGTATGCAAATTCAATCAAGGGCGAGCGATCATTTCCACGAACCATTAAACTCAAGTATATAACATATTAACATATCTTGAGAATCTGAATAATCCGCTCGATTGACCATCACATTTGCGGATGAAAGGTTGTCTTGAAATGCGATTTAGTGCCTAAAGCTTCTTGCAATTTCTTCCAGAACCTCGATGTAAATCTCGGATCTCTATCTGACACAATGGATAGTGGTACTCCGTGCAATCTAACAATCTCAGAAACATAAAGCTCGGCTAATCATCAAGTGGATAGTCAGATCTTACCGGAACAAAATGGACAGATTTCGTCAATCGATCAACTACGACCCAAATCGCATCTTTCTTTCTCGGAGTCTGAGGCAATCCAGAAACAAAGTCCATCGTTACTCTATCCCATTTCTACTCAGGAATCAAAATCAGTTGTAGCAACCCAGACGGAACATGATGTTTAGCTTTCACTTGCTGACAGATTAAACATTTTGAAACAAAGTCAGAAATGTCTCGTTTCATACCTGACCACCAGTAATGTTGCTTCAAATCATGATACATTTTAGTACTCCCCGGATGAACAGATAAACGAGTATTATGGGCTTCACTCAAAATCAACTGAATCGACTCTGGATTTCTCGGAACACAGATACGATCTCGGAATCTCAAGCAATCATCAATAATTTGAAATTTAGATTCAGAATTCGAATTACACAGAACCCGTTTCGCTAACATTTCGTTGTCAATTTTTTGAGCATCACATATCTCCTGAATAAACAACGGTTTCGCTCTTAGTTCAGCCATCACAGAACTATCATCAGATAAATCTAACTGAGCATTCAAAGCACGTAGTGCAAACAATGATTTTCTACTCAATGCAATAGCAACAATGTTTGCTTTACCCGGGTGATAATCTATTACAAGCTCGTAGTCTTTCAATAACTCTAACCATCTTCTCTGTTGCAGATTCAAATCTTTCTTTTTCACAATAGAACAGGAGCACCCCAAGGTGAAAAACTCGGTCTTGCGAACCCTCTGTCGGTTAATTCTTGCAACTGTGACTTTTAACTCTTTCAATTTCATTGGTGCCATTCTATACGGAGCTATCAAAATAGGGGTCGTACCAGGAAACAGATCTATACCAAATTCAGCTTTGCAAATCGGAGGCAATCCCGATAATTCTTCAGAGAAATCATCAGAGAACTCACAGACTACTAGCACCGATTCAAATTTCTTTTCAGATACTTTCAAATCAATCACATAAGCAAAATATGCCTCGTAACCCTTTTTAATTTAATTCTGAGCTTTCAACACAGATATCATAGCAGGTAATCCAGTTAAATCATTCGACTCAATACGAACTATTTCACCATTCGGCGACTCAAATCAATAGTCTTTCTTTTACAATTCACTACAAACATCATGCAATGTCAACGATCCATTCCCGAAATTATATCAAACTCATCAAACTGTAATAGTATCGGATCGTGCGGGGAAACAGATATCTCGAAACATTAACAGCGCGTTCTTACCTACTTTGTCAACGAATATTTTTTACCTAAGGGGTTTGATACTTTTATAATAAACTCAAGATGAGACTTCTGAGACAAAGTCTTCACTCGAATACTAAGTTCATGCATATATAGAAATGAGTAGAACCGGGGTCTACCAAAGCAATCACAAAAGTATCATAAAGTGTAAAAGTACCCATTATAACATCCGGAGATGAAGCTTCCTCCCGAGAGCTCAGATAGTATACGCTCTGCAAAGCGCTCTAACCGATCTCGCAATGATATCTCTAGTAGTTCTCGACTACCACCGCGTTTTCTTGCATTTTGAGGAGATCTACCTCTAGTTTGAAACATTCTCAGATCTCGGGTTCTGAATAATCTCTTGTTCAACAGACTCTGGGCAGTCTCGGATGAAATGGTCTAATGATCCACATCTGAAACAAGCTCGGTCATTTAATCTGCAAATTCCCGGATGCCTTTTTCCACAATGTTTACATTCAGGTCGCTTGAATCTGACATTTCCAATACTAGTCATTGAAGTTGTTGGAGCTTTGGAGCTTAACTGTGATCTAGCTCGATCTCTACTCGAATACCTCACATTAGCCTTTGAACGGCTATGTTCATCTCGGAATTTCTTCGAGGCAAATTGAAATGATTTGCTCATAAATCTCTTTTTCATATCTCTGGCTTCAGACTCAGCTGTGCATGCTCAGTCAACTAGCACTACGAACTCTTGTATCTCCAAAGTACCAACTAGCAATTGGATATCTTTATTTAGGCCATCTTCGAATCTTTTACACATTATCGTTTCAGTCGAAACGTATTCCCAAGCATACTGACTTAATCTTACAAACTCTCGTTTGTATTCAGTAACAGACATGTGACCTTGTTTCAATTTCAAAAATTCTTTTCGTTTCTGATCAATGAATCTCTGAATAATGTATTTCTTTACGAACTCGGTCAAAGAAATCCCATGTGATCCGTTCTTTAGGAACAACCAAAATCAAAGTTTTCCACCACCGATAGGCTGCATCTCGTAACAAAGAAACAACACACTTTATACATTCTTCAGGAGTCAGTGATATCTCATCAAATACTCGGATAGTATTTTCTAACCAAAACTCGGCTTTCTCAGCATCATCATCGTTAGTAGCCCGGAACTCTTCAGCCCCATACTTACGGATCTTGTCTACCGGAGGCTTATTCAACAAATTTATACCCATCACCAGAGGCACAACTGAGGTTTGATGGGGATTAACCGGGGGCGGGGGTTGTGAAACAGTCGGGTTATTCTTTACGAATTGAGTGAACCATTCACTCATCATCTGGAAGAAAGCTTGTTTAGTTTCTCCCTCCTGACAGCTAATAACCGGTCTCGGATCAGAGGGCATTGTCCCTTGCGCGGGAGCAGGCGCATTACTTTCTACGTCGTCAGCTACGGCTCTGTCGGGATCCATTACTATACAGAAATCACATTTTATACGTCAGGATTCATCACACTATCACAATTCAAAAATATGGCATGTATAGCTAGACTCTGACATGCTACGTTAGTCTGAGAATCGGCTAAACCGTAGCTCTGATACCAACCAAATGTAACACCCCTAACCCGTATCCGACGTCGGACTGGGGATAAAGGCATTATCGGACGGATCAGAAACTTTAACAGACAATTTCATAAGATCATACATCAATTACAATCATAGTGTCCCTTAAGTAGGTCATTGAAACCTTAAGTATGCTAAAAAATAGGGTCGGGACTAAATCGGAACACATACAGAAATTCTCGAAAATTTAAAACTTTTCTAAGTTTCAGGGCTTACACGCTCGTGTGAGCAGGCCGTGTGCCTTCCACGGCTAATGGACACACCCGTGTGTCCTCCCCGTGGACTATCCTGACTATACTCCCACGGCCACCAAGCACGCCCGTGTGCCTTGGCCGTGTACTATCCTTATTTGGCCCCCATGGCCACAAAGCACGTCCGTGTACCCTGACCGTGGTCGATCCTGTCAAAACCAACACGGTTATCCAACACCCCCGTGCTAAGGCCGTGTACTATTAGGCCATATACTGATTTGCTCACACGGTCACTAGGCACGCCCGTGTGACATTATAGGCCATATACAAGACCAAAATACCACCCAAAAGGGTCATACCTACAAGCAACCTTTATCATTACAAATCATGCATCTAAGGCAACCAAAAACATACCAATTCCAACATGACAAAATCCAATACTAAAATTCATTTCATCACAAGCATAAGTCATTCATTTGCATACTCAAAACTTGGTCATTTAATATATCATCTAACCATGCCAAAACACACTTCACATATCACATTCATTTAAGCAATTTACCAAAACATATCAAACCAATTCACATAGCTTAGCTCATATAACACCCTTATACCAAGTACTAGCCTATACATGCCATATCTTGCTATATACATTTTCAAAGTGTACCAAAATGAGTTTAGTAGTGTGATGATGATCCGTGACGGTCCCAAGCCTTCAGTAGCTTTGACGACCTATAAAACAGAGAAAACACACATAGAGTAAGCTTTCCAAAAGCCTAGTAAGTCAATTATACAATCAAACTTAGCATGGATTGCACATAACCAATTTAATAAGATGATCAATATGGTTCTCATGACAAAAATCACTTTATTTTTTCTCAAGCTCATATGCTTATTCATAACTTACCATATATACATATAGTTCATATAGTCAAGACTTTACATATCGTATTATAAATCCCATATACATAACATCATGATATAATCACACGGATACTTACCTTATATACACAATTAGTGTATAAGCAACGTACCTGAAACGGATGTTCATTCATTAATTTTATCAAAGTTCGGATTTGCAATTGCATACCACGAGACTTGCTGTTGAACCGTAAAGAATCTAGTAGGACACTCGAAAGCTCGGAATGGTCGCATACAATACCAACATCCCGACGAGGTCTTACATGCACTCGGACCTCGATGCCCTTTGTCCCGAGCGGTCTTACCGCGAATCAATATGATGCCGATGTCCCGGACATGGTCTTACACGTAAACCTCATATCGATGCCAACGTTCCTGGGCGTGGTCTTACACGTAAAACTCATATCGATGCCAACGTCCCGGGGGCGTGGTCTTACGTAAAGCTTATATCGATGTCAACGTCCCGCATGGTCTTACGTAATTAGATATCGATGCCACCGTCCCCGCATGTGGTCTTACACGTCGAATATCTATGCCACTTGCCCCAGGTGGTCTTTACGTAATTAGAATTCGATGCCACCGTCCCGAGAGAGGTCTTACACGTAATAAGATATCGATGCCACTTTGCCCAGACGAGGGTCTTACACGTGTCGAATATCGATGCCACTTTGTCCCCAAACAGTCTTACACGATTAAGCGAGCAGAATACCTTTGTATTCCTAAGTTCATACGGGACTTCTCGGACTTATCACTATATCGACCTTATCCCATAATTCATATACATAGCATCTCATAAGCAGTCATTATCATTGATAGTCATGTAAATAAACTCAATTCAATACAATTATATTTATTTGCAATATGACTTACCTCGGATTCGATTTATCGGAAATAGAAACGGCTACTCGTTTACTTTCGCTTTCCCACGATCTAAGTCCGTTTTCCTTGGTTCTTGATCTAGACATATTCAGAATTAACCCTTTTATTTACTAATTCATTCAATTCACTCCAAAGGCACACATTTAGGGCTATTTGCAATTTAACCCTCACATTTGCACAATTTATCAATTTAGTCCATTTTTATCAAAACAGCATATTCACCAAATTTGTTCACACACATGCTTAGAAAAATGTACATATATATCATTCAAGCCCATATTTTCCATCAAATTAGCAAAAACAACTCACCTTAATTTGGCTTGCAAGTAGCCGAATATGCAAAGCTTCAAACTTTTCTTTTCTTTTGTGTTTTTCGGAAAGAACAATGATAAAATAAAGCCACTACACTTGTTTCTTTTATTATATTATAACCTTTTAATATAAAATATAAATTTTTACTTATAAAATTTATATATATAAAACACATATATATATAATCATTTCAGTACCTAATGCCATCCACTAACTTTTTTTTAAAAATGGTTTAATTTCCATATAAGACCTCCACCTTTACAAAGCCACAACACATTGATGCTTTAACAAATAACATACAACTTTCACATTTAATGCAATTCAATCTTTTTCTCAAATTAAACACACGAAAAGACAAATTAGCTTACGAAAATTTACCACATGCTTAATCACTTATCAACGGAACAGAAAATAATATTAAAATATTATTCAGACTCGAATTTGTGGTTTCGAAACCACTGTTTCGACTAAGGTATAAACTGGACTGTTACACGGGTAGTACTTTGCTTTTAAAACCTGTGCTACTAAAGAATCTGGATGCTCAAGTAATCGCCAACCTTGCTTAGCAAGTAGAGCTACGTTAAACTTGGCCAAATCCTGAAAACCCAATCCTCATTCATACTTTAATTCACAAATATTCTTCCAATTGCACCGGTGTATTCCTTTCCGTCCATGACCCTTCTGCCACTAGTACCTTACAATAATTGATTCTATTTCCTCGCATAAAGTTTTTGGAAAAAGAAAACACATCATAGAATAAGTTGGAACCACTTACAAGACTGATTTAATAAAAACCTCTTTTCCACCCTGTGGCAAGAACCTAGAACTCCATCCATCAATTTTTCTTTTCATCTTATCCTTTAAATTTTGGAAAGAAGTTTTCTTTTTCTTCCCAATCAAATTAGCGAGACCTAGGTATTTCTCAATATCAGTTGATCTTCTCATGCCTAGTAATCTCGTAACTATCGATTTATTTGCTTCTATAGTATTCGTGCTAAAAAATATTGTAGACTTTGCAAAGTTCACACATTGACCTGAGCAGGATTCATATTCTGCCAAAATATTTTTGATCTGTCGAGCTCCTAAAGATGTTGCCTCACCAAAAATAATGCAGTCGTCCGCAAAGAGAAGGTGTGAGATCTTAGGTCCTCGTCTGCTAGCTTTCAATCCTTTGATTTGCTTTCTTATTAGAGCTGAGCGTATAATTGAGGAGAGACCTTCTACAAATTAGAAATAAATAGGGACTGAGCGGGTCCCCTTGCCGGAGTCCTCTCATTGGTTTGAAAACTTCTCATTTTTTCCCATGTAAAAGAACTGAATATGAGACCGTCGAAATACACTTCATTATGAAAGCCACCCAAGATTGTGCAAAACCCATTCTCTCCATCATAACCCTAAGAAATTCCTATTCGACCCTATCATAGGCTTTGCTCATGTCCAGTTTAAGTGCCATATGCCCTTTTTTTCCCTACTCTTTTATTCTTCAGCGTGTGCATGATCTCATAGGCCACAAGCACTGATGTGTCTCTAACTAACTATGATCACAATGAAGGCAAGTGCACCTATCGTTTAATAGTATAGTTATGGTAAGACCGGAAATATCGTATCCACAAGGACCAAGAGTACTAGTAATTACTATCTTCCTATTATCTAGCCTAAGAATTGGAGTGATTTCTTTTAAACTATTAATTAAAAGCACGACAGAGAATGAATTGGGAAAAATACTTTTTAGACAACTTTACGAGATAGACAATACCCAAGGAAGAATCCAACTAAACTTCACTTATTACTTTTTATTCATACTGTAACATCCTAGGAAGGGCCTATGCATTTTTCAGATCAATTGTATGAAATGACAAGTCTTAAGTATTATGAATAAATTTTTGATACTTTTGGAAACCTAGAAATGAATGAAAATGGAAATGAAAATGGACATTTTTGGAAACCTAAACATTTTTGGAAATAATCCAAAAATGGAAACTTGAACATTTCGGGAAACTTGGATATAGGAGAGAAATAAAGGAGTTTTATTCACATAAATATGTGAATAATAAGAGATAAATAAAGGAGTTTTATTCACATAAATATGTGAATAATAAGAGATAAATAAAGGAGTTTTATTCACATAAATATGTGAATAATAAGAGATAAATAAAGGATTATTTTCTAATGAGATAATTGAGGAGATAATTGATGGATTAAAGGCTTTTATCTTTTAAATAAAAGAGATAATATTATCAAAAGAGGAGTGGTGGTCAAGTAAAGGACTCCTAGGCTGATAACTTTGGCTATAAAAGGAGGGGGCAGGAGGGCTACTCATCAACATTTGCTCCTTCTTCCTCTCTGCCAAAATCTCCCTAGGCAAAACCCCTCTCTCTGCCGAATTTTCATTAAGCAAAAATCCCTCTCTTTTCTTCTATTTTCTTCTCCGTTCTCTTTGTTAAAATTTGAATCTATGTGGATTCTAAGAAAGAGGGCAATCATCCACAACATCAAAGGGGATCTTTCGGAAATCTAAGGATCTAAGGTAAGGATTATAAATATAAATATGTGGTTAAAGATTATGATTCACGTTTTCAAAGTTAGATCTAATCTAACACGAAGTTATAGGATTTCAACAGGCTTATAAAGGAATCCTCTTGATTTAGAATCCCATCATAAGGTAAGGGATATTCGGCCAAGGCATAATTTGTTTAAGTGTTTTCCATTATTTCAAAAACCGAAAGACTGACATGGTTACATACCTAGTATTAGCGATTTCAAGGAAGAGGAATTCTAGCAACTGTTGGGACTTGATTAAATCAATTCGGCAACTAGGTAAGTAATTCTACTTCTAGTAGGATTTGGTTTTAAGACCAAATAGGTTTATTTATATGTTTTAATTAATGGCCGAATATAGGAGTGAAAGATCTAGATCGGTAGATCGCTCTACGAAATTCACGGAAACTATTAAGCGAAAAAGGTGTGTACTCTTACTAACTTTCAATAAATTGCATGGCAATCATTAGATATGTAAATATGTAACAGTATGTGAATGTGGCTAAGCACCACAAATGTGGTAAGGAGTACCAGTGCGTTTCCTACTTTTGATAGGATTGTGAATGTGATATATTTTGAACATGTGATTAGTAACATGAATGAAAATTAAGTATGTGAAATATGTTATGAAATAATTGGGGCATTCGGGATATTTGTGGAGGAAGAAAGTGAAGGTGATGACTACGGTCTCACCAACGTAAAGTGGTGACTACGGTCACATAAAGTGAAAAGTGGTAACCGGTTACATCCAGTGAATACAATGTCTAATGACACAACATAAGTGGGCGATGAGCACGTCATTTGCGTGCGCGCTTCGATGGTGTGTAGCGGATGGAGGGTCGACTTAGTAGTCCCCGCGGTGTATGCAGTTAGTGCGGGTGGTGTGTAGCGGATGGACAAATAGGTTTGGATTTGGGTTGCATCATCCTTTATTTTGTATGAACATGATATTGATATGACTTGTATGCCTGATTTGTTGGAAATTAGTACTATGTACACATTGAGTCTGTTGACTCACCCTGTTGGGGAATTATTTTTCGTGTGATGAGCGGTAATGGACCGGGGTGGCGGGAGCTAAAGGTGGCCATGCATCGCTTGAAGGAATTATTTGGAATTTGGACTTTATGAAATTCTAGTACTTTATTTTGGTTTTGAATGATGTAATAAGGCCATAAGGCCCAGTTGGATTTTCTTTATTCTGTTTATTTTTATTTGAATATGATACAAATTATGTTTGATTAAAGATAAGTAAATTTATTTCTTTTAAAATAATAAACCCAAAAATTATTTTGTCACCTTATTTAAGTTGGATTTCAATTTATTAAATAGGTTTCAAATTAAGCCCAACCCAAAACATTTTTTTAGAATTACACAAATTTTCTCTAAGTCATTTAGAACATTGAAAACCGATTTATTTAAGGAACATACCAGATCCGGTTCAAGCTCGTGGGCGGGTGTGGGGTGTTTTAGTTGATATCGAGCCGTGTTTTAAAACTCTCGGCTGTGGGCTCGGGCCCAAAACATTTTCAATTCGAGCCCAAATGAATTTCTTTGAAATAAGCGGGTTTTATGGCATGGCACCTAAGTCTCCGACCATGATCCACCCGGTAAGTACCTTTAACCATCCGTGTGATTATGTGAATTATGAATTGTAAAAGGGTAGAAAAGGCATGGAACGTAGAATAGTGTGATAGGAACTTGAACCTAGGATTAGACTACTCAAACACTTGAAACTCATAAGACTTAATGAACTTAACAAACCTATGACTAAGTTATTAAGCTAGGGTGTGGCAACCCACATGCGCATGTCTAGGATTGGATCCTAAGAGCACAGGTATTTAAGCGATCCTAGTGACTCACCTCCTCTTCGCAGGTATCCTACAGTGCGTAGCTTCGGTTCGCCCTAACTCGGAAGGCTCGGTGGTGTGGCAACCTCTCATGCGCATGTCTAGAAAGGTCGGTGAGAGCTTGGTATTTAAGCGATCGCGTGACTCACCTCCTCTTCATTCGAATCTGCACAGTGCGTAGCTTTGGTTCACCACGACCAAGAGGGCTCGGTCATAGGCTAAACACAAAGAATAAAACCCGAAAGGGACTTAGCCGTTTTCTTTTATAAAAAAATAAAAAAAAATGTATAACCAAAATTTAGTTTTAAAACTCTTAGAAACTTATGATAACTATTTTACAACATTTTCTTCTAAAAAAAAAAATACCCTTGGTTTATAAAATGACCAAACCACCCATAGTTTTAACAAAATTTCATTACTTTATCAAATGTTCAAAAAACCTAATTTGTAAAATATCAAACTATCTTGATTTTGGAAAATTACAAAATTGCTCTAACTTACAAAATTACCAAAACGACCACGATTTCCAAAATTTTTACAATATCATTGCTTTGAAAAGTGTAACTCTCAAAGGAACCCTCAATGTTTTACAATCTTGGAAAATATCCCTAACTTAATAAATTTTACAAATTTACCCCGATTTTTGGAAAATTTAGTCAAAATACCCTGAGATCAAAAATTACCGAAATACCCTGGATTTCAAAATTCTTCCAAAATTTCCCGGAACTTTAGAAGTACCAAAATACTTTCGTCAAAATCACCAGGAACTTTTTATTTTTGAAAATTCTACGAAAATACCTGTAGGATAAAATTACGAAAATGCCCACAGGTAGTGGAAAAGCAAAATAACGAAAACAACAACAAGAATTACAACGTTTCTTTGAATGAGCGAAAGTTCATATTTGTTGATGGATGAATGAATGAATGCAAGGCTGTGTATGCATGTATGAATACGAAAGAACCACTCTTAAACTCTTCTTCATAAGATATCATCGCGGGTAATAAGTGAAACAAGAATACTAATACATAAAATTCCTTAATCGGATCTCGTCGATAATGAGCTCAAGAGGATGTGGTCGTCGTGGAAGAGGTAGAGGAAGGATGAGAGTGTTAGATCGGGACAAGGTTACGACAATGAGATACCACCACCACCATCACCCCCAAAATTTGTCAATGTTGAGCGGCGAGGCTCGAGACGAGGGGAAGATGCGGTGTCGCAGTGTCTTTGCGAGTTTTGGAATTGGTGGCTGGTGCAGAAACAATTCAGAAATCCTAAGTCATGCACACTGAGCGGCTCGTGCTAATGGAGTGAAATGTTTAGAGGAGTATCGAGTGGCACCCGATCTGGTGAGTCTTGGTTGGAAGCAACTGAGCGCATCATGGATGAGCTCGACTTGACCCCGAGGAGAAGTTGAAAGGGATGACGGCACATTGCGCGATGAAGCGTATCAATGGTGGTTAACCGTTCGGGACGGTGCCACGGCGGAAGATCGACACAGGAATATGCTAAGGAAGCATTTCGGAAGAAGTATGTAGGGAAACAGGTATATAGATGAGCAAAGGAAGGCTTTTCAGGGGTTGGTACAAGGAAGTAAGTCCATCACCGAATATGAAGCGAAATTCTTGAGGTTGAGCCGATATGCCCGAGTAGTAGTGGCGATCGGGCATGAACGCTGTGTTCGTTTTGAGGACGGACTTAGGGACGATTTGAGACTTTTTATAGCACCGCATCGGGAGCGGGAATTCTCTCGCCTTGGTGGAAAAGGCTAAAGTGGTGAGGAATTAAGGACGCCACCAAGCGGTGTGGGATAGAAATAAGCCCAAAAGAGGTTTTGGGCCATCTGGAAAAGGCCACAAGAGGCCTAGAGTTGACAGGCCACAAAGTCAGCAGTTTGTGCGGTGCCGCAATTTCGCCCTTGTGAACATTGTGGAAGGAAGCACGGGGAGAGTGTTGGAAAAAGGCGGACGATGTCTCAAGTGTGGGTCCAAGGACCATATGATTGAGGATTGCCCCAAGCTATTAGATGAGAGCCAACCAACACTCGAGAAATGCTAACCAGTGGGTAGAGGCGGACAGCTGACCTTAAAGAGGTCGTGGGTCGCCAACGAGGTAGTGGCGAGGCCGTGGAGCTCGGGCCGAGTGCGTACTTGGCAAAGCAAGGCAACCGGGTTTGGTTTACGCGGTTCGCCGGAGGAAGAGGAGAGACGCGCGGATGTTATAACCAGTGCGTTCTTTATTCATGACAGACCACTATTTTGCTCTTATTGATGTGGGCTCAACTCATTCCTATGTTGCATGTAGTGTGGTTGAAACACTAGGCCTAGACTCGAACTTTCTCGATAGGCGGATAAGCGTAGTAAGCCCTTTAGGCCAAAGCGGTGAGGATAGATAGGATCTTTGGAATGTACCCCAGAGATTCGGGAGCGAACTTTGGGTGACTTAATGGAATTACCCTTCGGAGAGTTTGAGCTTATACTTGGAATGGATTGGCTAGTAGAGCATCGAGCCGTGTTGGATTGTGCGGCTAAGCGTATGGAACTAAAAACCGGAAGATGAGGTAGTAGTGATGATCGGAGAAAGGAGGAACTACTTGTCTAACGTAGTTTCGACCTCAAGGCCGAGAAAATGGTTAAGAAAGGATGTAAGGCATTCTTAGCCTTCGTGAGTGCGTTAAGAGGAGAAGAGGAAGGTGTTAAGGGAGTTAGAACGATGAGGGATTTTGAGGATGTATTTCCTGAGGAGTTGCCTTAATACCCCGGATAGAAAAGTGGAATTTGGAATAGATTTGCTACCGAGAACAGCTCTGTGTCAATCGCTCCCTCTACCGAATGGCACCAAAGGAGTTAGTGGAGCTCAAGGCTCAAATCCAAGAGTTGTTGGATCGTAGGTTCATTCGACCCGGTGTGTCTCCGTAGGGGAGCACCTGGTTCTCTTTGTGAAGAAGAAGGATGGAACTATGCGGATGTGCATAGATTATCGTCGATTGAACAAACCGACCATCAAGAACAAGTATCCTTTGCCAAGGATAGATGACTTGTTCGACCAACCGAAAAAGGCATTTGTGTTCTCAAAGATCGACTTAAGGTGGGGTATCATCAACTGAAAGTGAAGGAGGCGATATTCATAAGACCGCTTTTAGGACAAGGTGCGGTCATTTTGAATTTGTGGTGATGCCGTTTGGGTTGTGAACGCACCGCCGCGCGTTCATGGATATGATGAATAGGGTTTTCCAACCTACTTGGATAGATTCGTCGTGGTGTTCATCGACAACATTTTGGTGTATTCCAAGGCGGAGGAGGACCACGATGAGCATCTCAGAGTTGTGTTAGAAGTGTTAAGGAAAAGAAGCTTTATGCCAAATTCAGCAAGTGCGAATTTTGGCTCAAGGAAATGGCGTTCCTAGGACATGTGGTATCCGCGGAAGGAATAAGAGGATCCTAGGAAGATCGAGCGATGTTGGATTGGAAACCACCTAGGTCGGTGGCTGAAATCGAAGTTTCTTAGGCTTGGCGAGCTATTACAGAAGGTTCGTGGAAGGATTCTCGTCGATAGCCGCACCTTTGACAAAGTTACTAAGGAAGGAAATACCGTTTGTGTGGACGGATAAGCAACGGAGAGCTTTGAAAAGCTTAAAAGGTCTTGTGAAGCTCGGTGTTAATTCACCGGAGGCGGTAAGAACTTCGTAGTATATTGTGATGCTTCGCACACGAGGTTAGGTGTGTGCTAATGCAAGAAGGAAAGGTAGTCGCTTATGCATCTCGGCGATTAAGGCGCATGAGGTGAACTACCCAACTCATGACTTGGAACTGCGCGGCGATGATTTTACGCCCTCAAAGTTTGGAGGCACTACCTTTATGGAGAAAGGTCGATAATTTACACGGACCACAAAAGCCTTAAGTATTTGTTGACTCTGAAGGAGTTGAACTTGAGGCAACGAAGGTGGGTGGAGTTATTAAAAGATTATGGTATTCGATAGAATACCATCCGGGCAAGGCGAATGTGGTAGCCGACGCCCTAAGTAGGAAGGTTGTGTCGGATTTAAGGGCTTTGTTCGCTCACTTAAGTTTGTATGATGACGGAAGCTTTGTTGGCGAGTTACAAGTCAAGCCAACTTTGGTGAAGGAGGTGAAAGAGGGACGAGGTTGGCGGATAAGGACTTAAGTACTAAGTTCTGACAAATGCGGCAAGGAGGATTAAAGGATTATGGCGTCAATGATGAAGAGTCTTGTGCTACAAGGAAAAGGTTTGTATCTTGAGGATAAGGAGTTGAGACAAAGGATTCTTCGGGAAGCGCATGGTAGTCCTTATGCTATGCATCCCGAGGCATCAAGTCAGTATAGAGATCTAAGGAACAATTTTGGTGGTCGGACACAAAAGCGAGAGGTGGCTGAATTTGTGGGAAATGTTTGACATGTCGACAAGTAAAGGCTGAACACCAAGTCCCATCGAGATTGCTTCAACCAATTGAGATTCCCCAATGGAAGTGGGAAAGAATTACCATGGACTTAGTTAGTGGGCTTCCCTTACGCCCACTAAGAAGGACTCGGTATGGGTGATAGTGGACCGTTTGACCAAGTCCGCACATTTTATCCTGTGAGGATCGACTATTCCCTTCAAAAGTTAGCCAAGTTATATGTGGCGGAGATCATGAGGCTACGGAGTGCCGATGTCGATCATCTCGATAGAGACCCAAGGTTTACATCTCGATTTTGGAAAGCACTTCATCAAGCATTAGGCACTAAGCTAGACTTCACTACGACTTTTCATCCACAATCGACGGGCGATGCGACGGGGTTATACAAGTGTTGGAAGATATGCTAAGAGGTCATGTGATGGATTTCAGGAAGTTGGGAAGATTACTTGCCTCTAGGCGAGTTCGCCTACAACAACGGCTATCGTGCAAGCATTCGGATGGCACCATACGAAGCATTGTATGGAAGGAAATGTAGAACACCAACTTGTTGGACCGAGTTAGGAAACGCCGCGCGTTTGGGTCCAGAGTTAGTGGCGGAACGAGGAGAAGGTGGAATTAATCGGGCACGGTTGAGCGAAGCTTTCGATGAGGCGAAGTCGTGCGCAGACCTTAAGAGGAAAGAAATTGAGTTTGAAGTAGGAGACCAAGTGTTTCTAAAGGTCTCACCTTGGAAGAAGGTTATGCGGTTCGGTCGCCATGCAGGAAGCTAAGCCCAAGGTTTATAGGGCCCTATCAAGTCTTGAAGCGAGTTGGGCGGTGGCATACCAATTGGAGTTACCACGAGTTGCATCAAATGCACGGCGTATTTCATGTGTCCATGCTACGTCGCTGCTCGATCGGATCCGTCTCATGTGGTACCGTTGAAGAAGTGGAGTTAAGGCGGATCTATCCTACGAGGAGGAGCCGATTCGGATCTTGGAACGTGACGTGAAAGCACTATGAAAGAAGTCGGTGCCTTTAGTCAAGGTGTTATGGCGCAATCATGGATCGGAAGAAGCTTGGGGAGCCGAAGAGACAATGCGACAACAATACCCTCAATCTGTTTAGTTAGGAAATTTCGAGGACGAAATTTTATTTAAGAGGGTAGAATCTGTAACATCCTAGGAAGGGCCTATGCATTTTTCGGATCAATTGTATGAAATGACAAGTCTTAAGTATTATGAATAAATTTTTGATACTTTTGGAAACCTAGAAATGAATGAAAATGGAAATGAAAATGGACATTTTGGAAACCTAAACATTTTTGGAAATAATCCAAAAATGGAAACTTGAACATTTTTGAAACTTGGATATATGAGAGAAATAAAGGAGTTTTATTCACATAAATATGTGAATAATAAGAGGTAAATAAAGGAGTTTTATTCACATAAATATGTGAATAATAAGAGATAAATAAAGGAGTTTTATTCACATAAATATGTGAATAATAAGAGATAAATAAAGGATTATTTTCTAATGAGATAATTGAGGAGATAATTGATGGATTAAAGGCTTTTATCTTTTAAATAAAAGAGATAATATTATCAAAAGAGGAGTGGTGGTCAAGTAAAGGACTCTAGGCTGATAACTTTGGCTATAAAAGGAGGACAGGAGGGCTACTCATCAACATTTGCTCCTTCTTCCTCTCTGCCTTGAAATTTCTCCTAGGCAAAACCCCTCTCAGAATTTTCATTAAGCAAAAATCCTCTCTTTTCTTCTATTTTCTTCTCCGTTCTCTTTGTTAAGCTGAATCTTTGTGGATTCTAAGAAAGAGGGCAATCATCCACAACATCAAAGGGGATCTTTCGGAAATCTAAGGATCTAAGGTAAGGATTATAAATATAAATATGTGGTTAAAGATTATGATTCACGTTTTCAAAGTTAGATCTAATCTAACACGAGTTATAGGATTTCAACAGGCTTATAAAGGAATCCTCTTGATTTGGAATCCCATCATAAGGTAAGGGATATTCGGCCAAGGCATAATTTGTTTAAGTGTTTTCCATTATTTCAAAAACCAGAAGACGACATGGTTACATACCTAGTATTAGCCGATTTCAAGGAAGAGGAATTCTAGCAACTGTTGGGACTTGATTAAATCAATTCGGCAACTAGGTAAGTAATTCTACTTCTAGTAGGATTTGGTTTTAAGACCAAATAGGTTTATTTATATGTTTTAATTAATGGCCGAATATAGGAGTGAAAGATCTAGATCGGTAGATCGCTCTACGAGAATTCACGGAAACTATTAAGCGAAAAAGGTGTGTACTCTTACAAACTTTCAATAAATTGCATGGCAATCATTAGATATGTAAATATGTAACAGTATGTGAATGTGGCTAAGCACCACAAATGTGGTAAGGAGTACCAGTGCGTTTCCTACTTTTGATAGGATTGTGAATGTGATATATTTTGAACATGTGATTAGTAACATGAATGAAAATTAAGTATGTGAAATATGTTATGAAATAATTGGGGCATTCGGGATATTTGTGGAGGAAGAAAGTGAAGGTGATGACTACGGTCTCACCAACGTAAAGTGGTGACTACGGTCACATAAAGTGAAAAGTGGTAACTTCTTTACATCCAGTGAATACGAGTGTCTAATGACACAACATAAGTGGGCGATGAGCACGTCGATTGCAGCGCGCTTCGATGGTGTGTAGCGGATGGAGGGTCGACTTAGTAGTCCCCGCGATTATGCGAGTTGGTACGGGTGGTGTGTAGCGGATGGACAAATAGGTTTGGATTTGGGTTGCATCATCCTTTATTTTGTATGAACATGATATTGATATGACTTGTATGCTCGATTTGTTGGAAATTAGTACTATGTACACATTGAGTCTGTTGACTCACCGTTGGGAATTATTTTTCAGTGATGACGAGTAATGGGCCACCGGGTCGGCGGGAGCTAAAGGTGGCCATGCATCGCTTGAAGGAATTATTTGGAATTTGGACTTTATGAAATTCTAGTACTTTATTTTGGGTTTGAATGATGTAATAAGGCCATAAGGCCCAGTTGGATTTTCTTTATTCTGTTTATTTTTATTTGAATATGATACAAATTATGTTTGATTAAAGATAAGTAAATTTATTTCTTTTAAAATAATAAACCCAAAAATTATTTTGTCACCTTATTTAAGTTGGATTTCCAGAATTTATTAAATAGGTTTCAAATTAAGCCCAACCCAAAACATTTTTTTTAGAATTACACAAATTTTCTCTAAGTCATTTAGAACATTGAAAACCGATTTATTTAAGGAACATACCAGATCCGGTTCAAGCTCGTGGGCCGGGTGTGGGGTGTTTCACATACGATTTATTCACTTGACTTAATCCGTAGAAATCCCTGATTTATCTTAATATCTCTTTCAAGACTAAAAACAACTGACTCTAGGTTGATTAATTGAAATCTCTTTCTAATTAAAACCACTATTATCGCATTAACTCGATCTATGAATTTCCTTATTAGATTTGACTCTAATCTGGCAGATTTTCGTCGCCCTATTTCTAGGGTTGCAATCAACTCCACTTAATTGTGTTGATCTACTCTTAAATAGGGACTTTTGCTCCTCTGAATAAGCACATTCGACTTGAATCAATAACCTGAATTATTAAAACAAGAATAAGAACTCACAATTAAGAATAAGAACAAGTATTTATCTTATAAATCAAATAATAATAAGATCCGTCTTAGGTTTCATCCCCCCAGATATTTAAGGGATTTAGTTCATACTGATAGAGGGAAACATCTTAAAATAAGGAAAACAACAAAACATAAGAAAAACGAAAAACTTCAAGAGAAATTGATAGGAGATCTTCAGTCTTAATGGAGATCCTTCTTCCAAGCTGCTCCCGATGGCTGTCTTCGAGTATTTTCTGCCTTCTATTCTACGTGTCTTCTTAGGTCCTCCCCTAGGGTGTTTATATAGGCTTTGGAACACCTATCTTGGCCCACAAGTAGTCTTTTCTGAATATAATTAAAATTGGGTTCGGCGGGGACACGCCCGTGTGACACGCCCGTGTACGAGAGTTTAGGTTGTGTTCGATTCTGCTCGTCACACACGGCCGTGTGGTCTGCCAGTGTACGACAGTCTAGGCCGTGTTTGCTTCTGCTCATCACACACAGCCGTGTGGTCTTCTCGTGTGAGATAGTCCAGGCCGTGTTAATTTTCGAGGTAGGCCCATTTTGTCCCTTTTTGGCCCGTTTCTCATTCTTTTCGACTCTCTAAGCTCTTCTGAGTGTAAAACTTGAAATTAAATGATTAGGAGCATCGAATTCATCAAATTTAATGAAAATTCATCCAAAAATAAGCCAAGCATGGGGTCAAAATATGTATAAATTGTGGTTTATCAAATATCCCCACACTTAAGCCTTTGCATGTCCTCAAGCAAAATCCTCAACTCACAATTAAAATTAACTTCCTCAATTTATAATTCTCATCAATAATGTCTCATCATAATTCACAGATAATTCATACATTGATAATTTAACTAAAGGAGTACTAAAAATTCAAACAATCCAAGTCATAAATTTTTATAGCACGAAACATAGGTGTTTCCCCTTACCTAAATAATCACCTTGAAGTTAAAATCGACAAGAATTGACATCCTCACTAAAGATTCACTCAAATCACTCAACGTGTTTAAGGTTCAGATTAAGCACTCAAAAGTCAAACATGAAAAGTTAATCCCATAGGCTTGCATGAAAATCAAATATCCACCACTATAGAATGAGATGATACACAAATCAAAAGGTCTTAAAAAGGGTTGTAACGGGGCTTGGGTTAAAGGTGTGGATAAAGGCTGAATTAGAGGGTTAGAATCGAGATCGAATTGACAATTTACCTAACTAGAAAAATGGACTAATACTGAATAATTAATAAAAACACGAGCTTCTTCTCAAAGTGTGAAATTAACCGCTTAAGCTCGAATAACATAGCACTAATGAATATATTTCCAAGATTTTTTTTAATAAGAATAAGAACAAGTACAATAGTAAGAAAGAATTTAACAACTGAAATAAAGAACATAGTTAGGCAACTGCTCAAATCAAATCTCGACAAAAAGGAGCTAAAACAATAGGAAAAATTCTCAGTGAATCAAAAAGAATGGGTCTTGGGTTAATATTAAGGGTAAATCAATAAACGGTTATTAGGATCAAATGGGTTCACTAGGGGTTAATTATGAAGGTAGGCTTTTTGGTGGATTAAGTGGGTTAAATCCTAGGTGTCTTTATCATCTCAGTATATCAAATCAAAAGTGTGGTCTCGACATGCATAATCGAAGCAAGTTCTAGAATAACAAATCAATGTTGACACACTCATAATCAATAAAGTGAGCAAGAAAATAATATTCTCTAAAAGGCTCAAAGTCTCACAAAAATTATGGTTATTGATGTCAACCTTGCAAATTTCAAACTTCAAAGTAATATTTAAATTTAGGGAAACAACCTAAAAAAAAATTTAATTCTGAAAATAGACTTATCATGCTTGATTCACTAATGTCTTAAAGTTTAAACCATCAATGCACAATTACCTATGACTTAATTCAAAACATATCAATGAAAATCATAAGTCAATAGAAGTTTTATTCTAATGGTAATATGAGAACATTACTTAAGAACAAGACATAATTCAGGGATTTTCTAATAATACTATAATTAACCTCCCCACACTTAAGATGTACATTGTCCTCAATGTACAAAGATAGATAATAGCAATATAGTAAGAAAATCATAAGATAGGGAGAGAAGTGAAACTTCCTGAATTATGGATGAAATCCTTATGGAGTGAAAATTGTAGAAATGGAGCCAATCATAAGCATGATGAACTAGGCAGAGGTGAAGGTGGGGGAGAATACTCCGGTAGCACCTCGAGCCTTTTGAAATCGAGTTAATGAAGCAGCCGGCATGAACTGGTCTAAGAGGAAGTGGTGACATATCTGCTGTAAAATGGTCGCGCACGGGAAGATCGCGCCGGGATCCTTCTACTTTTTCGAAGCGGGGATGGTGGCCTTGGTCTTGCCTCGAGTATTAGTTATTATGTACCTAAAAACGATTTTCAATAATTCAAGCAGCACCACAAGTAATATCGACATAGTCCTAAAGAACAGGCTATTCCTAACATAGTGAATTTAAAAGTTAAGCAAAAAGTAGTATTTTGAAATTAACAATACTAACTTATGGTACCCTAAGCTAAATCTAAATGAAATGAATAATAAGAACAAAATAACAAAGAAAATAAAGATAATAAATAATAGAAAGTAAATGTGAATTCAACATAAAGGGGAAAAAGATTGACCAACGGTGGCAAGGATGGTGGCTGGTGTGGTAGTGGTGGAAAGGAAGAATAAGGGAAAGGGGAAAGGGGGCGGTGAAGCAAGAGGGAGGAGGGGGTCTATGATGGCCGGAGATGGGATAGAGGAGGAAGAATGAGGGAAAAGGAGGGGGTCGTCGGTGGCGGGGGTCGAAGGTGCGACAGAGGTTAGAGAGGCTAGAGTTTGGGGTTTGGAAAGGAGAAGGGAGAAGAAAGAAGAAGGGTTTGGGGGTTTTAAATAGAAAACAGGGCCCACGATTGAGGGCCACGCCCGTGTGCACTATTTTTAGCCCGTGTGTTTTGTAATTATTGGTTTAGGGTATGTCTGAGTTTTGGGCCACATCCGTGTTCCCTGGGCGTGTTGGGTCACACGGCCGAATCGCACGGCCGTGTGCTACTTTGTTCGTTTCTCCCACGTCCGTGTAGAGGTTCATACGCCCGTGTTAATTAGTCAGTATCAACCACGGCCTGTAGGCACAGGCGTGTCGCACGCCCGTGTGACTTACTCAGTTTCAACCACGGCTTATGGGTACGGGCGTGTCGCACGCCCGTGTCATTTACTCAGTATTACCCACGGTTTCAAGGTACGTTCGTGTGGATTTATCAGCTTGCTGTGTTCTTTAGTCAGTGACGACCACGACCGTATCGCACGGTCGTGGCAGTTTATCGCAGCCCGTGTTTTGAGAAAATTTTCGTCCTGTTTCCGCACAATCTCCGCCACGCCGATTTGCCTACTCGTGGTGTCCACACGGCCACGGCCACGCCCGTGTGCAAGGTCGTGTGGGTAGGGAAACCTACGCCTATTAATATGGTTAGTTTTTAGTTAGGTGCTAATAATCGAAAATATGGATATTAATGAGGTTAGTGCTCGGGTTGCCTCTCGAGAACCGCTTGTTTAAATTCCTAAGCTAGACTTATCTTTTATTCGCATGATCATGGTGGTTCGAGGAGTTGAAACTCTTCATTCCTGCTATCAATTTTGTTAAAATAAGGTTTTAGACGAGTAATATTTACCTTGAAGGTGCCGAATTTGGAATGAGTTACCTCATTTGTGCTGTATGGGAAAATATTAAGTACCGTGAAAGGGGTTGTTCCATTAGGTTCAGAAGTGGCAACACGAGGATCTGTATTATCCATTAGAACTCGGTCACCAACCTTAATTTGACTCGTTTTATCTTTAGGCTCATTATGTCTCTGTTTTGGTTCATCGTGTCCTTTTAATTTCTCCTTAAATTGTGTTCTCCATTCATCTAGTTCCTCGATCTGGAGCCTTCGTTCCTCATGAACAGTTTTGTTCTCAATATGAGAGCTGGGTCATGGCTCTGTCATCTTTTTTCGAGGAATTTCCTGCAAAGAAGATTGAACATTAAGTTCACTTACATTAACAGGACTTGTATTGTCTTGATCACTAAATATTCTGACAGAATCACGTGCTTGGAGTTTAATTATGTCATCACCTACACGAAGTGTTGATTCCCCTGTACCAACATCAATAATGGTCCTAGCAGTTGCTAAAAAGGGTCGTCCTAAAATTAAAGGAACGTCGCTATCCTCATCCATGTCTAAAACAACAAAGTCTACTGGGAATATGAATTTATCAATTTTGACTAGCACATCTTCAATTATACCCCAAGGAAATCTAATGGTTTTATCAGCCAATTGAATGCTCATCCTAGTTTGTTTGGGTTTCCCAAGACTTAGCTGTTTAAACATTTTATAAGGCATAACATTGATACTTGCCCCTAAATCAGCTAAAGCGTTATTAACAGAAAAACCACCAATTAAGCAAGGAATCGTAAAACTCCCTGGATCTTTTAATTTGTGGGGTAGTTTATTCTGTAAAATTGCTGAGCAAACTACATTTAGCTCCACATGCGACGCATCATCTAACTTCCGTTTGTTTGCCAAAAGCTCTTTCAAAAATTTTACTGAATTAGGCATCTGCGAAAGAGCTTCAATAAACGGTAAGTTAATATGTAATTTTTTAAAAGTTTAAAAAAATTACCGAATTGTTCATCTGTGCGGTCTTTCTTCGTCGCATTAGGGTATGGCACATGAGGTTTGTACTCTGTACTTACTAGTCTTGGTTTATTCTGGCTTAACTCAACCTTACCTTTATCTACCACGTTTTCTTGCCTCGGGTTTGGTTCGTCTAACCCTTCACTATCGTGAGCAGTAACGGCATGAAGTTGCTCTTTTGGGTTAGTTTCAGTGTTGCTTGGCAGGCTGCCTTGTGGTCATTCAGAGATCAGCTTGGCAAGCTGACCTATTTGATTTTCAAGCCCTTGAATCGATGCCTGTTGGTTTTTAAGTGCGGTTTCGGTGTTCTGAAAGCGCGTTTCTGACACCAAGAGGAATTTAGTAAGCATCTCCTCAAGGTTCGACTTCTTCTCTTGTGGGTAGGGTTGTTGTTGAAAGCCTGGAGGGGGTTGTTGTCTCTGATTTCCTTTACCACCCCATGAGAAGTTTGGGTGGTTCCTCCAACCTGGATTGTAAGTGTTATTATAAGGGTTATTCTGAGGTCTAGAATTATTACCCATATATTTCATCTGTTCGCTTTCTATGCTAGGGTTGGATGGATATTCTATATTGCCCATTCCTCCTCCATATGTGTCGCACTGCATTACTGGATGTACCTGCGAAGAAACCACACAAACCATCAATCTTTTTATTCAAAAGCTCTACCTGGTTTGATAGCATGGTGACTGCGTCGAGGTTGAAAACACCGGTTGTCTTTGTTGGCTTCATCCTCATAACTTCCCACTGATAGTTATTCAGTGACATCTCTTCAATGAATTCGTAAGTAGCCTCAGGTGTTTTGTTGTTTAGTGTACTGCCGGCGGCTGCATCGATCAATTGCCTAGTTGAGGGGTTTACACCATTGTCAAAGGTTTGGACCTGTAGCCATAATGGTAACCCATAGTGAGGGAATCTTCTCAGTAGATCATTGTATCTCTCCCATCCATCGTAAAGTGTTTCTAAATCCATCTGCACAAAAGAAGAGATATCATTCCTCAACTTAGCCGTTTTAGCCGGCGGAAAATATTTAAGTAAAAAATTTTCAGTCATTTGTTCCCATGTAGTGATTGATCCTCATGGTAACGAGTTCAACCACTGTTTAGCTTTGTTCCTCAACGAGAAGGGGAACAACCAAAGGCGAATGGCATCATCAGAAACGCCATTAATCTTGAACGTGTCGCAGAATTCCAAAAAATTTGCCAAGTGATTGTTTGGATCCTCATCCTGCAAACCATCAAACCGAACAAACTGCTGAATCATCCGAATAGTGTTAGGTTTCATTCAAAATTATTTGCAGCAACAGCAGGTCTAACAATACCTGATTTAGTTCCTGTTAAAGTAGGCTTAGCATAATCATACATAGTTCGAGGAGCATGATTTTGATTTACTGGATCTGCAGCAACCACAGGAGGTAGCAGATTATTCTGGGGATCAGCCATCTCCTCGGTATTAGTGATATCGTTCTCTTGCTCTTCTTGTATGTATTGTAGGCTTCGCCTTATCTCCCTACGATTTCTGTGAGCGGTGCCTTCTATGTCACTGTCAAAAACTAATGGTCCTGACGGGTTCCTTCTAGTCATAAACTAAAAATACCTGCCAGAAGCAAATAAAAGAAAATTTAGTAAAAATAAAATAAAAATAAATAATAATGGCTAAAGTAATAAAAATTTAGCGTTCCTAATATCTTAGTCCCCGGCAACGGCACCAAAAACTTGATGTGTCTCTAACTAACTATGATCACAATGAAGGCAAGCGCACCTATCGTTTAATAGTATAGTTATGGTAAGACCAGAAATATCGTATCCACAAGGACCAAGAGTACTAGTAATTACTATCTTCCTATTATCTAGCCTAAGAATTGGAGTGATTTCTTTTAAACTATTAATTAAAAGCACGACAGAGAATGAATTGGGAAAATACTTTTTAGACAACTTTATGAGATAGACAATACCCAAGGAAGAATCCACCTAGACTTCACTTATTACTTTTGATTCATACGATTTATTCACTTGACTTAATCCGTAGAAATCCCTGATTTATGTTAATATCTCTTTCAATGCTAAAAACAACTGACTCTAGGTTGATTAATTGAAATCTATTTCTAATTAAAACCCCTATTGTCGCATTAACTCGATCTATGGATTCCTTATTAGATTTGACTCTAATCCGTGATTTTTCGTCGCCTATTTCTAGGGTTGCAATTAACTCCGCTTAATTGTGTTGATCTACTCTTAAACAGGGACTTTTGCTCCTCTGAATAAGCACATTCGACTTGAATCAATAACTTGAATTATTAAAACAAGAATAAGAACTCACAATTAAGAATAAGAACAAGTATTTATCTTATAAATCAAATAGTAATAAGATCCGTCTTAGGTTTCATCCCCTCAGATATTTAAGGGATTTAGTTCATACTGATAGAGGGAAACATATTAAAATAATGAAAACAACAAAATATAAGAAAACCCAAAAATTTCAAGAGAAATTGATAGGAGATCTTCAGCCTTGATGGAGATCGTTCTTCCAAGATGCTCCTGATGGCTGTCTTCGAGTATTTTCTGCCTTCTACTCTACGTGTCTTCTTAGGTCCTCCCCTAGGGTGTTTATATAGGCTTTGGAACACCTATCTTGGCCCACAAGTAGTCTTTTCTGAATAGAATTAAATTTGGGTTCGGCAGGGACATGCCCGTGTGACACGCCCGTGTACGAGAGTTTAGGTCGTGTTCGATTCTGCTCATCACACACGGCCGTGTGGTCTACCCGTGTATGATAGTCCAGGCCGTGTTTTCTTCTGCTCATCACACACGGCCGTGTAGTCTTCTCGTGTGAGATAGTCCAGGCCGTGTTGATTTTCGAGGTAGGCCCATTTTATCCCTTTTTGGCCCGTTTCTCATTCTTTTCGACTCACTAAGCTCTTCTGAGTGTAAAACATGAAATTAAATGGTAAGGAGCATCAAATTCATCAAATCTAATGAAAATTCATCAAAAAATAAGCCAAGCATGAGGTCAAAATATGTATAAATTGTGGTTTATCAAGCACATTATCCGTAATAAGTCGGCCTGGAACGAATGCACTTTGAGCTTTATCAATGCAAACTTCTAGGACATTTTTAAATCTATTAGCCACTACTTTAGCTATTATCTTGTAGAGGACATTGCACAGGCTGATAGGCCTAAAGTTCTTCGTATCAGTGGGCTGTGAGGTTTTAGGGATTAAAACAATATTCGAACCATTAATACTCTCTAAATCCTTCCACTGATTTAAAATCTCCAAACAAAAGGAGGTTACCTCCCTCCCAACTATGTGCCAACATTTTTGAAAGAAAATTGCTGGAAGTCTATCGGCACCGGAGGCCTTTGTGGGACCCAATGCCTTTAATACTGCCCATATTTCTTCGGTTGTATATGCTGCTGTAAGTTGTGCATTCATATCTTCAGTTATGCATCTCTACACTCCCTGTAAACTCAGCTTCGTATTACTTATTCCTAAAGACGCAAACAAATCCTGGAAATAATTCTTTGCAATTCTTGCCATCCCATCTTCATCATTCACGTTCCCCCAATTATGATCTTGCAAACTACGAATATCATTAATTTTATGTCGCTACGTGGCCCACTTGTGAAAGAATGCTGTGTTTCTATCTCCTAATCTCGGCCAATTAACACATCCCCTTTGCTCCTAGTAAGCTTCATCTTTGTCAATTTCTAGATTGAGAGAAATTTTCGTATCAAAGATTTTAGCCAAGTTTTCTTCACTTCTATCCTCCTCCAAATAAGCGCTCCAATTGTTTGTTTAGTTTCGCTTGATACCCTTTCTTGCATTCTTTATTTGGTTTGCCCATAGAAGAATTCTCTGCTTTAACCCCTCCACTTATCTCATTAATGTACTACTGTTAAATTCTCGCTTGAAGACTCTATAACCATCTTCTCAAAGGAGTCTTCTAATAACCACCATGCTTCAAACTGAAACGAGGATCTGTGAGCCGTTTTATTTTTCGTATCCAAGGACATAAGAAGAGGGCAATGATCTGAGTGTAAGTAGGAAAGATGTTGAATATACGCGTGTGGGAAAGCCGAAAACCATTCTGCATTTGCTACCCCTCTGTCTAACCTTTCCCGTATGTTGGTTTCAACTAAATTGCCTCGTTCCTATGTAAACCATGATCCTGAAAAACCTACATCCAACAACTGGCATTCATCAAGAACATTATGAAAAGTCTCCATTTGTTTTTCCTCTCTAGGTGCCCCTCCTCTTTTTTCAAAAGAATAAAGAATTTCGTTAAAGTCTCCACAAATGATCCAAGGATAAGATCTGAGCCTTCCCAACTGTCTTAGTAAATTCCAAGTAATGCACCTTTCATTAGAAAAAGGGATTCCCATAGAAGCCCGTGAAACGCCATTCTTTACTATCTTGATTTTCTTTTATCAACACATTGATGTGGTTTTTAGAGCTACTGAAAATCGTCACCTAAATATTTTGTTGCTAGGCTACTGATAAACCACCTCTAGATCCATCTGCTTCCACATCAAAACCATTCATGTATCCACATCTCATTCTTATCTTTTCCATCCGAGTAGCACTCACTTTTGTCTCCATAAGGAAGACCATTTGGGGATTGTATTGCTTCAGTAAAAATCGAATACGTCTAATTGCTGGAGGACTCCCCAATCCTCGAACATTCCAGCTTATCGTTTTTATTGGCTCCGGTCGGCTTGCCTATTGGCAGTCGCCGATCCTAAGTGTGGAGACACTATCAACTGATCTCCTATTGTCTTTATTATAAGAGAATTTTCTCTATTAGATTCCTTCTAGCCCTTTTGTAGCTGTTAGTACGATCATTCCAAATTTCTGAGCTGTCCTCACCTATTGAAGAATTCTTTCGCTTGCATGGAGCAGCTTCCATCTGTACATCATTAATCTGCTCCATTCGTCCCTTACGTGTCCATCTTGCTTTTTTGTAATTTCCATAAGTACCCTTATCATGTATAAAGGCATTCGTTTCAGCTTCTCCCACGACCTCCACTTGAGCAACATTTGATAAAAAAGTTTTTCCTCCAGCTTCGATTTTCCTAGGACCCTCCTGCGAATTTATCCCTTCATTGACAGACTTATTGGGCGTTTTTAGAATCCCACTATTTAGGATCCCTTGTTTTGTACTAATGACATTATCTTCTAGTATCTTAGCTGTATACGTGGCCCTTTCTTCCTCATCCCCAGTATACAAACATTGTTTCATGAATTTCTTTTCTGTACTACCCAATTGCAAGCTCTCTCTCCCTACCAGATTGGATTCGAATTTCAGCGCTATTGAATGAGGGAGCTTATCATCTCCTAAATCTTTCCCTTTCGTAAACATCTTCGTGCAATCTTTAACAATATGCCCCATTATTCCACATCCAAAAAAGAAATTTGGTAAAGATTTGTATTTAAAGGGAAGCTAGACTCTTCTTGTATCCCCGACTGCAATAAAAATTCCTCTTCGAAGAGGTTCCCTAGTATCCAACACAACTTTCATTCTACATGTTTCGTTCTTTATCTCCGATCTTAGAATTCCTCCAAAAGTAGAACCAATCGCATCCATTAGATCTTTCTTCTTGCATTCTGGAGGACAAGATCCAACTATTAACCAAAACTGAGAGGAGATCAATTTTATTTTACTTCTTTCTGTCGCCTCTTTCAACCTGTCAAATATAATTAATTGTCTTCTGAAAAACCACGGTATGCCATCCATAATCATCTCTACATCCTCTTCCTCAAATGAGATCTGAAACAAATTCTGTCCAGCCTCATAAATTTTGAATTTTCTTCTTGTTTTCAATATGCTTCTGAGTTGCGCACACAAACTGTTTGGATTATAAGACTCTTTTGTCCACACCAAACATAATAACGAAAATTGACTCCTCAGTGTAACCAATGAGCTCTTAACCGTCAATTGAATTAATTCGTCTGCTAGAAGAGAGATCTCTTCTCCTGCCATAGCGGGAAAAATAGATCACCGCCCCACTCCACCCCAACCACAGCCGCACCTATTTCTTTGGAGAACTAAAAGAGAGCACTCTTGACCTAATTTTTTGTATTTATTTTATAGTTTTATCCAATGTTATTTATAAATTTTTGTATTAATTTATTTTATATTTTATTATTAAATATAATTAATTTACATTTATATAAAATATATTTTTTATAATTATACGGTAAAAATGTTTTCTTTTCTAGTTACTCCTTGCTTATTCCCTATCAATATTTTATCCAACCAAATATTGTAATTGTTGAAGGTAGTTTTTAGCTATCCATGGTTCTCTTTTATCTATGGTCCTTCCTTTTGTTTACTTAAAGGTAGAAAATTATGTTATAACAGCACCATCAGAGAAATTAGAAGTTGTTTTTAAAGTTTGCTTTCATCTTTTGGAAATTTGAAGAACATTGAGATGGTTTTAAGTCGAATGTTTTATAATACAATCATTGCCATGGATATTGGGTTGCCCTGCTGGAATGTAAGAACATTGTACTTTGCATCTTTAGTTTTGTTGTAGCTAAATGTTTCATTAACAAGATTGAGAATTTTTCAGTTTTCGTTTTCCTTTTTTGACATATACTTTTCATCCTTTATTACAGGGAAATAGAGAGTGAAGCCTCTGAAAGTAGATAAATATAAAATAATTTCAGTAGTGGACATTTCGAGTAGCAATGGCTCTTGGAGGCAGTGCTTGCAAAGAAGTCGTTGAGGCTCAGTCCCCTGTTGCAGATAATGACATAGCTTCAACAAAATTTGTGAGTAATACTACTAGTACTACTACAACAACGAAAAGTGCTATTAATTTGGTTGGAAAACATAGAGCACGAGGGTGTCCTAAGGTGGAGGCCTCCAAGGGAGAATGTGCAATCGAAGAAGTCTTAACCCCTCCAATGCAAGAGCGCAAATAAAGGAGTGAATTAAGTGTCCGCATCGTGGAAGTAAAGGAACTGAGAGTAAAGGTTATGAGAGTTGCGATGGTTGAGAGAAGCAGAGGATAGAAGGCTTGGCATAGTGACCCAAAGAAGTCACTCGCGTAGAAGGCATCGATCCAAGGACCAAGCACGGAGCTCCCTAGCAACGAGGGCATTGCTAGAATGAATGGGGAGAATATCGCGAACTACCCATGAATAAAGCTATCCAAAGAACTAGATCGAGTCTGAAATGATGCAAGCACAAGAAAATCAAGTCAAGATTATCCCGGAAGACTCTAAAAGTCTAGAGAAGGGACTGAATCTTTGTAAAACTGAGTAGAATTAAACTTGTTGTCATTGGAACCAAGCCTAAAGCTGCACGTGATAATTAGTTACTTACTCAGGATTGAGATAAGTCGCACCAAAACCCAAACCCAATAGATTGAAGTCGAATTGTAATAGGCCAATTTAGCCCGGGCCCATACAAAAAAATTAATAAACCCAAAATAATAAAACAAAGTCCAAGTCCAGTCCAAAATATATCATTTGGCCCGATCGGAATGACCCATTACTTGAAAAGATTGAAGGTTCATCTATAAGCTTGACGTATATGAGAACACAATCTTCAAGGATATGCAATCTTAGATATGATATGCAAATCTTAGATATGATATGCAATCCTAGAAGATATGATATGCAATCTTAGAAGATATGATATGCAATCTTAGATATGATATGCAAATCTTAGATATGATATGCAATCTTAGAAGATATGATTTTGTAATCTTGGAGATTTAATTTGTAGATACCTTTTAATCTTAGCCGTTGATGTAATTGATCTGTACCGTTGGATTTGGGGAGGCTCAACTATAAATAGATGCCTCTCCCTTCACTGTAAAACACACATGAGTTTGGAGTAATAAAAATTCTTGAGAGCATTCACTCAAATTTCTCTCTCTTTTGCATTCTTATTTTCTGTGGCTTGTTCTTATTTTGTTCTTCGCTCATCTTCGTTTCTTTTTGAGTTGCTTCCGTTCGAGTTAAATTTTGGTGGAGGAATTTCGTTGAATCCTCATATTGCGGGAGTTAGGTTGACTTATGCGTTTTTTTAATTTTTTTATTTATCCATTTAATTGCTTAATCATTATTTATTCATTTATTTTAATTATTTTAAACTTGTTTTTCTTTTTTGCTTTTCATTATTTACGTTAAATTGTTTTATCATATATATTATTATTATTATTTGTTATATATTATATATATTATATATTATTTAACTTTAATCATATTGTGTATTATTTGAAAATTTGTATGTTGTACATCATCTAAATTGTTTTATTATTAAAGCAAAATTTTCCATATATTGTTTATTTAAAATATGTATATTATCTATTTTTAAATGGTATATTATATACTTATTATAAGTTATCCCTTATACATTTTTATTCAAAGTTTTTATATTATTTATTTAAAATATATATATTTATTTTATTATGTATATATTAACTATTTTAGATTTTGTCATATCGTTTTTTCAATTTTTTTATTACTTGTATCATTTGCTATTTTATGTTATTCTTTCTCTTAATTGCCAATATTAGTATTAAATGTTATTATATCATGTAATTGTAGTATATTGCTTTGATATTTGTGTTTTGTAATGTATTAATGATACATTTTACTTAAATCATTGTTTTAAAATATATCTCATTTAATTGCCACTTTTTATCCAAAACTTTATTTCTTAAAATAATGCAATATTTGACATTTGGAGTTTTGAGGGAATCGTGCCCTAACTTACTGGGCTCCGATTTTTCTCATTAAGTCTAAATGATCAAATACCCTTTTTGAAATTAAAATATATGATTTTCAAATAAAAAACCTATCTTTGTGAATTTAAGATGTTGCGTCCTAACTTATTGGATGTGACATCTTGATATTTTGAGATAGAGATTTCAAAAAAAAAAAAAAAAAAAAAAAAACAAAGGATATTTGGTGTTTGGGAAATTCGAAAGGTCGTGCTCTAACTTATTAAGATTCGACTTTTCTTTTATCCAAATAATTGAATGTCTTTTTAAAGGTTATAAGTTTTGAAAAATCAAAGTGGGTCATATTTTAAAATCTTTTCAAATTTTCGACATTAAGACATTATTTAATCAATTAGGTACCAATTTTAGGCGTTACGAGGGTGCTAATCCTTCCTCGTGCGTAATCAACTTCCGAACCCGTTTTCTCGAATTTCGTAGACCAAAATTATTGTTTTAATAAATCAAAATATTTTTTATTAAAATGATCAATTTCAAGGTGACCCGATCACACCTCGAAAAAAGATTGGTGGCGACTCCATTTTCGTTTTTAAAGTCGATCCCCTTTTTCAAATTCAAAAATGGTTTCGACACGAATGTTTTAGATAATGTCCTCGAGAAAGAGGTGCTAGGTCGAAATTGTCAAAATTAACTTTTAAATTTTTAGGAGAGCCAAAATGCATATTTCTCTTGTGAGCTTGTAAATTTATAATTTTTAAAAATTTTAAATCATAATTTTATCATTTTAGGGGGTAAAATATAATTTTATAATATATTAATTTATAAATTTATAAATTTTTAGATTTTAGAAAGGCTAAAGTTCAATTTTTCATTTTAAGGAAGGTAGGTTGGCCTGTGTGTCACGACTTTTCGTCTTGCAATCCGTGCAATCTTGGGCAATTTCTTCGATTCTAATGAACTAAATCAGCCTAACTCTCAAAACTGAGAAGGCACTAAAGTAAAACGAAAGCAAACTCAAAAAAAGAAGAAACCACGAACAAAGAAAACCACAAAAAGTGAGTGCACACTAAGTGTTTGAGTAAGTGAGACATCTATTTATAATTAAACTCTTCGAATCTAACGGTACAGATTGATTTACATTAACGGCTAAAATTAGTTTTCATCTGCATAATAAGAGAGTCTTACAGAATTTAAATTCTATGCATGTTTATCCTTTAGGATTTACAAGAATTATCATGATAAAATATAATTTACTGGAGTGTTTCAATTCAAGCAGGATTCAAGTAGATGGGTTTTTGCTTATATTCCATGAATCGTGTCAGTTTTAAGTAAATCAAATGAGTCCCAATTCATTTGTTGATGTCTATGAAATTTTCTGTGCGCATTGGTTACGAGTTTTGATCCGCCGCCTGTGATGTTGACCCGTGAAGGAGGATGTTATTTAATTTAAAGGAAGTCATTCGGGTACATTTTTTGTTGCCCGACACTTATCTGCAATTTCGGAGGGCTGCTGGGATGCTCAATTTTATTTGGAGTTTAGAGATCTGCCGTGGTAAACTATGTTATAGTAACCTGGAAAATATGGAAATAAAGGTGTGTTAGGCTAATTGAGCAAAAAACCTGTAACAGCTTTGATTTTGTCCAAAGTTTTAATGACTTTTTGAGATATGTAAGGGGAAGCAGAGGACATAGCAAGGGGTTGGGACGGTGTTTACCACCGAGAGGGGAGGACTAAATTAAACAAGAATGCTGCTGTTGATAATAATTCAGGTGTAGCAGCAACGGGTGGTCTACTTCAATCGGGATAATCAGGGGTCTTGGTTTTGGTCGAAATGTTGGGCCTGCACCCGTGCTAAAAGCAGAGCTTCTGTCAGTAATGGATGGCTTGGCAAATGGATTTAGGAAGATCATTTTAGAGAGTGATAACTTTACAGGCTGTGCAGTTGGTTATTTCTGTGTCAGCTTGGATAATACCTACAACATGATGTGCTGCGATGGCGGTGGGAGGTGGGAGTGAGACGAGAATAATCAACCTGCTGCCAAGTTTTCTATGAAGGTGATTGCAGCGTTGATGGTCTATGAATGGAGATGGTCCTTGCTGTCAAATGATACTGTTGGTTATGTTGTTCAATCATTTTGTTCCGCTGAGTATATTTGAATATGCACAAGTGAATTGAAGAGTACAAGATGTCACTTCGTAGCATCTATTTGGCAAGGAGGACAAATCCAAGCCTGGGAACGGAATCTATTTTCTCTTAAATCATTTTGGCTTTAACATTCAATATTTAGCCAATACTATTCGAAGCTCTGACCCATTTTAAAACAACAATTTTGTTTTTAAAAGATGTTTCCTGAATCTAATATTTTTGTCATCACTCCCAAATTTCGGATTTTGAACAGAATAGGATATTACTATTATGATCTTCAACAAAAAAACTATTGTATAATATATAGGTCTAGAAATAAATAAGAAATCACAGAGCTAGGTGCAAACAAACCAGTGTTTTTATTTTATAATATGGAGGACAAAACCTCATAAAAATCCTCCATTCTTATGGCAATACCAATATTAAAGAACATAAACAAAAAAATGTGGATCAAGTAATATAAATGATATATTATATCCCACCCCCCATGGCCGTAGTTATAAACTCTAAAGTCTAAGCCTAAAGCTGCAACTACTGCTGGAAATTCTGATGGCATTGTTAGCAGATAAAGCATTCACCACAAGGCGGCACCTAATCCTGAACTTCATTTTCATGAGCTTTAAGCTCCCAAGCTTAACCCTCACAGTCTGTTTAGCCCTCAGCATCAAGGGTATGTTCCCCGTCATCTGCTGCTGCTGTTGCAGTGCCGTCAGCAACACGGTGCCGTTCTGGACTTGCCCTGTCATCGGCAATATCAGCACGGTCGTGTTCCGATGACCTTGGTAGAATTTGGGTAACGCCCCTTCACATAGTTGGGTTTCATTGTACCATACGGTTATATGACTACCTCCGTCATAATATATTCCGATTCTTTTATTGGGGTTTCTGGCGGTGATGTTAACATCGAAGCTAGCAGATAAGCTGGAATTGGCTGAGCTGAGATCCAACTGCTTAACCCGCAGGCCGTCGATAGAATACTTGGGTAGCTTTGGTCGGAAAACAAGGAATAAGATGCCGACGATAATCCCCAGAATGACGATCAGAAGCAAGAGAAGAGAAAGCGTCCAACACATGCACCTGCAACAACAGCTTCTTCTTTTCTTGGGAGCTGTCGAATGCTTAACAGGAGAAGGGCCATGGGACCGGGAGTTGAGTGGATGTTGCTCGACAGGGTTACCGGTGTCGGATTTAGAAGTGCCTAGAGGAACCAAGGGAGCACTGGGGGAGGTTTCTGGCGGCGCTTCCACGTCTGGGACGGGATGGATTTTCTGTTGGTCCGCCATTGATGATGTATTCATTTCAATTCAAGCCTCTAAGGGAAGGTAACCATATAAATTTATTTTCTAAAATAAACCTTGAGAAAAATAGAATTAATATAGAGCAGGGGAAGAAAGGTATTGATTAAGTCATACGATAGAAGCTTCCTTTATTTGACTTTTTTCATAAAGACGAAGTTTTGATCCAAATATTCACCTAATGGTCCGCATTCATATTACAATCCTTTTGTAATTAAAACATGTTGTTTGATGATATATATATATATATATATATATATATATATATTATATTTAACCCTTTTTTTAATAATTCCCTTCTCAATCGTATTTATTCTTTTCGATAAAATATTTAAAATTATTTATAATCTCTTCTCAATTCTTAAATAGAAAGATAATATGTTTCAATGTGTTTGAATTCACATCCTCCTATATTGACAATAATATCATATCAATCGAATTAAGACTCAATTGATTATTTTATTAAATTTTTTAATACAACATAAATTATTATCTCACAATTAAAATTTATTTTTCATAATAAAAATTTTGTGAGTTAGAAACAGATTGGGAATTTAGAATTGTTATAAAATTGACTGTAGACCAAGTTGAACCACGTGGATGGTAAATCAGCACTAATTTTATTTTTATATTTTTGAATTTGGAAATCAGCACATAGACTTAGGATTTGTTAAAGGTTGGACATCAGGTTTTTCATATGATAATAATCATAATTCTAATGGTTAAATTTTTTTATTAATCCTTGTCCTTTACAAATGTTTTAAATTTAGTCCTCATACTTTAATTTGATCAATTTTAATCTCTGTACTTTCAAAATTTTGAAACTTTAATCTTGGCCCAAACAATAGCTGTTAAAGCTGTTTGTTTAAATTCAATTACTAGTTATGCAATATACATACTGTTGTAGATTGTTAATGCGTTAATTGATTTTTTTTAGTGAGGAATATGTGGAAATAATAAGCCAACACAACATTAAATATATGATAATATGTTTGACGCATCAGATTTAGAAATAAAAAAAAAATTAACTCAATGAATTTAACAGTTATCATATGGTGATAATTGAAATTTAAAAATTTAAAAAGCACATGGTATAAAAATAACCAAATTAAATTATAGAGACTAAATTCACAACTTTTACAAAGTATAAGGACTAATAGCAGAGTTTAACAAATTATAATAGTCAAATCGGAGAAAATAGAAGCATGTACTTGAACTAATGACACATATCGAACTTGATGTTGAAAAAAGGAATAAAAAGTAGAGAAAATTACAAAAAATTTGTTGAGGATGGCATCAACAACTTGGAAGGGGGGGATAAATGATACGCCATAAATCAAAGGAGCCGCCTTCAAAATTGAATATTTAGGACAAACTTAAAAGGGAAAAGACCGTCATCTCGTATGTAAGGAGGGACAAATTTGGAATTTGAGGAATAGCTTTCTTTTGGGGATTTTCTTCTATGGTTCCATTTTATGTTATTATTTAACATCTTTAGCTTTTATTTAACTGGAAAACGAAGACCATGATGTCATGACTCTTAACAAAAGCTTGCTTCGATTTTCAACTTTGAATATTTTGATTTTCTATAAGTAATCCAACAATCAACGGTTTAATGCTTAATGTTTAACTTTTAAGGAATAAAGTTTCTTAATCGGTTTAAACCCAAATTAATAAATAATTATAGACACGATGGATTCGAATATTTACAAATATTTAACTTATTTTTTCTTTTGCAAATTCAAAGTTGAACATGTGAATGCAGTATTTATTTAATTTTTATCAAGTTCAGACATCCAACAAATAATTTCATTAATTCAAATTTGGACTATAAACGAAATCTAGAAGTGTATGTTGGAGATAGGTCACTTGGCATGGTAAAAAGCAAAATGTTGTTTAAAGTAGTGCAGAGGCTGATATTTAGATCAGTTGCTCATGGAGTTTGTCAAGTGTTGGGGATTACAAGGTGCATTGGGACAACAAAGTAGCAATCTCCATTGTTCGTAATCAAAATTTTCATGATAGAACTAAAAACATTAAAAGTTGATACATCCAGTGTTATATTCATATTTCTTTTTTAGATAGACAAAATTTTCTTTGCCGTTTCGGCCTTAAAAATCTGACCCTGAAACAGCAAAATGTATCATTTTATTATAAATGTAAAGAAAAACCAGCTACTATACACAAAAAATCGAACTTTTGATCATACCCTAAATAGGCAAATGCCAAAGAATAGTGTTATAATGAAATTTGAAGGTCCTCTTACTCATTCACGTTTTGTTTTGTTAGTTTAGAGTGTTTAGCAATTCCAGGAACATGATCTCTTTATCATTGGCTTCCTCTGTTTGTCCTCTTCCAAAGAGATCATCCCCAAGTGTGATGGATCCTCTAGCATCATTTTCGCCACTAAATATCCAGCTATTGACCATGTCTGGTACTTCCTTGCTTGTTTGCCGATAAATCTCCCGAGTTTTCCGTCATAATATTCTGGCCAGCCATCTTTCAACAAACGCGTCTCCGCAAGATCAATTGCCTGCCTTGCAATTTGAGGCCTTCCCGTTTTGATGCAAGCAGCTGTTAGCAACCACAAAAGCACTGCATATACGAAATAGTGGAAAATTGCAAACGGTCACATTCTAACATCCAATAATTCTAATAAGAAAGGTGATAATAAACTCAGCAATATCTTCAGTTGGAAAAATGCAGATGAAAATGTTAATACATCAGTAGCCTCATGATTCCTAGTTCATGACTGTTGAACGTCAAATACAGATACTTCAAGAAAAAAGAAGAGTTGAAACAACATAAATCCCACTCATCTAAATGGCAACAACTACTTTCTACCAGCTTCATAGTTTAACAAAATACCAACAATAAATTTCTAGTTAATAACAAACAATAATAAATTTTTTTGTCAATAAGACAACATGAGTTACCCATAAAACAAATAACTTCGGTTCTTATAAGATCAAAAGCACTATAATGGTGAAGATAGATAATAGATTAGAGAATGATGGTAATACCTGGCCAAGATCCTCCATTGTGATAACTCCATCTTGTGTTCTTAGGGTCACAACCGGTGACAATTCGCCATTCATGTTTTTCTATTGCAGGATAAGCTATTTTTAAAGGCATTTCTCCAACAAGTTCATCCCAACGGGCTTCAATAAGATCCATAATAGCCACTGATTGCTCTGGGGTTGCAAGAGAAGATAAAATTGCTATACAGTTACCTAAACAAAACCATCGGAAATCCATCCTTGCAGGACTAACATTCCCAATAAAATAGCCACCACGTGTTGGCATAAAATCAAATATCCAGTCAGGGATAGAATCGGGAATAACATTAAACTTATTTACTGCAGTGTGAGAGTACTCCTCAGTCTTATATCTGTAAATATCATTTAGTTGTTGAAAGTCAAGCCAAAAGTAACTACGCATGTGATAGCTCAAGGCATGTAAACGCTTCTCAATTCTTTCAATGCAATCTTTTCCTTCGGCATCTTGCTTCAGCATTGATAATGCACACCTCAGAGCCATATAGAAAAGCGCTTGAATTTCAATAGGATAACCATAAACATCCTGTAAAATAAGTTCACATCATAATTGGAACATGCAATTAAGACTCCTTGGTCCCATAAAGGGAAGGACTGATGACGATAAATACAAAAATATCAATCTCCATCACCTCTGTTTGATTTTCTATTCAGAGAAGAAAGAAAATAAGGAGTTCATAAAGCACTAATGCAGAGGCATAAAGCAAATTAACTTCTTAAGTATTTTTCATCAGCATAAGTCATCAAGTAAGAGGAAAATTTGAAGAATGCAGTTAAGATCCATTTATCAATAAAAAAAAGGGGAAGACAATAGCTAAAAAGATTTATAGGGAAGCATGAATGCAACAATTAGTACTAAAGTACAAGCATAACTTGGTGATCGATCTTCAATAGGCAAATACAATTTAGAATCCAGATACAAATTGTTTCCTTGATGACTATTTAACACCCCAAAATCCCATATTGGAAATTTGTAATGAATTAAGGAATATAAATAGAGACCTAAGTGTAACGATATGACAAAAACTGTAACACCCAATTGGCCAAAACATACCGTACCTCAAAGGTTGGATCATCACTATAGAAGAACATAAAGAACATTGTTCCTTAATGGTTAATCAAAGCCAAAAGAGCATTTGAGACAAACAATGTATTATTGGTAAACTATGACTATTTTACACATATATTCATATCATATATATGATATTAAATAATGCCAAATTCACTTGCTCGATTGGCTTACCAAGCCTCTACAAGATTGGTTATCAATTAAGAGTATGTTTCTTTATGTCATACTGCTCTATTCTATCTGCTATTCAGCAATAACAATAAATAATAATTGGATGTACATTATTTTTTGCATTAATTATCCATATCTATCCAAATTCCAATTTTCATAATGTTAGACACTTTTTATTTCTCAACTTCCTAGCATATCTCACATAAAATAACTACAAGACTGGTAAGGAAACTTACGAAAAGGAAAGCACACAAAGATGCACAAAATAGAGGGAAAGATTAAGAAGTGAAGGCTGGGTTACCATTCTTCGATCGATCATAGAGCATCCATCAGCACAAAGCAGTGTTGGAAATGTATCAAATCCTTCTGCTAAACACAAAGTAAGTATAAGCCTCATCCCTTTTTGACACTCAGGCCTCTCAGCTAGTGATAAATCCCCAGTAGATTTTGTGTATGCACGGAGCAGAATGATCCACCAGAATCCAGAGTCAACTGGAGCAACTCTTCCAATGGCACTCTCTCCAAAATCAGCAATAATCGTGTCCAATTTACGTACAGGGTCATGTAGAACTTTGAAGCTAGCTGGCATTGCTCCTTCTCCTAGCTTGAACCTATCTACTTTTTTCTCCCACCCTTGAAGTTGTAGAGTCTTCAAGAGAAAGTTCTTGACTATCTCAGGCTCTCCATTCATCAGAAAAGCCAAAGCACTAGGTACAAAATCTCTAACAAAAACCTGAACAAATCAACAATTTATTAAAACATGAATAGTCCAAGAAATTTTCAATATCATAACTCACCAGATGGTAATAGATTTTTGGCATTAAACATAATTGCAGATATTTTGAATTTTCCTCAATCTTTAACTTAAATAAAAACATTTTAAAAACAAAAATGTCAGTGATCATTTAACTTAATCTTCCCATTTTCCCTACCAAACCTCATTTTAACAATCAGAACTCCTAATTCATTTTAAAGTTCAATAATTGTTCATGTTTGGCGTTAAGTTTCACGTAGTCAAATTTATTCAACTTGGACCAAGGTTTGTACCATTAAATGATCTTGTCCCACATTCAATTAAGGCCTGAGTTTGTTATAACCTTATATCCAGGAAAGCTTTCCATTTATGACCGATTAATTTTAGGATGGATGCTTAACAAATGATCATATTCAATAATAGATGTCATAATTTATAATTTCATAAATATGCAACAAGAATTTCAATACTCCTAAAAAGGATGCCCACTATCTGATGAGAACTTTACCTGATCATAGTTCAAAACTTCCTCGGAAGCATGATCATACGCAGCAATGGTACCAACTGGTTGGCCTCTGAAATACACCAAAGTCCTCCTGAGAGCCTCCCACGCTTCAGCCACAATGGGGTGCGGATCAAAGGAGTTTCTATCCCAAGAAGCCGGAGTATCAATACCTGACCTCCCGCAGGGCGAGTGCATGCCCTCATAATTGTCATAACTCCCTCTTGTGAGAATCATGGGGAGCTCACTGAGTGACCTTTCATCAAATGATCTTTGCCTCTCTATGTTAAGCCTCGGCTTATCAAGGAGGCGTGAGAGATCATGATCATCCATTTCAGAGAGGGAACAAATTGAGCTCACATTTCTAAGTCCCATCACTTTAGTCCCATCCATTTTCTTTGTCTAAATTGCACAAAAAATACAACTCTCAAGTTTCAGAAGAGACTTATGCTCAAAAAAGGGAAGATAAAAGGATTAGATCCCAAAATATTTTAGATAACAGCAATACAAGAGTAGCAAAGAAACATTCTTATATAGAAACTGAAATGCTAAGCCTATATCTAAAAGTTGATGAAATAAAAGCCTTGCTTTGTTATACATTCAACAATCATTTGCGCCAATCACGCCAATGGCTTAGTGGCAAACTTGTGTAGGTTTCAAGTCGATTGGCATGAGATCAGGATCCTTGCGTTTTGGAAACCCTTTTCCCCTTCCCATTGAAATGTTATAAAGAAGAAACAATCATTTGCCTTTTTGTCACAGTGCAGAGAACAAAATCAAATTTAATCAACAAAATCATCATTAATATGGATTTGAGGATAATGGACACTAAATGAATATGTTTTGAGTAATTTACAGCATTATACTTTACTAAAGGAAAACAAATTAATCAAGATTAAGAAAAATTGAAGGAAACAGATTAAGCTGCAGAAAAACCAACAAAGAGTATGAAAAACAAATAAACAAAAGAATAATACAGATGAAGTCACCTGAAAAGTAAAACCAGATCTGATAGTCAGCCAAAACATCAAAGAAACAAATCAAAACACCGAAACACCTCCCAAAAAAGGAAAAAAGAAAGAAAGTAAAGATTCATATAATAATAAGGATAGGAAAAGCAAACCTTTAAGAAAGCAAAGATGTCGGAGAAATGAAATCTCAGGCAAGCCCAACAGAGATAAAATTACTGAATATTTGGCCGGAAAATGGTCGGAGAAAGGAAAAAACAAAAACAAAAAGGAGAGAAAAAGGAAGGAAAATGAAAAAAAGAGAAGAAAAATGAAGCATGGTGTGAAGATATGATATTTATAGAGTGAGGGAAAGAAAAGACTTTTGAGAAAGAAAAACAATTGTTGCAAGAATTACAACCGTACGACTACCGTGTCTTTCTCTGCCCTTTGAACAACATAAAAAGGAAATGATGGGATGGGACTAAGTTTACCGGTAATAGCCGGTGAAAGCAAGTGTAATATGTCCCACGCGTTACCCGACAACATTGTTTGGAAATTTAATACATTTGATTTTCCAATTTTACAAAAAAAAAATATTTTAATTTTTATTTAATTTTTATAATAATTATTAATAATTTTAAATAAAATTTTTAAATTTTTAAAAATTTAATTAATTATTAACGTAGTATACATAAATGTCATGTCAGCAGAGTTAAATATGTTTATTTTTAAATGAATGATTTAAAATTAATTTTTTTTTGTAAAGTTAAAAGTTATTAGCATAGGTTGGATTTGTTTTTTCAACTCTTATTGTATCCGTTAAGGTGTCTTTTTTATTGATATTGGTATGCATGGATATCAATATATTTTGATATATTGTTTCGAATTCATTGATGTTTATAAATGTTTTTCACACATATATTTATAGTTTAATATTTAGTCACTTAATAAGTTATATGTATTATAGATACATGCAAGTCTAATTTTTAGTTTCTTAATATCAAAATTGTGTACCAACTAATATGAATTGGTACCCACCAATATAAGTCAGTATTGGCTAAAACGGGCTGAAACACATTGAAACTGTTGAAATGCATCGAAATTGAACCTAGACTACTTGGTACCGATTGAAAATAGAAACAGTACATACTAGTGTCACAAGACTAGAACTTTAGTTTGGCAAACAATGCGGTCTTAGGTAAAAAGTTAGCTTCAAATCTGCCTTAGTTAGCTTAACTCTCGGAAGATGAGAATTCTCACAGAAATTTTCTAATGCACCAAAATAAAACTGAAGCAAACTCAAAGCGAAAGAATTAAAAAAGCCACAAAATAATGCACACAATGTGTTTGAGTAAATGCTCTCAAATTCTCTCAAATATATTTTTAACTCAAGGATGAAGTGATTACAAATGAAGTGTGAAGGCTCTATTTATAGTTAAGGTCTCTCAGATCCAACAGTATAGATGAGATCATACCAATGGTTGTGATTAGTGCCTATCACAAGAGCCTTAAAAGGATTTAAACTCTATATATTTTTATCCTTTAGTATAATTATCCTGGTAAAATACAAGTTACTGAAGTGTTTATAATTCAACTAGAATTCAAGTAGACGGGCCTTAAGTCTTTTTCAAACAATGAATTTATCATGTCGGGCCGAATAATCCCAAGTGAACACGAAGGGTTTGAAATATGCGTCTCAATTGCGGGTTCCTTTACGCGGCCCGTGACACTAGTCGATATGATTGGTATCGATATAGTACCGACTACCTCGCTCTTAATTGATTTTGGTTCCTAAATCTAATTTTGGGTTAATCTAATTGGATTCAATGTTTAATTTGTTACCCGAATTTCTTTTGTTTCACTTTTCTAACGTTCAATTTGGTACCAAAGATTTTTTGAATTTAATACTTTGAGTTTTCTTTTTGTGTGTCTTAATTAAGTATATAAGTTTAGCTTCAATATTCATTTAGTATTTAAATTTTTTTGTCCCAATTAAGTACCTATGTCTTTTTACTAGAGCATACGAGTCAAATATTCATTAGATCACATAATATCCTTTAGTCTAGATAACAAATTAAACATCGAAGCCAAACGCATGTACCAAATTGAGACAAAAAAAAATTAAGTACCAAATTAATCATTGACATCGAATATAGGTAACAAATGGTATATTATTCAAGCCTAAAATAATTAAAAGTTAATTGAAATTTTCTGATTTATTTAGATAATTTTTTACATTTAAATATTTAAAATAAATCTTTAACTTTTAATTTATAGTAAAATAAGCTTCACTTTTAATTTATATTTAAATAAATTATTAATAAAAATATTTATTTTAAAATAAATCAGATGAAAAATATTATTTTTATTTAAATGAATTAATATATTTTTTAATATCTTAGTTTTTAAGCCTTTTGTTGTCAATTATAATTTCATTTAATTTTGAGTACTTGTCTTTTTTAGGTTTGAGTACTTTTGTTAATTCTTTTATTTGCTTTTAATTTTAGATTTATACTTAATCTTTATTCTTATTTACTTAACGCAAAAAATTATTTTTTTATCGTGAATAAAATTTTATATTTTAATATATTTAAACAAAGCAAGCTTTTTGGGTTGATGTCCCATTACAAGTTTGGCATGAGCAGGATTTCTTTTTTTTTTTTTCCTACTAAAAGATGCACACATTTAGCTTTACAAGCACCACTAGCTTTGTCGTGATATTGGGTTCCTAAAGTTTCATTAAGGACGTCATCAAACACATGTAGACTTGTCTTCCAGCTTAAAATCAATTTAGCTAAGCAATCAACGACTTGATTATCTTCCCTAAGAATGTAATACCTTATACTCGGCTTAGACGATAAGACCAAGTCTAGAGGGTTACATCGAAAATCACACAAAACATAACTTTTGAATCTTAGTTAAAAGTCTTTCCAAAGCAAACCAGAGTTTAACAAACATAACACGTAGTACAAAAACTAGTATCTTAACCATCATATGACTTGAAGCTACTGGAAATGAGCCAATGGTAATAATAATAATAATAATAATAATAATAATAATAATAATAATAATAATAAAGTAGATAAATAGTATGACTGAGCTCCCGATCCACCGACCGATCAAGTCTGTGAGTTACCTGTAATTTAGTCAACAGAAGAAATGAATTAATGATCTTATAAAGATATAATTATATGTTCAAATAGATTTAGGTTAGAATCAGTAAAGTCCCAAATTCGAGTTCAGAACAGAAATAGATCCAATAGGTAAATCATTCAATTTAACAGAACAGAACAGTTCAGACAGATAGTAAGCTAGATTATTCTCAGATACAGAGCAGATCAGAATAGATGCAGTTTCCTATTCCCCACCGTTACACACCATCTTCGACCAACCCAACACACCAAATAGGGTATTGAATACCCATCCAGCCCTACACACCACACAGTGTTGGTATGACACATTCCGATAATTGCATACTGGCTATCGGATCAGAATACAGATACCAATGATTTAGCCACTGTCTCAGAACATGATACTTCCTCATTTGCTCAATTCCTACCAATGCAGATGCAAATTTCAAATATTAGCTAATACAAAGGCCTACACGACCGTTCAGATACATTTCATGTTCGTACAGAATAATTAATATCATTAACAGACATTATACGCAGTACACACATACAGATTTCCAGTACTTAGTCTCAGATCACAAAATAACAATTTATATAGTTTAAGGCAAATCATACGAGCCCCACATAAGGCCTACATTCGTTTCAAACGACGCTTGTGGCCCAAGAGAAAAATTCCACATTTTTGGTCCACACGCCCGTGTGGTTTCACACGGCCTGAATAGCTGGCCCGTGTGGCTCCACACGACCTGACACACGCTCGCGTCACCTGCCCGTGTGGTTCTAATTCGCAAACAGTGAGTTACACAGCCTAGGCACACGACTATGTCTTTAACCCGTGTGAACCCTGCACTAAAAATTCCCATACACGGTCTGGACACACGCCCGTGTCCCTAGCCAGTGTGTCTCTAATTCATAAAAAGCGAGTTACACGGCCTGGCACACGACCGTGTGGCATCGACAGTCCCATTTTCCGACAACTAAAACTCGAAGAAGAAAAGTTTTCGATACCCACCTGATGTAGTGTCAGTGCAAGGGAAATCCCAAGACTCCCACAACCTAAAAACAATATTCAATCATTCAATTAACTCAACAAACGCTCGATTAGAGCAGAAAACCAAAACTCGTCGAAAATTTCGACACAAACTTCCAATTGAACAACAACAATACCTTTGCATAGGACAACCAAATCACGAGTTGCGGATGTTGGGGGAAACGTTATCCACGAGACCTTCTCCTAGCGAACCACAATCGAACATATAAATAAAGAATTCGGGCGAAATAAACAGAAAATCTACGTTTGACAGAAACAAATAATAGCGAGAGTTAACGAAAATTCAACGACAGAACTTACAAATTTACCTCTCGATCGATGCAACGACAACGTAGAATTCTTAATTTGGTCTGACACAGTTACGAAAACAAGCAAAAAGAAAAAAGAACAAGGAAAGAAAAGAAAGAAAAGAAAGGAAGAAGGAAAAGAAAAGAGGAAGAAGAAAATAACTAACGTGAAACTAATTTTAAAATTCACTAGGCAGCAAAATATATCCTTGACGCAGAGACTCAAACATAATCTCAGAGGATATACAAAAGCTTAACCATTGAATCAGTAGGCTCATTCTTGATACAAAATTGCGCAGAATTAAACTCAAGTTAATAGTTCAAGAGTAGAGGTTAGTTTAGAATAAAATAACAAAACTTTCTAAAGGCACAACTTGAACCCCTAACCTCAAACATATACACAGAGCACATAGCCACAAATACATAAATTTAATTACAATAAAACCCAACAGTCAAACATTTAAAATTTGGGGCATTACAAGGTACATATCTAAACCACTGTGCTTCAATTCGCAAAACCTATTGAACATGTCTAAGCACTATAGTACCTAAATCCAACTGATAGAATAGATCTCAACCTGCCACAAATTTTAGAGCACATAAAAATCATAATAATAAAGAACTTCACTATGAAAACAGTGAATATCAGAGAATTGTAAAGCTGATTTACAAAAAATTTAAAAGCTTACTTATAATATATTATTTGATATTCAAGTTTAACGTGTTATTTGTATTATTTTTTGTCTAATTTAATATATGTATTTTTTTCATTTTGATATTTATGTTTGAAAAAATTTATATATTTTAATATTCAAAGGTAACATATTTAACATTTTAGTCTTTAATTTGAATTTTAGGGTTGATTTGATGAAATGTTTCTAATATTATTAGGTTTGAATTTTTAATTATTTTATTAAGAGAATGAATTTAGTGTTAATTGTGATTTTTTTTTAATTTTATGTTTAATTTATCAAATACAATCCGATGAATATTATTTAATTTGGGTTTTAGGGTTGATTTGATGAAAGTTAATGGCTAATATTATTAGCTAATTATAAATTTTCAGCAAATCAACTCTAAAACACGAATTAAACACTAAAAATTAATAATGTTACTTTTATATATATACCAAAACGTATAAATTTTGTCAAATACAAGTACCACATTAGAAAAAAAATATCAAATTCAAGTATCAAATTATGTATTAAGCCTATACAAGTCTATTCAATATATAAGTAATTGAGACTTGCTAACATACCATTTCAATTACAATCAATCTTCCTTTGAAAGCATAAAGAATATCTTCAAATAATTTAAGATGTACCAAACGTTAACTTTTTCATCAATTTTGAGGTGACTTGACAAAAAAAATACAAGTTTAAGGACTAAAAAAGGCGAAAAATTAAATAAAGAGCTAAAATAATATTTTTTGTAAAGTTGAAGGGCCAAAAAAATTATTATGCATTTCATTTATAATAACTATATATTATAATTTAGTTTGTACTTCTTTGTATTTGTGGATGAATAGGATTTTTTTTTTTTTTTGTAAATCAATGGTGTTTTTTTCTATAAAAAAAAAAGGAATTCCATTTCATTTATAATAAATCATTGGATTATATATAAAAAATCTTTAAAAATATAAAAAAAAATCAATTAATCCCTTGTATTAAATTTGCATCTGATTAAGTCCTTTCCATTAATTAAAATAATCAACTAAGTCCCTAAGTTCCGTCATTGACCACGTTAATCATTAAAATAAATTGAGTGACCAATCATATGATGACATGTGTCAACTTCTACTTTAATCTAATATTTTCCCTTAAAAATCATAAAAAAAGAAAAATATAAAAATTATTAAATATTAAATATTCAAAAAATACGAAAATTGATATAAACTTATAAAAAATTATAAGAATTGTAAAAGATATAAAAAAATCTAACAAATTATAAAAGTAACCAAAATATTTAAAATATTATAAAAACATATTAAAATTCTATAAAAATCATAAAAAAAATAAAAAAAGTATTAAAATTGATATAAATTATAAAATTATAAAAAATCATAAAAACTTAAGTTAGATTAGATTAATTGATTGGACCGATTAGACCGAAACTAACAAGGGTATCGAACTGGAAAAAACCATTTGACTAATTAACTTGAAAACCGAACAATTGAACCAATTTTTTAATTTTTATTCAATTGATCTAAATGGATCAATTAAATTAATAATCCAGTAAGTTAACCAATTCAACCACATGTTTAATTCTCAATACGGTAGAATAAGAAGCAAACCAAACAATCACTGCAAGAGCATGGAAATATGCTACAGCTCACACTATCTAGACTTACCTTGTATGCCCACTCATCCATCATTTTTTCTCATCTTACCCACACTAGCCTTCTAATATTTCCTTCGCTTTTTCTTTTCTCCAACAAGTTGTGCACCCTAAAGCTCATAAGTTCATAATAACCATGAATCACTATAAGATTATTCTTCAATGTTATAATCAAAGAGATGTTTTTAGCCTTTTTTCCCTTCATTTTACTAGGTCAAATCGTTCTCCACATTGAAAAACCTGTACAACAATGTAACATGCCATCAACAAACCCCATGTATCATTAATCTAATCCACAATACTCTTTCCATATGAATATAATCCCCTTTAATCTATTTTCTTTTTATAGATGCACAAAAATTTTGTCATACTTGCTTCTATTTCCAAATTTCACACATGTTCGTATTATATCGTCTTAAGTTGTCTTTTAAATTTAAGTAAAATTTATCCAAAAAAATTTAAATTACAATAGGTTAGGTAACTCTACCAAATCCTTTAATAAACTAAATTTATATTTTCCACAGTTCCTAAGCTTTATATAGGAAATACCAGAGATCTAAGTTATCTGATTAAAACAAAAACAATATAGCATGTAAAGGATATAATGTAAAACCCCAAAAAGATGAATAAGAACTCAACTACCTTCCTATGAGCCACCACAAAACAAATTTCTATCATCAAAATTCTAAGAAGTAGTCGTATGCAAAAACGTAAAGAAATGGCAAAACCCATAGTTAATATACCATAGGGAGGAGGGCGAGCTTCACAAATCTATCAAAACTTTATGATTAATTTAAGAGAGAAAATTAACAAATCAAATCATTTAAATTTTTTATTTTCTTTTGAGAGCTTGACATTATTCTTGATATAATATTTATTTTTTATATTTTATATTTAATAGCGTGGAATTTATTAAAAATATATCGTATTTATATTTAAAGTCATTAAAATCTTCACTTCATTTAAAATCACATAAAATATTTAAAAATTAAGGATAAAAATATAAAATAATTTTTTTTCATAACTTAAAAGTTACCTTTATCAACCAATCCAATAATATTTAGTAATAAATTTTAAGTAATATACCAAATATATTTTATAACTTGATTTTAGCAATTAAATTTTCCATACTTAACTTTTCATTACTTAAATTTTCAATTTATCAAATAAGACCTTAATTCAATATTTAGACTTTTGATACTCAATTTTAGAGCCTACCAAACAACTCTTATGAAATAAAATTATTATTTATTTTAATTTATAACTTGTAAATTGTAATACAACATTCACGTGACAGGCCACATTTATGTCACTTACTAATTAATTACTTTTTTTACAGTTACAAATATTTTAAAAATATATTTTTATAATTTGTATACTTTTTAATACTTTTTTTTTATCATTTTTTGAATTTTTAAATTCTAAAAAATTAATTAATTGTTGGCATTACATCCATGTGTAATCTATATGTATGTCATGTCAGTAAAGTTAAAAAACTTTTTTTATTTATTTTTAAGTGATTTAACAAACAGTCTAAATCTAAGGACTTAAAGAATCGAAAAATTAAATAGGACTAAATTAACTTATTTATATAATTAGAAAACTAAATAACAGAGTATTCCATATATCGATTCCATCTACGCCACTTGATTAAATTTGTACCTTAAAATTCCTGGAATGATTTAGAATCATCTCTTTATACTGCAAGAGAGTAATGTATAATGCAAGAGTGGACTTGTTCATTGTCCATTGAATATCAATATAGAAATGAGGACTCTAGAGGCTAAATTTAGAATATAGATGTGTGTTTAAAAATAATATATAATAAATATTGAAATGTATGGTTTGAAACTAATTAATAATAATACATGAAGTATGTACGATATTAAAATTGGAAAAAAAAAATCAATTGTGAGTAAAATGTAGTTTAAACACGTAAATACATCATATTAAGAATACTAATAAGTGAACCCAAGTTGTGGTCTATTTGCTAAGTGTTTATCTTAGCCTAGGTTTGAACCATCACCGTACAAAAAAAAAAAAAAACTATTAATGAGTACAATTGTTTATCATGGTGTTGTCATTAATTTTTAGTCGATGTTGAGTTAACTTTTGGCACCAACTCAATCAACATTATTAATACTAAAAATTCTACCACATACGTATGTATGTGATAATTACCTACTTAGAACATAGAGGGGTGTTTAAAAATAATATAAATAAATAATAACATATGAAATATGTACAATATTAAAATGAAAAAAATAGATTAAATTGTGAGTAAAATGAAATTTAAACACGTAAATACATCACTAAAAATTTATCACACACGTATGCATGTGGAAACCATTTATTTAGAACATGAATTTATGTTTAAGAATAACATATAGTGAATAAATAATGAAATGATCAATATATACAATTAATTGAGGTAATAAAATATGCATAATACAATTAAAATGAAAATATTATATTAAATAAAGCTTTGGTTCAATGGTAAAGATTATATTTTATTGATAAAGATAGTAGAGGTTCAAATTCAATCACATTAAAAAAATTTATTGATTTTTTTTAAAAAGTAAAAGATTAAAATATCCTTGAATAATACGACTTATTTTATTACGAAATGATATTTTTGTAATTTTCATAACCGAGTCCCAACTCAATTATTAAATTATCAAAATGTCCTTATTTTAACAAAGTAATAAATGTTAATTCAATGATACTTTTGTATTTTAAACAAATATAGAAACATTTAAGTTTACGATGAGATCTGAACCCAAAACACCAAAAATGCACTCTCCCGACTTTTCCATTTCAACTAAAATAAGATTTGGCTTATAAGTGAATTCTTAATAAATATGTTATATAATTATTTTCACTTGGGTATGCCATAATTATTTTTCAATAAAAATACATAACATTTTATAAAAAAAAATACATACAAAATTATCAAAATATATTTATTTTCTCATTTCCTAACATGATATTTATTTATTAAAATAATACTTTTATAAATAAAATAATTTAAGGAAAAAATATGAAAACTTAAGTAGATTCAACTTTCTCTTTTTTCCAATGTTAACAACTGTCAATGTTCTGGTTGAGTCAAATGTTACATCTTATGATTGAAAAGAATAAAAATCAATATCTTTAAGTTATTTTCTATAATAAATTTATTACATTTGAAATTGTGCTTGCGTTTGAGATTTGTGGTTGAGTCAAAAATTACGTTTTTTTTACTTTTTCCCAATATAAACATTGTCGACTTTTTTTTTTTTAAATTTCTCTTCCTCCTTTTATTTTATTGAGTAGATTTGAGGAGGATAAAAAACAGATTCAATAGCTAAAACTTGTTCGAAAGTTTTGATCTCATTGATGGCAACCATAGGTAGGAGGGCGAGCATCACAAATCTATCAAAATTTTACGATTAATTTAAGAGAGAAAATTAACAAATCAAATCATTTAAATTTTTTATTTTCTCTTTACAGCTTGAACTCGGATTTGACATTATTCTTGATATAATATTTACTTTTTTATATTTATAATATTTTATATTTAAAGTTTTTATTTAAAATCACATAAAATGTTTAAAAATTAAGGATAAAATTTCATAACTTAAAATTTACCTTTATCAAAACGTCCAATAATATTCAGTAATAAATTTTAAGTAATATATCAAATATATTTTATAACTTAAATTTAGTAATTAAATTTTTCGTATTTAACTTTTCAATATTTAAATTTTTAATTTACCAAACAAGACATTAATTCAATATTTAAACTTTCGGTACAACTTTAGAGCCTATCAAACAGCACTTGAGTTTTTTTTTTTTTTAAATAATTCTTATAAAATGAAATAATTATTTATTTTAAATTATAAAAGTTGTAAATTGTAATTGTGGTATTGAATTATATGGGATGCAGGCAGCCCATCTCTGAATCTCAGAATTCTCCACATTGATTCTAAAAAGGTTCAGTTTCAAGGCGAATGCAAGACCCATTTGATATTCCTAACTTGCATTTTAGACGCATCACAAATCAAAATGAGGTCATTTAATACGATATCATTAAATTATTTCAACCAATCTCAGAATTCATTTTTAAATAATTTTTTTAAGTTTGACCCGAATTTTTAAAATTTTATATTCACCTCCTAATAATAAATTATGGCTTCACCCCTTAAATTTTAAAATATTAATATCATCCCCTCCTATCATACCAGTAGGCCAATAATCATCAATGAACCAAGTAGCCTCTATGATAGGGATGAGCGTGATCAGGATGGATCCAGGGGTACGCTGGGGTACCTTAAAATTTTCAGATTTTTAAATTATATATATAAATTATCATGTATTGTGAATTTGATGTTCACATTTTATAGCATTCGTCCCTTTTAGCCAAATAAATTTAAAGCCGAATATATGCTTTTAAAGCTAAATTCCATAATTAATTGATTTGGCTCATACCCATGCATATTAGAGTACTAGTGACTTTTTTTGTATTTTAATTTATATGTCTTGCTAAGGAATTATCTTCCTATGGTAAGGTATCAACACTATCGAGAGAAAAAGAAATGAATTTGATACCGAGATTGAAAGCACAAAGTAAAAAAATTACAAATTATCTTCCTCTCGACTCCTTACACAGAAGACCTCTCGGTAAATATTTTTGCATAAATTATGTTATTTATTTATTTGACTTATTATTTTTTTTTTCCTTATATGTTGTTGTTTAATATATTATTACAATCTTCAAGTTTTTCGATTAAATTATGGTCAATAAAAATATCGAATCTTTTTCAAGAAAAGGGTGTCATAAAACAATAATGATTAATCGGTTCCTCAACCTTTTGTTATTAGTGGAGAAAAATCAAATATCGGATCTTCTCAAGCTCCTAAATGCAATATTAAGTCTTCCCAAGCTCCTGACTGAGATATCAGGTCTTATCAATCCCAAGATCCTGAACAAGATATCAAGTCTTCTCAAGTTCTTGAACGTCCTCGTAAGATGCCGAGAGTAGAAACAAAGGAGTTTGATGCTTCTACTTTAGAGTGTGATTCGGGACTTTGAAAATCTATTTGAGATTACCCTTCAAATCAATAGGATGAAGTCCGTCGAGCTTACGTTAAGTTTGAGTCATATCAACCGATTCCTTCAAGTGAGGCTCCAACATCTCCTCGGTATATTAACAAGAATGGATGTCAATTTCTCTCGTTTTGGTATAGGTTATTTCCAGATTAACTCGAGTTTTCACCAAGTAAGAATGTTAAATTGGCTATGAGTAATTCTAGTATGTTAAAAAAAATGTAAATTTCCTCACCATTATATCTTTTAGGAGGTTCATTACAAAAACAAAAGCTAAAAAAGCCATAAAACGTCACCAAAAATGATAATATAATATTGTATATATAATGCACAAACCGACAACCATTAGCATATATATGACAAATTAAATTTCCATAGTCCGCTTTCAGTTCCATCACTTCCATGTACTATCATATGACAAAGGATTCATTCTTTCTTTTATCGATACCATGTCATGTGTACTGTATCATTAAAAAGTGTTTTCAGATGGATGAATGAATTGAATACCAACTTGCTGAGCCTAAAGCCAAAAGCTGGTTACAGCTAGTGCTCAATTCCACGTCGGCCTCATCTGCATGGTCCGTGCCTTCATAGCTGATGCCTTTTGGATTGATTTCGAAGTAACAATTGTTTGAAGTTGACGTGTACATATAGACATGTATGCTAAAATAAATAGGATGGCCGATGTGTCAGTTAAGTTGGAGCCCAAATAACCGACATGAAACTTCAATAATTTAAAGTGGGGTTGTAGTTCGTTTTCAAGCCCTCTAAGACCTTATGGCAAGTTTTTGTCATTGGTAAATCATAAATGTGGTTTTTCAGTTGGAGGAATGGAGGGTATGCCAATACCAGACTGCAAGTGAAAAGAGCTCGACTCGCTTTCTTTCTCTCAATGTATAATATTCTCCATATTTCTTTCAGACCTTATCTTAATTTCATGAGATATGGGCTCTGCAGCATGCATGAACGTATAAATCTGTTCATATGATTAATGTATTTAATTTATATTTATCTTAACAAATCATTAGTGTAAATTACATTAGTAGTCATTTAACTAAAGTTATAAAATATTCATCCAACTATTCAATTTTTTTTTCATTACCTGACTAATGTAAAAATGAAAATACCAAAAAATCCAAGATAATTGAGTAACTAAAAAAGATGAAGTTATAGTTGAGTGACCATTTTTCATAGTTGGGTGATAAAAAAACATAATTGAATGACTACTAATATAAATACGAATAAATATGAAGGCATTTCGTATACTAAAATTTCTTTTATTCTACCTCCCATATAAAGACCAGTAATCTACCACGTGGCCTACACATCACGTATAAGTATAACAAGTCTATTTTGCAACATGAATTTTGCATGGAAGAAACAATTAGCAGGACATAATTCATGGAAGAAACACGACATCACGTGTTTTGAAACTATGTTAAATGATGTGATGTTATAAGTTGAAAATGGTTTTTAAAGAAGTGCTCAATGTATAAATTTATTTATATTTTGATAATGTATAAAAATAGAAATCCATTAAACTTAAATGTAATCCATTTAAATACCAAATAACAAAAAACAAAATAACTCTTCATGTCTAAAAACTACCCTCAGTTTAACTTGCATGGGATACTTTTCTAAATCACAGCTTCAATACATTAGCAACAGTTGTCCCGGGGATTTAATTGTAGCTAGAGAGAAGAACAGTATAATCAAAATCAATCCTTACTTGTCTGCCTGACCCTCCATCAATCTCTGTCTCTCTTTCTCTCTCTCTCAAAACCAAAGCTTTTACATCCTTATCTTACCATTATAATGAAGGCAAGCCACACCTCCCAACTTCTCTATATATATACTGTAGAGCATTCCCTTTTAATTAATCCAAACATCATTTTTTTCTATTGAATACATATATGTACCTATAATTCATTCCCACTCTTTTCAGTTTTCTTTTTCTCGAGTGATGATGCGAAAGAAGGTAGAGGTTGATAAAAGGAGTAGAGCTCCGAAGGGCCATTTTGTGGTATATGTAGGCACTGAAATGACAAGGTTTGTAATTCCCACATCGTTCCTCAACAACTCTATCTTCCAGCAATTGCTTGATAAAGCTGCAGAAGAGTACGGATTCAATAACCAGAACAGGATTCTACTGCCTTGTGATGAGTTTACTTTTCAAAGCCTCACTAAGTATTTGGCCAAGCAATGTTCTTAGACATCTTTGGTCCATTTTCAGCTCTTGACAATTGCTTAATCATGGTGATGACAAAGTTTGTATTTGTCAAAACCTTGTGTAATCTGTTAATAAAAATGCTCAACTCTTAATTTTCAATGGTTAAAATTCAATTCATGCATAAAAATAAAACATCAACTTTATCTGGTTTGCTATTATACCTAATTCTAGGTCATGCTACCATCATATATTTGTATTAGACCTATCAATTATGATTACTTTCCTATATTACAATAGATGAATTAACTATAAAAAATAATTACAAATATTTATCATTTAATATAATAAATAATTTAAAATAATTAGAATATTTATAAAAAGTATTATGATACATGTTATTATTTTATTAAATAAAATTACAAATTCATATTTGTTTAATAATTTCATAAAAATAAAATAATTTAAATTTTCTATTATATTTCATTACTAATGAGATTAGTTATGGTGAGATTAACAATAATGTCGATGCCAATTGAATTAAGACTCAACCAGCATAAGTAGTTATTGACATTTGTATAAAAAAAAGAATTATAGTATATTTTATTTTTTAGTTTATCTAAATATGTTAAATAATTAACTAATTAACTAATTTATAAATTTATTTTAAATAAATAATTTAAAAGGTTTTAAATAAAAAATTTAAAATAAATTAACTAAATGAAAGATATATTTAAAATAAGGAAATGAATAAAACTAAAATAATTAAAAGTAAAAACAATCAAAATGAATCTAAACAATGGTAATATTGGAACAAGGTGTCACTGACGTGAAGGAACCAACCTGTTATAGGGTCAAAGTGGTAAAAAAAAAAAATTTCCTCCATGGAGGAGGGTTATACCAGCCGAAGCTTAATGCTCCAGTGGAAAGGAAAAAGGGGTGGTGAGGTGAAGCAATCTCACCCTTGTAACCCAAAGGCCTTGTTAGTGTCAGTAAAAAATACTTTTTACCGATAACTATTGGTGGAGTGGAAATGCACAATTCAGTCTTAGAGAGAGAATAAGATTCAAATATAAATTATAAAATGGACATAAAAAGGAAAAAAAAGAATATACTTTTTAAAAGCAATGAACTGCTTTCTTTTATCATCCAAAGAAAACATTAATCTAATGTGATTTGATAGTAAAAAGTAATCCAAAAATAAATTAATTCGAAACAATTAAGATTGAAAATAAGTTATACATTAAAAAATTTATGGATAAAGTATAATTTTAATTTAAAAAATAATTTAATAAAATAAATCAAAGCATTAGTAAAATGTTTGCCCTTATAATAACAACGCATGCAGGAATAAAATGTAAAACTAAAAAACAGAGGACACGCAAGAATTATTTTAGCAATTCAATAAAGAATCATTAATGGCTATGAAGCCACACAGAATAATAATAATAATCCACTAGGTACTAAAAAGTAGAAGCATTAATATAAGTTTAGACAACCTCGAATTTCTTTGGATTTTTACAATCATAATGCTAAGTTTTGATATGGAATGAAGCGTTAACTGTAAACTGATGTAATCATAATATAATTAACTTTTGATGTGTTTGGAAGTGTCTGCGGGCTTCAAGTATCAACTACACCTCTCTCAAATTTTCTTGATTAATAGTTTTATTTGCTCCGAGTCTGTGGGCAATTCGCAAGATGCATTAGACTTTTATTGATAAGCAGAGGGTTCAAAATTATATTTCTATCGCACATTACATAGTTACCTTTCCCTTCTTATCACAAGAGACTCCCACCAAGTTTACAAAATCTTTCTTATATGCTCAAACATCCATCTTCTCAAGTGATCCTTTTATTTCTATCAAATCTGCAAATAGTGAACAGTTAAGGGCCACCTATTCAAACTTAATAGCTTCATTGTAAACTATAGTGGTCTCACCATTCTATCTGGTGTCCACCAACTACTATCTGGCCCTTCTAACATTACCATCATCTTTCTCGCTTTCCTCATGTTTCCTATTGCCACTAGAGCTGTTGTTTTGTTGTTGACTAGCTTTGTAACAGCTCGATTTTTAGTGGTATCAAAAATTGTAGTTTCGAAACTCTATTTCTGTAAATCGGATTCATAAATATTAAATATGAATATTTAGAGAGTTGGTGTAAAGATATATTAGAGTTTGGTCCGATAATTTTGTTGATTTAATAGTTAATTTAGGTGTAGGGACTAAATTGTAAAAGTCCAACCACTATAGGTTTTTAATTAGCCAAAGATTCAAAATGGTAAATAAAACATTTTGTTACATCAAATAGTGGATGATGATGTTAACTTCCACTATTTTTTTTTATTAATGGTGATTAATGTTTAAATAATTAATTTAGGTTAATGAAGATTTAATCCAAGTATAAAAAGATGAATTAGTGCAAAATTATCATATTTTATTTTTCTTATCCACCTCCTAAGCATAAAAACCTCAGGGAAAATCCACTTTTGAAGCCCAAAGCATTTGACCCTTGATTGGTAGGTAAATTCAAGTCATTTTCTTGTAATTTTTATGTTTTTGAGGTCAATAGAGCTTGATTTAGCTAGCCCATGTACCAATTTGTAAAACTATGAAAGTTATTGAAAGTTATAATAGTTTATTTCTTGAATAAATTGGTATGAAATTGATAGATTTTAAGTTTAGATTATGAAAAGGACTAGATTGTAACGTTTAATTATTAGTTTTATACATAGGGACTAAAGTGAATAAAATGTGAAATTGTTGTGAAATTTTGGTATAAATAGAAAGTAGAGGGTCCCTAGTGAATGTAATTGAAGTTGGTTTTTAAATCGAGACTCAAAATTAGAAGTTATGACTATTTCGAATTTAGGGACTAAATTGAATAAAATGTAAAAAATTAAAGGGTGTCGAAAAATGAGATTATATAGGTTCATGCATGTCATGGAATAATGTATAAGTGTTCGGTATTGATGGATTGTATGAAATAATTGTATAGATCAAGAATTGGATCAAACCGGAGGTAATCGAGGAAAAGATGAAATTGTTGATTAGTTCTTGAAGAATCAATTTGTTGGTGTTTTGATCATGTAAGTTCATATGGTATTTATTTAGGTTGTTATGTACTTGAATTGTACATAAAAATGTGTTTGGTTGTGAATTGATATGATCAGGCTAGAATTGGACTAAATTGAAAAGTGATGTTTATATGTGTAAAAGATATCTATGTGAACTTAGTAAATGTTAGGATACGATTGGCATGCCAATAGGGTTTTGTGCGCACTTGTATGGGATTGATTACAGATGTTACAGAGGTCCAGCACTTGTTGCAGATTCTCAAATATATGTGATACAGGTTTAGCTCGGACAAGTAACCTGATGTGTCATTATAAAGATTTAGTCCGGACAGGTAACCTAACATGTATATTTTCAGCTCGGATGAGCAACTAGTGTGGTGTAGATACATGTGTATCTAAGTCTATTTACTAGGGTCCATCAGGCAAATCAATTTGTATGAAATTGAGAAATTGAAATGGGATTAAATGAACTTGATATTCAAATGGTAAGTTATTGAATGAATTATGTAAGAAAAATCGATTGAAGTGTTGCCTTTGATATATAAGTGAATGTAAAATCCATTGATTGAGTATGAATTTGAGATTGTTACCTAATGTGACATGAATTAGCATATTAAGTATTTGTGATATTATATGGTTTGATTATAAGATAATACTCATCTCGTTGATGTTTAGATTTGTTATGTCTAGCCAAACTATGGCAAGTTATGGTAGCTTATTGTATTTAAATAAAAGATAAGGTAAGTTTTTTTTAATATCTATGAACTTACTAAGCATCTTATATGCTTAACTAGTTTGTTTCCTCTTTTCCTTGTAGATTGTCACCTTGCGAAACACGTCAAGTCGAATCGTCTGGAAGCTCACACTATCACTGAATCGGTAGTTATATGATCATTTTGAGTCTGAGGGTTGCAGCATGTATATAAGTGTCATGGTGTGTATCTTAGTATGAGAATGTGTTTACTTCTTGTCAAGTTAATCTTAAACATTATCTACTATGTTGATTTGGTGTTTTGGATTACATATGGTGTTAAATATATGAGTGCTTCTATGCTAAAAGATGTGATAATCTATATTTATATGTATAGCATATAAAATGACATAATTGAGGTAGAAAATTGAATTGATAGCTTGGTTAATTGATGAATAAATTGAATAGGTATTTGGAGAATGGTACTTTGAAATGTGCTTGTGACATGGAACTTATATGTTTATGCTTAAATCCTATAAGCCATAGATAGGTATTAAGTGCAAAGTTGAATGTATTGAAGTTTTTGATAGATTTGGCATAGGTGAAGTTGTAATGGAATGTATGAAATGTCATGGTAGATTTGGATCTAGTTAAAATTGGTTTGGTAACTTGTTGGCATGAAATGGCATGAATTTTTCTTGATGATGAATGTATAATATGGCTTGTTTCAAATAGGTAAAGTGTATGACTTGAATTGGGTTCAAATGATTCATTTTTTCCAAAAACAAGTATCATGTCTTGACAACCAACCTTCCTCGTGGCAACGTCGGCCAACAGTAAGCGACGTCGCGACGTTGAGTGGCCTGAGGTCATGAAGTGACTTACTATTTTGGGGACGTCACGACGTGGAAGAGATGACATCGCAATGTCGGCCCTGAACTTCTGAAATTTTACAATTTGGTCCTAATTCATACTCGGGTTGACAAAATAGCTTTCGTAAGCTCAATTAAGACTCAGAATTGATTGTTTAATATTAGTTGTTAATTGCATGTGTGAATTATTATTTTTAGTGCGTATTTGACTGTCATTGCTCCAGCAACGAATGTGGCACTCCATAACTCGGACCCGGCAATCAAGTCAGGTGAAGGGTGTTACAAGCCTTCTCCTGCACTGGATTTCCACTACCTTAACCTAAACCATGTCCACGATTGGTTTGCTTAAAAGCATCATCTTTTTTCTTTATTATATGAAACTTGGTCCGTCTCTATTAACTTTGATAAAATTAGAGATTTAATCCATATACTTTAAAAATTAAATATTTTTCTTTTTTTTATTTAAATTATTAGAATTAATAATATTTTGCTCAAAATTTGTTAAGTTCGAATATTTATTTGATGTGAATCACATACCGTGTTATATATGAAAGCAACCTAATCAATATACTAAGTTTAAAAAAAAAAAAAATTAACAATAGATACTACTGATGTTCACGATTGAACGAGAAATTTTGAATTGAAAAAAAGAAGAGAGTATTTAATTTTTAATTTTTTAAATATAAAAACTAAAATTCAAATTCTATCAAATTGCAAGGACTGATAGAAGATTTTAACCAATTCATAACACCGAACCCATACACCCCACTTTAAATATGTACATATGGTAACCATATTTGCATTGATCTAGCAACGGAAACATGGAAAAGTCCCGCAAATGGTGTTTCTGGAGGAAACCGAAAATAAAAGCAGCCCCTCCAATGCCCATAATCTTATTGCTGCTCTTATGCATATTTGAAACAGGAATTAGTTCGACAGCTGATCAGTTTAAGGTAGATGGGAAAGTGTTGGAGTTAGACGAATCCAACTTTGACTCAGCTATTTCATCTCTCGATTACATCCTCGTTGACTTCTACGCCCCTTGGTGCCGCCACTGCAAGCTCCTTTCCCCCCAGGTTTCATATTCTTCATCCAATTCTTGTATGGTTTTTTAGATATCATTTCGTTCTTGTTTTTTAAAGTTCAGTTGAATTGGTTTGATTCTAATCATATTTGATAGCTTTATTTCCTTTACTTTTTGGTTTTTAATGTCCCATAATTGTTGTACCAATAACCTAAAATTGCTTATTTGCTTTTTCTGCATCGCAGTTAGATGAAGCTGCTCCTGTTCTTGCAGGATTGAAGGAGCCAATAGTGATAGCCAAAGTTGATGCTGACAAATTTACCCGTCTTGCTAGTAAACATGATGTTGAGTAAGCGTCTATGACACTTTTGTTTTATAAGGTGGATTAGAAATAAAATTTCCAAAATTTGTTATGCATTTGGTTTGCAGAAATGTCTTTATGTAGTGTTGGCAATCGAAATGAAAACTGAGAAACTGTTTCAGCAATTCTTTGCTTTGGGAATAATAGACTTTTAAGTAAAAACCCATTGTTAACTGTAATAAATTATTTATTTTTATGCATTTCTTTCTATTTTTTTGCAATGCATGTCCGTTGATGCCTTTAATACATAATCATAGAACATGAATGATCTGTTTGTATAAATAAAGCATAAACCTCAGGCTAGGCCATTATTGTCTTCTCTTTTAAGATTTATAGTAAAAATTGGAATTTGCAGTGCCTACCCTACCCTCAAGCTCTTTATGCATGGTGTTTCTATGGAGTATTATGGACCAAGGGAAGCGGACTCACTTGTTCAATATCTGAAGAAATTTGTTTCTACCGATGTGTCTATTCTTATCTCAGACTCTGCCATTAGTGATTTTGTTGAAGAAGCTGGTACTTTCTTTCCTATATTCATAGGGTTTGGCTTGAATGAGACAGTGCTTTCTAACTTAGCTATTAAGTACAAGAAAAGGGCATGGTTTTCTGTGGCAAAGGATTTCTCTGATGAAGCCAAGGTATTGTATGACATGGAAAAGGTTCCTGCTTTGGTAGCTATTCATCCGAATTATAAGCAACAAAGCATTTTCTATGGCCCTTTTGAAGGTTAGTTTATTATCAAGTGTTTTTTTATCTAGGTTAGCATTCAACAATGCATTTCAAGTGCCTTTCAAATACTACAGTCATGTCACATCGCTTATCTTTTATCATGCACAATCGACTGTGGTATTAACTATGGGTTTTGCCATTTCTTTATGTTTTTGCATACGAGTACTTATAATTTTGATGATAGAAATTTGTTTTGTGGTGGATCATAGGAAGGTAGTTGAGTTCTTATTCATCTTTTGGGGGTTTTACATAATATCCTTTACATTCTATATTGTTTTTGTTTTAATCAGACAACTTGATCTGGTATTTCCCATGTAAGGCTTAGGAACTGTGGAAAAATCAATTTTGTTTATTAAAGGATTTGGTAGAGTTACCTGACCTATTGTAATTTTAAAATTTTTGGGTAGATTTTACTTGAACCTGGAAGACAACTTGATAGGATAACTGTAACACGAGCCAATAGTGATATTTATGGTGTGAAATGTGGAAATAGAAGAAAGTATGACAAAAATTTTGTACAGTTGAATGTTTTTCATATAAAAAGAAAGTAGATTAAAGGGAAATTATAGTCATATGGAAAGGGTATTGTGGATTAGATTAATGATACATGGGGTTTGTTGATGGCATGTCACATTTTTGTATAGGTTTGTCGATGTGGAGAAGAATCTGACCCTAGTAAAATGAAGGGAAAAAATGCCAAAAACATCTCTTTGATTATAACATTGAAGAATAATCTTATAGTAATTTATTGTTATTATGAACTTATGAGCTTTAGGATGCGCAACTTGTAGGAGAAAAGAAAAAGAGAAGGAACTATTAGAATGCTATGAAAATGATGGATGAGTGGGCATACAAGGTAAGTGTAGATAGTGTTGAGCTGTAGCATATTTCCATGTTCTTGCAGCGATTGTTTGGTTTGCGTTTATTGGCATTATCCATAGGATTTCTACTACCCACTAGAAGTAAGGCTCCTGTTTCATCTGCTTTGCATGCACTTATATCATAAGAAATGATTATACTTTCATAGTCGAATAATAAGCTTCATTAGTCCATCCTCAGACTGGGAACATTAGTTGTTCATGTAAATAGGAGCTTTGTCATTCCTAAATTTATAGTCATGCTCAGATAGTGGCATTTAATTATTTCAGTTTGTCTGGGACTCAGAAGATTTAATTTATTGTATTCTTGACAAGGCTTTCATTTAAAGGCATATATTTTTCTGTGTCTTTTCTTTTTTACATTGGTTACTAAATGCATAGTAGTCAAACTCAAGCATTCTGAATCAAATAAATCATAAATAAGGATATAGCAGAGAGATGGCTAATTTGCTTCTCAATCTGTAAATTTTCTGTCTGCAAAAGAAAAAGAAATCTAACCTTTCAGCTTCAATCATGCAGGTGAAATTTTGGAGGATTTTATAAAACAGAATTTTCTCCCTCCAGTGGTGCCCTTGAACCCTGAGACATTGAAGCTATTGAAAGATGAAAAGAGAAAAATTGTCTTAACCATCACTGCGGATGAGAATGAAGACCAAACACAGAACTTGATCAAGTTATTGAAGGCTGCTGCATCTACAAATCGTGATTTAGTGTTTGGTTATTTTGGGCTTAAGCAATGGGAAGACTTCGCTGATAAATTTGAAGCTAATGAGAAGATGAAGTTACCAAAAATTATTGTCTGGGATGGAGATGAGGACTACTTTTCTGTAAGTATTAATTCTTCACATATTATAGTTCAATTCTAAATCCAAGATTTAGTGCCTCTAATGGTAGTGATTAGCTTGTTTTCTTCTTATCTTAGCATAATTTATCATCAGGACAATGATTCTTATATGGTCGTCTTGATTTTGATCATTGAGCATGGCCATCTTAATCATTATTAGCTACTGGATATTGTGAATACATTTTGGTGTTTATGATTATATACAAGGGAAAAAGTTAAAATTGATCCTTCAGCTAAGTGTATTATTTTCAAATCTAGTCCCATAACCCTGAGTTTTTACAATCAAAGTATTCGAACTCTTGATAAGGGATCAATTTACTCCATTTTCTGTCACAATTATTTGAGTGCTATTTGGGTGTCTGAAACAAATGTTAAATAATTCAATTGCAACTGTAGTCAACCTAAAGCCTAAATCTTGATCCAAGTCTAACCTAAAGATTATAAGCTCAAATCTTATGTTCTTGAGAAAAGAAAATATTGAGTGCCAATCTCTATTGCTACATTGTCCTCGTACTGCCCTTTTTCTCTCAATGTGTCTAATTTTCCATCCTGAAGATTAGTGACTGTTCACCTGCTCTGATGCTGAAATTGAGTTTAATTGTTATATTTGTTGAGAAACTGAAACATTTTCAGAGCAGCAGTGACTGAGGTTAAGTAGAGGGTAGAAATTAAGGGAAGTGCGCTGAGGAGAGGACCATAAACATAAGTTTGAAAGGAGGAAAATAAAATAAAAAAGGAAAAAGTGCCATTATCACTTGAGAAGTGATATATGTTGGTGCCAAAAAAGAGGAAATGAAAAGACTGAGGTGAAATAATGGACTATTATCATGTTTTTTTTAGACCATTGACTATTATCATGTTATAGAGCTTAATGCGTGATGGTTTTGGGTAGTAATGTAAGTGAACTGATGCATTTTCTTGACAGGTCATAAATAGGCTTAGTTTTGGGTTGTTCTTGTTTATTTATTCAACTAAACAAATGAGTTTCAAATATATCTTTTCAGAATGAGTTTTTAGATGAGTTGGAGTTTCAAACATGGGTGAGCTTCACTGGTATACATTCTTGAATAGACATGGTCATAACATGTTTAGCTGCTAGCTTTTTAGTGTTTAATCATTCAAATAAAGATTGTTGAGAACTTATTTAAAAAGATTACAGTATACATGACAGTATTAGGTTTTTCTTTTTTGGCTATCGGTTCCCCTGCTTTTCAGCCTTGGTAATTGGGTATGAGTGTCAGACATGGATTGTGTCCTTCATGGTTACAATCAATACCCGTACAATTAACCCTTTCTTTAACTCTTATTCTATACCGGATCTGTCACTAAGTGTCAGAAAATGGAACTGAGCTCGATAATTAAAGAAAGAGCAGGAAAGTGTTTGCATGCAAACTTTAATCACTGTTTCTTGAATTCACTATCCCTACATCTTTTGAACCCGTACAATTGTTTCTAAAAGCGATACAATTATTCATCCAGGAAGAGATATAATTGTTGCATTTTGGCGGTTATTCCTTTATGTCTCAACATGTTTATTTCTTGCATTTTAAAAGCAAAATTGCAGATTAGCTGACGTGCTATATTTTGTTGCTAAGCTAGGTTATTGGTATTGAAAGCCTTGATAATGAGGATCAGGGGTCTCAAATCTCACAATTCCTTGAAGGATATAGACAAGGAAGAACAGAAAAGAAAACAGTCAAAGCGCCATTATTTATGGGCTTCTTCAACTCAGTAGTTGGCATCGTAGCTTTCTTCATAATTTTCATTGTCGTTGCGATGATGATCTTGATGATTGTACTACTAATCATTATTAGTAAAGACAATGAACCTGTCAGGGTTGGCAGTCGTGAAGAGGTTGATCGTGCTGACAACTCCGAGGCAGAAAGCAGTCAGCATGGACCTGGGAAGAAAGAAGATTAAATCAAGGTATAGTAAGAAAAGGATTTTAAAAATGACATAGGCAATAGAGTTGCAGAGAGGGAGACAAATATGTTAACAATGCTCTGTTAAAATCAATGATATGCTCACTGCAAGGCGCCTTGTTTCAAGAAATCAAGCATTCAAGGGCAAGTAATATAGTTTGGTTCATCATGATTCCTTTTTCTTTCCTTTAAACACTTTTTTCCCCTTGATTTTCATTGCTCTGCAATTTTGATTCAGTAATTTTTTTTTTTTTTTGGGGGGATAAGTTCTTAGCGTTTTCATTATCAAAGAAAGCAGTTAGACTGCTAAAATCAAGCAGTTTCAGAAGAATATGTATAGAGTCTGCCATTCTCATTCTTTAATCCTTGATAATGAATGCACAAAAACCATTGCTTTAGGATAATCAATAGTATATCGGTAGATATGTTAATTTTGTCTTGGTATTGGTATATGGTGCTAATAATATGTTTTTGCATTATCATATTGATTTTTTTTCCCCAAATTTTCGTGTATATAGGTTATTTTCAATTTCTCTGATAATATATATGGTATACACATACAAATATATTTTTCTTTACTGTAAACATTAGTATTCCAATATCGGGAAACAAAAACATAAGCATTCAAAATTTATATATAGGATAAGCTAAATAAACATAAAAAATCAAAATATATATATAGTTTTATGTAACCATTTAACTTAAAAACAAGTTGACAGTAGCAAGTTACAAAGATCTAAGGGCACATCTGGGGGATATAATGGTCGACCACAGCCTCCAACAGATTCACGAGCCATGACATCATTGTGAGTTAACAGTGAAAGCATTTTGAGTTTGTATTATTTCTTGAGTCCATAATTTTAGTGATGCATTTTTAGATTACGGACCAATATGTACGTGTTTAATCTTTAATGCTTGTGGTATTTTTACTTTTTTTTTTTTTTACTAACGCTAAAATAGAAGAGTTTAAACCATTAGTTTATTTGGATAAAAGAAATAAATAATAGCTTCAACCATTTCCCATTCGAAGATTACTATATGGTTTATTGTTAATATAATTTTCAAACTTCATAAAAGATTGGCATCTACCTTTAAATCTTGATGTTAAACTAAAATGACTGAGAACTCAATGAAGTGTTAAATCCAACTAACCCCACCCCAAATTGCTCAAAAATGTCGACTCAAAATAAACTAAACTTGAAGTGTTGAATATGAAATAAGTCAAAGTCAGCGAGATATAAAAAGTAATATGATTTTTGTTTTTTCACTAACTACTCTATTTGAGCTCTTAATAGTTAATCCTTTCTCTAATTTTTTTTTCTAAAAATCATTCTTTTTATTTTTAACACATGCATAGTTGCAAACATCCCAAATACCCCACTTTTTCCTCTAAATTTTTCGCAGGTAGCAATAATTCACATTAAAGTTAAGATGATGTTGCAGGTTAACATTTAACAACAATCTCTCCTTTTCTATTCTCATTTTCTTCTTCTATCTTGTTTCCCTCTTCACCAACAAAGCAAGGCATGCAGCGATTTCCAAGTGTCAAAAATGATGCTAATATAAAGACTAAAATTAGAGAAGCTCAAATGCGATAAACACATGAAAAAGAAATATATATATATATATATATATATATTATAAAGCTAATATAAACATGACTAACCATAAGCATCTACTTAAGTAATACATAACTATATTCACAAGACTGATAAAACAATGTTCACAATCCTCTTCTCAAATCACTCACATTCTCGAAATCTCAAGTTTGAGTACCTCAATTATGTAAAGCAAAATATCATTCGGGGAAATAAAAATAAATTTCATAAATCTTATGTTACAATGTACAAATTCAGCAAGTTAAAATCTGGATATTGAATAACAACACAACCGATCGTATCACGAAGGATTGAATCATAATTTAACAGCTGTAGGTCATTCCATTCTACCAAATGCAGCTCATAATTACTTTACCTCATTAACATTCTGGAAGGGATTGAGCAGATGCAGAAGGTGAAAAACTAGCAGCTGACTCGCTACAATGCAGTGGATACAGCCGGCGACTGGAAGATTTGACTAAACTTGGTGACGCGTTGCTTGGGCTTGGAAAATATTGGGACATGTATCTTGCATTAAGTGGTGAAATGGATGGGTAATTCAATGAGGCAGGTGAAACCAAATGAGAAGAAGCATTTCTAAGGTCTACTGAGCTTCGGCTATAGCTCATGGAAGGAGAATGATGGTAGGACCAAACTGATGGCTGAATAGATGGAACACTGGCAAGAGAATGAGCGTGAGAAACCGGTGGAGATGTCCATGCCGCTGTGTCAATTTGTATGGATGATGATGATGCTATCCGAGATCTAACACATGATAGCACAGAGGACACTGAGCTTGGGCTGGTTGAAAGCAATGGTGTACTTTCTGAAGCTGGTAAATCACCTACGGTGGTTCTTGCATCTCGCTTGCAAACAGGGCAAAATGTTCTCCATGTTGTAAGCCAAGAATCAATGCAGAAGGCATGAAACTCTGTGAAAATGCCAGGAAATATTAAGACATACATGCATATTAAAAAATAATAAAAAATCAAAATAAGGTAAACAAATCAAGTAACTAGTTGAAGAAGCTTTACAGAAGTCATTGTGAAGGCAGGAATGATAGTAAGAGTCTACATTCACAACTCATGTGTTGGTGTCCCAAATAAAACTGGTGAGTAATAAACAAAAAACCAATTTAAAATTGATATTTCCTTTAAATTTTCCTAAAGTGACATTACATTGGAGGAGGGAACAATAAGGATATAATTTAAGTACTTGTAACCTCGATACAGTTTGTTTCGTAAAGCAGCCCATAAAGACATGGACATACACTACTGCATTTTCATTAACCTTCTTGGAGAAGCAACATTTCATATTCCTAGAAATCATAATATAAAACCAAACAACAAAAAAGTAAGAAGAAAGAAGTCTGAGCTTGACATGAAGATTTCATTAGAAGTCATGACCTGGCACCTGAAGGATTAATACCTAAACCCGGGGTTAGTTAAATTCAATCCGATGAAAGCATAACAGCTGCTCGAGTTTTCATGAACTTGATACTATTAATTGGAAGAAGTTAAGACTTCTGGATATCCTGAACCCAAAGGACTTTCTGTCATAGGACAACAGGATATTCACTACTTCCAAGCACAAGGATCTAAAACTTAGCACAGTGATGCAGGAGTTGTTTAATGTTCTTTATTTATTCTGTTTTGTGCTTGTTTTTAATTTGTTTCTAAGTAGTCAAATGACTACAATTGAGGCTTAGACTTGAGATTAGTGGAGCCTTGAAAGATTGGGCTAAGCTTTAGTAATATGCTAATGACCCTAGTATGGATAACCCTAGGGATTTATATTCAATATTTGGTATTTTTTCAGCCGTAATATTATATTTTCTGTGTTGAGAGATTTCTAAACCTTAGAATACTTCTTTTATCATTCCACTACAATCTCTACCTACTTCTCAACTCTGGCTATCATCTAATACTGCACCATATAGCTCTGCAAGCTAGGTGTGATTCTATATTAATTTGATAGCAGGTAAACATCAAGAACCCCAGATCTCTTTGGCATTGGTATTGCTTCTTCTTCTTGCCCTAATAAAAAATCACATCAAAATTTTAAGATCTTCCTGACAATTCAAACAATTTTTTTATTCAAGATAACTAGAGTAGAAGTTAGTGTAGGAATTAGGATTAGTCCAACAATAAAAACAGACCGGGACTATATATTCTCAGCATTTGATCTTGCATCTTATTCTTACAAAGATTACCAAGCACTTCCTAATTTGAAAGTCGTCCTTACAATTCAAATAAATTATCTTCAAGGTAAAGACAACAGCCAAAGAAGTCATAGACATGCTTTTGAAAATGATAGAAGAATTAGAATCTCAGACCAACAGATTTCCTAGAGACTAATACTAGTACCTTCAACATGATGCTACATAGTCATTCAGCAAGAAAGAACAATTAGACTAGAATGGGAAAAGAACATCTAGCAAATACTTACAACAAACAGAAAGTTCGTATTGCGGAACTAAAAGCTTGGTTCATAAGCTATGAAACATTATGTAATTAAAAATCTAGATCATATTTGAAGGCTAAGATTTTATAGTTATTTAGTAATTAATTTTTAGATGAAATAAATCCTTCAAGTTTAGGAGTTTATGATGAGGAAAGCTATTCCAAATTCACAAAGGAGTTCTCTGGCCCATTTGAAATGGCTCGAAGTAATGTCCATTTACCCCCAATTTCCCTTATTTGAGTTTTAATTTGAAAGAAAGGGATAAACAAGAATTGTTAGCATCCGACGCTTCTAACTTAATCAAAATAAGCACCATCCATCTCCATTTAAATTTAACATTGCCCTATTGTAAACATCAAAAAATCACTTAGCTAGAACAGAAATAGAATAGCCACCAAAAAATGTCTCATGGAATGGTGGCCTAATCACCATGCAACATACATGCAAAAAGACACTGGACTACCACATTAAAACAAATATAATTACCACAGAAAAATAGCAAGAAATGTCATCCTCAGTATTGTAAGAAGCTTACTGTGATGACATGGAAGAATCCTGAGCTTCTCTCCAATGGTATAATCTTCAAGACATACTGCACACGTTCTTGAAGTAGAATTATCATCTAAGACAGCAGTGAATATCAAGCTAGGCATTGCTTTTACTAAACGCCTGCTCATTCCATGAAATTCACGAACTCGAGAAGATCGAGGACGTTCACGCCTAACGTGATATCTGCGTACAAAGAAACAAGTCGCAAGCACAGCCGACATGGCAAGTAGAGAAATAAAGGAGATGGCCATGATTGACCATGCTGAGTTTTCAAAAGTTGGGCTTAGCCATAGCTCGATATCAGGAGACCCAGTATACTTTTTGAGTATTTCACCAGAAGCTTTGGAAACAAAGACAGCGTGTATCTTTATGCCAGCAGCATTCCCTGCCACTGTAAATATATATATTACGAGGAAAAGTTAAGAGGCACCATATAGAAAAGCATAAATGTTGTTCAAGGACAATAATAATGACTGATAGAAATAAATATATGCCACAAAGGAATTACTAAAAGATAATAATAAATTTCGAACAGAAAAAAGATATGCAAAAATGAACAATGGAAGCATGTTTATAGATGTGGATGAAATAAATATTGGTATAAGGTTTGGTCCTAATTCTCACTCTTCTTGAAAGCCTTCCATTATCCAGCAAGAAGATGCCACTATACTATATAACATATCTTTAATGTCAGCACTCTCAGTTTATTTTCAATATGCTTAAGCAAACAGTATCTCCCAGACAGCTTATTCCAACATCCAAAAAGCTATTTGTTGAAGATGATTCAGCAATTACAGGTGTGATTAATTAAAGCAATTATAATTTGATTGGTGTAAGATTTTACTCAACCAGAAGTAAATCTAAAGAAGTAAAGATATCAGCATGATGAGTTTTCATAGTAAACTGTTTAAGGGTAATATGCACACTGCTTTAAACAATCACATAATACACAATTGAGTTTTACATGAATTAAAATGAAAATTCAAAGTTATTCACACAAGTAATGCCTCAGAAACAAAACCAAGAGTGGAATGTTATCATGGAGACCAGATAAATTGCAGAGTGCCAGAAGAGAAGATTTCTATCTATAATCTATGAGAAAACAAAAATATGGTGTACTACTACAGACCACAAATTACACCAAACTATCATCCAACAAATACATCAAATACGAACTTAGGAGAATGCTTATGGTCAAAATGTCTGCAAGGGTTAAACAAATGATGAGCACTTGAACTGATGCAATCAAGACTTAGTAGGAGATAAGTCATAAGGCAATTCAACGGGTTTCAAGAAGCCAACAGGTTACATACAATTTACAATTTATTTCTACCAGCATATTCTGTTAAAGATCTTCCAGAATCTATTGACAACAAAAAAAAGGGTCTATTATATGCATTTAAATAGTGCTCCAATAATGATTACTGGCAGTAAATTGCTTGAATGGCCCCAGCATCATTATAGAAAACCAAGTATACCAAAAGTAAAATATGCAATTTCAATCATTGAAAACAAAAAAGGTGATTTTAAAGAAATAGGACATTACTTGCAACCAAGAAACCATCATCATTGTCATAGACGATAGCGGCTTCGAATCCTGCCTTTTGGACTCTCCTTACTTTATCATCAAAACTGCACCCTCCTCTAATAACCAGCGCAAAGGGGGAAGTAATATTGGAACCTTTTTCAACTTTATTACTCAAATCCGAACAGGCATCAAGAGGATTTGCCAAATATAATATCCCACATTTTCCTGTCCCTTCAATTGCCGGAGCTGAAAAGTACCAACCAACAACAAACATCAAACAAGAAATCAATTATATTGTCAATAAAAATAAGTTAATCAAACACAAATTACTTCAATTTGTCATTAATGTACAGTTTACATAAACAATAAATTAAATCACATATTTCTTCAAATTAAATAAGCTAAGCACAATGAACAATATATATATAGATATATATATATTCAACTTGGAGCTCTCATAACACCTAAAGATCCAATCTTTTTCTTGAATTTCCAACACTTCGTCAGGATCCAAACAGGAAAAGCTGAAAACATATCTGTAAAGGGAAAAAAAACGAAATGAGCTTACCGAAATTAGCCTCAACATCGTCGAAAGAGAGAGTAATGTTGTTCCCAATCAGCACCACACTAGCTGATGTCATCCAACAGACACCCAGTAAACAGAGAAACCATAACAATAATACCACAACACCATTCATCTTCATCCAAAAATTATTTTTTTAAAATCCAAAAATAATCCTAAATCTCAGTCGAAAGAAAGAGATATGTTTCTGTTGGGGTTTGAGAAGGAAATGGATACATCAGCTTCCATTAGCGAAATACAAATGGATAGAGAAACAGAGCAACAAAAATAGAAACCCTAAATCTGCTTCCAAAGTTTGATGATTTACAGTAATTTCCTATTACAATAGAATTTTGTTTGTTTTTCCTTTTAGCTATTAATTTAAACAAAATCGCAGAAACGAAACGATTATATTTTTTCCTTCCGTTCCAATTTACAATCATCCGATTACATGACAGAAAAATGAGAAAGCGAGAGAGAGAGAGATTTTTTTTTTTTTTTCTTTGGGTACATAAAGATATTATATTTTATATTTGTTGATAAAAGCTGGTTTTCTTTTTGGAGAGTAAAGCTGTGGCTGTTTAGTTTAATCCAGGAAGTTTTAGCGTCTTTGCCGCGGGAATTTAATAAAAGTTTTGACCTGTTACACAGGTAAACGGTGGACATTATTATATTTAAAATAAAAACTATATAAAATTGTCATCCCTTATTATGATATGGTTAAAGAAAATTTATTATTGGCTTAATACCTCTTTTGGCCCCTCAACTATGCTAAATTATCACTTGAGTACTTATACTATTTTTTATCAGTTTAGCCCATGTACTTTACTTTCATTTTGTATAGCTTGTTACCTCAATCCAATTTTCCATTAAAAAAAATTTAAATCAACTAATGACACGCTGCCATGTCAAAAAAGAAAAAAATATTTAAAATTAGAAGATTAAAAAATCATAATTTATTTCGAAAATAATAAAATATATTAGGATTTATAAGTATGTGAAACTTCAAAACAAATTAAAAATTTTCATAAAATTTTGTTTGTTTGGAATTTAAAGGTTTTTGGAAAAATTTAGAACTTTATGGTAGTTTCTGAAATTTTTAGGTTTTTTCATTTTTTATGAAATTTTTTATATTTGTTAGAGAATTTTGAATTTTTTTTTACTAAAAGATAGCATAAAATTCTTTAATTTTTTTTAATAAATTTCTAAGATATTCTAAAAAGCTAAAATTGTAAACAAACAAGATTTTTAAAATTTTTGAAGCTTTGCATACTTACAATTTTATATTTTTTAATAATTGTCAAAAAAAATATATTATGATTGTTTAAATGTTTTTATAATTGTCTGAGTTTTAAAATTTTTGGGTTTTATTTTTTTTATGATTTTGAGTTAGGGTAACTGGATTACAGAACTAAAATACAGGGGCCAAACTGATAATAAAAAAAGTACAAGAGCCAAATTGATAAATAAAATAATAAAGTACTAAAGTGATAATTTAGCTATAGTACAAAAGGCAAAAGAGATAATTAAGCCATTATTATTTATTTTTTTAAAAAAAAAAAGGATAATAATGAGATATTCATGAAGTTGTACTAGATGGTTATATGAAAAACACAACTTAATTCAGAAAATTTCGGATCCTATAAAAAGACACAATTTATTAAATTTTACGTATTCATACATGTATCACTCTTGATAAATATTCAAAAAGGATTCATCTTCCAACATTGAGCATCATCTGTGGGATGGTATTGTTGTGCTCCTCTCACCCTCTCTGCACTATGTTTTATTAAGCTTTCAAATTTTACATGTTTTAAATATAATTTCTTATCTATCCTAATCTCTTTTTACATACAGTAACTTCATTAACCAGAACCCTTTATATTTTTTAAATTTTCATCGAATTAAGCTATATTTTAAAGGAGATACTAATAATAGTATTCATTTATTCAAAATTTTCATGTCTTTCCAAGGGCAGGAGAGGATACTACAAAGTATTCCATTAAATAGAAACAAAAAAAGGGAAGGTTTTTTTTTGGAGGCAACCACGGTAGTGGTGGTGGGAGAAGAGGAAGGTAAATTGTGAAGATCAAATTGAGATTATTTGTAAAATTTAAGGGTTATTATTTTAAAATTATAACTAAATCGATATAATATGTAAAAATTAAGTGCTAAATTTATTATTATATCGATTTTTTTTAATTATCACATTACCCTCCCATCAGATATTTAACGGCACTTAACAGACTAGACTAAAAAAACAATCACAATTAATTCAGTAACCAAATTTAAAAAAAAAATGATAGTTGAGTGAAAAAAGAAAAAGACAATAGTTGTATGATCAAATTAAAAAAAAAAAATTAATAAGTAACCAAAAGAAAAAGATAATAATTAAGTGACCTATGGTGTAATTTACCCTAATATCATCATAGCGAGTCCCATAGGACCCTCGTTCAACCCCTGGTAAAAATATGAGCAGACAAGTCTTGTGGAACTGGGAAGTGTTAGATATTTATGGAAAGGTGACAGATGTTTCATTTCTTTCAAGCGTCTCAACCACGTAAAATCTGAGGATATGTTAAGGATAACTGCACTATTATTTAGGAATAATTATTTTTTGTCTTCCTATTTTATAAAAAAATTATTTTAATTTTTCTAATTTCTTTTAATTTTTAACTTATATTATTTATCAAATCATTTTAAAATAGATAAAAAAATTAAATTTTTGTTAACTTTACTAAAGTGGCCATTCATATGGATTATTACATGTATGTCACATAAGTAATTAATTATTTTTTTTAAAAAGTAAAAAATTAAAGAAAAACAATTTTTTTTTAATAATTTTCATACTTTTTATCTTTTAAAAAAAAAAAGATTACAACTTTTTTTACACTTAATCTTTTACATAAGGTAATCTCACTAACCAGAACCTTTACCATTTTAAATTTTCATTGAATCAAGATACAATTTTAAAAGAGATAATGGTCTACCTAACTCTATTAGACATCAATTTACAAAAAATTACGACACATAAAAGATAACTCAAAATCAAATCTAAATTAAAGCACCTGGATTACCAGCAGTAAAATGCAAGTTCTACTATTTTATCATCCGAGAATCTTACATGGGAGAAGAAAGAAAACAATTTTATGAAACAAGCACCCTGCCTTGGCCGTGGTGCTGCCCCTGGTTGGTGCCATAAAGTTTAGGAACATTACCATGCTTATGGGCCCAAAATTTTTTGGGATTAAGGATGGTGAGGAGTTTTATAGACAATCTTTTGTGGGCTAACCCTTAGGCCTGTCGTTTCCCGGTTAAAGCAAAATCTATGAGGAACACTGTTTCATGTAGGAAGCCTGATGAGGGTAAAATGAAGTTCAAAGGTAATGGCTAAGTTAGGAATAGCAGTGGAGCTGCTTACTAAAGATATCAACATAGTTGAGTTGATGGGATTTAAAACTGCTTTGGAAATATGATGATTCCGATGTTAGAAAATTTGGACATCACATATATAATAAAGATAATTACATGTTATTATTTACTATCATGATAGGTTAGCCCAAATTAAAAGTGATCTAATTTGGTTAGAATTTTATTGGGCTTTTAATTATTAAATAAAGTATGGGTCAAATATGTGTAGATACTCTTCTAATCAAATTCTAATTAATGATGGGCTAATTAGAATTTGATTAGAACTAATATGCCAAGGTTATAAATATTAGGGTTATGGTCCCCAAATTATACACATGATATCTTTTCTAATATCCCATCATTAGGAAAGAGAGAGAGCAAATATTCTCTAAATTTCTTGTGTGCTAATTTGGAAGATCAAATCCCCAAATCCGGTAAAACTACAAGGAATTCATGGATTCAGGTACGCTTCCGCATCTAGTTTTATTCTTCATTTATTCTTGATGATTTGACATGATAGATCCTGGTTTATTAAGTTTTATTTTAGATTTATTTTACAAATCTAACATCCGATGCTTGTAGCTTAATTTCACTCAATCATCGCTTTGAACTGCATCAGCAAAACCAAATTATTAGGTGTTAGATTTATTGTCAATGTTTGATTGCTACAACAAGAGTACCGCTTACTGTTAATATTACTGTCCAAAGACTTGATATTAATGTTGTGTTTGGTATCTTGAGATGGGATTAGCCATTATCCTGAATTTATTGTTTACTTATGAATATTGATGTGAGCTTATTTTTATTTATTTTTTGTTCTATATTCAGCTAATTCATATTCTACTGCCACAATATCTGCTAATATAAATTCTATACCCATGCTCAATGGGACTAAATGAATGGAAAAGGCACTTATTTATAGTGCTTGGCTGTATGAACATGGACCTTCCACTAAGGGAAGAACTACTTGCACCTCTCATCATGAAAGCACCCCTATATTAAAAGGGATTTTGAGAGGTGAGATCGTTCAAATTGCAAGAGTCTAATGATCATGAGGCACAGCATTTCAGAAGCCTTTAAGGCATAGAATCTGAAAAGATTACTCAGGCCAAGGTTTCCTTGACGAAATTAAGAAACGTTTTGCTAAAAACGATAAGGTTGAAATGACATCACTTTTGACTTCTTTGATGTCTGTAAGGTTAAGGGTTAAGGAAATTCTGAGCGATCTAAGGGCTATGAGTTTTATGATCCCATAATAAGGAATATTTTTGAGACGGGAATTGTAACATTTTTTTGAGGATGTTGAGTTTGGGGGGAGAAATAAGGTTAGAGACATTGCTTTTGAGGAGGAATTGGATTCTAACCCAGTTCCTACTATCACTTTTGACGATGTTCAGGTTCTTATACCTATCATTGTTCAAGAAGTGAATCCAGAACCTCTATAAGACAATGTTGAACATATTCCCATTCAAAATGAGATAATTGTTCCAGAAGAACAAACTCAGCAACCTCAAGAACAAGTGCCATTAAGGAGGTCCACAAGAGAAAGGAGAAATGTTGTTCCAGATGATTATGTTGTATTTCTCCAAGAACATGAGGATGATAATGGAATGATGGAGGATGATCTAATCAACTTTCGTCAGGCCATGAAAAATTCTAATTATCAAAAGTGGATTGATGCCATGAAAGATGAGTATAAATCTATGCAAGACAATAAAGTTTGGGAACTTGTCCCATTACCTGAAGGTGCAAAACCAATTGGTTGTAAATGGATATTTAAAACCAAGAGGGATGCAAATGGTAATGTGGAGAGGTATAAAGCGCGTCTTGTAGCTAAAGGATATACTCAAAAAGAAGGTATTGATTTTACAGAGACTTTCTCTCCAGTTTCATCGAAAGACTCGTTTAGGATAATCATGGCGCTTGTTGCTCATTTTGATCTTGAGTTACATCAGATGGATGTTAAAACTGCGTTTCTTAATGGCGACATTGAAGAAACAATTTATATGGTGCAACTGAGAAAATTTTTGAGTCAAAAGACTCAAAGAATATGGTTTGCAAATTGACAAAATCCATCTATGGACTCAAACAAGCTTCTCGTCAATGGCGCCATAAGTTTCATCAAATAATTGTCTCGTTTGGTTTTGAGATAAACATTGTTGATGATTGTGTGTATCACAAATTCAATGGGAGTAAGTACATATTTCTGGTTCTATATGTTGATGACATTTTGCTTGCCGCTAATGATATAGGCTTATTGCACGAAACCAATAGGTTTTTATCTAAGCATTTTGAGATGAAAGATCTTGGGGACGCCTCTTTTGTTTTAAGAATTCAGATACATCGAGATCGATCTCGAGGTATTCTTGGATTATCACAAAAGAGCTATATCGATAAAGTACTCAAAAGGTTTGGCATGCAGAGTTGTAGACCAGGTGATACCCCTGTCGCTAAATGAGACAAATTTAGTCTTACTCAATGCCCTAAAAGTAACCTTGAAATTCAGGAAATACAAAAGATTCCATATGCATCAGCTGTTGGGAGTTTAATGTATGCTCAAGTTTGTACGCGTCCGGACATTGCGTACATTGTTGGGATGTTAGGCAGATATTTAAGCAACCCTAGTTTGGACCATTGGATAGCATCCAAGAGGGTTATAAGGTATTTTCAGAGAACAAAAGATTACATGCTCACATATCGGAGGTCTAATCAGTTAGAGATCATCAGGTATATAGACTCCGATTTTGATGGAATATGGATATAAGATTTTTTTCACTAAAGTGCAAATTATGAAAACAAATTGCAGTCTTTATTCCAATAACAACAGGAGCACATCAAAGTAAAAACACAGACTTTAAGTTTCTGGTTGTTAAATTAAAAGTTCAGAGTGGTTAGGTGCTTATAAAGCATATTAGGACAAACTCCATGATTGCGGATCCGCTTACTAAGGAATTACACCTAAGGTTTTATAAGAGCACACTGCTCATATGGGTGTAATGTCATTTAAAGGATATTTGGTTTTAGTGGGAGTTTGTATTTTTAAATGCTTTTATGTTAGACACATTTTCGATTATTTTAGTTTAAAGATATTAAGTTTATTTTCTCTGCAGAAATAAAGTTTATTTGGTCTATTCACACTCTGATTGTGGTAAGGTTTGATCTCACTAAGGAGGACCAGTTGGAAATAGACATGTTTAGATCATATTGCATGTAATTTCCATGCTACACATCCATACTTGATCTATGTCATTTGGTTGTGTTAATATACGTGATCATGGATGGATTTAGTTACGATATATGTAACGAAAGTCGCCTTGGTTCTATGTTAGCATAATTAATGGACGAGATTGTTCGGAATACCTTTTGGATATGATAGTAAAATTTTGGGCTCATAAGGTTATATAATGACATGTAATTATAAAGTAATTAGTATATATATGTGGTCCAAGTGGGAGATTGTTGGAAAATTTGGACATCACATATATAATAAAGATAATTACATGTTATTATTTACTATCATGATAGGTTAGCCCAAATTAAAAGTGATCTAATTTGGTTAGAATTTTATTGGGCTTTTAATTATTAAATAAAGTATGGGTCAAATATGTGTAGATACTCTTCTAATCAAATTCTAATTAATGATGGGCTAATTAGAATTTGATTAGAACTAATATGCCAAGGTTATAAATATTAGGGTTATGGTCCCCAAATTATACACATGATATCTTTTCTAATATCCCATCATTAGGAAAGAGAGAGAGCAAATATTCTCTAAATTTCTTGTGTGCTAATTTGGAAGATCAAATCCCCAAATCCGGTAAAACTACAAGGAATTCATGGATTCAGGTACGCTTCCGCATCTAGTTTTATTCTTCGTTTATTCTTGATGATTTGACATGATAGATCCTGGTTTATTAAGTTTTATTTTAGATTTATTTTACAAATCTAACATCCGATGCTTGTAGCTTGATTTCACTCAATCATCGCTTTGAACTGCATCAGCAAAACCAAAGGTTAGACCATTGAGGCTGTGCCAAACTTTAAGTAGATGGATTTCTAGCATCAAAGATGCCTGTTGTTTCATCAAAATGGAATGCATGTTAACTATGTTCAATTAAAAAGAAAAAGAAGAGGTGCAAGTGAAAGAGACTTCAACCTCCGGTTCATCTATATGTGCGATTCTGGTTCTGAGCAGAGAAAGAGGTTGGTTTATGGAAGGCTTTTAAGCCCTCTCCATCTGATATTGGAGTTAAATGCCATTAATGCTGGTAACCTAAGTATGATCTGGTATACTAGCAACTTAAATGCTTGCATTACATATTAATGACTTAAGTTTAAGCCAGAAAAACAGGGGAAAAAATGCAGTAACAGTTATCTGTATTCCAAAGAATGTTATGAAAGTTTATATTCTGACACGAGGCATTGGTTATTTTTTAATTTTCTCGTTGGTATATCTTCGATTCTATTTTTTTTTCTAAATTTATAAATTGGTACCTAAAATATTTCATTTTTCTCATTTTGGTACTTAAACATTTATTTGGTCACTAGTGTTATCTAAACTACTTTTTTTCCCCAACCTTGTTAGTTCAAATGTTAGTCAAATTGTTAAGTCCATGTCAAAAAAAAGATAACCAATTAAAAATTACCATGTGGCAAAAAAAAAAACAAAAACAAAGTATTACTTTCTCTTTATATATATACTTTATATTTTCTTTCTTTCTTTCTTTCTTTCTTTCTTTCTTCTTCCTTATCTTAGACTTCTTCTACAAGTGTAAGCATTTCGAGTTTCATGGTTTGATCAAGATTTTCAAAATTGGATCAATGGTTAAACCTGTCAAGCCACCACTTCTTGATTTGATCAATTCATTTTGTTTGATCAAATTAATTATTAAAAAATTATAAAAATAAAAAATGAAAATAGAGAAAAATGATTCAACTGAGTTTTTAGCTCGGTTCAACTGGTTTGTATCAACTCGCGGGTCAATCGATTCAACCCTATCTTCATACCAGTATCTCGATTGATTCTCGGTTCAATCAACTAATTCTGTTTAGTTCTGAAAAATTGGTTTTGATCAACGAAAGAATTTTTTCAATCCCGTCAAGTTGAGCAAGCAAGCGGTGAAGTTCGAAAACAATATTAATTGCTAGTGTCTCAACCTCAGGAGAGCGAATTTCGAGTATTACTAACATTGCCAAACATTTTAAAGGAAGAAGAAAAAAAAGGAAAAAAAAAAGAATTTTTTTTTTAAGTTTTTATGAAGTGACAGTCTATTATTGGTTGGAATTTTTTAATAGATATAACATTTTAGTCTTTGCCACCAACTTCTTTCTTTAGTGGCAAGAGTATTATGAATAATTTAGGTACTAATTAAAAAAAAGTGTAATTCAGGTAATAATTTGTGAATTAAACTTTTTTTTTTTAATAAACTTAATGATTTGATTAAAAGTTAAATTAATGGATGTACGACTAAATGAGTTCCCTCGAAAACCAAGAGTGCTCTCTGTAGAGTCCTAGAGAAAACAGCCTCTACTGTAGCTTGGGATGGAAGAGGGTGGTGGCGTGGAGAGGGAGAGCAATGAAGAGATATTATTGTTGGCAGAAGAGCTTGTTCAATTATCGATCAAAAGGTCCTTGGTGGTACCCAGTGAAAACCCTACTATGATTTGTTCAGTGTGGACGAAGAAATATTTCAACCCAGATAGTTTTAAGGCTCAAATGAAGAGTATTTGGAAATCCAAGAAGAAATTTGAAATTCAGACGGTAGGTCAGAATTTATTCTTAATTGTTTTTGATTTAGAAGAAGATTTAGAATTGATTATGGAGGGAAGACCATGGCTTTTTCACAAGTCAATTATTTTGTTTGATAGATTAAAGAACCCAATTGAACGAGATCAGATCTGTCTTATTTCATCTCCATATTGGATTAAGATTGGCTCGTGTTCTCCAGAATTTGATAAGAAAGATATGCTGCATGCCATTGGTAGTACTTTTGGTGGGGTTCTCAGATCTGAAATTAGGGATGATTTTTGCAGACTCAGGGTAAATCTGGAGGTCCAGAAGCCCCTCAGGAGAGGTATTTTTGTCTCAAGTGCAAATGGTGTTAGTTCCTGGATTCTATTCAAATATGAAAAATTTCCTGTCTTTTGTTTTGGTTGTGGTAAATTGGATCATAGTCTCCAGGATTGTTTGGTGATAGACCCTGCAGAGAAGACAAAAATTAGAGAAGATCCACCATATTCCATTGCGTTAAAAGCAGAATCGAAGATGATGGGTAAAGAAAGCATGAAGTTTAGCGATTTTACTAAAAAGCAATGGGTTCAGTGTACTTACACTGGTCAGTCAAATGTGTGTGTTAATCAGGAAATTTGGGGCGACTCAAACTTTTCGTATGCGAAGGTTATAGGGGGGAAAATATTGTCTAGATGGGAGGATGGATTGAAGGTTCAGGAAGCGACTTCTAGCTTGAGGGAGGAAGTGGTACAGAAGGGAGAGAATTACATCAGTAAGGAAGTTGCAAAAAATTCTGGAAAGGCAAGATGGAAAAGGCTGGCCCGAAATAAGCAGGATAGTCCGCAAATGTCCAATGTTGATAGAGCTAAACGGAAATTTTCCGATGAAGAAGATGGTGAGATTTGCTTGGATTCAGTTGATAAGGTTGGAAAAAAGAGATTAAAAGTAAATGAGGGAATGGATTTATCGGTAGATTGTGAAGAGGATATGCTTGATGAAGAGGCACAATTGATTGCTTCCAACAATTTAGGATCGGCGGCACGCCAATAGGCAAGCCGACCGACGCAATGAAAAAATCATATGTTGGAATGTCCGTGGATTGGGAGTCCACTGGTGTGTGAAGAAAAGGCTGCGTTATTTATGTAAGCGTGAGAATCCCCATATAGTCTTCTTGATGGAGACTAAAAAATTTGAATCAAAAGCGTATGGAGAGGGTTAGAAAAAAGTTGTGGTTTCAGTGGTGGGATTGATATTGAAGTAGAAGGGTCTCGAGGAGGGTTGTGTCTTGCATGGAAGGATAACATTGTGGTTACGTTGAGGAATTATTCTAAATGGCATATTGACGTACTACTATGGGAGGGTCGTATTCAGAAGGAGTGGAGATTTACGGGTTTTTATGGATCTCCATATTCAAAAGACAGAAATTCAGTTTGGAGCTTGCTTAAGCGTCTTAGTCAAGGTAACAATTATCCATGGCTTGTAGTAGGAGATTTTAATGAAATTCTATACTCTTTTGAGAAAAGTGGAGGAATACCACGAGAACAGAAGAGAATGGAAGCTTTTAGGGACACTTTAGAAGATTGTCAACTGACGGATATTGGGTACTCAGGTGTGTGGTATACTTGGGAAAGGGGTAATCTTCCAGAGACAAACATTAGAGAACGACTTGATAGAGGGGTTGCTAATGAAGAATGGTTACTTTTATTCCCAATGGGGACTATCCAAAATCTTACCTTTTATTCATCGGACTATTATCCCATCCTATTGAATACGGATATCCCAACCATTTTGATAAGGCACAGTAGTTTTCGTTTTGAAGCATGGTGGACTACGGAAGATTCTTTTGAGGGTATGATCAGAGAGTTCTGGGTTTCTTCTTCTGTTCTGTTAATGGAGAAATTATCGTTGCTGCAAATTCATTTGAAGAAATGGGCAGGTTCAATCAAAAGTAGAAATGATGGGCTTAAGAGGAGTCTTACAAGAGAGCTTGAATCTTTGCTGGGGAAGGATAGAGACGATGACACTATGGCTAAGATTATAGATACAAAGATTCACTTGAATCTGGAGATTGACAAAGATGAAGTGTATTGGGAGCAGAGAGCACGAGCAAATTGGCTTAAGCTGGGAGATAAAAATACTGCCTTTTTTCACAAGTGCGCATCAGCCCTAAGGCGGATTAATTCAATCACAAAGTTAGTGTTAGAAGATGGTAGAGAGGTAACTGATGGTCTAGAAATACTTGATGTTGCTTCAGGATATTTCCAAGATCTTTTTGCATCCAAGGGTATTGGAGATCCTCGAAAGGTGTTGGAGGGCATAGAACGTACTATCTCACATGAAGTCAATGAGAACTTATTATCCCCTTTCAGAGATGATGAAGTTCGGACAGCGTTAAAAGATATGGGACCAACAAAGGCTCTAGGAATGGATGGTTTCCCAGCTCTATTCTTTCAACAGTACTGACATATTGTGGGTAAGGAAGTTTCGGAGTTCTGTTTGAGTATCTTAAATGGAAACAAAGGGTTTGATCTTGCTAATGTCACAGAGATAGTACTTATTCCAAAAATTCCTAATCCTTCATCCATTGTTAATTTTAGGCCAATAAGTCTATGCTCAGTTTTATATAAAATTGTGGCAAAGACAGTCGCTAACAGAATGCAAAATGTTATTGGCATGTGCATTGACGAAGTACAAAGTGCATTTGTCCCAGGTCGCTTGATTACGGACAATGTACTTCTTGCTTATGAAATTCTCCATACATTTCGTCAGAAAAGAACAGGGAAGAAGGGTTATATGGCAGTAAAGCTAGACATGAGTAAAGCATATGACAAGGTTGAATGGGATTTTGTAAAGCAAGTGATGATCAAGATGGGGTTTGCACATGAATGGGTGGGCTTAATAATGAAATGCATCACTTCAGTCTCTTATGCTGTTAACATCAACGGCTATAGGGGCAGAATTTTCCATCCATCAAGAGGACTTAGGCAGGGTGATCCATTAAGCCATTTTATTTTTCTTATTTGCAGCGAAGGTCTTTCCTCTTTAATGAGGATAGCAAATCAAGTAGGTCTGGTCAAGGGTGCAAGGGTTAGTAGAAGAGGGCCAGAGATATCTCATTTATTGTTCGCTGATGACTGCATGATGTTTGGAGAAGCAACCGAACAAGGAGCGAGAAATATGAAAGATATTTTGGAAGAATATGAAAACTGTTCAGGCCAGTGTGTTAATTTTAACAAATCGACTATTTTTTATAGCTCAAACACTTCAGCAGATGCAAAGGAGTTAGTGTCAGCTTTGCTAGGAGTCAGGAGTTCTTCAAATCCAGAGAAATACTTGGGCCTTCCTAATGTGGTGGGTAGACGGAAAAAAGAGGCATTTCAATCTATACTTGATAAGATTTCTTTGAGAATTGATAGCTGGAGCACCAGATTATTGTCGCAAGGGGGGAAAGAAATTTTTATAAAATCCGTTTTACAAGCCATTCCTACTTATGCTATGTCTTATTTTCTCCTTCCTAAAACATTGTGCGAGTCAATTAAGAATAAGTTTGCTAGATTCTGGTGGCAGAAATGAGCTGGTAGAAGAGGTATTCACTGGTGTAAATGGGAATACTTGTGCAGATCTAAAGAAGAGGGAGGCTTGGGGTTCCGAAATTTGGCTCAATTTAATGTTGCCCTATTAGCAAAACAAGGATGAAGATTGTTAACTTCTCCAGATTCATTGGTAGCGCGTGTTTTCAAAGCAAAATATTTTCCAGATTATTCTTTTCGTGAATCGAACTTGGGAAATTCTAGTTCTTATGTCTGGCATAGCATTTGCGCAGCTAAAGCTTCTCTAGAGATGGGGTTGATATGGAAGGTCGGTACGGGTGAAAACATTTTAGTCTTTGAAGATGCATGGATTCCAAATTATTCAAATATTAGATTAACGTCTGAGTTTGGTAATTTGCAATTTGTTAAAGTGGCAGATTTAATCAAAAGTAATGAGAGTGAATGGAATAAAGAGTTGATTAGTAATACCTTCCCAGAAGCCGAGGTAGAACTGATTCTCCGTATCCCTTTGGTGATGGAATCTCACGAAGATCTCATGGTGTGGAATGGTGAACTGTCGGGCGAGTTTTCAGTGCGTAGTTCCTATAAACTATTACAGAATTTCGATCCTACAGCTTATGCTTTACAACATATCTACAAAGATTTTTACAACAAACTTTGGAAGATTGATATTCCATTGAAAATTAAAATTTTTATCTGGAAAATTTCTTGGAACTACCTAGCCACCCGGGTAAATATGTCTCTTAGAAAGCTTTTTTCGAACAGTTTGTGCCCTCGTTGTGGATCTGGAGAGGAATCGATGAATCATCTGTTCCGAGATTGTCCTGTTTCAGTCAAAATTTGGAAAGACCTTTCAGACGTCATCTCAGTAACGTTTCCATTTACAGAGTTTGTTGAGTGGCTTACCAGGGTTATGATTCTTCTTCCCCCGAGTGTTCGTAGGCTTTTCTGTGTTACCCTCTGGGCTATCTGGGGGGACAGGAACTCTCGTGTTCATGAGAGGACAAACAAAACGAGCAAGGAGATCGTCAGTTTTATACATGGCTATATTAGGGAGATTGATGCAGTCAGAAAAGCTAATCAGAGTATTTTTACAGAGGGAGTTAAATGGAAAAGCCCACCTGGTCAGTCGATTAAGTTTAACTTTGATGCTGCTTTTGAAGTGAGATCTCGACTTTCAGCATCGGGGATAGTTGTTAGAGACAGTAGTGGATCTGTTCTTCTCTCAAGCACAGAACTTCACAAAGACGTTGACTCAGCTTTTGCCGCCGAAGCCATCGCCTGCCGTTGAGCATCTCAGATAGCCCTCAACATGAACAGAGAGGATGTTATCATTGAAGGAGATTCTTTGTCCATAATAAAGAAATGCAGTAAGAGGGATTTCGATAAATCTCAGGTGGGTTCATACATTCATGATATACATACATTGAAAACCAGGTTTAAAAAAGTCAGTTTTGAGTTTGTTCCTAGATCTGCTAATAACCTAGCCCACATTCTAGCATCTGAGTCATTGAGGAGGAGGGAAAGGATTTACCTGGTAAAGGACGTTCCAAGCTATGCTGAGTTTTAGACGAAGATTGACTATGCGAGAGAACCAGATTGAAGGAAAACAGAGAGTTTAAGGAAGAGGGACGGTTTCTTCAACGATTTCAAAGAACAGATCTGATAAGCATTTACTCTCCCTCGGTTCACGATTATCGCCATTAAAGACGAAATGATTGACGCGACATTACAGGCTGGCGAAGACAACTGATTGGGCGATAGGGCGGTGCTTCAGTTTTTAGGTTTCCTTTTTCGATTTCTGATTATTTTTTATATTTCTTCTTTACGGGCCATTTTAAATTGGGCTAATTTTTTGTTTTGTTTAGACTTAAATTGTTTTTTATGGAAGCCCAATCTGTTTATTCTCAAAAAAAAAATAAAAAAAATTAATGGATGTACAAACTTGAAAAAACCAATTTACTTATATACCATTTATAACAAAAAGAGAATTAAATACTAAAATAAGAAAAAAAATTACTTTAAATACCAATTTATAAATTAAACCTAGAGAAGAATCCCAAAATGTTTATGTTTTGGTGGGCTTGGGCTTTAATTCTGTTGTTGTAAATTAAGAAGCATCGTTACCTTGAAAAAAAAAAAGTAATTAATTAAGAAGCATCAAAGGTTCAAGTGACTTAAATGAGATACGACAATATTTGTCTACTCGTCTACATGAGATTAATCTATAAACTATATATAAAAGGATTTTACATTATATATATCAATTTTAAAAAGATTTTTTTAAAATATTAAGATGATGGTTAAATTTTACTTTTGATGTCTTTATTTTTACAGTCGAATTTTAACTTTGGTTCTTATATTATATTATGTTCAAAATTTAATCTTTATATTATGTTCAAATGGTGAGATGATTATAAGACTTATATTTCAGCTTTAAGAATGGCATAAGTATGAATACATGCATGGAAATTGTTTATTTCACTGATAACAGCATTGTTTTTCAAATAACATAGATTTTTTTCTTCTTAATTATCCTTAATTATATTTATTTAAAGAGATTTTTTAAATTAAAAGAATTAAATATTTTTGTAATTGTGTAGAGATGCTGATATTTTTTGGTAAGCTTCAATGATAGAATTAACTGGGGGGCTATCAAAATATATAATCCTCGTATTGCTTTGAGTGCAAAAAAGAAATGTTTATTTTAATGGACAAAATCAAAAAAGAGGTGAAATTTGAAGTTGAAAATGCGTGATTTAAAAATAGTTGTAGAAGTAATTGCTAAATTGCCAAGGATTCCATATAATATAAAAACAAACCAAAATTGCAAATTTGGGTATTTCAAATCCAATTGATGTGTTTACATTCAACTTCATCGGTGAAGTTAAAGAATTTAAATAAAATATATATTGGATTTGGAGTGATATGTAGCATATTAAATACTTAATTGAAATTTTTTATTTTAAATTTATTATACTTAATAAATATATATTTCCAAAAGTCTATTTTTGAAATTTATTCTACAACTAATTTATTTTTGCTTAACTGAGAAATGGTAAGTACCTTCATGCCTTGTATTGATTAAAAATAAATAAAGGGTATGAAAATGGAAGTCCATTATTATTAAAAAAAAAAATGTTACAATTAAGAATAATATGAATGAGTTAGGGAACAAAAACAGAAAAAAGCAGAAACTATTATACACATTGCCATGCAGAGGCTGTAAGCAAACACCTATCTTGCCACCCTAATGAAAGAGCCTTTGCTTCATCTCTTTCAAAAACTCTAAACCCACCATTAACCTCTCCTTCACACTGAAGAGGCCAATAATGAGTGGTGATTTTCAGCAGAAGTTTCGCCTGTATCAAACACTTTGAACTCAGTTTCGTCCCTTCAAATCCATGGCTCTCCATCCTGCTTTTCCATGTTTCCATCTTCTCATACCTTGAACTTGATTTATTGTTTTCCTCATCCTTGTCACAGTTAATCATACTTTTGATCTCTTTCCCAAGATGGTTTTTCTCAATGCTTAACCTCTCAGCACTTTCTAGTGGGAGGCAATCGTCCAATGAATCAAACATGGCTGCAAAATAATGTAAAGATTCCATAAATCGCGACAAGAAGCTCCTTGGGCTTCGACCACCTTCTTGTTCAACCAACACAACAATGGAAGGCCTATGCGAACGTACTGATTTTAACGTGTCTGATATTTTCATGGAGTTATTCAAAGTATTCAAATGAAAAACTAAATTTACAGCAACCGTTTCATTTTTCTTCTTCCGAAGGTTAGTCAGCTTGGATCCTCTTAACAAGCCTTGGAATTCAAAGACCAGGTTGCAAAACCCTTTGGCAAAGCTCACTAATCTGTTCTCGGTTTCTTGCAGTTCTGCAAAGCTTGTTCCGAAGCCGGTTAGACGAAGGGATATCCGGTTACCACCGGATGCCTTTTCGGAAAGAGATTGAATGAGAGAAGGCCATTGAAAGCCATAAGCAACATCAAAGTCAATAACATGCAATGCTCGGTTATTGATCTCTTCTTCTTTCTCGTAGGCTTCGATTATAGCCTGGTTGGCAGTGAAATGAGCAAATTGGTAATAAGGAGACACCCTATAAAGACAAGTGAAAGCTAGAAACTCTTCTTCGGCCGTCGGTTCCTTCATGATCATGTCGTAGAAAGGGGATTTTCGAGTGAGAAGCCTTGCGACTAACCCATCAGCGAAATAAGCAACGACCCTTTGTACAGAATCCCCCATTAATGACACAGATTGATAAAGTTGAGTGAGATTGTCCAAGGCTGAGTTCACATTATTCTCATCGACTGAAGTTGCAGTGATGAGCAACAAATGGATTAAATGAAGAGCTTTCCCATCTTCAACCACACCTTTTCTCTTGTGATCAAGCTTTAACATCTCCTCTCTTACTTGAAGAAGCTTAAATATCTTCCCTTCACAACCTTCATATGATGATGGAAGTGGAACCCTTCTCTTCCTCTTTCTGTTAATCTTTTCCCCACCGGGATCCGCCATAATTGCCAAGCTGAGATTCAAAGGCTCCTCTTCATATGCATCATCTTCCATGACCACTTTCAAGAGAAAAGAATTAAAGAAACATATATATAGATCCAAGTGAAGGATTTTTATGACATGAACGAGGCTAAGCCTTTTTTTATGAGGCAATTATAGCATGAGAAGATAACTATAAAGATTCCCTTGTGTCATTACATGTGAAAGGAACCCAAAGATTAATATATATATATATATATATATAAAAAAAAAAAAACGGTGTCATTGTACTCTCAAGAATCATTTTCTTGGGTGTGTCTTAGGTCAAGCAAAACATTTTGATTTTCTCACTTAAAATAAATGAAGATTTCACATATGCTTTTGGAAAAGAGATGTGAAATGTAATTTGGGAGTTTGTCTGGAAGGCAGGTTTGAAAGATGCCATATTGAAATAGACAAAAAGCAGTGGGAAAAATGAGGAATCAAAAACCTAAACTTACCTACGGCCCTATGAAGAGACTTTGTCCACACTTGCAATTTTGATATGGACTTTTTTTTTTTTTTTTTCTATTCAAAATGGGTCATTTCTCATCTGTCTAAGATTTGGCATGCAATCATAACGTCTGAGAACTCTACCGATATTTTGACATTAAATTCTCAACTTAATAATTCTATCTTGGGTAAAATTCATTAACTGCTTTAGATTTTTTATTAAAATTTTAGTATTATTTTTTTTTATGAATTATAAGAAAAAAAAGTAAAACTTTAACAACAACCTCATCAGCATGATTCAAATATAGATCACACTTGAGATGATAAACATTCTAACTATCAGGTTAACACACAGAATTCTATTTTATTATCAACTTTGAAATATTAATATTTATCGAATTAAATTTCTTAAATCTTTTAAAATATATAATATCTTTATTCATTTATATATAAGGTTTAAACCCATTGTATGCTCTAAGCAAGTTTTGGTATTATTTAATTTATTGGTTATGTAAAAAAATTATAATATATCAAATATTAATCTATTTATTATATTTATATCTATTATCTATATAAATGAATGGTTGAATAAATTTATATTGCTTCATAATTTATATCTATTACGCAAGTATTTAGTTACTTACAAAACCACATTTTATCTTTACTCTTCCATTATTATTTAAATAATTATTTAATTTTCATTTCTATGGGATATGCTTTATTTCTTTTTTGGTAAATAAAAACATAATTTAATTTATCTAGTGAGATTGATTGCTTTTTAGGTGTGGAAAATAATTTTCGGTATTCTTCATGTCTGTGTTATGATCTATGTTCGAAGTTAATAGATGACCCATATATAAATAGTATATGACCTATAAATAAATACTCTTTTTTTCATGACCTCGTATTCCTTTGTATTTAAAGTTTGATCTTTAATAAAATTTACTTTTATTCAGGGGCGAAACCAGAAATTTTTCTGGGGTGGAATTAAGTTGCATATTCTTATGAGAGTTAAAATGCAATTTTACAATTTTAATAACTTATATCTTTATAATTTTTAAAGGACTAAATCAAAATTTTATCATTTTAGATGGTTAAAGTGTAAATTTATCTTTTACTAAATTAAAATCTTGTAAAACTTAAAGGGTCTAAATAAAATTTTACATTTTTAGGGGGGTCGGGCCCTACCAGCCCCTTGGCCCTGTTTTTATTCTCAAGAAATAAAATAATTATAACTATTTTTTATATTAATAATTTTTTGGTTAGTATTTGGTACGTTGGCAGTGTACTTTTTTTATTTCACAAATAGTCTTACAAAATTACCATGTGTCCCTTTTTTTTTTAAAAATATTTTGTTATATTTTCTATGGGTGAGTATTTGATACATTGGCAGTGTATTTTTTTTTATTCCACAAACAACATTAAAAATTGAAATGTGCCTTTTTTTTTAAATATTTATTTTTTTAACATTTTACTATATCCTTATAGGACACTTGTCTACCCCTGATCTTGCTTATGGACTAAAAACTTCACTGACAGTGTACCAAATAATTTTCCTTTTACTATACCTCTATAGAATGCTTGTCAACCCCCAACCCTACTTGTAGAATCTAAAATTCCATTAGTAGCGTACCAAATAATTTCTGATGACTTTGATCATATTTATTGAAAAAAAAAAGTAAAACTAAAAGACTACATCACGATTAAATTACTTTTGTTATTGTCACATAATATTTAATAATATGTGTGTCAATTGAGTCTTAGCTTGATACATTGTTACCAGTGCAGTAGGATGTCGGTTCGAGTGCGCTGAAGCACATTATCCTCCTATTTAAGGGTTGAGGAGGGGCTATGGATAGTTATAGGTATTGGATTAAAAAGAACATATATAGTAAGAACTTATAAGAAAATTAATGTTAAAATAATAATAATAATATATGTAATCTATTTTCTTTTTTATTTGAAAATAGTTTGAATTGGATCCTTTCGATTTCTATATCACAAATAGACTTACGAAGTTATTCCAACTTATTGATTTCCATTAACTAACCCTAGATCCTTGCCCCTGAAAAATGGATATTTCTCTTCGAGCTCCATCCTATACTATTTACATTACAACCCAACAAAAAGACGGATTATAATAGAACAAAGGATGTTGAGCAAAAAGCACCTTCATTTATACATAACGGAAAGTGGTGGTTTTTGACATCCACAGCTGATCATGTCCTTCAAGTCGCACATTGCTTTCTACCACATCGTTTCAAACGAAGTTTTACCATAACATTCCTCTAGAGTTATTAATATGCCAAAATATATTAAATCTGATAATGATATAAAAATAACAAAAATATCAATAGAAAAATAATATGTTTTGTTTCTTATTTCTTTTCCTTTTCTTTCTCTTTTTTTTAAGAAAGAGATATAATTATTTGTATTTAAATATATAAATTTAATCTTATTATCTTTGATTTTATATATTTTAAATATTAATTAATAATATATATAAATATGATTTTGTGGAAAACTTTTAAAAGATAGATCGTAGTTAATTACTTCAATGACATCAGTTGTTAATTAATAAATTATTTTTAAATGTACTTAATTTAATAATATAGTAACTAATATAATATTTAGGAAAATATTTGGTATATCGTCAGTGAAATATTTAGATTTGATAAGTAGAATTAGGGTATTGATAATATTTTAAGTTTGCGTGTGAAATAAATAAAAAATACATTATCAATATACTAAATATTAACCTATAATATTTTTCACTCTATTTCAAATGTTTCTTTAATTAAACTCGTAGTTTAGTATATAATATAAATAAATAAAATTTAAATTCATGTTTTGTAAAAAAGAGAGCTAGTTTGGAAATAAAATGGTAGATAAAGGTATAGTTTTAAGTAATTCTGTATGCTTGATTGTAGTATGCGAAGAATATATGGACGACAGCAACACATAACATTATTATATATTATATCATATGGGTGACCAAAATGGTATTCTTCAATCTTGGATTCTTAAGTGGCATTTTAGTTCTTGGATTCATTGCACAAGACAAATATAAAAATACTATAATCATCATACTACGACTTGAATGATGGATCAGTTTGCCGATCCAAGGAATAATTTGATTATACATTGGGAGAAACGTTTGAATGCGTCCTCACAAGCAACCATTGGATCCCCAAAACAATATCGCATGAAACATGGGATCTTGTAAACTAGATTTGTATATCCTCATAATTTGTTGATGGACAGCATTATGCTACCTAGGATCTATATTAATAAATTTATGGCCTTCTAAAACAATGAAGGAAGCAAAAAAAAAAAATAAAAGGATTAGTATTTTGTTCAAAGATAGATGCGATATGTGATGGGTGTGTGAGGTTGACATATGGCAACTTCCCCAACAGCCATTGCTAAAATAGAGGAAGACAGAGAACAAGTACAAATATGATCCCTAAAAGCTGGGGATGATAACAACATTTATGCTTATAGCATTTATCATCACCCTTTGTTGCTACCATTATTCTTACTTGCACCAACAGCCATTGCTAAAATAGAGGAAGATAAAGAACATGTATGGTTGCTAATATAGAAGGATATGAGTTTAAGTGTATTATCTTTTTATTATGAGTTGGGGAAGGGCTATAGATAGTTTTAAAAATTATATCAAAAAAGAATAAATATGATCAGATTCCATAATGAGATTATTAAAAAAATTATAAATTCTTAATCACATAATCTTACATTTTAAACTGTTTATAAAATGATATTAAAATAAAGTTAGCCCAACCTTTTTTTTCTTTGCTTTAGTTTGGAGGATTTGAATCTACTTTTTAGTAAGGATTCGTATATATCAGTTAAATGTTGGGTAAGATTAAAAGAATCGAATCAATGGACATGATAAAAAAAAGGAAATCGAATGAAAGGTAACTTTTTATTCCTAGCTTAATCATATGAATAAATCCCCCCCCCCCCATTATTTTCATTAAATTTTAATTTTTAAATATTTACAAATAATTTCAACGTTAATGATTCAATTTAATCTATCTTTTTAGAGTTTTAAATAAATGAATCTTTTTTTCGCGTATTCTAAAGTTAATGATTCAATTTAAAGTCCTTTAACATAAAAGTTTTAATTTTAAATCCTCAAAATTTTATAATTTTATCTCCACTTCTACACAAAATTCTTGACTTCACCCTTATTTAAAAGTTGGCGTTCAATAGGTTTGAAATTCTTTTCGGTCGCGGGTGATCTTCAAAAAGGCAAATGGCTGGCCATCAAGTATGGTTTATTCCCATGGACGAGGATTGAACCCCTAACTTCATGAATAAAAAATGAGGTGAGCAATAGCTACACTATACCTCATGATTAATAAATTTGAAATTCAAACCATGATATCTGCAACTTAATCCCTCATCCCTTATCTAGGCCTCTTTTGTAAAAAAATAAAATAAAGAGATGGGTGTAAAGGACCGTAAATCTATAGAAAATAGATAGCTGAGATTACAAGGTGATACCTACTTGGCTTTTGTTTTGTCATTACCTTAGTACCCATAGTTTGAATATTCTTCGTATATAATAGTTGTACCATTAAAATAGAAGAGGAAGCTTCTAGTCTGGTACCTAAATCTAGTATTGAAAAAGAAGCCACTTTTGTCCTAATTTCTTGCTTTGATTCCTTACACACAAAAAAAGTTTTAAACTTTCACCAAATCCAGTTGTCCTTTCAAGGCATAAAACGGCATATTCATATTTTGGTTAGATAAGGGATGAGTCAATTCTTTTTTTTGGGTTCGAATGAGATAAACTTATTGAATAATTTTTCGTGTGTTATAGATTTATTAAAGGAGTAAACGTTGATTACGAATTTTAAAATTGTTCCATTCTTTATTTTTATTGTTCGTCTCAAAAGAACCTTTTCTTTCTCTTGATATTTTTTATTGCATTCCTTTTGCAATTCTTTTTATTAAGTATAATGATTATTCCATGAGTGGTGTGAAAATAAATTAAGAAAACTATACAAGAGGTGTAGGGTTATAAACTTGTTATGTGTTTTTATTTTTCAAAAATAATGAAATTATAAATTAATACATAATAAAATTATATTTTAACCTCTCAAATATTTATAATTCAATTCCGACCTCTCTTAAAAAAATTTTAAATTTGTCCCTAGTTAAAGAACACGGTAGTGTTATAATCCGCTTGTAAATTTTTTATTTCACGAATAAAAAAATAATCATTAAAATAAAATTAAACAAGAAAACATTAAGCATCTTTTAAACTCAGGCAAAAAAGGTAATTGGAAGAGGAAATTTTGATTTCAACTTTCAGATTTAGATTGATATGGTAGAATGGATTGAGATGTAATGAATGGGAGTAGGATTGGTGTAAATATAAAGAAGGGTTTTGGTAATGATTGGAAATAGATTTTCATCATATAAAAGTCCAAAGCTTTTTACAACACTTTATATGACCAATTACTTGATGTGGGTGCACTTCTGGTGGACAAATGTCCAATTGGATTAAACGAATAGACTAGTTGAGGACATTGTACACTCATCTTGGAGATCAATGCAATAATTTTATTTAAATTCAAAACTTATAATCTCTAATTTTTATTTAGGAAACAGGTAGATAAATATTTAAAATTTGATTTGATTTTGATGTGAAATTTTATTTAGCACCTTCAGCTTAGACTTAATCAAAATACACAAGAGAAGTGATAGTATTTAACAAGCCTCCACTAATTTAATTTTATATTATTTTTGAATAAAAAAAGGGCTGATATATTATAAGGCCTGACAATAGTCTAGAAATAAAGAAAATAAACAACCGAAGCACAATAAAACCAAAATATCTATCAGCAAACAAAACAATAAATGCAAAACAAAAAAGAAAAGACAGAACAACAATCGTCAGGCGCCTTATCTTCTCGGGAAACCCATATCATCCCTCAAAACGTCCGCCACATCAAGAACCCAGATGAAAAGTCGGACTTTTCCTTGTTCAAACGCTTCAGAAGCGCCTGGAAAAATCAGTCGATTCTTCTTCCTCATGAACAAGGCTAGCAACAAAGCTTAAACCCCTAAACTTCTTTCCAATCGTTCCCTCAACGCAATCCTCTGTCTTTGGCCGGTAAGTCGCAGACCCATCTCCCTGAAAAGCTCTTCCGCCTTCCTTCCAAATGCGGCGTGTGTGAGAGCACGCCATTTGCGGACAGCGCACATGCAAGTAAGAAATTTCATCAAAACCCGAACCCATTCGTCTGATATTCTGCGTAATCGGTCTCAGTACAGATCTATCTTCATCCTTCTTCTCAATACTTTTGATGACTGTCAGGGAGTCGCCCTCCACCACCAGACGCCTAAATCCCATGGACAAAGCGAAGATTAGCGCCCGTTCACATGCCCTAGCTTCCGCCACAAAGGGATCTGCTATATGTTCAAACAGATAAGTTTCTGCCCCTCTTATGGTTCCAGTAGAGTCCTTAGCAATGACTGCTGTAGTAGCTGTTTTTTCATCTGATCTGTAGGTCGCATCAAAATTAAGCTTTATTCTTCCTTCATCTGGTGGTCTCCATGATTCTATCAAACCAGTTCTGAGTAGTGGTTGAAAGGTTTTTTGAATCATATTAATTTCTTTTAAGTACCCACAAATAAAACCTAAAACCTCTTGCAAATTAAAACGGACTCCTTCATGAATAAGTTTGTTTCTTCGAAACCAGAGGCTCCATAATGAAATTGCAATAATGCATCTTTGTTGTTCATCTGCTGTTAAAAAAGTATGAGCTAATCGTTTCTTGCTACACCAGGACTCCTCGAGATCTGGAATCTGAACTTGCAAATGAGTCCACACACTTTTCAGTACCCCACAGGACCACATCAAATGGCTAGAATCTTCCAGCTCGTTTCTACGCAAAGGGCAAGCGGACTCCACAGTTAACATCCGTTTCGCCAGATTGCTAGAATGGGGAAGCAAATTAGTAACCAATCTCCAGACATGAATTTTAATTTTTTCTGGAATATTCAATGGCCATAATGCTTTGTAAAAATTTTTGTAATCCTCCTCATTAGAGCATATTGTAGTAGGTAGTTCAATAGGGGTAGATAGGGCACGGTACCCACTTTTAACTGAGTAGATCCCTGACCCTTCATGCTTCCAGACTATCGTATCCTCCGTACGGCAATTAGCAATCGGGATAGAAAGAATTCTATCAGCCGTGTTATCATCAACAATGCTGTATATCAACTCACTGTTCCAAGTATTAGCATCTGTATCTATTAATTGATTAACATGAGTCCAGGGTGGAATAATCTCATGATCTAAGACCCTGTTGTTCTCTTTTCCAGGCAACCAGGGGTCATTCCAGATGTTAACACGATCCCCCTTCCCGATCCGCTACAGTATGCCGTCCGCGATCACATCCCGAGTATTACAGATGCTTCGCCAGGTAAAAGAAGGGTAAAAACCTAACCTAGCTGATAGTATATCGGAAAACAGAAAATATCGAGCTTTCAAAACTCTGGCTAACAAACACTTGGGTTGAATTAAAATGCGCCAAACTTGCTTTGCTAATAGTGCCTTATTAAACAAGAATAAGTTTTTAAACCCAAGCCCCCCATAAGACTTTGGCCTACAAAGCGTGTCCCAGCTAGTCCAATGAATACCCTTCGCCGATTTGTTATTCGCCCACCAGAATTTATTCATGATGTTTTCCAATTTACGGCATAACATTTTTGGAAAAAGAAAGCATTGCATGGCATAAAGGGGTGTAGCTTGCAAAACAGATTTAATGAATACCTCTTTACCCCCCATTGAAAGAAACCGGAAGTTCCATCCTGCAGCACGCTTTCTAAATCGATCAATAAAGTCCGCAAAAGCCCATGTTTTTCTTCGCCCCACCATCATCGGCAGTCCCAGATACTTCTCAGGATTAGTAGCCATTCGAACTCCCAATAGGTTTGTGATTTCCTCCTTCGTTCCTTCATTTACGTTGGCCCCAAAATAGACTAACGATTTGTCATAATTCACCTTCTGCCCTGCACACATCTCGTATTCTTGAATGATTGCTCGTACGGTTGTAGCTCCCTCGCGTGTAGCATCTCCAAAAAGAATGCAATCATCTGCAAAAAACAAATGATTAATAGAAAGTTTTTCCCTGCCTATAGGAGCACCTCGCATACACCCTCTCTGTTTTGCATCTTCCAGAAGAGTGGAAAATCCTTCAGCACAAATTAAGAATAAATAGGGACTGAGGGGATCTCCTTGTCTCAAACCTCGCGATGGCGAAAAGCATTCACTGTCCTCACCATTAAGATAAACTAAATAAGTAACTGAGCTGACACACCTCATAATAAGCACAATCCAATCAACATGGAATCCCAAAGCCCGCATCATTCCTGAAGAAAATCCCACTCCACTCGGTCATACGCCTTACTCATGTCCAATTTAATAGCGAAGTGCCCTTTCTTTCCCCTCTTTTTCATCTTTAGAGAGTGTAATACCTCATAAGCAATCAGAACATTGTCTGAAATGAGTCTCCCAGGTATAAAAGCCCCTTGAGCTTCGTTTATACATTCTCCTAACATATTGCTCATTCGATTAACCAGCACTTTTGCAATAATTTTATAGACGACATTACAGAGGCTTATAGGTCTAAACTGCGACATTAATTTCGGCTTATCTACCTTTGGAATTAGCACAATTCTCGTTTTGTTGATATCATCAAATTCGATCTGTCCATTCAGTACATCAAGGCAGTATCTCGAGACCTCAGGACCCACTATATGCCAATAGCGTTGGAAAAAAATTGCCGGAAAGCCGTCTACTCCTGGGGCTTTTAACGACGGCATCGATTTAACAGCATTCCAAACATCCTCCTCCGTAAAGCGTTGTAATAAGGATTCATTCATATCATCAGTTACCATTCTTTCCACTAGATTAAGGAGATGCTCGTCCAATCCCATTTTAGAGGCGGTAAATAAATCAGCAAAATAATCCGATGCAACCTTGAGCATTTCCGTAGGCTCTGTATGCCGAACACCATTATCATCCACCAACTCAGAAATTCTACCACGAGAATGACGTTGACCAGCCATCTTATGAAAAAAGCTCGTATTGCGATCCCCATTTTTTAGCCAGTTAACCCGGGCTCTTTGCTCCCAATATAATTCCTCCTTATCAGCTTCCAGATTGAGATCCAACTGGACCTCCACAATCTCAGCTAATACGTCATCTGAAACAATTTAATTTTATATTATTAAATACAATAAAATAAGGTTAAAACTGTAATATAAAAATGATATAAAAAAAATTTATTTGCAAACCATAAATTTTTTTAAATCATTATTTATGTTAACTAATAAAAAATAAATGAATTTTTTAATCAATAAATGTTAACTTTATTAAATTTTGACATTATTTGATTTTTTTTAATAGTATAATAACTAAATTGATTTATGTGCTCTCTTTTTTTTTTTTTAAAGTTTTTATCATATAAGATAGGGATAAATCTCAAAATTATACATGAATTCCAATTCAATGTGCAATTGTATACATGAACTTTCATTTGGTGTAATTATACACGAGAAACTCTAATTGTGTTCCAAATGTATACTCGAAACATTAATTTTGATTTAATCATACACATTTAAAGAAATAAATACTTTAATTTATTTTTATATTGGATAAATATAATTATTTATGCATGCAATATATAAACATAAAATGATGTTATATCAATAATTGTGTTAACAATTTACAAGAATTGGATCAAATCAAAATTTCATGTATAAAATTGCACAAAATCAAAGTAAAATTGCACATTAAATCATAACTCATGTATAATTTTGATATTTATACATTATAATAGAAGAAGGGGGAAAGAGTTTATAAACACAAATATTGAACTTTCAAATTCATGCAGATCAATTTAAAGCGCATGCAAATTCATCACTAACTCAATGATGTAATTCACATATTTAATAATAAAAAGATGAATTTATTCCGATACATCTACCAAGTACATTCACCCCAATAATATAGGTTTGGGGACTTAGTATAACTTAGGATCATGATCAATTAAGACAACAAACTCTACAATATACTTCCAGAGATTTGGTGTAAATAACGATCATATGATCAATTAAGACATTTGTTTGGACCAATATCATTTATGGAGCTAAACTAGTATTGATGGTACTAGTCTAAATTGATATCAAGTAATTTAAGTTTTGTTTCTAATTAAAATTTTAGTGTATTTCTATTGTTTCAATATATTTTGATTCGTTTCGATAAATACTAAAATAAAAAAATAGCATCAATTCAAGGGGCATGCATAATTATAATAGCTTTTCATCCCATGCACAACTAGTTTAAATTTACAATTCTATAGGCAGTGCTATCTGTATAAACAATTTTATGTCACATTACAGATTCCAAAAGTAACTAATTAACAATGAAATACTATGATTATTTTGAGTTTAAATTCCTTATCCCCTTGAATTACAAGTATTTGGAATTTACCCTACTCGTGTTTCCGATCTTCAAATGAAACATTATCGACACTGCACAAGCCCGCATCGTTTAAGTTCCTAGTCTTCCTGCATTACAAGAATCAGATGGATGAATCTCTACTAGCAATAGATAAACAAGTTGATACTACATAAAAGGATGAGCATACCTATACCTTACATGCTAGTATTCAGTTCATTTCAGTTCAAGCACAATGCTTCTCCAGCTCTCTCATTGAAGTATCACTGCCCCTTGAGCTGTTGTTTCATTTTTCACTCACCAAAATCTTACTTATTTCAATCTTGTTATTCCTCATCTACGGACATTACAACAAATTACATTTGGTTATCAAAAAATAAAAAAAGAAACATGATAAGCTTCAGATTTCAGATTCTTAGTTTTATACTTTTATTCTCAATCTTTACTGATCTTCTGGTAAAAGCAGTGATTGTTTTCTTTTTGGAAGTATTTAAGGATTATTTAACTATCTCAGGCCAAAACAAGAACAGAAAAAGAAGCAAAGGTATGCAGATCAGCATTTTCTGGTCTCAGTATAAGCACATTAGATACAGGAAGCAACCATCAATAATTAGTTTTGAGAGAAAACAGAGCATTTAAAGTAAATAAGTTGAATCATGAAATCATGATTCTGAAAAGGGGTGTAAATGAGATAATTGTACTTGTAAGCTATTTGAGTTCAATTCGGAAAAAGCTCAAATTCAATTTGATCTTTGTTGAGCAGAGCTCAAACTCGAGCTATTGAGTGACCCGAGTTCGAGTATCTTATACTCAATTAGAGCTATTCAGGAGCCTAATCAAACTTTTTATTCATGATATTATTTAATATTAAATTACTACTTTACCCTTAAAATATATAAACTTAAACCCAAACCCTAAATTTTGTTTTCTAATTTCTTCCCTTCAGCCCTTCTTCTCTCCCTTGTGTCTCTCCGTAAAATCACTTCTTCCTTTCACTTCTTTTTTATTTTTTTTTATTACTACATCAGCTTTAAAAAAATCATTATTTAAATAAATAAAAAAGAATGTATACAAAATGAGCACGAGAATGTAAATAGCATACACGAGGCTAATTGAGCCAAGCTTGAAAAGTTTGATGTTTTTTGAGCTGAGCTGAGTTTTGAGCAGCCAGTCTCAAATCAAGCTCGAGCTTGAGTTTCTTACTATTCAAGCTCAGCCTGACTCTATTAAAGACCTAATTCAGGAGACACCAAAAGTAATCTTGAAAATTAGAAACTGCCAAGAATGTATGCTATGCAATACAGCAGAAACCAAGTCATTTAATTTCCAGATTAGTCTTTTATGTAATCATGTAATATTGGAACCTTACCAGCACTTGGGGCTTAACCATTTGAGAAATTAGATCTACTTTCACGAGTAGATTTATTAGTTTTTTCCAACAGTCTAAAGAAGTTAGATAAAACATTTGCATCGTTACTTGTGTCCCTTTCAAGCAACCATTCTTCTTGAAGATGAACATCAACGTCCCTGTAGAATAAATAGGGAAACTTTGGAAATCAAGAACCACATATAATTAAGGAACAAAACCATAGGGAGACTTTGACCATAAGGAAGGAAATATGTTACCTCCTCAGGGCTAGAACTTCATAATTTCTCCGCAGATAATCAGCATACTTTGTGAGGGCCTCTTGTGCATACTGTCTGCCAACAGTTCTCACTGATGCTGCATTTAGTAAGTTTTCCAGTGAACCATGCTTTTTTAAAAGCTTTAAGGCAGTTCTCCGACCAAAACCAGGAACCAAATGTTGAATCCCAGGAACACCATCAACCTCGTCACCCATGATGCATCCTACAAAATTACTTAATGATTACTTATGCACATCATCCTAAAGGTGGTCTAGAACACTAGGGAAGCAATGAGGATACGCAAAGTCAAGGAACATTCATTTACTGAAAACCAAAAATATGTATTGGAGAGCAGTATATTCTTCTTATCACACAAGTCACTAGCAGAATATCCCTTCGGACCTTTCTTTCTGGAATCATTAAAGAATATGATCTAAGTACTACCTTTTTTACTTTTAAATAATGGAACTTCCATGTTAAGGTTCAATTCTCAAAAATGTATTTACTATAAACCTTAGAAGTCATGGAGGAAAACCAACATAAACCAATCCCCTATGTGTGATAACTAGCTGGTTTAACTTGATCGGGATTGATTCTTCCTCTCAAAGTTGTTATGGAACAGGCACTGTGTCATGCCATACTCCACACCATTATTTCTCCAAAAGAATGCAACTAAAGTAATCCTAGTAAATACATTTCAAACATAAAGTGGGTAGTTTCAGGTTATTTATCTTACTGGACCAGGTACTGCATGCCTAAAATAACACTACTAAAATATTTTACAGTAGTACAGAGTAGCCAAAAAGCTATAGCATCGAACATAATTTATCAACATGCATACGAATATGTTTAAAATTATATCAACGGTTTAATAATTGCAGTCTTGCTATCACCAAAAAAATTTTGGTATGAAAACTTACTAAGGCTCAAGTCAGACTGTGGATCACAATTATATTGAGCTGTGTAGTGCTTCAGAGTATAAAAGGACCACCGCTTCAACTCCACCAGAGGCATAACAATTTGAACATTTTCAGAAATCAGCTGCTTAAAATCCTTATCAGGAGAAGCAATAACCACGTGATATCCTCTTTCTAAAACCTGTTCCACCAGTGTGGCCACAACATCATCTGCTTCATTTCCTTCAACTTTTAGGACCTGAATGAGTTAGGTTATTAGATGAAACCAATAGAACAAAAAGGATAGATCAACCAAAAATTTAGTATCAACAAACCATCTGCATAATGTCCTCGGAACAACTATGACATTGAGGAATATGGTGGCATGTGGATTGAAGTCATAAGATGCAATGTTCTTCCCAACAAATAGGTATAATTTTCTTCTAAAATAGATATATTTGAAATCTTAACAATTATTTGAATTAAGCTAGTTGCCAGTCTCTTTAGCCATGTGGTAAATGAAACCAATCATCCTTGTTGTCCTGAAGTAAATTTAATGCAAGGACAAGTTGATTTGGCAATTTGCATACAATTGGTTTCTATATAACCTAAACAGATTATGCTGGATACCAAAACACCACAATCATAATCGAGAGCATTCTTCCATAAATTTATAAACCATATTACTTTTATAATCTAAGCTTATTATTGTTTCTATTTCTCAGAATGAAAATAAAACTAAAGAGGTTCACTTACTGGCACATTGCATTTTCTAAGAACATCAATGATGAGCTTCTGTGATCTCCCAACTTGACCCCTGACATATTTTTTTGAAATTGTTGATTGTGGAAAGAATTTCCTCCTATGCGCTTTATATGAAGGTAATAACCGTCTCCGCAGCTCATTACAGTTGTCACCATCAAAAACCTGCAACAAAAAGAGAGAAAAGAAGAAGAAGAAGAAAGGTCTAACATCAACCATGTTGCTGCATCTACAAACATTAGATTGAAGTTTGCTTTTACTTTTTCTACATCCTTTTTACATTTAATCGCTCATTCTTCAAAAATTGCTGAAAGGTAAAGCAAATTATAAATCGCAAAAGCAGCAACATCATATTTATTAAAACTGAGCAGTTAAGCAAATCGTAACACAAATTCAAACATAATTTGATCATATAAAAGTAAAAGCTCGCATTTTTCCATTGACATAATTGATATTTTAACTTTCAATTCTTCAAAAACATAAATAATTTTCTTTACATCCAAACAAACTTTTCGATTTTACTTGGAAACAAAAGACAAGCAGCATTCACCGAACGCAATCTAGGTGAACAATTTTAAAATTTCGCGAGCAATATTTGATTCTCCATACAACTAATTATTTTAAATGAGCAAAAGCGACTGTATGAAAGCAAGATAAACTAAATGAAGCATTAAACACTAAAATTATTCACCAGATGCTTACTAAACTATTATGGGATAACAAAATGAAGAGATAAAAATCTTACGGCAATAACAGGGTCGGTGAGGCAGACTTGAGAGAAGAAAAGAGAAACCCAGTGACCAAAAGATTGTAAGCTTGGTTTATTTCCAGCATAACAAAGCGGATTAACGTCCAAAAAGAATACCCTTTTCTTGCCTTTGCCCTCTTTTTTATATTTTTCAAGACATTCTCCTTCTCGCAAAACTTGTCCACCAACTGTTTGATTAAAAGACCCAAAAACTGAGGACGAACAAGAAGCAGCAGCAACGGCGGTTCTAATCTTCCATGCTTTGGTGCTTGTTGGGACAACTTTGGTTGTCTTGTTTCTGGATTTCCCATTTGAAATTGAATGAAATGAGTTTGGGGTCAGACAAGGTGCGTGAGAAATCCAGGCTGCCACCGTAACTTCGACCATTTTGCTTATCTCCTCCCTATCACATTGGAAACTTTATTTTTTATTCAGTTCTTTTTAACAACAGAAATGATTAAATACGAAAATGGATATGTAGTATATATTTTAATGTTTTATATTTTTTTATCTATGAATATTTTATCAATTTCATTCGAAATTATAAAACATAAATTAATGTAAAATATTTTTTTTTTTGATTATTTTTAAATTTATAATTTACATTGTTTTTATTGTGTTAAAAAAATAAAAAAACAAAGATAAAATAATAATAAATTAACTATAAATTAATAATAATAGTTACAATATTGGATGAGTCTGACAGACAGAGGAAGGGAGAAACGATTATTTAATCATTGTGACGAGAGTGAAAAGAAACGATTGTTTAATCACTGCCAAACAAACGAACCTTCTATGATTTTTTTTGTCCTAATTTTGTTTAGTGATTGAAACAAATAGAATTTTATTATAGAAATTTCGCAAGTAAGAGATGAAAGATTCAAAAACAAATTATTAAGATGACAAAAGTCACATCCGACTTAGTAGATAGAAGGCACAACCAACCTATTGAAAAAGGTCACAGAAGACTTAACAAGAGGCTAGAAAAGGCCAACAAAAATCGACAAAGACTATAAGAAACATGACTAAAACTGACAAAGCTTCAACCTTGCCCCAATCAACAAAAACCAACAATATAATCTTCATCATCACCACCAAGGATAGCCGAGAGAGGAAGAGCTTTCATTTGAGATTGTAGCATCATATGAGATTGAAGACCACCCAATCATGAAACCTTCAGTCAGGGTCATACACCTTAGAACTCCTTTGTGAACTCAAAGCACTAGGGGTAGCGGAAATCACCCAATAAAAGGCCAAGCACTCGCATCTGGAAGAGCCTCATCCCTTTAAAAAGAGAGACGGCAAGATCGCCTTCGACCTAAGAAAGATGTTGATGTAACCAGACTTTGGCACCATCGTAGTGCAACCCCCAAAAGATCCTAAAGAAAAACACCAGCATACACACATAATAAAAACTTAAAAGCATATCAAAAAAGGAGAAAGTGAAAGAAAAGGGCGAGAGAGGAGCACATGATGATTAGAGCAAAGCTAGCCGTGTGATTAGGGAAGCAGCAACTGCAAGGCGAGTGGAAGAGGTGGAAGGGTAATACTTTGCTTAAATTATATAATTTTTTTTATTCATTTTAATTATTTCTTAATATGAATTCTACTGATTTTAGCATTTTATTGGTAATTTTCTATGCAAGTATAATATTGTCCAGTGCATTGGAAACAAATCAAATGAAGATTTTAAGATTCTTGGACATTAAAATTATTTTAGTTAGTATTTTCATTTACGAAAATATTTGTTTAAGACTTTAATTGAGAATTAAATTTATTTTGAAGCACAAAAAAGCCTATATATTTTAATTTAGGGTTTACTAGTTTTTAAATTATTCTAGTTTAGAAAATAAGACTCAGCCGTCTTACAACATCATTTTAGCATAAAAAATGAGAAGAGCCTCTTGATTCGGTGTTAGATGACATATAATTAGTGAACCGGTATGATCAATAATTGTTGTGTTTAGTCCATTAAAGAATAAATTGACACAACCAATTAAATGAATGGTTAGATCCGTCAAGCGAGTTAACGATCAAGTTTAAACAACTCGCGCAGTTGAGGCCGTTGATTTAAGTCAGGTCCTTCTAATTCCCAAGGCTGACAATGAATTAAATCGTGGAAGCTGATTTCAAGGTTATTCGCTTAGTAAGTATTAGTTGTCGAATTGTTCTCACAATTAATTTACAATCAGAAGAGTTAGTGGTTTGAGGTTGTTCCTATATCATTATAATTGACTTATCAGTTGGAGGAGAAAATCTATTGTCCAGAATTTGTTTGAAGTTGAAATCAAATTCGTGTTTGAAGTTGGAACTTTTGTTATATAAGTTTATTCAATTTCAATTTTGCTTGTTTACTTTTACAGTGTTCAATTAATTTTTTTATATTTATATTTATTTAAATTTTAATTATTTATTTTATAATTATATTTAATTTCTCTTTTATTTTTGCAGATTCGCATAAATTCTTGGTTATAAAAAATAATAAAATTAATCAATCTTTATAGGATCGATACTATTCATCATATTATAAATTTAATTAAATTTTGTTTTTAGTATAAAAATTTATTTTTGATTGATTCCACACCATTGAAAGGTGGGAGAAGTGGAGGAAGGCGAAAGAGTAGAAGCAAAAGAATGGAAAAGGAGAAATGACAGCCAGGTTGAAACAGGAGCCGGAGAAAAAGTGAGGACTTGGGGAAGAGAAAGTCAAGGATTGGGAGGCCGACAGTCAACCCTGCATGGCATCAATGTTAAACAGTTCTCCTCCAGATACCAAAATGAAAGAGAAAAGTATCTATAGGAACCTCTTTTATTATTATTGGAAAAAGAAACGTTTATTTTGTCACACATTTTGCCCTTCTTTTATAATAACCTTAAATTTATACTAGATTACACAACCAATAAACAAATGCCACGTGCATTTTAAATTAAATAAAAAACTTATTGCATTAATTAAAAAAAAAAAACTTTAGCATGATGAAAACAAAAGAAAATCAACAAATTTCTTAATGTTCATGGTCATCACCCTCGCTTCAACTTCCACTTCTCACCATACGAAGAAATCCAGTGTTTCACCCCAAAATACATGTTCATCTGAAGAAACTTCTTCAAATATGTCGGGATTCAACTTAATTGGAAATAAGTGATTTGCTAAGTGAACAAGAAGAGTGAGAAAAACTCGAAAGGTTGATTCTTTTATTTTTATTATTTTTGTAGTAATTCTAACCTTTAAACCGAAAGATAATATATATATATATATTTAAGTACGCTTAAATTATGTATTTCAATATCAATCAAGATAAAATTCAATCCACATTTTCATATTTGAACTAAATCTATACTATTCTTTTCATAAATTTGATTTATTTATCATTTAAGAAGTGCATCAATAGATTTCATAGATTTTATTATATTGGATTTAGATGTTCATTTTTCTCAATAAAAATTTCTTTTTATTCTAAAAGATGATTTTTTTTTTCAATTTTTGCTTTTTATTTTGTGATTTTGTTATATTAGAAATCGTAACTCTTGATCAAATTTTGAAGTTGCATAAAATATTTCTCTCAATCATTTTGCTTTGGTTAGAGTTTTGCTTTAATTAATCATAGTAAAAATAACGAAATAATCTTTAATACATTTACGTTACATTTAGTTATTAGTGTAATAATACGAAGAAAAATTTATTTAACACATATGTTTTAAAACATTTAGACATAAAATAAAAAATAATTAATACACATTTAAATATAAAATTAGAAATATGAGTAAATTTTTTTATAAAAAATAAGAGCTCTTCAAAATAAATGAGAACTTTTTCTTTTTGCCACAAACAAATCGTGTGAGTGGCTAAAAAATACTAAATACATTTAATTTATAACTAATCAAAGAATAAAACATATAAAAATAATAATACTTAAACCAAACGAAGCATTAAAGCAACAAACTTTTTTTTATTGATCATCTATTCACTTTCAATATGATTTATGTCATACAAAGAAAGATCCTATATTTGGCATCCCTATTCAAAACTCATTTCGGTGATGAATCAAAGCATGACAATTTTGATTTGGTATGGTAAGTCAAAGGACTAGTTTTACGCTGTTGTCACATAAGATTATATTCCATAGATACTTGTGTGGTTGTACAAGTAAATTTTTTCATGGTAAATCATGTACGATGAATTTTTCCAACAGATTTTATTAGTCTTAATTCAGTTGGCATTAATATTAATGTCAACGCAGGTGAATGTGAGTTGGAGCATGTTTAAATGCGTTTATCCTATTATTTAAAAGTTGGAGAGTGATTGTTAGTAGTTTTTAACGTTGTGTAAAAAGAAAAAGAACAGCTAAACATGTACTAACAAGAACATGTTTATTCATGTGCTTGATAATTTTATTATCAAACTTTTCGAAACCATCTTTTGAAAAGTCGACTTTTTATTTAAAAAACAAAAAAAGGAGTCGCCACCAATCTTTTTTTATGAGGTGTGATCGGATTACCTCGTAATTTGATCGTTTTAACAAAATGTTTGATTTATTAAAACAATGATTTTTGGTCTACAAAGTTCATAAAACGGGTTCGGGAGTCAGTTACGCATGGGGAAGGATTAGCACCCTCGTTACGCCCAAAATTGGTACCTAATTGATTACTTAACGTCTTTGATGTCGAAAATTGGAAATTTGAAAAGAAATAAAAAAACGATCCCTCTTCGTATTATGTTATCTTACTAAAATTTTTCTTAAATAAATCGAAACGAATATTTAAGACCCTCTCGTCTCGAGATATCAAAATGTCACATCCCGTAAGTTAGGACACAACACCTTGAATCCTCGAGAATGAGCTTGTCTTTTATTCTTTATTTTGAAATCTTATGTGTTTTAATTTAGAAGGATATTTGGTTATTTAGATTCAACGAGAAAAATCGAAATCCCGTAAGTTAGGGCACGACTTTCTCGAGTTTCTAAATACAGAACATTGCCTTATTTTGAAAACTTTCTTATTTGAATAACATCAAACATAATATTTAAAACAATGTATTTTTCTTATTTGAGATATAACATAAAATGGCCTATTATAAAATATATATATATTTAAACGCGATTTTTTTTGACGTGATTTTAACGAAATGAGATAAAATGGTGATGTAGAAAACGGAATGATGATATATAGATGAAGTGTCATGTAAACGACATATACTAATAAAAGCAATTTACGAGCATCGCATAATATACACTATTTTAACAATAATATAAACAGTCAAAGATAAATGAAATAAATAATAACAATGATAATAATACCAAAGCATGCACGTAAAAGGACCATACCAACTTAAAAAGAAATAAAGACAAAGAAATAAATAAAATAAATACATAAATAATGTAAGAGAAAATAGTTTATAAAAATATTGAAAATAAAGAACCAAATTAAAATACAAATGAAATTAAAGGTATACTTTGTAATAAAATATATAAATAAATGAAATAATAAGAATAATAATAATAATATGTACAAGTAAAAAATAATCTAATTTTTAAAGGTATAAAAAAGGGGTAATAAACAAATAGATAAATAAATAATAATAAAATAATGGTAGATAATAAAATGCCAATAATAATGAAGGCATAAATAAAATGAATAACTAATGAAATAAAATAAAAAATGGCAGAATAATAAGTGAATACAAGAATAAATATAAATAAATGAATGAATGAACAATATATAAATAGGAAAGTATATGAATAAGCAAATGAATAAAATAAAAAGAATAATGAATAACAGAACGAGTAAATAAATAACTGGATAAATAAATGAATTAAAATAAAGGGCTTAATTGCAACTTAAATGAAATATAAGAGAGTAAATCGAAATTAAAATGAAATTTAAAGCCTAAATTATAATAAAATAAATGAATAACCATAAAAAGGATTAAATTGAAATTTAAACGAAAGTAAAAGTATAAATCATAATAAATTAAATAATAAAACCGAAATGAGGACTAAAATTAAACGCGCGAACAAAGGCAGGGACCAATTGGGGAATTATTCCCTATCCCTAAAACGGCGTCGTTCTTCATAGGACTAAAATGAAACAAAAATGAAATTATAAGGTAAATTTAAAAAATGAAAAAAAATGGATCGCAAACTACTTAAAAAGCGGAAGGGCTAAAAGTGCAATTAAACCTTTCCGCAAAACCACGCGAATCCTGAGATTGGAGCGGGTCGGGTTTCGGGTCGGAGGCCAAAATGACGTCGTTTTGGCCTCTGAAATTAACTTTCAAAACGACGTTGTTTTGACAAGCTATATAAGTTGGTTTTTTGACAAAAAAAAAAACATTTAGCCTTCATTTCAAAAAAAAAAAAATTCTGAAAACCTCTTAAACTCTTCCAACCCCTCTTCGGGCTTCGGTCATCGGGCCACTGTCCGTCTGCCGTGGCCGTCATATACGGCAGTCGGAGCTCCAAAAAAAGGGCTTTTTCAGCCTTTTGACTCCCCAAACTCCAATCGGGGGTCGGTTTCTTTAGAAGATGGCCAAAAGTCGCCAAAAGAAAAAAAAACTCTTCGATTTTTAGGGTTCTAAAAAAAATTCTTCGATATAAAAAGGAGGTCACCGTTCATCTAGAAGCGACCTCGGTTGCTTATGAGTCGAAAGATCGATCGCTGTAAAGTTTCGTCTCCGTTCTCCTCTTTTTTTTTTTAATATATCTAAATGATAGTTTCGAAGAAAGAGGAAAAAAATAAAAAATAATAGTAATAAATAAGTAAATGGACCACCTTTGAAATTTCGATTTTGTGTTTCGATTGATTCTCTGTATATATTTGAATCTCTATTTTTATTTTTCTTCATTTTTTTTGTTTGATATCGCGTGTGTGTAATACAATCTGTTTTTTTATGGCTTTATAGCCGATTACAAAATGTTTTTTTCACTGTTTGATTTCTACTGCTTTTGCTCTGTTGTCATTTTTTTTGTCTTCTTTTGAAGGTATTTGGAGAGTCAACGGAGGGGCTTTGCTATTTCGGTGCAAGATGGAGCAGAGGAGGTCAGGCCTCGGGACGAGGCCCGGGTGGTGCGCCCGATGAGGAGCGGCGCGGCTGAAAGGGGCTAGGGTTTTGTTTTAGTTTGCTGAAAAGTTTAGGTTGTGGGTTTAGGGTTTCTTCATTTAGGCCATATTGGGCCTTCAATTTTTTGGGTTGTAATTATTATTTTTTTGCTTGTAACTGGACTGTTTGTTTTGGACTTTATTATTTTATTTTGGGCTCGGGCGAATTGGCCCTATTACAGCTGCCCCTCTTTGCTCATTGTCGTGCAACGAGGATGGAGCAAAGACCTTTAAGAAGGACCAAATTTGTCCGGTTTTTGAATCTCGACTTCTTTGGTGCTTCTCTTCTTCAAGTGGCTTCAATCTATCCTACTGCAACTTCAGGGGTGTAGGAATTGTTGCTTCAATCTGCTCCACTGTAACTTCAGGGAGATAAGACTCGTAAGTTCAACCTGCCTCACTGCAACTTTATAGCTTTAATGTGCTCTACTGCAACTTCAGAGAGATAAGATTTGCTATCTTTAGTCTGCTCCACTGTAACTTCAAAGACTTGTAACTTTAACCCACTCCACTGCAACTTCAGGGAGATAAGGTTTATAGCTTTAATCTGCTCTACTGCAACTTCAGAGAGATAAGATTCGCTATCTTCAGTCTGCTCCACTACGACTTCAGGGAGATAAGGTTTATAGTTTTAATCTGCTCTACTACAACTTCAGAGAGATAAGATTTGCTATCTTCATTTTGCTCCACTGCAACTTCAGGGAGACAAGATTTATGGCTTTAATCTGCTCCACTGCAACTTCAGGGAAATAAGATTCACTATCTTCAGTCTGCTCCACTGCAACTTCAGGGAGATGAGACTTGTAATTTGTAGCTTTAAACCGTTCCACTGCACCTTTAGTGAAATAAGATTTGCTACGATGACTATAATCTGTCCCACTGCAACTTCAGGGGTATAGGATTTGTGGTTTCATTGATCTGTTACATCGTTCTCTGGGGAACATGACCTGTAGAATCCATTTCCTGGGCCTATTTATGCCTAGTGATTAGGATGTCATGATCAGAATGAATCAAATGCTCCTAACTAGATGTGCATGAATGATATTTGTATGAATGCATAATGTCATTTTTTTTAGAATGATCCATTTTTAATGCTTAGGTTGTCATTGCTTGCTTTTTATCAAGGTTCTATCACTAATGTGTTACCATGCCTTCTTGTTCAGCTAATATCTTTAACAGAAAATTAGAAGAAATAATCTCAGTTTAGACTATTCTTTCTCAAATGTTTCCAACCCTTAAGTTTGGTTAGTTCTGAATAGTGGTTCTGTTTTCAGATTCTCGTACTATTTAGAAAACCTTTCAGAGCAATATGCAGAACTCCTTTTTCTTTGAATATTATTAGTCCATTAATCGTTATTTCAATGTAAAAATGCTTGAAAAAAATTGTAACAATGGACAAGATCGAAGTTTATTGGGAGCAAGGCTCGAAATGAATGGATTAATCACAGATAGCAAACATTGCTGAAATACAAGATGAATAAGATGAAAAGAGGTGCCCCAAATATCGCAGCACAAGCTTCCTCGCACTAACTTTTTGAGGACCATCTGGAGTTTGATGTGTTTAGGAGATCCGGAGTGCTTCGTTGATGCCCCAAGACGTAACGTTCTTCCTTTTGAGAAAACCCTACCATCACGTGTTCAATATTAATAAAAATTTGAGCTGCCCTTTTTCCGGGTTTTCAACTCAAAACCCTTTGGTCTCAAGGCGCCCTTTGCGAGTTTTCACCTTGGCCTCTTTTTTTTTAGGTGAAGTACTTCTTGATTGAATCTGAATTCACAGGATTGGGCAAGTTCTTGCCATCCATTTCAGTTAAAATCAGTACTCCTCCGGAAAAGGCCTTCTTTTCCACATAAGGTCCTTCCTAGTTTGGCATCCAATTTCCTATGAAATCCTTTTTTATGGGCAAGATCTTTTTCAATACTAGGTCCCCATCATGGAATTCTCTAGGACGAACCTTTTTGTTATAAGCTCGCATCATTCACTTTTGGTACATCTGACCATGATAGATGGCTATTAACCTTTTCCCTTCAATCAAGTTTAGCTGATCATATCGGGATGGGATCCATTCTCCTTCATCCAACTTCAATTCTGCCAAAACCCGGAGAGAAGGAATCTCAACTTCAATGGGTAAAACCGCCTTCATTCCATAAACCAAAAAGAAAGGCGTTGCCCCGGTTGAGGTCCTGACAGATGTTCGATAAGCATACAGGGCAAATGGTAACTTCCCATGCCAATCTTTATAAGTTTCAGTCATTTTCACCACGATTTTCTTAATGTTCTTATTGGCTGCCTCCACTGCACCATTCATTTTTGGGCGATATGGTAATGAGTTGTGGTGTTTGATCTTGAACTGACTGCAGACTTCTGATATCGTGCTATTGTTCAAATTTAGTGCATTGTCAGATATGATTCTTTCTGGCATTCCATATCGACATATGATCTCATTCTTTAAGAACTTGCTGACTGCCGACTTCGTGACATTGGCATATGAAGCGGCTTCTACCCACTTTGTAAACTAATCGATGACCACGAAGATGAATCGATGCCCGTTAGAAGCTTTGGGTGAAATTGGCCTAATGACATCCATGCCCCACATAGAGAAAGGCCACGGAGAAGTCATAACATGAAGATGTGAGGGAGGTACATGAATTTTATCTCCATAAATTTGACACTTGTGGCATTTTTTGGCATAACTGATACAATCTCCTTCCATGGTGGACCAATAATACCCGAATCTCATGATTTACCTGGCCATTGTAAAACCATTGGCATGTGTTCCGCAGACACCCTCGTGGACTTTTTCCAAGATTTTCTTAGCCTCGACAGCGTCTACACATCTTAGTAGCACCTGATCCTTTCTCCTTTTATATAGGATCTCCCTATCTAAGACATAGTCTTTGGCCAGTCTTCTCAACGTCTTTTTATCATTCTCAGTTGCTTGGTCAGGGTATTTACGATTCTTCACATATCGCAATATATCGTGGTACCAAGGGTGATCGTCCTCTTCTTCTTCTTCTTCGATGTTGTAACAATGAGCCGAAGTCTCATAGATACTCATCTAGATAGGCTTTATATCCTCTTGTTTATTTGCTTTGACCATCGAAGCCAAAGTAGCCAATGCATCAGCCATCTGATTTTCATCTCGTGGGAGGTAATAGAAAGTGATGTCATCAAACTCCTCAATTAACTCAAGAACCAACCTTTGATAATTGATTAACTTGGGATCTCTTGTTTCCCATTCTCCCTTGAGTTGATAGATCACTAGTACAGAATCCCCGTATACCTCTAGCACTTTGATTTTACATTCTATGGTTGCACGGTTACCCATGATGCATGCTTTGTATACTCCCATATTGTTCGTGCAATCAAAATCCAATTTGCTAGTGAAGGGATAATAATCTCCGTTTGGGGATACCAGGACCGCCCCAATTCTGTTACCCACAGCGTTTGAGGCTCCGTCGAAGTTTAGCTTCCAAGGATGACCTTCTTGAGAGTCTTCTTCAGTGGTTGCAACATACATTAGATCTTCATTCGAGAAATCAAAGTTCAAAGGCTCGTAATCTTCTAGAGCTCTACTGGCCAGAAAATCTGCTATTGCGCTCCCTTTTATAGCCTTTTGATTCACATACACTATATCAAATTCGGAGAGTAGAATTTGCCACCGGGCCATTCTTCCATTAAAAGTAGTCGACTTCATCATGTACTTTAGAGGATCAAGTTTTGAGATGAGCCAAGTTGTGTGGTACAGCATGTACTGTCTCAGTCTTCAGGTTGTCCAGATCAAGGCGCAACATAGCTTCTCGATTGGCGAATACCTTGTCTCACATTCAGTGAATTTCTTACTGAGATAGTATATCGCTCTTTATTTTCTTCCTGACTCATCATGTTGACCAAGCACGCATCCCATGGAATTCCCGAATGCTGCCAAGTACAGTATCAACGGCCTATCTGGGCTGGGAGGCATCAGTACTGGGGCATTGGACAGGTAATGTTTGACCTTGTCGAAAGTTTTCTGACACTCCTCATCCCAAACGCCTGGATTGTGTCTCTTAAGGAGTCGGAATATGGGGTCGCATTTCTCAGTCAGTTGTGAAATGAGCCGGGCGATGTAATTTAGTCTTCCTAGGAAACCTCGAACTTCTTTTTGAGTGCGTGACAAATGTAACTCCTGTATAGCCTTAACTTTTTTTGGGTCGATCTTGATCCCCTTTTCACTGACTACAAATCCTAGCAATTTTCCCGACCTAGCCCCAAAAGTATATTTTGCTGGATTGAGCTTCAGTTGGAATTTTTTAAATCTCAAGAACAATTTCCTCAAGACTTGTACATGCTCCTTCTCTGTTCGGGACTTTGTGATCATAGCATCTACATAAACCTCGATTTCTTTGTGCATCATATTATGAAACAAAGTTACCATGGCTCTTTGATACGTTGCTCCCACATTTTTCAGTCCAAATGGGATCACCTTATAGTAAAATGTTCCCCACACGGTCACGAATGTGGTCTTCTCCATGTCTTCAGGATGCATCTTTATTTGGTTGTATCCTGAGAAGCCATCCATGAAGGAGAACAGTGAGTAACCTACCGTGTTGTCCACTAAAGTGTCGATATGTGGCAATGGGAAATTGCCTTTCGGGCTGGCTTTGTTCAAGTCCCTGTAGTCTACGCACATTTGTACTTTCCCATATTTTTTAGGGACGGAGACGATATTGGCTACCTATTCTGAGTATTTAACCACCCGTAAAAAACCAACATCGAATTGTTTCTTGACTTCCTCTTTTATTTTCAGTAAAACATCAGGTCTCATCCTTCGGAGCTTCTGTTGACCTGGCTTGCACTTCTCCCTTATGGGGAGCCGGTGTACCACAATATCAGTACTTAACCTCGGCATGTCCTAATATGACCATACGAAGACATCCTTAAATTTTTGGAGTAGCTCAATGAGGTCTCGCTTTGTCTCTTCAGTAATGCAAGATCAAATTTTCACCTCTTTTTCCTCTCCTAAGTTCACAATTTCTACTGACTCTTTGTGAGGCAGGATTTGTTTCTCATTTTGTTCTACCATCCTCAACAAATCAGGAGATAGGTTACAGTCTCGATCATCTTCACAATCCTCCATACACATATCTTGCTCAAAAGGAGATTCTGAGTCAGTAGCAGCGTCGCTCATATCATTGATATCTGGAGACCTGTTATAAGAATGAAGAAAAATCCAAAGAATAAAAGAATCTAAGAATAATTATCTGTATGGTATGATTATGAATGAAATGAAAAGAATATTTGTTCAAGATGATACGCAAAGATGCATTTTATTGAAATAAAGATGTTGGACATAAGTCTATTTCACAAAAGAATTCTTATTGCTTCTAGGCTTAGAGCAATAAGCGTGTTTTGAACATTACTTTGAATTAGCTCTAAAAACTACAGGAATCTCTTCCGCTGTCCAGTTGTTCAGAACACTTCCAGGTACATAGGGGCAAATGTCTGATAAATTTTCTCCCCAGATTCCTTCTTCAGATATGGCGTTGATGTTCAGATTTCCCAACATTTCTTCAGCGGTCTATTTTCTTGACATCTTTCATTCAGGGTGAATAGTTCCTCCTGACACAAAAGTCTTGGATATATGGGGAAAGGTCATCGGTTCCCACTTGAACTCTTCCTCGCTCAGTCGCGCTCTTCTCTTTTCTTTCTTTTTCTCCTACTCTCTCTTCTTTTGCCTCGCATTTGACTTGTATTCTAAGCCAAAGCGGTCTCGTTTTTCCATGAGCACGGGTGTTTCGACCCTTCCTTGTAGGCATTTTCCAAGTCCTCTCCCAGGCAAAGCTCATTTCCTGACCGTCAGTCGCAGGCCCATCCTTGTAGTTTTAGAGATTTTGGGCATCGGGATCTTGTTCCCTTCAACAATGAAGGTTGCATTCACAAATTCCAATAATCAGAAGGAGCATTCTATCGCTTCATCGTCTGTCCCTATGTATGGCGCGTCACTGGTTACGGATGCAATAATGTCTTCTTCTGCGTTTATCGTTACCAGCCGACCCTCAATTACCAACTTTAACTTCTGATGCAGTGATGACGGCACTGCCCCAGCCGTGTGAATCCAAGGCTTCCCTAACAAACAATTATAAGAAGGCTTAATTTCATCACCATGAAATCTACTTCGTACGTGTTTAGACCAATCAATAGGGGTATCTCAATCCTTCCCATCACCCTCCTTTCGGTTCCATCGAATGCTCTCACTATGTTTTGACACGTCTTCATATGAGAGCTATCCACAGGTAACCTATTCAGGGTGGATAGGGATAAGACATTTAGTGTAGATCCATTATCAATTAACACCCCTGGTAATGTATACCCTTTGCAGCGGGTGGTGATGTGCAGAGCTTTTGTAGATCCCATGCCCCTTGGCGGTATTTCATCATCATTAAAGAAGAGAAAGTTGTCGGCACTTATATTGTTAACCAGACGGTCCAACTTGTTTACAGAGATATCGTTAGCGACATAAGTTTCGTTTAGTACTTTCATCAACGCGCCACGATGTGTCTCCGAACTTAAGAGTAAAGCTAGAACTGAGATACAAGCCGGTTGCTTGTGTAGCTGTTCTACAATGCTATACTCGCTATGCTTTAAGAATTTCAGGAATTTCCTAGCCTCGTTCTCAGTTACTGGCTCGTTAACTGGCGATTTGAGCCTGACCATCTTTTTCTTTTTTTGTTCAACTATTGGGGTCTTTCCTTTAACAGGCTCAGCTCCTGCATTTGATGGATCATAGCGCCTTCTACTGCGCGTGTAGAAACCCACATCTTGGCCTTCTTCTGAAGCACTAATTAGGTTCTCTTCTCCCGGGACTTTCTTGCTATCATTGTAGGGAAAAGCTACAGGTTTCTGGATTATGACCTTTGGTGCAATTTGTACTCCGGCTTCATTGCTTCTAGGTCGTGAAATAATAACCACAGGGTGGTTGACTTTATAGACCTTCTCTATTGACCCCTCTTCTGAGGCGCGCACATCTTCTCTTTCGGAGCCCATAGTATATTCAAAGAATTTTAGCTCCTTATTGTCTATCAAATTTTGCACTAAGGCCCTGAATTCAACGCACTCCTAGATCTCATGATCCTCCTTAGCATGGAACTCACAGTAGTTCCTTATCCCTTCAGGTTTCTCTTCTGAATCCTGTTTGATTAATCATCCCTCTACCATTTTCTTCCAAACCCATTTCAGTAGGGTTTTTACTTCTGCTACATCCATCTTGGTTCTTTTCCCTCCATTCTCAATTATCGCATTTACCCCTTTATCAGAATGACTGGGTAACGGATTTTCTGCCACATTAGGTCCTGACGGGTCGTCAAACTTTACAATTCCTATTTTAATGAACCTTTCGATCAACTTTTTAAATGCAGTACAGTTTTCGATTGAATGTCTCGTGATTCTCGCGTGGTACTCGCATTGAGCATTTGCGTCATACCATTTGGGAAATGGAGGTTGCATAGGTTCCAGGTAGAAAGGGGATACCACATGTGCATCAAACAGACTCTGATACAGCTCCCTATATGTCATTGGGATGGGTGTAAACTGGAGCCTTTCTGTATTTGGCCTCGGGTTGGATTCTTCCCTTGGAGGGCCCTGATGGCTAGTGGTCACTGTCCTTGGCGGGCCAACAGTAATTGGTTTCGAGTAACCCTTGTTGTATGTACTTACATTATTTACCTCGTTTTCCTTCTTCCTCGGGGCTGGTCTTTTGGAGTTTTCCCCCGCGTCTATCTTACCACTTCTTACTGTGTTTTTAATCATTTCACCGGACATTACTATATCCGAGAAGCTCTTAGTAGCGCTCCCCAACATATGGTTGATGAATGGGGCTTTTAAAGTGTTGATGAAAAGCATTGTGGTTTCTTTTTCCAGAAGAGGTGGTTGGACTTTCATTGCCACCTCTCTCCATCTTTGGGCATATTGCCTGAAGCTCTCATTTTGCTTCTTCTCTATATTCTGCAGCATGATTCTGTCTAGTGTCATGTCCGTCACATGACTATATTGCCTTATAAAATCTTGTGCCAGGTCTTTTCATGAATTAATTTTGGCATGACTCAGTTGGTTGTATCATTTAGCTGCTGACCCGATCAGACTGTCTTGAAAGCAGTGGATTAACAGTTGATCATTATTGACGTATCCTGTCATCCTTCAACAGAACATAGTGATGTGAGCTTCTAGACAACTAGTCCCATTATACTTCTCAAACTTTGGAGTTTTGAACTTCGGAGGGAGCACTAAATCTGATACCAAACTCAGGTCTTTGGCATCGATTCCGCAATGATAATCAGCATTTTCCATTGCTCTGAATTTTTCTTCTAGCCATCTGCATCGATCCTCAAGTTACTTTGGCAGTTCCACTCTTACTTTTTCTATTTTTACCATATCATCTAGATCAGGGACAACGGGATTGGTTGGATTATCCCCTGGATTAGAGCATGAGCCTGTTTGGTAGTTCATTGACGCTAAGGTACCGACTTGATACTGTTGGGGTCTGATTGTAACAGGTACCCTTCGTGGGTACACATCTGGTTGTGCCTGGACGTTTATCGGGGTAAAACCCGGGGGTAAATAGGATCTTCATTATCATCCCCTAAGTTGACCGCAGTGCTCTTCCCTTTTTCACGTTCTCCAGCCAGCAACTGCGCCAATTGTTTAATTATACTTCTTTGGGATTCCTATATCTGATCCCTCATATCCTGTTGTACTTTTGCTAGCTGTTCTTGCAGTTGCGCTTGCAACTGGTCTTACATCTCTTTTTGAATCTGTTCTAGCTTTTCCAATCTTTGGTCCATTACTTTGGTTTTGGCGCGAGTATTGTAACGATGTTCAGTTGGTTGACTCTTGTTGATTTCCAAATTAACTGAAATAATTTCGTTTAATTAGGGTCTTTTTGTGAAATTTAATGCATATGATGCAATGTAATGCAAATGAATGCAAAAAAGAGGCATTGACTCTGATTCAATTCTGTTAGAACAACTTTACCTGAAAATAATTTTTTTTACATAAAACGGATTACATATACGGCTTTGCCCTAATGCTCAAAGCCTTAACCTTCCTAAGATGCCAAGCTAACTCTTGACCCCGATCTGATTCTGATTCATACTTCAAGCTTAGCACGTCAGCCTGAACTGCTAGGGTTTACAAATGATCGGCCACCTCTCGTATTTGAGCCACAGCTTCACCCATGATATAGCCTCTATCCCTGACCTGACTTTGAGAACGGTGAAGTTGCACTTTCTATTACTCGTTGTTTGCTTCAAGGAGTTCAACTCGTAGTTCACAATTTTGTAATGCGATGTCGAGCTCTTCTATTTTCCTTTTCAGCTCTTCAATCTTATTTAAGCTCGCTTTCAACTCAATTGTGGAGTTGCGATTACGATACTGATGAAGTGACTTTTTTAGTTCTGCTACCCTGGCTTTTAATCTGACATTTTCATTTTGACATTCCAATAGGTCTCTTTCTAGAGCATTTTCTCGAACCTGGGCATCTTGGCATTTCTTTTCCCATTGATCGGCTCTATTCTTTTCTTCTTTGATCTCTTGCCACCATTATTCTGATGTCTTTCCCAGCCCGGCAGTCCTCATTGATAAGCGCAGCTTCTTGTAATCCATTTTTAAACTGTCCAGATCTTCTTCGGCCTTGTTCTTTCCTTTTCTCAGCTTATCGGCCTCTAACTTCTGAACGTCAACGTCTAGTCCTAATTGCATCTTTTCTCTTCCAATTGCTCAATCTTCTTTCCTAGTTCTGAATTCTTTTTTTCAAAATCTTGCCTTATGATCTCCAGCTCAGATGGGATCAGTCATAGGTATTCCTCCATTGGTCGAGTGCCTTCTTGACTTGGCCCAGGAATGTTATCATTGACTCTTTTACCCCACCATCCATTATATTCGGGGGTCGTCGTCGGACCTGCAGTAAATCTTTTCATTCGACGGGTTTGGTTCCAGGCGTTAGACATTTTTCGGACCTTTTTCTTATAGTTATCGCCCTTATACAAAAACTCGCACTGAGCCAGCCCTTACATTGCTTGTATGAGCTGTCTCGATCTATACTGCCTCAACACAAGTAGAGGAGCATATCCAACAGCTCCCCAAATCCCAAGTAGAGGAACCCAGTCGAGATCTCCACACCGGTATAGAATCTCATCGGGGATCATCCAAGGGGCTCTCTATTCGACATCCTCATCTTGGAGATTCTGGAGTATCGCCATCCATTTTTCTTCCGAAATGTCGTCTCGCCTCGGTGTAGCCACTAATTTTTTTAATGGAGAGTAGTTCTCGGAGAATACTCGATAATAAAATTTTTCTACCCTCCAAAAGTGGCTATGAAACCATGCCAACAAGAGTTGCGCACATCTAATGAATCTTCCTTCACCCGCTCTCCGGTATGCATTCAAATATCTGAATGTTTCAGCTAAAATTGCAGGGACTGGCGTGACCCTCTTATCAAGTCTGTCGAACAAATCTGAAACTGCCTCATCCATGTGTCCTAGTGCTTTAGGGAAAACAACCAGCCCATAAATGCTCAAAGCGAAGACATTGACCCTTTTCTTCATATCTGGGTGTGTCAAGATCAAATCTCACAAACTATTCCAATGGATGCATTTACCATCTCTCTTTTGCTTGATCCAGGCTGCAACCCATTGCTCACTCATCCCCGTGATGTTCATTAGTTTCTTTAGGAAAGTCGGGACATTGGCGGCTCTAGAATAAACCTTTTCGGGTCAAATTTTCAGGGAATGAAGTAGGGTCGTGTATTCTTTCACAGTAGGTACTAAATCCACTTTTCCAAAAGTAAAGCAGCTGTAGGCGGGGTTCCAAAATTGAGCCAGAGCTCAAAACAAATACTTGTCCACTTTGATATCGAGTAGATAGGGCAAATCACCATAATTACAGTAAAATAACTGCTTGATTTCTTCATCCCATTGGACCCATATCTCTTTCAATTCTTGGAGATTGTTCTGGGTCACGCTGATACGAGTGAAGTCCCAAAATTCTGATACATACCCCTTCGTCAAACTATCACCTTTCTCTAGTTGCGTTTTCTCGGACCATATTCGGATAGCCGCATTATCTTCCACTTTATCAAGAAATTCGTTCTCCATGGCAAGCTCTCTATTTAGTAATCGAATGTGAATCAACACCTTTTTTATAAGGAAAATGTCATGCAATCACAGTCAAAGCAAAACAAAACAAGTCAGTACATTTTATACAAAGCTAAAATTTAAAGCAAGCAAGAAATAATAAATAAAGTTCCAATTTGAGTGACCACTAGGGGTTCGGTGCGGTTCTACCTAGGGTAGGCTCTTAGGGCTTACTATATGCAGTTCGGTTCTAAAGTAAGGGTACCTGAACCGGCAGATTCCTCGATCCTCACCCATTATAGGCTCATACAGACCGAGTTTAGTTCAGGGGAATACATTTCCCTATGGCTATACGGAGATGAAAATCTCACGAAGACATAGGTACGGATGTATCCCGAAAGCGATCCGCTATCCTATACGGAGGTGAAGACCTCACGAAGGAATAGTTTCTTGCTTCCACTTAAAAGGGTAAAATAGACCGGTTATGCGATGCAATATGCGGAGGTACATTAAAAGACTCGAACCAATAAAGCAACTATATTAAAATGATGCAGACCACAAAAATGAAATGCAACAAAAGGATCGTAAATTTAAACCAAATTATCAATTTTCGACAAAAAGACAAGAAATAATCAAATCGTGGCTTGACTCTCTTATTTTAGTCCCCAGCGGAGTCGCCAAGCTGTCGAAACCATCTTTTGAAAGGTCGACTTTTTATTTAAAAAACGAAAAAGGGAGTCACCACCAATTTTTTTATGAGGTGTGATCGGATCACCTCGTAATTTGATCGTTTTAACAAAATGTTTGATTTGTTAAAATGACGATTTTTGGTCTACAAAGTTTAGAAAACGGGTTCAGGAGTCGGTTACGCATGAAGAAGGATTAGCACCCCCGTTACGCCCAAAATTGGTACCTAATTGGTTACTTAACGTCTATGATGTCGAAAATTGGAAATTTGAAAAGAAATAAAAAAATGATCCCTCTTCGTATAATGTTATCTTACTAAAATTTTTCTTAAATAAATCGAAACGAATATTTAAGACCCTCTCGTCTCGAGATAACAAAATGTCACATCTCGTAAGTTAGGACACGACACCTTGAATCCTCGAGAATGAGCTTGTCTTTTATTCTTTATTTTGAAATCTTATGTGTTTTAATTTAGAAGGATATTCGGTTATTTAGATTCAACGAGAAAAATCGAAGCCCCGTAAGTTAAGGCACGACTTTCTCGAGTTTCTAAATACAGAACATTGCCTTATTTTGAAAACTTTCTTCTTTGAATAATATCAAACATAATATTTAAAACAATGTATTTTTCTTATTTGGGATATAACATAAAACGGCCTATTATAAAAAAAATATTTAAACGCGATTTTTTTTACGTGATTTTAACGAAATGAGATAAAATGGTGATGTAGAAAACGGAATGATGATATATAGATGAAGTGTCATGTAAACGACATATACTAATAAAAGCAATTTACGAGCATCGCATAATATACACTATTTTAGCAATAATATGAACAGTCAAAGATAAATGAAATAAATAATAACAATGATAATAATACCAAAGCATGCACGTAAAAGGACCATACCAACTTAAAAAAAAATAAAGACAAAGAAATAAATAAAATAAATACATAAATAATGTAAGAGAAAATAGTTTATAAAAATATTAAAAATAAAGAACCAAATTAAAATACAAATGAAATTAAAGGTATAATTTGTAATAAAATATATAAATAAATGAAATAATAAGAATAATAATAATATGTACAAGTAAAAAATAATCTAATTTTTAAAGGTATAAAAAAGGGATAATAAACAAATAGATAAATAAATAATAATAAAATAATGGTAGATAATTAAATACCAATAATAATGAAGGCATAAATAAAATGAATAACTAATGAAATAAAATAAAAAATGACAGAATAATAAGTGAATACAAGAATAAAAATAAATAAATGAATGAACAATATATAAATAGGAAAGTATATGAATAAGCAAATGAATAAAATAAAAAGAATAATGAATAACTAAACGAGTAAATAAATAACTGGATAAATAAATGAATTAAAATAAAGGGCTTAATTGCAACTTAAATGAAATATAAGAGAGTAAATCGAAATTAAAATGAAATTTAAAGCCTAAATTATAATAAAATAAATGAATAACCATAAAAAGGATTAAATTGAAATTTAAACGAAAGTAAAAGTATAAATCATGATAAATTAAATAATAAAAACCGAAATGAGGACTAAAATTAAACGCGCGAACAAAGGCAGGGACCAACTGGGGAATTATTCCCTATCCCTAAAACGGCGTCGTTCTTCATAGGACTAAAATGAAACAAAAATGAAATTATAAGGTAAATTTAAAAAATGAAAAAAAACTGGATCGGAAACTAATTAAAAAGTGAAAGGGCTAAAAGTGTAATTAGACCCTTCCGCAAAAACACGCGGATCCTGAGATTGGAGCGGGTCGGAGGCCAAAACGACGTCGTTTTGGCCTCTGAAATTAACTTTCAAAACGACGCCGTTTTAACAAGCTATATAAGTTGGTTTTTTGACAAAAAAAAAGCATTTAGCCTTCATTTCAAAAAAAATAAAATTCTGAAAACCTCTCAACGTCTCCCAACCCCTCTTCGGGCTCCGGTCATCGGGCCACCGCATACGACGGTCAAAGCTCCAAAAAAAGGGCTTTTTCAGCCTTTTGACTCCTCAAACTCCGATCGGGTGTCTGTTTCTTTAGAAGATGGCCAAAAGTCGCCAAAAGAAAAAAAAACTCTTCGGTTTTTAGGGTTCTAAAAAAAAATTCTTCGATATAAAAAGGAGGTCACCGTTCATCGGCAGTGACGACCTCGGTTGCTTGTGGAGTCGGAAGATCGATCGCCAGGTAAGTCTCGTCTCCGTTCTCCTCTTTTTTTTTTAATATATCTAAATGATAGTTTCAAAGAAAGAGGAAAAAAATAAAAAATAATAGTAATAAATAAGTAAATGGACCACTTTTGAAATTTTGGTTCTGTGTTTCGATTGATTTTCTGTATATATTTGAATCTTTGTTTTTATTTTTCTTTGTTTTTTTGTTTGATATCGCGTGTGAGTAATACAATCTGTTTTTTTATGGCTTTATAGCCGATTACAAAATGTTTTTGTCACTGTTTGCTTTCTACTGCTTCTACTCTGTTGTCGTTTTTTTTAGTTTTCTTTTGCAGGTATTTGGATAGTCAACGGAGGGGCTTTGCTATTTCGGTGCAAGACGGAGCAGAGGAGGTCAGGCCTCGGGACGAGGCGCGGGTGGTGCGCCCGAGGAGGAGCGGCACGGCTGAAAGGGGCTAAGGTTTTATTTTAGTTTGCTGAAAAGTTTAGGTTGTGGGCTTAGGGTTTCTTCATTTGGGTCATATTGGGCCTTCAATTTTTTGGGTTGTAATTATTATTTTTTTACTTGTAACTGGACTGTTTGTTTTGGACTTTATTATTTTATTTTAGACCCGGGCGAATTGGCCCTATTACAAAACTCATTACACTTGTTAGATTGGCAACCAAATTTAAACTTAATCAAATAAATAGGGGGAAAAGATAAAACCAGTTGAAATTATCAAGGAGAAGGATAAATAAGCAAGCTTAAACTTGCATTTTTATTTAGTGAATTACTTTTTCTTTTTTCTCTCTCTTTGTTTTAAGAGATTTTATTAAAGTACAAGAGACCCTCTCATAAATAGAAGTGATAATTGAGAATGAATCCATGAGAGGAATGCGTGTTTAGAAAATAGAAAGAAGTGATTCAAGGGCACTTGCCATTCTTGTACTTGGCATAGCAAGGGCATACTTCCTTGTTAGCAGTAGGGCCAGGGGGCACACACCCATCGCAGGTGTTGCAGCAAGCGTTGCATGTTTTAAGGCACATCTTCGGCTTCCATGACTTGCTGCACCTTGATGCACACTTCCCCTCGCATTCTGGGATTAGGGGTTTTCCATTAATGCATACATTCATATATAAAGCTTTTTATATTCGAAGAGTAGAATTATTCATAAACTCTCTTACCTGGCCTTTGGACTTGGGCTTCAACCATTAGCATCCCAATCTAAGAATTGTCAAGAAAAGACATGATTAGTTTTGTGTTGGTACCTTAAAATCATGATGGATTGCAACATAAATTGCTGTTTAAAACCTTAAAATAAAGTACCTCGCAAACTAGGAAAAGACACAGAACAGCAAGCAAAAGGGTTGTCTTAGTGGTGGCCATTCTCAAACTTGTTTCTCTTTATGTGTGTGTCCTGTCCTTTTTATTGTGGTTCCTTTCAATGCTGGGGGTTTATAGGATAGTGGTATGAATCCCAAAACTAATTTTAGGAAGCTAATTTCTAATATTAGACAATTTAGCCATTCTTTTAGGAGTAATTACCCCAAATATATATAAAAGAGGATAGGGCAGTTCAAATGTAACAACATTCAACAAAACATGAATACCATCCTCAAACTTAATTTTCTATATAAGTACTCCCCTAATTACAGTAGGTTTGTTTTACATTAATTAAGTTTCACTTCTTTATCTTCCTTCAATTAAAATTATATCCCTTTTATAATTCTTTTCTCTTTATCCATAATCATTTTTATATATAAATTAATTTTTTTCTCTGCAGATTGATTTTGTGTATTAATTAAAATATATTATATGAATATATTAAAAATCAGTACAAATTTTGTAACATTTCATAAATAATATTATTAAAAATTTAATATTTATTTGATATTACTCTACTTTTAGCTTTACTCCTAAAAATAGAGTTGGAATATAATTTAAAGATTAAAAAGAAAATAAAACTATTTATATTAGGTTATTAAATAAAAAATTACATTAAAAAAGTTGTATAAAAAATACGCTGGTTCAAAAAGAAAAAAAAATTTGTATGTAAATTAATAAATTAATCTGTATGATTTCAATAATATCTTTAATATTTTTCTCATTTATCTATTATATATATAAAGAAATATTTGATATATATTATATATGAAATTCTGTTTTCAATAATTAAAAAAATGAGAGCATATGTAAAATTTAAATTTTAGGAACTTAGAAGCACATATTTACATTTTCCAATATTGGATATTAAAAACCGTATATAAGGACTTGATATTAAAAAAAATTATAATTGGATTAAGTGTATATATGTTTATATTTTTTTTCATAAGTTATGTCTAAATCAATTATAGCAAAGATTATTAACATATATGATCCTTATTATATGAATGAGTATTCAACGTTGATACATTTCTATAAGGAAATTGGATTGAAATAATATTCATTTTAAACTTTAGTCAATAAAGACACGTGGTAAACAATTAGCATGCTAAATAGTAAAATTTTAACTATGTCACATTAGAACGTTTTCTTTAATTGTAACTTTAAATTGCTATATTATATATATCAGATAGAAAGTAAGGATTGATCAGAGATCAAATTCAAAATTGATCAATAATACTTTTGTTAATAAAGTTTATCTACTTTATGGTGATGGTGAAAAGCACTCAATAATATGCGGGAAGAGATTAAGAGGAGACCTTTTAACTATTATATTTTATCCAACAAGCCAAACTTTTCGAAGCAATAAAAAATAGTATTTTATTTATATTTTCTTATGAAAACATAAGAATTTTAATATGACTAGAGTTCGATTTAGATCTATTGCACAAATGTTAGTGAAATAAACAGTAATGTAAAATATTGATTTAAATTAAAAGATCGAACTAGAACAATATAAATATATATAATCTAAAAAACAAAAATTGGAAATAAAATTGGATCGATTTTTTTTTTTACTCGTAAGTAGGCAGAAATTTGATTGGTAGTTGAGACCTGTTTTCACAGTTTCTTTAAGATAAATTTGACCGTTCCTTTAATGCTGGAGAAACATTGATTGACTGTCTCTCAGTATACAACAACGAGATGAGCACGATAATAGCACGGCTGCAGTGATCAACAAATTGTAGCCTAACTTTCTTCTATCACCAAAAACAGGTTCGAAATATGTAGGGAAAACTATAATTTTATTATTCAAATCTCCATCTTTACTAATCGAGAATATACCTAAAAGTTTCCAAAAATCTATTTTTTTCCAACAAGATCAATGTAATCTTTTTTATATTTTAATAATCCAACTATTATATTTTCGATCTGATTTCTTTAACTGAAAATACCATCTTTATCTATATATATTTAATGATGGAATGTTTTCTATATTGAGCTTAATATTTTGGTGTTGAATTGAATTTCAACATATTATTCCTATTCAAACATGACCAAACCTAGTAATCCACAAACACCTATAAATAAAAGTGTTAAAATAAGTACTTACTGAAAACAACAAACAGCTCTTTCGACTCATTGGACTTCATTTCAATGGAAACCATTTTCATTCTACAGCATGCTCTTAACTACGGCTTGAATAATGTTTAATTATGATTTTCATCCCTATATATTTAACTTGAAGATTTGGCTGATGCAGTTTAATTGAACATATTCAAGGCAAAGCTAAGACCAATCATCAAAAGTCTAAAAAATCTGAAGAAAAACCCAAAAAAATTGCCGCCATGAACCAAATTTTATCAACATATGCTTTGAATGAACTACTAAATGGAGGGTAATGAGAATTGACCAAAAGTAGAACTAAATTTAATTATACTTGGTAATAATAAATAAGAAGAAGATTTTAAAAACAGTTGGCAAATAAAATAAAAAGCATGTTGAAGTAGAGCCCTAAAGTCATATTTAACCCATGGCGTATTTCTGGGTCCAAGCCTGAGCAGTAGACTCGTACTTGGCTCTATCCGTCTTGTATGTATGTGCAATTTCTGGTTCCAAAGGATCATCTGGGTTTGGATCCGCCAGCAATGAACATATCGACAATAACACCTTTGGAACTGTAAGTGCAGGGCTCCACTGTTCTTTCAAAATATCAAGACAGATGCTGCCATTGCTGTTGATGTTTGGGTGATACACTTTTGTCTTGAAGGATACCTATGCAAGCACATGACATGCTAGTAGATCAGTACGTAAGCTTTCTCTAATTTCTTAAAATTGTTTCGTGTGCTTCCTTTTGTTACCTTGGGTGGTTTGAATGGATAATCAGGAGGGAAGTGAATGGACACCAGAAACACCCCACCCGCATAAGGGCTATCTGCTGGCCCCGTAATCGTTGCTTGCCAATGAAACATGTCATCTCCTACAGGACCTGTAAACAACAAGTACATTAACTTGTTTGTCTGCAACAGAAACCAAAATTGAAACAAGAGAAAAGGACTTAAACAAATAAACCTGCACTGCAAGAAACAGGAGGATCTTTCTGCAGGTCTTTCAATTCCTTGGTGATTCTCTTAGATGCCATTGCTGATTTCTACACAAATTTGGTAAACAACAGAACAGAAAACTCCTACCTCTGTAAAAGATTTTAACAAAATAACATCATATATCACACAAATAATAATTGTTTTAATAAATAAATAAATAATGATTGTAACACAAACTAGAGTTAAATGCACTGTTGTGGAGACTGTTAATGCGCATAATTGATGATGACAAAACAAAGAAACAGAAAAAAAAAAGAATCCTTAAGAAACTGGGATCTAGAATAAATGAAAGAGCAGACCAAGATTATAATACAGTATCTCTAAACCCTAACATACCTCAATATATTAACCCTAAAGCTTCTGATTTGAAGAATAAATTCATATGGTTGAAATTCTAAAAAGAAAAGAAAAAAGGCCTCATATTTTGCGAAAACAATAAAAAACAGCATTCAACCTTCATCAAAAATAAGATTTAATTTTTCTTATAGCAAAACCCTAATTAGATCATCAAAGAAATTTATATTTTCGTTACCTAAGTGTACTTCTCAATTGATCCAAAAAATATATATATACTTCCCTAAGAAATAGAAAAAGAAGAAGGAAAACCCTAAACAACAATTAAAGTGAAAGAGGGACATAAATAAGGTAACCAACCAACCTATCTAGTTCTAAATATATGGCTTATGGTTTGAGATATTGTTTTTTTTTTTTTTTAAAGAGATATTGATTATTGAGAGGATGAGTCTGGCGACTCAATCAGTTTTTATCATTTATTTATTTATATAATATATATTTTATCAAACATATTATTATAATTAGTTCGTATTCTCGTAAGGTACACGGGTTAAGTCATAGGACTATTAAAATTGATGTTATATATCTTTCACTGCCTACACCAATCAAAAGTTCTTTTTTCCTTTTTTCTTCTACAATTCAATTTTTTTTTTTACGAAATAACTTTAGACTTCACGAATTTACGAACCAAAATTCAAACAATTTAAATAGTTCAGTGATCAAATTATATATTTTTTTTAGTTAAATGACCAAAACAAAATTTTTTTTAGTAATATAATTACAAAATATTTTTAAATATATATTATTCTCCTATAATTATATTAAAAATCATATAGTTTCAGATTTTATATTAAAGAAAATTTAATTTAATTTGGAATTTTTAATTTCTGTAATAAATTTTTATAATACCAAATATATTAAAAAATAAATATACCGGATTTTTATTCATTTTCTAAGTTATGGATGTAAGTAATATGATAATATCTACTATATTTAATTTATTAGACCTAAATAATTTTATTAATATCTTACAGTCTTGAGCACGCTTTGATAATTTATAGGTATAATGTTAATATTAGGTTAGTGTTTCATGTAAACTTGATTGAATTAATTATATAAAAATAAATAATTTAATTAAATAATAAAATAATATATTTAACTTAATGATATATATAAATAAATTAATTTCATGACTCAAATTATTAAAATTTTAAACTGATTTAAAAAGTGGTAGAAAAGTTGCTTAGTGTTACGTGGTCTAGGAGATTGAAAATAAGTTTTAAGTAAAATTAAAAGTGTAACACCCTCTATTTAGAAAATAAGTTTAAGGGAAAGATGAGAGTTTTAATTTTTTTGATATTTAAAGTAATAAACATTTAATCAAAAGTGTACCTTTCGATTCGTCTAGAATGAACGTTTTGACCGAGTAGTTTTCTCCGCTATCCAATGCTCACTCTTTATATAGGGAGAGTTTAAAGAGTTCAACTCAAATCAAACTTAATAACTTTAATGTTAAATTTAATCAAATACTAGTATTAGATTAAATTTAATATTAAATCTATTAAACTAATAGAATATTTATCTAAAAGATAAATATTTAATTTAATTTAATATTAAGATAATTATTTTAACATTAAATTTATAAAATACTATAAAGATAAATATTTATTAAAATATTATTATTTTTGAAATAGTTAATCTGAAATCAAATTATCCGGTAGAGTCCAATAGGAGTGTGATTCGTCCACTAATCAACTGTCGAATAACCACCACTGTTGTTGACCATCCACCATCCACCAACCACTGAAATGCAACAGTCGTAGTCGCCGACACCGCTATGCCCGATGGTGTTATCACAGGCGCAACACCCTCATGTCACCCCAAGTCGGTTCGGTCCGGGCCAATGACGGCCCGACCAATTCGGTCTAGCCACCGGTTGGACCGTCGACCCAATTTCACATATCGGGTCTGGTTCGATCAGTTTTGGGTCTCGGTCTCAGTTTTTGATTTTTGGTTCCAACTTTCGATCTCAAGTTCAATTACTCATTAGGCCAATTGTTCGACTTGACAATTAATTTCCAAAAATATCATATTTATTTTAATTAATTTGATTAATTTAATTTTATTTTATCAAAATTAATTTTCTTAAAAATCACTGAGATTTTTCAAAATTAATTTTTCAAGAAAAATTTTTAATTAAATTATCTAGTTGAAAATTCTCACGACCGTCCAATTTAATTCCACTTCAAATAAATAGACTCAATTAAACTATATCCAAAGTCGTAGAATTTTTTTCTGATTCATATGCAGTCCAATCGAGTTTTTGTTGAGCTAGCAGAAGGACCAATCAAACATTTACAATTGGGCTCTAGTAATTATAATTATGTTCAGAAGTATCGTTCCGATAATTCGCATTTTACTTAATCATGGAGTCATTCCAAAAGAAGTACCATGATTAAAAGCTCTTTATTGTATACTCTTTACAAAAGCAATTCATCCAACTGCTTTGTCCAATGACATCGTCATGTATGTGTTACCCTCATATGATATCATTGATTCCTTTGAGTTAAATCTGTTCACTCAATACAATCCTATTTTATCTCATTGTCACCATTGTGTCTTCTTAATGATTAATATGACCACTGAACAAATAACTGTGATAAATTGCTCGTTCGAGAATAAGCAACACGTGGTCACGTTTCATATTTATCAATCCACACAATGCTAATGAGAGGATATCGTTAACTCTCTATTCGAGCTATAAATTTCATTGTTGATAGTAAATTCATTCCATACACAAGTCATGTACCCAACATACCGGCTATGGTCTCGATCATCTTTAGAGCATAAGTCTCCTTATATCAAAGCACATGAATTACATACGCATGGTCAACAACTAACTCAGGATTTAGGTAAATCACATCATTAACGTCACAAGTGAATTAATTCACAAAAGGATTCAGGATTAATTCAACTTGGGTCTAATCCAATGTATTATTCTTCCAATGAGTACATCTATGTCTCTACCCGTGGAGTCAACTGCTCCGATAGCCAAAACTAGTCATCTCCCCAATTAGAATTGTAAACGACATAATAATCCTTCTAAGTATTTGAATCAAACGCTCACTTTGATTCTTTTACGGGATTACGGACTCGTTTAGATTATCTACTGAAGTAAGTTGTCTTTCTCGCAATGTAAACGTTCTTACAATGCAACTTATCATTAGTTTGAACTTAGACAATTAATGAGCTAATATTTGTTTGTCACAATTTTGCTATGTATGCAAAACATGAAAGACAGAAACACAAAAGGTATAACAGTGAAATGTGAAATTAACTTTATTTATTTATTCATCATTAAAATACATAGAAAACAATTACATGTTTACTACAATATGGACGCATTTCCCAACACCCTTGCCCAACCCGATCGACGGGTTCGAGCTACAGAATGCTACATTCGTTGCTGGAGCAACAACAGTAAAAAAATGTAGTAATTAATCAATCACTCATGAGATTAAACATCATTCACATTCAATCTACATTAAACAATCATTTTCGGGTCTTAATCGAGCTTACAGAAGCTCTTTTGTCAACCCGAGCACGAAATAGGACAAAATTGTAAAAAAATTAAAATATATGGATTGATGTCGCGACTTCATCTAATTCTCATCACGACGTGGCCATCACAGTATGTCACGTTGTGATGACAAGCCTAAGCTCATCATGACATCACTCACTGTAATAGCAACGCTGTGACGTCAAAAGTCCGAAGTCGCAACATAGCCTCTGTTTTTGGAAAAATGCACATTTTGGTACCTATTTCAAAGTTTCCAACCAACCATTCAATATATGCACCATGCATCAACTTCACTTGATTCAAAACATGCCAAACAAGCTCAACATTCATGTCAAACCTCTCATCAAGACATTCACTACTTAAACATCAATTAAACTTAAACATCTCAATACCTTTAAAACATAATATCCAAATCAAGCAAATACCAATTCTTACCTATGCTATGTTACATTGAAACTTACCATTTCACACACATGTGTACATTATATACCTTGATGGCTTATAGGCATTAGCTTGAACCTATTCAAATATACACCAATACATATCTCAAGCATGTCAATCAAACATACCATTTTCAACTAGGTACCAACTTAGCTCTTTTACTTACCTCATCCTATCAACATAAACATACCAAGCTAAATAGGTTCATGTTTCAACTTCCCAAAAGCATCAAACCTTGCTAAATCAAGCATTAACCAAATCACTTGCCATGAACAACATTCAAAATCATCATATACCAAATTCATTACCATTTTCAACTCATCAAGACTTTTATACATTAAAGATTACATCAAAATGTTCGTATAACTACCGATTCGGTGATAGCGTAAGCTTCAAAACAATTTGACTTGACGTGTTTCGTAAAGTGACGGTCTACAAGGAAAAGAGAAAATAAACTAGGTAAGCATATAAGATGCTTAGTAAGTACATAGGTATTAAACAAAACTTATCGTATCTTTTATCTAAATACAGTAAGCTACCATAACTTGGCATAGTTTGGCTAGACATGGCAATTCAAAACATCAACAAGGTGAGCATTAACTTATAATCAAATCACATGATATCACAAGTACTTAACATGTCAATTCATGTCACATTAGGTAACAATGTCAAATTCATACTCAATCAAGGGATGTTACATTTACATATATATCAAAGGCAATACTTCAATCAATTTTTCTTACACAATTCATTCAATAACATCCCATTTAAATATTAAGTTCATTTCATCCCATTTCAATTTCTCAATTTCAATAAACTGATTCGCTCGATGAACCCTAGTAAACAGATTTGGATACACATGTATCTACATCACACCAGTTGCTCGTCCGAGCTGAATATATATACATGTCAAGTTACCCGTCCGAGTTACTCGCTCGAGCTAAACTTGTGTCAGATATAATTGAGAATCCGCAAACAAATGTTGGATCTCAGTAACATCTGTAATCAATCTCGTACAAGCGTGCACAAAACTCTATTGGCATTCCAATCATATCCTAACATTTACTAAGTTCACACGAGCATCTTTTACACATATAAACATCACTTTTCAATTTAGTCCAATTCTAGCCTGATCGTACTAATTCACACACACATACAATTCAAATACATAACAACCTAAGTAAAAAAAATACCTTATGAACTTACCTGATCAAAACATCAAATAAGTTGATTCTTTAGGGGCTAGTCAACAATTTTGACTTTTTCTCGATTACCTCCGGCTTGATCCAATTCTTGATCAATTGAAGGACCGAATGTTTGGAACCCTTGGGATGTTTTTCTCTTTTCTTTTATTTTATTTGAAGATCCGGGTGAGAAGGATGAAGGAGATGACAATTTCTCTTTCTTTCCACCTAATTTTGCTTTTATAGCATAATTTAAACTTGATTTATTTAATTAGTCTTTCTTAATTAAGTTTCTAATCATATTTTAATGCTTAAGCCACCATCATCCCCTAACACATATTCCAAAATGGTTTAATTCCCATTTTGAACATTTGGCTAATTGCAATTTAAGTCCTTAAGTCTTTGGCCAATTAAAAACCTTTAGCGATTGGACTTTTATAAATTAGTCTCGGCATCTAAATTAACTAGTAATTCAACAAAATTATCGGACCATTTCTGAAACCGCCTTTTCTGGCACCATTGAAAATCGGGTTGTTACAAAAAGAAATTGAATTAATAAAACTTAGTTAAATAATTAGTTTATATAAATTAATTTTTGTGTACACAATATTATATTTGAATGCTTGATTGTATATGATTTATAACGTTAGGAATTAATTTGTTTATGTTATAATAATTTGATTATACTTTATGGTAGCTCGAATAGGTATTTATATCAGTATTTTGATTGTAATATAAATTTTGATTATATTAGTGAAGACGGTAATTTTGAGATTTTGAGTACTTAAATTCAAGTTTTGTTACATGAAAAATATGAACGAGTTAATTAAAATTAATTAATTAATTGACTTGATTTATGAGTTTATTGTTGACTAAATTATTTAGAAAGTAATCAGATTAAAATAAACCCTAACAACAATATGCTAACTCGTGATTTTATAAATGGTAAGAAGGTTTTCTGGCGAGAGGCAAAAGAAGCTTTAGAGCTTGGTAAAAAATTAGGTCTACGAGCCATCGAGAATGAAGAGGAGGTGATTAAGGAGCTCATACAAATTGAAGAAAGAAGATTGAATATGGATTGTTAATGGAGTGATGAGGGAGTCTCCTTGCTTATTGATTGTCACTACTCATGTGTACAGTTTTGTTCGTAAACATGTTCAATTATATGTTCATGAACAGGTTTGAGACACCTTTTAATGTTCGTGAAAATGTTCGAGACACGTTCTTTTAATGTTCGTGAACATGTTCAATTAAGTTAAACAAACATGATCATGAACATTAAATAAATGAGCGTGAACATACATAATTTTAAATAAACGAACACGAATAAAATTTTGAAATTCCTACCAAACACGAACAAGTTTAAAAAAATAAACAAACAAATATGAATATGAGTTCGTTTGTTCAAACTCGATTCATTTACAATCCTATCACAATAGATGGTTTTTGATATATATATATATATACACATTAATTAAGTTTACATTTTGAAATTTAACATCTATGATGAGAGTAGTTGATAATGTATAATCATCAATTGTATTTGTCAGTGCATATCAGTTTTAAGGTTGAAAAGAAGTCCTACTAGTATCATGCTGCCTCTGTTGAATTAGTATTTTTCTTCTAATTTTCCTTTTTCAAATTTGAACATTTTCTAATTTTCTTTTTTCAAATTTGAACATTTTACGAAGATTAAAATAAGGTACAATACATTAAATGAGTATTAATTCAATTGATATGGATATTGTTGTTAAATTTCTGCTATATAATATTCTTTGTTAAAATCACTTGACTATACAAAAAATTTATTTAAGTCACCGGATTGTTAAAATCACTGCTATAACATTCTCTGTTCACATTGCTTACACCAATCGAAAGCTCCCATTCCACTTCTCTTATACAATTCAATTTTTTTTTTTATAAAACAGCTTTGAACATAATAAATTTAAGAATCAAAATAGAAATAATTTTTTTCTCCGATCTCCATCATTGACCATCAGATCAACTTGAATCTAAGATATATTCTTCTACTCGTCGATGGATACTATCCATACCGATAGTTAAATCATCACTTGAAACTCGCTAGCCGAACTTTTTTTTTTTAAACTTAACAACACAGTAACTTAAATAAAAGCTTTTAAATAATTCAATAATCATTTTATAACTTTTAGGTGACCAAATCGTAAACTTATTAGATAACCTTGAGTGTAGTCTACTCAAAATCAAATTCAATATAATAATAGGAATCCAAAATAACGCAACCGAACCTGCTCAGAAAATAGTTCCACTTACCAAACCAGCCTTACTTTTAAGACGTGCAGTCTTTGCATTTCCTTCAATATATATTTGAACTTTAGTATGGCAGATGCAAACTCAGGAAAAGAAATAAATGGTTGGTAATCAAAATTTCATAAAATAATCATTTTGACAATTAATGCTGATTTGTTAGAGTTATATCAATCTTCAAGCCAACTCCAAATACATACAAAATGAAGAGGGGGAAAAGAACTCCATGATACATTCATAAGTTAAGGCTCCTTATCATCCAATCCTCCACAAGGAATCTTAGGACTCGAGTGTGACAGCCGGATAGTCTTGGTAGCCTGTGATGCCTGTTATCCTTATCCGAGTATTTGGCTGCAACAGTAAATCATCAAAAGCTTCACATAATTATGAGGTCAAAGAAAAACATCTAAAAATATTCTTTTAGCATAGCTCGAACTGCTGAGCATTTTTGGAACATATACAGATAAAAAAATAGTGAGGTTATATATTTAGCACCTATGAGAAATAAATGTCAATATCAAGAAAGTAAAAATATCCAGGACTATGTTGCATGGACTCAGCAGCTATGCTGGCAACCAGTTCGAAGTCTGTGACTCCACAAGCTGGGTACAAGCGGCAAATTGCATGAAGACAGCTTCAGGAAGTGGCATCAAGCCAGAAGAGGGAACAAAAGATGGAGAGGAGGATAGGAGGGCAGTAGTTTTGGTTTAGTTAAATTGAGAAAACAGATGATAAGAACTAAATTCGTCAGCCTAGTAATTCATGGCTCCAAAAAGATACGAGCAAATGACAGGAAACCAAGTTCAGGAAAAGGTCCCAGGACCAAAAGAGACAACAGCTCATGTAAAGAAAGAAGGCTTCAGTTTGGTGGAGTTGAACTAGATAACTAGATGACAGAATTAATCTTATTTCGCTGCTTCTCCGAATGCAGCAGATGGCAAATAAATAGGTAAATAGAATAATAATACATAATAACATATTTATTTGACATACCAAACAACTTAATCACCATCAAAAATTATATTTCTGTAGAAATCAGAATCATAATATTCAGTAGCTAGTTCACCAATCAATTTTTAAGCCAAAAAGTCGTACCTGTCGATGTCCAATATTTCTCCGATAATTTTTCTTCTTCTTATATTTGAAGACAACTACTTTTGGGTTTAGTCCCTGCAAGTAAAAAGAAAATACATGGGTTTTCCAATATGATAAAAAAGGGTAAATGCAAAATATCAGGAGGTAATATACCTGCTCCTCAACAACAGCATGTACAGCAGCATTAGTTACCACAGGTTTTCCGATATATGTAGTTGTTTTTGTTCCCACAAGTAATACCTTGTTTAGAACAATCTGTGAAACAAAATCAATTTGATCTTTTAAGGAAGTAGACAACAAAATATGAAATTGAAAGTTGACAGGCTATGAAATGACTATACTCTGGAATAAAAAGTTCACACAAGTCTAGTGATGGAACAGATACACATGTTATCACAGCCAGGCGACACCATCTACGGCCATTACAAAGATTAACGAAAGCAACAGTTTTCCAGGAAACATATCAAGTACACAAAGCTCTTAAATTTTAGGTACTCAGGAAGGTCCCTGTGTCCACGATAGGCATCTCATTTAAGTTCCTAATACTTCAAACATATATTTAAACTGATTCAATATCAGTAAGGGAACTATTTGAAAGGGAGGGCAATAAAATTACTCGACTATAAAAGCTCATAAATTTAGAAAAAGCCCACCACAGGCTGAAATGGGAGCACATTAGTAGTAGGGAGAAAAAAGCATTGTCTTTGTTTTTCAAATCATAACAGAAAGTGTTTACCTTCAAATCACAGCATAGTTCTAACACTAACTTAAAAAACGTGAGAGAAGTGCAGCAATAGTCATACCAAAACAAGGACTAAACTTTTTTCTCGTCTATTTGAAGTGTTACAAAGATGGTAATTCACAAAGAACATAGGGTTAGAGTTCAACCTAACAACTCTATTCTAAAGCCTAACCTTCATACCACATGAGCTAAGTCCATGTTGCATATAATCTTTAGCTTTACAATATTAAGTTTGTGGTGGGAAAGCGATACTAATGTGTTCTCTTCTTTCTTTTCTCATATATGTAGTCTGTAGAGCACTACTATATCAGAGATATGTCATTTAGATTATTATAATCAAAACTTTCAGGTATGCTCTCACATACATCTGGGGTTTTTTCAATGCAACAAGCAAAGACTTCATTATGCTCTTTAGATCTACAGATTGCTGGTCCTTCTTGGCAATTCACCTATGATAACAATCTTGATCGACAAAACCCAAATGCCTAAAACTAGCTCTGTACCTTCCATCACAGTAATCTGTGCAAACAAAGAAAACTAAATATCCAATATTTTCATGTCATAGATGAATGAAGCAATAGACAATCAATCAATTCTTTGTTCCAACAAACAACACTGCAGTTCCTAGAACAAATGTATCAGCTAAATGCATTCCACTATGTTTGATATTGATGCCCAAAGCTTTCTTCAAAAAAAAAAAAAAAAAAAAGCCCAAAGCTAGCAAGAAAGAAAAAAATAGGAGAAATACTGTTAAGTCTCCACCAAAGATAAGTGCTTGAAAAAGGAAAGCACAACCAAATAAATGGTCAAGGGCCAGCTCTAGTCTATTCAAATGCATGCCAAATAACAAGAGCTTAATCTTGAAGGAGATACACCAGTAGACAGAATACACTATCCAGCAATCACTACAGAAATATTGAATGACTACAATACCGAACAAAATTTGTATGCAAAAGCTAAACCCACCAAGAAAGATAACACCATTGCCATTTCACGACCTCTCCATGATAATGGAAGCCAAAGTATATTCCAATTATTTGGTACAACTTTAGGCTGTTTGCCTTTCTCCCCTCTCCAAATTGTGACCGGAAGATTATGCATAACCACGTATGCCATGTAATTAAAAAATGCAAGCAAAAGTACAACATTACAAACCACATCACGACTGCAAGCTTGTTTTAACCATGCTTGACCGTGCAAGGAATTCAAATACTTCAACAAAGAAAACAGTTCCTGAAGTAAATAAAATTTCACAAGAGGATCTAAGAAAACGTAAAAAAGCTGAATCACCAACCTTATCGTTGACATTTGCACCTTTCAGTCTCTGGGTGTAGAGATATCTTCCAGGGAAAACAATGTATTGGCGACCCCCAATCTAAAACAAAACCAAAGTAAATTAATCGAACACATAGCAGGCACTAAAATTTTGTTAGAAATAAACACGAATTATACATTAAAACAAAAAATACATTCAGGGTAGTAGCTAAACTACACTAATAGCACTTAAAAATGCCAAAAACGCATATAAATTCTAACTCACCATAACAACAGCAAAAATCTCTTCCCTTTTGGGTTCTTCCTTGGAAGCCTCAACAACCGATGCTGGTTCCGGTTCCGGTTCTGGTGCTGCTTCGGGTTCTGGTTCGGGCGCGACGTTATCAGGTTCAACATCGACAACGGCAGCGTCGGATTCAGAAGATTTGGGGATTGTAAAAAATGTGGGTGTTTTGGAGAGGAGAGGAGGAGAAGTGAGCTTCAAAGAAACGGGTTTAGGGATAGAGAAGATGGGAGTTTTGGGAGGAGAAGAAAGAAAACAACTTTGGTGGTGACGATTTGAAACGTTGCATTGAGTGGCGAAAGAAGAAGAGAGAACCAAAGTACTAAAGGTAGTAGAAGACGCCATTGGTATTGAGTAATGCAGATGAGATTAGCCCACTGCAAAAGCAAGAACTAAGCATTCACCTCTATAGCAGAATAGACTTATCCTATCCATTTTATTGTCTAATGTCTAACATACCCTTTGGATTTTTTATTTCAAAAAGAAAATAGATAAATATGATTAGATTTACATATGCTATAATTAAATTTAAATAATAATTTATCAATAACTAATAATTTCTAATTTAGATTTTATAAAAGTGTGATCTCGCGTCTGAAACTTTAAAATTATATATTTTTTTAATTATATATATATTTTTAATTTTTAAGTGATGATGTAGCTTAATCTTACAATTCTGTATCATCTAGCTCTTATGGAATTCAAGATCAAGTGCCAAGTGGACTTAATTACCAAGTTCAGGTATCAAACTGGAGAAAAAAAAAAATACATATATCAAAATAAATCTAGTTATCAAGTTCAAAGGTCAAAAGCTACATTAACTCAAAAATATTTACAATGTTTTCCTAAATTTTATTTTTATAAATATGATAAGTATGTATGATACAAAATCTCAATAGACATTAGAGTTATAATATTAGAAAACATTAGAATCCTCGTCATATAGTATATCAGAGCATTTACCTTAATGGATTTCTACTTATAATAAGATATTTATAACACTCTTTTTATATGACCATTGATGAATAATAAGTTTCGTTAAAACTTTGTTAAGATAAAAATCCAAAAAAGATTTCTTTGTAAAGAAAAAAGTACGCATACTTTGAATGTATAACATGTTGCCTTATTAAAACTTTACTAGAACGAAAGCATAGTCAAAAGAAAAAAGAGTATAGCACATAATTACACTCATTTATTATAACATCATATAAGATCTCTAAGTTAATACATGTAAATCTCTTATTAACTTTTCAAATGTTGAAGTAGGTAATGTTTTGGTGAACTTTTCTATTAAATTATTGCTTAAACAAATGTGTTAGATCATCTACATCACCATTCTGCAAATGATTGTGCCTGAGGGAAAACTTTAGGGAAATATGTGTTTATAGCCCCATTTCTAATGTTTTTGACATGAAGAAGCATAAAATCTTATTAGCAAATTTATAACAAATTTTATATCAGGTCAAGTGTTATTAGCAAGATATAATGATGCTCATACAGCACTAATATATGATACATCTAGATCAAGTATTTCTTCATCATTTTTTCTCGTTGACAAAAAAAAAAAAAGTGTTTTATTCATATCTAACGATCTTATAACTATTTCGTACTCATGGATGTGTTGTATGTTGTCAAGTCTTTTTAGGATCTTTTTCTTATATGCTGAATGATGAAAAAAAAATCATATGTTAAGTGTTGGATTTAAAAGCGAAAAGAAAATTTTTATTTTTTTCTTAAAGGATACACTTGTGCAGCTTAATCTCAAAGAAATAAATATATTAGAACTTCACTAACTAAAGCCAACAGGGTGGAAATTAATAGTCTAGGAAATGAAAAACAAAAAATTGAAGTTTTAAAATATAAATAAATGACTTAAATATTAAGAGGGTTTTCACAAAATCTTAGAATTGGATTGGTAGTTGAATTGGTTAGGTCATCGGGTTTCTCGGTGTAGTTGATTTGGAAATTTGATTAAACAAATTATTAAAAGTTCATAAAAATAATAAAATATTAAATTTAGCTTGCCAACCAGTCTGTATCGGCTCACGACTCAATCGATCTAAAGTATTTCTCTAAATCAAGAACCGAGAGTAGCACTCTGATCAATTATTGGTCCAACTGACCGGTTCGGTTCAATTCAGGTAACCATAATTATGAAAAGATATAATGTTTTTTAGTGGTGGATGCAATCAACTTTAGATGTCTTATTAGTTTAGCATGTCATGAAAAACTTGATATTTGTTTTAACATTTTATACGTATAACTACATATATAGTGAAATCTATACTAAGATTTTTGAAGGATTTAGAATGTTACCATACGAAAATACCCAGAAAATTATTCAATATGCTTGTGTAATGATTGAAATAATTTGGACATATGTTTTTTTATAAGAAAATCAATATCATAATTTATTATAATTTTTGTATATGTTGATCTAAATAATATTAGAACTCCTCAGGAGATTACAAAATAGTAAATTATTTAAAAAAAAGAAAAAGATTTGAAATAGATATTGCAAAAATAAAATATTGTCTCCACATCACACTTAACATATGGATTTTTTTGGTCGATATATCGAGATATATAAAAAAAGATGAATAAAGCACATCAATTAAATATGGTGGTGAATAAAAAACAACATATCATGTTCAAGAGAATGATAAAGAAATGATTGGTCGAGGAGGACCATATATTGCAGTGCTATAAAAAATATTAACGTAAGATGGTAACAAGGTTGGACGATAGTACATGAAGATACTACTACATACATAATTTAGCTGATAGGAGGATATAAATTAAAGAAGATGGAGTTAGATATATTTCCTTTAAAATTTTCTTCAGAATAATAATATAAATGATAATTTAAAAAACTAGAATTCAAAATTACAATGTGCTATCCTTTATTTTCCGTAATCCAAGTTTTGACCTACTAAATTTTGGTAGTAAGATTTTTAATGAGTTAATATGTTATGTATAAATTTTAGTAAAATTTTAAAGAAACATATTATCTTAGAGAAAATGTTATAAATAATTTGAATATTGATTATAATAAACAGTTTGAAATAAAATTTTATACCATTACGTTTATAAATATATTAATATATATTTTTTTGACAATTAAACTACTGATATATATTATAAAAATAGGGACATAAATTTATTTTATATAAATTACCTTAAAAAATTACAAGTGATAACATAATGATTTTTAGTATTATTAAAGAAAACTATTTACAGAATATAGCTTCTTAATTATTCTTTTTTTTTTTTAAGAAAATAGCATTTATTATATTAAATTATTTATTTTAAAATAATAGATAATAGATAATAAATTTGCTTTTTCTATTTCTATTTTCACTCGCAAAATGCAAAATTTGTAATAATAGGAGGAAAATGAAAATCCAAATCGGGAAGCTTTGAGCTTTGTTTCCGGCTAATTGTAAAAATACGTTGTCTCCATTGAAGGAGAGTGGAAGCGAGAGAGAGAGAGAGAGATCCCATCTGAGATATTTGTGGCAATGAATAAGAAAATTGCAGGATCGTCCTCAAGACCAAGAAAGCCCACAGGTACGGTTTTACCATACCAAACCCAGAGAATAAGGGACCACTATTTCTTGGGCAAGAAGCTTGGGCAAGGCCAATTTGGCACCACCTACCTATGTACCCACAAGGTTACTGGTATCCGTTACGCTTGCAAATCTATCCCAAAGCGCAAGCTCGTCTGCCGTGAAGATTACGATGACGTCTGGAGGGAGATCCAGATCATGCATCATTTGTCTGAGAACCCATTCGTGGTTCAGATCAAGGGAACTTATGAAGATGCCGTGTTTGTTCATTTGGTTATGGAGCTTTGTGCAGGTGGGGAACTTTTTGATAGGATCGTGGCTAAAGGTCATTATAGTGAAAGAGAGGCTGCTAAGCTTATCAAAACCATTGTTGGTGTCGTTGAGGCTTGTCATTCCCTTGGGGTTATGCATAGAGATCTCAAACCTGAGAATTTCTTGTTTGATACTCCCGCTGACGATGCCGTTCTCAAGGCTACCGATTTTGGCTTGTCCGTCTTCTATAAACCAGGTTGCTTCTGGGTTTTCTTTTGTTTCTATGTTCCTCTTGATTCTCTTTAATTAAAGGTGCTTTTTTGGTTGAATGATTAATGTAGTTCTGTAGGAACCATGAATAGAGTTTTCTCTGATTTTGATTTGATTATCTGATTGGGCGTTGAGGATTTTATTCATTCTTCGACACCTTGCGGTAGGATATTGATATCTGATATTGGTTGTCTCCATGATTGGGATTTCCTTTTGATTTTATTGTAATCATGTTGTATTAAATTGAATTGATTCTTTGAAGGTCTTGGGATAATTAATTTTCACCGTGATGATTCACTGCATGTTCTTCAGGTACTGCTCATTAGGATCAATTTCCCTTAGGATATAATGCTTGGTGTGTATTTTCCAAAATTCATATTAATTTAAAAAAAAAAAAATTGTGAGGAACTTAGGTTCTGGTTTTTTGAACGTAACAATGTTCTGTTATGCATAGACCATCTTTTACGAAGGTTTTATGGTTTCAGTTTTTTTCCATAATTAATGCACTAAATATCTAATTCAATTGAATATATTAAATGAGATGGTTCAATGATCAGCATGTTTTTCGGAGAACTGCTTGCTGATGTAAAGATTAGCACCATTAGATTATTGTGTTGTGCTTCATTACTAAACTCTGCTTGTACGAATCAGCATTGAATTGCACCTCTTGCATTCACTAATGCTTTGCCTTATATTTTTCTGTGAATGTTTTCTTTCATGGTTAATGGGGCTTACTTTTTTCTATCCTTTTTCATTCCAGGACAGTATTTTAGTGATGTTGTTGGGAGTCCCTTTTATGTTGCGCCAGAGGTTTTGTTGAAGCATTATGGACCAGAAGCAGATATATGGAGTGCTGCTGTTATCCTATACATCTTGTTGAGTGGGGTTCCGCCATTTTGGGCAGGTATTCATTTCAATACTGTACTCCCTGCAACGGTTAGTGCCATTCTTGTGTTCTCATATCGTAAATGTACTTACCTTCCCTCTCAACTTGCAGAAACTGATTCAGGAATCTTCAGACAGATTTTACATGGAAAAGTTGATTTTGAATCTGAGCCATGGCCTAGTATCTCTGAAAGTGCAAAAGATCTGTTAAGAAAGATGCTTGAAAGGGACCCACAGAAAAGAATTACTGCCTATGAGGTTCTATGTAAGTTATTTGAATACTATGCGATATATTTTATTATTTCTTTTCTATAACATGGGAATGACAGTGTCCTATCTTTATTGTATGTGTATAAGTCACAATTGTGGGTTGATTTATGCATCAGGTCACCCATGGATTGTGGATGATAGAGTTGCCCCAGACAAACCTCTGGATTCCGCTGTATTATCACGTTTGAAGAAGTTCTCAGCAATGAACAAACTTAAAAAGATGGCTCTGCGTGTATGTGATTTTCCTGTTTTTCGTCTTACTAATGATCTCTAGTTATAGGAAAATTTTCCCCAGAATCTGATAGTGAACTCATTATTTAGTTATCTTTTATACTGAATTTAGCATCTTCTTGCTGAAGGATTTTTATTGCTTAATTTGTGTTGTGACTTTTAGAAAGTAATGAGTGATATCTAAAATTAGAATGAATCCTGTCTTGGGCCACGAGAATAAAAATCATCAAAAACCTGAATGTTTATGAGATCAGTAATATCTGATATAAAATTCAGATTTGTAGAGATAAGAAGAATAGTATGCCAAAGTTGAGTAATAAGATATGACAGTTCTTGGCATATGAGTATTAATGTTGTTTTTGCTATCACACTGTAAACTATGGGTATGGTCTTATGAAAATGTATTTTATGTCTGAAGCACAGGTTTGTGGCATAATAAATAGAGAATAAGAATGGAAGTTTATGTAGGTATAAGATTCAGCTTCATTTTACACTCGATCATGGAAGATTTAATTTGCAGCTTTTGTTAGCATGGTGTAGCACTGTGATCCAATGCATTCTGCATTGAAATATGTTGGGTGTTTATATTTGATATGGAACCCAACTATTGCTTATTTTAATTCTTCACTTGGGTGGCATTATCAGTTTTTGTAGAGATACAAGCTTCTCCTTTCCCTTCCCCTTTCACTGAACTTTTACTGTTGATTTTTTGTGTCTGCGTTGGGCTCTCATGTTTATGTCTCTGGCTTGTTTTACGCGAAATTGTTTGCGGTGAATCAAACTCCAGTTTTGGCTAAAGAGGGCTTAGTCAGACGGAGTTTAGGTGTCTGGGCTTTGAAAGGTTTCTAGGCGGAGGCAGTTATGTTGTCCATAATATTGAAATATTGTTAGGAAGCTATCATACGGAAATGATAGCCCCTGTAGTGGGCATCTCTTTTTGCTACAATTGGTTGTAGCTGAAGTGTGGCGGTGCGATCTTAAATTTCCTATTCCTGAAAATCTTCTTGAGCTTGATATATGTGTAGCGGACATTCTTCTTAAAATAACAAGCTTCAAACCATCAGCACCCACAAAGCAAGGGGAAGAAAAAGAAATAAAAAGAGAAAACAAAAGGAGCCATTCATGCCAACAACTCACACGAAGGGAGGGCTAAAGATAGGGAAGAAGCAACGCTATCAGTAGCAGAATTTATTTCCATTTTCAGTAATGTTTTAAATCATGGTGGCATAAAAAAAAGTAGCTTATCACACAAGTAACAAGTTCATCCATTCATATTTTTTGTTGTTACAATGATTCTGGGTCTGTGGCCAGCTGCATAATAGAATGCAACGTCCATTCTTCATTTTTGTTTCTCCAGCAAAACAAACTTTTGGTGTTGGCTAGCTTAGCTTGGGATTAGTTGGGTGGAGGCTGGAGTCTGGAATTTAACTTGTCTTGGCCTCGATGGTGGACATCTTTTTAAGCTTTAGTTGTTCGGAGTAGAAGTCAGGATTCTAATCTCTTAAACTTTGATGCATATTAACTTCATCCGGGGCTTGTGATAAAATACTACCTCATACCATCCCTTCACCCTAAGAAGTAAATCTGCTAGCAAGTAGTTTCCTGAGAACTATAAGGGGCATGGACTGCAGCTTGGGATGGAAAGAAGCCAAAACTATTGTAACTCTGTTTTTACTCAAAAAATTTTGTTTTCCTTTTCGGTTACATTGTTCTGCTATAATTCATGATTGTAGAAAAATAGTTTATTTCTCAAAGTTTATCCCTTCATATTCGTACAATGAATACAACATCCAGTTGCCATCTTTGTGTTGTTTGACAAAATAGGCATATGCACGAAAGAAAGCAGCCACAAGACTTAATTTTCTGTCTTGGTTGTTTGGGTCACTCTGGCAAATACTATTTCTTCTTAATATTTATATATGTTTCACACATCTTTTATGATAGAAAATAAATTCTTTTGCAGGTCATAGCAGAGAGACTCTCTGAGGAAGAAATTGGTGGCTTGAAAGAGTTGTTCAAAATGATTGATACAGACAACAGTGGGACGATTACATTTCAGGAACTCAAAGATGGTTTAAAGAAAGTGGGATCTGAACTTACAGAAACGGAAATCAAGGCTTTAATGGAAGCTGTAAATACACCTTTTTGAGTTATTGAATTTAATGTTTGTGCTATAATCTAAGTTTGGTACTCTCCACTATTACAACATGGTCGAGTCTCACAATTTCAGTTATTATTGCCTTGGGTATTTTGGCAGGCTGATATTGATAACAGTGGAACAATTGACTATGGTGAATTCCTTGCTGCTACACTGCACATAAATAAGATTGAGAGAGAGGAAAACTTAGTTGCTGCTTTCTCCTTTTTTGACAAAGATGGTAGTGGTTACATCACCATTGATGAACTTCAACAAGCTTGCAAAGAGTTTGGTCTAGGTGATGTGCATCTGGATGAGATGATCAAAGAAATTGACCAAGATAATGTAAGTATATCAGGCCAATTGGACATTCAAATTTGAAGTTATTCTTTCACATTCTCCATTCTAGAAGTTATATAGCCATGATTTTCACATATCATCATCATGGTCACATCGATGTTATCACTGAAATGAACGTGTACGAGTTTATTTATATTGGAAAAGATGAATGTATTACTTGTAGAGTACAGTTTAGTATTAAAGTTTCTGTTCATTCTAGCTAGATACGTAAGCATGTAGGGATAAAACATCAAAATTGCAATTTCTTATTCGTAGGTGTTCTTATGATTACATAAAATTGCAGGATGGGCGAATAGACTATGGGGAGTTTGCTGCAATGATGAGAACGGGTGATGGGGGTATGGGAAGGAGCAGATCATTGAGAAGCAGCCTGACCTTCAGTATAGCCGATGCCTTTGGAATGAAAGACCCTACACAGGATATTAAATGAAACCATGTTACTCGGATATGAGTGTCGGATACAGGTATGTATCCAACACAGGTATGTTTAAAATTTTCAACGTTTTTCCATGTATTTAGAAGGTCCTTGAATTGTTATATCTCTATACCGATGTTCGAATATGCACATCCCAAACGGGTGTCGAACACAGGTATTTCAAGAAACGGAGAGTCGTAACAACATAGAATGAAATCCAATCTCTTGCATAGTTAGCTGCACTTTGTCAAACTGAAATCGAAGGTTAGTTACACTGACGTAACGTTCCATTTGAGTTGCCATAGGGTGTCGATGCTTCTTTAGGTTGATGGATGAATTTTATTCACTCATTTACTTAGGAATGTGAAGACTGTCATTTTCTTGCCTAGCTTAATAATGGTTAGAGGAAATGGCTCAGCTGCTATGCTTTTCAGTAGAATAAATAGTCAGTGTAGTTCACTAATTGTCGGCATGATAGAAGTTTGTAGCCATCAGACAATTAGTGCTTGTAATTTTCTATTTATAATGAAATAATAATGTTTGTTGCTTTAATTTGTTTATCTTCTTATATAGTTTTTTTTTACACATTCACACTCACAAACAAACACAGGAGAAGAGTTTCACTTGTACTAATGAAAAACTATTAGTTTTACAGAATTCAGTTATTTTTTACACTGTTTATGTTTTTTCTTTTTAATTATTGTATTATTAATTTATGCATATCAAATTTTTGTTGGATTAAAAAAATCTCCCTTATTTGTATATATATAAAAAAACTAACCATTAAATAAATATAAAGAGATGATATTAGACTATTTTTATCAATGACCTTATATTAAACTAAAATATTGATTGATCTTTGTTTATAATTTCTTATTAATCTTGAGATCCTTTAGTGATTTTAAAATTTCCTAATTGATATGTTTTTTACTATTAAATTATTTTTAATCAAATTTTATATTAAATTATAATATTAACTAATAAAAAAATAAAATAAAATGAGATGAGATGATTAGAACAGAAAAAAAAAAGCTACGTGGTGTAGAAAAACTAAAATAGTTGTGCTTGTAGTTTTCTGGTAGGGTAAAAATAGAAGTGGGATTTTCTCAAAAATCAAGTTGCTAATATAATTTTATAAACATATTGTATTTATTTTATAATTTGATTTTTTTGCATAATTTTCTCATTGAATTGATTCTATTGAGTTAAGTAATTTTTTTTAAAATGAAGAAAGTGGGATTCCATTTTGGTACTATTAGAGTATGTCAATTTTTCAGACTATTATTATTATTATGTTTTAAGTTATTTAAGTATGGGATAGATGTTTAAATTATATATAAAACTTTGATTTAATGTGTAATTATATACATGAATTTTAATTGGTGTAATTATACACGTGAAACTCTAATTGTGGTTCAAATGTATACTTTTGATCATACATATTTAAAGAAACAAATATATAAATTTATTTTTATAGTGGATAAATATAATTATTTATGTATGTAATATATAAACATAAAATTATGTTATATCAATAATTGTGTTAACAATTTACAAGAATTGAATGAAATCAAAATTTCATGTATAAAATTGTATAAAATTAAAGTTTATGTATACAATTACATATCAAATTATAATTCATGTATAATTTTAAAATTTAATAAATTACAAATGAATTTGAACAAAATAATGTCTATTTCCAACCATAAACGTATGGTGTTTGTAAAACTTCTTAATTAAGTAATTATATTTATAAAATAATTGTGGTAACCTTTTTGACATTTAATTTTGAAAAAGAATAACGTGTATCACCTACAAACTTTATCATTTACCAAGTTAAATAAATAAAGATAAACAGTATTTTAAAGGTGGTTTATAAACCAACTGAACATAGAACAAATCTTTTTCAAATGGATAAACTTGTTTATATTTGTATGGAGCTTGTTTATCGCTCCATTATCATATAATTATTTGTGTGCTTATTATAATTATTAATATTTTTATTTAATTATTCTATCTAAAAAATAAGATATATATGTTTATTGTTTGTTTATTATTCACAAACATCACTCGTGAATTGCTAAATTATATGTTAAAAAGTATATTCACGAAATTATTGGTTTAAATTAAACCAATAAACATATATTATTTATTTGAATATAAATACACATAACTTTAAAAATAAATAACTAATGAAAGAACATAAGTTCAAACTTTAAAAATAATATTGTTGAGAGAGATAATTACAAGCCCTAAACATAGACCACAAAACGAACATACATAATATCAAAAATAAAAACAACCAAAAAAAAAAAAACCCCACAAGTCCATCAGTCCAAAAATGGACGATCAAATTGAACTTGAATATTTAAAAAATAGAAAGGTGAAATTTGGAAGGAAAATATTAAAGTCGGCAGAATGATGAAGAGGAAGGTCAGCATGAGCTAGATATGTTAATAGTAAAGTGGGTATTGCGGTGCAGGCCTAGGAGGAGGCAAATTCAGGTGCCAATCTTATCTCTCTCTGCTTGCGTATTAATTAATGGTAGTGCTTATCTTCTGATGTTTCTACTTCGCAGTCCACTTTTTATTACTCTTACAGCCTCTTTAGTTGACTGCAATAGTAAGCCCAATCACGCCGTTTCCTTGTATTCATCATTTGTTCAACACAATGCCATTCTACATTCTAAAAAATAACATAATCATATTATACTTTCCAAATTACTCATTAAGATTTCATCACTCTCCAATAATAATTCAAACATGAAGAGAGAGTGAAAGAGAAAGAGGGGATAGCTTTTAAAAATGTACTGGTATTCACCCATTTTCCCTATCCTGCAAGAAAGTAACTATATGAGCTGCTGGAAAATCCTTTTGTCGCCAACACAGTAGATTCCTATGGAACTAGATGCTCCATATAAATAAGTGAAGACATTTTCTATGAAAATACCATCCTAACTAGCAAGAGATGTCAGGATCAATTCTCCTACAGAGTTATAATTATAACATGTACCCCTACATTTTGCCCAACATCAACTGATGTATAACAGCATATAAAAACATGGTTCATATCTTTTACTGCCCCACAACTACAACAGCTTGTCGATATACCGATTCCTTTCTCCACCAATCTATTACTCTATTCCTCAACATATTCCAAACAAATATAGAATACTAAAATAATAATTAGTCAAACATGTTTTGGGAATTAGAATTTAGTAATGGCATAAGGGTGTATTACTATGTTAATAACTTTACAGTAATTACACTTCCATTTAATTATTCCGTAGTGTCTAAACACACCCTTAATAAACAAATATTAAGAAAGTTTATGGTATTTTGTTTAAACTTGAAGAGGGTAGGTGAATGCTTTTCAAATTTTAGGGTAAATATATTTTACACTAAACCTTGATAAATGTCTTTTACCTTATTTTTTATATTTAATTTTATTGAATTTAAATTGTATAAACCCAAATAATTCAAATGTAAATCCTAATTAATTTAGAATCAAAATTGATGCTAATTTAAGTACTAAATTTAAGTTTCCGAGTCTTAACTTGGTCGATATGGACATTGTTGCCAATGTAAAAAAAATATAGGTTTGAGTGTGCTGAAGCATATTATCCTCCTATTTATGGATTGAGAAGGAGTTATAAGTAGTTTTTAGACATTGTATCAAAAATAACAAGATATGATCAGAAATAATTTAAAATTTTTAAAACTTAAATTGATTAAATAGCAATCAATCCAACTCAAAATCAATTCAATCTACTCGTCCCACAGATTTCCTTATTTTATCACTATTTATATTTTTTCAACAAGTGATAAAATTCGAGTCATACAATCTTTAACCCATACATTATTCTGATAATTGCTCGAGTCATTGAAGCAACCTTTCTTTTGGGGTTGAACTGTTGTATGTGTAGTGTCGGCCACCCAAAGTCCTTAAAACACATTTTGATGAACCTAATTTTAGGCAAAGAGGTGATGCTTTCGTCCAAAAGAGAAATGTTCTTTTCCCAAGATCAATGATGATGTCCTAGAATTCTAACCTTCATTCATTGAATTATAATGTAACTCTGCATTGACGTGGATCATGCTATCAAATCAAGCCACTCACCTAAACAATCCTTGCTTGCTGGTTGGCTGCCATGTATTGTGCCATTTATCTTTTCTCTGCTAAACTAATTCGTCGTTCGTTGAATTATATGTATATATAACTCTGCATTGATGCCGATCATGACATCAAACCAACCTTACGAACCATATGAATCGTTGGTAGCTGGTCAGCTCCTATGTGATGTGTCAACTCTATTCTCACTACAAAACCAATTTATCTGATCTATTTATATCAGATAAAGTTAAGTTTTATATTTCTATACCTAACTTTAAAAGATGTACCCCAAATTATTGTTGGAATTTGCGACTTTTATGATCACATAAAAGGTTAATTGGTGTACCATTTAATTGCATTCACCAAAGTGATGTTAATATGTATTAAGTATTTTATCAAAATAATGTATTTTTAATGTTTGAAACATGTTAAAGTAGATACATTGAATTTTAGTAGATACATTAATTAAATTATGTATCTTTATCGATTAAAGTTAATCTCTTAATAGCTTTTTTTAACCAGCGTGGGATTACCCACTTTGCATTACCAATATTCTCCCACTAATATAAAAAAATTATTTTTTTTTTGTAAACATGAGAAAAGATAAAACGCGAGAAGAGCAACAATGAAATTAGCCACTTAAGCACTAGTATCTTGTGGATTTGAACTAGTACATAGTGAAGCGAGTGATTCTTCTCTTTAACAAGTGAACGAATTTTGAACTTTTTAAGATAGAAGTTAACTCATGACTCACAACTAATCTCAAATCCAATTGATGTTTTGCTATAGATCAACAAGTTTTAACCAATACACCTCAAGATGTTGGTAAGTGTTCTAGAAAGACTGCCCAATGTATTTCATAAAAGATGACTAGTTCTTCACACTTACGTAGATGATTTCATCAAATCTATCTTACTATAGATTGCCTGAATCAGAACTATAAAATCACTAAAAACATTTATTAAACTCATCCTCTCAAATTTAAATTCAATGAAATTATCAAGTTGCTCTCAATAATGTGTTTGGAATTGAATTCTATAACACTTATAATAAATCATAAAATCTAAGTTCCAAGACTCTAGATGTCATAATATATGTAATTTTTATTCGTAAAAGTATATTTTAAACTTTTTATTTTATGAAAATTATTGTGTTTATTGTGATAACATGTCGAAAAGTTTTATGACTAACCTAGATAAAATCTAAGAAAAAATAGAGTCTTATGATTAACCTAAGGAAAAATACTAAAATGAACTAACTCAGTGTACTTTATCATTTAGATTCGGGTGTTCAGTTACATGTAGAAAAATATCAACACCTATCCTAAATTCTATTTCCCCTTTATACTTTTTAAAATTTTACGTACTTGATCTTTACAATTATATTTGTTGAGCTAACAATCATTCTCTTAATATATATTATATATATATAAAGTTAATATAAACATGTAAATTAACATAGTTCTGTACTAGTGTAAGTGGATCTTTCCTTGTTCACATACACATATGAGAAAGGATCCATGTATGCTATCATAAAATTAAGCTTTACATGTATAATTTATATGATATATATTTACATAATTCTATTGTCGTATTTCATGTTTTATTCATCTAAATGATGCACTTTAAGTTTTGAGTAAATTAAAAATGTTTAAATATTTGTTTTGTATAAAAGATCTTCAACCGTTAATTATATATTAAAAAACAATGTTTTCTGTCGATATGATAAATATGCTAAATCCATTTGAAAATTTGCGTGTTTGAGTTTTGATAAGAAGTTAAGAAAATGCCAAGAGATTGATAGAAGACCTCTAGTCTATAAATATTTGTTTAATATAAAAGACTTTTAACCGTTAAATATATATTAAAAAAATAATCAGATAATACAATAAAAATGTCTAAACAATTAAAAACTTTGCATCCGACGAGTACAACCATATTGCTAAACCCAAGCATCAGTTTATTATTAATATATAAAATCATATAAAAGATAATGCAAGTGCCTAAACCTAACATAGGTTTTTTTTCATCGATGTAAGTGGAGACTGGGCAGAAGTATTGAGAGAGATTAAAGTGTTGTTCGGTACATTGGTGCTGTGAATCAAAGGATGAGAACGAGGTTGATTGTGGCCATTTTCTTTTTGGGTTGTAGGAGACAGTGACACAAAGTATGGTAGATGGAGAGATTAAGGAAGAAAAGAAAAGAAGAATAAAACAAATCAGTCAAGAGAGCATTAAATCTCTAATACCATATAAGGAAAAAAAAAAAACCAAATTCGACCTTGAATATTTAATTATGAGATACACTGAACGTAGCTAACTAAAAAATGCCTTACTAAGAATAAAATTAACATTAATTATATTAATGTATGATAAGTGCTGTAATAAATACAATTTTTAAGTTCATAAATTTAAAATTAGATAAATAATATAATATATGCGATAAATTTAGATACAATATCAAAAAATAATTAAAATATGACACGATATATCAATACATAAATGTAATAAAATTTATATTAAATAATGACACTCATGACGTGGGTGGTTGATAAGAAAAACTAGATAAAAAATTATTTAAAAATCAAATTTGATTAGCGGTAGTTTTTAATTTAAATATTCTTAAATATCCTTAAATTTATATAAATATTAGTTTAAATTTATAAGTTCTTTAGGAAAATTCTTTAGCTAAGATGATGACTAATAAATCATAGAATAATTAGCCCTTTTTCTAATAGTCGCTTAGTATAATAATATTTCGCTATAACTGTCAAATTTCTAATAGAATCTATTTTTTATGTTTTATTTTAATCCTTTATAACAAAATTTCACTTATAAACATTTATAGTTATGAAGTACATTTTTTTATTAAATTAGTTTTTTATAACAACATATTGTATAAATTTTTAAGTAAAATTATAACTATTTTATATAAGCCTATTAATTATACTTTATTAAATAAAAATGATATTAATTAAAATATTTTTTCAATACAATGTTTAAATTTCACATAATGTGGGATTACTCACTTTGCATTACCGACATTCTCTCACTAATGCAAAAGAATTGAATTTTTTTTGTAAACATGAGAAGAGCAACAGCGAAAATAGTCGATTAAGCACTAGTATTTTGTGGATTTGAACTAGTACGTAGTGAAATGAGTGATTCTTCTCTTTAACAAGTGAACGAATCTTGAAAATTTTAAGATAGGGGTTAACACATGACACACGACTAATCTAATATCCAATTGATGTTCCGCGATAGATCAACAAATTTTAACCAATACACCTCGGGATGCTGGTAAATGCTCTAGAAAGTCTGCCCAATGTATTTCATAGAAGATGACTAGTTCTTCACACTTACGTAAATAATTTCAACAAGTCTATCTTAATATAGATTACCCAAATCAAGACTATGAAATCATTAAAAGCATTTATTAAACTCATCCTCTCAAATTTAAATTCAATGAATTTATCAAGCCTCTCTAAATAATATGTTTGGAATTGAATTCTATAACACTTATAATAAATCATAAAATCCAAGTTCCAATATTCTAGATGTCATAATATATGTAATTTTTATTCGTAAAAGTATATTTTAGAATTTTTATTTTATGAGAATTATTATTGTGATAACATGTTGAAAAGTTTTATGATTAACCTAGATAAAACCTAAGGAAAAATAGAGTCTTATGATTAACCTAAGGAAAAATACTAAAATGAATTAACTCGGTGTACTTTATCAATTTTAGACTCGAGTGTCTAGTTACATGTAGAGAAATATCAACACCTATACTAAATTCTGTTTCCTCTTTAACGTCTTAATTTTATACTTTCTACATAATTAAACTCAATCTTTCTAAAAAGGTCCTCGCCCACTCACGAAACAAGCTTACAAATCGACCCCTCTTGCTAGCTTCATTAAAAATGTTTTGAAATACTTGTCGTGCTTCTACTATTGAGCTATCTAATTTATCTGCATTTCACTTCTTATTACGTATAGTATATGTCGAAATCATTTTTTTCTCTTGAAAAATGGGGTCGACTTTGACTTTGAAAAAGAAAACGAAAAATGGGATTCGCCACCAATCCTTTTTGATGAGGTGTGATCGGGTCACCTCGTAAAATAGCTGTTTTTAATAAACGGTTTGATTTATTAAAACAACGCTTGTTGACCTACGAAATTCAGAAAGACGGGTTCGGGAGTCGGTTACGTACGAGGAAGGATTAGCACCCTCGTAACGCCCACAAATTGGTACCCAGTTGATTAATTAGTGTCTTAGTGTCGAAAATTGAAAATTTGAAGAAATTTTGAAATACGATCCTTTGTTATAAAATTAAAAAAATTTCGAGAACATGGCATATTTTACGTTAATCGAGAAAAAGAATTACGTCCCGTAAATTAGGACACAATGTCTTAAATTCTCGATACGAGAATAAACGCCGAAAAAACTTATTTTGGAAGATGTTTGATTATCTCGGTTTTAAAAAGAAATCATATTCCGTAAGTTAGAACACGATCTTTTCATAATTCCCGAGATTAAAAAAATTATTCTTTGAAAATGTTCGGGTATTTGGATTTATCGAAAAAATCAAAAACCCCGTAAGTTAGGGTACGATTTTTTCGAATCTCAAAATACGAAATATCGCTTATTTTAAAAAAAAATAATGTATCGGGTAAAGATTAATGGTTACTCGAATTTGTAACAAAATGTAAAAACAAATCATGGTCCTAATACGCGTAATAGAACAATATAAGGTGCAATACTGTGAATAACAATAAAAAGAGCGGAATTAAAAAACGATAAGATGAATAAATAATGAACAGGCTTGTTAAGAAAAAGGGTAAATAAACAAAGAACTAATAAAATTTTTAAATAAAAGGAAATAAGTAAATAAATAATAAATTAAAAAAATAAATAAAACAAATGACAATAATAATAATAATAATAATAATAATAAAGACAGTAATAATACAAGGGTGATAAATGAGTATGTGAATAAATAATAATAACAATAAAATAAAAAATAAATAAAAGTAAAAAGAAGTGAAATATAAAAATATAAAGGAATAAAATAGACTATATAAGAAGGTAACAATAATTTTGAGTCAAAATAAACAATAATCAGATGCATAAATAAATATAAATAAAATACAAAATAATAATGATAATCATAATAATAATAACAAAGGGTTTAATTGAAATTTTAAACAAATTTTGAGTGAAAATCGAAATGAAAATAAAGTAAATGACTAAAATGTATCAAAACAAAGCTTTGGGGCCAAATAAAAAAAAAGAAAACGGAACAGGATTTAATCGCAAAGCGCAACAAAAGCGGAGGGACTCGCAGCGCAAATAGTCCCAAAGACAGAAACACGTTTTGGCCTTTTGGCCAAAATAAACAAGAACAGGGTTCAGGTCGGCCTCCCCAAAACGACGCCGTTTTGGCGTCTAGGGAGGCAATGTAAAACGGCGCCGTTTTAGATTGTTATAAAAACCAATTTTTTTTTCTAAAAAAATTCATTTTATTCTTCTTCAAAAAAAAAAACGCCAAAACTCTCTCAACTCTTTTCTCTCCCCCCTCAATCAGGTCAAACGCCGGTCACGGACCACCACCGTCTGCACGGTAGCCGCCATGCAGCAAAGTGCGACGGCCGAGCTTCAAAACAAAGCTTTTTTCGGCCGTTCAAACTTTCCAAACCCGCTTCGACTCCGATCTGCCCTTAAAATGTCCAAAGGCACATTCGAAGATCAAAAGAAAGACCGAAACCTTTTGGTTTCAACCCTTCCGGCCACCAGCGAGGTAAGATCTCTTTCGTTTGTTTGTTTATTTCTTTAGGGACTAAAAGCAAAATGAAACGAAAAGAAATCAAAATGAAATCGAATGCAACCTTTTGATCTGTTGTTGGTATATCGAAATCGTTTTTTTTTTGTATTGATATTTTGTCTTTTTTATTATTAAAAAAACCTCTCAAATACAATAGTTTTCTTCGGCTTTTATAGCTGAAAATATCAAAAAAATACAATATATTTTCGTTGTTTCTCTGCTGTCATTGTTTGTCCTCTTCTTTTGCGTGTTGGCTTGGTTTTACAGGTGTCAGACGCGTGGAGGTGGCATGCGACTGTGTTGGTGCGCGTGGCAGTGTACGGAGGTCAGAAGAGGTGCGGCGCTGGAGGCTGTATGGCGCAAGAGGCTAGCTAGGGTTTTCATTTTTGTTTTTGTGTTGGGCTTAGACATTGGGTTAGGGTTTGGTTAATTTGGGCTTCGGGTTTTGGGCTAGTTTTTATTGGGTTTGTAATAATAATAAAAAACAAGACTATTTAATCTATTTTTTTTGTTTATTTTTTTGTCTGATTTGAGTGTATTGGACCCGGGATAAAATTGAGCTCTACAGCTGCCCCTCTTTTCTCGTTGTCGTGTAACGAGAATAGAGTAAAGACTTTTAAGAAGGACCAATTTTGCCCGGTCTTGTCGAATCTCGACTTATTGGTACTTATCTTCTTCAAGTAGCCTCGTTCTAACCCACTACAACTTCAGTGAGATAAGATTCGTAGCTTCCATCTGCTTTGCTGTAACATGGGAAATAAGATTCGCTGTTTTCAGTCTGCTCCGCTGCAACTTCAGGGAGATAAGGCCAGTGGCTTCAATCTGCTCCACTGCAACTCCAGGAAGATAAGATCCGCCATAATTTGTAGCTTTAATCTGTTCCATTGCAATTTCAGGAAGATAAGGCTGGTGGCTTCAATCTGCTCCACTGCAACTTCAAGAAGATAATATCCGCCCTAATTTGTAGCTTTAATCTGTTCCACTGTAACGCCAGGGAAATAAGATTCGCTGTCTTCAGTCTGCTCCGCTGCAACTTTAGAGAGATAAGGCTGGTGGCTTCAATCTGCTCCACCGCAACTTCAGAAAGATAAGATCCGCCATAATTTGTAGCTTTAATATGTTCCACTGCAATGCCAGAGAAATAAGATTCGCTGTCTTCAGTCTGCTCCGCTGCAACTTTAGGGAGATAAGGCTGGTGGCTTCAATATGCTCCACTGCAAATTCAGGAAGATAAGATCCACCATAATTTGTAGCTTCAATATGTTTTACTGCAACACCAAGGAAATAAGATTCGCTGTCTTTAGTCTGCTCCGCTGCAACTTCAGGGAGATAAAGCTGGTGGCTTCAATCTGCTCCACTGCAACTTCAGGAAGATAAGATTCGCCATCTTCGATCTACTCCACTGCAACTTTAAGGAGATAAGATCTACAACTTCAATCTTCTCCACTGCTACTTTAGGGAGATGAGATTTGTGGATTCACCAATCTTGCTACACCGTCCTCTGGGGGACATGACGTGTAGAATCGATTTCATGGGCCTATGTTTATGCCAAATGATTAGGATGTCATGATCGGAATGAATCAAATGCTCCTAACTAAATGTGTATGAATGATATTTGTATGAATGCATGAGAATGATCCCTTTTTAATGTTTGGGTTGTCATTGCTCGTTGTTCATCAAGGTTGTATCACTGAGGTGTTATCATGCCCTCTTTGTTCAGCTGGTGTCTTTGACAGAAAATCCGAAGAAGTAGTCACAATTTAGACTCCTCTTTCTCAAATATTTCCAACCCTTAGATTTGGTGAGTTCTAAATAATAGTCCGGTTTCAGGTTCTTGTACTATTTAGAAGCTTTCAGAGTAATATGTAGAACTCCTTTTGTGAAAGTATTATTAGTCCATTAATCCTTATTTCAATGCAAAATGCTTGAAAAAGATTATAATGATGGTCAAAACTAAAATTTATTAGGAACAAAATCTGAAAAGAATGGATTAATCAAAGAAAGCAAACATTTCTAGAATACAAAATAGGTGAGAGGAAAAATAGGTGCCCCACATATCGCAGCATGAGCTTCTCTGTACAAACTTCTTGAGGACCCTTTTTGAGCTCAATATGTGTTTAGGAGATCTAGAGTACTCTGTTGATGCCCCAAGACGTAACATCTCTCCTTCTTGTTAATTCGGAGAAAGCGAGACTATTGCATGCCCATTTTTTATTAGAAATTGAATTGCCCTTGACAGGTTTTCAATTCAAAAACCCCTTTGGTCTCAAGACGCCCTTTGTGGGTTTTAGCCTTGGCCTCTCTTTTTTTTTTTTCTTTTCTTTTCTTTTCTCTTTTTTTTTTAATGAAGTACTTCTTGACTGAATCCAAATTCACTGGATTAGGCAAGCTTTTTCCGTCCACTTCAGTCAAAGTCAATGCTCCTCCAAAAAAAAACCTTATTTACCACATAAGGCCATTCCCAATTTGGCATCCATTTCCTTCTGAAGTCCTTTTGTACGGGAAGAATCTTTTTTAACACCAAGCCCCCCTCATGGTACTTTCTGGGGCGAACCTTTTTATTGTGAGCTCACATCATCCGTTTTTGGTACATTTGACCATGACGGATAGCTTTCAACCTCTTCCGATCAGATTCAGCTGATCATATCGAGATTGAATCCATTCTGCTTCGTCTAACTTTAGCTCTGACAAGGTTCGAAGTGAGGGAATCTCAACTTCGATAGGTAAAACTGCTTCCATTCCATAAATCAATGAGAAAAGCGTTGCCCCGGTGGGGGTCCTGATAGACGTTCGATAAGCATAGATGGTAATTTCTCATGCCAATCTTTATGAGTCTTAACCATTTTCCCCGCGACCCTTTTTTTTTTCCTCCACTGCACCATTCATTTTGAGGCTATATGGTGTTTAATCTTGAACAGACTGCAAACTTCTAATATCGTGCTGTTGTTCAAATTTAGTGCATTATCAGATATGATCATTTTTGGCATTCCATGCTGACACATGATTTCTTTTTTTCAAGAATTTGTTGACTGTCGACTTTGTGACATTGGCATATGAAGCAGCTTCCACCCACTTAGTGAAGTAATCGACGACCACAAAAATGAATCGATACCCGCTAGCAGCTTTTGGTGAGATCGGCCCACTGACATCCATGCCCCACATAGAGAAAGTCCATGGAGAAGTCATAACATGAAGAGATAAAGGAGGCAAATGAATCTTGTCTCCATAAATTTGGCACTTATGGCATTTCTTGGTATAATTGATGCAATCCCCTTCCATGGTGGACCAGCAATACCCGAACCTCATGATTTGCTTGGCCGTTGTAAAACCATTAGCATGTGTTCCTCTTCTAAGATTTTCTTAGCCTTAATAACATCCACACGTCTCAGCAGCCAGGGCATATTCTGATACGATCATGCGAAAACATCTTTGAATTCTTGGAAGAACTTAATAACGTCTCGCTTTGTCTTTGTGGTGATACAGGCTCCGATCTTCACCTATTTCTCTTCTCCTAGGCTCACAATGACTCTTTGTAAGGTAGGATCTGTTTTTCATCTTGTTCTACCATCCTTAACAAATCAGGAGATAGGTTACTATCTCTGTCGTCTTCAAAGTTCTGAGATCCCTCTAGTCACATATCTTGCTCAAAAGTAGATTCTGAGTCAGTAGCAGCGTCGCTCATGTCGTTGATATCTGGAGACCTGTTGTAGGTAAGAAGGAATATTCAAAGAACAAATAAATCTAAGAATAATTATTTATGTGGTATGAACATGAATGATATGAAGGAATAAAAGAATATTTGCTCAAAGTGAGACACAAAAATGCATTTTTCATTGAAAATAAAGGTGTTGGACATGAGCCTATTTCACGAAATGATTCTTATTGCTTCTAGGCTTAAAGCAACAAGCGTATTTTGAATATTACTCTAAGTTAGCTCTAAAAATACAGGGATCTCTTCCACAGTCCTATTGTTCAAAACACTCCCAAGTATGTAAGGGCAGATGCTTGAAAAATTCTATTCCCCGATTTTCTCTTCAGATACGACGTTAATGTTCAGATTCCCCGATATTCTTTCCGAGCTTTTGACTTCTTCAAGGAATTCTAGTTCCTTATTATCTATCAGGCCTTGCACCAAGGATCTGAATTCACTGCAGTTCTGAATCTCATGACCCTCTTCATCATGGAACTCACAGTAGTTCATTGCTTCTCCAGGTTCCTCCCTTGAGTCCTATGTTATTAATCCATTTTCTACCATCTTCTTCCAAACCTCTCTCAGTGGGGTTTTCACTTCTGATATATTCATCTTGATTCTCTTCCCCGTATGCTCGATTATCGCGTTTACCCCTTTGTTAGAATGGTTGGGTAACGAATTTTCTGCACCAAATGGATCATCGAATTTTACAATACCCATTTTGATGAGTCTTTCGATTATCTTTTTGAAAGCGGTGCAGTTCTCGATCGAGTGTCCTGTGATTCCCGCGTGGTACTCGCATTGGGCGTTCGCATCGTACCATTTGGGGAACGGAGGCTGCATAGGTTTTAGGTAGAAAGGGGATACTATGTGTGCATCAAACAAACTTTAGTAAAACTCCCCATACGTAATCGGGATAGGCGTGAACCGGAGTTTTTTTGAGTTCGGTCTTAGATTGGAATCTTGCCTTGGAGGGCCTTGATGGCTGGTAGTTACCGTCCTTGGCTAGCTTACGGTAATCGGCTTTGAATAGTCCTTGTTATACATACTCGTATTATTCACCTCATTTTCTCTCTTCCTCAAGGCCTTTAAAGTATTGATTTGGGAGCTCCTCTCTCACTTTTTCTGTTTGTAACGATCTTCAAATTGTTTTGGGAGCTCCACTCTCACCTTTTTTGTTTCCGCTAGATCATCCAGATCAAGGACAACAGGATTGACTGGATCATCCCCTGGACTAGAACCTGAACCTGTCGGGAAGTTCACCGGTGTCGAGGTACCGGTCTAGTATCGTGGTCTAATGTTAACGGACACCCTTTGTGGATACGCGTCTGGTTGTGCTTGGTTGTTTGTTGGGGTAAAGCCTGAATGATAAGCGGGGTCCTCGTTATCGTCCCCGGAATTAACCATAGGGCTTTTTCCTTTTTCTAACCCTCCAACTAGCATCTGGGTTAACTGGCTCATCATGTTTCTTTGAAATTCTAGCATCTGATTCCTCATATCTTGTTAAATTTTGGCCAATTGCTCTTGCATCTATATCTACATTTGCTCTAATCTCTTCAACCTTTGGTCCATTGCTTCAGTTTTTTCCTCGTGTACTGTAACGATATTCTAAGGTAAGAGTCTTTCGTGAGTTTTATTGTATATGATGCAATGCATGGAATGAATGCACAAAAGAGGCGTTGATTCTGATTCAATTCTAGTAGAATAACTTTTCTAGAAAACGAATTTCTTTACATAAAATGGATACATATACGGCCTTGCCCTCATACTCCAGGCGAAGACATCGATCCTTTTCTTCATATCCGGATGTTAAGATCAAATCTCGCGAACTTTCTAATGGGTGCCTCTACTAGCTCCTTTTTGCTTGATCTGGGCTGCGACCTATTGCTCACTCATCCCTGTGAGGCTCGTTAGCTTCTTTAAAAAGTCGGGACGTTGACGGCTCTTGAATAATCTTTGTCAGCTTGAATTTTTGGGCAACGAAGCAAAGTCGCGTACTCCTCCGTCAGGCTATCACCCTTCTCTCGTGTTTTCTCGGACCATATTCAGACGATCGTATTATCTTCCACTTTATCAAGAAATCTATTTTCCATGACAAGCTCTCTATTTAGCAACTGAACGTGAATCAACACTTCTTTTTTATGATGAAAATGCAATGCAATCATAACCAAAATAAAGGAAACACGTCAGTAAAAAAATCATAAATGACAAACAGAGCACCAATTTGGGTGACCACTAGGGTTTGGAGTGGTTCTACCTAGGGTGGGCTCTTAAGGCTCGCTATATGCGGTTTGGCTCTAGAGTAAAGGTACCTGAACCAGCAGATTCCTCGATCCTCACCTATTATAAGCTCATACGGGCCGAGTTCAGTTCAGGGGAATACATTTCCCTATGGCTGCACAGAGATGAAAATCTCACGAAGACATAGGTACGGATGTATCCCGAAAGCAATCCACTATCCTGCACGGAGGTGAAGACCTCACGAAGGAATAGTTTCTCACTCTCATTTAAAAGGGTAAGATCGACCGATCATGCGATGCAATGTGCAGAAAGATATCAAGAACTCAAACCAGAAAAGCAAACCAAAATGATGAAGATCGTAACAAAGACAGATGAAATGTAACGAGTGGATCGTACATTTAAACCGAGTTTTCAATTTTCGACAAAAAGATAAAAAGTAATCAACTCGTGGCTTGACTCTCTTATTTTGATTCCCAAGTGGAGTCGCCAAGCTGTCGAAACCATTTTTTTCTCTTGAAAAATAGGGTCGACTTTGACTTTGAAAACGAAAACGAAAAACGGGAGTCGCCACTAATCCTTTTTTATGAGGTGTGATCGGGTCACCTCGTAAAATAGTTGTTTTTAATAAACGGTTCAATTTATTAAAACAACGCTTGTTGATCTACGAAATTCAGAAAGATGTGTTCGGGAGTCGGTTACGTACGAGGAAGGATTAGCACCCTCGTAACGCCTACAAATTGGTACCTAGTTGATTAATTAGTGTCTTAGTGTCGAAAAATGAAAATTTGAAGAAATTTTGAAATACGATCATTTGTTATAAAATTAAAATTTTTTCGAGAACAGGGCATATTTTATGTTAATCGAGAAAAAGAATTATGTCTCGTAAATTAGGACACAATGTCTTAAATTCTCGATACGAGAATAAACGCCGAAAAAACTTATTTTGGAAGATGTTTGATTATCTCGGTTTTAGAAAGAAATCATATTTCGTAAGTTAGAACACCATCTTTTCGTAATTCCCGAGATTAAAAAAAATTATGCTTTGAAAATGTTCGGGTATTTGGATTTATTGAGAAAATCGAAAACCCCGTAAGTTAGGGTACGATTTTTTTTGAATCTCAAAATACGAAATGTCGCTTATTTTTAAAAAAAATTATGTATCGGGTAAAGATTAATGGTTACTCGAATTTGTAATAAAATGTAAAAACAAATCATGGTACTAATACGCGTAATAGAACAATATAAGGTGCAATACTGTGAATAACAATAATAAGAGCGGAATTAAAAAAACGATAAGATGAATAAATAATGAACAGGCTTGTTAAGAAAAAGGGTAAATAAACTAAAGAGCTAATAAAATGTTTAAATAAAAGGAAATAAGTAAATAAATAAAAAAAAAACAAATGAAAATAATAATAATAATAATAATAATAATAATAATAATAATAATAATAATAATAATAATAATAATAATAAAGACAGTAATAATACAAGGGTGATAAATGAGTATGTGAATAAATAATAACAATAAAATAAAAAATAAATAAAAGTAAAAGGAAGCGAAATATAAAAATATAAAGGAATAAAATAGACTATATAAGAAGATAATAATAATTTTGAGTCAAAAAAAAAATAATCAGATGCATAAATAAATATAAAATAAAATACAAAATAATAATGATAATGATAATCATGATAATAATAACAAAGGGTTTAATTGAAATTTTAAACGAAATTTTGAGTGAAAATCGAAATGAAAATAAAGTAAAGGACTAAAATGTATCAAAACAAAGCTTTGGGGCCAAATCAAAAAAAAAAAACAAAGAAAACGGAACATGATTTAATCGCAAAGCGCAACAAAAGCGGAGGGACTCGCAGCACAAATAGTCCCAAAGACAGAAACACACGGATCCTCCCTTTGCGCGGGTCGGGTTCGGGTCGGCCTCCCCAAAACGACGCCGTTTTGGCGTCTAGGGAGGCCATGTAAAACGGCGCCGTTTTAGATTGTTATAGAAACCAATTTTTTTTCTAAAAAATTTCATTTTCTTCTTCTTCAAAAAAAAAAACGCCAAAACTCTCTCAACTCTTTTATCTCCCCCCTCAATCCGGTCAAACGCCGGTCACGGACCACCGCCGTCTGCCGGCGCCGACGCCGCCATGTACGGCGGCCGGAGCTTCAAAAACAAAGCCTTTTTCGGCCGTTCAAACTTTCCAAACCCGCTTCGACTCCGATCTGCCCTTAAAATGTCCAAAGGCACCTTCGAAGATCAAAAGAAAGACCAAAACCTTTCGGTTTCAACCCTTCCGCCACCAAATGAGGTAAGATCTCTTTCGTTTGTTTGTTTATTTTTTTAGGGACTAAAAGCAAAATGAAGCGAAAAGAAATCAAAATGAAATCGAAGGCAACCTTAGATCTGTTGTTGGTATATCGAAATCATTTTTTTTTTTGTATTGATATTTTGTCTTTTTTATTATTAAAAAAACCTCCCCAATACAATAGTTTTCTTCGGCTTTTATAGCCAAAAATATCACAAAAATACAATATATTTTCGTTGTTTCTCTGTTGTCATTGTTTGTCCTCTTCTTTTGCGTGTTGGCTTGGTTTTGTAGGTATCAGACGCGTGAAGGTGGCGTGCGACGGTGGTGGTGCGCGTGGTAGTGTACGGAGATAGTGACACCAAGTATGGAAGATGGAGAGATTAAGGAAGGAAAGAATAGAAGAATACAACAAATCAATCGACAGCATTAAATCTCTAATACCATATATATATATAAGGAAAAAAGAAAACAAATTCGACCTTGAAGACTTAAATTATGAGATAATTGAACGTAGCTAACTAGAAAATGCCTTCATTATGTTTTGAGAAACTATACTGAAATTTTAAGAATAAAATTTACATTAATTATATTAATATATGATAAGTGCTGTAATAAATACAATTTTTAGGTTCATTTTAATATAGGAGATAAATTTAGATACAATATCAAAAAATAATTAAAACATGACACGATATAAAAAATGTAATAAAATTTATACTAGATAATGACACTCATTACGTGGATGGTTGATAAAGAAAAACTAGATAATTAGCGGGTAGTTTTTATTTTAAATATTCTTAAATCATAGAACAATTAGCCCAGTCACTTACTATAGCAATATTTTGTTATAACGGTCAAATTTCTAGTAGAATTGATTTTTTATGTTTTATTGTAACTCTATATAATAAATTTTCACTTATAACAGTAATATTTATAGTTATGAAATATATTCTTTATTAAATTAGTTTTTTATAACAACATATTGTATAAATTTTTAAGTAAAATTATAACTTTTTTTTTATATAAGTAAGCTATTAATTATACTTTCTTAAATAAAAATGATATTAATTAAAATATTTTTTCAATAAAATGTTTAAATTTCATATAAAAAATCTATTAATAATATTTTATTAAATGAAAATAATCTTTAACAAGTGGAATTGAATATATCAATTCAATAAATTTTTACATTCTCTGATTAATAATTCTACTATAGAACATCATTAACTTATAGCCTTATAAATTAATTAATTAATTTAATTTGATAACTCATACTCTTTTTTTTTTGAAAATATAGATACCACATGCTAATTAATTGAACTTATTAAATTTATAAACTTCATAATTAATCATGTGAAAAAATGTAAAATAAAATACGTATAAAAGCAACAATTATCTCTCTATAATAGTATGATGTTAAAGATATATAACGAGCAAAATTTTAACAGACAAATAAAACTATTATAGAGAGATGATGGTAACATTCCGATCAAAATTTATAAATGTAAAAATTTATATAAATGAATAATGCAAAGATGAAAATGTGATGGCAGGCAAATATGATATCTTTTTCCTTTTTTTCTTTTCTTTTTGTTCTCTATTTCCTTTCTCTCTCATTCTTTACGTAGCAAACAACCCCCACAACAATGAACCTTCATTGCTTACTTGTCCTTTAAACAATGGTTGTAAATTTCCGATTAAAGCATCTCAAATAATTGGGGACAGATATTATACTAGCTGTTGTAATATATATATATATAAAGGGAATTGTTTTAAAGCATGATTTGGCTTAAAACATATGGTTGGTTGAAATAGCCTCCACAAATCGAAACAATGTTCCTTGCAAATCCCACCCTACCCAACACACCGCCCACAAATAAATAAATAAAATATAAATAGAAAAAATAAGGCATCTCTTCACTAAATATGGAAGGTTACATGAATGAAAACTAAGTATAAAGCTAAAGCACCTACTGCATCCATTCCCTCCTTATGCTTTCATTCAATCATCTCTTTTTCATCACTATAATTGATGTTTATTTCCATGCTCCTTAATTTGTATATGCATATATGCATAACCTTAAATTAAATAGATTATAAGTGTAACCATTCAATTGCTTGAAATCAAAGATTTAGTTGATATAATGTAATGTGGATTTAATACGTAAGATTTCTTGTAAATAAAGTCAAATGTTATTTAAACTGAATTAGATGGAATGATGTATTGCTTTTAGATATAAGAGCTGAGTCAATCTATGAGCGAATTGCTTGTAAAGGTTGAATTAGTAGAATTAATTTTATATTTTTTAAACTTTGTGATTTTTTTTATTTTTATTTTATTATTATTGGACTAATAGCTAAACTGATTGAACCAAAAATAGATAATCTAATAAATTCAACCATCAATTTGATTATTAATACAAAAATATAAAAGCATATTACATTATAAACTCGAAAAGAATCATAGGTCATTAGAATGAAACTTGAATTTTTGATAATTTATTAAGCATTCAACTTACGAATTACAAATAATTAATCTAAATACGAGATTATAAAAGATTAAGTAAATGTATCATAGAGATTTTTGTATTAGGAGTTAGATTACATTTTGCTTCATTTACTAAAAAAAAATGAGTAAATGAGTAAAGATGCTATGTGTAACTCATACTGAGGTACATGAATTAATTTTTAGTAGTAAAAATTGATGAAATTTTTAACAATAAACGTGTTTAATATTTGATCTAATGTATAATAATTAATTTGTTAATATTTTAAATAGAGATAACTTTTAATATAAATAACATTTTTAAGCAGAAGATTAAGGAGTCAAAGACTTAATTAATATTATTTTAATCTACATCTTTTTGCGGGAAATAGTCCAGATTGATTATCTGCGTCAAAATTAGGGTGTGATATGCACATTTACGAACCGAAAGAAAATGAGAAAAAGTAACTGAGTTGAAAGTGAAAGTGGATGAAGTGGTCCATTGACGGGCATATTAAATAAAAAAGATAAAGTTTACCTTTCCCATACCTCCATCGCATCGTTTGTATTTGTAGTCTACGATCACGCGCCGATGACGTGCCGGCAGAGAATCCAATTTTTGATTTGTGATGCCCAATAGCGCAAACAAAAGCAAGTGGGGAGGGTATGGGAAGTATCCAAGTGATTTGGGGTTAGTGGGCATCACGTGCCACTTTCGTCGTGTGGTTGACACGAGTCACCGCCTTCAATGGCCGATCGGAGTGGGTCCCGCTACCCACACATGTGAAGGACCCGACCATCTCTCTCTATTTGTTTCCCGTGACTCAACCATTTAGGAAAGCCTCCTTACACTGCTAAAAGTTAACCAAAGGATTGGGGGACTTGGCTATTGCTAGCTAGGTTTGACTAATGCTTTCCACTTTAATTACGTTATCGGAATTTAAATTTTATATTGTTATTTAAATTTAAACATTAAAGTATAAAATATATACACTAATATACTAAAAAATTTATTTAAATAATAGTCTCAATTTCTATATTAAATAAATTGGTCTCTAAAATAAAAAAATATTATTAATCTCGAAAATAAACAATTAAAAACGTTGTTACTTTTTTCATCCAAAATTTTGTAAGAAATGAAATAAAATATTGGAGTTGGTCTATAAATAGTGTGGTGTGATTCAACTTTAGTGAATGGTAGGATGTCACAGTCAAAAAAAAGCGGAGCTGTCAAGTTAGCAAAAGCGGAGATGAAATGTCAGCCCTGACGTGTCCCTTCTCCCTTAAAAAAGCTTTCCCTTTCGTTGTGCCTTTTTAGGAGAAGATGCTTTCTTTCTTTTCTTCTATTACATGTATCCACACATCGTGCTGTCCCCTTTAAATTTGAAGGTCCTAATTCAATTTTAAAAATGTTATTTTTTAAAAAAAATGAAATAATATAAAAATTATACAATAGAAATATTATTAAATTTTATAAAAAATTAGATACTAGTTCAAATAGTGTAATTTTCATATTTTGTCTCAATATTGTATAAAAATGAAATAAAAAATAAAGTTTATGTTTTAGGTGGGATTTTGTAAATAAAAAATTTTGAGTTACTCAAATCTATTTTTTAAGATTTACTATTAAAACTTTAGTATTAGACATTTTAATAAAGAATTAAATTGGTGATATTGAAAATACTTACATTAAAAAGTTAAATTTTAATAAATTATATATAAAGTAGCCCAATAATTATGATAAAGAAAGTCAATTGAATTTTGCACGTGTAAGTTGTAGAGATATTTAAACTATATATTATATGAACAAATGTGATCACCGGAATCACATGGAATATATGAAAAATAAATAAATTTATGTCAAGATCAATTTTAGTCATGGTGAAAATTATAGTGTGGAATTTTAAAATGAAAATAGTAAGTATTAGGTTTTAAATTTTGTATTTATAATTTTAAAGCTTAAGACTATTTATTTTTATTTTCATAATTTTCGTTTTAATTTTTTTTACTATAATTACCATAAAGGGGAATAGTAGTGTTTTTTTTTTTTTTTCTGAAAACATTGCCTGCAGAGGTTGGAAATTATAAGTAGAGCAAAATTATTTAGTGTGTATCTGTCTCGATGCCTATGACAGGCTTTGTAAAAGATTCATCCGCCTTTTCTAAGCATCATTACTTCAATCCAAAACTAGAAATTTCTATCCACCAACTCATACCACTTCAATTTTATTTATATAATTTTAATTAATACTAAATCATTATTATTAAGTTAAATGTTTGTTTAATTTTGGATTGTTATTTATAAAATAATTATATTTTTTAAATAAAAATTAAATTATTGAATTTATTTCTTTACTAATTAAATAAGTTACTAAAAACAACTTTTTTAGAAAAAAAATATATCAGTTTTTATTAAATTAATTTATAAATTCATAAACTTGTAATTTAGCTTGAGCTTTTTATTTTAAATTTTTCTTGTATCTTACTTAAAAGATAAAAAAATATATATTAAATTTAACAATTTCAACAATTCTTAAAAATTATAACATTTTAATCAAAATAAAATATTTGAACTAACCAATGATATTGTAAAAGTTGATGTAAACAGTGATAAAAAAACAAAAGACCAATCAGAATGTGAGAAAATCAGAAATTATCAGTGTTACGAGACAGTGGAGACAAGTACTTAGGGCAATGGGAAAAGTCTGTATACAGAAAGAAATCAATTTAAGGTATTGACTAGGTTGTAAGAAAGTGAAAAGTATTGGGACCAAAGTAAGAAAGTTAAATGATTGAAATATTGAGGCAAGTGAATTAACGATGATTTGAAATTAAGAGGTAATTTGACAAATAACAAATAAAAGATGCTATAAGTGGAAGGTAATTTACGAGATTAACACTGATATTAATTGATAAGTAGTATTGTTAAATAAAAAGGTAAAAAGACTACGTGTGCTAAAAGGGATTAAATTGTAAATGTGATAAATAATAGAAATGTTAAGAAAATCTCTAGTTCTGCTTACTAAGCTTGCAAAAGTTTAACGCGTGTTTTCTACCCGTAAGTAAAGAGAAGCGGTTAAAAGATTCAGTGGATAGGCTACATCTCATCACATCAGTGGACCCAAGAAAAGGGTAAACTTTTATTCTCCGTTGATTCAGTAAATGGCATGTACCTAGGTGAGTGTTTGGTTAAATAAGTGTTAGAGTGACTAAATTGAATAAGTGTGAAACTTATTAGAAATTACACGAAATGTTTTATATGAGTAGTGTATTAGAATATGAGATTTCGAGATTAAAAATGCATTATTGTTAAGTAATTTAAATTGGTTTAAGTTATCAAGTAAACACGGGCTAAAACTGGAAAAATATGAATGACTAAGCTGGTAAATAGACCCTAGAGTCCTAGAAATGATAGAACCTCAATTGGTACCTATACAAGGGGCAAAGTATTGATTTTTAAGTGAATGTATCAATACCTTGGGTATTTTTCTTGAATTTTTCAACTTCAAAGCTCAAAACGGTATCGATACAACATAGGGTATTAATACCTAAGCTAAAGTATTGATACCTTAGTGGTAGTATCGATACCTAGGCCCTATTTTGTGTAAAATGTGACCCTGAAACAATCTTTTATAGAAATATTTTACCTGGGTTGGTCCAATACGATTGTATTATGAAAATAACACAATAATAAGTTTAAAATATGAGCAAAAAAGGGTACACATAACATGATTTAGCCAAGACTTCTCTGGCACTCAAATGTAGCATTTCTATATCTAACTTGGTAGTCGGGTCGGGTATAGGGGTGTTACAGTTGAGGTGCCTAAGTATGTCAAAAAATTTGAAGCATAAAGATTAAATCTTAAAGTTAAGCGTAATATAGGGAACCACATTAGAAATTGACCATTATATAAAAGGGTAGACAAGTGTCAGATAAGGGCTACGCCACTTTGTCATGTTCATAGTTTTTTTTTGGCTTAATTTATAATTTCACCCCTGACTCACTTTGGTACCTAAACTATTTTTGTCTTAATTTGGTACGTAAAGTATTAATCACTTCTTTATTTGGTACCTAAAGTATGCATTCGTTATATTTTTTAGTCCATTTTTTTACAGACAATAAAAAATATCTTATACCAATCACAAAGTGCCACATGGCATCGTTATATCAAAAAAAATTATTAAATGTATATACACATTAAAAAATATAAAAACGGAAATAAATATATAAAAATTTCAAAGATATATATATTAAACCTAGAAGAAAAAACATATAAATTATAAAAATTTGTAAAAATAAAATTTACAAAAAAATACAATAATTGAAAATAAATTACTTGAAATTAATAAATATTATTAAAAATGTAAAATTTTTGTAAAAATTATAAATATAATTGTAAAAATAATCTTAAAAATACTTTTTTTATGAAAATCTAAAATATAGAATTATAGAATTCTAAAAAGGTATTTAATTTTTTTTTGCAATTACTTGAAATTTAAATACCTTTTAAATTTGTATAATAATTTTATAATTTTTATATATTATTTTGAATTTTTAAAATTTATAATTATATATTTTAGAATTTTATGAAAAAATATTTTTAAACTTTTTTATATATATCATATATAATTTTTTACATTTTTAATCAATATAATATATATAATATTTTAAAAAATAAAAAAGGACACATGGTGTATTCTAATAGTTCCATATGGTCGGTCAACACTGGTCAACATTGGTAAACTCTGGTCAATAATACTCTTTTGAATTTGACCGATCATTGATCGGGTGTTGACGAGCCACGTGGCACTATTAGAATACACCACATGCCTTTTTTTATATTTTTTAAATATTATATATATTATATTGATTTAAAATGTAAAAAAAACATATATATTATATATAAAAAAGTTTTAAAATATTTTTTTCATAAAATTCTAAAATATATAATCATAAATTTTAAAAATTCAAAATAATATATAAAAACTAAAAAATGTTATAAAAATTAAAAGGTATCTAAATTTCAAGTAATTAAAAGAAAACTTGAAATTTAAATACTTTTTAGAATTTTATTATTATATTTTAGAATTTTATAAAAAAATATTTTTAAACTTTTTTTTAAAAATTTTTACCATCTTTTTTTATGATTTTTACAATTCGTTTACATTTTTTTTGCAATAATATAATTAATTTCAACTAATTTATTTTCAATTATCGTAATTTTTGTAAATTTTATTTTTATAATTTTTTATGTTTCTTTTCTAGATTATATATATTTGATTTTTTATATATTTATTTCTACTTTTATATTTTTTAATTATATGTACATTTAATAAAAGAAAATATTTATTTTTTACATAAAGATGCCACGTGGTGCTTTGTGATTGCCCATTATATTTTTTAATGTCTGTAAACAAATCGACTAAAAAAGTATAACCGAGATATACTTTAGGTACTAAATTGAGACAAAAAAAATTTAAATAACAAAGTAAAAAAATGAGTATACTTTAAGGGCCAAATCATGAATTAAGTTTTTTTTTTCACCTAAAAGTTCATATAATTGTTAAAAAGACCTATGATCTTTCTATCTTTGGACACTTGTTAACATACAAAGTCCTATGACCTTACTTTGATAGATAATTGTATAGAAAAGACCCACTTTTAGCTTTTCCACTATAAATAGCTTTTTTATTTTTGGATACTTTTAAGTATATAAAGTCCTATGACCTTATAGCTATAGATATTATAATATTGGAAAATATTTGATACATTGTCGGTGTATGAGTGTCATACACCATCGATAAATAATAACATAACACATCATCATTAAATAAAATAAAAAATAGTAGATGACTTAAAACTAAACACTAATAATTTTATTTAAACATAAGTAAATAATAATTAATTATAAATTAATGTTAAAACCCTAAACTTGAGACCCTAAACCCTAACTTTAAACCCAAGATTCTAAATCTGAGAGTTACTAATATTTATTTATAATAGTTACGTTTAAAGTTTATGTTTAAATAAAATTATTAGTATTTATTTACAAGATCATATTTTTTGTTTAATTTAATTGATGATGTGTCATGTTATTTCATTGACGGGGTATGAGACTTATGCATCGACGATGCATTAAATATTATTCCTTATAATCTATTATAAAAAAAATTAATACTATTGTAGGTTTTTAAAAAAAATCAAAGAATTGATATATAATATGTTATTACTGAATTAGTGCATTAAAATTTATATTAAAAAAAAGCTCAGTGTGATTCCCAAAACAAACGTAATTAAGCGGTGTTAAATGAAAGTTCAAACACTCGAAAATCTTAATGGTTTAATATAAATAAACACATTGTATAATCGAATTAATACACAAATATCATTATATGACGTATACATAATATACAATTGGATACAGAATAAATGCAATGAATTTTCACCTATCCAACTGCTACACACCATCTCCGTCCCTCCAATCACACCAAATAGGGTTCCCTAGTCCCTTCCATCCTCTACACACCAGTTTTGGGTTATGGTGAACCCATTCAACCAAATCACACCGTTATGTAGTCGTTTGCCACTTGAATTATTGCGGCTTTACCGCCAAATCAAATGATGCAGTTAAACTGCCAAATCAAACTTCCTTCACTTCATACTCAGATCTCAGTCACTAATGCAAATGCAAACAATAGAATTAATACAGATGTTCAGAATAAATCACAACCATTTTTCGATAACAAAATCAGTACATATATTCATAATTAGACATAAATATTCCGAATCACAGAGTCAATACAGATATATAGAATCGAACATACTTGTATTTGAATGCAGAATAACAGAATGACATCGTGCACAGTTTCCATTTAACATATCCATACATTTACATACTCCAAATACAGTATCTTACAGTAAACAGATTAAATATTATAAATATGTATTCTTATTCACATTTGAGGGGTGACACGCCCCTAAACAAACCTTCCTCAAATAGAATTAGTGTCCTAACCACTTTTATAGAGGCTTAAACGAGTTAGGAATCATTCGGGGACAAAAATAGAACTATAACACCCTTAACTCGAATCCGTCGCCGAAAAAGGGTTATGGAGTATTACCGGATTTTACAGATCAATTAATCAGACATTTCATAATATATAAGATTCATATCAGAAATGAATCGAAATCAAACATATTGTCCCTTATATGAGCCCTCGGGGCCCAAAATACATGTTAGAAACAAGTCGGGACTAGATCGGGTACTCAAATATTTTTTCTAAAAACATGAAAATTTTTCAAAGATGCAGGGGTCACACGGTCGTGTGGTCAGGCCGTGTGTCTCACACGGTCAAAAGACACGCCCGTGTCTCAGGTCGTGTGGGCATTCAAAATAGGGGCACACGACCGTGTCCCAGCCCGTGCCCATACCCGTGTAACTCTCTGACTTGGGTCACACGGCCAAGTTATACGCCCGTGTGCTAGGCCATGTTGAGCATACTGACTTACACAATTAAAAGATACAGGGGACACACGGCCGTGTCACCTGGCCGTGTGTCACACACGTCTAAGACACACAACCGTGTCTTTGCCCGTTTGGACAAAAATAGCCATTTCCAAGTCACATTTCTCACCCAATTTGGTACCTACCTAAACACAACAATTTTGCACATCAACAAATCATAATAAAGTATTCAAAACAAGCCAAAATCATGTCTTAAACATGAAATATTACCACATACAACCAATATGCCCTTAGGCACCTCAAATAACAATTTAAGAACATGTCAACCAAGTATCCCAAGTTACCTAGATGACCAAATTCATGTATGAATATTCAAACCACATTTTACTTTCTTTCATTCTACCATATCACTCACACATTAAACATGATAAGTCACTTATATATATATACATCAAAATATACCAATAGAAGCCATTCAAATGACTTGTCTCAACAAAACATTTATATACCAACATTGACCAAAATAACCTATACATGCCATTATATCCGATATTGATTTACTAAAAGTACCAAAAGAGCCAATGGATAGTGTGAAATAGCTCCGACCAGCTTCCAACCCGAATAAGCTTCCGAATTACTATAAAACATGGAAAATAACACAGAGTAAGCATTTAAGCTTAGTAAGTTCGTATCATACAGAATTTAACTTACCATTTAATCGCATTTAAGGTAAGCATACAAACATATCCAAACTAATTTGGCCAAAAGCCTAAACACATATCCCCAACATGTTAGCCATGTAAATCACATAAAGGATCCAACACACATGGATGAATTCATCAAGTAATCACATTTCATGAATTTCATGTATATACCGGTAATAGTTCTTATCGAACATCATATAATTTCATAACAGAATTGTGCCCGTTGAACCATTTAGAATATCGTTGGATACACTGGTGGTACACACGGGGTGTACTGAACTGTAATCCGTCAATTCATATTCATATATGCTCATACGAGCTGTAAACGGGAAGCTCCTTCGAGCTGAATAACAGGAAGCTCATGCGAGCTGAATAACGGGAAGCTCATGCGAGCTAAATATCGAGAAGCTCATGAGAGTTGTGGTGTGTTCGCAACACATGTAGGACCTCAACCAAATCAGTAACCCTAATGACATTCTCATTTGTATCCTACGAATTTCATAACGTTCAAATGGGACTCGGTAATCATCAGATATGCAATTGATATTCATTCATGGCAATTGTACAATTCACAAAATATTAATTCAATTTAACACATACAAATGTACAATTTAATTACACGAACTTACCTTGATAAACGTACGTAGATACGGAGGTAACTAATCCGATATTTTTTCTTTATATCGATCTAGCTCTGTACGAGGTCTATCCAGATCTATACAAATGAATTTAACTCAATTAAATATAATTCGTATTCAATTTAGTCCAACACATTTTTGGAAAATTACTATTTTGCCCCTATACTTTTAATTTATTATAATTTAGTCCCTAGGCTCGGAAAATAACTTTCATGCAATTTAATCCTTACTCAAGCCTAGCCGATTTTTATACCTATTAATAACATCCCAATATTTCATAAAATTCACAATTTTACCACAAACTTATCATCTTTTCTGTCGAAACCATTTTTTATATTTTGAAAAAAATGGGGATCGACTTTATATGGAGTCGCCACCAACCTTTTTTGTTTAGGTGTGATTGGATCACCTAGTAAAAATAATTTTGGTCTACAAAATAGAAAAAACAGGTTCGGGAGTCGGTTACGTACGAGGAAGGGCTAGCACCCTCGTACGCCCAAAATTGGTACCAAATTGATTAAATGATGTCCTAACGTCGAAAATTTGAAAAGTTTTGAAAATGCAATTTCTTTGAAAAGGGGTTGGAATACCCCAAATTTAAATGTAAGGTTCACTCATCTCAAAGGAACAAAATACTACACCCAGTATGTTAGGATGCAATATCTTGAACCCTCAAAGTTGAGATCATCTTATAATTTCCAAATCATGCAATTAAAAAGGGTATTAAGTTATTTGGTCAAACGAAAAACCACGACCCAATACGTTAGGGCACAATTTCTCGGATTTCCAAACACCAAATATCACCTTATTTTGAAAAACTTTCGAGTAATCAAAATGTATTTTATTTGATTTATTTGGGATGAAAAACAACTAAAATTGGCCTATATAATCTAGAATTTGCATCATTATTTGATAATAAGACATAGTATCAAGCATGGAATTACAATACATGGCAACAATAACATATAAAGGAACAAAATCATATGAAAATACCAAAAAACCAAATTAATACACGTACGATGGCAATACAACATATACTTTACAAATATCAACATTAACATTCAAAATTGAAAGAAAAATATAAATAGATTTAAAATAAACTATATATGTATTCATAAATAAATTTGAAAGAAAATATATATACATAAAGTAATATGGAATCAATAATATATACATAGAATAAAAATAATTTTAATAAAAATTATATATGTACATGTAAAAATAATGTATAGGAATATTTAAATTAAAATATTATACAAATTTGGAAACAAAGAAATATATAAAAGAAAGATTTGAAATAAAAATGTTTGTACAATAAATTTTGAAGAATATATACAAATGGAAATATATGAAAACAAATTAAATCATAGTAAAGTCAAGAAAATAATTTAAAATAAGTTATTAAAACGATAAAAAATAGTAAATAATTTTAAAACAATAAATGGATTATAAAGAATAAAAAAAAAACTCAATCGAAATAAAAATAAAAATAAAAGGACGATCTATAAATAAATAAAATTATTAAAACAGAACCAAGGATCAAAATAAAATGCGCACGAACAAACAAGGATTAAAAATGAAAATATCCCCAAATTCCCTCAAAACGCAGTGTTTAGATTCGGACTAAATTGAAGTGGCGCATAAAGTTCAGGGCAAAATTAAAATTAAAAAAATGAAATCAGGTACAATTAAATAGTGGCGCAAAATGGGAGGACCAAGCACGCAGTTTACCCATTTAAGGTAAAAATGCGGGGATCTGCCCACAAATCAGGTCATCGCGCGGGGCTCATCAATTTTAAATGGCGCCGTTTGCTTTATAAATTAAAACTAAAAAAAAAAACATTTGGCTATCTGCCATTTTCTGAAAAACAAGAACACCCCAATTCCCCTATCTCCTGCGCTAGGGTTTAAACCCAAGTATCACGCCGTCACCGAACCACCACCATCCGGTGGCCGCCAACGCGCAAGAAGGAGGTTGTTAGCCGTGTTTCAACCGAGCCAATCGACGGAGACCAATCACAAAAGTAAGTATTCCTTTCTTTATCTCTCTTTTGCATATCAAAATGGAAAAAATAAAATCAGAAAGAAAACCAAAAAAATCAAGAGTCACCTTCGAGGAAAAGAAAAGATCTGCTCTCTTTTAATTTTTACTCTTTTTCTTTGTATTGATCTGTGGGTGTGTATACAAAAAAAAGATCCATTTTCATTTGATTTCGGCCCTCTTTATAGCCGAATGGAATAGTCAAAAATAAAAATAAAAAATACAAAAATCCTTTTTGCCTAGCTGTATATTCTGTTATTTGGCTATCGTTGTTGCTTGCTTCGTTGTTTGTTTGTTGTAGGTACAATTGGAGGACGTTGACGGTGGTTGCTTTGAGAAGAACAAATACAGCGTGGGGCTAGGTAACAACGATGGCGCAAGAGTTTCCAGAATTTTCCAGGGTTTCCGAGACCCTAAATCAATTTGGGCCACTCAGGCTAATTCCGATTTGGGCTATTGGGTCGGTTCATTTTAGGTTTGGGTTTATTTAGTTTGGGCCTTGGTACTTGTAAAAAAAATGAACACTGGACATTGGGTTGTTATTTTGTTTTTATTTTGGTTTAATTTAGTTTCTGACAGGCCCGGGCGAAATGGGCCTTCTACATTTTCAATTTAGTCCCTAATTAATAATTTCATCAAAATTCTCTTTACAAAAGTTGTTTATCTAACAACAACCTTTCATTTTCTATCATAAAACTCTATAATTCAAGTATACTCATCAATGACAAAACCCTAATACTTTAACAGTTTTGCAAATTAATTTTCGAGTTAGTTAGATTAAGCTACTATGATCTCGAAAACATAGAAATCATAAAAAATGGGACAAGAATACATACCTAATTGAGCAAAATAAATTTGCTAAAACTCAAACCTCCATGGCTAGGGTTTTCTTTTATTTTTTTTGGTGGATGATGATGAAAATGATAATAGTTTATTTTATTTTATTTATTTATCACTTAAATCATTACTTTCTAAAATTACCCTTAATAATTCATTAAATTTCCAATGATGAATAGTCATGCTTAACCATTAAGCATTTTAATGGTCTATTTACCATATATGGTCCTCCAATTTCAAATTCTATAGCTATTTAATACCTTTAGCTATTAGAACTCAACTTTTGCACTTAATGCAATTTAGTCCTTTTTATCAAATTAAGTATGTAAACAGTAAAATTTCTTAACGAAATTTTTATATAGTATTTCTATCATACAGTAGACCATATAATAATAATAAAATAAATTTTTCTCCGACTTCAAATTTGTGGTCCCGAATCTACTGTTCCGATTTCACTGTAAACGCGCTATTACAACTCTCCCCCTTGAAAGAATTTTCGTCTTCGAAAATCTTACTAGTAAAGAGGTTAGGATATTGCTTTCTCGTAATTTCCTCGGGTTCCCAAGTAGCTTCTTCTATTTCGTGTCACTGCTAGAGAACCTTTACTAAAGCTACATTTTTATTTCTCAATTCTTTCACCTCTCGTGCTAGAATTCAGATCAGTTCTTAACTGTATGTCATGTCAGGATAAATCTCGACATCCGTCGGGGAGATAACATGTGAAGGGTCAGATTGGTACCATCGTAACATAGACACGTGAAAGACATTATGAATCTTTTCTATTTCTGACGGTAAAGCTAATCGATACGCAACAGGTCCGATTCTCTCAATAATCTCATATGGCCCGATAAATCGTGGACTCAACTTTCCTTTACGACCGAACCGAAGAACTTTTTTTCCAGGGCTTATCTTTCAAAAATACTTTATCACCAACTTGAAACTCTATATCTTTACGTTTAAGATCCACATAAGATTTCTGACGATCCGAAGCTGCTTTTAAGCTATCTCGAATCACTTTCACTTTTTCCTCAGTCTCGCGAATCAAATCAACCCCATGTATCTTTTTCTCACTGAGATAAGTCCAATATAACGGAGTTCGGCATTTGCGACTATACAGAGCCTCATACGGTGCCATTCTATTATTATATGCGAATTTGACTAATGACAAATATGTTTCCCAATTGCCTTTGAACTCTAAAACACAACACTGCAACATATCTTCAAGAATTTGGATCACACGGTCGGACTGACTATCAGTCTGAGGGTGAAATGCGGTGCTAAAATGCAATCGCGTACCCAGAGCTTCCTGTAACTTTTTCTAGAATCGCGATGTGAACCGCAGATCTCTATTCGAAATAATGGAGACTGACACTCCGTGCAACCTGACAATCTCCGAAACATATAACTCCGCTAATCTATCAAGTCAGAAATCTATACATATCGGGATAAAATATGCAGACTTCGTCAAACGATCGACGACAACCCAAATAGCATCTTTTTTTTCGGAGATAGGGGTAACCTCGATACAAAATCCATAGTAACTTTATCCCATTTTCATTCCGATATCATCACTGGCTATAACAATCCTGAAGGCACCTGATGTTCAGCTTTAACTTGCTGACATATTAAACATCTAGATACAAAATAAAAAATATCACGTTTCATTCCCAGCCACCAATACATTTGTTTCAAATCATTGTACATCTTATTACTTTCCGGATGAACAGACATGCTACCACTATGAGCTTCGTGCAAAATTTTTTGTAAAAGCTCTGGATTCTTTGGTACACAAATTCTACTTCTGAATAACAAACAATCATCAGGTCCTATCTGAAATTCTGAATCAGAAGTCGACTCACACTGTACTCGTTTAGCTCGCAACTCATTATCACATTTTTGAGCTTCGTAGATCTGCTGTAGAAACACCGGTTTAACTTTTAACTCAGCTAAAATTTAGCCATCATCAGAAAATGACAATTGGGTATTCATCGCTCGTAAGGCAAACAAAGACTTTCTACTCAGAGCATCCGCAATTACATTTGCTTTTCCCGGATGATAATCAATAACCAACTCATAATCTTTTAATAGTTCGAGCCATCTACGCTGTCTCAGATTTAGATCTTTCTGCGACATCATATATTTTAAACTCTTATGGTCTGTAAATATATGACATTTTTCACCGAACAAATAATGTCGCCAAATTTTTAACGCAAATACAATAGCTGCCAATTCTAAGTCATGTGTTGGATAGTTCTTTTCATGTGGCTTTAACTGTCTGGAAGCATAAGCTATTACTTTACCTTCTTGCATCAAAACACAAATAATCCGCTTCAATGACGCGTCCATCAGAAATCACAAATTCCTTACCCGATTCAGGCTGAACCAGAACTGGTGCTTCAGTCAACAAGGCTTTCAACTGGTTAAAACTTTGCTGACATTTATCAGACCATTCAAACTTTACATCTTTCTGTAATAGCCGTGTCATTGGTGTAGCTATCACCGAAAACCCTTTTACAAATCTTTGGTAATAACCATCTAACCCTAAAAAACTTTTAACTTCAGATACATTTTTCGGTGGTTTCCAGTTAACAATTGCTGAAATTTTATTCGAATCAACAATGATGCCTTCAGCCGATACTATGTGTCCCAGAAAACCAACTTTCCGAAGCCAAAACTCATATTTACTAAATTTAGCAAACAATTATTTATCTCACAAAGTTTGCAGAACAATTCTCATATGCTCAGCATGTTTAGTCTCATCTCGGGAATATATCAAAATATCATCAATAAATACCATAACAAATTTCTCTAAATACGGTCTGAAAATTATGTTCATCAAGTCAATAAATACTGCAGGTGCATTTGTTAAACCAAACAAAATCACAAAAAAATCATAATGTTCGTACCTGGTTCTGAATGTCGTTTTCGGTACATCCGAATCTTTTACTTGTAACTGATAATAAACAGAACGAAGATCAGTCTTCGAGAACACTGTGGCACCTTTCAATTGGTCATACAAGTCGTCAATGCGAGGCAGTGGATACTTATTCTTAATGGTAACTTTGTTGAGCTGGCGGTAATCAATGCATAATCTCATCGATCCATCATTTTCGTTAACAAACAGAACCGGTGCACCCCAAGATGAAAAACTAGGTCGAGAAAAACCCCTATCAGTCAACTCTTGCAACTGTGCTTTCAACTCTTTTAACTCAGTAAGAGCCATTCTATATGAGGTTATCGATATTGGTGTTGTTCCCGGTACAATTTCTATAGCAAATTCGACTTCTCTGACCGACGGTAATCCAGGTAATTCCTCTAGAAACACATTAGGATACTCGCAAACCACTGGCACTGATTTTGTAACAGCCCGTTTTTGAGTCAAATCAGAACAGTGGTTTCGGGACCAAAAATCCGAAGTCAAAATATTTATTTTATTATTTTATTAAAGTTTACATCATGATAAAATTTTTTTGTGAAAGTTTCATAAAGAAATTTTAATGTTTGAATGATTAATTCAGTAAAAAGGACTAAATCGCGTAAAGTGTAAAATTTGAGTTCTAATAGTTAAAAGTATTAAATAGCTATGAAATTAAATTTTGGGAGTCCTTATGTTGAAATTATACCATGATTAAGGTTAGTGGACATTTATGTCCATAGCTTATGTGTTATATTAATGTTTTATTAAAGGTTATTACGGTGATTTTTTTATAACAATTTAAGTTAAATAAAATAAAAAAATTAAGGCTTCATACTCATCTTCTTTAGCCAAAAATTCAAGGGAGAATAAACCATAGAAATTGTTCTAGGGTTCGGTCATTTGAAAGCAAAATTGATAAGTCATTTTGACTCGGTTTTTAATGATTTTTACGTTTTTAATATCGTTGCTTTGTATATTAGCTAGCCGTACCTTAGATTTTGAAACTGTTAAAGATTTTGAGAGTTTCCATTAATGAGTTTATGTGTTATTTTGGGTTTGAAGTTGAAATATGAATTTTTTATGATAGATTTTCATGTTTTGTAAATTGATTTTTGACAAAAATGTCAAAAAGGGATTAAATTGTGAAATGTGATATTTTATGTGGTAAAAATGTGAAATAATGAAAGATATGGGCTGCTAGGAGTCCTTATGAAATTCAGCTAGCATGTATTTGGATTGAATTGCTTGAATTTGTATTTTTGTGAAATAAGGACTAAATTGTAAAAGTGTGAAAGTTTAGGGGCTAATGTGCTATTAAATCTAAATGTATGTTTTGGACTAAATTGAATGAATGGTTAATTAAATAAGTTAATTTTTAATATATTTAGATCAAGAAAAGAGGAATCCAGAATTGGATCGGGGGAAAGAAAAGATTATCGAGTAATTAACTCATTTCGTCGTTTTCATACTCGAGGTAAGTTCGTATAATTAGAATTGAACTTTTAAATACTTATATTTATTTGAAATGTATGTATATAATTGAGAAATTGATATACTTGGAATACGAATGCCTATTTGATATAGACTGATGGTTACCGAGCCCCGTTTGAACCGTATGAATTCGTAGGATACGAGTGACATGTCACTAGGGTTACCATTTTGGTCGAGCTCCTGCATTTGTTGCGGACTCACCACAGCTTACCGATATATCAGCTCGTAAGAGCTTACTGTTTTCAACTCGTTAGAGTTTACCGTTTCAGCTCAATAGAGCTTACCGTCTATCAGCTCAAGAGGAGCTTACTGATCATAGCTCGAAAAAGCGGAAATGGTAATGAATTGACGGATTACTGATGTATATCACCTGAGTATCCTTTGAAGTTCTAATGGGTTCAACGGACATAAATGTTGTTTATACAGATGAGTACTGTTATTGAATGAATTATTGATTATATGATTGAGAGCAAAATATTGAATATGATGTACATGATGTAACGCCCCAAATTTTGGGCCTAGAAGTTTTGGGATTTGAGCATAGGGACAATAAGGGGGCTACACATATGTGTTTAGTCGTGTAATTTAGTGGCAGAATAGGCCTGCTGGTCTGGTGGGTAAGTGGAGTGTTAGTGTACCTCTGGGTTCGAGTCTTGGGGTGCGCATTTTGGGAGACCTTCTTAATTTATTTTATTTTATTTAGTTAATAATTATAATTATTTATAATTATTAAATTATGTTTTTTACGATATAAGTTTGTTTTTTTTTATTTTATTTTTTTCGATTTTCCCTATTTTCATGTTATGCTACTTCTCTGCTCTTTTTGCTTTTCTTTTCGCTTTTGGCAAAATTACTCAAAGATCAGTTTTGGTTTTTGGCATCGGGGATTTCTGCTTAACTGTCGTTTTCTTCATCATCGATTCAGGTGTGGGAATTAAACTTCTACTACACTGTATTATATTTTCTTTTTTGTAAAGTTTATGTTCGACTTTTCGTAACAGTAGGCTAAATCGTTGGTTTTGGGTTTTTAGTCGTTAGAAGTAATGAGAAATTGTCACTTTTTGATATATATTGATAGGAAAAAGGTTGAGGACGGACCTGTTGGCTGAAACAGTGGTTTTGAGGATGTTTTAGGGTGGTTTCGTGACCACCCCGATGGCCACACAGGCGTGTGTCGACCCACACGGCCGTGTGAAATTGAGCATTAGGGTTTTCAGGTCAAATTGGGTGCCACACGGCCGTGTGGCCAGTTTGGGGATTTTATCGATTTTCACACGGCGGTGTCCCTTGGGCACACGGGCTTGTGGGTCTGGAAATTAGGGTTTTAGGGATTTAGTGTCACATGGCCTGGCCAAGCGGCCGTTTGGCTGATTTGGGGATTTAGGGATCCCACACAGGCGTGTGTTTAGGAACACACGGCCGTGTCTGGTGGCACACGGGTGTGTGAGACCCTCACACGGCCGTGTCTGCTCTATACTTGACTTTAGCAAAATTAGGCAGGGAGTTACATGGCCTGTTCACACGGCCGTGTTCCTGGACCACACGAGCATGTGCTTCGGTCACACGGCCGTGTGTTAGTCTTCACACGGGCGTTTGGACCCCTACACGGCCTGAATTGCTCCACACGGTTGGAGTACACGGGCGTGTGGCCCTATCTCACCAGATTTTGGTTCTAGGTCAATTTAAGCGTATTTGTGACTCTGTGTGTTTCAAACCCTTGGCTAAGCTTTAGTAAGGGTAATTATGACTCTATTCTGACTTTGGTTTAGGTGAGATTCGTGATTGGTTGCGTAACATGGTTGTTTCTGAACCCGGCTGACGGGGTGTGTGTGTGTAATATTCTTCTGTTCGATTGTCTGACTAGGGGTCACTGTTCTGTGAGGTTACATAGCCATTGAATCTGAATCAGGTAATTGAGTATACTCTATCCAATCTGATCGATCGGATGTGAATGACTGTCTGTAATCTTGTACTCTGATTCTGTTCATCTGTTTGCACACATACATATGCATATAATGTTTTCGGATGGTATTGTGAAGAGAAGGAAGATCAAAATCGAATCAATCGGCAAATGATGATCTGCTGGTTGTTATCCCCTAATACCCATAGGGTTGTAGGCAGTCCAAATACCCTGAGGGTTGTGGACTATGCTGTTAGTGGGTTACCGCATTGTACCGTACAGCTTATACGTCAGCCTTGCTGCGTGTACTTATCTGATCTGGCAATTTAACTGTACTTTATCGGTATAGCAGTTTACCGCATTACACTGTACCGCTTATACGTCAGCTTCGCTGCGTATCATCACTATCTGGTCGGGCAGTTCATACTGCATGTCTGTATCGCGGTTTACCGCATGGCACTGTACAGCTTACTAATAGCCCTTAATACCCAGAGGGTCGTGGGCAGTCCCAATACCCTGAGGGTCGTGGACATTATTGTAGTGCAATGATGGATGGGCTTTATGAGGTCCTATGTGGTGTGGTTGGTTGGATGAGCTCAAACAGCTCTCACGTGGAGTGATGGGGGACGAAGTGGTGTGTTGGCTGGTTGGGTGGGTTTTATAACTCAATTGCATTCATAAGCATCTGTTTGACTGTTCTATGCGCTAGAATATCTGATTGTTCTGTTTGACTAAAAAGAACTTTTGTGGTTCTACGTGCATTGTAACTCCGATTGTATCTGACTGACTGGATAGAACTTGTGACTCTTTTGTAAACTGTGATTATCTGATTGAGACTTCTGTCTCGAAATTACCGTCTGATTTGTAAGTATGTTCCGCTTCTGAACTTCTATGGGTTTTCTGTTTCTGATTATTTAGTAGTTGGTTTTGAACTCACACGGAGCTCGAGTAGCTCACCCCCTCTTCTGTATCCCCTTCTCAGGTACATTTCAGAATTTTGGATGCTGAACTCAATAGGCGGAGGTCTCGGACAGTTTCAGCGCAATGGAATGTCAGATTTTGTTTTCTATCACGACTTTATTATTCAGTTAAATGGTGAACTGTAAGGTTTTATAAGACTGTGGTACAGTTTCCACTTTAGATTTTCATTCGTACATTTATTCTGGTTATTTATCATACTTAACGGTGACTTTATCGAAAGGACTTTTAACGATTAAATGTTTTTGGTGCGTAAAGATATGAATGGTTTTCGGAAATGAAATTAAGGTCGACTGGTTTTGTAAAATTTGCCCATGACCACTTCGGTGATCAATGTAGCATCATGAGTTCGGTCTAAACTTCTAGGCCAGGTTTAGGGTGTTATACATGATATATAAGTTTGGTATGATACAATGTATTGAGTATTGAATTGAGAGAATGGATGATTTCATGTATTTATATGTACTTAAGAGGCTAACACATTGATGAATGTTTGTGTTTAGGCATTTGGCAAGTGAATTTGATTTATTTTGTTTAATGGTTTGATTTTGTAAGAAATGGTAAGATTATTTCTAAATTATACGGGCTTACTAAGCTATAAAGCTTACTCTGTTTCTTTTCCGTGTATTATAGAGGTTCGATAGCTCGCTCGATTCAGATAAAGTCGGAGTTACGCATCACACTATCCAGTTGCCGATTGGTACTTATGAATTTGTGGATATATGTAAATATGGCATGTATAGGCTAGTTATAAGAATGAGAGTTAAGGTTACTTGAAATATTGATTTTGGTACACGTTGTGGTATGAGTTAAAGCCATGTGATTTGGCTTAACTTAGTATAATATTTTGGTTGTGTTTAAGTACTCAAATATGGTATGTTTTGGTTAGTAATAGATGGAATGGAAATATGAAAATGTTATCTTGATATATGATTAGTATATGAATGGAAAATGTGTGTGATTTATTAGGCATTTGAATTCTATGTTGAAATGGGAGTAAAATGTGTATGAAATGTCATGGATTGGCTGCCAATTGATTTGTGAAGTGTTGTAATTTATGCTTGTATATGCATGTAAAAATAGGGTGGCAAAATGGCTTTATAAATGGCCTATTTTTGTCCACACGGGCAGAGAGACGGGCGTGTGTCTCAGCCGTGTGTGACATACGGTTATGTTGTACGGCCGTGTTTCCCCTGGTGTTGGAATTAAATTAAAGTCAGTATGCTTCATTCGGTCTCACACATGGGCGTGTGAGTGGCCGTGTGGTACAAGTCAGTATACCCCCCTAAATGGCACACGGCCTAGCACACAGGCGTGTGACTTGGCCGTGTTGCATAAGTCAGTATACCCTACAGGTTTGGCACGACCTAGTACACGGCCTGGCACACGGGCGTGTGTAGCCATTTCGAAGGGTACACGGGTTAGACACACAGACGTGTGGTCGGTCGTGTGACCCAAGTCAGTATGTATGCCCTGTTTTTACACGGCCTGAGACACGGGCGTGTCTGGAGCCGTGTGAGGCACACGGCCTGTTCACACGGGCGTGTGACCCCTGTATGGATGAAAAATTTCTAAGTTTTCCAAAAAATTCGTATGTTATCGTTTTAGTCCCAAACCACTTCTAAAGTATATTTAAGGCCTCATAGGCTCTTATAAGGGAAAAATTGAACTGCGTTGAATGGTATTTGAGTATGAATGCATAAATGTATGAGTATTGTATGTTAAATGATGTTTATTGATCGTAATACCTCGTAACCCTACTGCGGCAATGAATACGGGTTAGGGGTGTTACAGATTCAAGCTTCGTCTCAGACACTTTAGTATCCAATACATAAGCAAGGTAAGCATTACAACCTTTTCTCACATATTTCACTGCTAACATAGCTGATATCACAATAGGTAACTCATTCAATTTATCTGATTCAATATGGAGCATCTCACCATTCTGACATTTTAATATAATACGATTTCATCTACAATTTACTATAGCATCATGAAGAGTTAACCAATCTATTCTCAATACCACATCAAACTCATCGAACGGTAATAGCATCAAATCAGCTGGAAAACAGTAATCCCTTATCATTAACGGACAATTCTTGCAAACTTCATCAACAAACACATACTAGCCTAAAGGGTTTGATACTTTAACCACAAATTCAGTGGACTCAATAGGTAAAATTTTACTAGACATTAATTTTGTGTAAACATATGAATGAGTCGATCCAGGATCAATTAAAGCAGTTACATCAGTATCAATAAGAGAGAAAGTACCAGTAATAACATCTGGTGCAGAAGCATCTTCGCGTGCATGAATAACATAAGCTGTAGCTAGTGTTTGTGCTTCAGACCTTACAGAAAAATCTTTCATCACACCACGGCTACCACTGACATTTCCAGGATTACGAGGTGGTCTACCTCTCATAGCTGTGTTGCTCGGTCTCGAAGTTTGAATATTATCTTTTTCAGATTTCTCCGGGCAATCTCTAAGATAGTGATCAAAAGAACCACATCTGAAACACGCTTCACTTTTCATTCGACACTCACCAAAATGTAGCTTGTTACAGTACCTGCACTTGGGTCTGATGTTTCTAGCATTACCCACACTCGTTACAGATGTAGCATGAGATTTAAAATTAGAGCGTGGGTACCTCTATCTTTACCGGAGTATCCCGCAGAAGTAGTAGAATGGTCATGATATTTATTTGATTTCTTCGATACTGACTGATATGACTTTCCCGTCAATCTCTTACTTGAATCTCTCTTTCAACAAAACAGAAGTTAATGTATTCCATCACTAGTAAGCTGAATATTTTAACAGAGATACTGCACACTTAAGACATTCAGCCGGTGAACAAGATAATTCATCAAGAACTCTGATGGTATTTTTTAACCAGAATTAAGCTCTTTCAGGATCATCATCAACTATAGCTTGGAATTCTTTTATAACACCCCTAACCCGTATCCGTCACCGGAATAGGGTTATGAGGCATTACCGATCAAATCACAACATATAACATACATTTATGCATCCATTCTCAAACACCATTCAATCAATATCACATTGTCCCTTATAAGGGCCTACGAAGCCTTAAACATGCTTAGAAATGGTTCGAGACTAAACTGATAACATACGAAAATTCTCAAAAACTTAGAAATTTAACAAACATGTAAGGGTCACACGCCCGTGTGAACAGGCCGTGTGCCTCACACGGCTCCAGACACGCCTGTGTCTCAGGCCATGTTAAAACAGGGCATACATACTGACTTGGGTCACACGGCTGACCACACGCCCGTGTGTCTAGCCCGTGTGCCCTTCGAAATGGCCACACACGCCCGTGTGCCAGGCCGTGCGCTAGGCCGTGCCAATCCTGTAGGGTATACTGACTTATGCAACACGGCCAAGTCACACACCCGTGTGCAAGGCCGTGTGCCATTTAGAGGGGTATACTGACTTGTGCCACACGGCCGGTCACACGCCTGTGTGTGAGGCTGTGTGGAGCATACTGACTTCAATTCAATTTCAACACCAGAGGACACACGGCCGTGTAGCATAACCGTGTGTCGCACACGGCTGAGACACACACCCATGTCTCTGCCCGTGTGGACAAAAATAAGCCATTTGCAAGGCCAATTTGCCACCCTTTCTCATGTTCACCTAAACAACCAAAATAATACCATTTCAACACATATATAGGCAACCAAAACATGCTATTTCATATACAAATCATGCCATTTAAAATCCATCCATTTCATCATCTTCAAATCAAGCCACAACATGTCATTTTTCAAGCAATAATACACTAATTGACAACTAGCTAATTGAGCAACCATATAACCATCACAACATCCATCTCAAACATGCCAAAACACAAGGCAATATATACATCATATATCACTTATCAAACTTATGATTTAAGCCAACTTAAATGGCCAAATACACATCAACATTTACATCATTCATGAGCCAAATCTCATGGCAAATATCATATCTCAAAACACATCATCATAACACTTGCCTATACATGCCATATACCATATTCACAAAGCATCAAAAGTACCAACAAGTTGATCGATAGTGTGACGATGTTCCTGATGATCTCGGAATCCGAGCTAGCTTCGATTATCTATAAAACAGGGAAAGAACACACCAAGTAAGCTTTAAAAGCTAAGTAAGCCATATACAAATAAAATTACCACATGAATCAACATCATTTTCTTCAATAGGCAAACTATGCATAAGCACATGAAAGTTCACAAACCTTTCCCAATATTTACATATTCAATATCATATGTGAATTTATCAACTACTTCCCTTTTCAATACTTGTATGAATCTCGTACGAACCTGAGTCACTTAACTCATTCACACATTCTTTCTTGACTTGACTTTGCCCGTTGAACCTTTCAGAATCGTTAAGGATACTCAGAAATCACATATAGCTCGTACAATGCCATATCCCAGATATGGTCTTACATGTTATTACATATCGATGCTGATAGCCCAGCTATGGTCTTACACAAAATCAAATAACGACGCCAATGTCTCAGACATGGTCTTACACGTAATCACATAATGATGCCAATGTCCCGGACATGGTCTTACATATAATCACATCTCGTTAATCCTAATGTCATGACATTCGTATCCTATACTATTCCTAAGGTTCGTACGGGACTTTCAGATATTGTAACCCTGCCGATTCTTACTCGTATTTGATCATTCAATATTCATAGCAGTTCAATAACAATTAAACATATATAATTCAATTTAAAGACATTTATTTTCATATGAACTTACCTCGTATTAGGGATAAACGGATTAGATCAACTATTCGATAACCTTTGATTTTCCCCGATTTAAATTCGGTTTCTTTTGTTCTTGATCTATATACATTCAAAATTAACTCATTTATTCATCAAGTCATTCAATTCAGTCCACAAACACATATTTGGGCATTTTTACACTTTAGCCCCTAAAGTTCCACATTTTTACAATTTAGTCCCTATTTCATAAAAACACAAATTACATAAAATTTAACAAAACTCATGCTTAGCTGAATTACCATAGTACCCCTAGCAGCCCATATTTCACATTTATTTCACATTTCAACCACATAATTTGTACTTTTCACAATTTAATCCCTAAATAGTATTTTTACCAAAAATCACTTAACAAATATAAACAAATATCCATTTTTCATCATCAAAAATTTAAAAGCTTAAACATTCATCAATGGCACTTCACAAAATAATCAACAAACTTAAAAATTAGGGCACGGGCTAGCTAGTACTCGATGCAACGATCACAGAAACATAAAAATCATCAAAAATTGAACAAAATTCATACCTTAATCAAGCTTTGAGTTGGCCGAATATCACAAGCCCTAAATGGTTTTCTTCTTCTTCTATTTTCGGTTGTAAATTAAAGAAGATGACAACCATTTTAAATTTTGTTTTGTTTTATTATACTTAATACATAAATTACTAAATTAACTTTGGTTAATAAACATTTAAAACATCAAATACATGCCCATTTATGACATATTCCACTATAAATGGTCTAATATCATCATAAGGACTTTTCATTTAATAAATCATAGCAATTAAACACTTTTAACAAGTAGAATAAAACTTTTGCATTTTACGCGATTTAGTCCTTTTTATCAAATTAGACATCCAATCGATAAAATTAAATCACGAAACTTTCACACATATGTAATCACATGCTATAAACACCATAAATATAATATTAAAATAATTTTCTGACCTTGGATTTGTGGTTCCGAAATTACTGTTTCGATTTAACTAAAACCGGGCTGTTACATCTTTAGCACCGTACTTACAAATTTTATCAACATGAGGCTTACTAACTTTGATAGGTTCTATACCTTGAGAAATAACGGGAGCTGATTGAGGAACAATAGGTGGTAGAGGTTGTTGAGCAACCGAGTTCGTCTGTACGAACTCGGTGAACCATTCATTCATCATCTAGAAAAAGGCTTCTTTAGCCTCTTATCTCTGGCCCTCAGATACGAGCCTCGTACCACTCGAAGCTACTCCTTGAACGGAGGCTGGAGCGTTACTCTCAGCTTCTTCAGAATCAGCTCGGTTGGATGACATTGCTATATGAAAACATGTTTTAAAACGGTCAGGAGATATCACACTATCACAGGTTATTTAATAGCATGTATAGCTAGACTCGTGTATGCTACGTTATTTCGAGAATCAACTAAACCGTAGCTCTAATACCAATAAATGTAACACCCTTAACCCAAATCCGTCGCCAAGACAGGGTTACGGAGCATTACAGGAGTTCACAGATCAATTAATCAGACATTTCATATAATATAGCAATCATATCAGAAATGAATCGAAATCAAACATATTGTCCCTTATATGAGCCATCGGCGCCCAAAATATATGTTAGAAACAAGTCAGGACTAGATCGGGTACTCAAAGAATTTTTCTGAAAACATGAAATTTTTCAAAGATACAGGGGTCACACGGTCGTGTGGTCAGGCCGTGTGTCTCACACAGTCAAGAAACACGCCCGTGTCTCAGGCCGTGTGGCATTCAAAATAGGGGCACACGGCCGTGTCCCAGCCCGTGTCTATACCCATGTAACTCTCTAACTTGAGTCACATGGCCAAGTTATACACCCGTGTGCTAGGCCGTGTTGAGCATACTGACTTACACAATTAAAAGATACACACATCTGAGACACATGCCCGTGTCTCTGCTCGTGTGGACAAAAATAGGCCATTTTCAAGCCACATTTCTCACCCGATTTGGTACCTACCTAAACACAACAATTTTGCACATCAACAAATCATAACAAAGCATTCAAAACAAGCCAAAATCATGTCTTAAACATGAAATATTACCACATACAACCAATATGCCCTTAGGCACCTAAAATAACAATTTAAGAACATGTGAACCAAGTATCCCAAGTTACCTAGATGACCAAATTCGTGTATGCATATTCAAACCACATTTTACTTTTTTCATTCTACCATATCACTCACACATTAAACATGACAAGTCACTTATATATATACATCAAAATATACCAACACAAGCTATTCAAATGACTTGTCTCAACTAAACATTTATATACCAACATTAACTAAAATAACCTATACATGCCATTATATCTGATATTGATTTACTAAAAGTACCAAAATATCCAATGGATAGTGTGAAATAGCTCCGACCAGCTTCCAACCCGAACAAGCTTCCTAATTACTATAAAACATGGAAAATAACACAGAGTAAGCATTTAAGCTTAGTAAGTTCGTATAATACAGAATTTAACTTACCATTTAATCACATTTAAGGTAAGCAAACAAACATATCCAAACCAATTTGGCCAAAAGCCTAAATACATATCCTCAACATGTTAGCAATGTAAATCACATAAAGGATCCAACACACATGGATGAATTCATCAAGTAATCACATTTCATGAATTTCATATATATACCGGTAATAGTTCTTATCGAACATCATATAATTTTATAACAGAATTATGCCCGTTGAACCATTACAGGTGGTACACACGGGGTGTACTGAACTGTAATTCGTCAATTCATATTCATATATGCTCATACGAGTTGTAAACGAGAAGCTCCGAGCTGAATAATAGGAAGCTCATGTGAGCTGAATAACGGGAAGCTCATGAGAGCTAAATATCGGGAAGCTCATGAGAGCTGCGATGTGTCCGCAACACATGCCGGATCTCAACCAAATCGATAACCCTAATGACATTGTCATTTGTATCCTACAAATTTTAAGGTTCAAAAGGGACTCGGTAATAGTCGAATATGCAATCAATATTCATTCATGGCAATTGTACAATTCAAAAAATATTAATTCAATTTAACACATACAAATGTACAATTTAATTACACGAACTTACCTCGATAAGTGTACGTAGATACAGAGGCAACTAATTTGATATTTTCTCTTGACCTCAATCTAGCTCTGTATGAGGTCTATCCGGACCTATACAAATGAATTTAACTCAATTCAATATAATTCGTATTCAATTTAGTCCAACACATTTTTGGAAAAATTACTATTTTGCCCTTATACTTTTTAAGGAGACCTCAATATCAAAAATAACTTCTCACTTACACATAATGGGATTCAAACTCAAGACCACGTAGTAACCAAATGCTCAACCATTAAACCATCAAGCCCATTCTTGTTCCTAAATCGCAAAGAAAATCACTGACTCATCTTACAAACCTTAATTCTTCTAACCCCAATTTCGGAGTGTTACATTTGCGTTTCAATGAATATCTCTCATCAAATTTGCAACTCAATGAAGACATTTCATCAAAATTAACTATTTTTGAAGAGCACTTATCAAGTTTGGCTATCGAAGATGGTTACTTTATAACATCAAATTGGGGGCTTGCCTAAGTTAACCACCTTAACTAGAGAAAAAAAAAAGCTCCCATTATTTATAGTGAAGTAGCTACTTTACCAAAATGAATTGTTTGTGTAAACACTACACGATCACCATGCTCAGGTTGCATCGTTTTGCAACACTTGTGTTTTGCATGCTCAACAAGTGGACAACACTCCAAATGTAACAACGCGATTTTCGATAGTGTTAGAAAAGGTGGTTTCGAAATCTTATTTTCGTAAATCAGGTCTGTAAATATTCATAATATTTGTGAAGTTGGTATAATAAAATATTCAAGTTTAGTCCATCAATTTTGCCTATTAATTGCTTAATTAAGGTACAGGGACTAAATTGGAAAAGTAAGCTAATTAGTGATTAATTGAAAATTAATTAAAATTTACTTATATTATAAAAAGCCAAATTCAGTGGAAAAAAAAGAGAGAACTCTCTTTTTCTCCAACCTTTAAACCGTCCACCATAAAATAAATATGAAGTTTTAAGGGTTTCAACTTTCGACAACTATTTGGTAAGCTTAATTAAGTCTTTTTCTTGTATTTTTTTCTATGTTTTTGAGGTCATGGGAGCTTGATTTAGCTAGCCCATGTACCAATTTGTAAAACTATTAAAGTTTTTGAAAGTTGTCATTGTTGATTTCTTGAAGAAATTAGTGTCAAATTGATAGATTTTAAGCTTAGATGTGAAAAAGGACTAAATTGTAATGTTTAAATTATTATTTTTGTACATAAGGACTAAAGTGAATTAATTTTGAAATTGATGTAAAATTTTAGTAATCATAGACCATAGAGGGACTATAATGAATGTAATTGAGGTCAGTTTTCAAACTGAAGCTCAAAATTGAAAGTTATGACTATTTCGGTTTTAGAGACTAAATATAATAAAATGTAAAACTTTACGAGTACTGAAAAATGAAGTTTCATAGGTTCATCCATATCATGATACAATGTGTAAATGTTTGATATTGATGGATTGAATGAAATAATTGAATAGATCAAGAATTGGATCACGTCGGAGATAATTAGAGAAAAATCAAAATTATCAATTAATCATTGAAGATTTAACTTGTTTGTTGTTTTGACCAGATAAGTTCATATGGTATTTACTTATATAGATTGTGGTGCATTTAGTTTGTAATTATATGTGATTGGTTGTGAATTGGTTCAAAAGGAACCCTAAGTCTATTTATAAGATATTATGCATTTACATTGAGAATTAATAAATTTGAGCTTCTTCTTTTTTCAATAAGTGAAAATTTATCAAAATTCGTATTTTGTGGCATTTTCAATTCTTAATACCGATTATCTAGATTATAATAACAAGTTGATTAAGGGTTTAGTAGAGAAAATTTTCCAATTATCTACCTAGGGTCAAGATGGAAAACCATTTCCCCCCAAATCTTACCTACCTAAATACAAACACTCAAATCCACATCACACATCAAGCCATATAACCCCTCACTAATAAATTGTAAAAAGAAAAAAAAAATAAAAATTTCCAGATACCTAAAACTCAGCTAAACTCATAAATTACTCTCAACATATTTATGTGAACCGTCACAATCTTGATCATCAAAGCTTATAACAACAAACATATGTATCATTAAAATTGCATTGTACTATATCTCATTATAATATTGACTTATATTGAAAAAACTAAATAATATAAATCCAACTCAAAGAAACTTGATTTGAACATTTAAACTTTAACCTCAGATTAACATTAGGTATAACTCGAACTCTTAAGATCAAGTGTATGCCAAAACCTATTAACTTGATTTTGTAGTGCTTGTGCTCTTTGCTCTTTAATGAAATAAAAATATATATATATATATACACACACATCATAATTAGACTTGTTTAGAGAAGAACAATTTATCCTATACGATAAAGAAATTAAAAATTTATTTAATTGTAGAAAAATATTAATTTTGACATAATAAAATAAATTAATGGAACCTGGACTCAGAAAAAAAAACGAGGAATGAGCTGCGGCCGAACCTACCATCAACACTTGTAAATAATAATTGCTTCCACTAACTTAGGTTCATTAAATGAACTTTTTTCAGTTTTGACAATACATGCAGCAATTCCTCCCCTATGCTTAGTTTACTTACGCAAGAGAGAGAAGGGAACGCCGTTTAATAGCGCACTTCCCATGAACCAACCATGCCAAGCTGCCATCTGTGTTGCTATTCTTCCACGTAGCACTTATTTTTTTGGCTTTGGACAATTTCCATTGCGTGGCACCCACTCCCCTTACCTTTTTTAATCTTTTTTACCTACATAAATACCCCCCTCCCCCATTTTCCTTCCTCTCTAAAATTCTTCCCTCATTTCTCTCCTTAACTCCTTTTGTTGTGCCTCTTCTCTCTCTTGCTCACTAGTTTTTCTTTGCCTTTCCCGAGAAAAAAGTTAAAAGGAAAGCAGGAAAATAATGCCGGGTTTTGGTGGTTTGGAGACTTCTAGTCCTACTCCCACTGGGGATGGTCCATGTCATTCAAAAGATACTTCTCGAGATTTGCGTGATCACCTCCCTTCATTAATGGCTTCTTGTTATCCTATCACTCTCAAGGTAAATAAAAAGAAATCTCGAGTGAGTTCAGTGTGTTGAACTACCCGAGTCAACCAATCATTGACTCGTTTTCGTTTCTTACCATTCATTTTGACCTTCTTATTTGACCTTTTCTAATAATATTCTTATCTATGTTTTTCTTCATGCAGTTCATCGACGTGAGCTATAAGGTGAAGGTACACGGAACCAACAGTCAAGGTCGCAATATTAGACGCATGCTTAGCCATGGATCAACACCCTCTGATCAAGGAACAACGAGTAGGGCCCAAGAGAGGACGATATTGAACAATATCACCGGCATGGTTTCACCAGGAGAAATGTTGGCTATCCTTGGTCCTTCAGGCAGCGGCAAATCTACTCTCCTCAATGCCTTAGCTGGTCGGCTACAACACGGCCATGGTCATTTCACCGGAACCTTGCTTGCCAACAACAAAAAACCCACTAAACAAATGGCAAAACGCACTGGATTCGTCACCCAAGACGACGTGCTTTACCCTCACTTAACAGTTCGTGAAACCTTGGTGTTTTGCTCCCTTTTAAGGTTACCAAACACACTGTCGACCAAGGAGAAGATTTCAGTGGCTGAGACGGTTTTATCCGAGTTGGGGTTATCGAAATGTGAAAACACAATCATTGGGAACAGTTTTATACGTGGGATTTCGGGTGGAGAACGGAAAAGAGTAAGTATAGCTCATGAAATGCTTATAAACCCTAGCCTGCTGCTTCTTGATGAACCGACGTCGGGTTTGGACTCCACAGCGGCACACCGGTTGGTTTCGATTTTGGGTTCGTTGGCTCAAAAGGGGAAGACCATAGTCACATCGATGCACCAACCATCTAGCCGAGTTTATCAGATGTTTGACTCAGTGTTGGTTTTGAGTGAAGGAAGGAGCTTGTATTTCGGCAAGGGAAGTGAAGCTATGAGTTATTTCGAGTCCATTGGATTCTCACCGTCTTTCCCTATGAACCCTGCCGATTTCCTCCTTGATCTCGCTAACGGTACGTCAGCTTCAACTTCTTCTTTTTTCTGTTGTTTGCTTTCTTTTCATTAGTTATAGCTGAGTTAACTCGAATAGTTACGAACGAGCTGAATTCCCTTCTACTTTCGTTTTCTTGCTGCTGTTTACTTACTGTAGAGTTAAATTCTTTTCTTCAATTTTCACTAAGTATAGAAAGAGGGAAAAACCCATAGAGGGGAACACAACACTTTCCATCATTAATACTAAGATCATATCTCATATAAATTCCCCTTAGGAGAAAGATTTCAAAAATAAAAATATGGGCAAATGAGTGGTGGGTCAGTGTATTAAATAAAGGGTGTGAAACTGTATAATAAGGTGGATAGAAATGGATAGTGCGGTATTCTTTTTTCCTGTCTTTTCCAATGGCCCCTCCATCCATCCAAAGAAATCTACCTTTTTTATTGATGAAGATTTTGCATAGCCAATGCACCGTGATTGTTAGCTTTAAAGCTTAGCTCATGCGATGATTATATACCACGAATTTGATCATTTATTCATCAGCTAATCTTTAGGGTGGCCATTGTCTGCCTTCATTGAATGAGTGATCTTGCCACTCATATGTCTCTCACAAGAAGGCACACTACTATTGGATTTGACAAAGTTTTACAACATAATAAAATCTGGGTTATTTTTTTCTACCACACAGCAGTGAGTGCAAGAATGGTCTGATTGTCTACATTCCTTTTTGGAATTAATTCAGTGGGGTTCCTCCATTGGGGAGTAGGTGGCATGGTGTCACTACAATATAAGTGATTTATGACTTGGATTTAATGATCTCATTCGCTATTTCTAAGGTCCAAACTTCAAAGGAAATTAATCTTAGATCAATTTAGTAATATTCGTTTCTTCAATATTTTTAATCATAGGTCAAAATCTAATGCTATTTTTAATTGTTTAAAAAATGGTTTAGACCTTAATACCTACACATGGATAGCTCTCCATAATATATTATTATTATTCATTGTAGCATGTATTATATACACGAGATATGTTGTTAGTATTTAATTGCACGAGCTGAAAAGATATTTAAGGCACAAAAGTACAATTGATGAATTATTTTTTTATTTTATATAATTTGATAAAAGTAATGATTCACCATCTTATTCACTAATAACTTAGAGATTTATATATTATGAAAGACTCAAATAAAATGATGGTGAGCGTCACTGATCCATATAGTCTACAAAAGTTATGTTATGTAGCCAATTGTGGATGAGGTGGTGTTGGACATGTTTCCATCTTCGGAGTCTCTTTTGGTGCAGCAAATAGTAATTGAGTTTATGGTATGAACTCTTGGACAATATGATCTTAAGGAAAAGATTTTAGTATACATTTTTTATAACGGGAAAAAGAAAAGGTTATATGACCAATGACGCAATTGATAGCGTTAGAAAACATCTTATTTTGTATATAAAGCTAAAGGTGCTTTCTAGCCAATAATTCTTACTATAGCTTATCAAATAATTGCTGTGTTTGGTCCCGTAGGCTGTCCCTATTCCACCTTTACACTTGTCGAAACTTGACCTTCATTCTTAGTATAAAGATTGAAACATAATTTCTACCCTTTTTTTTTCCCTCTTTTAAGACCCCAACTATTCTCCAACTAAGGTGTTGGGATATGTTTGAAGACCAACACGTATGTCGTTTTCTTTGCATCTTCCTAACACCCAATGTCATAAAAGTGGAGATTAAATTTGTCAATATATATATGCATACATATATATAAGCAAGTGGTGGCCCAACCATAGCGGCAGGGGCAGCACCAAACCCGAGTGGAGACCCACCTTACCCACCAACACTGGTTTGCTTTTGATCTTCATTTTTAGCTTTTCTGAGCCTTACTCAGTTTCTTTGCTACCATATATGCTATTATCCATTAAATTATTTCATACTGGGTGCTACTTTTCCTACTATTTCTTTTACTAATATTTAGTATATATTGTCAAACAATAAATTTTAATTTCAATGGTGCTGTCCTTGTTTTGCTGAACTTTACTGTTGATGATATTTCTTTAAACAAGATTTTCTTTTTAAAACTTTTTTGCTGTAAAGGAAATCTAACCTCCACTCGACCAACTTTATCGAAATTCTTAATTGTACAATGTTTTGATACGTGTATAACTGGAACAATATTCTAAATGCTTTGATTCAACTCATGTTCATCCATATTCATACACGTTACATTAAGTATATGCTTAGAGTCCCTGTTCTTCACACTACTGACTGATTTTATTTAATATTCTAAAGTTTTGGACAGATATTTGTCATCCACACTTGGGGCTAGGATGCTTTATAATTTAAAATAATACATGAAGCTTTATTTTAATCACTTTTAAGAATATATGCAAATTTTTAGAGAATCATATTCATTACAACACTCTTGTTTCTAATGCCAGATTGTTAATTTTTAGCGAAATAGTGGTGCTGAATATAAGTATAATTTTTTTAAAAGGTCTGTAATAAACAGAGGATCATACCCCCAACTCATGTTTGAATATGATTACTCAAGAAAAATAAATAATAAAGAAGATCATGACTGAAATGAACTATTTGTCGATTAGATCCTAAATTTCCTTGTATATGTTTCAGGTGTGTGTAAAGTTGATGGCGTAAGCGAAAGAGAGAGGCCAAATGTAAAGCAAACCCTCATTGCTTCTTACAACACCCTGTTGGCTCCAAAAGTTAGAGCTGCTTGCATGGAGATCACCCCTGTTTCGGCAAAAGACTCGTATTTCATCAGCACCCGTTGTTCCGAACAAGGCAGGAATAGCAACAGAGTCAATCTCTCGACATGGTTCTATCAATTCAGCATTCTGCTTCGAAGAAGCCTTAAAGAAAGAAAGCAAGAATCATTCAACACCCTCCGAGTCTTCCAAGTAATTACCGCCGCAATACTGGCCGGTTTAATGTGGTGGCATTCAGATTATAGAGACATCCAAGACCGTCTTGGTCTCCTCTTCTTTATTTCCATCTTTTGGGGTGTCTTGCCATCGTTTAATGCGGTATTCGCGTTTCCTCAAGAACGTGCTATCTTCATGAAAGAGCGTGCTTCGGGTATGTACACTCTGTCTTCCTATTTCATGGCACGGATAATCGGAGACCTCCCCATGGAGCTCATTCTCCCCACAGTTTTCCTTGTTGTGACATATTGGATGGCTGGATTGAAACCCGATTTGGTGGCATTCCTATTGACATTGTTGGTTCTTCTCGGCTACGTGCTCGTCTCGCAAGGGCTTGGCCTCGCATTAGGCGCATTGATCATGGATGCCAAACAGGCTTCTACAATAGTTACAGTCACAATGCTAGCATTTGTTCTAACAGGAGGGTACTACGTGCATAAGGTCCCATCATGCATGGCATGGATCAAGTATGCTTCTACAACATATTATAGCTACAAGCTGTTCGTCAACGTCCAATACGGCGATGGCAAGAAAGTGTCATCGTTGTTGGGTTGCTCGCACCGTGGAAGTAGTACGGTTAGCTGCAAGTTCATCGATCAAGACATTGCGGGGCAAATTGGGCCTGAACTGAGCGTCGGAATCTTGATTCTAATGTTCATAGGATATAGGTTGATGGCTTACCTTGCATTGCGGCGCATCAAAGGCTGAGCCTTTGAGTTATAGGTTACAGATTCTTGTCATTTGTATAAGGCCCTTATAATTGTAAATTTTTTTCAAAATGGCCTGAAAAAGAAAGATTTGTTTCAGGTTGGTCTAAAAATTTATGTTGAGTGGTGAATTTGGATCACGCTAACTGCACCTGAAGAATCATAAGAAACTACAAAGAAACAGTTGTCATTACTGAATTTGTAGTTTTTTGTTGAAGTACAAAGATTTGGTCATTTGTATGGCGAAAAGTTGTAGAGTTTTTCTTATGTAACTTTGATACATCTGTATACTCTCTATGTCAGGTTTTGTTTTGTTTTTCTTATATCGTGACTCATGATGCATTATAAATGGGCAAAATGGGAAAAAAATATTCGAAAGAGAAAAAGAGTCATGGCCTTAATCCCTAAAGCCCAAAATCCACCATTTTGTTAAGTTTATTTGGTGAAACCCATTTGTATCGCAGATTTCATATTTTTTAATTTTCTTTTTGGTGAAAAATAACATTACTAACTAATTACATAGGGTTATTCTGAAAAGAAAAAATACCCTTTTGACTTATTAGTTTTAAGAAGACCTAAAATCACCATAGGAGGAAGGTAAAAAATTTATAAATCTTCTTTTTTAACCAAAGCTAGTTTAGCTAAGCAGTTTGCAACTTGATTTTGTTCTCTAGTTATGTAATGCAAGATCCACTGTTCTTCTTGTAACAAAATATTCTGAATTTGTCTAATCAAATCCGAATTTAAAGTGGTGGAGGTGCTTCCTTAGATTACTCTAACAACCTCCAAGCTGTTAGATTGGATCATAATCTTATTATGACCCTTGCGTTGACTTAGTTTAAGCCCCTCCAAAATGTCCCAAAGTTCGGCATCGAAAATCGAGCACTTTTCAAGATATCAATTGTATCCAGCAATCCAACCTCTATTTTCATCACAAATTATTCCTCCAAAAGCTGTATTTTCGGACTCCAATTGCACTGCACCGTCAGTGTTGGGAAAAAGCCACTTTCCAGTTAATTGTTGTTTATATTTAATTTTTAAAATTAGTCAATTGTAGTTGGAAATATCTTCAATTACATCAACTTCGAACACAACATTTTCTCATTTCTTTTGGACAACAATCTCTACTCTTTTACGAAGGGCCATTGCTTCAACAAATATTTTATCCCCTAAGACCAGCAAGTAACTTACCATCAGAATTTTTGCATATCACCCCAATACCTCCTATCTTCGATTTCGAGTCATACACTCCTAATTTTAATCCAACCCTCACACAAATTCGACTTTATCCCACCCTAATATTATAACATCCTTATCTAACATGGGATAGAAATAAACATTTCCTATAAATTTAATTTTTTTACTATTTAATTAAAAAAAATATGAAAAACTAAACTCCCACCCCAACAAAAGTGGGGTTAATTCACTACACCAAAACAGACTTTTAGCGGCGTTTTTTTTGCTTTTAGCGGCATTTATAAGCGCCACTAATAGTGTTTGCAGCGTTTTGAAAAGCGCCGCAAAAAACGTCGCTAGAGAAAGCGCTGTAAACTTTAGCGGCGCTTTTCTCACAAACGCTTTCTTGACGTTTTTTGGCGCTTATGATTTTTCATTGACGCTTTCTTAGCGAATTTAACAACTCTTCCAATGAGGAATTGATAGTAAGTATTAATTATACTCATAGTTACGAAAAATCATTGGATTAAAAGTTTAGATATTTTTTTACACCATTCTTAAAATTTTCTATTTAATTTTTAAATAAGAGGATAAATATATTTCATTGTGTTTGAACTATCGTCTTCATACATTAACAATAATATCAACATTAATCAAACTAAAATTCAATCAACAAAGTTTAGATATTTCAAATAAGGATCCAAAATCCTTGGTGTAGAATTTGATTCTTACAATAAAATACATTTGAAGAAGTCAAATAATTATTTGGCGAGAATGAAATAAACAAATATTTATTTGGTTAAATGCAAAAGATGAGTAATAATATATTATTTGATTGAGTAAAATATACCAATAAACAAATTAATTAATTAACACTATCGCAAAATACAGTATCTTATGGGGTTAATCTATATTAATATATAAAGGGAAGGCCGACCTTTCTTGCTTCACATCATTTCATGTGGTGAATTTTAGATTATATAAGGATAGTTAATTTTCAGTTTATATTTTATTTAAATTTAAGATTTAATTTTTATATTTTATTTTTGAAATAATTTAATATCTTAACTCTTATAATGCCATAAGTTAATTTAAATATTTTATTTCAATTAAAATATTGACTTGAATGTGAATTTTTAAAAAATTTTAACACTATTAAAATTTTCTATTAAATTTAAGTCTATTTTATTATATGCATATTAAGTGAATATTTTTCTTTTAATTTTAAATTGTCACGTTAAAAATTTTAACAACATTAACAAATAGGCTCACATTTTCAAATTCTAAAAATAAAAGATTAAATTACTGATAATAAAAATATAAAAATTAAATTCTAAATATATAAACGTAAAGCATGGGTGAGAATCGTACTAATACCCATATATAAAAGGAAGCCCTTTTTTTTTTTTGACACATGTCTAGCATTCATGCCTTTTATTTCATTTTCTTTTACATTATGTTAAGAATGGTTAAATTACAATTCTGGTCCCTCTATTTTTAGGTTATATTTCTTTTCCTTTTGCATTTTAGCAAAATGGTTAAATTTTAGTTTTGGCCCCTCTAATATATCTAAAATTAATATTTAATCTTTATACTTTAATTTTTAATATAAATTAGCTCCTATATTTTTATAATGTTATTAATTAGTTCAAATAGTTAATATCGTTAACTTTTTGATTAAAACATTATGTTGTTATATATAATTTGAATACCCAAAAGTCTTACATACTGACATGTGGTTTCCTATTTCTTTTAGGTTTGCATTGGTCTTACCTTTTTTTTTTTTTTTTGCAATTTTAGAAAAATGATTAAATTTTAATTTTGATCCCTCTATTATGCTTAAATTTGAGATTTAACTATTACACTTAAATTTCTAATGTAATTTGGGCCTTGTATTTTTATAATGTTATTAATTATTCCAAATAGTTAATATCATTAATTTTTTGATTAAAATATTACATGGTTATATATAATTTTTCTAAGTAGGATTAGAGTATAGTTTAACTTTCAGATCTGTACTTCATAATCAACCCAACCCAATGCTTATTCTAGTATAATGAACATGTTATAGATGGGATAGTAATTATGTAACACTGACCTAATATGAATTAGTATATAAAGCACGTTTTAACATGGTAATAATTTGGTAACCAACCTAGGAAAAGAAGGGAAATCAATATCATTTAACAATAACTATTGATGAACAACCTACCAAATAATTAACCGCCAAAAGGTTTCAAACCCTTTTTTGTAGCTAATTAATTAAAGGGTTTAACTGTACCTATGAAATACAAATATTGGGGTAACGACAATATAAACTAATTGAACCATGAAAATAGAGTTTTTGACCTAATGCCATTAATTATTAAATAAGGGATCCTAGTTTGGATACAACAAAACGTATCAATAAGCTCAAAAAAGCCGACTGCCGATTTCTAATTTATTAATAACTTGTCCACCTGGGTTTCAAATCTTCATTCACTAATCTCTTGAAGACTCCAAAAAGCAACCACTAATCACTTTAATAAACTTTATTATTTTTTACTGCATTATTCTACAATCTATATTGTAATTTCTTTCCTTTTTTTTGTTTTTTTTTAAATTGTGGGCAAACTACTCTGTTAGTCACTCTAAATAAGGATTGTTCTTATTTTGGTCACAAAAAAAAAAAAAGAAAAAAAGAGAAAGAAATTGATCAAATTGGTCACTCAACTGTTAAATGGTAATGGAAAACTGACGGTACATGTAACACCCCGTTACCTGACTCGATCACCAGGTCCAAGCTATATTATATCACAATCGTTGTCGGAACAACTACAATCAAAACATTCAATTTAACATCATTATACATTTAAATACAAGTAATTCACGTGTATTAATCAATACATAATCATTTTCGGGTCTTGTACAAACTTACTAAAGCTCTTTTGCTAACCTGGGGGTTAATATGGATCAAATTGTAAATATTACAAAGTTTCGAGTTGCAACGTGAACCCTGAGTTGTTTCTCATCGTGACGTCAGGGGTTCGTCGTCCCGACGTGACAAATTGTTACTTCAAAAATCAACCTGCTACATATCCAAATCAGACGAAATAATCAATTGGCTAATTAGCGTTTTGGTTTGATTATTTCGTCTGAATAGTCAATTGATTGTTGTTTTTAGGTTCCAAAATCTTTTCTATTGCTTCTACATTGAATCTGTATCACGTGTGTAACGAAAATCGAGAATTCTGCAAACAGCGAAAGTCAGAATTCATGTTTGTCGACGCCACACAACCATGTGCTAGGTCGTGCTAGAGACTGTTTTGGAATTAGAGTCACATGGGCAAGAGACATGAGCATGTGTCCAGGCCGTGTGAGAGACATTTTGGATTTTGAGTCACATGGGCGTGTGCTAGATCGTGTAACTCTCTATTTTGAGTTATACGGCCATGTGTTAGACCGTGTGCGACACTAATATGGGTCGCACGGGCTAGACATCCAGGCCGTGTGAATCCACACGGTCGTGTGAGCCAAAAATAAAAAAAATTTCCTAGGGTCGTAAACAACATTCTAATCAAACATAGGCTTACCGTAAGGTCCGTGTGATCTGAATTAGGCTACATAATTTGATATATGATGATCTGATAATGAATAACCTGATAACTGTACTTATATTCAATGTGATATATGTTAATTGAGTATGATCTACATTATCTGAATATGATCTTGTAATGCCTTAAAACTCGGCCTAGAAGTTTAGACCGAATCCCGGAGGTCACATTGATCACCAAAGTGATCGTAGGAAAATTTTAGTTTAACAAGCTAGAAAACAAAACAGTATTTAAGTTACATAAAACTCTCAGTTATAAAATCCTGATATTTCAAAAAAAAAAGTCCAAATGTCGCTTACGTGCGTAAAACACAGAATTTCGTACCACAGTTTTCAAAACAGTATTAACAATTCAAAATTGTTTAATTATAAACTCGAAAATTATAAAAAAATACTATTAAAGCCTGTTTTTAACCGTGACTGTCTGAGACCTTCGCATACCGAGTCCAACTTAAAAAAACGGAAGTGTACTTGAAAGGGGAAACACTAAGGGGGTGAGCTACACGAGCTCAGTGTGAGTTCAAAACGTGACTAACATCATAGTTATAGAACAGAAATCCATATAACAGTTCAAGAGCGAAACACACTTACAGAGAAATACAGAACCAGAAGGTAAACACAGTACCTATCTCTCAATCGTATGTAACAATCAAGCACACCATATCATACAACCAGAACACTCAATCAGTAAACCCATCAACGGGTCGATACCAAAACACTTATCATGTAACAGACCGAATTTGACCCTAATCGGAATGGTGGTTTCGGGACCACGAATCCGAGTCTGAGAAATATTTTGATATTATATTTTGTGTTTATTATATGTGAATTAATGTGTGTGAAAGTCTCGTAGAAAAATTTTATCATTTGTGTGTTCAATTTAACAAAAAAGATTAAATCGCGTAAAGTGTAAAAGTTGTATACTATAGTGTAAAGTGCTAGATTGATGATGGCTTTTTAATATGGGGCATTAAAAGGGAAATTAGCCCATTTTCAAGTTAGTGGGTGGCATATGTCATAACTAACCTTAAGTTTTATATTAGTTTTATTTTATTTTAAAGGTTAAATTAGTAATTAAATAATTATTTACTTTATATGTTAAAAGATTATAATAATAAGCCATCATCTTTTTCATCCATATTTGGCCGAATGTGGGAGAAATAATGAAGCTTTGAAACCCTTTAATTTTCGGCAATTCTAAGCTAAAATTCAAGGTGAGTTTTTAGTCGATTTTTGTTAATTTTGACGTTTTTGAGATCGTTGCTTCGAACGGTAGCTTACCCATGTTGAAATTTTTGAATCTAAGCATGTTTGATATTCGCCATTAATGTGTTCATGTAGTTTTGATGTTTGATAATTTTATTTTAAAGATATGTTAAAGATTAGTATATTTTGTATTGGAAATTTTAGTGAATTTGAGTATTTTGGACTAAATTGCAAGAATAAATTTTTAGAGGGGCTTATTTGTGAAATAAATGAAAGAAATGGACTTGTATAGTCCCTATACATATTCGGCCCTTAAGTAGTGTTGAGAAATTTTGTGTATTTTGTGTTTTATGCAAATAGGACTAAATTGTGAAAATGTGAAATAGTAGGGGTAAAATGGTAAATTGCCTAATTATATGCTTAGGGACTAAATTGATATGAAATGTACTTTAATGAGCTAAATTTTAATGTGTTTAGATCAAGAACAAAGAAAAACAGATTTGGATCGGGGAAAACAAAGGTTCTCGAGTAGCCAGGTTTGCGACGCGTCCGTCGACAATCGAGGTAAGTCCTTAAGCGAACATATGTTAAAGAATTATTTACTGAATTTAATGAATGATGAAATTGATATATTTATAGTATAAATTCTTGAGTTGGCGAATGTGAGGATAATAAGTTGGTTAATGGTAATTTTATTTAATGTGATTCGAATAAGTATACTTGGTTTGATATATGATTGTAATTTGTGAAATATGAATGGTGGTGAAGTTAGCATTATAAAATGTGGAACGAATGGTTAACTATATTGATAATCGGGCTTCGTGCCTAGCGTGCTTAGTGCTTGGTGTTATATTCGGAGCTTCGTGCCTAGCGGTGCTTAGTGCTTAGGTGTTATATTCGGGCTTCGTGCCTAGCGAGCTTAATGCCTGATACTTTAAAATGAAGGAACCATAAATTTCTCGAGTTGTAACGTAGTTAATCTATTGAGTTAAAAATCAGGTAAGCATAAGTCTCATTTAAATTCATCGAAGTAAGGTAAGTTGTGATTAATGTTACTTGATTTGAAATATTATGTTAAGAAACGATGTTATGTGAATTTGTGCTTATGATCGACGTGTATGAATATAGAAATAATAGAATTTTTAGTGTGATAATGTAATGGATATGAATGTTAAATTTATATGATTATAAACATGCGATTCATGTAATACATGTACTTTGTGCCTTGATGAGTTGCATGTTGATGACAAAGGAAGTATAAGTAATTGAGTTAATATATTACTAGTATTCGGTTTTGTATTAATTGCATATCGAAATATACATATATAATGTACTACAATTTATTGATTATAAATGTTAAAGTGCTTGATTAGTGAATTATCTTTTGCTTAAGACTTACTAAGCTAGCGAGCTTACTCTGTATGTGTTTGTATTTACATTTTATAGATCATTGATTCAACTACGGGCTCGGGGATCATCAAGAAAGTCAACCACACTATCACTCTCTTTGGTATATATATATGTTTGCTTTTTGAATCAAAGGCATGTATAGGCTGTATTTTGATAAGTAATGAATGATGTTCGGTTTTGTAAATGTATATATATATGGCCTTGCGAATAAGGTCATTATCTTTGGGTTAAACATCGTTTGTATGTTTGATATAATCTTCTGTTTTAATCTTTGATATAAGACGTATGCACATAAGGCTTGGAAGTTAGATGTAGTTGTATAGAAATGATCATATATATGTATAAGTATGCCTATTATGTCGTGCGAATATCTCTACTTAGATTATTATGTGCTTGGTATAATTCAGGGATGATCATGAAAATGTATATACTAATGCTTTGGGTTGATCATTGAAGTTTTATTTTAAGAACCGAATATATGATCAATGAATTGGTTGTATTTATATATAAATTGAATTAGTCACATATCATGTGTGTTTGGTAGGTTATTCAATGATCTTGTAACCATGGATTAATAAGGTAAAATGAATTGAAAATTTTGGATTGACATGGCTTTTGTTTAGGGACAATGCGCATATTATGGTAGTATAATGTGTTTGTTTGGTCATGCTATACTGTCCGAGTGTCATATGTGTGAATGACAAGCTATTTAAGTATTATGGACCTATTCGTTTTAATATGCATATTTGCAGAAAGTATAGAATAGTATGCTGATATTCGGCTAATGAGATAGATGTACTTACATATGTTTGACATACGAAATTTGAGGTTTGTTAAGTGGAAGCTTGATTCGAAACTTGTATAGATTATGAGTTATGATGTATTGCATTATGAAACATGGTTTGTAATGTAAGTCTTGTTTATTATTGTGGATATGGAAAAATTTAAATATACATATAGGGTTTATTCCATAAATGACTGTGAAAAATTGTGTCTAGTTCGATGCAGCCTCATAACCCTAACTCGTGACTTGTACAGGTTAAGGGGTGTTACATTTAATTGGTATCAGAGCTACGGTTTAGTCGATTCTAGGACTACCGTAGTGTGTATGAGTCTAGCTATACATGCCTTTGAATTGTATATATGATAGTGTGGTGACTTCTGACAATTTCAATTGTATTTTATATAGTAAATGGATCTTGATCCCGATAGAGCCGTAGTGATGATGTGGAGAGCGTTGCGCTGGTCTCCGTGTGGATCGGCGCCATTAGACTCTCGCCCGCCTTGGTAGCCATGAGGGGAGGCTAAACAAGCCTTCTACCGGATGATGAACGAATGGTTTACCCAGTTTATTCAGACTAATCCGGCTGTACAACAACCTCCACCCCCAAATAATCCAACTCCGATACCTTAAGCACCCCCGATGATAGATCCGATGAGATCTAGCAGGCCTCCCGTTGATAAAATCGGAAATATGGGGCCGAGGAATTCAAGGCCAATGATGATGATGACGCCGAGAGCCGAGATGTGGCTTGATAAAACTATTCGGTACTTGATGAGCTATCCTGCACTTTGAGGATGAATGCCTAAAGTGTGCTATATCTCTACTTGGGACACCGCTTATCACCGTGGAACACACTGGTATCCGTGGTTCCGAAAGAAAAAGTAACTTGGGACTTCTTCCAAATTGAGTTTCGTAAGAAATATATCAGTCAAAGATTCATCGATCATAAACGAAAAGAATTTATGGAATTAAAACAGGGTCGCATGACTGTGACAGAATATGAGCGGAAGTTTGTCAGATTGAGCCGTTATGCTCGGGAGTGTATATCTACCGAAGCCATTATGTGTAAAAGATTTGAAGACGGCCTGAATGAAGACATAAAGTTACTTGTTGGCATTCTTGAAATCAAAGAGTTTGTGACATTAGTCGAGCGAGCTTGTAAAGCCAAAGAGCTCGAAAAGGAGAAAAGAAAAGCTGAAGTAGAAGCTAGAAACACTCGAAAAAGACCATCGAGTAAAATTTTCCATTCTGTGCATAAGAAGTTCAGAGATGACCCCAGTCGACATAAAGCCACTTCAGACTTGCTTAGACGTGATCGACCTCCAGTGAGTTCCCGAGCCACTTCGATAGCTAGTGCCTGTGAATGTTCCACGAACCGAGTGAATGTAAACATTGTGGGAAATGGCATCCTGGGAGTTGTAGAGTTCGTGATCGGTCCTGCTTTAAATGTGGATCGTCAGATCATTTTATTCGAGAGTGCCCGATGTTAGCCGAGCAAAATGCGACTCAGAACACTAGACCGAGTAGTGTGCCAGCACGGGGTAGACCATTCAGACATTCAGGCAATGTAGGTGGCAGTCAGAGAGGGACGAAGGACACCGCAATACGATCAGAGGCTAGAGCTCCAGCTAGAGCTTATGCTACACGAGCCAGAGAGGATGCTTCCTCCCCCGATGTCATTACCGGTACTTTCACCCTTTATGATACTCTGTGATTGCATTGATTGATCCCGGTTCGACTCATTCATATGTGTGTGAAACTCTAGTATTCGATGAAGACTCGCCATTGAGTCTCTGAGTTTGTGATTCGTGTGTCCAACCCTTTGGGTAGATGTGTACTTGTTAATAAAATGTGTAGAGGTTGCCCGTTGATGATTCGGGATTCTTGCTTTCCACCGATTTAATGTTGTTGCCCTTCGATGAGTTCGATATAATTTTGGGAATGGATCAGTTAATTTCGCATGATGCGATGGTGAATTGCAAAAGAAAGCTTATTGATTTGAGACGTCGAGCGGTGAGATCATTAGAATTGAATCCAGTGATTTAAGTGGGTTTCCTACAATAATATCCTCGATGTTAGCCCTAAGTATGTGAGAAAAGGGCACGCTTATTTAGCCTATGTAATCGGATAATAAAGTGTCCGAAAGCAGATTGAATCTGCATGCCGCCAGTGTGAATACCCGGATGTGTTTCAAAGAACTACCGGGTTTACCACCAAGATCGAGAGAGATTGAGTTCGGCATTGAATTAGTACCGAACGACTCGATTTCGATAGCTCCGTGTCGGATGGCACCTACCGAGTTAAAAGAGTTGAAAGCACGATTGCAAGAGTTAACAGATAGGGGCTTTGCACGACCGAAGTTTCTCTTCTTGGGGTGCACCATTTTTTTTGTGAAAAAGAAAGATGGAACGATGCGATCGTGCATTGATTATCGACAACCGAATAAGGTAACTATAAAGAATAAGTACCGCTACCTCGCATTGATGATTTGTTTGATCGCTTGAATGGGGCTTCGGTATTTTCGAAAATAGATTTGAGATCGGGTTATTATCAGTTGCGAGTCAGAGATACAGATGTGCCAAAGACTGCATTCCGGACGAGGTACGGACATTTTGAGTTTCTGGTTATGCCTTTTGGACTCACTAATGCACTGCTTTGTTTTTATGGACTTAATGAATCGAGTTTTGAGACAGTTTTGGATCGGTTTGTAGTAGTGTTTATTGATGATATACTTGATCTACTCAAAAGATGAAACCGAACACGCTGAACACTTGAGATTAGTATTACAGACTTTACGAGATCAGCAGTTGTATGCAAAGTTCAGTAAGTGTGAGTTCTGGATGAAGGAAGTCACTTTTTGGGTCATGTTGTTTCACTTTCAGTATTCGGGTTGATCCGAACAAATTATCGGCTATACTTGATTGGAAACCACCAAGAATGTCTCAAATTCGAAGCTTTTTGGGACTTGCGGGATACTACGACGATTCGTCAAAGGCTTTTCCATGATAGCTACACCTTTGACAAAGCTACTACGAAAAGATGTCAAGTTTGAGTGGTTGGAAAAGTGTCGAGAAAAGTTTCGAGCAATTGAAAGCCCTTTTGACCAAGCTCAGGTGTTAGCTCACTGAATCGGGTAAAGAATTTGTCGCTTTTAGTGATGCTTCTTTGAATGGGTTGGGTTGCGCTTTGATGCGGGAAGGCAAAGTTATAGCCTACGCTTGAGACGATTGAAGCCGCACGAAAGAAATTATCCGACTCACGATCCGGAATTAGCGACCATTGTTTTCGCATTGAAAATTTGGCGTCATTACTTATTCGGCGAGAAATGTCACGCTTATTCGGATCATAAAAGTCTAAAGTATTTGATGACTCGAAAAGATCTCAACTTGAGACAACACGGATGGTTAGAATCGTTGAAAAGACTATGAGTTGGTAATTGACTACCATCCGGGAAAAGCTAATGTTGTGGCGGATGCGTTAAGTCGAAAATCATTATTTGCTCTTCGTGCGATGAACGCACGCATGGTTATGTCTGGTGATGATTCGATCATAGCCGAAAGTTACAAACCAGGACCAATGTTTATTCAACAAATTTGTGATGCACGAGAAAGTTGACAAAGATTTGATTGCTAGACGAATTCGATTAAGAAAAAGATGCGGAATCGAGTTTCAAATTGATGCAAATGATCGTTTGAACTTTAAAAGCCGAATGTGTGTTCCAAAGAACTCGGATTTGATTCGATGATTCTCGAGTGAGGCTCATAGTGGTCGATTATCGATACATCCGGATAGCACGAAAATGTATAATGATTTGAAACAGCTTTTATTGGTGGCTGGCATGAAACGGGATATATCTGAATTTGTGTCAAAGTGCTTAATTTGTCGCTAAGTAAAAGCCGAGCATTAAGTGCCTTCTGGATTGCTTCAGCCGATCATGATACCTGAATGGAAATGGGATAGAATCACTATGGATTTTGTATCTGGTTTGCCTATGACACCGAGCAAGAAAGATGCGATGCGGGTTATAGTAGATAGATCCGACCAAATCACTCATTTTGTACCGGTTAAATGCAAAATTTTCACTAGATAAACTTGTTTGAGTTGTATATATCTCAAATCGTGAGATTACATGGTGTGCCGAGTTCTATTATCTCAGACAGAGACCCGAGATTCACATCGCGATTGTGGAAGAAGTTGCAGGATGCTTTAGGTACTAAACTCCATTTTAGCACCGCCTTTCACCCGCAAACAGACGGTCAGTCTGAGCGAACTATTCAAACACTTGAGGACATGTTGAGATGTTGCGTTCTCGAGTTTGAAGGTACGTGGGAAAGGTACTTACCTTTGATTGAATTTGCTTATAATAACAGTTTTCAATCAAGTATCAAAATGGCACCCTATGAAGCTTTATATGGCCGCAAGTGTCGTACGCCTTTGTACTGGACCGAGCTCAGTGAGAATAAGATATTAGGGGTCGATTTGATTAAAGAGACTGAACAGAAAGTGGCTATAATCAAAGATAGTTTGAAAGCTGCATCAGATCGTCAAAAGTCTTACGCTGATTTGAAACGTAAAGATATAGAATTTCAGATCGGAGATCGAGTATTCTTAAAAGTATCTCCGTGGAAGAAAGTACTTCTTTTTGGTCGGAAAGGCAAACTGAGTCCGAGATTTATCGGACCGTATGAAATCATCGAACGTATTGGGCCTGTTGCCTATAGATTGAAGTTACCTTCTGAGTTAGAAAAGATACACGATGTATTTCATGTTTCGATGCTTCGTAGATACAGATCAGATCCATCACATGTGATTACTCCGTCTGAAATTGAAATCCGACCCGATATGACGTATGAGGAAGAACCGATCCGTATCTTAGCTCGGGAAATAAAAGAGTTAAGAAACAAAAGGATTCCATTAGTGAAAGTACTATGGAATCGGCACGGAGTTGAAGAGGCTACATGGGAGCCTAAGGACTCAATGAGGCAACAATATCCGACGTTGTTTAGCGGTAAGATTTTCGGGGACGAAAATCCTTAAAGGGGGGGAGAGTTGTAACAGACCGAATTTGACCCTAATCGGAATGGTGGTTTCGGGACCACGAATCCGAGTCCGAGAAATATTTTGATATTATATTTTGTGTTTATTATATGTGAATTAATGTGTGTGAAAGTCTCGTAGAAAAATTTTATCGTTTGTGTGTTCAATTTAACAAAAATGATTAAATCGCGTAAAGTGTAAAAGTTGTATACTATAGTGTAAAGTGCTAGATTGATGATGGCTTTTTAATATGGGGCATTAAAAGGGCAATTAGTCCATTTTCAAGTTAGTGGGTGGCATATGTCATAACTAACCTTAAGTTTTATATTAGTTTTATTTTATTTTAAAGGTTAAATTAGTAATTAAATAATTATTTACTTTATATGTTAAAAGATTATAATAATAAGCCATCATCTTTTTCATCCATCTTTGGCCGAATGTGGGAGAAAGAATGAAGCTTTGAAACCCTTTAATTTTCGGCAATTCTAAGCTAAAATTCAAGGTGAGTTTTTAGTCGATTTTTGTTAATTTTGACGCGTTTTGAGATCGTTGCTTCAACAAAGAGCTTACCCATGTTGAAATTTTTGAATCTAAGCATGTTTGATATTCGGCCATTAATGTGTTCATGTAGTTTTTGATGTTTGATAATTTTATTTTAAAGATATGTTAAAGATTAGTATATTTTGTATTGGAAATTTTAGTGAATTTGAGTATTTTGGACTAAATTGCAAGAATAAATTTTTAGAGGGGCTTATTTGCGAAATAAATGAAATATAGTCCCTATACATATTCGGACCTTAAGTAGTGTTGAGAAATTTTGTGTATTTTGTGTTTTATGCAAATAGGACTAAATTGTGAAAATGTGAAATAGTAGGGGTAAAATGGTAAATTGCCTAATTATATGCTTAGGGACTAAATTGAGATGAAATGTACTTTAATGAGCTAAATTTTAATGTGTTTAGATCAAGAACAAAGAAAAACGGATTTGGATCGGGGGAAAACAAAGGTTCTCGAGTAGCCGGTTTACGCGGTCCGTCGACAGTCGAGGTAAGTCCTTAAGCGAACATATGTTAAAGAATTATTTACTTAATTTAATGAATGATGAAATTGATATATTTATAGTATAAATTCTTGAGTTGGCGAATGTGAGGATAATAAGTTGGTTGATGGTAATTTTATTTAATGTGATTCGAATAAGTATACTTGGTTTGATATATGATTGTAATTTGTGAAATATGAATGGTGGTGAAGTTAGCATTATAAAATGCGGAATGAATTGTTAACTATATTGATAATCGGGCTTCGTGCTTCAGCGTGCTTAGTGCCGGTGTTATATTCGGGCTTCGTGCTTAGCAGTGCTTAGTGTTTGGTGTTATATTTGGGCTTCTTGCCTAGCGAGCTTAGTGCCGTGACATATTCGGGCTTCGTGCCTAGCAGGCTTAGTGCCGGTGACATATTCGGGCTTCGTGCCTAGCAGGCTTAGTGCCGGTGTTATATTCGGGCTTCGTGCCTAGTAGGCTTAATGCCGGTGATACTTTAAAATGAAGGAACCATAAATTTCTCGAGTTGTAACGTAGTTAATCTATTGAGTTAAAAATCAGTAAGCATAAGTCTCATTTAAATTCATCAGAAGTAAGGTAAGTTGTGATTAATGTTACTTGATTTGAAATATTATGTTAAGAACGGTGTTATGTGAATTTGAGCTTATGATCGACGTGTATGAATATAGAAATAATAGAATTTTTAGTGTGATAATGTAATGGATATGAATGTTAAATTTATATGATTATAAACATGCGATTCATGTAATACATGTACTTTGTGCCTTGATGAGTTGCATGTTGATGACAGTGAAGTATAAGTAATTGAGTTAATATATTACTAGTATTCGGTTTTGTATTAATTGCATATCGAAATATACATATATAATGTACTACAATTTATTGATTATAAATGTTAAAGTGCTTGATTAGTGAATTATCTTTTGCTTAAGACTTGCTAAGCTAGCGAGCTTACTCTGTATGTGTTTGTATTTCTGTTTTATAGATCATTGATTCAACTACGGGCTCAGGGGATCATTAAGAAAGTCAACCACACTATCACTCTCTTTGGTATATATATATGTTTGCTTTTTGAATCAAAGGCATGTATAGGCTGTATTTTGATAAGTAATGAATGATGTTCGGTTTTGTAAATGTATATATATATGGCCTTGCGAATAAAATTTGTTATTTTTGGGTTAAACATCGTTTGTATGTTTGATATAATCTTCTGTTTTAATCTTTGATATAAGACGTATGCACATAAGGCTTGGAAGTTAGATGTAGTTGTATAGAAATGATCATATATATGTATAAGTATGCTTATTATGTCGTGCGAATATCTCTACTTAGATTATTTTGTGCTTGGTATAATTCAGGGATGATCATGAAAATGTATATACTAATGCTTTGGGTTGATCATTGAAGTTTTATTTTGAGAACCGAATATATGATCAATGAATTGGTTGTATTTATATATAAATTGAATTAGTCACATATCATGTGTGTTTGGTAGGTTATTCAATGATCTTGTAACCATGGATTAATAAGGTAAAATGAATTGAAAATTTTGGATTGACATGGCTTTTGTTTAGGGACAATGCGCATATTATGGTAGTATAATGTGTTTGTTTGGTCATGCTATACTGTCCGAGTGTCATATGTGTGAATGACAAGCTATTTAAGTATTATGGACCTATTCGCTTTAATATGCATATTTGCGTAAAGTATAGAATAGTATGCTGATATTCGGCTAATGAGATAGATGTACTTACATATGTTTGACATACGAAATTTGAGGTTTGTTAAGTGGAAGCTTGATTCGAAACTTGTATAGATTATGAGTTATGATGTATTGCATTATGAAACATCGTTTGTAATGTAAGTCTTGTTTATTATTGTGGATATGGAAAAATTTAAATATACGTATAGGGTTTATTCCATAAATGACTGTGAAAAATTGTGTCTAGTTCGGTAACGCCTCATAACCCTAACTCGGCGACGGGTACAGGTTAAGGGGTGTTACATATCATCACAAAAAAATCAAACGTATTAGTACTGAAACACAACGACCTATAAACAGTTAATCCCACAATCAGACAAAATGCGGAAAAAAAATGCATCAATGTGAACACACCAATCCAGCCAGACACCTCTCCGTCCCCCAATCACACCCCAAAAGAGCTAATTAAGCTCATCCAACCAAACACACCACATAGGACTTCGAAAGGCTCATTCATCTCTACACACAACGTATGTGGACTAGGCCACTCAGATAATAATACGCAGCAAAGCTAACGTATATGCAGAACAGTGCATTGCGATAAATCGCTGTACAGATATGTTGCAGTTAAACTGCCAGATTAGATCAAAATCAGTCTTCCTTCTCTTCACAACCAAACCCCAAATGTTTTATACAAATGTATGTATGCAGACTGACGTACAGAATCAATATACAAGATTTCCAAACAGTCATTCGGACACAGAAACTCACATCCAGTCAATCAGTTATAAAACTCCTGTGCAGTCACAGAATGCGCACTACACACAAACACTCACACACCAATCACTCAGAATCAGAAATGCGTACATTCATTTACCCGAATTCAGTATCAATTGCAAAGTAACCTCAAGCAACAATCAAACAATCTGCTTAAATAAAGGTATATCTATACAAAACACACCAATTTAGGCCAAATCAAAGTCCCGATCACCTTTGCTAAGACCTCGCTAAGAGTCGGAACACACAGAATCACAATCAAGCTTTAATTTGACACAGAACAAAATTTGGCGAGATAGGGCCACACGGCCGTGTGCTCTGGCCGTGTGGAAATGCCTAGGCCATGTGGGGGTCAACACGCCCATGTGGAGGGGCACACGTCCGTGTGACCTAGGGACATGGCCGTGTGATTCGACCGTGTAACTCTCTGTCTGTTTGTGCTAAAATAGGATACAAGGAAGACACGGTCGTGTGAGGTTCTCACACGCCCGTGTGCCCACCAGACACGACCGTGTGTCCAAAACACACGCCCGTGTAGGATCCCTAAATCCCCAAATTGGCTACTCGGCCGTGTGGCACCAAATTTTGCCCAGAACCTTAATTCCCAATTGTACACGGCCATGTGAACCGCCCGAGTGGGGGAACACGCCCGTGTGGCCACTCGTGTGGTCACAAAACCACACTGAAATTAGTTGCAAACCGCACCTTTCTTCTTAGAATCACATTCCCAACATCTGTAGTTCTAAAACCCACCTCGAAATTTCTTAACAATCCCTCAACCATCAACAAAACGAATCTCATCCGCTTTAATCCAAAAACATAAACCAAACTCCAACATCGAAACTTAACGATTCAGAAAACACCACTAACTGCCGAATTTCACATATCCAATTCTTAATTTCATTAAAGAAAAATAAAGGTTCGAATCCCACACCTGACTCGTGACCAAAACTTCCAGACGCCGGCTTGGCGACAGAGAACCGAAGCTTTCCAAAACAAAATCGTTCTTCTTTTTTTTTTGTCCAAAGGCGTAAGAAACCAAGAAGAAAAGAAGGAGAAAGCAAACCATGGTGAGGGAGAAGAGTGAACGTGCAAACAAAAAAAAACACAGAAGAAGAAAAAAATAAAATAAAATAGAAAATAAAAATAAAAATCCAAACTAAATAAATATTTAATAAATAAATATTAAACTTTGTCAACAAAACAAAACTTAAATCAAAGTAATTCTCTCAAAACACACCCGAGGCTCGAACCTGGAACGCCAAACTAAACTAACATACAACCAACCACCAGACCAGCAAGCCCATTCTGAAACTAGAACGCGAAAACGAACTCACATGCCTAATCTAGCCACTGACCCTACCTACAAATATCAAAACTTCTAACCCCAAAAACCGGGGTGTTACAAATCTAAATCGGGATAATTGTATATACATCTCTGATATCTGATAATTCTGTATCTGCATTGGGTTAGGATCTGTGTAAAGGAGGAAGTGTGGCCAGTTTAAAAATTTACCGTTTCTGGTGGCTAAGCCACGTATATATATGATTCTGGCGATCTATCACATTCTGATCTGGCAACTAGACTACAAATATTCTGAAACGTGACATATTGTCACTATGCGATGTGTAGGGATGGATGGGTACTTGATACCTTATATGATGTGTAGGGATGGATAAAGATGGTGTGTAGCGGATGGGGGTAAGATTCTGCATCTGTATCTGATATGTTCTATATTTGTATTTGATATGTTTTGTATCCGATTTTGATTCTAATATCTAACCGAATAAAGATCTGGAAATATGATTGAGACTGTTTTTGCTCATTTGGTTACATAAGTTACACACTAAGTCGTTAGCTCATTTAGATTGTTGTTTGAATTTTAGGTAACCTTTAGACTTAAGCGGGTCACCGTATCGGGAGCTCGGTCATTCCGCTTAATCATTTTACCATGTTATTTGGAATTACACTGTTACTAATTTCTGGGATTGTTTTTTTTTTTAGACTAGATTTTATGGTTTGCTTATTATCGTTTAAATGTTATTGGATTGTTTGAATTCTTGATTCTTAAAAGTTGGATTTTTCAAAAGTAGTTTAATGTAATTCTCCAGATTTGGCCATAACATCTAGGCCGAGTCTGGGGTGTTACACAATATCAAGTTCATTTCATATCAAAAATCCGTTCAACATATCGTCCGAATTTCTTTCTGCTCATTCATATTCATTTCGGTACTATATTCTATTATTAATTTATTTCATTACCTTTTCAAGTTTTTCAATTCCAATTATAATGTTACACCCGATGCAACCCTAGTAAAACAGACTCGGATATATAGGTAAACTACACCACATCAGATAGCTCGTAAGAGTTTAAACTACACCACACCAGAACACCGAAATGCAAAACCCTTAGGCATCAAATACATTCTCATATGCATATACATCCCTCCACCACATCAAGGTTTCCGTACAGACATATAATACTCGATGATTTGCAAAAAATGTTGGATCCCGATATAATCTGTAATGATCTCTATATAATAACATATCTTGTACAAGCGTGCATATAACCCTATTAGCATGCCAATCGTATCCTAACTTTTTTACTAAGTCACATGGGCAACAATTTTACATATATGCATTTCCATACCTGTAATCATCTTACTCGTATATTCATACCTTGTATTCGGTCACATATATATTTTCATACCCTATACACTGTTCTGTTGCATAACAATCATTTATCATATTTCGTTTTGCAATTTAGCCCATATATCATTACTCAGTCATAATCACAACTAGAATCCAATTCATCATCAAATAACATGTACTACTTACCATACAACATATTTTTACCCATTTACCATTTCACGTGACATAAATCAAATATTTCATGCTATTTTTCATTTTATTCATTTTAGTCATATATTTTGGTATCCCACATCAAATTCAATCAAAACAATTCATACTATCACCATATACTTACCTCAATGATTAATAAAGCAATTATCATATATATACAAGCAATTATATCTATCCTAAACCATCAAAGTACAAACTGAGGTTTCGCGCGTTACTTGTCGACGATTTTTGCTTTTTCTTTCCCTCTCAAAATTCAGTATTGTTGTTAGCTACGAATAATCACAAAACATATCATGCAATCAACTTCCAGTCATTTTAGAATCAAATACCAAATTACACAGATTTTATAATTTATTCAATTTAGTCCCAAAAATCAGGACAAGCATAACTTTTAATTTAGGGTCTCAGATTAGAATATGATTTCACAAAAATTCATTAAGGACATTCTATTTTCTATTCCTATCAACATTTCATAACATTTTTTCATTTTATTGAATTTGGTCCTTAATGTACGAAACTAACAATTAAGCTTTACAATTTAGTCATTTTCATATACTTAGCTTAATTTCTAACAATTTCACACCAATTTCATCTATTTATCAACAATGATAACTTTTCAAAAACTTTAACAGTTTCACAAATTGGTACATGGGCTAGCTAAATCAAGCTCCCATGACCTCAAATCTATAAAAAAAAATACAAGAAAATGACTAAATTCCATGCCTAATTGTATGGTCGAACACTTGCAAAACCTTAAGCTTTTTTTTTTCTTTTTCTTCTTTAGTTGCTACGGTTTTGGGGGAGAAGATGACAACATTTCATCTCTCTTCCCACTTCATTTTCTATTTATACTATTGTTTAACTTTTAATTAGTTTTAGTTAACAATTTAATTAGATTTTATGTTAATTAATTTACTATTAATCCAAGTTAATGCCTATTGTCATTATCATCCACTAATGCATGTTAACCTTTGCTTTATTAACCTTGGTTGAATTTTCTCTTTTCTTAACTATGGATATTCGGCTATGGAAGGAAGGAGAAGGTGAACTCTCTCGCTTTCTTTCCACTCATCTAGGTATATATAGTAATTAAACTTAATTAACCTTAGTTTATTAGCTTAATTAATTACTAATCACACTTTAGTTTATAATCCATCATCATCCACTATGACATGGTTAAAAATGGTTTAATTACCATTTTGGACCTTTGGCTAATTGCAAATTAAGTCCTCAAGCCTTTAGTCAATTAGAAACCTATAGCAATTGGACTTTTACAATTTAGTCTTTATACCCTAATTAAGTAATTAAAAGACAAAATCGATGGGTCAAACATCGATATACTTTTATACTAATCACATAAATATTCATATTTAATATTTACGCACTCGGGTTATGGAAATGGTGTTCCGAAACTGCATTTTCTGGTATCACTGAAATTGGGTTGTTACACCCTTGGATAAAATCTCTCTCCAATCTTGTTACACTGACACAAAAGAAATCAGTTCCTATTTCATGATAAAGTCTCATTGACTTTGAAACAAACTCAACTATCCAAGATCATGTCTTGAAGACCCTAGGACCAAACTCTCTCCAATCTGATCTTGTCAACTTAATGGAACCCTTTCTTCAAGATCAAAGTCTTGAAGACCCTCAAAGCAAACCTTATCACTCCAATATCGAGTCTCAAATATCCTTGAATCAACTTTCAAGCCATCTAAAGCAAAAAACTCCCAAACCCATTTTCAAGGCTAAGTCTCCACAACCCTTGAAGCGAACTACATCCATCCAAGATCAAATCTCAAGACCATTTGATTGAAACTTTGTTGAAGAAAAGGATTAAAGAAATATTCAGAAATCATAACTCTCAATTTTGATAATAAACCTATTTTATTTGTCTCAAATCTTTTAGGTCTTATTTGACGCAAAATTTTTGTGCACAAATTCCTGGCATGCCACAGTGGGACGATCTCTTCCTTTTATTGCTTTTCTTCAAAGTTTAAGTTCATCAAATTTGTAATGGCTCCCAAGAAGAACCTTTTTAACAAACTAAATCTCAAGTATTTTCCAACTCAAAAGTTAGAGGAAGAATTATTAACAACAACCATTCATCAATGCTCATGATCAAGTTTGGATGTTATAGTTAAGATGATAGCAGGCACTCTTCCCATAAGGAACAAGTGGCTTCTCTTGCAAAAACTATGGAATCCATTGTACAAGCATCAAACGAATGGATGATCAACTTTGTTTAATGATGGTTGTAGCTTGTAGCTTTATTTTCATTTGCAAACTAAGAAAATTTTGGTTTCACGATGGTTGTGCCATCTGAATTAGTAGTTTTAAGGGGTACCCAACTAGGTACAATTGATTTTTCAAGCCTTCTCATCTATGGACTATAAGAATGCTTGCATACAAGCCTTCTGATACACATAATTAAAGTTATCTAGGGATGGGGGTCTGAATTTGTGCACGTTAAAATCTCACCTTTCCAAAGACAAACAATGTTGCATAGACTGAGTGGTCACTTCCAATCAACTTGAAGTAGATCAAATCCAACATTCAATATCAATCTTAATCTTTAACATGTCGCCCATATCAATTATCCTTGAAATAAGGACTAATCCAGATCCTTTAAAGTCATATCTAAATCTCTTCGAAAATATCTCCACAAATAAAAAAAATATCTTTGAAAGTTCTTGACTCTAATATATTCTGATTTCCTTTAACAATATATATCCTAGTTTTACTGCATAATATAATTTTTTTTTAAAAGATAAAAAAATAATCAACTTAAAAAAATACAACACAATCGAAACTTATTGCAACGTCAATAAAAACAGCAAATTGCACTGACCTGGAATATTATTTATCATTCACCAAAAAGTATTGTTTATCATCCACCAACAAATATTTAATATGCATAATTATGCCTCAGTAGTTAGAAACTGTAGGATGATAGGCCTTGGTAGTTGGAGACTATTGGTAATATAGCATCTAAATTCTAGATTACTTTCAACTATTTTGACCATTCTTGTCAAGGATTTGATTTCGTTTAATCATACATACCATTTCTTTTTAAAAGTTATAAGCAAGGTTAAATAAATTATTTTTTAAGATAAAAATGTTTTTCATCTCATAATTTATAGTTTTTTAGTTTGGAAAATCAAGTTAAAATATAGTATTTAATGTTAAGGAATATAATAAAGCAATAATTACAGCAGTTAGTTGTATAGTTAGCTGGTAGGTTGAGTTGTTAAGGTTGATTTGTTAAACAGTTAGTTAGTTACAGCTATAGTTAATAACTCTCTGTATAAATACACTACCACCTCTTTCTATTAAATCCACCTCAGTATGTTTCTCTTCTATGAGTGAATATTAACATGGTATCAGAGGCCATAGTCTTGCTGGTGTAAGTTTTTCTTTTTCATGGCCACAGAAGCCGTTCCAGCAGTTGATACTCCTCCACTCTCTACCGATTCCGGTGGAGCAGTTCATCAACGTAATCCCTGTAGTCTTCATTCCTCTGACATTCACTATTTTTCTAAACATGACACTATTAAACTCAGTGAACACAATTATCTACTGTGGAAACATCAGTTACTGTTGATTCTTGAAGGATACGGCCTTGAAGGGTTTGTTTTGGGTACTGCTCTTCCTCCTCCTTCTATTTTGCGTGATGCCGATGGCCAGGATGTGAGTAATCCTGCATTCAATGTCTATAGGAAGCAAGATAAATTCTTAGCTTCTTGGCTTCTCTCTACAGTCACGGATGACGTCTTAATGCATCTGACAGCAGCCAAGACCAGCTTTGATATTTGGTCAACAATAGAAAGACGATTTGGTGCTAAGTCTACCATTAAGCTCTCAGGTATGCGACATGCGCTATACTCTATCAAGAAGATGAATCTTTCTGTTAAAGATTATCTCTCCAAGGTCAAAAGTTTAAGCGATAGTCTCACTGCAGCTGGTAGTTTTGTTTCTGAACAAGAACAGGTCAGCATTATTTTAGGAGGTCTTCCTATTGAGTTTGAGTCTATTCGGGTTCTTACTTCTGCCACTCATCTGACTCTTGATTTGGTAACTGAGTTACTTCTTGATTGTGAGGCACGGCAACTGGCTGTGTTGCAAGAAGTGCCTTTGCAAGCTAATATGGTATCTGGTTATGATAAAATGAAGTCTGGTTCGGACTCAAGTCATAGTCCTAATCATAGGCAAAAGGCTCATGGTCGTCGGTGGTCTCGCGGTCGAGGTCGAAGTTCAGGTCGCAGCTGGTCTCATTCAAAACCCCAGTTCCAGTTATGTGGTAAAATAGGACACATGGTGCAAACGTGTTATCATCGATTTGATGAGAACTTTTCTGGTCTGAGTTCTAATTCCTCAATGACCGTCAATTATCATCAGTTTAATGATTCTTCTACGTCTGAATGCTCGGCTCCTCCCTGCACTACACTATCTCATCTGTCCAATCGGGCTTCTTCTTCATCCTTGTCTACTCAAACATGGTACCCCGATTCTGGTGCGACCAACCACATAACTCCAGTTTTGTCCAACATTAACAACACAACTCCCTACACGGGTACTAGTCAAGTCTCCATGGGTAATGGTGAGTCTGTTTTCATATTCAATGTAGCCTCTTCTTCGTTTATGGCTGGTTCTCGGTTATTGCATCTAAAGAATGTCTTACATGTTCCTGCTGTTTGTAAGAACTTGATTTCTGTAGGACAATTTGCCAGAGATAATTCGGTTTATTTTGAATTTCATCCATTTCTGTGCTTTGTGAAGGATATTCAGACAGGGAGGATACTACTGGAGGGTCACATGCATAAAGGCTTGTATAGGTTTGACTTTTCTCGAGCTTCTATTCACAAGTCAGTTTCTGGGTCACCAAGTCTTTTCAATGTTCAAGCTTCCTCCTCCCTAGCGTTGTGGCACAACAGACTTGGAGACCCCTGTGGAAATACTCTTGCTCGTGTTCTTCGTTCTTGTAGTGTGCCTTTCAAACATAGCAATTTGAATTTTATGTGTACACCTTGTAAAGTGGGCAAGTTTCACAAGTTACCTTTCAGTACTTCAACAACAGTTTATTCATCTCCTTTTGAATTAGTAGTGTCCGATGTATGGGGGCCTGCGCATATGTTGTCAAGTGGTTTCTCATATTATGTCTCTTTTGTTGATATGTACAGCAGATACACTTGGTTATATTTGCTTAAAAACAAGTCGAAAGTTCTTCGTTGTTATCTTTATTTCCACAATATGGTTCAAGTACAGTTTGGAACGACTGTCAAAATGTTACAAACAGATGGAGGGGGTGAATTTCGTTCTTTGTCCACTAAACTCTCTCAACTTGGGGTTCAACATCGATTCACCTGTCCTTATACATCCGAACAAAATGGCGTAGCCGAACGAAGACATCGCTCTATTGTTGACATGGGGCTTACCTTATTAGCTCAGGCATCAATGCCTTTAGAGTATTGGTCAGCTGCCTTCTCTCATGCAGCTCATCTACTCAACAGACTACCAACACCTGTTCTACAAAACAAGAGTCCGTTTGAAAAACTCTATAATGTTCAACCTGATTATTCTTCACTGCGAGTTTTTGGAAGTGCATGCTATCCTTGTCTACGACCTTTTCAGAAACACAAGCTTCAATTTCGGTCTCAAGAGTGTGTTTTTCTGGGACTTGGTGTCAACCAAAAAGGTTACAAATGTCTTGCACGTGATGGTCGAGTTTTTGTCTCACGACATGTTCTATTTGATGAAATGTGTTTCCCCTTTCAGAATGGCTTTTCTTCAGCAACAGGCTTCGCTCTTCCCAGGCTTCTTCATCAGCATACACATATTCCTATAGTCGAAGTTGGTTCTCCTGAAGTTACTTTTACATTACCTTCACCTGGGAATTCTGTTGAGCTCTCTAGTCCTCTTGTCCCTACTGTTCCTGATGTCGATTTTGTTCCCGCTCCTTCAGCCCCTATTGTTGATATTGGTCCTGTTCCTGAAGGTTCTGAGTCTGCTGTTTCAGCTTCTATTCCAGAAGTCAACCCCGATCCAGCTACCTCTAGTGCTGTCAACTGTCATCCTATGTGCACTCGGTCAAAGAGCGGCATCTTCAAACCAAAGGTATTTTCTATTACTCAGGATGAAAAGGAGCCTTCGAACATAGTTGAGGCTTTTACTAGTCCTGCTTGGACTGCAGCTGCTCAACCCGAATATGCTGCTTTAATAGCTAATCACACATGGGACCTTGTGACCTTACCTGCTGGCCGTCGAGCTGTCGGGTGTAAATGGATCTTCAAATTAAAAAGACATGCAGATGGGTCGATCGCTAGATACAAAGTAAGGTTGGTCGTCAAAGGGTTTCTACAGGAAGCTGGTGTCGATTTCTTCGAAACTTTCAGCCCAGTTGTCAAGCCAACAACGATTCGGGTCATGCTTGCTCTCGCTGTTTCTTTAGGGTGGACTCTTCGACAGGTTGACATTAACAACGCTTCCTGAATGGTGATTTACGTGAGGAAATTTATATGACGCAACCACCTGGTTTTGAGCAACAGCGATCTGATGGTCAGCAACTTGTTTGTCGATTGAGGAAGGCCCCGTATGGTCTAAAACAAGCTCATCGTGCATGGTTCCACAAGCTACGAGATTTTTTGTTTGCTGCTCAATTTGTTGTCTCAAAGGCGGATAACTCTCTCTTCATTCGCCGAACAGGAACTCAGCAGGTATATGTCCTCGTCTACGTTGATGATATAATAATAACAGGAAATGATTCTTCTATCATTGATCAATTTGTCAAGGAACTCAATGTTCGATTTTCATTGAAAGATCTGGGGGCGCTGAGCTATTTTCTTGGCATTGAAGTGACTCGCACTCAGAATGGTCTTTACTTGAATCAGAAGAAGTATATTTTGGAGCTACTTCAGCGTGCTTTCATGCATAAATCAAAACCCTTCCCTACTCCAATGGTGACTTCTTGCAGGTTGTCTGCTCAACATGGAAATCCGATTGAAAATGAGAGCTTATACAGGAGTCTAGTAGGAGCTTTACAGTATGTCGTCATAACAAGGCCTGACATTGCTTTTTCGGTGAACAAGGCTTGTCAATTCATGCACAAACCTTTGGACACACACTTCAAAGCTGTCAAACGGATTCTCCGATACTTACAAGGGACACTTGATTTTGGTCTACAGTTCGTCCGAAACTCAAAATTTATTCTTGAAGGTTATTCAGATGCTAGTTGGGGATCAAATCCTGATGATCATCGGTCAACCTCGGGGTTTTGTATTTTTCTTGGAGGTAATCCTATCTCATGGAACTCAAGGAAACAGCAGGTAGTGTCACGATCGACTGCAGAAGCGGAATACAGGAGTTTGGCTCATCTCACTGCTGAGTTAACTTGGCTCAAGTCCTTACTATCTGAACTAGGTGTGTCAACACAAAGTACAGCTCGAGTGTGGTGTGACAGCTCCGCAGCAGTTGCTGTAGCAAGTAACCCGGTCATGCATTCAAAGTTCAAACACGTTGAATTAGACCTGTTCTTTGTCAGAGAAAAGGTTGCAGAAGGGTCTTTGCAGGTGGGTCATGTATCTGGATTGAATCAAGTTGCTGATATCCTGACTAAACCACTGTCAGTAGAGCTGTTCGAAAAGTTTAGAAACAAGTTAAAGGTTACGTCCTCAACAGATGGTGGCATGAAGAAACACGTGAACGCTGACAAGCATGGGGCATGTTAAGGAATATAATAAAGCATTAATTACAGCAGTTAGTTGTATAGTTAGCTGGTAAGTTGAGTTGTTAAGGTTGATCTGTTAAACAGTTAGTTAGTTACAGCTATAGTTAATAACTCTCTGTATAAATACACTACCACCTCTTTCTATTAAATCCATCTCAGTATATTTCTCTTCTATGAGTGAATATTAACATTTAACCCTCATTTATCATTTAATATATTTTTTTATAATATTTATATTGGGTATATAAGTATTTCTATTTTAAAATTTGTTTCAATTATAGCCAATTGAGTCTTAACTTGATTGGTATGGGTATTGTTGCCAATGCATCAAGATGTGGATTCGAGTGCACTGAAGCATATTATCCTCTTATTTATGGGTTGAAGAGGGGTTATAAGTAGTTGTAGTTCTAAGTATTGTGTCAAAGAGTGATATTATCAGAGCCTATAATGAGATTGGTCAAAAAAAAATTGTTTCAAATATATAACATTATATGTTTATTTTTGTAATGGTTATATTTTAATACCTTAAATATGGTCTATATATTCAAATACAATTTTCTATTTCATATATGAAAATATTAATATAGAGTTATAATATTTTTTTATATTTTTATTACAATTTAAGTTGATATATTTCCTAAATCATAAGATTAACAATTCAAAAATCATTTACACATATATTTTTTACTTTACAACATCATATCGTAAATGTTTTTAAATACATATGATTATAATTGTTTTTGAAAAGTGCGTCAAAAATTGCTATTGAAAAAAAATGTTTATTTAAATTATAATATAAAAATTTAATTTAATGTGCATATTTTTTATTTAAAATTAATTTGAATGAAATTAATCAATTTTTTTTAAAAACATTTTATCACGACACTTTTCAAAAGTAATTCTAGACTAACCTAACTATCTATACTTACTATTATTTAAATGTGTGACTGAATTAGTGTTATGAATCAACTTGACACCAACTCAATCAATGAAATTACTATAAACATCTTACATATTTTAAACTAGTATAAATTATTACGAGTATACTTCCGTCTTTTTTTTTTTTATTTAAAAAAACTAATAAAAAAATATAAATGTTAATATTTAAACTTGTGCCACTAGCATTTATAACGTCTTTTATTTATAAATCTAATTTTTGTACTTAAATATATTATAAAGCTATTTTAAAAAATTATAAATTATGAGATGAAAACCATTTTGTAGTAAACTTTGTGAGCAAAAGTGAAAGGTGGTGAGTGATGTTGAAAATGAAAATTTGTCCATTTCAACTAAATATTGCACATGAAGATTGGACCTCAATTCAGCATCGAAATTATGAAAACATATAATAATTTTGGCCCAAAAATAATGCAGCTCTTCGCTGTTTAAGGTTTGGATTATTCTGGTTTCTTTAACAACACATGTCTGCTACACTTACAATTTGGTATATATATATATATATATATATATATATATATCTACTTGTATGATATTCACAAAAAAAATATTACTCTTTTCCTAAAAAATTATAACAAATATTAATAGTATTATATATATTAAATGTTTCATCTTTCAATAAATAACATTAATAATAAAAATATGAATTATCACTAGGTAGGTTGGGGTCAACTCCATAAACAGCAGCATCTCTCAACTACTTTCTATATTAACCCCACTGAATTATCATTCACATTCTGTCCTTATTGGTTTTTTTTTTTTTTTTTTTTTTTTTTTTTTTTTTTTTTTTTTTTTATGTTGTAGACTACTGTCGGGATTAAAAGGAAAACCTAATTATAATTTGTTAGGATGAAAATAATTTTTTGTAATTTTTTTAGCATAAAATATTAAAGAACATGGTATGGTTGGACGATTTCATGTAATCATATTATGTTTAAGTTACAACTATGTTTGAATTTATATAAACAGTTACTATAAAAATATTGGTTAAAATATGTTTTAGGTCTTAGTATTTTTACACATTTGGAATTTAGTTCTTTTACTTTTCAGATTTAGAAAATGTAAGTCTAATTGCTGACACGATTAAAATTCTTCTATGAAATTCAAGTCCAATTCAATGTGATTTTTTTGTCACGTGGCTACTAAGTGTGTATTTCTTTTATTTTAAAATGTTACACCAACAAATTTAACAGAAATATTTTAAAACTGTTGACAATTGGACCTGAATTTTAAAATATAAAAAATAAGACTAAATTCCTGAAAATAAAAATAAAGAAATTAAATTATAAATGTATGAAGAGTATAGGGATTTGGAGCATATTTTAGCCAAAAAATTATATAAAAAAATTCTATTAAAATCAACTATTACAAGTATTTAAAAATATTTTTTTAAAATAAAAAAATATATAGAAAATATAAAAAGTTTCAATTTTTTTTTATTTCTTAAGGTCGAGCCCAATAACTAATCCTCCGCATTCTATAGGCCCATTAAGGGGTAGATGTTGGCCACGAGTTTTAAAGCTACTCCATACCCAAGGCGAGGATCAAACCCTTAACCACTAGTTAAGGTAGGAGAGACACTTGCCATCTCACCTAACTCCCTATATTATTTACTTTTAATATATAAAAGGGAAGTTTACACTCCAGGGACCATATCAGGATCAAAGGGAACGCCAGTTTGTGCCAGCCATTCGTCAGATTTCAAAAAGACGCGAGGAGTCCATTTCATGGCTTCATCCATATCGATTTTCTTGATAGCTTTCCATGTGACCCTGCCCTCGGTGTTGGCACCAGGTCCCCTATTTTGGAACTCGGCAAAGTAACCAGTATCCAGTCCTATGGTGCCTTCCATGGGGGAGTAACCCTCTGGTGTAATGATGTCATCGATTTGACATTGCATTATGATAGTTGTCGCAAACTGTTTCCAGGGACGACCAAGGTACGTCTTGTTCTTGTCCTTCACCGGGAGGTAGTCAGGTGCACCCGAGATGGTACAATTTTGAAGCACAATGGCTGTGTTAGTTTCTTCTTCTTTCTTTCCGTGTGCTGTAATCATGTTGTGCTGGTTTTCACCTGGCTTCCTCACAATGATCTGACAGTTTTGGAACACACTTGCCGCATTCCCGAAGATGAAGTCCACAGTCCCGCTGACGAGACAATCCCTATAAAATTGTTTCTCTTTGTGAGCGTAAAGGGTGTCTTGGTACCCAGTGAAATGACAATTGAGCATGACGACCTTATCACAGGATGCCCTAAAAGCCACTGCTTGATGACCATCGGGTCCTGCTGAGTTATCGAATCCAATGCCCTTGGCCATGAAACCAGCCCCATCTACACCTACAATATTTCACAAACATGCATACTAGTTAGTCACCTCACCTCACCACCAAAACTTATATGTATATAATACTACTTACCAACAGTTGCAGTGTCGAATGTTTTAACATTATCCCTAATGCAGTTAATGTCATTGGTGATGATGGTCTCAGTTGGGCCATCACCGATGAACATAACATTAGTCATCTCCTTGGTCACAATGATTTTTTCCTTGTAAATACCAGCCTTAATGTGAATAACAAATCGATCGCAACTATTCAAAGGGACTTCAGCCAAGGCCTCGGTGATGCTATCATATTTCCCACTACAATCCTTAGCGACCACAACATTAGGCGTCGAATCCATTTATTTTTCTTGAAGTAGTTTCCTCTTGAGCTTGAATAATATGCCATTGAAGTGTCCTATTTATACTACCAAAGTAACCTCTTCTTAACAAATTAATGGCTATTTTTAGTTAATTATTTGCAAGGCGCGGAGAGTTTATAGATTTTACTAGAGTTAATAAAATAAAATAAAATATTTAAATTATGGAAACAAAATACAAATTTAAAATACTTATGAAATATATAATTTTATGTATTTAACACAAATGTTAAATTTGTAATGGATGTTAATTATTACATAATAATTCTCATTACTTACAGTTCTCTGTCCTCATTTGTGACAAATAATATATTGTCTTCTAATATTAATAATTAAGAAAGAGTTGAACTTTGTGTATTGGGCTGATAGTCAGGGTGTTCACTGTTCTAGGTGTGGTCTGGGTTCAAGTTGCGTTAGTCGCGTTGCTGTTAAGACTTTGCCCTCCTCTTATAATTTCACCAAAAAAATAAGTAAGAAAGAGTTATACACCATTATTAATAATAAAATAAAATAAACATTAAACTTTATCTGATAATGCAACCCCCTCCATATTCTGTTAATGATAATTCTTTTATACACCATTCATCTAAAAAATTACAATGGGATTACATATTACTTTTTAATATATTATTCATGAGTACTTATCTTATTTGTAAATTTATTAAATTGTTAATAAAATATAAATATAATTAATTATTAAATATAGTTAAGCTGTGTATCCTTTATTTGTTTATTTATTTTATTATTGATTTCTAAGTTTGTAGAAATTTAATTACGGATTTTATTATATGAAATTTATTTAATGTCATAATTTTTTAAATATGTTCACAATATAAAATCCCATATATTTGAATTGATTATATAAATTCACTTAAATTATGGATATTATTGTAACATTTATTTGTTAAACTTTTTATATTTTAAAATTTTAAAATAAAGTTTAGAAGATTTAAGAAGTAAAATACCACATTTGTTAAACGAATTTGGAAATTTTTTTATATTTTTATAATTTAATGAATTTTTTAATTTTTATTTATTCAATTTTTTGGGGAATTTAGAAAAAAAAAAGGAACTTTTCTGAAAATATAAAAATTTAATTTTTAATAATTTTATGTACTTTGGACCAAATTGAAAATAAAACCATGTAAACATTGAGGGTAAAAAGGTTATTGTGTTTTTTATAATTGCAAAATTAGAAGAAGAGAAAAATAAAGTCTAAATTTAAAAAGATTAGATGTATTTAAACCTAAAATTGTGTGTTGTATATTTGATTAAAGCAAGGAGTGGATTAATGAAATAAAATAAGTATAGGTATAAATCAATATATAAGAAGGTCAAATAACAAAATTAAATAACACAACACAAATTGATCTCCTCCTTCATTTTCTCTAAAGCTAGCTATGGGTTCCTCATCAACTCAATTTGGGCATCATCACCAAACGCCAGCAAAAGAATGTGGCCCCATAATTCCGGCCACCAAAAGCCCTTGGTTATCATCCTCACTGAGATCTTCGTATTTTCCCGATGATTCGCCTCTCAGCCCCGCAACTCCGTTCCGATTCTCAGGTGTACCATTTTCTTGGGAACAGTTACCAGGGATCCCAAAGAAGCTACATAACCACAACAACAGAAAAGAGTCCATGAAGTTGCTGCCATTGCCTCCCCCGACTACCCCACGAACCTCCTCAAAAACCTACAGCTTCGAAGATATGTTAAGCAGGAAAAAGGCATCCGCCGGCGCTTCAGAGAGTTTCCGGCGGATGGACCCATTTTTCGCGGCGTTGGTTGAGTGTTCCAAGGAAGACCATGATGGTGACGAAGAAACTGCAAGAAATCTGTGGACCGGAGCTAAGGTAACAAGAAGTATGAGTGACAGGTTGGGGTTTATTAATCTTTACACTTCTTGTAAAAGAAGTTGCGTAGTTTCGGAATCAATAGTGTATCTCCCAAGGTCTCGTAGAAGTGCTGATTATGGCTTAATTAGTAATCGTCGTCCTCGTTAAGTTCACCCCCATCAATTATCACTTTGCAATAGTGGGGTTGTGATCATATGGTGTTAAATAAGATAAGAAGTTTGATTCCTTTTACTTTCTTCTGTTTTGTTTGAAGATGAAGACAAGGGATGATGTCTTCAAGACTAAAAGTCATTTGTAATATAATATTTAATGGAGAGACGAAATTAGACGTGAGTGTATTTGCATCGTTGCTTGTGTTATTTCTTTATATTCGACTTATACTACTTATCTTGTGTTTAGGGTTCTATTTACATTGCCTTAACCAAGGACTAGGGGTGTTAGTCATAAAATAATAATATCGATGGGTTTGCTGTACATCATGTGATGCTTATGGAGAATATGAGTGAAGATTACATTACCCCATGTGGGAGCAAAGCTCCATAGGAGGACAAGCATAGAAAAAGACAGATCTTCACGAAATTTAACTCATTATAATACTAGTTTCTGTATTGGGATGGACCCTTTAACATCTTACTCATTGCTATATATACTGCTAATTCTTCATTAATGCATAGCAAATTTACTATCCTAATAAATTATGATTTCATTATTTTTATTCCCATCTCTCCAATATAATTTTTTTAGAAAAGATTATTGTGTAAAGATTCACTTGAATCCAATCTCAAATAACAATCTAAATAATTCCAACGCTTTACTTGATCAAGTAGAAAATCAAATATTGAACTAAATGAGTACTAAAATTAAATCATAAAATTTATTTGGTATTTACTGAAAATTAAGTGTTATATTGTTTGATAAATCTAAATTTTGAAAATTATATATTTTAACAATATCTAAACTAATAATAAAAGTAAGTAATTAAATTATTATGATCTGATTTTTTATTTATTTAAAGGATAATATAATGTTAAAGTAAAATATAAATTAATCCAAAATTTTAATATTGGTTATAAAAAATTAAACTACTGGATTGAATTTTTAAAAAAAAAATAAATTATCAAAGGAAAAATGTGAAATTAAATATAAAAGAATGTTTTAAAGAGGATACTTTCACTTATTAACGAGTATGCCAGGTGCCATTAATTGTCTTTTGCTAAATTCGCTTTCTACTTGAGGACAGAATTATCATATTTTAACCATTTCCTTTGCTTTTTTTGAAAGCAATATTGTAACCATTTCTAATGTCATTATACAGGGACCATATTTAAAATAAATACTTGGTGAAAATAAGTTGGATTAATTATTTAATGAGCTCCGGACTTATTTCCGATTTTAAGTTTGGTACTTAAAAAGAAAATGTTGCCAAAGGCAGGGTCAGGGGCGTAGCTAGGGGGGCTGGCATGGGTCCTGGCCCCCCTAAAATGTAAAAATTCTTCTGGCTTCGCCCCTGGGCAGGGTCCGCCTCTGGTCAAAGGACGAGTGTTGTTATTTTATTCTCCATTACTTGCTGGTTACTTTAAAATGGAAAATTGCAATTTATCCATCTTAAAATCATTAAATTTATATATAATAAAATTACATTTTGTCTCAAAAAAGATAAAAAAAAAAAAAAAACTTTTACTTCTTTTCAGGAATGATGAAATATATGATAAAATTATATTTTGACCTCTCAAAATTTTATAATTTAATTCTGACTCTTCTAAAAAGTTGTAATTGATTTTATTACTAATTGAAAATATCTCATCACATTAGGAGAAAAAAAATTCATTTAAATGTTTTTTTTTTTTTTATGTTATATATTTATCATCATCATCATCACCAATGTTAGAACAATATTAATGTTATTATTGAGTGCAAGTGTTAGAACTCCTCGAGTAATACTTTGAGCAATACTGCAATGTTAGAACAATATTAATGTTATTTGGAGATTTTGTTTTAGTAAATATTGGTGAAAAACTAAATTGATTTGTTGCTCTTGAAATTCATCTTGCAACAATGGTCTCCATAAACTTATGTTGTAAAGTTGAACGTAATAAGGAGATTAAGATTATTTACGCAATTCGGATTAATATTCTTATCTTTGCAGAGTAATTCACCAAACAATTTCTCATAACAATTAATGATTTAAACTCTATCTATCAAACACTCGTAAGGATAAAAGTAATCTCATTATTGTACACTTATTTTCACTCACTCTTCCCAAATATCATCATTTACAAAGTGAATAAACTTTCCGATAAATACTTAGAGATAACAAAGTGAATCAACTTAGGGAATAGTTCCTCACTATGAACAGATATAACTCTCAAAATCACTGTCTAAGGTGTGATGAGCGACAACATTGTATAAGCAAAGCAATCAATATTTAAACAATAGATGCATCTTTTTATCGATTTCTATTTTGAATTTGAATAATATGAGTTATTAAGCTATCAATCCACATCCAAATTCCTTGGATCAATTTGACTCTTATCATTAGCTAATACAGTTCTATCAAAATTGAACTCTTTTAAATTTACTTATAAGTAACTTTAAAGTCATTCGAGATCAACTTTGTGAATTAATCCTTTAAATAATAGCTAATAATTTCTTATTACAAAGTACATTTATTTTTGTCCAAGCTCTATCAAAGAAGCAAATTATAAACTCCAGTAATTCAAAGAGTCTACTAAACCTTATATTATTTTTCGTGGTAAAACACGTTGCATTCTTAATAAAAGATGCATGTTCGAGCTCTGGAGACGACTTTATTTGAAAGGACAGCCACAAACCCTAGAAAATAAAATTGGAGGGCACAAAATCAATTCATTCTATTGGTGCATGTTGAGATCTTTCTGCTCATCTGTAAGAGATATTTCAACCTTCAGTAGGAAGGCGTTTGTATGCAAGAGAACTTGCTAAAATCCACTTGCTATATAATGTCAAGACTGTAGTAATCTTAGGATTGGTTGGCTTGTAATTGTTTGTTCTACTGTTGGCTTAGTAGTTGATTACACTCTTAAGGTGAGGTGCTGGAAACATAGATCCGGTCCCTAACTACATAACCAATTCTTGTGTGTGTTTATGTTTCTCATATTTACAATTTTTTTTTGAAATGTCATTAATAGTATTACAACACTTCGAACAACATCTAAGATGTCAATAAACAAAAACTTTGCCACTCCAATTGTGGTCATCGACTATGCATTATTTATTAAGGCAAAATATGATGTTGAAGCTGAGTGGCACTCAGCAGTGTCCACTGCAGACTGCCACTAAGGCAATTAAATTACTAGCCTTATTTGAGTTGACAATTTAATGAAAGAAACACTTACTACAGTTTTAATTACTACAGTATCTCAACTTATCGCAATAACTGAGTAGAAACACTTACAAGTTTGGCATCGGAGACTCGGTCTTTTATAAAATAGATTTTCAAGATTACTCAGATAGCTTATTTTCATTTAAACAACTTTTAACGCAACATAAGAGCCCAGAACATAGCCCGAGTGTTTCAACCTAGCTCTAATACCACTAAATGTAACACCTCATACTCGGCCTAGACAACAAGGCCAAATTTGGGAAATTACCTCGAGTTTCTCTCAATTCACAATATCTGAAATTTAGTTTTTAAGCAAAACCAATAGAGATTAGCAACTGTAGAACATAATACGTCACTTATAATCTTAAAAATTTCATGTCTCGAAATTACTGAAAATAAGCTAACGAGGCTAATAACAACAAAACAGGTAAGAAGAATGGTCGAGCTCACAATTCGCCGAACCGATCAAGCCTATGGTTTACCTGTAATTCAGCCAGCAGAAGAAATAAGTTAATGATTCCATTGAGAAATAACTATATATTCAGAAAATTTAGATTAGAACCGGTTAAGTCCCAATAACTGATTTTAGAATCAGTTCCAGAAGGCAAATCATTCAGTTTAACTGATCATAGCAGTTTAGACAGATAGTAAGTCAGGCTATTCTCAAAGACAAAACAAATCAGAATATATGTAGTTTTCTTATTTCTCACATGCTACACACCATCTCCGACCAACCCAACTCACCAATTAGGGTATTAAATACCCGCCCAACCCTACACACCACATAGTGTCGGTATGACACGTTTTGATAATTGTAGACTAGTTGCCATATCAGAATACAAATACTGGTGGTTTAACCACCGTCTCAGAATAGAATACTTCCTCCTTTACTTGATCCCACCCAATGCAGATGCAAATTCAAATAACAGTTAATACAGAGTCGTACACAACTATTCAGATACAGTTAATGTCCATACCGAATAGTTCAATATCAGTAACAGTTACCATATGCAATATACAATAGATCTCTCAATATTCAGTCTCAGATCACAAAATCATAACTTATACAGTTTAATTCAATACATACAGACCCTACAGAAGGTCTGCATTCGTTTCAAACGACGCATACTGTCCGAGGGAAAATCCAATTTCTGATCCACACGCCCGTGTGGTTTCACACGGCCTAAATGGTTGGCTCGTGTGGCTCCACACGACCTGACACACGTCCGTGTCGTCCGCCCGTGTAGTCCTAAATAGCAAACAGTAAGTTACACAGCCTGGACACACGCCCGTGTCTCTGGCCCGTGTGAACCCTGCACTAAACATTCCCCACATATGGTCTGGACACACGCCTGTATCCCTAACCCGTGTGTCTCTAATTCGTGAACAGTGAGTTACACGGCCTACCACTTGGCCATGTGGCGTCGACAATCATATTTTTCGGCATCCAAAATTTGCAAAAAGTCGAGTTTTCAGTACGTACCTGAAGTAGTTTCGAAGTAGGATCAACGTAGAGGACTCCTAAGACCTAAAACAAACATTCAATAACCAATTAAGCAATAATTCGTTACAAACGCCAAGATTAAAGCGCAACCAAATCCGTTGAAGCATTTCGACACAAACCCAACTCAACACCACAATTACCTCTGTACAAATCCACAATTCACGAGTCGAGAACATTAGGGGAATCGTTATCCTCGAGACCTTCTCCTAAAGACAATAATCGAACATATAAACAAAGGATTCAAACAGTTTAAGCAAGAAACCAACTTTGGAAAAAGTGACAACACTAACGATTTTAGTTATAGAACAATCGAAGTTACAAAATTAACGGAAATGAACTTACCTGACAATAAGAGCATATACGAAGTATGGATCTAAGCGACAACCAAGCGAAAAAAGAAAAGAGAAGCAAAGGAAAAGAGCGAAAAAGAAGAAAAAGAAAACAAATGTAAGAAATGAAAAAAAAAATGGGAAGGAAGGAAAAGGTGAACATTACATTCTGATTGAACTACCGATCAGAATTCTAACATGTAGCAAAAATAACTAGAGGATATACAAAAGCTTAACCATTAAACCAACAGGCTCATTCTTGACATAAATTCGCACAGAATTAAACTTAAGTCAATGGCTCAATAGTAGAAGTTAATTTAAAATAAAAGAGCAAAACTTCCTAAAAGCACAACTCAAACCCCTAACCTCAAACACATACACAAAGCACATAGCCACAGATATAAAAATTTAATTACGACAAAATTTAACAATCAAACATTCAAATTTTAGGGCGTTACAAGTGCCAAGCCGTAGTGGCCATTAAAGTCAAGCACTTCCCTTAGCTATTTTTAGTTTCAGCAAACAGCAACTGTATGTAGCAACATTATTGATGACTTTGATAGAAATCAAATTCTCTCTTCTCGTTTATTACCAAGCCGAGCATCAATGTCTAAGTTCCAATCTGACATTGAGAGAGAGGAGTTTGACTGTGAACCAAGTTCAGTTAAACCCAGCAAGGTTCGGCCAAAATCTAATCATATAATGCCATACCTCATTTCGTCAGTCGACAAGGAAAAGCAAAATGTCAAGTCAATCAATCATTAAAACGTCGGCCTATGTCATCAAAATTAACAAAAAAATCCAAACAGGTAACAACTAGATTGTGATTTCCACACATGAAGTAGAAGGCCAAAATTACTCCAATTAAAGTAAAAGGATTGTTGGCCAAAAGAATTATTAGCTCAGCAGATTACAAGTACAGTCCTAGCAGGAAACTGATAAAAGCTTACGTTAATGATCATATAAGTTGACAAGTGTAGAATTTTTACAAAGAAATATTTACAATTGAAAATACACATTATGTTTGTAGACATCTAACTTACTCCGACTTCAAAAGCTTAACTTGAGCTCTCAAGCTCAGGTCCTGGTTTGTTCAAAGCGGACTCGATCAAAATAAAGCACAATAAGAAATTTCATTATTTATATATATGTACTATCATCCAAAATAATTCTAGCTTCTTTTATTGGTTAATGCTACCAAATCAAATCACCGACAATTTTCAACAATTACACTATGCAGGTGCACGTATATGTCCAAAACCAGTAGAAATCGAAGAAAAACCATTTTTATCACATAAAAACACGCACCGTGTTACATGGATCTCAAATGCAAAAAAAAGTTACAAACAAGCTCGTAACAAAGCTATGATAGATATAACAAATAACAACATGACGGCTCTCGTTCCGAGATGACTAATTTTTACTTTCAAACCAATAGCTTTTAGCAGAACCTGACAAAGCTTGGGATGGCAGCTGCTGTATCAAAAACACATTGATATATTCTCAATCTTTGTGTTGCTCACCTCTCAAAGTAAATCCAAAAGAGGTGGTTGTTCGGATGTTGGCTTGGCAAAAGTTGTCCTTGAAGCTGAACTTGCCCCCCTACCTCGGCCTCTTCCTCTACCCACAGCTGTTGACGGTGGCGGTGCGAGTTTTGGAGCAGTCTGCTCACTCTTGCTAGAACCAAATATAGACCCCAGATCTGCTGATTTCTGGTTGTTGTAAGAACTCATTGACGCTGAAATACTACGGTTTTGTTTCAAGAATCCAATACTGCTCTGGGAACTTCCACCGTTCAAAATACCTGTGTTCGAGGTTGAACTCCCATGATTAGGTCTAAGTATCTCCCCAGAGTTCTGGTTGCTGAACCCCCAACTATTGTTGCTGCTCTCTGTTGGGTGATTCATGGTGCCTGGGGTGCTTGTAATAGAACTGAATCCATAATTGTTCATGCCTGGTCCTCCCATAATACCATTATTAAAGGTTCCAGTGTCATTTGAGGAGGCACTAGGCCGTGGAGGCCAGTTAGCAAAAGGATCTAAATCTTCAAAATTTGATGACAAAGATGTTTCAGCATTTAATTGCTTCTCGCCAATGCCTGACTCTACAGTAACACCTGAAGATGGACGAGGAGGCCACTCTATGTCAACTGCAGGACAAGAATTGGATGTTTGCTGGCTAGATACAGTGGATATTAAGGAAGATTGAGATTGTGTGGGTGCTGATTGAATTGACTTATCACCCAAAATAGAGTGAAAGGATAAATTGTCCTTGAGAGGCTGGTGGGCAGTGTGACTGGCATTGGCAGCTGCTCTGGTAGTAGGACCCCAGTCTTCATCCCATGCTGGGCTGCTTTTTGCAGAAGCCACAGTTCCATTTGCTTTGCTCAAGACTTGAGACTGAAGCCCGTTGGCAGTGGTAGCAGGTTTTACATCTGGGACTCCAGAATCAGTTACAGTAACCCCACGGTTTTCTTCTATCCTTCTGTGTTAAAACAGAATTAGGAATCGCATCATAAGAAAATGTTAGGAAAAAAAAAAAGAGTATTTGTTATTCAGAGAAGAAAAAAATTCATTTTTTATCATGAAAGCACAACAATAATAACTATACCTAAGAATATCCTTGACAAAGAGCATGTATTTGGCAAACTGCTGAACATTCAACTGTTGGGCCGTAAGAAGAGGTGTGAGTAGAGGGAGGATATGCTCCGCGGCGAATTCTACTCCATACTAACAAGATGAATGGGAAAGACAGATAATGAGCTGTATGCCCTCTGGAGGTCCCAATATACAATAGAAAACAACTTAAGCAACAGAAGGTAGAGTCTGTCATTACCTGCTTGAGAATTGAGTTTGAAACCCCTAGAGTACACATAAGTGTTGGAGCAGAATGATCAACGGCTGTGCAACGTTGAATGGTTTGCAAGACATCCAACACAGCCTGTCTATCAAGTGTGTTAACAAAATCTCCCAGGCAGAGCAAAGCACTGACTCTGACCTGCTCAAATAAACATAGAGGTTTAGAAGAAAGTAATCAAAATTAATAGAATAGTGCAGCTATGTATTTTTTATTTTAAAAGAAATGCTTTATAAAATTTTCAAATTTTAAAAATGGAAAAGGCCCCACAATCTACACATAGGTTACATGACATAGCAGTCTTGGTCATGACATCTAAAATTCAAGACTAATAATTTTAATATTGGGTAATTGCCTAAAAAACTCATACATACCGCAGCAATAGTTGTTTTCAGAGCTAAGCCATGAACACGAGGCAGAATGACTTGTTTCACAAGCTGAAGAGCATAAAGAATGAAACATTAATTCAGTAAACATACAGAAAAGAAACACGCAAGAATAAAGATGGACATTCAATGTGTTTAATTTCATACCATCAAATCCATATTTCACGTTGTCCAAATTCCTACTTTAATATATTAAAATAAATAATAGAAAAAGCTGCAATGCATTAAAAAAAGCTTAAAGATGCTTGAACAAAATCCATAAGGCAGAACAGCTAGTTGTGAAGCATAAAAAAATAATTTTAAATAACTTGTTAAATGTTAGTACCAGCATTATTACTAAGTATCAGAAGCACTATAAAAGCTAAAAAGAACTCAATATTTTGACTAAGCTCGTCTTTTAGAATTCTTTAAGATGAAAAAAAGCTAAAAATCCACTATGAATTTGTTTTAGGTATTGTATGTAACTTAGATAGGTTAAACACACAATATGATGATATAAAGGGAATGAAGCTCATGCCATGGAGGAGGAAATCTATTTGCCCATTTGATGTGAACCTCGTACACTTGCCGTGAAACTTAGCAACAATGAATGAAATCGAATGCCATTTCCAATAGTGGTTCTTGTGAATTTCCATACAATTGATAATATTGGTCCCTGATTCTACAAAGTTAGCGGGTCAATATTCTGTTTCAATTGATAATATTGGTCATCACTTCTTCATAAGCAACAGGTTTGATAATTCGTGTCTTCGTAACCTATTGGATGATCCCAGGGTTCGATTTCAATCCTTGTTGCTGAGTTCAAGACATGTACGTGAAGTTCACATCAGCACTAGATTAAGGTCTTTGCTTTTGAAATAAGAGAAACATCAAAAGTAAATTAATGGAACAAGAAATTTTATGAGTTGATGAACAAAACTTAACCTAATAAAAAGTGTTGGATAAACCATGAACTGTTTTAATAAAAAACAACACTGTGAGACAAACCACTATGTTTCTTTACAGTAAGATAAAGGAAAGATGGCTTCTAAGAAACACACATGCACAGACAAGAATGAGATAGAGCATGTTGGTAAAACTCTGAGTAACTAATAGAAGCTTGGCAAATTATACAAGAAGAATGCCAAACAAGGCTCAAAATTGCATGCTGTGTTTACCCATTAATCCTCAGACAACTTCACATTTGTTTCATTTCAAATCCATAGAAAATGCAGCTAAGAAAAAGAACAGTACAACTTTATTCTTTCCTTCTGCAGGCAGTGTAATTACCTTCTTTTAGCAACTAAAGAAAAGATTAAATCTAAGTCTGAAATTCGTACATTCGTCTCAGCACCTATAGTCTAGGGATGGTCTACATCATCCAACAATGAACAGGCACAAATGATCGTTACGCTTTTCCCAGTACTAAATAATTGATAATAACAACCGCAAATAGTATCCAAGTCAAAAGGAATCCAGAAAAATCTCTGATTGTCTTCCAACAGATTCACAATCCATTTATGATCAGTATCATTGCATATAACAAAATATAGGAAATGTAAACTTCTGACAATGGCAATCCATTTAAAAAAAAAAAAAAGATGACAATCACCTGTGTATCAAGTTGCCTGCCAAGGATTACAGATTTTCTCAAAACTTCCTCTTGTATGCGAGGATCATTATCATCATAAGCTCGAAGTAGCATGGGCAATACATGGCATACTAGGTGCTCCGAACTTGTCTACAGTAAATAGAATAACTATAATTAAATGATTGAGCGTGACTCAATAAAACAAGCCTTTGAAGAAAATGGGAAACATGATGCTGCAATTTCATAAAGGAGCATTTTCAGCAATTATTATTTAGTGGGATTGTAGCACAAAAGCTCAAAAACTTGAATGGCACCACTGGAGGAAGTTATACCAAGCTTATTCATTTACATGATTTTCTCTATGTTTCTGCAATTTTACAGACCCACTAATTAATAGCAGTATAAAGATGACTAATCATAGAAATCTAAGTACACATATTATATGTCCTTCAGCTAAATAGTTATGATAGATGCAAAATTGCATTATTTCAAAAAAGGTATCAGAAAATTTTGAGCAATGATGTTTCACCGGAGAAACACCACATTACTCTTATGAAGTATTTCTCAGTACTTGAAACATTAGAGAGAACAATACCTTATAACCTAAATAAAGTTTAAATATAATATTTAAAAGAAAAAAGAAAGTACAAGGGAAGGGCAGGACGAGTAAAAAAGGATGCAAAGATAATTGACTTATTAAACCACTTCAGATTTTCTTTTGTTACTAAGAAGTTCTATGCGCTTACTGGTAAATCTGAAGTACTAAAGCTTTATGGTTATATTTGGTATTCGGCATATATATTATAGGATCCTAGTTTGGGTTTGTCTTATCCTATTATGTTTTTGTTTTAAGTTTGCTAGTTTTTTAGAGTCTCTGTAGTTGTTGAAGTCAATTGAAGTGGAACTTCAATTTTCTTAGGATTAGGAAAGCTCCAGTCTATATAAATTAAAGGACTCTTTCACTTGGCAGTATTCTATCATTGTCTGATGCAATACACCTTAGATCTGACTCCTAAGGAACCACATCTGTGAAGCTTAGGATCTTTCTTTTCTTCTTGATCATCTGCTGCAGGCAACCTTATGTTTGACTACCCTTATCAATCTCTTTTTTTTCCTCTTTTTCCTTTCTTCTATTTTCTTTGTTTCTTAAGAATCTCAAAGTGAAATTAAAGCCTCACCGCCTAGCTGTCATACATCACTGAGTGTGGAGGAACTGCAGGGTTGGGGAGGGGATATCCAAAGACTAATCAACAAGGACAATATGAAAGGCAGCAACCAGTATCATCAACTGAAAATGGCTTTCTTGAAAATCAATTGAGCACCCAAAATAATCAGAAAAGTAGGTTACTAAATACTGTTCCAAACCACAGAGATCTAATTCGTCACCTTTAGCCATATCATGTAATATGCTACAAATTAGCAACTTGTTCATACTCACAAAGAAAACCAGACCACTCTATGCTCTGATTCTATTGAATGAACAAAAAAGAAAAGGAAATTTTGTCACTTGAGAGCATTCTTTAGAGAGCATACTACTTAAGTTATACCTTGTCGATAATAAGCTCCGCACGCTTCACCAGCAACAACAAGGTCTCTCCTGCAGCACTGCTCAGGACAGGCAAAAGAGCTGGCAATGTAACTAGCTCAAAGTCATTTTTATCCTACAAATCATTAGAAGTAACCAGTTCATTACTCAAAACAAGATAGAAACCTATGATTATACTAGATATAACTATAAAGAGTATTAAGGATTACAACTAGATACATCACTTAATTCACATTTTGTTAACAGAGAACAGAAGATGAACTAAGAGACAATATCTCGCCCTACATTACCTAATGATAAAACATAAAGCTAATTGTGGTCAGGTTAGGTAACATCATGGAAACAGAGCTCAATTAAGAAAGATAAAGTTAATCTGCCATTTAATCAGAAAATATCTAGCATGCTGAAGATATCAAAAGGAATCCTTAGTTTCACAACTATCAAGAAAGATTAGCATGAAGATACTTCAAAGACCAACACAATCTCCAAGCAATTCTTTTTGGATTCCAATTGCAAATAATAATAATAATAATAATAATAATAAAACATTCTATTGATATGCCAAAACCTGATTAAGAGAAAAACAAGCACCTGTGACTCGGCAATCGTGAGAACCATTGGCAGAATAATTGGCTGCATAACCAAATTCCTTAGTTCTGCACAAAGCGGCGGAAGTACCTGCATTTAGAAAATATTATGAATTGACTTGTTTTTGTCAGGAAAATGCTATAGATAATATAACTGAATCACTAGTATCAACTCCTCTAGCTCGCTGAACTAAAAATACCAACAAAATAAAAAGGGTGACAGATGACACTTGAAAATCTTGAAGAATATCAAATGCCTCACCCATGAGAGAGAAAGAAGCTGGGAGAAAGGAAGGAGAATGCACATGAAAATCACAATATGTTGCTCACTTAATTTCCAAATATTTTTAGAGGAAGACTCACTTTTAACAACTAAAGTTTACTTAGGAAAGCAACAGTTAGGAAAAATAAAATCTCAAACCTTATATCGCAACACACGGGAGTCAAAATCTTTCCACATGTCAGATAAAGCTTTTAAAAACTCAGACTTCTGCATGTTATCTCTTTCCTGCAATAAAAAAAATCATCACCCAAGAATTTAGCATTTTATAGCACTTAGTGGCATTTGATACTTTGACATGTTAAGATTCGAATGTGATTCCTAGGAGTGTGATTGGCAAGAACATAATATTACAACATTTGGTATACATGGGAAAGTGCTAAGTAAAATCCTAATAAAGTTACATTGATTAAATAATTATTATGATGGACTTAAAATAAATTTAAAATTAAATAATTGTTATGATTTTACAGTTAGAAAAAGTACTGTACAAATACAATGAAAATAAACATGTAGAAACTGTAGAAATCAGATTCTTACTTTAGCTAATTAGGTTACAGGTATAAAAAGAGATAAACTACTCTAAGAAAGGAAATAATCCTAAAAGACTGTAATTATCCTAAGAATCAAGAACTATGATTAATTTCTATTTACAAGATTTCCTCAATAATCTATCCCTAATTCTAGGGATTCTAACACTCCCCTCAAGCCGGAGTGTAGATGTTTATTAAACCCGACTTGCCAACATGTTGTTCAAACATGTTTTTGTTTAAACTTTTTGTCAACATATCTCGCAACTTGTTGTCCGGTAGACGGATAGGTGACGCTCACTTCCCAGAGTGTATCTTCTCTTTTATGAAGTGTCGGTCTATCTCGACATGTTTGAGTACGATCATGATGCACGGGGTTGTGAGCTATATTGACAAAGACTTAGTTGTCACAATGCAACAGATAGGTCTATTATAAGGAACCTTTAGTTCTCTCATCAGCCTTTGTATCCAAATTCCTTCACAAATACCTTGTGCAAGTGCTCGATACTCAACTCACCAGCTGCTGCGTGCTACTACATGCATTTGTTTCTTACTCCTCCATGTCACTAGATTTCCCCAAACATAGCTGCAATAACCACCGGTTGATCGTCACATCATTAATAGAACACCTTGATCAAGATCGGTATACACTTCCACATTTCTACTGTCATTTTTCTTGATGTATAGGCCCTACCAGAGTTCCCTTTAGGTACCTTAGTATCAGATATGCGACTTCTAGGTGTTTTTCCTTGGAGCATGCATATATTGACTTATGACGACACTAAAAGCAATGTCAAGGCAGTGTGAGCCAAGTAGATAAGTCTCCTACTAGGCGTTGATATCTCCCCTGTCGACTTCTTCTCCATCTTCATTAGTACCTAACTTGAGATTAAACTCCATAGGAGTTTCAATTTGGTTTACAACCCATCATCCCAACTTCGATAGCAAATCGAGGACATATTTCCTTTGGGAGATAGAAATACCCTTTTGAGACCTTGCTATCTCCATACCTAAAAAATATTTAAGATTTCCCAAATCTTTAAGTTCAAATCTGTTCCAAGAAACTCTTTCAATCTCCCAATTTCACTTGTATCATCTCCTCATCACTATTATATCGTCCACATAGACAATTAGGATGCAACATTTTCCTTGTTCAATGCTTGTAGAACATGGTGTGTGGTCCACTGACCTTGAGTATACTCCTCGCTCATCATGGCTTGCGCCGTCGACTAAACCACGCTCTTGGAGATTGTTTCACCACGCATAAAGACTTTTTCAACTTACACACTTGGCCCTTTCTTTCTTCAAATCCGGTGGGAAGTCCATGTAAACTTCTTCATTTAACTCTCCATTGAGAAAAGCATTTTTAACATCCAATTGAGTCAATTGCCAATTAAGATTGACAAAGAATGGACAAAAGGACTCTAATTGTGTTAAGTTTGGCAACCGGTGCAAATGTCTCCTCATAATCCAAATTTTATAAGTTTGAGTGAAGCCCTTAGCCACTAGGCGAGCCTTGTATCGATCAACCTAGCCATCGGGCTTGAATTTGGTAGTAAAAATCCATTTGCGACCCTCTTTGTTTTCTTTCCTTGAGGTAGATCCGAAACTTCCCACGTTCCATTATTTTTGAGGGCCTCCATTTCCTCCATCACGGCTTGTCTCCATTCTCACGATTCAAATGCTTCTTCTATGGTTTTGGAGTTTTTATAGAATCAACATTAGTCACAAAGGTTTGATAAGACTTAGATAAGTTACCATAGGATACAAACCGAGAGATAGGATGTTGAGAGCGACTCCTTGTCCCTTTTTCGCATTGCAATTGGAAGATAGATGGATGGTGATGGAGGTGAGACTTCGCTTTGAGCAGTCCTCGATTGAAGATGTGAGTGGCAACTGCAGATCGATTTGAGACATCGATTCCTTCCGGAATAAACTGCGATTAAGCACCACGATGCACTGTTGTTGTTCTTTGTTTTCCTTGATCAAGGGGCTGCTTCGGTGATGGTGTTGGTATCGGGAAGTATAGTGTTAATTTCTTGCGGCATGGGAGGAGAAATAACGATATCAAGGTTGGGAGGTTTAGTGATAGTAGTGGTAGTAGGGTCGGAAGGTATAATAAGGGAGGTATTAAGGTTCTCATCTTCATTAAGAATCTCCTTGAAGATGAGAAGGTCTAAAGAAAGGTTCGGTTTCAAAGAAGGTGACATCCCGAGAGACAAATAGCCGGTGTAAGGTTGGTGAGTAGCATTTGTAGCCTTTTTGAGTAGGAGAATACCCAACAAATATACTGAGAGGTGGGCTCGAGGATCAAGCTTGGATTGGTTGGGTTGATGATTATGGACAAAGGCTTTGCACCCGAATATTTTTGTTGGAATAGTAGGAATATGAAATAGAGGAAATGATTTGTGAAGAGTGTTTAGAGGTGTTTGGAAATTTAGGACTTTTAAGGCATCCTATTTATTAGGTAGCAAGCGGTAAGAACAACTTAGCCCCATAAATATTTAGGGGCGTTCATTGTGAACATTAAGGCTCGAGCAACAACAAAGGAGGTGTCGGTTTTTTCTCTCGGCGATCCCATTCTGTTGAGGGTGTTTGGGCATGAACTTCGTGTGTATAATTCCTTGGTCCGCGAAGGTATGACCTTAGGGCGAGATTAAAGTATTCTCTCCCGTTGTCGGTGTGGAGAGTTTGGATGGTAGAGTTGAATTGGGTTCGAACCATTGAGTGGAATTTTTGAAAAACTTTGGGAGTTTCAGATTTGTCTTTTAAAAGATAGACCCAACATACCCTAGTGTGATCATCAATAAAAGTAATAAACCACTTCTCACGAATGTTTTTCACTCGGCTAGCTCCCCATAAGTCACTTTGTGTATTAACGAAAAGGGTTTGGACTGTGTATATGGTTTGAAAGGATATGGAACACGGGTATGTTTGGACAATTCACAAATATCACACTTCAAGGAATTTATCTTTTATTTCAAATAACAATGAAGATGCTTTTTAGGTACAAAAGATTTGGATGTCCTAACCTACTGGTGCCATAGCATAATAGTATCCTCTTTTGCATAGATAGAGCTAATCCCCCTTGTGTGCTTTGTCTTTATTCCACACATACATCCATCATCAACCTTAGCGGTGCCAATCATCTTCCCGATTTACATTCTGTATTACACAACCAAATGCGAGAAAATTCAGCAAGCATTTTCCCATCTTTAGTAAGTTTACTTATTGAAAGTAAATTACAAGATAATTTTGGAACATGTAGAACATTATCAAGGAAAAATTCTCACTACTTTTACTTTCCCTACTCCACCACAGGTGAGTATGAACCATCGGCAATCCCGATTCGGGACTTGTTATGACAGTGGTGTAAGTTTGGAATAGAGTGAGGTTACTCATCATGTGGTCCAAGCACCCGAATCTAGTATCCAAGGAGAGTGGTTATTAGATTCAAGAGCAATATTGAGAGCGATGCACTTTGAGTGGCTAAATTCCCATGACTAGTAGAGGTACTCGAGAATTTTATGGAGATTTTCGAGTTGTGTCTTGGTTAGGCGCACATCTAGCACCTCATCACCAGTATTGGAAGATAACAGAGCGCTTTTCTTGCCTTTCTGTTTTTTATCCGGATAACCATGGAGTTTAAAACATTTTTCCTTTGTGTGTCCAACACGATTGCGATGACTACACCATGGTCCATTTGATCCGGACTCATTCCCAAAGACGAGTTTTTGTGTTTGAGGACCTTTGGACACAAGAGCGCCAGATTCAACAGTGGTCGGTAGAGATTATTGGTTTGGGTTCTCCCATCATGGCGAGACGACGAGTCTCTTCTCTCCTCACTTCTCGCAAAAGCTTCACTAATGGTTGGGAGAGGTGATCTCGCCCAAAATTCTCGCCACGAACCTCGTCTAACTCATGCCTCACCTTGACTAGAAACTCATAGAGAGGCGCTCGTTGTTGAGGTGAGTCATAAACCTAGTGTGTTCTAGGCCTTCCCCCAATTAGCTTCATAGTACATGTCTAACTCCCGCCACAATATTTTGATTGTTGTAGTAGTGAGTTACCTCAAGTGTCCCTTGTCGAGTGTCTCTCAACTTGAGTTTGATCTCAAAAACACGGAGCGTTTCCAATATCGTAGTAGTTCTCTTTGACTGCATCCCACATGTCTTTGCGGTCTTGAAGAGAAGAGAAGGTAAGTTCGGCTTATATGGCCTTCCATCGAATTGATCGACCATGCCATAACAATGGAGTTATTGAGTTCCCAAGTAGCATAAGTAGGGTCACTCACGTTCGTTCGTGGAAGTTCTCCATTGATGTATCCTAATTTGCCTCGACCACGGATCACCATAAGAACAGATTGAGACCATTGTAGAAAATTCTTCCCATCTAGTCGATGACTAGTGATCATAAGTGAAGAATTAAGATCACTTTGATTGACAGATCGGTTAATATTCGAGACATTTGTGACATCTCGATTTGCACAAGGTTTCATTAAGGTCACCCATGGGAGAAAAAAATTTGAGGATTTTTAGGAAAATGGAAGAGAACTCGGAGGAATTTTTAGGAAGATGAATGAGAGGATCGGAAAATTCCTAAAGCTCTGATACCATGTAGAAACTGTAGAAATCAGATTCTTACTTTAGCTAATTAGGTTACAGGTATAAAAAGAGATAAACTACTCTAAGAAAGGAAATAATCCCTAAAAGACTGTAATTATCCTAAGAATCAGTAACTATGATTAATTTCTATTTACAAGATTTCCTCAAAAATCTATCCCTAATTCTAGGGATTCTAACAAAACAAATAAGAAAAATTTAAAAAAAAAAGGTAATTTAGTCTCAGAGATAAAAATTTTAACTTTCCAACTACATGGGGAAGTTAATTATCCATTATTATTCAAAGGAATCACATTATCAAGTTTGAGTTAAAGTAATTCCCAAAGGAAAGTTACAGTCCTAGGAAAGTCAATATTTTTTAACATACCAAAAGCGGGAATCACTCTCCCACCTTAAATTCCTAGAAAAGTGATCACTTTCCATTATACCAAACCCCCTCTTATTTCAAGCAAATTACTCCTAGATGATTGCATTTGATGGGCATATGTTTGACAAGCAAAAATTAAAACGCATACAAGCATGTGGTCGAGGAAACGAAGAGCGCGCAACCTAGTATCATCCCGGAAAAATGGAGAACCTGCAAATACATTACATCAAATTCAAAACCATTAAACTAATCCAAATATTAGAATTTCAACACCAATTCAATAATAATTATGTGGAACTGACAGAACACTTCAAGCCATTTGCTTTAATTTAACTACATATCAAACTTATACATCATGCAGCAGTTTCATTAATAGTAGAAACATAATGCATCAAACTCAAACAAAGCAAATGCCATTTTTTTATTTTTATAATTAATTTTAATTGTTTATGATGTAAAATTAAAGATTTTATATTTAAAATAGAGAAAATAACTTAAAAGTTCTATATAATTTTTTTTAAAATATCATACAAAAGTTATCGCTTATTTGTTATTTACTTGAAAAAAAATTAGAAATATTAATAATAATAAAAATTGAAACTTTACCAAATAATATCTAAAAGGCATAAAACAAAGCTCATTTTGTCAAAATAAATCAAAAATCAAAAATTAATATGGAAAAACCAAAAGCCGAAATGAATTATGATGGACGGTTCAAAAAATCCAAAAAACCTGATCGAACCAATCTCACCATCTTAAAATGTTTAACTCTAAACAAACTTGCATGAGGAGAACAAGCTCTGCCATTCAAAAATAGTTTTTTCTTTTCTTTTTGTTGTTTGACATATAAAAAATGACAAGGTCTAGAGACTGAAATTATCCAAGTATTACCAGTAAAATCCAATGCTGATGGCCTGATAGATTCATTTGCAGAGAGCATCCTCTGTAAATCATGGATTAGTTCTGGTGGAACCGAGGAGAAGGCTTCATTCGACAAGTATGTCAACGTATTCATATACTGCAGGAAAGAAACACTACAATCAACCACTAGTATCATAAAACCGATCTAGAAAGAGCATAAAGCAGAGAAGCTGAAGTATGTTTATATGCTAACTACAGTATTATTATACACAAATTTAAAAAGACAAATAGGGAAAGGGGGGGGGGGAATGAATGATATAGAGCTAGTAGCCACAAAGTGCAAAGGAATATACTTTTTGATATGTTTATTTGCACTTGTTGATTTACAATGTCTTTAAAACTCTTTTTGACGCATACTTCTCTAATTTGCATGAGGGAACAAATGGACAGCATGTTGGATGCATTGCAACATCTGAAAGTGGGGAGCACATATATATCCCATGTGAGTGACTAGAGATAAAAATTGAAATTCTATTTAATTTCTTTTACTCTTTTTTTTTCATTCATTGTACCTTTACTAGTAATAAAGTGCATAATATCAAACTCTCTATTCTTAATGTTTGATTGTTGATGTCGTGATTACTTGGTTTTCTTTTATTTCTAATACTTTTAGCAATGTTTTAAATAATGGGATTAGTGTACAGTGGGGTGCCATCAATAAAAGGCATACACAAATACTTGATTTAGCAGATCTACCGCTTATTATGGATTATTGTGTTAGCTCAAATAATCGGAAGATCACAAGAGGGGGTGAATTGGTGTCTGAAATCTTTGCAAAGATAAACGAATTGAGAAAAATCAACACCAAAATGCATAAAACTCAGGCCTCACTTGCCTGTGTCCTCTTCCTTAGCCTTACTTGCCAAAGAGTTCCCAATTCCCTAACTTAAATTGATATATTTCAAGGACAATGTATAACCTTTACAATCTTTATTTTTGTGTATGCTAAGATAGAAACCTCTCCCCTTATCTTTACAATGGCTAAAGATAGAAATCACTCCAGATTTCAGGCTCAACTAGCAACCTCCCCAATTACAAGTGGAAGTATTGTAAGTTGGAGGGTGAAGCTAATATTTAGAGATTCATGTTCCAAGGAAGATGGTCTAGTTCTTTTTATTACCAAGGAAGACAGTATATTAATTGACACACTAATATGTCCCTATCACATGTGTGGTAAGAGGGAGTGGTTTGACACCAATGGAACCTTCAAAAAACTAGTATACTTAGGTGCTGCTTCACCTCCAAAATTTTTGGTATGGCTATTGCTGGTTTTGAGCTATGTGGTGGTAAACTTATAGAATTTGTGGTTCATCATATTCATTGCGAAATTTTGACCTCGACCAAAGGACTAAAACATTCAAAAACCAAATATTGCAGCTTAGACTATCATAATATTAATTCCTATTTCCTGATGCAAGATTTGTGGAGATAAAAGAAGATAACCTAATACTTGAATTGTCATAATCATGTATGGTAAAAAGTAAAAAGCAACATGTTATGTCTAGATGGAGAATGGTGCAGCTAACACATGTAATACTTGTTTATCAAGCAAATTTTGGATCAATTCAAAAGGATAAAATTATAAATTAGTAAATACCATCTTGACATTGTTGTGACAGTCGAACAAAGGCTTTCGAGCAATTAAATGGTAGGCAAGGCATCCAAAGCTGAAAATGTCAGAAGAACATCCAGCTGAAGATGCTTTACTACGAACCAATTCAGGTGCAGTGTAATTCAAAGATGGCTGAAGAGGAATGACAGAATCTTCAGTATCATATTCCTGCACAGACCACATGAAATCAGAATATAATAGCTAAATACAGATCATTACTGCAACATGGTAACTCCATCCATCATGACGAATGACTTGATAAATTAACATAAGAAGTATACTATATTTATGAAGATAAAGCACCATAGCCAACAAGTCAAAATAAAAAACATGAGAAAGCAAAGCCTAAAAGGTAGAAAGAAAATTTACTTGAAATAGAAACATTGACAGCAAAGCCAACAAGGTGCTAAAGAAAGGAGTTAAAATGGCATTCCTAAGATGCACAAACAGTCATAAATATGATAAATATGTATGGCCATATGTGACTTCTATGAAATCATATTAAGATATAAAAACGCACTACATTCATATTCATCGTGCTAAGGCCACCTAACAAAGAAAGCACCACGTTAAGCAAATTATCAATAGTGTATCAGACTACATAACTAATTCATGAGAGTGAGTTAGATTAGAAACGGAGATGTGCTTGACATGGGTAAATTCCAAGTTTTTCCTCACATATACATGGTCAAACCTCCATGCCCGCATCCATCGGAATAGCTAACTTGTTCCATATTTTGATGTCAGTGGTCAAGTATAAATATTTGAATTAATATGAAAAACATTCTTGAATTTTCTTTGAGTGCAAGAAAGAGTAGCATTTCTTCCCAACTCCACCCACCCTGACAACTGGAGCTAAACCCATAAAATATCAAAGTCTTACTTACAGAATAATGGAAGGCCTGTACATTAGTCAAATCACTAGAGGCCTGGTCTTTCGAGATAGCAAAACCAAACCCACCAAGCTTCCAAGCTCCATGCGATGTAATCAGGACATTCTGCAAAGTACAAAGTATTTAGACAAACCTATACAGCAGTTATCCGCAGCAATCTATCCAGCAGTCAAAAACTGCACACTAAATAAGCTCTTTTATACAATGGAAATTTCATTAAAAGAGGCAATAAAAAGTGAAACAAGCAGCTAAGGGCTGAAGGCCTAAACTAACTAAGTATGAAAAAGACAAAAGTTTTGGAAAAAAAAAAAAATAAGAACAAGAGGATGAATCCATGAGGACAGCCATAAACCACCAGTAGTTCTTTATAACAGCAAATCAAAATAATTTTGTAAAAAGGGAACAAAGATCCTGAAGCATTATCAATAGCCATATTAGTAGAAATCAGGAAAATACTTTTACAAAATAAAACATTAAAAGAGGTAAAGAAGTAACCTCAGGTGATATAGCGCAATGAATAAGACGTGCATTGTTATGAAGAAAATCCAAGGTTTCTGCAATCTGAAGCAAACCATGCTTCACCTCCAACAAACCCATTTCCTGTGAAGCAAAGACACATTAAGTTTGCTATGATTATAAAGGACATGATGGTTAAGACATAACACGATGGCAGATAATTCAAGCACTCAGCATTCCCAATGAAATTTTCAAGAACAAGTTTTACTCTTATACAAAGACAATTCTAAGACAAACATATTCAACGTTCAACAGCAAGAGGAGAGTCAACTTTCTTCCAACCTATAACTCGATAGCATTCCAATGTGTTCCAATAGAGCAAAACTAAAGAAGATTATAGTAAAAGGGACTAAAATTTATCATTATCCTAATTGGGAACTTGTTCTTAAAAGGGTAAGTATATCATTGGACACTGAAACTACATTCAAAACGTCACTTAAATTCCAAATAATCAAACGGATTCTAATGTATTCCACTTCAATGACTTTTACTTGTGATTCCTATAAACCATTAAAAATGTAAGCTGATAATAATTTCAAAATATGTTATAGCAGTAATAGCACCTAAACTTACAACTTTAACCTTCTACTTGGTCCACTCTGAGAAAATAAGAATATTGTTTTACTACTCAACACTCCAGTAATCTGTCTATTTCTATACTTTCCAACATACCATTGGATGGGTTAAGGTTGAGACCTCTGGACCAAAAATAAAAGTGAAGCCCAAGTGTAAGTCACATATTTGGACACACCAAATACATGTCAAACTCCAGCCAAGCATGGTGAAAACCCAAGCTATAATACTTCAAAATAATAATTAAAAATATTGTCCGTCAATAAATTGTTTAAACAAAAGATTTCATCTTTTTGAAGCCAGGGTCTATAATTCGGTTTTACTTTTTTAACAAACAAGGGGCACCACTTTATGGGGCTTATAACAACAAAGAACTCATTGTCCAAGGGAAAAGTTACATCAGTAATTGCTTAGATCATTGATCCAATACTTCACTAAATGGTTTATAGTGATCACAGGTATGGGAAATTTCTGTGTGGCTAAATGAGACCAGATTATAGAACCTCAATACTATGATTAACCATTTTCTTAAAAGTTAGTTATGATTTCTAAAACTTAAAGATTTCTCTAATCCGGTCTATATTAGTAAGTCTTCCCCTATCTTTATTCTCTATCATCAATTTGCAGATTTAATAACATAGAATACTGACAAGTTGTTAAACTTAAATACATGCTTTTTGAAATTTTCTCAGTAAGTTCAGCAAACACATCACTCAACATAGCTTCCTTTTACCTAACCAATTCCTGCAATTGTCCGATTAAACTCTACTATTTTACAGGGCAGACAATTTCACCAACCAGTTTCCTTGCTGTCTGACACCTTTTGCCTCTAAATAGTAAATATAGCAACAGTGTTTGATCACCAAGCAACCACAATTTCAACACTTGCAACTGACTTATTTGTAACTTGTAGTCTACAATGCCCATTCCTCAATTTTAGCAACTGTTCTTCTTAAAAGGTCAGATACTCCCAAAGCTCCGTTGATATTGAACAAAAGCAAGCACATTGCTAAGATTATCTAGTAGAAACTATAATTCACCATTTATAGTAATTCCACTAAATTGGGTAAAGCTACTCCAATTCCACAATCAAGCACAAAATTGATCCTAAAGAACTAAGACCAAAATTAGAAGCCTTAGTACTAGATAACCCCGCTTGCGCTTGACAGCCAGAGAAAAACCTCATCGCGTCGTTCGATATGGATCAAGATCCTAGAGAAGTACATTACTGAATATGAACATTTACAGTATTACCTAGGAGTACACAAATTGGTCTGCTGAGATCAATTCACAGATTTGGATCAACTATAACTATTTAACATCCAATAATTGATACCAAGCAATGGAGTAATAAAAAAAAATTGAAACTGAACCAAATGCAAATTCAATCAGGACAAAGAAAGTAGAGCACGTACCATCCCTTTAAGGTCCTTAGGAACCTGGGCAACATTCTCGACGTTCCCAAGTGTATTAGCCACCGACGCAAACAAAGGCTCCGTAACCATGGCCATCGCATTCTTATTCTCATCCAAAGCCTGCACCACGTGGACCACTCCAGGATGCCTGAGCCTCACCAGCTTCGCAGCATCGGCCCGTATCAGATCCAAGAAAGAATCTTCGGCCACCTTGGAAAGCCCCGCACGCGCACGTGCCTCCGATAGAACCTTCTTGTCCAGCAGCCAAACACATACCGTGGGGTACTGGTGGGGGCGCGTTCCGTCACGCGCCTTGGCGGAGTACAACTTCCAGGCAAGACCTGGGCCTGCAGAGCCGATCTGGTCAAGAAGCTCATAGTCCTGGAGAGCTTTGGGACCGGTTACCTCCTGTACAGTTGTTTGTACGGTTTTCTCGATAACCGCAGCTGTTTTGGCCAGGGCTTGCGTAAGGGTTTTCATGTTGATCGACATTTTTTCTGGGTTTTGTTTTTGTCGGGCATAAAAATGAATGAAATAAAAAATTTTATTTATATATCCAAGAAATAATTGAAGGAATTAGAAAAGAGGAAGGAAGGACGTAATCAAGCAACAAAGAGAGAAAGAAAGAAAGAAAGAAGAAGAAAGAAAATTCAATTGTGGTCTCTGAATCAGACTTTGGTTCCCAGTTTCTTCCCTCTCTCTATCGGCTTTCTCTCCTTTTGTCGATACATATTATGCGCTGTTTCTCCTTAGTTTTATTTAGTCCAAGCCATATCAATTTGACTACATGAATTGGTAGTTGCCTGTATATAAATGTACATATTTTCACCCGAATTTATTAAAATTTTTATTATTTATAAATTATAGTAGACTAGCAAATTTATGCATCAAATTCATAAAAAAAAAATGTAGCCAAGTGAAATTATAAAATTAGGTTAAAATTTTATAAACTCCCTTGTATGTCTATTTATTTTAGAATTGTCAAAATATTAAAAAATATAAATATATTCAAAATAATATTTGTTATTTTATAAAATGAATGAACTTTCGGTAATTTTATAACTGAGTTGGGACTCAATTGATAAGTAACATCAACTCAGTTGTTGGATGAAAAAAAAAACTAAAATTTATATTAAGAACAAATGAGTTTTTGGTTGAAATGATTAAATTAAATGTTTAAAACTCACGTGTCTCAAGTTCAAATTTCATTATTGTATTATTTTTATTAAAAAAATGAAAGACAAAAAACACACTCGTATTAATATTAGTTACTTTGAATGTAAAAGGGCATTTTAGTAATTTTTAATTAAATTGATGCGTGGTTGGCTCGTAACATCAACTCGTTCAGAAACTTAATATAAGTATAAATAGATATATAATATAGATAAAAAGACATAAATGCCCTCAAAATATTATTTGTTGTTTTGTAAAAGAAATGTGTTTTTTATGATTTTACAATTGAGTTGGAGCAATATTGATGAGTGACAATTGGGAAGGATCCGGACTCATCCTTGGATTGTTTGTGGAGATTTTAACGAAATTCTATACTCATTCGAGAAGAGAGGAAGGGTGCCAAGAGATGAAAAGAGAATGGAGGCTTTCCGCACTGTCTTAGATGAGTGCCAACTAATGGATGTAGGGTTTTCGGGTTTATGGTTTACATGGGAACGGGGAAATCTACCAGAAACAAACTTACGGGAAAGGTTAGATAGAGGGGTTGCGAATGCAGAGTGGTTTTCGGCTTTTCTACATGCGCATATTCAGCATTTACCCCACTCACATTCAGATCATTGTCCTCTCCTTATTATTACAAAGAAAGAAAATAGAAAGATTCGTAGGGCTTCTTTTCGGTTCGAAGCATGGTGGCTATTAGAAAGCTCTTTTGAGAAGATGGTGGTGGATTCTTGGGAAAACCTTACAGGGTCACTACTGAAAAAATTTGAGAATTTAAAACAGAGAATTCTTCAATGGGCAATTCAAATAAGAAAAGGAAGAATGGGACTCAAGCAGAAGTTAAGCAAACAATTGGAGAGCTTGCTGGAGGAGGATAAGAATGATGAGAACTTGGCTGAAATCATAGACACAAAAATACATCTTAATCTAGAAATTGATAAAGATGAAGCTTACTGGGAGCAAAGAGCACGTGTCAATTGGCTGAAATCAGGGGATAGAAACACGGCATTTTTTTCATAAATAGGCCACTCAACGGAATAGGACTAATGTTATTAGTAGCTTACGAAATAAAAATAGGGAAAAAGTTGATGATGAGAACGGGATGGCAATGATCACAAAAAATTATTTTCAATAATTATTCACGTCGAGAGGAATAAGCAACACTAAACCGATTTTACAAGTAGTTTAGAGATGCATAACTGAAGATATAAATTCACAACTCACAGTTGAATATACTGCTGAAGAAATTTGGACAGCTTTGCAGGGAATGAGTCCTACAAAGGCTCTTAGAGACGACGGCTTCCCAGCAATTTTCTTCCAAAAATGCTGGCACATAATTGGGACTGAGGTAACCTCTTTTTGTTTAGAAATTTTAAATCAAGGTCGTGATTTAAAGAGTCTTAATGTCACGAACATTGTCTTGATTCCCAAAACTTCCCAGCCCACAGATATAACAAATTTTAGGGCTATTAGCCTATGCAATGTCCTATACAAAATAATAGCTAAGGTAGTAGCTAGTAGATTTCAACATGTTTTGGAAGTATGTATTGATAAAGCACAAAGCGCCTTTGTTCCAGGCTGACTAATTACTGATAATGTACTAGTGGCCTATGAGATTATGCATACTCTGAAGAATAAAAGGGTGGGAAAAAAAATGGTATATGGCACTCAAACTTGATATGAGTAAAGCTTATGACAGGGTTGAATGGGAATTCCTTAGGGTTATGATGGAGCGAATGGGTTTTGCGCAATCTTGGGTGGCTTTTATAATGAAATGTATTTCGACGGTCTCTTACTCAGTTCTTCTAAATGGAAATAAAGGAGATTGTTTTAGGCTAATGAGAGGACTCCGTCAAGGGGACCCTCTTAGCCCCTATCTATTCTTAATTTGCAGCGAGGGTCTATCGTCCCTTATGCGTTCGACTTTAAAAAGGGGGGAAATTAAAGGTTTAAAGGCAAGTAGGTGAGGCCCACAGATTTCACACCTCCTCTTCGCGGATGATTACATTATATTTGGTGAGGCAACGTCTTTAGGAGCTCGACAGATTAGAGGAGTATTGAAAGAGTATGAATTTTGTTCTGGGCAGTGTATGAATTTTGAAAAGTCTATGATATTTTTTAGCACTAATACCACAGAAACTAATAGACTGATGGTTACGAGCTTGTTAGGAATGAGAAGATCGAACGACATTGAAAAGTACATTGGTCTTCCTAACTTGATTGGGAAGAGAAAGAAAACCTCTTTTCAAAATCTAAAGGACAGAATCAAAAAGCGAATTGATGGCTAGAGCTTAAGATTTCTGTCTCAATGAGGAAAGGAAGTCTTTATCAAATCAGTCTTGTAAGCGATTCCTACCTCCTCTATGATGTGTTTTCTACTACCAAGAACTATGTGTGAATAAATGGAATCAATTATAGCTAAGTATTGGTGGCAGAAAGGTCATGGACAAAAAGGAATACATTGGTGCAGTTGGAAGAAAATTTGTGAATTAAAACAAGAAAGAGGGTTGGGCTTTAGGAATCTGGCCAAATTTAATGTGGCCCTCCTCGCGAAGCAAGGATGGCGGTTAATTGATCAACCAGAATCGTTGTTAGCACAGGTTTTAAAAGCCAAATATTATCCATCAACTAATTTTTTACAAGCCGAGTTAAGTCGCATACCATCATACACGTTGAAAAGTATTTTGGCAGTAAAAGGTCTCCTTAGAGAAGGATTGGGTTAGAGAGTTGGTACAGGAAAAAGTATTCTAATTAATGAGGATGCGTGGTTACCCGGGGCAGATAATTATAAAGTTCATCATCAAATTTCTAACGCAGATATTACTACTGTTGCATCTTTAATTGATGATGCCAATAGAAAATGGAGGGAAAAGCATATTCGTAATACTTTCGAGGCGAACGACGTGGATAGAATCTTGCGAAAACCACTAGTAAGAGACGGGCATGCTAATATGATCATCTGGCAAGGTGAGCCTTCGGGTAAATTCACAGTCCGCAGTGCCTATAAACTATTACAGACCCAGAATAATACAACAAGATCTACTGCTACACAAAATACAACCATACAATTTTACAAACAACTTTGGGAACTTCAAATCCCTAACAAAATAAAGATCATGATTTGGAGTGTAACACCTCTTACCCATATTTGACACCGGAACAGGGTACGAGGTGTTACCTAACTCAGAACACATACTAACATACATTTCCGGTCATAAAAGTCTGTTCAAATTTAAAACCTTTTAAACTTCCTCTTAATGTCCTTAATATGGGCCTACAAGGCCCGAATCATACTTTAGAAATGGTTCGATATTAAACCAGACACTTTAGAAAACTTTGGAAAATTTTACTAAAAACAGGGGCACACGCCCGTGTGGCAAGGATGACACGCCCGTGTCCCTCGCTCGAGTGAATTTATTTTTTAATTCAAACCTACAGGGGTTTTTACACAGCCTGGCACACGCCCGAGTCCATGGCCCGTGTCCCTCACACGGCCATGACATACCCGTGTCTCTGCCCGTGTGTAAAAACCTTGACATTCTGTTTCTAACGTCATCAACCCAATCAGGTCACACGGCCAAGGCACAAGCCCGTGTCATTAGGCCGTGTGGCGAATTAAATTCCTAAATTCAACTGCAGACTTCACACGACCTGGGCACATGCCCATGTCCATGGCCGTATTTTCTACACGATTGAGGCACACGGCCGTGTCTCAGCCCGTGTGGTTACTACTGGGCATTCTGATTTGCCAACTTAGGTTGCAGGGGGACACACGGCCAAACTACACGCCCATAGGGCAGACCGTACGTCACACACGGCCTAGACACACGCCCGTGTGTCTATCCGTGTGGACAAAAATAAGGCTATTTACCAAGCCCTTTCTGCCACCCCTACTTGAACCAACATAAGCCACATCAAATAACCTACTCATTCATGCATTAATTTACCAATTACTCAACCATGCATTTTGCACATTCATGAAAAACATCATCATTTTCATATATCAATAATGAGTAATAGCCACCATTCATAGCCTTATACAAAATGGATCAATATTCAAGACAAGCCAACGCATTTGGCCAAAACAGCATGACACTCGACAAAAGACTAAGTCCCTATACATGCCATACTCAAAATGATAAATCTAATTATACCAAATGTTCCAATTGATAGTGTGATCGATGCCTCCGACGTCTATTGATCCCCGACTAGCTTGGCGATACTATAAGAAAATGGAAAAGAAAGGGAGTAAGCACAAAGCTTAGTAAGTCGCATGTAAATAATTAACAACAATTACCATATATTATCATACTCATAATATTTTATAAACTTGCACATCATTCTCGAACGATTAAAGGCATAACTTACTCAATTTCACCCTTACTAAATCATACAACATAATTTGAGCTCATTTCTCGTGAATTTCATGTAGGTACCTGTATCACTTACAACTTGGTTATAACTTTTCTCACTTTTGACACAAGCTCTAAATTACCCGTTGAACCAGTTGGAATACCAAAAGATACCCGAAAAGCCTCACACAAGAGGGTAAAATGTCGATGCCATGTCCCAGACATGGTCTTACACTGGCTCACATATCGAGGCCGATGCCATGTTCCAAACATGGTCTTACACTAGCACTTATCTCAATGTCGACGCCATGTCCTAGACATGGTCTTACACTGGCACACACATCAACGCCGATGCCATGTTCCAAACATGGTCTTACACTGGCTCTCATAATGTTGCTGATGCCATGTCCCAGACATGGTCTTACACTAGCACACATATCAATGCCGATGCCATGTTCCAAACATGATCTTACACTGGCTCTCATAATGTAGCATATGCCATGTCCCAGATATGGTCTTACACTAGCACACATATCAATGCCGATGCCATGTTCCAAACATGGTCTTACACTGGCTCTCATAATGTGGCCGATGCCATGTCTCAGATATGGTCTTACACTAGCACACATATCACCCCAAAATGTCATGGCATAGATATCCAATTTATTCCTAAAGTTCAACCGGGAGTTTTTACTACATCAATTCTCATCATGCATATTCAAAACAATAATCAAACATTTTATGCAATATCAATTTTTCAATGCATAAATACAATAATGTTGTATTATTTACGTACAACTTACCTCGGTATACAAAATATGGGCGACTAATTTAATTTTAGTCCACTGGCTTGGTTTTCCCCCTGTCTAGGTCCGGACTCCGTTTTTCTTGATCTATAATGATAAAATTAACTCATTTAATAATCACATTAAACAAAACATTTCAAAATTCCTACTTTGGCAAAATTACCGTTTTGCCCTTTAGACTTTCACATAATTACGATTTTGCCCCTCAGCTCGTAAATCGATTTTCATCAAATTTCCTCATTAACCAAGCCTAGCCAAATCTATTTTAAGCTTATAGCAACTCACAAATCCAATTATTTCATACATTTACCACCTATTTTACAACCTTTATAAAAAGGTCCTTTTTAGGTGTTTTCATGAAAATCACTTAACAAAAGTTGTTTATTTAACAACCAAGATTCATTTTCTTCCATAAAAATTCAGCAAACAACACTAATTATCTCATGGGAAAACCCTATACTTTCAACCATAATGCAAAATAGTCCCTTCATTAGCTAGATTAAGCTATAAGGGTTCCAAAAATACAAAAATCATAAAAAAATGACCATTAAAATCACTTACTTGCAATGGTTTAAGTTGATGAAAATTTTAAGCATTCCAAGCTCCTCTTTTTGCTGAAATTTTCGATGGTAGAGGAAAATGAAAAAGAATGATATCATTTTCTCTTTATTTTATTTTATTTCATCAATTTAGTCACCTAATTCCGCCAACTTTGACCAATTTTCATTTCTTTGTCCCCTACGGCTGGCCATCACCCTCTAAAAGGCCTATTTGCACATTAAAGACCTCTAATTTAAGGTTATCTAGCTGTTTGACATCTTTATCTTGTAAAACAAAACTTTCGCATTTTATGCGATTTAGTCTTTTTTTGAAATTAAGCATAAAATCACTAAAATTAAGTCACCAAAATTTTCATGCACTCATATAATCATGCTATAACATATAAAATTATATTAAAAATATTTTTTTCGACCTCAGATTAGTGGTTCTGAAACCACTGTTTCGACTAGCCCCAAAATCGAGCTGTTACAATTCTCCCATCTTAGGGATTTTCGTCCCCGAAAATCTTACCGTTAAAAAGGTTTGGGTACTAATCTCTCATAGTCTCCTCAGGCTCCCATGTGGCCTCTTCAATCCCATGTCTACGCCATAGTACTTTCACTAGTGCTATACTTTTATTTCTCAATTTCTTGACCTCTCGATCTAAAATCTTAACTGGCTCTTCACCATAGGTCATGTCTGTACAAATCTCAATCTCTGTTGGTGAAATCACATGTGATGGGTCAGAATGATAACGGCGTAACATAGACACATGGAATACATCGTGGATCTTTTCTAACTCGGATGGCAATGCTAATCGATAGGCTACCGGTTCAATTCTCTCAGTCACCAAATAAGGTCCAATAAAACGTAGACTTAATTTGCCTTTCCTACCGAATCTGAGGACTTTCTTCCACGGGGATACTTTCAAAAATACCTTATCACATACTTGAAACTCAATCTCTTTCCGTTTCAAATTCGCGTAGGATTTTTGTCTATCCGAAGCAGCATTCAAACAGTCACGAATCACTTTTACTTTCTCTTCGGTTTCTCTACCTAAGTCAACACCGTGTATCTGATTTTTCTTGAGTTAGGACCAGTACAAAGGCATTCGGCATTTACGCCCATATAATGCCTCATAAGGCGCCATTTTCAAATTCGCATGAAAACTATTATTATAGGCGAACTCTACCAACGGTTAATATTTTTCCCAACTACCTTGGAACTCAAGAACACAACACCGCAGCATATCTTCAAGTATCTGAATTACCCTCTCCGATTGGTCGTCGGTTTGTGGGTGAAAAGTAGTACTAAAATTCAGTTTCATTCCCAACGCTTCTTGTAACTTTTTCCAAAATCGTGATGTGAACCTCGGATCTCTATTCAAAATGATCGATAAAGGTACCCCGTGAAGTCTCACAATTTCAGAAACATACAAATCGGCCAATTTCTTAAGTGGATAATTGATACGCACCGGTATAAAATGAGCCGATTTCGTAAGCCTATCAACCACAACCCAAACGGCATCTTTCTTTCTTGGTGTTAACTGCAAACCAGACACAAAATTCATGGTGATACGGTCCCACTTCCACTCGGGAACCATTACGGGCTGAAGTAAACCCGAAGGTACTTGGTGTTCAACTTTCACTTGCTGACAAATTAAACACTTAGAGACAAACTCTGAGATGTCTCTTTTCATTCCCGACCACCAATACATTTTCTTCAAGTCATTATACATTTTCACATTACCCGGATGGATAGACATACAACTGCTATGTGCCTCATGCAAAATTTCCCGAATAAGCCCATCACCTTTGGGTACACAGATTCTATCTCGAAACATTAAACAGCCATTTGAACCAATCCAAAAGTCTGATTCAATACCCGCCTCGCACTGAGTTATTTTGGCTTGTAACTCTTTATCACTTTTCTGAGCTTCACAAATTTCTTGCAGAAACATTGGTCTAGCTCTTAACTCTGCTATGACCGAACCATCATCAGTCACATATAACTGGGTATTCATAGCCCTCAAGGCAAAAAACGATTTCCTACTCAAAGCATCGGCGACCACGTTCGCCTTTCCAGGGTGATAGTCAATTATCAACTCGTAATCTTTTATGAGCTCTAGCCATCTTCGCTGCCGTAGGTTTAACTCATTTTGAGTCATCAAATACTTTAAACTTTTATAGTCAGTGAATACTCGGCATCTCTCGCCATACAAATGGTGTTTCCAAATCTTCAGTGCGAACACTATGGTGGCTAACTCTAAGTCATGAGTTGGATAGTTTTTCTCATGCGGCTTCAGTTGTCTCGAGGCATAAGCTATTACCTTGCCTTCTTGCATAAGCACACACCCTAATCCGTTTAAGGATGCATCACTATACACCATAAATTCCTTTCCCGATTTCGGTTGCACTAAAATTGGAGCTTCAGTCAATAATGCTTTTAGTTTCTCAAAACTCTGTTGGCACTTCTCTGTCCATTCAAACTTGACATCTTTCTGTAGCAACCTCATCATCGGCGTAGCAATCATGGAGAATCCTTTAACAAACCGTCTGTAGTATCCCGCCAAGCCCAAAAAACTTCTGATCTCTGACACATTCCTCAGCATTTTCCAATCAATGATAGCCGATATCTTACTCAGGTCAATTCTAATTCTATCGTTCGACACGATGTGTCCCAAGAATCTGACTTCTCGAAGCCAAAATTCACTTTTGCTAAACTTAGCATACAACTGCTTATCTTTTAAAGTCTGCAAAATAGTTTTCAAATGCTCCGTGTGCTCACTCTCATCACAAGAATAAATTAATATATCATCAATAAAAACAACGACAAACTTATCCAAGTATGGTCGGAAGATACGGTTCATTAAATTCATAAATACTGCAGGAGCTTTTGTCAAGCCAAAGGGCATGACGAGGAACTCATAATGGCCATATCTCGTTCGAAATACAGTTTTCGGTACATCTTGTTCCTTAACTCTCAGCTGATAATAACCGGACCTCAGGTCTATCTTAGAAAACACTGCGGCTCCCTTCAATTGGTCAAATAAATCGTCGATCCTTGGCAAAGGATACATGTTCTTAACTGTAACCTTGTTGAGCTGTCGACAGTCTATACATAATCTCATCGACCTGGCTTTCTTTCTCACAAAAAGTACGGGAGCACCCTACGGAGAATAGCTCGGTCTTGCAAAACACTTATTCGTTAACTCTTGTAGTTGAACCTTGAACTCTTTTAACTCCAACGGTGCCATCCTATACGGGCGCAATCGAAATAGGTGTCGTACTAGGGACCAACTCAATACCAAACTCGACTTCCCTAGTTGGAGGCAATCCGGGCAACTCCTCCGGAAATACATCTGGATACTCACATACCACTAGCACTGACTCAATCTTTACTTCCAACTCCTGAGTATTCAACACAAACGCGAGATAAGACTCATACCCTTTTCTTCTACATTTCACAGCCGCCAAATAAGAAATCACTACAGGCAAGCTATCTGATTCACCTGATTCAACCCGAAGGATATCCCCATTTTCACATTTCAGTTCAATAAATTTTCTCCCATAATTTACTATCACATCATGAGCTGCTAGCCAGTCCATACCAAGAATCACATCAAATTCATCAAACGGTAGCAGCATAAGATTAGCCGAAAAATAATGACCTCTAATTGTCAAAGGACAATTTCTACACACTTGGTCAACTAGCACATGCTTGCCTAACGGGTTTGACACTTTTATGACAATTTCTGTGGACTCAACAGGCATATTCATACTAGATACCAATTTTATACAAATATAGGAATGGGTAGACTCTGGATCAATCAAAGCAACAAGAGAAATATCGTGCAGAGAAAAAGTACCCGTTATCACATCTGGGGACGAAGCCTCTTCGCGAGCGCGAATGGCATAAGTCCTTGCAGGAGCTTTACCCTTTGATCTCACAGTGGAATCTCTAGGCGGACCTCTACTGCTAGCCCCACTTCTCGGGTTCTTTTGTGGTCTGCCTCTAGAAGGAGCATTACTCGCTCACACATCTTGCTTTCTATCTTTTTCGACCATCTCGGGACAACTACGAATAAAATGGTCTAGTGACCCACATTTGAAGCAGCCTCTTTCATTTCCTTGACACTCACCGATATGACATCTACCGCATTATAGACATTCTGGTCTGTTCTGTAACAGCCCGATTTGACAAAATGAATAAAATAAGAGGAAATAAGCCAAGGCTATCATCTTTTCATTTTGTTTTCTTCTCCAACCGAAAATATCAGCAAGATTAAGGGTTTGAAAGCTTGAAAATTTCAGCTACATCCCATCCTTACAAGTAAGTCCTTTTAATGATAATTTTTTATGATTTTTGTGTTTTTGGAGTCCCCAAAGCTTAAGCTAGCTAATGAGGGGACTAATTTGCAATATGGTTGAAAGTCTAGGGACTTGCCATGAGAGAGTTTATATTGGTTGCTGAGTTTTTATGGAAGAAAATGAATGTTAGGAAGATGAGAAACAACTTTTATGAAAGGTGTTGTCATGAAAACACCTAATTAGGACTAAGAAGCAAATATTGCAAATTGGTGATAAGTGCATAAAATAGTTGAAATTTTGAGTTTCTATAGAAGGGAATATGAATCGGCTAGGCTTAATTAGTAAAGAAGATGGATGAAAATTTATTAACGAGCCTAGGGGCAAAATCGTAATTTTGCCAAAGTATAAGAGCAAAATGGTCATTTTTGCCTAAGTAGAGATTATGTTGTAATATGATCATTAAGTGATTAAATGAGTAAATTTTATTGTTCTAGATCGAAGAAAACGAGATTCGGACCTAGAACGGGAGAAAAGAGAAATGTGGGCAAATAGACTCCATTTTTACCCTTTTCGGTATCGAGGTAAGTTCATATGCGAATAATGAAATCTTACGTGAGATATTTAATATTCGATGTTGTATAAATTGTATGTTGCCTTCATGTATACATTAAATACGTTTTGATGAGATGTCAATAAATGAAATTATTAGATATAATCTAAGAATAGTAAGAAATGCAAATAGTATGAAATGATGAAAGTTAAGGTTCCGTGTAAGACCATATTGGAATATGGCCTCGGTGTGAGATATTGAATAAGACCATGTTAGAGACATGGCATCGAGATGATATTTCGTATAAGACCATGTCGGGGACATGGCATCGATATGTTAATTCATGTATGACCCTATCGGGGGTATGATGTCAATGTGACATTATGTGTATAAGACTCAAGGGAGTTACTTAACAATTTTAGTGACTCAACAAGTATTTTGAAATTGAGAATGAATGTGTTGTACCATGAGAAGGACGGGTATGTGTTAGAACTGAATTGAGATGAATTCGGTATATGATGAACCCATAGTGGGTTATGTGTAAATGATGCACTTTGGTTGCATAAGTTATAATTATTAATGCATTGTGTGAATGCGAACGATTATAGTAGAAAGCTAAGAAAGAATGGTAGTGTGTGAGGATGTTCTCGGGTGAACATTTGAAATAGATAAATGCATGTGGATAACTATCCATGAATGTACAATAATTGTGGTGGGCTAAGTGCGATACCACCCTAAATGCTTAACTACAATGGGTTGTGTGCGATGCTATCGTTAAGTATATTATCTAGTGGGCTATGTGTGAAACCACTATAATTATCCTATTTGGTAGGTTTTGTGCGATACTACCTTACTATTGGATTGTGGTGGGCTAAGTGCGAAACCACCGAGTAATTTAGCTGTGTGGTTAATCTATTGAGAAATAGTGATGTGTTGTATTATGTGAATTATGGTGTTGAGTGTAGGTATGCAAATGAATGAATGTAAGCATTTGGCTCGTGGCATGGTTAGATAGTGGTAAGAGATAGAATGAGTAAGCTTCAAAGGTGATTGTGTAGGTAACTATGAGTTTGAGATGAAATAAAGAAACTCATTATAATACCTTACGGTTAAGTATAATCAATGATTATCAATATCTGATTATTATATGCATATGAACTTACTAAGCATTATTACTTACTCCTCTTCCTTTCTCATCTCTTATAGGTTAATTTAGCTAGCTCGGTTTGAAGATCGCCGGAGATGTTTTCACACTATCGAGCAGACACTTGGTATGAGGTTTCAAGTCCTTATGAGTTATGGCATGTATAGGGCTAGTACTTAAGGTTGATTAAGTCATTTTTAATGTGCCAAATGTGTTGGCCTAAATGAGTTATGAGACGATTGTATATAGACATAGATGATGGCTAAAGTCGACTGAAATTGTACTAGAAATAGTTCTACCCCATGTATGGGAGGAAGACTTCATTTTCATGAATCAAATGTGTTAATTCAGGTGTTTTAATTGATGATTTAAGAATGTTTTGAAATGGTGTACGAATGTATGCAATGTAGGATGGTAAAGGGCTTGGTAGATAGCCTGATAATTGTCCACATGGGTAGACACACGGGCATGTGTCTAGACCATGTGGGAGGCACGGCTAGCACATGGGCGTGTACCCAGGCCATGTGAAGTCTGCACTTTGCACTTTTATTTTAATTCGCCCCACGGCTGAAGCACACGGGCATGTGTATATGCCATGCGGATAAGTCAGAATGCTAAGTTATAACACACGGGCCATGGCCACGGGCGTGTCAAGGCCGTGTGAAATTAGTCAGTGTCGACCACGGGCGGAAGACACATGCATGTCTTAGGGGAACACGGGCGTGTCCCTAGACCTACACTGGCGTGTGACCCCTATTTTGTTAAAAAGTTTCTCAAACTCGTAAAAGTTCCCAGAATAGTTTCAATACTTCTCGGAAGTATGTTTAGGGCCTCTTAGGCCGAGTCTATGCAAATGAAGGGTTTAAACGAAATTTTTATAACCCTATTTAAGATGTTACAGTAAAATCAATTAGGTAATGCCTCAAACCCTGTTCAGGCTCGAATACGGATAAGGGGTGTTACATTTAGTGGTATCAGAGCATGGTTTAGTCCGTTCTCAGACTAACCTAGTGTGAGTAAGAGTCTAGCTATACATGCCATAGGTGGACCGTGATAGTGTGATATCTCACGGCTCTAACGAAATTGTTTTGTTAAGACAGAGATGATTCCCAACCGAGCTAAATCCAATAATGTTGTAAGTGATAATGGGGAAATTAAAATGCGCTTATGTATTATTGAAAATTCAGAGAGGTATGAATAGAAGTTTATGACATGTGTGGGATAAGGTGTGAAATGAGATAATGCTAAGTTGAGGATCGAAATGAGAGTTATAAAGTGATAAGCTTATCTGTATTGGCTTGATATGCATACGGTGTTAAATACTCAACCTTTTTGGTTAGGGGCATATAGTGAGTAAATATGTCCAGAGAACGGGATATGTGTGTACGTACGATTGTTTGAATGATGTATGATCAATATGTCCACATAGTTGAATCTCATGTGCGACTGTTAAAGTAGAGGATGTATAATGTTTTGTTTTATGACTCTGTTATGAAGCCAAACATATTATAATGTGGGAGTTAAACTGAGAAGCTTGACTAAGTAGAATGCAGGAGATGAGTACGGTCATTTAATGATAAATGGATGAATAAGACCATGGTTAGACCATGGCAATACATGTGATCCCATATAAGACCATGTCCGGGGCATGGCATTGGCAACGATACGTGATCCCGTATAAGACCATATCTGGGATATGGTGTCAGCGTCGAATAGTGATTTCGTGTAAGACCATGTCTGGGACCTGACTTCGGCATGAAATTGTGTAAGACCATATCTGGGATATGGCGTCGATATTGATATAAGATCCCGTACAAGACCATATCTAGGATATGGCATCGGCATCAAAATGAGTTTCCATGTAAGACCGTATCTGGAATATGGCATTGGTATTGATATGAGAGTTAGTGTAAGACCATAGTGAGACTATGGCATCGTGACGACATGTAAAGTAATAGCTGGGCTATGATGTTGTGATACGAGTAAGACCATAGTTGGACTATGGCAATCAGGTAAATGACGTACTCAAACCCGTAAGACATTCTTTAATCTGATAAGTGATGGTAAGAGAAATTAGAGTTAAATGTTGAGTACTCGAGTAGACATTAATGTGGAACTTGAGTAAGTGAAGTCACTGTTTGAGATTATGAGTGATAGAAACAATTGTAGCACGGGTAAGCGTGAAAACTCGCCTGGAGCGAGTTGTATGACTACAATGATATTTCATTTATGATGAATGTAAAATCATATATATGTAGTCACGAGAGTCAAGTTAGGGGCTCTATGATCTCACCCCCTTACCACTGTTGAATTATGATGAAATGCTTATGAGAGTCAAGTTGAGTAAGCTCATGGGTATGGAGTAAAAGAGTTCAGTGACGAGACAATTATTATTGTATATAGAGATAAATGTGATTAGAGAATGAGAAATAGTTTTGATAAGTGTGTTTGAATACTTTAACGATTGTATTGATTATGCAATGTTAAGAGCAAAGAGAAAATTAGCCTAGGCTATTTGACTCAAGTGAGTAGGAAGCCTGAGGTGTATGTTATTGAGACCTTCTTAAATTGATGTTCATTAATGAAAGGAATAGTTAAGGAGTTTTGAGGACGGAAATGGTTAGAGAGACAATATTTGAATCATGAGAGTGTTTGATCATGACAACCATAGTTGTATGGATCATGATGATCTCTTTGAGTATTACGTGTTATTATCTGTTGCCTTTTAGGGGTGATGCAGTTGTTCTTCTCATGAATCGTGATAGTGTGAGAATGTAAGCTGATTGTAAAATCAGATTAAACTGTTGTTGATTTAGTTAATTGGAATCGACATTCATTTATCTCTTCGTAACCTTATTTGGGTATTTTGAGGAGGAAGTTGGTAATAATTCTAGTATAATAAGCGAAATCAGAAGTTTCGCGTTGTGCAATGGGTTTTCGGGAAAGCCGAATAGAGTTAAGGCATTCGATTGAGATATCCATGCTATCTTGGGATATAGCGATAGTAAAGGTTTTAGATTAGCATACCAAGAGAAACTCAAACGAGAGTGTGTTTGAAATATATTCTCCGTGATGAGAAAAGAGTAGATTGATGTATTGAGATATAATTTCAGTTATGTGTATACTTACGCATGAATCAGTAAGGAGAATGAAATTCTATGTGTACATGAGTAAGGAGCATGATACAGCGGTATGCTCATTGAAACATTTTAACCATGATGGTTAAGTTGAGAGTCATTAAAGGTACTATTAACTAAAAGTTTTAGTATTGAGTTCAGTATGAATCGAGAAAAAGAGTTTGTAAGTTGCATGTGATTAATGCAACATTCATGTTGGCATAATTGAGAATGCTTGGTGTCATATTGATGCATGATACTCTACTAAATTGAGTAGTTAATGTCGAATGAAATGTTGAAGTTCTAGTGGACCATATTGAATGTGAAAATGCTATCATCAAGATATGAAATAGATGAGATCCCGTATAAGACCATATTCGGGATATGGCTTCGGTAATGAAAATGAGAATCATATAAGACCATATTCAGGATATGGCTTCGATACTTGATGTGAAAGTCCATATAAGACCTTATCAGGGGTATGGCATTGGCATTTAGTAGTGATTCCATGTAAGACCACCTCAGGGATGTGGCATTGACTTCGTATCTGTCTTAATGACAATGTATATGCTTCTTTGACTATCCCTAGTGTTTAATGGGATAAATAGAGGAGTTAGAAGTACACATGAGAATTGTACTAAAGTCATGTGAATGAGTGAATACGGGTACTCGTAAATGAGTGACGAATGAGCGATTACAAGGTGTAGCACGGTATGTGCTAAATAAGGGCAATTGTAAGTAAGTATGGCAAGAAGCCCATGACTTGTGTATGGTTAGTTAATGCCATGGATGGTATTTTAAATAAGCTTTGAGTGAGTTTGACCAAGACGTTAAAATTCGGGTCGAATAAGATTTCACTTGTTAATGTTACTTGAGGTAGAATTTGTATGTTGATGAATTCAGAACTTATACAGAAGGTTGGTATGAGACTTAGTAATAGCATGTCTACTCATGCAAGACTAAGAAAAAGTGCAGTTATATGCATAAATATTTTGACGAATGAGTACATCTCACGATATGATTGAGTTGATGGTCAAAAGTAGTCGACCACTAAAAGCTGAATTTTCAAAGCGTGCAAGTCAGGACTATTACAGTCGGTGAATATCCTAGTGATAAAGTGAGATAAAATACAATAGATTTCAATTTTGAAGTGGCTTGATTTCCAAGGAGGGGGTGTCATCTGAATTTTAGTGAAGTATGCGATAAGGGACCGAATGATCATTTTGGCATGTGCCGAGTTCACAGTTGTAAGATTACTGAGTATTTATGCCCGAGAGGAAGAGTAATTTAGGTCTCAAGTTGTGCTTCGACCTTGTGTACTATAACTTAAAGATTGTGGGCGAGAGAAACTTGAGGATAAGCCGATGTGTGATTTTAAAGAGTTGGTGGGAACGTTTCAGGAATGTTAAGAGCAACTTCTCCTGGTAAGATTTTCGGGGATGAAAATCCCTAAGGGGGAGAATTATAACAGCCCGATTTAGGGGCTAGTCGGAACAGTGATCTCGGGATCACTAATCCGAGGTTAGAGAAAATTATTTTGATATTATTTTATGTGTTATAATATGTTTATAAAGAAGCATGAGAATTTTGGTGCTTTAATTTTAGGGATTGAGGGCTTAATCGCAAAAAAAAGGGACTAAATCGCATAAAGTACGAAAGTTCTATTTGAATTGCTAGAGGTGCCAGATAGCTATAGAATATTAATTAGAGGTCCCAAATGTGCAATTTGGCCTTGTTTAAATGAGTTGGCCGGCCATAGCATGCATAGGGGACAAGAGCATTTATTTTGGTCAATAGTTGGTGAGAGAAGTTGACAAAATGAATAAAATAAGAGGAAATAAGCCAAGGCTATCATCTTTTCATTTTATTTTCTTCTCCAACCGAAAATATCAGCAAGCTTAAGGGTTTGAAAGCTTGAAAATTTTAGCTACATCCCATCCTTACAAGTAAGTCCTTTTAATGATAATTTTTGATGATTTTTGTGTTTTTGGAGTCCCCAAAGCTTAAGCTAGCTAATGAGGGGACTAATTTGCAATATGGTTGAAAGTCTAGGGACTTTCCATGAGAGAGTTTATGTTGGTTGCTGAGTTTTTATGGAAGAAAATGAATGTTAGGAAGATGAGAAACAACTTTTATGAAAGGTGTTGTCATGAAAACACCTAATTAGGACTAAGATGCAAATGTTGCAAATTGGTGATAAGTGCATAAAATAGTTGAAATTTTGAGTTGCTATAGAAGGGAATATGAATCAGCTAGGCTTAATTAGTAAAGAAGATGGATGAAAATTTATTAACGAGCATAGGGGCAAAATCGTAATTTTGCCAAAGTATAGGGGCAAAATGGTTATTTAAGCCTAAGTAGAGATTATGTTGTAATATGATCATTAAGTGACTAAATGAGTAAATTTTATTGTTCTAGATCGAAGAAAACGAGATTCGGACCTAGAACGGGAGAAAAGAGAAATGTGGGCAAATAGACTCCCTTTTTACCATTTTCGGTATCGAGGTAAGTTCATATGCGAATAATGAAATCTTACGTGAGATATTTAATATTCGATGTTGTATAAATTGTATGTTGCCTTCATGTATACATTAAATACGTTTTGACGAGATATCAATAAATGAAATTATTAGATATAATCTAAGAATAGTAAGAAATGCAAATAGTATGAAATGATGATAGTTAAGGTTTCGTGTAAGACCATATTGGAATATGGCCTCGGTGTGAGATATTGAATAAGACCATGTCAGGGGCATGGCATCGAGATGATATTTCGTATAAGACCATGTCGGGGACATGGCATCGATATGTTAATTCATGTATGACCCTATCGGGGGTATGATGTCAATGTGACATTATGTGTATAAGACTCAAAGGAGTTACTTAATAATTTTAGTGACTCAACAAGTATTTTGAAATTGAGAATGAATGTGTTGTACCATGAGAAGGACGGGTATGTGTTAGAACTGAATTGAGATGAATTCGGTATATGATGAACCCATAGTGGGTTATGTGTAAATGATGCACTTTGGTTGCATAAGTTATAATTATTAATGCATTGTGTGAATGCGAACGATTATAGTAGAAAGCTAAGTAAGAATGGTAGTGTGTGAGGATGTTCCCGGGTGAACATTTGAAATAGATAAATGCATGTGGATAACTATTCATGAATACAATAATTGTGGTGGGCTAAGTGCGATACCACCCTAAATGCTTAACTACGATGGGCTGTGTGCGATGCTATCGTTAAGCATATTATCTAGTGGGCTATGTGCGAAACCACTATAATTATCCTATTTGGTAGGCTTTGTGCAATACTACCTTACTATTGAATTGTGGTGGGCTAAGTGCGAAACCACCGAGTGATTTAGCTGTGTGGTTAATCTATTGAGAAATAGTGATGTGTTGTATCATGTGAATTGTGGTGTTGAGTGCAGGTATGCAAATGAATGAATGTAAGCATTTGGCTCGTGGCATGGTTAGAAAGTAGTAAGATATAGAATGAGTAAGCTTCAAAGGTGATTGTGTTAACTATGAGTTTGAGATAAAATAAAGAAACTCATTATAATTCTTTACGGTTAAGTATAATCAATGATTATCAATATCTGATTATTATATGAATATGAACTTTCTAAGCATTATTGCTTACTCCTCTTCCTTTTTCATCTTTTATAGGTTAATTTAGCTAGCTCGGGTTGGAGATCGCCGGAGATGTTTTCACACTATCGAGCATACACTTGGTATGAGGTTTCAAGTCCTTATGAGTCATGACATGTATAGGGCTAGTACTTAAGGTTGATTAAGTCATTGTTAATGTGCCAAATGTGTTGGCCTAAATGAGTTATGAGACGATTGTATATAGACATAGATGATGGCTAAAGTCGACTGAAATTGTACTAGAAATAGTTCTACCCCATGTATGGGAGGAAGACTTCATTTTCATGAATCAAATGTGTTAATTCAGGTGTTTTAATTGATGATTTGAGAATGTTTTGAAATAGTGTATGAATGTATGCAATGTAGGATGGTAAAGGGCTTGGTAGATAGCCTGATAATTGTCCACATGGGTAGACACACGGGCGTGTGTCTAGACCATGTGGGAGGCACGGCTAGCACATGGGCATGTACTCAGGCCGTGTGAAGTCTGCACTTTGTACTTTTATTTTAATTCGCACCACGACTGAAGCACACGAGCGTGTGTATATGCCGTGCGAATAAGTCAGAATGCTAAGTTATAACACACGGGCCATGGCCACGGGCGTGTCAAGGCCGTGTGAAATTAGTCAGTGTCGACCACGGACGGAAGATACTGGCATGTCTTCGGGGAACACGGGCGTATCCCTAGACCTACACGGGCGTGTGACCTCTGTTTTGTTAAAAAGTTTCTCGAACTCGTAAAAGTTCCCGGAATAGTTTCAATACTTCTTGGAAGTATGTTTAGGGCCTCTTAGGCCGAGTTTGTGCAAATGAAGGGTTTAAACGAAATTTTTATAACCCTATTTGAGATGTTACAGTAAGATCAGTTAGGTAATGCCTCAAACCCTGTTCAGGCTCGAATACGGGTAAGGGGTGTTACATGTTCGATCGAGCACTACCAACACTCGCGATAGAGGTGGTTTGAGCTTTAGACACTATATACTGCTTATTCTTACTTCTGCTCGAAAATCCTACTGACGCATTTGATCGAGTAAGAAACTCTCTCGATTTCTTAGAAGAGGACTGAAATGATTTCTCCAACTGTCTTTTCTTTGAGTCACGAGACTGAATATCAGCTTTCCTTTTTTCTTTGGCCAATTCTTCGGCCTTGCACACTCTCTCAACAAGCACCACAAACTCCTTTAAATCTAGGATGCCAACTAATAGTTGGATGTCTTCATTTAACCCGTCCTCAAATCTCTTGCACATGATGGCTTCGGCAGATACGCACTCCCTAGCGTATTTGCGGAACCTCACAAACTCACGCTCATACTCTGTTACTGTCACGGCCTTGCTTCAATTCTAGAAACTCATTCCTCTTCTGGTTTATAAACCTCTGACTAATATACTTCTTTCGGAACTCTTCTTGGAAAAACTCCAATGTAATCATTTCCTTTGGTACAACCGACACAAGGGTGTTCCACCATTGGTAGGCCGAGTCTCGCAGGAGTGACACAACACACTTCATGCACTCCTCATATGTGCAAGACAATTCATCGAATACCCTAGTGGTATTTTCTAGCCAGAACTCTGCCCTCTCTGGGTCATCATTTATATTCGCTCTAAATTCCTCAGCCCCTTGCTTCCGAATTCTATCAACTGGAGGTTTTTCCCTTCTTAACATCTCCACCACTTGGGGAGCTATAGAGGCAGACTGGGGAATTGGAGGGGTGGTTGAGGTGGAGTTTTCGAGTTTGCACGAACAAACTCTGAATACCATACATTCATCATATGGAGGAAGGCTTCTCTAGCCCATCCGCCCTGACTCAGTGTCACGGGCCCACTTTCAGCTGGTACGGTCCCTTCTGCAAGAGCCGGCGTATTACTTTCTACATCATCAGCCACTGCTCCGTCGGGATCCGTTTACAATATAAAAACAAATTTTAAATTGTCAGGAGTCGTCACACTATCATAATTCATATATGGCATGTATAGCTAGACTCGTACACACGCTAGGTTAGTCCAAGAATTGACTAAACCAAAGCTCTGATACCACTAAATGTAACACCCCTTACCCGTATTTGACACCAGAACAGGGTACGAGGCGTTACCTAACTCAAAACACATACTAACATGCATTTTCGGTCATAAAAGTCCGTTCAAATTTAAAACCTTTCAAACTTCCTCTTAACGTCCTTAATATGGGCCTACGAAGTCCGAATCATACTTTAGAAATGGTTCGATATTAAACCAAATTCAAAACTACAGAGGTTTTCACACGGCCTGGCACACGCCCGAGTCCATGGCTCGTGTCCCTTACACGGCCATGACACGCCCGTGTCTCCACCCGTGTGTAAAAACCTTGACATTCTGTTTTTGACTTCATCAACCCAATCAGGTCACACGGCCAAGGCACACGTCTGTGTCCTTAGACCATGTGGCGAATTAAATTCCTAAATTCAACTGCAGACTTTACACGACCTGGGCACATGTCCATGTCCTATGGTCGTGTTTTTCACACGGTTGAGGCACACGGCCGTGTCTTAGCCCGTGTGGTTACTACTGGGCATTCTGATTTGCCAACTTAGGTTGCAGGGGGACACACGGCCAAACTACACGCCCATGGGGCAGACCGTGCATCACACACGACCTAAACACATGCTCGTGTGTCTACCCGTGTGGACAAAAACAAGGCTATTTACCAAGCCCTTTCTGCCACCCCTACTTGAACCAACATAAGCCACATCAAATAACCTACTCATTCATGCATTAATCTACCAATTACTCAACCATGCATTTTGCACATTCATGAAAGACATCATCATTTTCATATATCAATAATGAGTAATAGCCATCATTCATAGCCTTATACAAAATGGATCAATATTCAAGACAAGCCAACGCATTTGGCCAAAACAGCATGACACTTGACAAAAGACTAAGTCCCTATACATGCCATACTCAAAATGATAAATCTAATTATACCAAATGTTCCAATTGATAGTGTGATCGATGCCTCCGACGTCTATTGATCCCCGAGCTAGCTTGGCGATACTATAAGAAAATGAAAAGGAAATGGAGAAAGCACAAAGTGTAGTAAGTCGCATATAAATAATTAACAACAATTACCATATATTATCATACTCATAATATTTTATAAACTTGCACATCATTCTCGAACGATTAAAGGCATAACTTACTCAATTTCACCCTTACTAAATCATATAACATAATTTGAGCTCATTTCTCGTGAATTTCATGTAGGTACCTGTATCACTTACAACTTGGTCATAACTTTTCTCACTTTTGACACAAGCTCTAAATTACCCGTTGAACCAGTTGGAATACCAAAGTATACCCGAAAAGCCTCGCACAAGAGGGTAAAATGTCGATGCCATGTCCTAGACATGGTCTTACACTAGCTCACATATCGAGGCCGATGCCATGTTCCAAACACAGTCTTACACTAGCTCTCATCTCAATGCTGACGCCATGTCCCAGACATGGTCTTACGTTGGCACACACATCAACGCCGATGCCATGTTCAAAACATGGTCTTACACTGGCTCTCATAATGTTACCGATGCCATGTCCCAGACATGGTCTTACACTAGCACACATATCAATGCCGATGCTATGTTCCAAACATGGTCTTACACTGGCTCTCATAATTTGGTCGATGCCATGTCCCAGACATGGTCTTACACTAGCACACATATCAATGCCGATGCCATGTTCAAAACATGATCTTACATTGGCTCTCATAATGTGGCCGATGCCATGTCCCAGACATGGTCTTACAATGGCTCACATATCGAGGCCGATGCCATGTTCCAAACATGGTCTTACACTAGCTCTCATCTCAATGCTGACGCCATGTCCCAGACATGGTCTTACACTAGCACACACATCAACGCCAATGCCATGTTCCAAACATGGTCTTACACTGGCTCTCATAATGTTATCGATGTCATGTCCCAGACATGGTCTTACACTAGCACACATATCAATGTCGATGCCATGTAACACCCCAAACTCGGCCTAAACGTTATGGCTGAATCTGCCGAAGTCACATGATAGTGCTTTGGAAAACATAATTACAATAAGATAATTTTCGATATCTTAGGTTAACGTAAAAAACGTGTTGTTTATTCATTCATTATCCATGTTCAAAACATTATACGTTGCGGAGGCTTTTAAAAGTAATTTGCCAAATTCGTGTGTATTTGATAAAACATTTATTAATTTTGAAAACTAGCGTTTTATCCTACTGCTAGCAGTTATAACATAAAAATCCCAACTTTAAACAAAAATCCGTACATGCAATATTACATAAACTTTTTCCCAAATATAATTAAAGTTATGAATAAAATTAATAACCGTAAAGGTCTAGAACCGTGGTCACTTGCGAATCCTCCATTGCACAGACCCATCTCTGCTTTGGGGATTACACAACAGATTAAACAGAAAAGAGTGAGTTTTCGCAACTCAGTGTGTAATCCCCACAGAAAACATACACACAGTAAAATCAGATAACAGGCATAATTTCACAATTCAGGTCTGAGCCCTTTACAGAAATGGTGTGGACTTTAGCCCACTCAGATACAGAATCAGATATGTTCTAGCGCCTTAGTCCATTTCAGATATAATAAGCAGATCAGAAAGAATAGCAGAATCCTACCCACCAGCCTCTACACACTAACTCCGTCCAACACTACACACCATGTGAGGATAAAATCAAACCACCCATCCCTACACACATCTTTGTCAGATCAATGCGGCACATAATCGTAAAGTTGCGGTGAATCGCGGATAACGAGCTTGAGAGCCTTTCAGATACTTCCTCCGAATCATCAACCCACTCCGATGCAATGCAACATACATAATATAACATGCTTTTATGCAAATAACAGTCCATACATTCAAATCAGAATACATGTTCAGTACAGATTTCACAGAATCAAATCACAGAGCTACGGGTCTAAGTACTGCTTACCGACCCTTCATTAGGTTCACAGTCAAATTGGGCGACCCGTGCAACCTTTCAGAACATTTCATTAAAATGGGCTCACACGCCCATGTGGCCTACTTGTGTGGGCCCACACGGTCGCGTGGCCCACACGGCCCAAATTGGCCTAGCCCAGAATCTCACACGCCCGTGTGGTTCACCTGTGGGCCCACAAGGCCCAATTGGTCGAGCCCATGTGTCGCACACGGCCTTGCCCAGTCGTCACACGACTGTGTCACTCGCGCACAGCCAGGCTCGTCGATCACATGACCGTGTGGTGACTTACAATCTCGTACACGGCTTACCACACGGGTGACCACACCCCCGTGTGGCGTCGACAGAAAGGTTTTTAACTTTCTCTGAAACCTCATTTTCTGCGTTTTCGGGTACACACCTGGTATTGTTTCGATGCTAACACAATCCCGAGCAATCCCGAACCTAAAATTGACATTACAAATCCTGGAATTATCCTATAACCACGGTTTAAACGTAACCATCAATCCAACAACGGCTCAACACAACCACTTAACACTTACCTCCAAACGAACAGCATAAACTTCACAACATCACACCGTTAATGGCTAATCTTCAGCCCCTTGATTGACTCCTAACAATCAAAATAACCACTTTTTCTTAAGTCACTTATCCACAATCATAATCAGGGTAAAACATAAACAAAACTTACCGAACAAGTGGGATGACGGTTACACACAACGAAACGATTTGTAAAAGAGAAACGAAAAGAGTGAGGGAGGAAGAGTAGAATTCCGCTAAGGAGAGAACAAAAATGGAAAAAAGAAAAAGATGGCAGAAGAGGGAGAGAAAGACGTCGGTTCACCAAAGAGAGATTTGGGGAAACTAATTCAATTCAAATCCCACTACTCAGAGGTTCACTATAACTCAAACTCTAGCTGGATATTGAAGCAAAAATACTAACCCTTGACAACACAGGGATTCGAACTTCAGACCTCCAACAACCTCTACACTCCACTTAGCCACCAGACCAGCAGGCCCATTCTATTAGTTACTTACACACTTATACTTATAAGTCTACTAACCAGAGATAGGGCTTTATTCATAAAAACCCAAAATTTACCCAAGTTATGACTTGAACTTGGGACCTCCTACACACACCTAGAACACATAACCACTGAAGCAGATAGACATTGTGTCAAAATTACAAAAGCCAAAATTTAAGAAAAACCGGAGCGCTACATGCCATGTTCCAAACATGATCTTACACTAGCTCTCATAATGTGGCCGATGCCATGTCCCAGACATGGTCTTACACTAGCACACATATCAATGCCGATGCCATGTTCCAAACATGATCTTACACTGGCTCTCATAATGTGGCCGATGCCATGTCCCAAACATGGTCTTACACTAGCACACATATCAATGCCAATGCCATGTTCCAAACATGGTTTTACACTGGCTCTCATAATGTGGCCGATGCCATGTCCCAGACATGGTCTTACACTAGGACACATATCACCCCAAATGTCATGGCATGGATATCCAAATTATTACTAAGTTTCGCTAACAGACTCCCATCGTCGAATAAACTGAGTCGAGCAAATATCGCTCTCAGATCAGTTATAGCCCTATGGCTCAAAGCATCTGCCACCACATTATCCTTACCAGGATGGTACTCGATGGTGCAATCGTAATCCTTAATCAGTTCAACCCATTTACGCTGCCTAAGGTTTAACTCCTTCTGAGTGAGGAGATATTTGAGGCTCTTGTGATCAGTGTAAATAGTAAACTTCTCACCGTACAGATAATGCCTCCAGATTTTCAAAGCGAAGACTACTGCTGCCAACTCTAAATCGTGCGTCGTATAGTTAGCCTCATACGTCTTGAGCTGACGTGACGAATAAACTACCACCTTACCATCCTGCATCAGTACGCAACTCAGACCCACATGCGACGCATCACTTTATACAACAAAATCCTTCCCAGATTCAGGTTGTATCAGAACCGGAGCCTGCGTCAAAACATATTTGAGCTTCTCGAAGCTCTCTTGTTGCTTATCAGTCCAGACAAAGGGAACTCCCTTACGCAGAGCCTAGTCAATGGTGCTGCGATCAAAGAGAACCCTTCTACGAAGCGTCGATAATAACCCGCTAGCCCCGGCAAGCTACAGATTTCAGACACATTCTTCGGCTATTTTCAACCCAACACAGCCTCAATCTTACGAGGATCAACATGAATCCCCTCCAAAAAAACCACATGCCCGAGAAAGGTTACTTCTCGAGCGAAATTCACACTTATCGAACTTCGCATACAACTGTTTCTCGCGAAGCGTCTGTAATACCACTCGGAGATGCTCATCGTGTACGTCATCAGTCTTCGAATACACCAGGATGTCGTCAATGAATACTACCACGAAACGATCCAAATAGGGCCGGAACACTCGGTTCATCAAATCCATAAAAACTGCTGGTGCATTCGTCAGTCCAAATGGCATCATTAGGAACTCGTAATGGCTGTAGCGAGTCCTAAATGCCGTCTTATGTACGTCAACCTCTTTAACCTTCAACTGGTGATATCTTGATCATAGATCAATCTTAGAGAAAATCGAAGCTCCTCGGAACTGGTCAAACAGATCATCAATCTTTGGTAGGGGGTACTTATTCTTGATAGTCAGCTTATTCAATTGACGTTAGTCGATACACATACGCATGGATCCATCCTTCTTTTTCACAAACAACACTGGTGCTCCCCATGGAGACACATTGGGATGAATGAACCCACGATCCAGTAACTCTTGAATCTGAGCCTTAAACTCTACAAGCTCCTTCGGTGCCATTTGGTAGGGCACAATAGACACCGGAGCTGTACCCGAAATGAGCTCAATCCTAAATTCCACATCTCGATTCGGAAGTAGACCCAATAGTTCCTTAGGGAAAACATCCGGAAAGTCTCTTACTGTTCTGATGTCCTTAACTGAAAAGTCCCCAGAATCAAAAACACTGATGTAGGCTAGGAATGCATCACATCCCTTTCGTACCAACTTTTCTGCCACCAACGCAGAAATCACATTAGTCAGGTAGTCTCGACGTTCCCCAATCACCACTACCTCTTTGTCCTCCTCGATCTCAAAACCACTATTTTTGACGCACCGTCCAGACTTACACGGTGTTTGACTAGCCAGTCCATTCCTAGAATCAAATTGAACTCCCCGAACGGAAGTTCCATCAGATTAGCCAGAAATACTGTCCCTTGAACCTCCAACGAGACGTCTCTATATAGTTTACCCACTCGGATAGACTGCCCCAACGGACTAACAACAGTTACCTCACTTGAAGTACTCTCAACCGGAATCCCCAAAATTTCAGACATAGAGCTAGCTACGTAAGAGTGTGTAGAACCTATGTCTATCAACGCAGTATAGGGTACATTAAAAATTAAGAACGTACCCGTAATGACGTCTGGAGCATCACCATCCTCTCGGCGACGTGCAGCATAAACCAGTGCAGGCTGCCTCGCCTCAGTCGATCACGTACCTCTACCCGATGGTCTCGGTCCTCGGCCCATGCCATTACCACCCTTGGCCTGTCCTCGGTTCCTAGGTGGCTGCTGAACTACTCTCTGCGGCTGCGCAGCACCAATACCCATAGCTTGCACCTGATCAGTTCTCAATGGACAATCCTGAACACGGTGCTCAGTCGACCCACATCTCAAACATGCCCCAGTCGTCCTCTAGCACTCGCCTGGATGGCATCTACCACAGTGCCCACAAAGCCCCACCCCAGTAGGTGCAACAGGAGGCCTCACTTTCACTGGCCCATCAGATTTGGCCTTTTTTTTAGGCCTCATCAATGAATTGGAGGGCTCCGATTCCCTCTTACTCTTTTCTTTCTCGTGGTTTTGGCGCTCAGCGCGCTTAACCTCATCGGTGATCTTCGCCTTCTCCACTAAAGTAGAAAAATCACGCTCTCTTTGTGAAGCTATCAGAACCCGCAAGCTGTCCCTGAGTCCATCCTCAAAACGGACGTAACGCTCATACTCGGTCGCCACCATGCCCCGGGTATACCAGCTCAATCTCAGGAACTCGACCTCATACTCGACCACTGGACGGTCTCCCTGGGTGAGATTAAAGAACTCACGCCTCCTAGCATCAACGTAGCTGGCTCCCACATATTTATTTTGAAACGCTGTCCTAAAATAGTCCCATGTCAAACGGTCGGGCTGAGTGCCCTCCTTAACAGTCAGCCACCACTGGTATGCTTCGTCGCGAAGTAGAGAGACAACCCCCTTAAGCTTCTACTCTGTGGTAAAATCCAGATCGTCCATGATTCTTTCCGTAGCCTCCATCCAAGATTTCTCGCCCACGTTAGGGCGACTCGATGACACCCCGAATAATTCAAAATTTCATTGGGCCGAGTCATTCCGTAACCGACCCTCGGCCTCCAGATCCAGTGTTAGGCCCAGCGACCCTCTCTAAAATTCGTAGCATGGCTCGGGATAGTGCGTCATCCCTAGCCTCACGGTCATGAGACCCAGTCTCTGTAGCAGGTGAGATCGGCGTCTCGCTCGTATCCAGATTAGACAGATTCTCAGATGCTGATGACCCAGCTCGGGCCCCCTACGGCCTCTACCACGGCCTCTAGTACCCCGTCTGCGGATACCTCGTGCTCTCATCGTAATTTTGGAATTTATCTGTATTAATAGTTTTATGCATTAGTTACAATTCCAATATTTGTTAACAGATGTTTTATGCAGAACAATATCAGAAGTTCAGAGTTCGTTATCGCGAATCGCAATTTTACTACAATATTCAGTTTCGCTACAGTTTACAGTTTACACTACTTAGAGTGTTTTCAGTACAGTATACTACCTAAGGCTATTTCAAGCATACAAGTATTTTTAGACAATTTAAACAGAATTCAGAAGACTTACATAATCGGCGTCGGAGACTCAGTGTACCACATACTCAGTCAAAAATATTTTAAATCATAAAAAAATCCATTTCGAAAAACCCAATTTTAAAAATCGAAATCCACAGCCGAGTTTTGCAACCTAGCTTTGATACCACTAAATGTAACACCCCAAACCCGGCCTAAACGTTATGGCCAAATCTGACGAAGTCACATGATAGTGCTTTAGAAAATGTAATTATAATAAGGCCATTTTTGATATCTTAGGTTAACGTCAAAAACGTGTTGTTTATTCATTCATTATCCATGTTCAAAACATTATACATTGCGAAGGCTTTTAAAAGCAATTTGCCAAATTCGTGTACATTTGATAAAACATTTGTTTATTTTGAAAACTCACGTCTTATCCTACTGCTAGCAGTTATAACATAAAAATCCCAACTTTAAACAAAAATCCGTACAGGCCATATTACATAAACTTTTTTCCCAAATATAATTAAAGCCATGAATAAAAATAACCGTAAAGGTCTAGAACCGTGGTCACCGCCGAGTCTTCCGCTGCACCGACCCATCTACTGCTGGAGATTACCTGAACAGATTAAACAGAAAAGAGTGAGTTTTCGCAACTCAATGTGTAATCCCCACAGAAAACATACATACAGTAAAATCAGATAACAGACAATTTCATAGTTCAGGTCTGAGCCCTTTACAGAAACGGTGTAAACTTTAGCCCACTCAGATACAGAATCAGATATGTTCTAGGGCCTTAGCCTATTTCAGATATAATAAGCAGATCAGACAGAATAGCAGAATCTTACCCACCAGCCTCTACATACCAACTCCGTCCAACCCTACACACCATGTGGGGATAAAATCAAACCACCCATCCCTACACACCATGTTTGACTGAATGCAAAGACATAATCGTAAATTTACAAATGAGTTGCGGATAACAGCTTGAGAGCCTTTCAGATACTTCCACCAAATCATCAACCCACCTCGATGCAATGCAACATACATAATATGACATGTTTTTATGCAAACAATCCATACATTCAAATCAGTATACATGTTCAGTACAGATTTCACAGAATCAAATCACAGAGCTACGGGTCTAAGTACTGCTTACCGACCCTTTATTAGGTTCACAGTCGACTTGGGCAACCTGTGCAACATTTCAGAACATTTCATTAAAATGGGCTCACACGCCCATGTGTCCTGCCCGTATGGGCTCACACGCTCGTGTGGCCTGCTCGTGTGAGCCCACACGCTCGTGTGGCCCACACGATCCAAATTGGCCTTGGCTGTATGGATCACACGGCCTGGCCCAGAATCCCACACGCCCATGTGGTTCACCCGTGTGGACCCACACAGCCCAATTGGTCGAGCCCGTATGTCGCATACAGCCTTGCCCAGCCGTCACACGGCCGTGTCACTCGCGCACGGCCTGGCTCGTTGATCACACGGCCGTATGGTGACTTACAGTCTCGTACACGGCCTACCACAAGAGCGACTACACGCCCGTGTGGCGTCGACAGAAAGGTTTTCGACTTTGGTTAAAACCTCATTTTCTGCATTTCCGGGTACACACCTGGTATTATTTCGATGCTAACGTAATCCCGAGTAATTCTGAACCTAAAATTGACGTTACAAATCCCGAAATTAGCCTATAGCCACAGTTTAAACATAACCATCAATCCAACAACGACTCAACACAACCACTTAACACTTACCTCCAAACGAACAGTAGAAACTTCACAACCTCACACCGTTAATGGCTAATCTCCAGCCCCTTGATTGACTCCTAACAATCAAAATAACCACTTTTTCTTAAGTCACTTATCCACGATCATAATCAGGGTAAAACATAAACAAAACTTACCGAACAAGCGGGATGAAGGTTTCACACAACAGAACGATTTGTAAAAGAGAAACATAAATAGTGATGGAGGAAGAGTAGAATTCCGCTAAGGAGAGAACAAAAATGGAAAAAAGAAAAAGATGGCAGAAGAGGGAAAGAGAGACGTCGGTTCACTAAAGAGAGATTTGGGAAAACTAATTCAATTCAAATCCCACTACTCAAATGTTCACTACAACTCAAACTCTAGCTGGATATTGAAGCAAAAATACTAACCCTTAACAACATAGGGATTTGAACTTCAGACCTCCAACAACCTCTACACTCCACTTAGCCACCAGACCAGCAGGCCCATTCTGTTAATTACTTACACACTTATACTTATAAATCTACTAACCAGAGATAGGGCTTTATTCATAAAAACCCAAAATTTACCCAAGTTGTGACTTGAACTTGGGACCTCCTACACACACCCAGAACACATAACCACTGAAGTAGATAGACATTGTGTCAAAATTACAAAAGCCGAAATTTAAGAAAAATCAGAGCGCTACATGCCATGTTCCAAACATGGTCTTACACTAGCTCTCATAATGTGGCCGATGCCATGTCCCAGACATGGTCTTACACTAGCACACATATCAATGCTGATGCCATGTTCCAAACATGGTCTTACACTGGCTCTCATAATGTGGCCGATGCCATGTCCCAGACATAGTCTTACACTAGCACATATATCAATGCCGATGCCATGTTCCAAACATGGTTTTACACTGGCTCTCATAATGTGGCCGATGCCATGTCCCAGACATGGTCTTACACTAACACACATATCACCCCAAATGTCATGGCATGATATCCAATTTATTCCTAAAGTTCAACCGGGAGTTTTTCCTACATCAATTATCATCATGCATATTCACAACAATAATAAAATTTTTTATGCAATATCAATTGTTTAATGCATAAATACAATAACGTTGTATTATTTACATACAACTTACCTCGGTATACAAAATATGGGCGACTAATTTGATTTTAGTCCACTAGCTTGGTTTTCTCCCTGTCTAGGTCCGGATTCCGTTTTTCTTGATCTATAATGATAAAATTCACTCATTTAATCATCACATTAACCAAAACATTTCAAAATTCCTAATTTGGCAAAATTACCATTTTGACCTTTAAACTTTCACATAATTACAATTTTGCCCCTAGGCTCGTAAATCAATTTTCATCAAATTTCCTCATTAATCAAGCCTAACCGAATCTATTTTAAGCTTATAGAAACTTACAAATCCAATTATTTCATACATTTACCACCTATTTTACAATCTTTACAAAAAGGTACTTTTTATATGAAAATCACTTAACAAAAGTTGTTTATTTAACAACCAATATTCATTTTCTTCCATAAAAATTCAGCAAAAAACACTAATTCTCTAATGGAAAAACCCTAAACTTTCAACCATAGTGCAAAATAGTCCCCTTATTAGCTAGATTAAGCTACAAGGGTTCCAAAAATACAAAAATAATCAAAAATAACCATCAAAATCACTTACTTGCAAGGGTTTAAGTTGATGAAAATTTTAAGCATTCCAAGCTCCTCTTTTTGCTGAAATTTTCGGTGATAGAGGAAAATGAAAAAGAATGATATCATTTTCTCTTTATTTTATTTTATTTCATCAATTTAGTCACCTAATTCCACCAACTTTGACCAATTTTCATTTCTTTGTTCCCTATGGCCGGTCATCACCCTCTAAAAGACCTATTTTCACATTAAGGACCTTTAATTTAAGGCTCTCTAGCTATTTGACACCTTTAGCTTGTAAAATAAAACTTTCGCATTTTATGCGATTTAGTCTTTTTTTGAAATTAAGCATGAAATCACTAAAATTAAGTAACCAAAATTTTCATGCACTCATATAATCATGCTATAACATATAAAATAATATTAAAAAGAATTTCTCTGACCTCGGATTAGTGGTCCCGAAACCATCATTTTTCTTTAATTTCAAAATCAAACATTACACATGAAGGGTGTTGTGGAACTATATTCCCACAATGGTCAATTTGAATAACAGGAGAGTGGTCCATAGAAATAAGTGTGCCAAGTGCAAAGTGGGTGTAGAGAACCTTTGGTACGTCTTCGTTGAATGCCCTGTAGCAGCAGAATTATGGAAGAATTTAAATTTCGAATGGATAGGTCAAAATGAATTAACAGACTATCTTGAATGGCTCACATAGATTTTTAGTAGATGTTTAGAACCCCAACGCCGCATATTCGTCTGTGGAATATGGGTGCTTTGGCTGGACAGAAACAAAAATTTACATGAAAAGAAATCTTATTCAGGAAAAGAAGCAGCAATTTATGTCAAACATTTCACTGGTGAAATTGACGGTTTGATTGAGAGAAAGCCTAACAATATTAGGGAAAATGAAAAGTAGAAAGCGCCTGAGAACCCGACCATCAAAATCAACTTTGATGCCTCTTTCGACGGTATAAGTTACAAATCAGCATCAGCGATAGTGGCGAGAAATGGTAATGGAGAAATCAAGATTTCCAAATCTTACCTCCATACAGCGGTGGGCACGGATGTGGAAGCCATTGCCTATTTCGAAGCTGTCCTCACAGGAATAGATATGGGTATCACAGATGATATTGTGGAAGGAGACTCCAAATCCATCATCAGTAAATGCATGGCAAAATCGGTGGATAAATCACGAATCAGTGTACATATCAGAAACATCCAAAAGGAAAAAGAAAGATTTCAGTCAATTACTTTTCATTTTGTCCCAAGATCGGCTAATCAGTTAGCCCACATCATTGCTACAACAAGTCTCAAAAAGAAGGAAATAATTTACCAGCTTGGAGAGGTACCTTGCTACGCTAGAAGGCAATTGGAAATGGAACGACCACGAGAACCAGACTGAAGCATAGAGGAGGGAAGAAGAGGAGAAGAGAGCTGAGAGGCCATTCATCTAATCTGATCAAAATCTCTCAGATCGTCAAATCCAACAAAAATAGAAAAGTTACTAATGAAGCTGGGTAAAGTTGGAGATAGGTCATTAAAGGTAGACGGGGATTTCGAAGCTCTTTTTCTTTATTTATTTCATTTTACTTACTTTCGTTCTAGAGTACTCTATTGATTTCTTGATGTTTTGATTTCAATTTGTTTTTAGAACATTTTTCCATTGGTTATTGTAAGACTCCTCAATTATTTGGTTTATTTTGTTTAAATAAAAATATCCCCAGTTTGATTTAAAAAAAAAAAAGTAACTTACAAAAAATGATAAAATTAAAATGTAATAGATATACAATGGGTAAACTACTAAAATAGTCACTTTTGTTTACCTTAGGTTACATTTTAGTCTCTTATCTTACGTGTTATAACATTTTAGTCACTAAGCCGTTGATTGCCACTTAAATCATCATTTCAAACAAAAATTTTAGGTTAAATTATACAATTGGTCCTCATATTTTTTCATTTTGAGCAATTTAATTTATTTTCTTTTATGTTCTTTTAACTTCTTCTTTTTTCTTTATTTTCCATTCTCTTCTACTTATCCCTCAGTTTTCCTCCATTCTCTACATTTTTTAACGTAGTTTTTCTATATTTTACATTTGTTAAAACTTTTTTATATTTATGAAAAAAGAAAAGGCAAAAGTTGAAACTAAAATAAAACTTACTTCGCATATTCTCACCCCACAATTACAAACCCTCGTCGTCCATTACCGCTTTAATAAATCAATTTGGATCTCTCAATGACCTAGTCCACAAGCCCGCCTCACTCGAAGACCTTACCAGTCGTGACTTATGATAGTTCACCCTCAACAAAGTTTCCCGAGCCCGTTCCCTTAACCTCCTAACCAACCCTCATGACCACCTTATCTATCTTACCTACAACATTCTCGCTCTCTCGAAATGATGTTTCACAGATTCTTCACACGAGCTCTACACTTTCAATGACTAAAATAACCACCGTACGAAACTTACCCTCAACTTTACCCAAATCAATTTGGTCTCATGCTCCCTTTCTCTGTTCGGTTCATCCATGTTTGGCTTCCAATCAAGCTTGCTTGAGAATATCCAAGAAGGTTTAGATTAATTTTATTGTTTACTTAATTTTTTTTGTCAGAAAATAAAAGAAAAGGAAAGGAATAATCTACGCGATTCTGTAAAAGTTTGGAAACGGAAAAAAATTGTTTTGAATATAAAGAATTCAAATGTTTAGATTTAATTAAGAATATGATTTTTTTATATTGATTAGTTAGATCCAATTTTAGTTTCAAAGTAGGTTATATTCAAATCGAGAATTGATTAAGAATGATTGATATTCGATTTTGAGTGAAATTCAATTTAGGAATCATGTGAAAGACACAAGGAGTTGGGTTTTTTTTTGTGGGCAAAGATTATGTTTTTGCAGTGAAGAATATGAGAAGAGAGAGAAAATAAAGGGGAAGAAGAAAAGGAAAATAAAAAATAAATAAATTGTTCAAAGAAATAAAAGTATAAGAACTAGTTTTAACAAATAAAAAATATAAAATAACTACGTTAAAAGAAATGAAGAAGGGAGGAAAACATAGGGAGAAGGAGAAGAGAATGAAAAAGAAGAAGGAAAGTTAAAAAAAATATAAAAGAAAAAAATTAAATTGCTCAAAATGAAAAAAAATATAGGGACCAATTATATAATTTAACCTAAATTTTTCGTCTGAAATGATGATTTAACGTGTCACGTCAGCTTACCGTTACACTGTTAACGACAATTAACGCTCAGTGACTAAAATGTTGTAACACGACAACGTAAGTGACTAAAACGTAATATTTTAAACATAAGTAACCAAAATGTAACCTGAGACAGAAAAAAGTGACTATTTTGGTAGTTTAACTGATACATAATTGATGGATGTAATAAAGTATGCATAATAAAATTAAAATGTATAAAAAAAAAGTTTTAGTTGAGTGATAAATTTAAGATTTTATCAATGCAATTAGTGTTGTTTCAAATCTCTCTTTATACATAGTTTTTTACTTTTTTTAAATAAAAGACTAAAGTAACCTAAAAAAATATAACTTATTTTAAATACGAAATGACATTTTTGTAATCTCTCTAACTGAATTGATACCCAATTGACTCATGATACTAACTCAGTCATAGACTAAATAATAGTATAAATAATAAAAAATAGAAAAAAAAATTAAAGGTCAAATTACTTGGACATTGAACATAAGAGAGTGGATAGCCAATGATATTTTGGTTGTGCTAATAATGTTGAGATATCGAGATTTTGATGTTCGAGGTCCGAGTCTCATCATGCTTAAATGTTACACGTGGATCTTTTAGATTATTTTGGGTATATTCCGATTTTAACTCAATCATATGTGTGGGCCTTGTTCAATTTTATTTTGGTCTAAATATATTTTGATTTTAATTGATTGGATATATATTATGATCTAGGTTTAAGTTTCACCTTATTTATTTAAGGGTCCGTTTGTTTGCCAGTAAAATGTTTTCCGGAAAATGATTTCTGGAAAATGATTTAATTTTCTGGAAAATGATTTACTGAAAATATTTTTTGGTGTTTGGATGAATCTGTGTAAAATATTTTTACATTTGTTTGGCATTTTTCACGAAAATATTTTCCGAAAAAGTTGTTTTAAATTAAAAATATATATATTTAAGAATTTATTATCTTTTCATTGTTTAATTGAGTTTATTATATATATATATATATATATATATTAATAAATTTATATTTTAAATTATTTTTACATATATTGCAATGATTTATTTATAAATAAATAAATCAAATTAAATAAATAATAATACTCAATTCTTAAGCTAAAATATTAACTTTCATAAATTGAAAACAACCAAAGCAATAAAATCGAGCTAATATGTCAATTATACAATAGTAATGATCAGTAGTATGGGTTAATTCATATATTTCCACATCGAGCTAATAAGTCAATTATACAAGTACAATGATCAGTAGTATGGATTAATCCTTGTATGTCCTATATTGAGTGGAAATATTGTAGGCCTTTATCAACCCATCCAGCATTTACACAAGTAAAAAGAACCCAACAATAACAAAGTGCCTATAGCAATATCAACCAACACCAAAATATTGCCTTTACCAAAAACAAAACAGTGGCTATACCAGCACAAACTCTGTACTAATACCAACCAAATCCAATATCCAATATCAAACTAACAAAATACCAAAGCTCTTCGCTTGCTTCTAATTTGCAACTGATTCTTGTGTGCTTATAGGATCTCCACCAGTTTGGCGTTTCCTATTTGGTGATTTCAACTTCACTGAAGAGCTTGTAGTTGATGTCGACTGATGTATTGTATTTGATCTCAATCCAGGACTAAAAATTGTAAAATTATAACGAGGTAAGTAGTTATAAATTAGCGAAAATTGAAATATTGCTAAACTAAAACTTACATAGAATGTCCGCTCTCCGGTTTTCATATTTGTGTAGAGGCCTAACACAGTGTGATGACCACCTTCGAGTTTTCATACTTGTGGAATGCTTAGTTGTGGAAGCTGACCTAACTTTTTTTGGTTGTTTCTTCCTCTCCAATAAGCTAATATTACATTGAATAAAGGTAGACAGAAATTAAAATCAAAGCATGAAATAAAAGATTAATAAAATTGGAAGTGGAATGATTTAGAAAATTGAAGGCCTTTCTTATTCAGATCAAGACAATAATATGACATCTAAGTTAAACAAAAGGCTAAAAACTAGTTTTCTAGAAACAAGAAACTGCCTCATATTTGATGTTCTATACCACAACTATTACAAGCTGCGAATGTCTCTTGAGACCACTGGCATGCTAGGAAATATGATACAAAATCACTAGACACTAAGCTTGGAGGATAATAGATTGTATACACCAACGTAGCTTTAGAATCCAAATTAATGTTTGGAATTAAAAGAAGATGAACTAGGTAGGAGACATAAATGACTCATGTCTATAATCACATCACATGGAAGCCATCAAACAATCACATAATAATGCTATCTCAGGGCCTCCAATGTACATCCTAAAAGACCTCAGTTCAACAATAATAAATTTGGCAAAGAGAATGTTAAAGTGAAACTCTTTAACTTGTAAGTTGTTCTTCTGCTGGCTAAGAGAATGACACCAATAAATAAATCAAAGATAAGAGGGAGATGGAGAATCAAATAGAAAAGGGGGATAGATAAGAATGAGAGATAATAAAAATTATCATAGTTCAACCCAAATTACAACCTTCAAGCATTAAGCATATCCAAATATATTGAAATCACAAGCTAAAAATATGGGAAATATCATTCTCACAATGGAACTTCCCAACCCAAATCCTTTTCTAGACAGAACATTTTGGTACTAAGATAATCTAGAAATCATTAAAAGTAAACATGGAAAATACTTAATGGGGTAAAGACTATATAAGAACAAATTGTATCAAATAATTTATAAGCAACTTGATTAAAGCAATCAAAAACTACTTACTTCTGGTGGTGCTGCACAAAGCATGTAGAAACAGTGATAATTTCTCTCAGGATCAGACACTTGACAAACACGTGATCTTTCTAATAAGTAAGTCCTAATGGCAATTTCTGAAATCCTTCCCTTCCGGTCAAATTGAATCTCCACAAACTTACCAAAACGACTACATCATTCAAAGTATGCATGTAAAGGTAAAAAAAACGATTATAACATAGAATCTACTACATGCATGGTGTAAAACTTGTAAAAACAAAATACACTCACCTTGAGCTATTGTTTCTAATAGTCTTAGCATTACCAAATGCTTCTAAAACAGGGTTGGACTGCAGATTAGCAGAAAAAAAAATGTTGTTATATGTGGTGCAAATTGGGCATTGTTAAATCAACCTATGGTGAGAAATTTATGCTCTAAGGATCATTTTTAAGCATATCCCTTTCCACTTCCAAATAATGCATCATTTTGAAATGATATGCCTCTTCATGTATCTAACTTTTCCCTCATCTTGAGTTAAAAATAATTATCATTTTCATCATTTGAATTATCATTTTCATATTTTAATCCCAAACCCAGAAAAAAAATTAAAATTAAAGAAACAAAGAAAGGCATAAGACCCAAACCAACGTTGCTTCATTTTCGATAAAACCCACCACTAATTCAAAGAAAAAACAAATGGGTATTCAACGAAGTATAAAAATACAGAACCAAAATGATGGCATACCTTAAGCGCTTTTCAAGAACAAGAAGAAACGAAAATGATAAAGAAGATAAAGAAGTTGCCATACCTAAAGCCAAGACCCTGCGAAGAGGAAGATTTGAGCGAAACCAAAAAGCAGCGTGTAATTTGCCTGAGAAGAGAAGATATACGATGGACACAGCCAAGGAAAACGGAAGAGATTATAAAAGATGAAGAAAAAAAGAAGTAGAAGGAGGAAAGTTACCTGGATGAAGAAGGAGAAGGGATGAAGAACGGAAGGAAGAAGGAGAAAGTAACCTGGTGAGAGTTGGAAAATGTCTTACGGAAATAAAATCGGTAAGACATTTTCCGTAAACTCATACTCATTTTACCTGTGTTTTGGAAAACATTTTCCAAATGTAAAATATTTTCAGTCTTCCAAACACTGTAAAAGCAGGAAAATATTTTCCGAAAAATGTTTTCCTGCAAACAAACAGACCCTAAGTCTAGAAATATTTTGATTTTAGTTTATTGGATATGTAACAAATCTATAAAAAAAACAATATAAAAATCAAGGGTAGCTTTAATTTAAATGGTAAAGTTGAGGTAACGATGATTATGATGTATTGAGTTTAAATCCTATCATATTTATGTATTTTTTTTAAAGTTTATATAAAAATATAGAAAAATAAAAATACTTTCAAAGTAATATTTGTTACTTTATAACAAATAATAGATTTTTTATAATTTCACAACTCAGTTGAGACTCTGTTGATGTATAGTCAAAAGATTAAATACATATATATATATGACTAATATTTTATCTCGTGCAATACATTTAATGTAGTGGTATTTTTTTCTAATTTACTCGTAATTTTATATTTTAAAAAATAAATTTATTTTTTTCATACAAATAATAAAAAATTCAAAATTTGTAATGAGATTTAAAAATTATTCAAAATTCACCTGGTCTTTTTCAAATTACTCATAATTTTATTTCATTGGCTATATTATTAATGGTAAAATAAGCTGTTAATTCTTATACTTTAATATAATTTGATATTTAATCTTTATTTTCCTTTTTGATAATTTGTCAACTTAGTATACCTATTTTTGAAAAATCAGATAAAACTTGACAAAAAATACTAACAGTATACATGGTTGCATTGAAAATTTTAAATCAGATAATTGTTTATGTCTATAATTTAAACCTCATAGAATTTATTCAGAAAAGAAACAAGACAAACATCAGTAGACAAGAATCAGCCTCACCCACTGAATCATACATAAAGAAAAATGGTTGCTGGTGGATAGAGCAGCCTTAGCCAAGCTGCCGGTCGCACTATTTGCTTCTCTAGGGACAGCTTTCAACACCCAAATCTCGATAGCAGGTATTAACTAGATACGGAAGCAGACAACTAAGTGTAGCTCCAGGAACATTTCCACAAGCTTTAATCCACTTGATAGTATTTTGGCTGTCAGATTACAAAAATCAAACGATGAGACATAAACCACTTTGATGCACAATCTCTGCACAATTTTAGATCTGTCACTAACATCACTATTGTTATTTGTCACCGTAATTTAAATCATGGGAAACTGATTACTGAGAGCAATGAAAGTCAACTAAAATCAGAAGTGGAAGAAAATTGCGTACTAATAAAATAAATAAAATTTATTTCATCGATAAGGATAAAAGAACAAGATGGGAATCATCTTGATCACATCAAAAGGAAAACTTGGTTTGTATTATCTTGACAATGGAAGCCGCAACGACGGATACATCATGCACCACTTTGTTCATATCAGTCAGCGGTGATTTAGTAGGGAACTCTATTTCACAAGAATTGGCCTCTATGGCTGCATCATTGGCGCCTTGCGCTGCAAACTTATAGTCACCCGTCTTGAGAGCTTCGTTGATCTCAGGTACATCTCCCCTTATAATCACGTTATAGCGTTCAGCGCAAGATGTTAAGGCCTTCTGCATTTCAGGGTCAAGGGCAAGTCCATCCTGTAGTAGCTCGTCGATTAGATCAAGTGTCTCGGTCGCTTTAGTTTTGAGTGAATCCACCATGATCTGAGCTAGCTTCTTCACGCTGGCGTCGCGGCTTTCGGGGTTTGATTTGAGGGACCAAATGCAAAGATCATAGAAAGGTGTTTGCTTGCAAGTTCTCTCTATCAGATTCTGGTTGCCTAGAAGAAGGATTGGGCGCAAAGCGTTAGCTTGACACACAAGGAACGCAAATATTATTACAATCAAATTTTTCATCTTTGAAAGGTGAGGGAGTGATGGAATTGATTAATAAATGAATGAATATATCATGTTTTATCAGAATTGGTGTGTTTTTTATAGTGAAATATCATCAAAGTAAGTCCAAAATGTAGGGAAACATCATGGTTTTGACCAAATCATGATCATGCATCATTAAGGTTTGGCCTTAAAGCTCGGTCAAGGCTTGAGGAATGCCTTAACCAAAAGTCTTGTCATTTGAACGAAAAACATGTTCAAATGTAAACTAGACTTGCTGCTATATTAATTCATTCTAAATCTCGATTGAAACAATTTTAATCAAATCAATTCAGGTCTTAAAAGATATTACTACCATTACTATGATTATCACTAATTTAACTTCAAACTTTTTTACACATTAATTGATTTAATATTTTTACTATAAACTACTTTCATACAAATTATTAATGATTATGTATTTATACAAAAAATAATAAAATAATAATTAATGCCGCAAGCTAATGAGGTTTTGCTTCTTCCCCAAAGTTTTTTTTTTTTTATTCGAGGTATAAGATAGAATTGAATTAATTGTTAAATTAATTATTCGTATAATATCATTTAATCCACTATGGCACTAGTTATTATATTTAATTTTAAAATTATAAGTTGAATTAGCAACATGATGCATTTAAGTGGTTTACTTTAATTGGATGAATCTCATGAAGCACAAAGGATTTCTAGAAGAATTATAAATAAATTACAGCCAGCCATCATTTAGTCAAACAACCGATCTCATCCAACTTGAAGTGTGGTTAATACTTGAAATAACACTAGGGTGCTTGTTCTAGAAATAATTTTATAATTAACTTGGATTTCATCTAACAACCAGTGAATAGGTGGGTTTGGATGTGTTTATATTGAATTTTCTTTCATTTTAGATTATTTTGGATTTAAATAAGATCGAGTTTAGATAATTTTAAAATTAGATTATCTCAAGCTCGAGTCCTTTCGAATTATTTAATATTTGGATCGATTTGCATTGAGTGGAATTAGATGAATTTAAATTATTTTTAAGTTTTACAAGTTACAAATATTTTTATTTTGAATATAATAAATAACTTTTACATATGGTCCAAATCTGCCTAATAAATTTTTTTTATTGATATTTTATTATAGTAGAAATATTATTTAAATGTGATATATTAATATATTAAATCTATAATAATATTTTTTTGTATTACTAGTTGTACACATGTGTAGGAATATATATTGAATGATATACAATTATTGATATTATAATACGTATTATTATATCATGAAATAGTATATGTATATATATATATATATATATATTAATCTACCATCTTCTATAACTATTTTTACTACATTATTGATCTCATTATAGTATACACAATTAATGAACATTATGCTATATGTATTATTTATGATTAACGATACGTATATCAACTTCATAAAATATTATATGCATATCAACATTATGAACATGATTAATATCGTTTATATTTAATTGAATTTAGCTAAAAGTTTTAATATATTATATTAGTTTAAATCACAAAATAATATTTAAATTATACTGTATTACTTCAAATGATACTTAAATTATATATTGTTACCTAAATTACTTTAGTGTTAAAAAAAAAAAAAACTATTAAACAATTTTCACTCTCTATCCCCATAATTCTTTCTTCTCCTTTTATTGCACTTTTTTTAATTGTTAGAATTTTTTTTTGCAAATTTTCTTACCATTTATTTCTACTTAGCTTCGCTCCGGCATTTAGATTTCATGCTTTTCTGGAGTTTCTTTCATTATAGAGATCCACTCAACATAAGCTATTTTATTCAAACTATATAGAAAAGAACGAAGAAATTTATTTTTAAGAAAAACAACAAATGGTTTTTGAATCTGGGTGAGAAAAGAATCAAAATCGAATTTTAAAAACAAAAAAGAAGTTCGTTGGAATCTAAGTTTTGTCACCAAAAACTGGGTTTGTATAAGATCTTCAACGAGTTCTTGGGTGAATAACAAAAGAGATGAATATGTTTATAAAAAAGCTTAAGGAAATAAACTTTTCTTTTTTTGGAATTTTTAGTTAAAAATTGCCACATATCAAAAAAGGATTAGTTAAGAGATTTTTTTAATGGCTGAGGTAATTTCACTAACGGATTATAGTTTAGGTACTATTTATGACAAAAAAAAGTTTATTACTAACTTAAAAAAATGATATAGTTTATGTACCATTAAGCCTATCATATTAATATATATTATACATAAAATGTATAATATATTAATGGTTCCATATATATTTATATTATTATATTATGTAATACCATATCATATACTATGATTTAACATGCAAGTAACTAACCGATTGAATCTTAACTCGATTGGTATCAGCATTGTTGCTAATGCAGGAGGATGTGAGTTTGAGTGTGCTAAAACGCATTATCCTCCTATTTAAGGGTTGGGGAAGGATTATGGGTAATTCTGAGCATTGTATAAAAAAAAACAGATATGATAATAACCTATAATGAAATTAAAGTTTAAAAAAAATATGTAAGTAACTATACTATACTATCCCATATCTCATTATTATATAAAGTAAATTACACCATTAGTCATCCAATCCCAACTATTATCCATATTTAATATCTTACACATTACCCTATTAAATCGTGGATGTCACGTGGCTTCTTTTTTTTTTCATTTCCACTTAAGTTTCCATCTAATTAAAATATTTCAACCTATTTTCCACGTAATATCCATTTCATTTTCCATTTTATTTAGTTGTTTTGCCATTTTGATTTATTTTAATTATGAAATAAATAAATTTTAGAGTAAATTGCACCAAATGTTCCTAAACTATTACTCACATTTTAAATTGATCCTTAAACTTTGAAACGTTCTAATCACATTCTAATCTTAGAGATTATATTAATCAAGTTATTTCGTTACTAAAACTGTTAATTTTACCGTTAGCATATTAGTCTTATATGGAATAATTTAAAAATAAAAATAAAAAAGTAAACGTTAAAGTTAAAAAAAGGTTAAAAGTAAAAAAGAAGAAGGGCAAAACGGTAAAACTTTACCACATAAACTATAGTAAAAACATGAAAAATCAAAACCAAATTAAACTATAACTATAAATAAATAAAAAATGGACAACTTTGGAGAGTTGTTAAACCCGAAAAGCCTAAAATTAAAGAACCAACGATATCAAAATTACAAGGAGATTTGTCGTTTTTTCTTTTCTTTTTTTAATTCAACTTGTTTTTTTTATGTTAATTTATGGTTTAATTTTTTAATTATAAATTATTCCACCTAGGATTTGATGTATCACTCAATGGTGATATTAATAATTTTAGTTACAAATATACTTTCTAAAATTTAAGAACGTAATTAAAATATTTTAAAGTATAAAGACCAAATTAAAATATGAGTCATAAAAGAATTAAGTTGGTTTTGGGAAATTTTTGAATTTTGATAGGGTTATTCAGATTTTTTAGGTTCATTTAGGGGATATTTATCTTCCTTTTCTTTTTTTTAGTTTGGCAAGTGTCTCGGGTTGATCTATTCTTGTGTTTTGAGATAAAGGTTTAGGTTAGGGCTAAGGTTTGTCAAAAAAAAAAAAACACCAGTATAGTCACTCGATTATATCTTTGGTTCTATTTTGGTCATCTAATTATTATTTTTTTTTTAATTGAATTTTTTTAAAGGACCTTTTTAACTATTAAGCATTTTTTAATGTAGTTAATTTTCTATTAAGATATCATGCAGTAGACTAAGACACAAATTCCTAGAAACATGTCAACCGAATTGGCATCACTTGATAACACTAAAATTGCAATTATCTTGAAAAATGAAATTAATAGTTTAGATGCAGAATTTCTTGACCATCACTAGGAAAAAAAAAAGGTTAGAAAAGAAGCAATTCGTGTGTTTAAGTGTGTAGGAAATAAGGTGGTAAGACCCTGCTGGAAAAAGTACAAGTCCAGAGGCTGAAATGAAAATAGTCTGCACAAGGTAAACAAAAAGAAGAAAGCATACCAAATCTTACACATACAGTTTTAAATTAAATTTATTTATTTTTTGGAGGGTCACAATGAGATAATTTTCCTTAAAAAGTATAAAGAATTGATGATTATAAACTCGGAATTGAACTTGAAACTCTTACTCCCCACCCCCCCCACCCCCCCCCCCAAGAAAAAACCAAAATAAGAAAAGAACGAAAAAAAGGGAATTGAACTACTAAACTCTATTACACAAGTCCAATCATCCAATGCCAATAAGGATATATTTGTTGATGGAAATAGCCAAGATGTCTAATTTTCATTTATGCAGCTACAGATCCAGAATTCACCTTCCTTTGCTCACCTACATGTGTAAGAGCAGCATCAATTTGTGCAAACACATGTTCCTTGGCCTCATTTCCATTAACCTGAAGATACAAACATTATATTCCTTCATTTAATATATAATCTAAGATGACTGAACTCGATAGAACCTAGTAACCAGTTTTTCTGCCAAAATTTGAATTTAGCAGACAATAGCTTCATCTTTAGAATGGTCTCAAACAATACGGCAGTCTCTATATTTCATAATAACATGATAATACCTCCACTAATCCTTGTGTCTTTCAATTTTAATTCTCAGAAATAGTTACCAGCAATATTAATCTTGAAGTCAATTAACACATCAAACACGAAATTTTAAGCTGATACCAGTTGACATTTTCAAGCATCAATAACATAAGCAATCAGAACAATAATCCACGGTTTAAGCACATTACTGCAGAAAGAACAAGAAGTTGAAATTTGAAGCTAATGATGCTGACATATAACTGGGATCCCAGATAAAGGGATCATGACTTATGCACATCCTCATGCTTAGTTTAGACTCTACTTGGTTCATCTGGCAAGGGCATTTCAGATGTTGACTCTTTGCCATCGTAAACACTAGTACCTCTTCATGAAACATTTCCTAGCAATCTGTTCCGAAGTCTCACATTAGTCATTGACATCAGACATCAACTTTCATTACCCACGTGTTATGGCCGCCTTTGTGGGCAAGACAAGAAGTCAAAAGCGCCAAAAATAGAAGGACAAGTAAATTTCTTTTAGTAGTATTCTTAATTAGAATGATTTTTTAACAAGTATTTTATTATAATTAAAAGTCCTTTGATTATAGTTTTTTAGTTTAGTACTCTACAAGAATAAAACCTTAAGTAACCTCTATTTAAGAGGACAATTTTTAGTAATAAAATAAGACAAATTATTCCAATTTATAAAGATCAAGACTCTTTCTTTTAACAAGTCTAAAGTTAGGAGATCTCTTCAACAGGTTCTAAGATTAGGAGCTCCCTTTGGCCCGTTCCATATATTAATTATAAGTTATTCATGTGGTAGGAACCACAATAAGGGAAAGGCTTCCTCAACTAAAGTAAGCTTTCCCATGAACTGCTGATAACTCAATCTATAACCCACGACCATAACAACTTGGTATCAAAGCCAAACATTAGGTGATCCCATTCCCATTGCAAAAAAGGAGTTGATGGCTTTGTTACAAGAAATTCAAAGAATTAATGAAGAAAGAGTTGGAAAAGCCAAGTCCCGAATGGCAGCAAACCATATTCGAATTGAAGTACAGGTATTAGGTATGTGTCTAGGTCTTTGACTCATCAATCGAGTTAAACTCAAGACTCGAGGATACGGCACAAAAGAATATCAGAAAAGGATACAGGTCCAAGGACTCGTTTTATGTGCACTTAAATACTAATATTTTCAAGTAATATATAATACATTAATATTATACATAATTTATATATTGAATTATTTTATTATTTGGATTGGATTTATATTGAATTAAAATAATTTTAAAAAAATAAAATAACCTAAAATATATTAATTTAGCAAGTATTTTATTGCAATTAAAAGTCCTGAATTTTAGTTTCCTAATGTAACCTCCATTTAAGGGTCAATTCTTAGTAATAAAATAAGATATAAATCATTCCAATTTATAGAGGTTTTAAGACTCTCTTCCTAACAAGTCTAAGGTTAGGAACTCCCTTTGACAAGTTCATAATTGATCATAGCTTATTTACGTGGTAGGAATCGGAAAAAGGGAAAATCTTCCTCAATCAAAGCAAGCTTTCTTATAAAAATCACACAGTGACTCGATCCATAACCAGTGACCAAAACACCACACTAGTATTCTCAGTAGCCTACCATCTCTGGTGCCACAATATTCCATTTTATTTTTCCTATCCTGCCCTTTGTTCACATTATTCCAATAATTAGATGACTCAAAAATTGAAAGCTAGTCTTTAATAGTCTAATTGGATCTTATCAAATGGTTTTCAACAAAATAAATAACCAAAGATCTAGAAACAAGAGTTCAACCAATATGGCTGGATTTGTTTGGATCTTCAGTTAAATCTAGTAAAATTGTAAAGAAATTCTAGCCTCATATAAGGTGAGAATATAGGAACTGAATTGAAAAGAATAACTAGAAGGCAGAAAAAAATGAATGAAAATCACAGCAAAAAGTGAAATATTTCAAGGAAAGAAGTAGCCATTATTGGTTTGATGAGTCTAAAAAGAAAAGATTTCTATACCTTACGGTCTTGGAAAAACGAGTTCACTTGAGACTTGAGATAAATGACAATGCTTTTAGCAAGGATTTGAAAATTAAGTATAATTTAATTTTAAAAATTACTCTCAACACTTAATTTTACAACAAGATGTTTTCCTTCTTTTAGTTTTTGTAATTAGATCATTAAAATTTTCGCCTCCAACTTCCAACATTTAAATTGAAACTTGACTGGTAAATTTTATCCATGGTCACTACCCTTTTAATTTGGATCTACTTTAGTTCCTAACCTTTACATTGTCCAGTTAAGTCCCTAACTGGCACATCATGAGGACATTCCCTCGACACTCCCATGGATATTTTTCTCAGTTAATGAAAAATGTGACAAAAGGACCAAAGTAAAATCACTTGAAATATACAAATACAACAAAATTGTAGTTAGGAACTAATGACTAGAGTAAAATGTTCGAGCTCATTGATAGAATTTACTTGGAACTAGCCATTTTATGCCACCAAGCCAATACTCCTTTTATTTTCCCATTTTAACCAGAAAAATCCTTTTATATTACACATCATCAAGTTAGCCAAAACTTAAATTATGAGAAAGCATTCCATTCACCACCAGTAAAATTCTAGGCTCCACAAGCAGTGTTCCTAGGGTGACAAATACTCCTGAGGGTGCAATACTTTTCAAGAAAATAATAATTAGAGCAGAAGTGGGATACGTGGAAACATCTAAACTCACTCGTGGAGTTGAAAAGTTTTCACTACAAAGGCATCAAAGACCACCTCTGATATATGTCACATTAAAATGAATGAATTCAGCACATTTTCATATTCAAGGGTTCATAAGAAAACCTTGATCAAAAAAGTGTTTGGCTATTAATTTAGGAAGACCAAAATTTGAATCTCTATTAATTATAAAACCAAACCAAACTGCATATATAATTCAGTTTTTTCATTTTATCATCTTTATTTGCATGATCCTAAGCAAGCTTTGAATTAAATCAATTAATGACATAGAGAAAGAAGTTAACATGCCTTGACTGTGATATCTTTATATATAGAGAGCACAGCATCCACATTTTGATGATGTGTGTGTAGCCGCAACTTCACCTACAAATTTCAAAAAAGAGAATGCAATTTGTCAATTTAACAACAGGGCACAACTACAAATGAAGAAGAATCCCCAAAAATTAAAAGCACACATAATCCCCGCTCAATAGCAATCAAACAAGGAATATCAGACATGCCTTTTCTTCAGTATCATCAAATCGTTGTGTAAGCCTGGATGCAATTTCATCGTTCTCCGGGGGTGAATATTTCAAGTGGTATATCTTCCCCGTAAGAGGGTCTAACCTTCGTCCAACCACTCTCTCAACAAGAATGTCTTCAGAAACCTGCAAACAAGTTGCACATGTTACATTAGAATACACTTACTGCTTTAAACTAATTTACAAATGAAGGAATAACAGGATGCAGTATGTTGTTGATGAATTAAAAGAGCAATAAAACATTCTTACATCCAACAAAATGAAAACATCAGGACGGATCCCATAATCCTCAAGAGCAGCTGCCTGGGATGAGCTCCTAGGATAGCCATCTAAAAGCCAACCCCTTTGTTGAGAATCAGGTTGCAGCAGACGCTCCTTGACCATCTAATGCCAAAACTATGGGATTCATGAATAGGAAAAGCATTCTATATGAAGTGAACAATATCTACCCTACCATAACAACTATTTCATCAGGGACTAATTCTCCTTTCTCCATGTATTCCTTTGCTAGCTTCCCGTTTTCACTAGCGGCGGCAACTTCTGCTCTAAGTAAATCTCCAGCAGCAATATGCACCAAACCATACTGAATAAACAAATATTATCATTTTATCCTTCCTTTATTAAAAAAAATTAACTTCAGTTGAAAATAAGAAAAATCAATGCAAACATATAAAGAGATCTTACTTTTTGGGTGATGAGCTCACATTGTGTACCTTTACCAGAAGCCGGAGCCCCTGATATGATTACCTTCAACGGCTCTGCCTTAGCCGAAGCGGCAACCTGCCATCATCCACGATTTAAAAAAAAAAAAAGCAACAAAATCCAAACACAGATTCAAATAGGAAGTAATAAGTGAAAGCGTAGAAGTGAGCAGGGAAAATTACGAGGAAATTGGGGGCATTTGAGGAGGGGAGCTTCTTGAAACGGTAACGCGTTTGATTAGAACGGAGAGTGAGGGCAGTGAAAGATGAGTGAGAACGGAGGAATAGATTAGGGTTGGAGTTAGGGAACTTACTAGAATGAGGTGAAAGGGCGGGAGACAAAGAAAGGGAGGGAGAAAAAGAAGTGCTGCCCATTATTAGCATTCTCTCTCTCTCTCTCTCTCTCTCTCTTCTCTCTTCTCTCTCTCTCTGTGGACAAATCTAGACCAACTTAGGAAAATCTATCGCCTCTTACTTCTAACACCCACATCCCTCCCCCTCCCTAAATTATATAGTATGCAAAATAAAAATTTTGAAAATTGAAAATAGATAAATTAATAAAATAAATATCTTATGTTTTATAAAATTAAAAAATTAAAATAAATGTTTTTAATTTTAAATCTTATTATTATATTTATTCCGTTTCAAAACATATTTAAAAACAAACATATTTTTTCAACTTTATAAAAAAAATAGGGTACTCATATTTTAATTATTAAAAATGCTTGTTTTTTAATTATTATTAATTATTCTTCCATATTAATTATCTCTTAAAATTTTTCATAAATTTTATATTATTTTGTTAATAATATGATCACGAAATTAAAGCATAATAATATATAAGTTTAATTTTTAAAAAAAAATGATAATTAATATTGTCGAAACCCTTTTAAAATCGAGTTTTGAAAAATGGGGATCGACTTTAAAATAAAAACGGGAGTCGCCACCAATCATTTTTACTTAGGTGTGATTGGATCACCTTTTAAAACGTTTTATTTAAAACATTTAATTTTGGTCTACGAAAAAAAGTAAAAATAGGTTCGGAGTCGGTTCACATATGAGGAAGGGTTAGCACCCTCATAACGCCCAAAAATTGGTACCTAATCGATAGTATCATGTCCAAATGTTTGAGATTTTAAAAAAAAAATAAAAAATGATCATTTTATTTGAAGGTAAACTAAGACCACCTATCTCAAAGAAATAAGAATACTACACCCAATAAGTTAGGATACAGTATCTCATAACTTCGAAGCTAGATACATCTTTTTAGAAAATTCTTACCTCGAGATACAAAACATCACATCCAATAAGTTAGGATACAACGTTTTGAATTCTCAAGAATAAGTTTTTATGATTTAAAACTTGAGATTTCTTTTATTCCGAAATAATATAAACATCACATTCAGCACGATTGGACATGACATTTTTTAAACCCTCGTAATTAAAGTCATCTCATAATTTACGAAATTTATTAAAAGGGTATTTAGTTATTCAGCCAAACGGAAAATCAACACCCAGCAGGATTGGGCATTATTTCCCGAATTTCTAAATACCAAAACATTGCCTTATTTTAAAAACCTTTAAATAAAATATTAATTTTGTAAAAATGTATTTTTATTTTAAACAACATCCATGTGACAATATTGCATTTATACACTATCTAACATAAATATTAAAAGCAATTAAGACATACTAATATTTCATATTAATATAGACAAATAAAGAAATAATAGCACATATAAAATAAAATAGCACATATAAAAGGGTAAATATCTCAACAATACCAAAAAAAATCAAAATTTACCGGACAGTATAGGTTTCAGGAAAATTGACCGGAAAGTGCAATTTCCCCAAAAAACGTGTCCACGTCAGCGCGTTTTTGGGGGAAAACGGCCTAAAGCGTCCCCTGGGGAGCGCTTTTTGGCGTCTCTGTGATCAAATTTTTTTTTGACCGTTGGCCCCCCAACGGTCAAAAAAAAAAAACTATAAATACCCCCCCAACCCTTCATTTTTTTCACACTTCAATCCTTTCTCATTATTCTCTCAATTTGCTCTCAATTTTCTCTCAAGTTTCTCTCAAAGTCCTTGAAATTTACGCTCAAATTTCAAAATAGTCCTTACTATTTACTGAAAAAGCCCTTTATAATTTTTTTAATATATCTATTTTTGGAAAATTTGAAAATACTTTATCGGAGTACAATGGCCGGGGAATTACGTCGCCTAGACAACAAGCACATTGCCGTCGAGCAAATGAAAATGGTAAGTTTGAATGTTAATTTTTCAATATTATTAAATTTTTTTAATTATGTAATTTTAATTAATTTTGAATTTTATAATTTTTAAACAATCAGAGATCGGGTGTTGCAATGTTATATTCGCAACATGTCCGGTCCCCATCGCCATTGATCGAGAATTACTGCGGGAAGCGAGTTTTTGGCACGTGGCCACAATAGGCCGGGGGTTCAAGTTGGACCCGCCTTTGATCAGCGCGTTGATAGAGAGGTGGAGACCCGAGGCGCACACTTTCCATCCGCCATACGGAGAGTGTACCATCACCTTAGAAGATGTGCGATTAGCTTGGGATTACCGGTGGGCGGGTCGGTAGTCACCGGTCCGTAACATCTCTCGATTGGATGGCCGTATGCTACGAGCTTCGGGTGCCATTCCGATAAAATTCAAGGAGCTCGGATCGATATGGGTTGGTTACGAGACGCATTCCCGCAAACCGAATGAAGGTTCGACCAAGAAGAAAGAATACGGTATGCGCGGGCATACATACTTGAGATAATTGGAGGCTATCTCGACGTCTCCTCAAAATAATTTTGCCGAGACCACTATAGCAAAAGAGAGTCCACGTGGGAGCGTTTTTGGTCACGGTTTGTTCCGCAACGTCTCTCAAAATAATTGTGCCCGATACCATCGTAGCAAAAGCGCGTCCACGTGGAAGCGTTTTTGGCCGCGGTTTGTTCTCAAACGTCTCTTCAAAATTATTTTACCGAGACGGAAGGAAACCACAAAAAGCGCGTCCACGTCGGTAGCGCTTTTTGAAAAAACGGCCTAAAGCGCGTCCACGGGGAGGCGCTTTTGGCCACCTCAGCAAAAGCGCGCCGTCGTGGGAGCGTTTTTGCTGAGGTGGCCAAAAGCGCTCCCCCAGGGACGCGCTTTAGGCCGTTTTCCCCCAAAAACGCGCTGACGTGGACGCGTTTTTTGGGGAAATTGCACTTTCCGGTCAATTTTCCTGAAACCTATACTTTCCGGTAAATTTTGATTTTTTTTGGTATTATTGAGATATTTACCCCATATAAAATAGTACATATAAAATACTACCAATAAAATACAAAATGATATATAGACAACAAAAAATAGCACATATATATATTTGAGAAAATAAAATAAGTTTTGACATAAATAATTGATCCATAACTTAAGATAAAACATGTTCATAATAATCTAATACATAAAACTATATATTTAATAATAATTAATATATTATACCATATAAATAATTTTAGATAAAATGTTTTTTTTAAATAATATAGAATATAATATTATATAATATACAAAAATTTTAAAAATATATAATATAATAACTGATATATACAAGTCTAAATTAATATGTAATAAAAATAATTAAAATAAAATAATAAATAATAATAGTTTAAAAATATGTATATAAAAATTTTATATTATTAATAAGTTAATATATAAATAAAGAAAATAATATAGTAAATTTAATATACTAAAATAATGTTAAAATAATTTAGAATTAAATAAAATAAGAAGATTAAAAAAAAACAAAGAACTAGGGTTAAATGGCAATAAAATAGATTAAAAGGACTAAATCAAAACACGCATTAATCCACAGGGATTTATTGGGCAATTAGCTTCTTTCCAAAACGGCGCCGTTCCGATTTTAGCCTTTAAACTGGCCGAGGATTCAATTGAAACAAAATAAAAGTTCGAGGGTTAATTTAATAAGAATAAAAAAATTAAATCATACTTAATTTAAAAAAATAAAATAGCGAAAAGACTAAAGAGGAAATTAACCCATTTAAAGAAAACACGCGGATCCTCAGATGGCGGGTCGGGTCACGCGGGTCAGAGTCATGAAACGGCGCCGTTTTGGGGTTTAAAGCCCCAGACCAAAACGACGTCGTTTTCAATTCGTATAAAAGGCCAAATTTTCTACAAAAATTTCATTCTTCTTCAGTTTCAAAAAAAAAAAAAGAGAGGGGTGCACTCCGGAATCCTTTGCCTAGGCGATTTCCGGCGAGGATTCCGACGAAACTCCGGTGCCGATGACCACCGTCTGCCGCCGTCGCCGGCCACCATACACGATGGCCGAAATTCCTAAAAAGGTTAGTTTTTTTTTTCTCTTTTTTTTTTATATATTTCAACATATATATTATATATTATATATAGTTTTAAAAAAATAAAATAAAATAAAAAACAGTATACGAATAAGAATGAAAAAATTAAATCAAAACCTCTGCTGATTGGGTTCTTTTGTATTTCTCTCGGAATCTATATGTATTTCTTTCAGTGTATGTATATATTTCGAATCCCTCCGTTGGTCCCCGATTTACATGTTAAAACAAGCTTTTATAGCCTACGAAATAAAAGAAAAAATAGAAATAAAATGTTTCCTATATTATTACATTCCATTGTTGTTATTTCTTTCCTTTTTGCAGGCGGAGCGGAGATCTCGGTGGCGAGACCATCTGGCATTGATGGCGGCGCGACGATTGGGCGCAAGGCTCCTGCGGCGCGACTGTTGGTCTTCTGCCATTGCGGCGCAGAAGGTGCTAGGGTGCCTAGAAAACCCTAGGGTTTCCTGTTTCTGTTAACGTTTGGGCCCTTTTGGGCCATTTTTTATTTTGGGTCTGTTGGGCTATGGGTAAACTGGGTTAGGTTAGGTTGTAGGTGGGCTTCGGGTATTGGGTTCTGGTATGGGTAGTTTAGGATCTGTTGGGTCTATTTTTTTAGTATTTGGGTCAAGGTGTAATTGGGCTTGTACAATGGACTGTTAAAACTTTGGTTTTATTATTGTTATTTTTGGTTACAAGCCTGGGCAAAAATGGGCTATTATAAATATTATATTGACTTTTTTTAATAATCTCATTATAGGTTATTATCGTATTTATTATTTTTGACATTATATCTAGAACTCTCATAGACCTATTCATGGGCTGAGCTACACGTCCAGGCCCGACTGAAATTTGGGAGGGCTTGAGTAAAAAAATTAGACCCAAAAAATGGGTTTGGGCAAAAAAAATAGACCCGTTTAAAATATGGGACAAGCTCGAGCTTGAACATTCAAGGCCCAAGTCTGACTTGACTGTTTTTAAGTTTATAATACTTTATATTATGTTATTTTAATATATTATGTAATTTAGAACACATTAAAAAAAATAAACATATACTAAATATATAATACTATAATGTAAACATTAAAATAATGTTAAGATAACTATATAAAAAAATCAATAAATAAAAAAGTATAAAAGTTATTAAATATTAAAATAAGATAATATAAATATTTTTAAAAAAAATTAAAAAAATGTGCGGGGCCTAAAATGAGTTTAGGTTAGTCTTTTGCAAATATGAGCGAGTTTGGACAAAAATTTAAGCCCATGTTTCGGGTCGGGCCGAGCTTGGACGAATATAAAATATATTAATATCATGCTTAGGTCTGACCCATGAACACCTCTACTATCCAACCCATAAATAAAAAGATAATGTACTTCAGTGCACTCAAACCCACATCCTCCTAAATTAACAATAATGCCCATATCAATCGAGCTAAGACTCAATCAACAATATTATATTGACTTTAAATACATACTATTTTGAAACTATTTTTAAAATAGAAATATTGTAATAGTAGATGGTATTAAAATTTTATTTTTACTTAATTTTAATTATTAATTGGTGAATGTAGAATATTAATTAAATTTAAATATTTTGACTATTAAATAATTTATTGTAACATTAATTATATTTTAAATATCTACTTTAATTTTAGTAGTATATTTAATTTGTAAAAATAATGATAAATTTAAAAAAATTTAAAACAATTTAAAATTTATAATGACTTATTATATAAAATTAAAAGTTGAATTATTGTATATAAATAAATTAAAATGACTTATTATAAAAATATGATTTGCAGAAACACCATTAAAATTTATATAAAACAGGCAAAGGAGCTTATATTGCAACTTTAAATGCTTACTTTCATTCATTGCCACATGTCATAATTTTATAATATCAACACATTACAAACTTAAGAGCCTTATAATATATAAACTTAATTTATGATTTTACCTTTGAAGTATATTCATTTTCTCACATTGGTATCTAAATTTTTTTACCCTAATTTGGTATCTATAGTATGCTTCCATTATATTTTTAGTCTATTTTTTGATAGATGTAAGAGCTCAATTTTAACCCTTCCTCATACGTAACCGACTCTCGAACTCGTTTTTCTTGTTTTTGTGGACCAAAAATGTTTTAAAATAAAACATTTTACAATGTGATCCAATCACACCTAAGTAAAAAAAAGATTGGTGGTGACTCCCGTTTTTATTTTTAAAGTCGATCCCCGTTTTTAAAACTCGATTTTAAAATGGTTTCTACAATAGACATTAAAATTTTTTTTATAGCCAATCACAAAACTCTATGTGACGTATTTATGTAAAAAGATTATTTTATTAAATGTATATAAACATTAAAAAATATAAAATGGAAATAAATATATAAAAAAATTTAGAAAATATATAATCTAGAAAAAGAACAAATAAATTATAAAAAAATTATAAACATAAAATTTACAAAAAAATACAATAATTGAAAATAAATTTGGTGATATTAATAATATTATTACAAAAAAGGTAAAAAAAATTAATTTCAAAAATATTTTTTTATAAAATTATAAAATATATAAATTCTAAAATTCTAAAAAGGTATTTAAATTTCAATTTTTTTTTGAAATTACTTGAAATTTAAATATATATATATTTAATTTTATAATATTTTTCAAATTTTATATATTATTTTGCCTTTTTAAAAATTTATAATTCTATATTTTAGAATTTTATAAAAAATATTTTAAAATTTTTTATTAAATTTTTTATATATTATATATGATTTTTTTGTTACATTTTTAGTAAACATAATATATACAATATTAAAAAAAAAGAGATACGTAATGTATTCTACTAGTGTCACATGGCCGGTTAACTCTGGTCAACCAAAATATTATTTTTACTTTGATCGACTGTTGACCGGCGTTGATCAGCCACGTGGCACTATTCGAATACACAACGTGTCCTTTATTATTATTTTTAATATTATGTATTATATTGATTAAAAATATAAAAAAATTATATATAATATATTAAAATAAAGTTTAATTTTTTATTATAAAATTCTAAAACCTATAATTATATATTTTAAAAAGTCAAAATAATATATAAAAATTGAAAAATAGTATAAAAATTTTAAAAAATATATTTAAATTTCAAGTAATTGTAAAAAAAAAGAATTTAAATACCTTTTTAGAATTTTAGAATTATATATTTTAGAATTTTATAAAAAAAATTAAGCTTTTGTTTTTAAAATTTTAAAGTTTTTTTATAATTTTTACAATTTTTTACATTTTTGTAATAATATTATTACTTTCAACCAATTTATTTTCAATTATATTTTTTTAAAATTTTATATTTTTATAATTTAAATATTTTTCTATATTTTATGTATATTTTATGTATATTTTTTCTATATTTATTTTTATCTTTTATATTTTTAATGTGTATATACATTTAATAAAATAAAATATTTGTTTTTTTACATACATATGTCACGTGGCACTTTGTGATTGGTTATAATATTTTTTTTAACTTCTATAGAAAAAATGGATTAAAAAAATATAATAGAGGCATACTTTAGGTACCAAATTGGGAAATAGTTGATACTTTATGTATCAAATTGGGACAAAAAAAATTTAAGTACCAAAGTGGGAAAATATATATACTTCAAAGGCCCAATTGTGAATTAAGAATTTAAAACTTAAAGCATTTTTTATAAAATCATAAAAAGTAGATAAATTCAAATTTAAAACTTAAAAACCATTTAAATTCTATTAGAATGCATAACGGATCAAAATAGTGTAGTGGGGCAAAATACTAGGAGAGCGTGCAAGGTCATGACATGGAATATTTGCAATTGCAACATCACTCGTTGGTTGGGTGAGGTTGTGACGCGGTAAAAGTGTAGTCGTGACATCACGGAAGATTATTACGACATTGCAAAGCCGAGGTCGCGATGTCAGCCCTCTTTTTAACCCAAAAACATTACAAATCACCTTTCAAATCACTTTCCCAAAACATACTCAACCATACATTACAACACGAAATCATCGAAATGATGTCGAAACATGCCAAGACTTCATAAATTCATTCTAAACAAGTTTAATAAATATTCAAAACGTTTCTCACATCAAAAGGAGTAAATATGCATGCATGCTACCCAAATTAAGGTCATAGTTACTCAAGGCTCAAATCAACAACCATACCACTCAAAAAAAAGATAAAAAAAGAGAGAGTTAAATGCCACATTCTAATACAAGACCAAGAGGAATATGAAACTAACATATTTATTTGTGCTAAGACTAAGGACCCTATAGTACATGGCACTAGGAATCAAATGCACAAATACAAACATTTCATACTGTCGTAGTCTCACAATGATGTGAGTCGAGGTACTCGAGGTGAGTCGAGCTTCTAAATCAAAATAAACCTACGTGCAAGAAATAACGGTGTGTTAAGTATAAATCTTAGTAAGAACTAATGAAAATAAAACGTGAAACTTACATTACTCAAAATAAAGAATAATCATAAAGAACTAAAATGAAGTTACAAGCTATCTATCAACCAAACCACAAATCACTTGAGTGAGTCACTATAATGAACATAAACATCACAATATGGAGAGAAACATTTATATGATTTACACACATATTTCTCAGCACTTCATTTTCATTATCAAATTTTAGAAAGTTCACCATTGATAATCTCAATGAAATACGTTTTGGACACTTGGGTTCCAACCAAACACCAATATACTAAGTTGCACTAAAGTGTATCTAATCGAACACCATTTCACTTAGGGCCCTCACTATGCATATTAGTGCTATGCCATAAGGCAAGTTTCGCTATCTTCTCACTAAACAATGTCTTCATCAACTAAGTAGGCTTACTAACCTTATTGACATACCAATTGTGTCCTAATTCATTATTACTACTATTACTACTACTAAAATATGTGGCCATAACAAGATTTTCAATGTAAAAAAGGGCTCATAATTATCCAAAAAATTCCTCCTCATCACACACTCTCATAAATACCAAAAATATCCTATTCCCTACAAAATAATGAAAAAGAACAGTATAGGGAAAGTAGGGTCAAATCCTCAGGGACCGGATTATACGAATGCTTGTTTTTTGAAATCCTGGGCAAAATCGTGCCCAAGGAAACCTGCGTTCCTGAAAAAATAAAAATAAAAATAGAATTTTAAAGTTTTTAATCTGGGAATAAAAATAAAATAAAAATATAATTAAGAAGTCGAATTGAAATTGCGAAAATTAAAAATAGTAAGTAGAGTTTGAGATAAAAGAAATTCTTATAGGGGGATTCCAGCCTCCAGTTGTCTTGATCCGCCTTGGGTTCAATCCTCGGCTTTTAGATGATCATTCTCAAACCGAATAAGCCAGTTATAGTGGAAGAGGACGCCTACGACCACCAGCTCCAAGGATTTAGACTTACGATTTAGTAGAACCTGACTCTAGCCAACAATCGCTCCTGTGGGATCGTCTTATGCTAGATCAACATTTCTCAATGGCGAATCCCACGCCATTTTGTCTCTTGGGCTCGCCAACCTCTGACGCAGTAAGTTAACGAACCGACTGTGCAACCTTCCCAAAACATACAAAGCGGTCGCCTTTGCACACGTCGAAAAGATCACTTCTTAAGGGACATGGATGGAAGCGTCAGCCCCATAATGCGGAGAAACGAGGAGGCTAAGTACGGATTCTAAGCCTCAAGAACCTTTTTTGGGGATTTTTGACAACTTTCGGCTAGATGGGTTTTGAAACACCCCACACCCGGCCCACGAGCCTGAACCGGATCTGGTTTGTTCATTAAGTAAACCGGTTTTCAAATTCTTTGTTACTTAGAGAAAATTCGCATAATTTTTTTTTTAGAAAAATGTTGTTGTGGATTGGGCTCAGATTGGGAACCCATTTGATTTATTGGAAAATCCAATTTTTATTAAGGTGACAAAATAATTTCTAAAGTTTATAAAAATATATTTCACTTAAAATTTAATCCAACAATCGTTTGTAGCAAAATAATTAAAAATAAAGCAAAAATAAGAAAATCCATCTGGGCCTTGTGGCCTTATTACATCAAGTAAAACCCAATAATAAAATTAAAGATACTAAAAAGAAATAAAGTCCAAATTAAATAAATTCCTCAATTGATGCATGGCCACCTCAAGGTCTACCGTCCCGGTCCATCACTTTGCTCATCACTCAAAAATAGTTCCCATAACGGGGTGAGTCAACAGACTCAATGTGTACACAACATTAACCTTCAAAAATCAGGCATATAAGTTCGTATCAAGTTCATGTTCATACAAAATAAATGATGCAACCCAAACCCAAGCCTAATGGTCCATCCGCTACACACCACCCGTACACCGCCAATCACACCGTGGGGACTACTAAGTCAACCCTCCATCCGCTACACACCATCGAAGCGCGCCATTGCAATCGACGTGCTCATCGCCCATATAATTTGTGTCATTAGACACCATATTCAAATAATGTAACCGGTTACCAAATTCGGATAATGTAACCGGTTACCATATTCAAATTTTTGTGACCGTGGTCACCATATTCCGTTAGGTGAGACCAAGTCAACACCTTCTTCCCTTTCACATATAGCCCGAATGCCCCATATATTTTATATCATGCATAACATACTTAATTTCTCATTATTCACATGTAACAATATACATATTCAAAATCCTATCAAAAGTAGGAAACGTGCACTGGTACTTTTACCATATTTATGGTACTTAGCCATATTCACATTCTTATGCATATTCATATATTAAAATAATTGCCATATGATATATCGAAAGTTAGTGTGAGTACACACCTGATTGGCTTAATAGATTCCTTGAAATCTGAAGAACGATCTACCGATCTAAAGTTTAGATCTGTTAATTCCTATATTCGCCCATCATACAAAAACACATTAATAACCTTTTCGATTTTAAAACCAAATCCCAATAGGAATGGTATTACTAATACTTACCTTGTTTGCCGATTGGATTGATCAAGTTCCCAAAAATTACTAGTATCCCTTTTCCTTGAAATCGGCTAACACTAAATCATGTAATTTTGTCGGGTTACGACTTTTGGATCAATGAAAAATAATTCTAAATACCAAAAATAAGCCTTGGCCGATTAGATCTATGTACTTACCTTACGCTTTCCAAATCAAGAGGATTCCTTGCCCTATATGTCTGTTTGAAATCTTCATGTTAGATTTAATCTAACATATACATCATAACCTTTAATCAAATAAATTTATCTTACCTTAGATCCTTGATCCTTATATTCGACAGATTGTAGACCCCTTTTAGATGTCGTAGTTGATTGCTCCTTTACTTAGAATCAACAAAGATTCGGCTTTGACAAGAGAAACAGAGAAGAAAATAGAAGAAGAGGAGATGGATTTTGCTTAAAGAAAATTCGCAGAGAGGGGGAGAGAGCTAGGAAAATTTCGGCACAGAGGAAGAGAAAGCAAAAGTTGATGAGTAGCCCTCCCGCCTCCTTTTATAGCCGAAATTATCACCTAGGAGTCACTTACTTGGCCACCACTCCTCTTTTGATAATATTATCTCTTTTATTTAAAAGATAAAAGCCTTTAATCCATCAATTATCTCCTCAATTTTCTTAAAAGAAAATCCTTTATTTATCACTTATTATTCACATATTTATGCAAATAAAACTCTTCCTTTTCTAGAAACCCATGCCGTCCACCTCAATATTCAGGAAGCAAAAATAAAACTTATTTATTTGCTTCTCAAGTGACTCGAACTCAGGCCTATTTCCCTGCATGTGACGCCACTTCCTTAGGCCCTAAGTGGCATCTTCAGCCACTTTTCCAAGCTTTGATTGTGTGTCAAACTTCTCCAACTTTTTCTTTTAAGGCCCTCTAGCCCTTATTTCCTATTTTGAACTTCAAAATTTGACATTTCGGCATCATTTCTAAGTTTCCTAAAATTTTCGATCGGCTCTGTTTGTTGACCATTTTCTTACATTTCCGTGTTTCGAAAATGTTCGTGTTTCAAAAATGTTCAGTTTCCAAAATGTTCAAGTTTCCAAAATGTTCATTTCCATTTCCATGCATTTCTAGGTTTCCAAAATATTCAAAAATTTATTCATAGTACTTGAGACTTGACATTTCGTACAATTAAACTGAAAATGCATAGGCCCTATTCATGATGTTACAGGTTTAGTGGCTCATGCTTTTGGGAAAAGAAATAGACTTAATAAAAAATTAGAATTTTATTGAATGGAAAATATGGAAAGAACAAAAGGCTAAACTTTTTGGGGAGAAAGTGTTTACAGAAAAGAATCAATAAAAACTGAGTCACTTCATCCCCTATTTATAGTGCTAAGATAGATAGACTAGTCCTACTCAAATTCCTAAAGATAATTACAAATAATTAAAGATAAATAAAATAAATCCTAAAATTAAATAATCCTTAATAATTATCTTAATATTAATTATCCTAATATAATTAAAATAGAGTCTGATAGAATAAAATCTATTCTTTTTGCATTTCAACCCTTGTGTCCTCCATGCTTGCACTTTTGGCACCAACTTTTCCCTGTGTCGCACATTGGCCCATTTTATCTCTAAATTCACGCTTTTGGCCCTTAATTTCGCTTTTGTCTCCAATTTAGTCCCTATGAGATAAAAGATCATAAATAGCTCAAATTAGCAGGATCATACTCAGAATAAACACATAATTAATACATAAAAATACGTTATTCCAGAGTATTATCAAATTCCCCCCTACTTAGCCCATGCTTGCTCTCAAGTATGGTTCCTATCCACTGTGAAAATTAGATTTTGCCATAAAAGAAATACCACTCCAAAGTTTCATAAAAATTAGTCAAAAATGCATATGAAAAATAAAGAGAACTCTAAGCTTGCTTTAAGTAAAACAGAAAAAGTTTTCAATTAATACAGACATTAACATTAACTTGAATTATTTCATGGAAATTAGGTAAATTACTAAACCTACCCAAGACACCCTCTTTGTTTCTTCCTTTAGTCCCAAATTTTATTTATTTACACATATTTTTTCCTTTTCCTTTTTCTTTTTTTTTTCTTTTATTTATTTAATTATTTATTTATTTGCTTAGAAATATATTGCTATTTCCGGTTAGCGGAGTTTTTCCCATCACGTCACACAACCTTTTGACGCGAAGTAGAATGACAACCCAAGCACCCTACCCCGGTTACTCCATCCATCCACGTTCTGGGCTACACTCATAACCTCGGCTAGCGGAGTTTTACTTGTCACGTCACACAACCTTTTGACGCGAAGTAGAATGACAACTCAAGCACCCTACCCCGGTTACTCAGTCAGTCACGTTCTAAGCTGTACTCATAATTAGGGGTGAGCCTTCGATCGAATCGAATAAAAAAATTTCGAGTTAATCGAGTTGACGAATCATATTTTATCATCCTAATTTGATTTGAAATTTTCTCGAATCGAGTCGAGTGAGATGGAATTCGAATCGAATCGAATCGAATATATTTGTTCGAGTTAAATTTTAAAAAATAATTTTGGGTCCTTGTAACCATTGTCACCCATCGTAATAAAATTTGTTCACCTTAGCCAAATTTTTTATTAACTTTCATCACCAAATAATTTATTTATTAATCTTTTATATACGGGTTAGCTTCTTTGCTTGCTTAGTTGTTTCAATTATCTTCAGATTCTTGTCACTATGTATTTTGGAATTAAAAAATATATTAAATGTAAAAATGTGCTTTTTTTAATGAAAGTTATTTTAAAGATAAAATGTGAAATTGATACCAATATAAAATTTTAACACGAATATTTATGGCATAATTAATAATTCAATTTTAATATAAATATTCAATATGACTAAACAATTCAATAATATAAATAATATAAAATGTGAAATTTAATTTAATAATATAAATAGTAGATATAAATAAAATTATTACTATTTATGTTTAGTGATTTTTTTTTTTGGATAATTTTGATTTTTATTTGAGAGTAAAGGGTGAGAAGTAAAAGTTTAGGGAAAAATAAAAAGTTTTGGAGAATAAAAGTTTGAGGGAAAGTAAATAGGGGGGAGTAAAATTTTGAAGGGAAAATATTAAAAACAAAAATTGGAGGGGAGATGTGTTTGGGGTAGATGGGAGGTGAGATGGGAAGGGAGTAAAAGTTTTAGGGGAAAAGTGGGAGGGAGTAAAAATTTTGGGGGAAAATAAAAAGTTTTGAGGGTTTTTGGGAGTAAATTTTTGAGAAAAAGTAAATGAGAGAGTAAAGGGCAATTGACCCATAAATACCAAAAATAAAAAATTACTTTAAAAGGGCCTAATTGGGAAAAATTACGGAAAAGGGCCGAATCTCCCAAAAAACGCGCCCACGTAAGCGCGTTTTGGGGGCGAGACCAAAACCAAAACGCCTCTTTGGGCGTTTTTGTCCACGCCATCCAAAAACGCCCCACGTGGGCGCGCTTGCGACGTGGACAAAAACGCCTTCCAGGGCGCGTTTTTGGTCCTTACTACCGTGTTGAAGTTTTTGGCCCTTCGCTCTCGGTTGTCGCCGCCTCTCTTCTTCCGACAATAGATATGGCTTGCCATGGATCAAACCATGGCATGTACTCCGCACGCATGCTAACTCCGAACGACTATCGGTTCTCGGTCGGTATATAGTCATATCGGTTCTCCCACGCCTCGATATGTTCTCACCAAAATCTTGCCCAATTCGTATGTGTTTGCCGTAAGTCTACTTTGTGCTCATCATCGAGCACCTCCGGTGGTACGGGAATCCGCTGCGAAATCCAAATTGCCGCATAACCCGATCCGCTCGGTGCATCTCCACGGTCGAGTAGGTGATCAATGGGACCTTTACGTACAACCGCTTCGGATTTTGGAGGAACTCCTCCTAATTACTTCGCACGACTTACGGTCGTCGATGCGGTGTCCATTCAAACTATATTCACATTACGAAAATTTTAGACATATACCTCATATTAGACACTACATACGAAATACTAAATTATAATAACAAATTTGAAACTTACTTCGATTCCGACCTTTGGTCCAACAGAGCCGATATCCTCAAGCGATTTCGTATTCCAACATGATTCACGGATGGTTCCACCTAATTAAATAAACTTTTAGCATACAATTATACTATAAATATACGACATAATTGTAAAATATAATATTAAATTTACCTCGTTATCGCTGGGAATGAATATGGTCGGTCGAGTCGAGGACGTAAAAATGGAAATCGAAACCATGCCCATGATCGCAGTAGTGATAGGCAACCTCCGATTTTTTGTTTACTCGGCAAATGCGCCGCCCGCACATCTCTCGGTATAACCTCGATAGCACGGCAGGACCCCAACTCAATTCACCTACTGCTCAAGTCAACAAGTTTCGTGAGCCATCTCGTGGACGAGGTTTCTAGAGAGGTCCGCATCGAGATAGCCTCCAATTATTTGAAGAATGTATGCTCGAGCATACCGTATTCTTTCTACTTCATCGAATCCTCGTTCGGCTGCGGGAATGTGTCTCGTAACCACGCCATATCGATCCGAGCTCCTCGAATTCTATCCGGAATGGCACCTGTAGCTCGTAGCATACGGCCATCCAATCGAGAGATGTTACGGACCGGTGACTACCGCCTGATCCACCGGTAATCCCAATCAGAATCGCACATCTTCTAAGGTGATGGTACACTCTCCGCATGGCAAATGGAAAGTGTGCGTCTCCGGTCTCCACCTCTCAATCAACGCTACCGATCAAAGGCGGCTCCAACTTGAACCTCGGCCTATCGTGGCCACATGCCAAAAACCCGCTTCACGCAGTAATTCTCGATCAACGGCGATGGGGATCATGCATGTTGCGAATATAACATTCCAACACCCGATCTACAGATCGTTTAAAAATCATAAAATTCAAAATTAATTAAAATTACATAATTGGATAAAAAATTAAATAATATTTCAAAATTAAAATTAAAACTTACCATTTTTATTTGCTCGACGGCAATGTGCTTCTCGCCTAAGCGAAGTAATTCCCCGGCCATTGTAATCGGCTTTAAAATTTTCCGATAAAAAAATCTTAAAAAAAAATTAAGGGCTTTTTCGTAAATAGTAAAGGACTATTTTGAAATTTGAGCGTTAATTTCAAGGACCTTGAGAGAAAATTGAGAGAATATTGAGAAAGGATTGAAATGTGAAGAATAAAGGGTGGGGGGTTTATAGTTTTTTTTTCTCGACTGCTTGGGGAGCCAACGGTCAAAAAAAATTTGATCGTTGGGACCAAAAACGCGCCGATGGAAGCGTTTTTGTCCACGCCAGAAGGCGCGCGTCCACGTGGGAGCGTTTTTGGATGACGTGGACAAAAACGCCTCGGCAGGCGCGCTTGTCCTCGCCCCACAAAACGCGCTTACGTGGCCGCGTTTTTGGGGGATTCGGCCCTTTTCCGTAATTTTTCCCAATTCCGGCCCTTTTCCGTAAATTTTTTTATTTTTTGGTATTTATGGGTCAATTGCCCGAGAGTAAAATTTTGGTGGGAAATGGATTTTGGGTAGATTGGGGGATTGAGATGGGAGGGGAGTAAAAGTTTTGGGGGAAAGTGGGAAGGAGTAAAAGTTTTGAGGGAAAAGTAAAAAAGTTTGGGAGTTTGGGGTAAAAATGTAAAATATTATAGTTTGATATTCGAATTATTCGAATTATTCGAGTTATTCGAATTTGAAAACTCAACTCGATTCGAACTCAAAATTCGAAAAAAAATCGAGTTGACTCGAATAACTCGATTCGTTTAACTCGAAATTTGAATTTTTTTTCGATTTTTTCGAGTCGAATCGAGTTTTGCTCACCCCTACTCATAACCACAGAAAAATTTATTAACAATTAAACGAAATTTAAATTTTTGAGAACTTAGGAAAAACAATTTAAGTGTCAAGGATAAGTTTCAATAATCACCTAATATCCATGAACATAAATTAAGCATGCAATCAATTTAAGTGTTCACTTTATATTAAACTTGATCAATTTCACGAAAAGTAAGATAGAGTTAACTCTATTAATCACAATTATTTTTAGCCTAATAAAAATAAAACAGTGGAGATGGCATCAATTATGGGAAAAATCAAAATTTCCTCATAGGGTGATGCGTCGTTGAAAGCACCAAAAATATCCTATTCCCTGTAAAATAGTAAAAATAACAGTAAAGGGGAAGTAAGGTCGAATCCTCAGGGACCGGATTGTGCGAATGCTCGTTTCTTGAAATCCTGGACAATTTCTTGACCAAGAAAACCTGCGTTCCTGGAAAAATAAAAAAAAAACAGAATTAATAATTTCGATCTGGAAAAATATAAAAAAACAGAATTTAAAGTGAATTGAAATTGCGAGAATAAATTGCGAAAATTAAAATGAGGAAGATAAAAAGAGTTTAGAGAAAGTTTCTTATGTGGAGAGATTCCAGCCTCCAGTTGTCTCGATCCGCCTTGGGTTCAATCCTTGGCTTTTAGATGATCATTCTCAAACCGAATAAGCCAGTTATAGTGGAAGAGGACGCCTACGACCACCAGCTCCAAGGATTTAGACTTTAATTTGGTGGAACCTGACTCTAGCCGACAATCGCTCTTGTGAAATCATCTATGTTAGATCAACGTTTCTCAATGGCGAATCCCACGCCATTTTGTCTCTTGGGCTCGCCAACCTCTAACGCAGTAAGCTAACGAACCGACTGTGCAACCTTCTCAAAATATATAAAGCGGCCGTTCCTTGCACACGTTGAAAAGATCACTTCTTAAGGGACATGGACGGAAGCGTTAGCCCCGTAATGCGGAGAAATGATGAATACCCTGTTGAGAAGGCTAAGTACGAATTCTAAACCTCAAGAACCCTTTTTGGGGATTTTCAACAACCTTTGGCTAGATGGGTTTTAGTGGCTCATGATTGTGGTGGAAAAGAAAATAAATATATAAATGAAGATTTTTATTAAAAGGAAATATAGAGAGAACAAAGACTTTTGGGGAGAGAGTTTACAGAAAAATATGGATCCCCTAATTGAGTCACCTCTCCCTCTATTTAGAGTGCTAAGATAAATAGACTAGTCCTACTCAAATTCCTAAAGATAATTACAAATAATCAAAGATAAATAAAATAAATCCTAAAATTAAATAATCCCTAATAATTATCTTAATATTAATTATCTTAATATAATCAAAATAGAGTCTAATAGAATAAAAACTCTTTTTTTTGCATTTCAACCCTTGTGTCCTCCATGTTTGCACTTTTGGCACCAACTTTTCCCTATGTCGCACATCAGCCCATTTTATCTCTAAATTCACGCTTTTGGCCCTTAATTTCGCTTTAGCCTCCAATTTAGTCCCTATAAGATAAAAGACCATAAATATCCCAAATTAGTAGAATCATACTCAAAATAAATATGCAATTAGCACATAAAAACATGACGTTCTAGAGTATTATCAAATTCCCCCCTACTTAGCCCATGCTTGCCCTCAAGTATGGTTCCTATCCACTGTGAAAATTAGATCCTGAAAGAAATTCTACTCCAAAGTTTTATAAAAATTAGTCAAAAATGCATATGAAAAATAAAGAGAACTTCTAAGCTTGCTTTAAGTAAAACAGAAAAAGTTTTTTTTAATTAACACACACAAAAATTAAAATCGTCTTGAATTATTTCATGTTATTTAGGTAAATTACCAAACCTACCAAGATACTCTATTTATTTTCTCCTTTAGTCCCCAACTGCAATTTTATTAGTACTATCTTTCTTTTCTTTTTCTTTTTTTATTTCTTTATTTTTTTATTTTTTTATTATTTATTTACTTAGGAATATATTGAACCTTTTGACGCGAAGAGAGATGACAACCCAAGCACCCCACCCCGGTTACTTAGCCCAACATACTCCTAAAATTTATTTAATTCCGGTTAGCGGAGTTTTACCCATCACGTCACACAACCTTTTGACGCGAAGTAGAATGACAACCCAAGCACCCTACCCCGGTTACTCAGTCAGTCACGTTCTGAGCCGCACTCATAACCTTGGTTAGCGGAGTTTTACCTATCACGTCACACAACCTTTTGACGCGAAGTAGAATGACAACCCAAGCACCCTACCCCGGTTACTTAGTCGATCCACGTTCTAAGTCGCACTCATAACCTTGAAACATTTATTAAACAAAATTTACACGAAAATTTTAATTTTGGAGGATCTAAGAGAAATAATCAAGTGTCGAAAATAAGTTTTAGTAACCACCTAATAGACACGAACATAATTTAGGCATTCAATTGTATTAAGTGTCCACTTTATATTAAACTTGATCAATTTTACGAAAAGTAAGATAGAGTTAACTTATTAATCATAATTATTTTTAGCCTAATAAAAATAAAACAAAGGAGATAAAATCAAGCGGACAGAATCATAACTAACTTTCGTGAGCCAAGAATCATGCATGTAGGTCAAACAATGGCAAGTCGTGGTCAAATTCTTGGGCATGAAAAGCGACAGAATATTCTTAAAAAAAATATGGACAAAATGGAGCCTCAAGCAGCAAACACAAATCACATCAGAAGACGACAGTAATACGAAGAGTACCTCCCCCCTACTTAAAACACATTGTCCTCAATGTGGACGCAAAAGAAATAAATAGGTAGAAAAGTTTAGAAAAACTCCCCGTGTAGCTACTGTCGATTGCGGTTGCGGAGGATGGCAATGAGTTTGGTTAGTTGCTGGCCAAAAGTGTCAAGTCGAGCCTCAACGCGCTCCGTTTTACCTAAGCAAAGAAGAGAAATTTATTAATATTTAAATTAAAAAAAAGAAATTAAAAAGAAAAGAAAGGAAAATAATAAATAAGAAATAATAATAAAAATGAAAATAAATAAATAAATAAAAGGATTGGGTTGCCTCCCAACAAGCGCTTGTTTAACGTCATTAGCTCGACGACTTAAATGGTTCTACGGTGGCTCAAAATAAATCTTTTTAATCGTGTGAGCTTGGAAATTCTCATTTTTTATCACATCCACCATATTTGGGTTTAATCGTCCTTGCGCCTCTTTTATTGGTTTCATATTTTCCTCCAAGGGGTTGATCCCTTTTAAGTCGGCAATGGTCTCATCATTCTCAAAAATGTGAATTTAAGATGCTCGAGAAGTGGTTTTAATTTCGGATCGATGCACGCACAATGTAAGGTAGAAGTTTAGTATTCATAGGAGCCAATAATTTATTAACATTTAAAATCATCAAACATCATTTTAGATTTATCTCCATAAGATGACTCAAAAGTTTTTTCTCTCGATGAGTTAATTATGTCGACACGTTTACGTCCAAGACTTCACTTGGGTGGCTAATAGTGCCATAAATGTTAAACTTCACGATCTCCCCATCAAACTCCATCGTGAGGGTTCCGCTTCGTACGTCAATCTTAGTATTTGCAGTACTAAGGAAATGTTGCCCCAACAAGATGTCTGAAGACCCAGGAGCGTTATCCTCCTCCATTTTTATCACATAAAAGTCTGCAGGGAAGATAAGTCCATTGAATTTAACTAATACGTCCTCGAGGACTCCTTCGGGATGCACAACGGACCTGTCTGCCAATTGAATGATAACACCTGTTTTTGTCAAAAAACTTGCGTTAAGTGATTCATAAATAGAATATGGCATTACATTTATGGAGGCTCCTCGATCACACATAGCTTTTTTAATTCCCAAATGACCTATTTTGCATGGTATTGCAAACATGCCCCTATCCTTACATTTTGCCGGCATTTTCCGCTGTAACACTGCGGACACATTTTCACCAACATTCACCCTTTCATTACCTGTTAATTTCCGCTTGTTGGTGCAAAGCTCTTTAAGAAATTTAACATACCTCGGTATTTGCTTGATGGCATCCAACAGCGGAATGTTGATCTCGACATTCCTAAATGTTTCGAGGATCTCCTTGTCCTCTTTACCTCTTCGACATTGGTTGAATCGTTCTGGAAATGGAGGTTGAATTTTAGGCAATGGTGGTTTCAGTCGGACCTGTTCGTCTTTTTCAGGCTTTTCCTGGGCGATTTCTTGGCCAAGATTCCTATCAGGAATTGGTTCCAGTACCTTTCCACTTTGCAACGTCACTGCATTTGCGTGTTGTCTTGGATTAGCTTCTGTTTGTGACGGCAGCTTCCCTTGAGAGTTTAATTTCTCAATTGATATGGTCAATTCTCTTATAGATGCCTCGGTTTTCTGTTGAAAATCAAGCATATTAGCTGCTAATTTATTGACCAAAGTTTCTAGTGAATTACTTGAATCTTGTGGGCTGCTGTGGAACTCTCGGTTCGTATGGTCGGTTATATCGTGGGTTGGCCCCATAACTTAAGTTAGGGTGATCCCTCCACCCTGGGTCGTAGGTATTAGCATAGGGATCATATCGCCTCTGTGGTGGCCCAGGAAAATTTCCCACAGCATCCAGATGGGCCATGGTATCATCATACAAACTGGGACATGCATCAGTTGCATGATCAGGAGTAGCACATATTCTGCATAACCGAAATTTGTTTTTTTTTTTTTTTTGCAAGAAGAGTATTCATCATATTAGTAAGTTTATCAAGTCTATCTTCTATTGTAGAATTACTTAGTTGATGAACCCTTCTGTGGGGTTCAGGATTAGCTCGGAACTGCTGAGAATTTGCAGCCATTGTGGAGATTAAGTCCCTTGCTTGTTGGGGGGTCATGTTGACTAACGCTCATCCACTAGCAGCATCTACCATATTCATCTCCATTGGTTTCAAACCTTCATAAAAGTACTGGAGGAGAGATTGCTCTGTTATACCGTGTTGTGGGCAGCTCGCACACAACTTCTTAAACCGTTCCCAATAATCATAAAGAGTCTCTGCTTCTTTTTGCCTTATTCCAACGATCTCCCTTCTTAGCTCAGCTGCTCTAGATGCTGGAAAAAACCTGTTGAGAAATAAACGAGATAAATCAGCCCAAGTAGTTATAGATCTAGGAGGTAAATAAAATAACCATTCCCTAGCTGAATCTGCTAGGGAAAAAGGGAAAGCGCGCAATTTAATTTGATCCTCGCCATTCGCCCGAGGTTTCATACTCAGACAAACCATATGAAACTCCTTCAAATGTTTATGGGGTTTTCATTTTGTAACCCTCGAAAAAAAGTTGGCAAAGAATCGAATTAACCTCGACTTCATTCAAAATCGGTATCCATAGTAGGATATGCGATGCACAATGGTGGTTGTTCTGTCGGAGCTTCGGCCAGTTGCCGAATTGTTTGAGCCATTGGTTGATATGCTAAATTCGGGTTTTCGTTAACCCTAGTTTCAAGCACCTCTCCAGGCGAATCGACTTCTTCTGCTTTACTTTCAAATGTTTGAGTAGGGTTTTCGTTAACCCTAGACTCTGCTTCGCTGTCGATTCTCGATTTACGGTGGTGGATTGCTTTGAGTCCCAACCACTGCTGACTGCTTTTTCCTTAGCTTTGTTTCCTTACGATTAGCTCTCTCGCATCTTTTCAATTTCGAGTCAAACGCAAGAGTGCAGGGCGATCCGGTCATAGAAAACAAAAAACAAGATTAGTATGTTGCCGATCCCCGGCAACGGCGCCAAAATTTGATGCGTCGTTGAAAGCACCAAAAATATCCTATTCCCTGTAAAATAGTAAAAATAACAGTAAAGGGGAAGTAGGGTCGAATCCTCAGGGACCGGATTGTGCGAGTGCTCGTTTCTTGAAATCCTGGACAATTTCTTGACCAAGAAAACCTGCGTTCCTGGAAAAATAAAAAAAAACATAATTAATAATTTCGATCTGGAAAAATATAAAAAAAACAGAATTTAAAGTGAATTGAAATTGCGAGAATAAATTGCGAAAATTAAAATGAGGAAAATAAAAAGAGTTTAGAGAAAGTTTCTTATGTGGAGAGATTCCAGCCTCCAGTTGCCTCGATCCGCCTTGGGTTCAATCCTTGGCTTTTAGATGATCCTTCTCAAACCGAATAAGCCAGTTATAGTGGAAGAGGGCAAGAATCATGCTTGTGGGGCAAACAGTAGGCAATTCCTGGTCAAAATCTTAGGCATGAAAAGAGGCAGGATATTCTAAAAAAATAAATGTAGACAAAATGGGGCCTCAAAGCAAACAAAAACACAACAGCAACAATAACCAAAATCACAGCAGAAAATGACAGAAGCAACGAAGAGTTCCTCCCCCCTACTTAAAACACATTGTCCTCAATGTTGACTAAAATAGATAAATAGGTAGAAAGGTTTAATAATACTCCCCGTGTAGTTACCGTCGATCGCTCATGATGGCAAGGAGCTCGGTGATTTGCTGGCCAAAAGTGTCAAGTCAAGCCTCAATGCGCTCTAAGCGTTGCTCAATGGTCAATGCCGGTTGCGCTTGGGTGGGTGCCTCATTTTGAGTTTGTTGGCGAAAGACTCGTTCGGATGGTGAAGAACGAATACCAGGAGGGACAAAACGGAAGGATGATGAAGTAGTCCCATCAAGTCGAGACATCGAGCATCTAAAGGATCGGCCTGGAATAGAGGTTGTTTGGTACCGTGGATAGGGCTGTTTGGTCCCATTTTTCTAACTTTTCTCCCTTTTCTTAGTATTTTCGCTCCGTTCTGCCTAGGCAAAGAAGAAATTTTATCAATATAAAAAATAAAGTAATAAATACTAATAAAATAAAATAATAAATACTAAGAAAATGAAATAAAATAATAAATAATAAAAATTAAGAAAAGTAAAAAAAAAAAGAGGTTGGGTTGCCTCCCAACAAGCGCTTGTTTAACGTCACTAGCTTGACGCCTCTACTAGTATTGGAGCTGTTCCAACTGAATTTTTTCGTCCGTATGGGCTCGAAAATTCTCCTTTTTTAACATATCCACCATATTTGGCTTTAATCGTCTTTGCGTGCCTTTCAAAGGGTTAATCCCTTTTAAATCGGCTATGGTCTTATCATTTTCCAAAAATGTGCACTTGAGATGCTCGGGAAGTGGTTTTAATTCCAGATTTGGTGCCTGCACAACAGAAGGTAGAAGTTTAGTATCCTTAGGAGCCAATAATTTATTAACAGAAAAATCATCAAACATCATTTTAGATTTATCTCCATAAGATGACTCAAAAGTTTGTTCTACTAATGAGTCCATTATGTCGACATGGTTTACGCTCAAGGTTTCACTTGGATGACTAATAGCATCGTAAACATTAAACTTCGCGATCTCCCCATCAAACTCCATCGTGAGGGTTCCGCTTCGTACGTCAATCTTAGTATTTGCAGTACTAAGGAAAGGTCGCCCCAACAAGATGTCTGAAGACCCATGAGCTTTATCCTCCTCTATTTTTATCACATAAAAATCTGTAGGGAAAATAAGCTCATTAACTTTCACTAATACGTCCTCAAGGACTCCTTTAGGATGCACAACAGACCTGTCTACCAACTGTATAGTAACACCTGTTTTCGTCAAAAAACCCGTGTTAAGTGATTCATAAATAGAAAAAGGCATTACATTTATTGAGGCCCCTAAATCACACATAGATTTTTTTATTCTCAAGTGGCCTATTTTGCATGGTATCGTAAACATGCCCCTATTTTTACATTTCGCTGGCATTTTTCGTTGTAACACTGCAGATACATTTTCACCAACATTTACCCTTTCATTACCTATTAATTTCCGTTTGTTGGTGCAAAGCTCTTTAAGAAACTTGGCATAATGTGGAATTTGTCTGATGGCATCCAATAGTGGTATATTGATCTCGACATTACTAAATGTTTCGAGGATCTCCTTGTCCTCTTTACCTCTTCGACATTGGTAAAACCTTTCTGGAAATGGAGGTTGAATTATGGGCAATGGGGGTTTCGTTTGGACCTGTTCATCGTTCTTGGGCTTTTCTTGGGCGGAATCTTGGCCAAGATTTCTGCCAGGAATTGGTTGCAATACCTTTCCACTTTGCAACGTCACTACATTTGCATTTTGTCTTAGATTCGGTTCTGTTTGTGACGGCAGCTTCCCTTGAGAGTTCAATTTCTCAACTGATATGGTCAATTCTCTTATAGAAGCCTCAGTTTTCTGTTGAAAACCCTTCATTTCTCTTTGGAAATTAAGAGTTTGCTGTTGAAAATCAAGAACATTAGCTGCTAACTTATTGACCATGGTTTCTAGAGAATTACTTGAACCTTGCGGCTGTTGCGGAAATCGGTTTTGGTATGGCTGGTTATTTCGTGGATTGACCCCATAACTTAAGTTAGGATGGTCCCTCCACCCTGGGTTGTAGGTATTAGCGTAGGGTCGACGCTTTGTGGCGGCCAGGAAATTTCCCACAAGATCCGGATGGGCCATGGTATCATCATACAAACGAGACATGCATCGCCATATGATCGTGAGTAGCACATATTCCGCATAACCGAGCTGTCTTTATTTTTTCTGCAAGAAGAGTATTCATCATATTAGTAAGTTTATCAAGTCTATCTTCTATTGTAGAATTACTTAGCTGTTGAACCCTTCTAGGGGGTTCAAGATTGGCTCGGAATTGCTGAGAATTTGCAGCCATTGTGGAGATTAAGCCCCTTGCTTGTTGGGGAGTCATGTTGACCAATGCTCCTCCACTAGCGGGGTCTACCATATTCATCTCCATGGGCTTCAAGCCTTCATAAAAGTATTGGAGGAGAGATTGCTCCGTTATACCATGTTGTGGGCAACTTGCACACAATTTCTTAAACCGCTCCCAATAGTCGTAAAGGGACTCAGCTTCTTTTTGCCTTATTCCAATGATCTCCCTTCTTAGCTCAGTTGCTCTGGATGCTGGAAAAAATCTGTTGAGAAATAAACGAGATAAATCAGCCCAAGTAGTAATAGATCCAGGAGGTAAATAAAATAACCATTCCTTAGCAGAATCTTCTAAGGAGAAAGGAAAAGCGCGTAATTTAATCTGATCCTCAGTTACCCCCTGAAGTTTCATACTAAGATAAACCATATGAAACTCTTTCAGATGTTTGTGGGGATTTTCGTTTTGCAACCCACGAAAAGTTGGTAGTAGCTGGATTAAACCTAACTTCAGTTCAAAATCGGTATCCATAGTAGGATACGCGATGCACAATGGCGGTTGTTCTGCCGGAGCTTCGGCCAGTTGCCAAATTGTTTGAGCCATTGGTTGTTGTGCTAAATTTGGGTTTCCGTTAACCTTATTTTCAAGCACTTCTTCAGGAGAGTTGACTTCTACTTTTTCGCTTTCAATTTCTTGAGCAGGGTTTTCGTTAACCCTACACCCAGCTTCGTCGACTTCGATTTCTGGCGGTGGGTTACTTTGAGTCCCAACCACCACTGACTGCTTTTTCCTTAGTTTTGTTTCCTTGCGATTGGCTCTAGCAGTCTTTTCTATTTCAGAATCAAATCCTTAGTAGAATCTGCTAAGGAGAAAGGAAAAGCGCGTAATTTAATCTGATCCTCAGTTACCCCCTGAGGTTTCATACTAAGATAAACCATATGAAACTCTTTCAGATGTTTGTGGGGATTTTCGCTTTGCAACCCACGAAAAGTTGGCGATGAGTGGATTAAACTCGACTTGAGCTTCAAAATCGGTATCCATAGTAGGATACGCGATGCACAATGGCGGTTGTTCTCACGAGCTTGACCATTGTCGAATTGTTTGAGCCATTGGTTGTTGTGCTAAATTTGGGTTTCCGTTAACCCTAGTTTCAAGCACTTCTTCAGGAGAGTTGACTTCTACTTTTTCGCTTTCAATTTCTTGAGCAGGGTTTTCGTTAACCCTACACCCAGCTTCGTCGACTTCGATTTCTGGCGGTGGGTTACTTTGAGTCCCAACCACCACTGACTGCTTTTTCCTTAGTTTTGTTTCATTGCGATTGGCTCTAGCAGTCTTTTCTATTTCAGAATCGAACGCAAGAGTACCTGGAGCAGATCTGGTCATAAGAAACAAAAAAAAAAAACAAGATTAGTACATTGCCAGTCCCCGGCAACGGCGCCAATATTTGATGCGGTCGTTGAGAGCACCAAAAATATCCTATTCCCTACAAAATAATGAAAAAGAACAGTATAGGGGAAGTAGGGTCGAATCCTCAGGGACCGGATTATACGAATGCTTATTTTTTGAAATCCTGGGCAAAATCGTGCCCAAGGAAACCTGCGTTCTTGAAAAAATAAAAAAATAGAATTTTAAAGTTTTTAATCTGGGAATAAAAGTAAAATAAAAATATAATTAAGAAGTTGAATTGAAATTGCGAAAATTAAAAATAGTAAGTAGAGTTTGAGATAAAAGAAATTCTTATGGGGGGATTCTAGCCTCCAGTTGTCTTGATCCACCTTGGGTTCAATCCTCGGCTTTTAGATGATCATTCTCAAACCGAATAAGCCAGTTATAGTGGAAGAGGACGCCTACGACCACCAGCTCCAAGGATTTAGACTTACGATTTAGTAGAACCTGACTCTAGCCAATAATCGCTCCTGTGGGATCGTCTTATGCTAGATCAATGTTTCTCAATGGCGAATCCCACGATATTTTGTCTCTTGGGCTCGCCAACCTCTGACGCAGTAAGTTAACGAACCGACTGTGCAACCTTCCCAAAACATACAAAGCGGCCGCCTTTGCACACGTCGAAAAGATCACTTCTTAAGGGACATGGACGGAAGCGTCAGCCCCATAATGCGGAGAAACGATGAATACTCGTCGAGGAGGCTAAGTACGGATTCTAAGCCTCAAGAACCTTTTTTGGGGATTTTTGACAACTTTCGGCTAGATGGGTTTAGTGGCTCATACTTTTGGGAAAAGAAATAGACTTAATAAAAAATTAGAATTTTATTGAATGGAAAATATAGAAAGAACAAAAGGCTAAACTTTTTGGGGAGAAAGTGTTTACAGAAAAGAATCAATAAAAACTGAGTCACTTCATCCCCTATTTATAGTGCTAAGATAGATGGACTAGTTCTACTCAAATTCCTAAAGATAATTACAAATAATCAAAGATAAATAAAATAAATCCTAAAATTAAATAATTCTTAATAATTATCTTAATATTAATTATCCTAATATAATCAAAATAGAGTCTGATAGAATAAAATCTATTCTTTTTGCATTTCAACCCTTGTGTCCTCCATGCTTGCACTTTTGGCACCAACTTTTCCCTGTGTCGTACATTGGCCCATTTTATCTCTAAATTCACGCTTTTGGCCCTTAATTTCGCTTTTGCCTCCAATTTAGTCCCTATGAGATAAAAGATCATAAATAGCTCAAATTAGCAGGATCATACTCAGAATAAACACATAATTAATACATAAAAATACGTTATTCCAGAGTATTATCACTAATATTTAATTATATTTAGGTTCCAAATAACTAAAATACCTTTGGTGTCAAATTATCATTTTGCCCCTCAACTTGTATTTACACCCGATTAAACTCGAAACTCTAAAAATAACTTAATATGTTATCTAAGGGCTTCCAAACATTCCAAAAATTAATAAATCCACCAAAATTGATTTTTCTTACCGGATTTATGAATAGGATTCTTGGAAAAGTCTCATATAAGGAACTGGAAATTTTGTAAGTGTTACGAAAGGAGCTAGACAAGGATGGGGGAATAAAAAGTTTCCTCCATAAACTGATAGCAGTAGGGCAGTCCTTGGAAATATTAGAGTTTTTGATTCAATGTTACATAAAGGACAAGAACCAACAATCTCCATACCTTAAACAAAGCAATGCCTTCGTACCAAGAATTTTGCCAACTTCCCAAAGGAAAATAGAAGAAGAGAGTTTTGGGATAAGGTGAAGCTTCCAAATCTATTCCAATCCTTCGAAACGCCAAAGGATGGGTGCAAAAGATCAAACCCCAAGTGATAGGTAGAGCTAAGAGAAAAGGTCCCATTGGAGGTAAAAATTCCAACACATATAGTTCCATTCTCAAGAACCGAAAATGGGATGGCCATGATATTACACGCAATATTAGTAGGAAAGGGGAAAGAGATGGAGGAAGGCAAGTCGCAAAAATCACTAACCATAAGAGCATCCTCACCCTTATTGAGAGGACATTGGATCAAAGAGCAAATAGGACCAAGCCTAGTAAAATTGTTAATCCACAAGTTCATCCAAAATCCATCTTTAGTAACCCATCTAATTCCTTTTACAAACTGGTTTTGATGCTCCTAAGAGCATGCAAGTGAGATGAATTAAAGGGCGGATTTGAGCCATTCTAGTGTTTGGCTTTGAGAAGTTTTGCTCATAAAACTTCATGGGTATGGATGTGTTTCCAACAAAGTTTTAAGAGTTGAGCTTGATTTTACATTTTCATTTGTTTCATGTCAAGGCCTTCATCTCTTTTGGATTTTGTACTCTTTCAGCTAACACGATGATGCTTGGTATGGTTTTTAGATCTATCCCAAAGGAAATTCCTATTAATGTGATCAATGGAGTTATAAACGCTAGACAAGAGTTTCTTACAGTGCATGTAATAGGAAGGGATTATCACAATACTAGACTTCACCAGCATTAGTCTTCCAATTGGGGTTAGTATATTGGCTTTCTACCCGCTAGTTTAAATCGAATTTTTTCAACAAAAAAAGGTGGTGTCATTTTATTCACCCTTTTGTGGAGCCAAGATATTTTCCTAGATTCCAACATAATTTGTAGTCCAAAGCTTACACCCACTCATAGAAGATGATTTTCTTACTTTTGAAACCTAATCTTCTGACCTGATTCCTCTTTCCTAACCAAAAATATATATCAAGGACCTTTTAAATGATGCTGGTCCTTGCCTTTTGTTATTTTACTTGGGGTTTACTTCTTCCTGCAGCTCATTAGCAGTGTTAGACCATCTTGCTGGAAATACTTTATTAATCAAATGAAATGAAATACACAACAGCAAGCAGGTATCTGAACATAAACTACAATTCCAAAATACATAACACCAGAATCCCAGAATCACACATCACAAGCTAATTTCAAGTAAATCTTCTTTAACTTTCAAGTTAGTCCGAAACTCTTTATTTCTTTTGATTTCTTTGCAATTTTGAAATTAATGCTCTTTTAACATAAACAGAAAAAATGACAATTCAAGAAGGACAAAATCAAACATAATATTTATGTTTTTTATACAATTTTTATTAAGACCCCCGATTTTCAAATAATACATACTTAAACACCCTCAAATCATATTTGACTTTTACTTATTATTACAACAACAATAATATTAACTGAACTAACGCAGAATCATATCCATATTTGAGATTCGATTTTAAGTTTTTATAAAGTCACAAGACCACTTTACCCTGTTATCATTCAACTTGTAATTTGGATATGTAATGAGATTCGCTCAAACAAAAACTGATGACTACGTGAACCATAAGATCATTTGATGCAATTATCCTCTTTTATTCCCATAAATATTTTTCTGGTCCCTTACATCTAAACAATTGATAGCCTGATTGGATAATATGATGGGAATAAGGGGACAATGTACAATTCACCTTTTTCTCTCCTTATATTATTAGTTTTTATAGTAAAAAATTTCACATTATCTCCATAATTTGATAAATATCACAAATTTAAGAGTTAAAAAACATAAAAAAATAAAAATAAATAAAAGGATAAAATGAGCATTTTTTTTTTGTAAAGTTTGATGATCAAATATTTTTTACTTTCTTTTATATTTACTTTTACATTTATTTTTAGGGAATAAATTATATTAGGATCATTCTAAAAAGAACCAATAAAATAGTGCAACGTCATTAAACTTTAAAGATATAATAAAATATTATTCTACACCTTCTCCAACTTAATTTAACCTTTCATTAAATTACTTAAAATAATTAATTTTTTAAGTTATAAACAAACATATTTTATTCTTTTACAAATTTTAATTAATTTGTTTTTATTATAAGTTAATATTTTTTAACTTTGTGCAACCAATTTTAAAAAAATTAATAATTTTTGTGAAATTTTTTTCATATCAGTGATACATAATTTTGTTAATTATTTTATATTGAACACCAAACCTTGAACTTCAAACCCTGAACCTTGAACTCCGAACACCAAATTTCATGGTTTGTGATTTAAAAATTGGACTTTGAGTTCGGGGTTCAAGGGTACAAGTTTAAATACAAGCTTCAATGTTACAAAATTAATTTTATTATGAAAAGAAACAAAAAGAGCAGTAATGAGTATAAACAGAGCGTTATATATCTTAATCAATTTGTTTTGGTAGTATTATGAATCTAAAGAGAAAAACAAACAACTTTAAACATTTGTCCCAACTATAATCAATCATTTGAGAGATTTAGTTTGATTCCACAAACAATTTACATCTTAATGAGAAAAATATGCTAATGGTCCAACCAAGGCAGCAGTGATGTAAGTAGAAGGCTCGGAATGTGAATAATCAGATCGATCATCTGGGAATCCATCGTTCTGATTTGGACCTCCAACAATAGCTCCAACCAAAATGTTGGGATTGGGGTTCGATGAGTAGAAGTATGGCTGGAAACCACCGTCGCATCCAATGCTTTGAGGGTGTTTTGCCAACGACGGCAATGAAGAACCCCTGTGGTGAATTCTCTTGGGAAAATTCCGACCAAACCCAACCATGTACGACATTTTTATTGGATTCTCTCCTAGTATGTAATCCACCTGCAATTCCCACGGTACTCAGCTTTAGAATCTCATAAAATTGATTAATTCATAGTTCTTGGCATTAAGAAAGAATTGAAAGCATCTCTTGCCTGTCTTTTTGCAAGTCCGATTAGTGATTTTGGAGTGACGAAGAGGCTGCCACAGTTAAATGTCTGCTTTTTAGCTTTCATGTACTTGCCATATGTGGTAAGTAGAAATGATATGGATGTTACATATTGAAGGTTGCTTTCAGGTAACTTGTACATAAGACCACCTGTTTTTCAAAATTATATTCAATTCAAAAACTAACACACAGCAAGCATTTCTTAATTATATATAGGAGTAATACATAAAATTGTTCAAATCACCTTGTGTGTATTGGGTAGTTGAATAAGGAGAATTGGGTAAGATCCTACACATAAAGCTTTCAGCTTCTTGTTTGAATTGCTCGAAATTTTTATCTTTGCCCAACAATGCCATCTGTAAAAAATTAAAGCAAAGAAAAAACTACTTAAATAAGACATTTGATATGCTGTCACCCTTTAAACACTATTTGTGGAGTACAAAAATTTTCACTACAATGTAGAGAAATTGGATTGAAAAATATAATGTTAAATACCCTGGATAGAAGAACATGAGCACCAGCATATTTGTTATCCCAGCTGAAGATGTCAGGTTGATCATCAGCTCCCAATGTTTTCAAGAAATTATAGTAATAAGCATCATTTGTTGCTCTAAACAACCATGCTGCACCCCATAGCAACTCATCCTGCAACCATTAGTAGAATTTTTTTTAAGTATATTGTTGGACTGGGATGCCATCCAGTGCTAACAGTTCACAGCCAAAAGAAAGCGCATCTTACCTTATATCCAGAATATGAGCAGTAAAACGGGCAGACTGCTGATCCAAGTGAGTCACTGTAAGCACCACGATATTGGATGGCAAACGCCATAACTTTCCTTGCTGTTTGCAGCAACAACCTCGAGTATTTTGGATCAACCCTTCGGAAAACTAAGGAGGCAGCTGCCAATGCGGCAGCCGTTTCACCAGCAACATCAGAGCCAGGATTGCTTGATGAGACAGAGTACACAGTTCGAACAGTGTCCATGTCCTCAGGCCGCTCCCAGCACTTGTGATCCACATTGGGGTCACCCACACCTACATAGAGCTTTCCGGGCTTGGAATTGGCACATTTGAGGAGATAGTCAGTCGCCCAACGGATAGCTGCCCTTGCCTCTTGTAACTGGGGACCCATTCTCTTTCCATATTCAAGTGTACCCCATGAAAGCATTGTGGTGGTGAATGCCATTGGGAAGTTAAATTTCACATTGTCTCCAGCATCGTAGTAGCCACCAGTCAAATCTACCTGAATTCGACACAAAATGAAACTTGTTATTTTCATTGTAGACTATATACGGATGCCAAAAATGAAAGTGAGAATACGCACATGGTCAAGGGAGCCATCAGAAAGACCAGAGTTGGACCTCCATGAAACTTTCTGATTGGCAGGCAGCTTGCCTGATCTCTGGCCTTGGAAGAAGAGAAAGGATTTTTGAAGTGCATCTCTGTAATTCGGATTTCCTTCCACTCCAACACCCCCAAGCAGTAGCAATCCCAGTGAACACAAGAAAATCAAGAGAATGTTTGCCTTTGCCATTGAAACTTGCTTACTTGATTGCTTTTTTTTTTTACTTACGTATAATTCAACAATTGCATGGCCATTTATAGGAGCGAATGCTTATACAATATAGGTGCCCAAATCTCAATAGAGCAAAATCAGGCTTTTTAAGCCGAGAATCACTATTCTTTATTGTTGTTTAAAATCTTCCTTTTCAAGGATTAAAGAAATAGAAAAATAAGGAAGTTCAGACATCCTGTTATAGTACATGTCAACACCTTGATCTTGAGGATATAATGGCTGCTGATTAGTTGCTTTGCTTTAACATCAATTGAATTGAGTTGACGACTTGGAATCATTTCCGTTCATACCCTTTCTTCACATTATTTTTCCATATTATTACTTGCTTTTACCCTACTCCTCCAATCCCTATTTTCTTTCAGCTTCATGTGTTTTTCTTTTTTTTTTTTTTTTTGGGTGTTTCTTACTAATTCTCAGAAGTCTACACCTAACCACACTAGAAACTCCTATTGAGATACCAATCCAATTATTATTTTTATGCAATTTCTATTATTATCCATAATGCGGATAAATTTCAATTTATATTAATTCAATTATTATACAAAGTAACACCATATACGTAAATATTTTCAATCTTATTGTTTGATTAAAAAAATTACGATTAACTTAATAATTAAAATTCAGAACCATATTCTTAATTTGTAACTTAATCATTACATTAACAAATTTGTGGAGATTTATCTATTTTGACAAGGTAGAGCTAAATTACTTGACATTTCCAATTAATAAGACACTGATAACATAGATTGTTGTGAAGCCAAAAGGTCATTGTTATTATTTTCCTCGAGAAGAGAAAATGAAAGTTTAGTAATAAAAACAGATTCCAAATCAGTGAAGCATAAAACATTAAGACAAGATTGGAAAATAGTAGGACCAATGCGCAAATTAATGGATTAGAAAAAGTTGTGCCTTAATTCTTTCATACAAAAACCTCCTCGGTCAATGGGAAAGAGAGAATGATGATTTTGTGGGGGTGCTAATTGGCGGAAACTGGGATTCATGTTTTGGCGATGAAAAAGGGAGGCGTGACTCGTGAGGGATGAAATGGCGCATTTTTTGGGAGACTCTCAGCCATGGATCGCGCAAAGAATTCGGCGCGCCAAACTCACAAACCATAAATAAAATGAAAATGGATATACATTACTTACTATTATGCTGCTTTTTGCACTTTGATTTATTATTTCCATGCTTTTGATTCCTTTATTCTCTTTTTCCACCATGCTTTACGACCAATCTTCTCCTTTAATTATTTAACTTTCATCTTTCCTTTAATTTTAAATAAACAAAGACTAAGAATGGATAATCATTCATTACTGGTTTTTTTTACATATATTAGGGTTTACTCTTCTATAAATATAAGTGACCCACTTGTAAAATAGCATTCAAACTTGAAATTTTTTTTAGGGGTAAGAAATAAATTGTATTTTTTTTACTGTAGTAAAAATATAATTTTATAATTTTTATAATTTTTAAAAAGTTAAATCAAATTTTTATTATTTTGAGGGGCTTAAGTGTAATTTTATCATTACTAATTTAAATTTTTATAAATTATAAATAATCTAAATTAAAAATTTACTATTTTAAGGGAGATATGACCCCAAAATCTCAACTACGCTCCATCATGGATCAAAATATGATAGAAACCATGTACCCAAGGTTTGTACACAAGCTTTGCTTGGCTCTATTAATCCAAATCTTACTCTTTAGCAAGTAGACTCCGCGCTAATACTCTCCGAAAGCTATTGGACCAGATGTATATTTTAAGCTTGAATGCTTGTTTGTGTGTTTGGTTTTTTTTTTTTTTTTTGTTGAAATAAATACAACTCGTGATTAGATTACACAAAATAAGGTGATTTGGATTGTCCTAATCCCTTCTTTATTGATATAATTCAATTGACCTAGCATTCAATTTATCTTTTGTTTGCTTCACAAAAATGTAGGTTTAAAAAATAAGTAATACTAAAGAAACAATAAAATGAAAAGGTATTGATGCTGAATGAAGTATTGGGAAATTGAATGTGGTATTGGTACGTTTATGATAGTTGACTCAGTACATTGCATATATGTGATGTATAGTGCATGCTATTCCAATAATTGATACGCTTAGTTCTCTTTTCCCTCACACTGCTTAGATGCAAGGCAATACATCTTTGACTGCGGCTATATTATAATATTGTTAGTTTGCTTGAATTTTCAAGCAATATTTACTGAATTGGTTAAGTAATTGAATCGATTAGATTACCATTTTTCGATTTAACTGTTTTAATCAATTTATCTAATTTGATTAAATAAATTATTAGAAATTTATAAAAAAAATATTTAAAAAAATAGAAAAAACTAGTTCAATCGATTCAATCATCAAGTCAACTAATTTTTTAACCCAATTCAACCGGTCCGTATTAGTTCGTGAGCCAATCAATCTAACCCCTCTAATCGGATCAGAACCTTAATCAATTCCTGATCTAATTAGTTCAACCGAAAAATTTGATCCGATTTAAACAACATAAATTTTAAATGTTTATTGGCTGATCAAAATATCTTTTTAAATTTTTAATTGGACTTGGATAATTTAAAATTTAAAATTATACATAACATATTATATAAACCATTATATATGTGTTTTTTTCTTTCATTTTGAGCATGGAATGAAAAATATTAACACTTAAAGAAAATGAAATGGTTACCGAATTTATCCTTCCATTTTATAACTTTTATAAGTATAATTTTATTTTCGAATTTATTCTATTTATTATTAAAATATATTAAAATATTATTTTTTATAATAGTGAGAAAAATTGTTGATATATTTAAAATTGTTGCAATGTGTCAACGACAGTGTCTACTTCTACCGTCACTATGATAAAACAATAATTTACCTCATTTGGAAGATTGATAATTTATTAAAACAAATCTTTAGGTTGTGCTGAATATCGTGGAATGATGTTAGTCAATCAATAAAGATCAATTCACTTATAAAAAAATATCTCAAAGATCGCATTTGATCGATTATACTAAATCTCTTGGATCAAGAAATTGAGCACTTATCTGTTCAATAAGAAACGAGTATATTTTAACAATAAAATCTTTTCTGTAACTGGATTTACAAGCTAAAAAGTAAAGAAATCAAATTGTATAAATATTTATTGTTGTCCATTGTTTTTATCGTGGTTGTCGCAATTTGACAAAAAAATATTCACTTCTGCTATCATTTTTTCTCATACTCTAATTCCTGCAAGTTTGAACGTTAAAGGTAAACAAAAATATTAAATCATTATTTTTAATTTAAAATTTCTTTTGTTTTCTTTCTTTACATATATGTAAATGTAATTTTTGTGGTTAAATGTTGTCGACTTTTTAATAACTTTCCTAAATTAATTTTATATCAATTTTATTTAAATATTCATCTTTAATTTTTCTTACGTATAAATAATTTTTGAAGCTAATTGTTACCATTTTCAAAAAATAATAAATATTAAAAAATATATAATAATAATAATAAATTACAACAAATGAGTGAATGGAAGGTAAAATAGTGTACAATATTCTAGACTTTTTTGTATATTTATTATAGTTTAAAATATATTATTATTTCCAAAAAATATTTTTCCTAAACATATTTGAAATTATTATACATTGTGATTAACAGTAGATCTAAATTATTAATTTAATATTATAATTATCATGTGTTGACTAAAGAACCCTGCCACTTATAATCTAATATATATGATTCTTTTATACATTATATATATGATTTGAGAAATCTTTTTCTGAGTTAAAATATTTAAATTTTTTTGAGAAATAATCCTTATACTAAAAAAAATATTTTACTAAATTTGAAGAATATATTGTTATATTAAAATAATATATATTGAAGTGACTAGGGTTCAACTTGCCCTTACGTCTAAACTTGAGAACCTTCTTCCATGGAGATACCTTAAGGAAAACCTGATCTCCCACAACAAACTTAATATCTTTTCTCTTAAGATTCGCATAGGACTTACGTCTTTCAGATGCTGCCTTAAGTCAATCTTAAATCAGTCTAATTTTTTCCTCAGTCTCATTAACCAACTCTGGACCCATTATTTTCCTCTCGCCCAACTCAACCCAATATAGCGAAGTGCGATATTTATAACTATACAAAGCCTCATAAGGTGCCATCTGAATACTGGCCTGATAGCTATTATTGTAAGTGAACTCGGCCAGAGGCAGAAACTTTTCCCAACTACCACGGAACTCTATCACGTAACCCCGAAGCATATCCTCCAAAACCTGAATCACCCTCTCGGACTGCCCATCAGTCTACGGATGGAATGTTGTACTGAAGTCCAACCGAGTACCCAAAGCCTCATGTAGTTTCTTCCAAAATTGAGATGTGAAATAAGGGTCTCGATCTGAGATAATCGATACAGGAACCCCATAAAGTCTAAATATCTCGGAGATGTACAACTTAGCTAACTTCTATAATGAGTAGTCGTCCGAACCAGAAGAAAGTGAATAGACTTGGTCAATTGATCCACGATGACCTATACAAAATCCTTCTTAGTGGGTGTCAAGGGCAACCCACTAACGAAGTCCTTGGTTACCCGTTCTCATTTCCACAACGAAAGCTTAACGGGTTGTAACAAACCAGAGGGAAGTTAGTGCTTAGCCTTAACCTGCTGACACGTCAGACACCGAGATACGAAGTTAGCCACCTCTCGTTTCAAACCAGGCCGCCAATAGAACTCCCGGAGATCACAATACATCTTGCTCCCATTGGGATGCATAGCATAAGGGCTACTATGTAACACCCCAAACCCGGTCCAAACACCACGACCGGATCTGGCATGTCACAAGGAAAAAGGGTTTGAAAGGTTGTATAAATTCTGGAAAATTTCTTTAATAAAAATCAAATTTAATGACATATTTAAAAACCCATTAATTAAGTAAAAAGGTATTTAGCTAGTCTAGCGATTAGGTGATATTTGAGAAAAACAAAACTTAGCTCTCTTTCGATTTATGAATTATTCAACAAAATCTTTAATTTCGTAGGAAATGGGTTTAAACGGGTTTGCAAAGAAACTTTTGATTATTTTTGATAGATCGTATAGTTCATAATTAATGAATGACAAAACCCAACTTAAAAGTCCAAAATTTACCAAATCTGAAGTGGCCTTATTACATATAAAAAGAAATATCCTGAAAGAAAATAGCAATTAATAATTCAAATAAAGTTTAATAAAAGAACCCCAGTGTGGCCACATCGAGTCCAATCTAACCCAGTCCAAAGAATCATGAGTTACCTGCAATTTGTTAAGAAAACAGAGTGAGTCACTGACTCGATGTGCAATTAGTTCACAAAATTCCACAAGTGGGCTTGAGCCCCAAACCATTATCGATTCCCACATCATGCACAAGTAATCAATATGATAGCCCAGCCCAATCTAATATTCCATCCTCTACACACCACTCCGTATGTCCATCCTCATACACACCTGTGGGGATTTCTATAATCAACCCTCCATCCGCTACACACCTCTTTGGCAGTCATGCTGACAGACACACTGCTCCAAGTCCACATAAGTGGCCTAGCCACTGATTCCACACGTGATTAAATCACCAAATCCACAATGAGGCACCACGCCATCATTAATCATGACAAAGTCACCAGTATACACTTCCCCTTTAAATCATTTTCATCCCAATATCCCATGCACATGCCACATAATATAAAAGATAGGTTACATGATATGATACATATATAGTACTTGGCATACACCCACAATCAGGTTATCCGCAAATATCAATAACACATGAGTATAATATACTGACCTGGTTTTTCGGTTTACCCAACATAGGTAACTCAATCACCATTGCTGCTATTTTCGGCTTTCAAGCATAACACATACAAATATGTAAAGCTAAGGAAATAGTGTGATAATTACACACTTGTAAACCTGAAGAACTAAACTATCGATCTCACTAACGTCCTCACTCGTAGGAATCACATCGATCTGCTTATCCTTTTCAGAAGCTGGCCCATACCCCGGTGGCCAATCTCGAACTGCCGATACCGCTCGCTTCTTAAACTTTGAAGTCGAAACCAAAGGTTTGCTTCCTTCCCCAACTTGAACGTTTCTTGCATCCATTAAAAGTCTTGGTCAACAAGAAAAATCGCTACGAAAGAGATGATGGTATAACCACTCAACTGGGTAAAGGCGATGAACAACGGATAAATAGACCAATAGAATACTAGAGAGAATTCCCTTACCTTATAATCCCGAAAAAGGTGGGGTTCAGAGATTAGTCGCTCCATAGACTTAGAACCTAAATGGTTCGGCTAACGCTAGTTCTCGGATGAAACACCCTTCACAACCAAACCAAAGAATAATTCGAAGTAGATGCCTAACACGTAGCCCCCTTAATCGACGAAACACAGAGAAAAAGAAACAGGTTTAAATATTAGACAAGGCAGGTTCGGCCTTACTAAGAGAAGGAGGAATATTGGTTTAATCAAGGGGAAAACGAAAGGGAATAATCTTACCTTAACACAGAGGATTCAAACAGCACCCAAGAGAATTCGGCACAACCACAATGGCAGAGAAGATTCGGCAATGAACAAGAGTGGAAGAGAAATAAGATGAAAGAGCCGAAAATGAAAACAAGAGAACTTCAATGAAGGCTTAAGAGTTTCGGCAACACCAGAGAAACCAAGAAGAGAAGAAAAAGAAAGAAAATGAAAGATTGCAAGGGACAGGTGTGTTACTTTCGGTTGTGGAGTTTTGAAAATGAGTAGAGAAAAGAAGATGAGAAGAAATATGCACCAGTGGTCTCCCTAGTTTCGGTTATAAGTCATAGCAAAAGAAAATAATGGGGATTGACTAGGCACTTTCGGCAAAAGAGAGTAAGAAAAGAACTAAAAGAAGAGCACACCCAAAATGCCAAAAAGAAAAACCCTTAACACACAAAAGCTAATAAAACCTATCAAATTTTCGGCACCAACTCCCCTACACTACTCAAAAATTCGGCTAACAACCCCTTCTCACCTCAATCCCCATGCCGTCCCTTGAAACACTCCTTAATTCCCTCTCCTTCACTTATTCAAACTAGTTTGAATAATTCAAACTCCCTTAATCACTCTCCACCCTTCATTTGAAATATTTGACCAGGTCTTGTTTCTCTCATCCAGAGTTTGATTACCATCCAACTGCCTCCCTTGCCTGAACCAAAAATAATACTTCCTTATGCTGCTTAAGAGTTTCGAACCCTCTCCCTCTCAGCTTCTCTTTGTGACGCCATCTCACTGCATGCTAGGTGGCGTCTCCTTGCCACTCTTCCACTGCACCTCTTTTGTCACAAACCGCAACAGAAAACCCTTAAGTCCTGTCCCCATTCGGCTTCCCCCCTAAAACGCCCAAAACTAAAAATTATACCAAGGCTTTGGCTTAACACCGAGCCTTCTTGAGGCCCCCAAACACATCCAAACAACAGGCATAACTCAACAAACGCAGAAAAACATAAAAGATGCAAAGCCCCTAAATCCCGGATGTTACATACTATGTGCTTTCCGCAGAATAGTCTGACTCAAATCAACATCATTCGACATACAAACTCGACCTTGGAAACATAGAATACCCTCACTGTTAAACCCAAAATTTGAAGTCTTACCCTCTTCGATCTGCTGATCTCGACTAACCAGAGACTCATCCAAAAGCTGCTTATCTTGAATCTCATTAACCTAAGTCAGCTTAATTTGCAACTCGGCCAATACCCCACCATCCTCAAACAAACTTAGGCGAATAAACATTGCCCTCAACTCAATCATTGACCTTCGATTGAGAGCATCAGCTACCACATTGACCTTATCAGGATGATACTCTATAGTGTAGTCGATCCTTAAGCAACTCAACCCATCTACGTTGTCTAATATTCAACTCTTTCTGAGTGAGGAGATACTTGAGGCTTTTGTGATTAGTGTAGATAATACACCTCTCACCATAAAGATAATGCCTCTAGATTTTTAGAGCGAAGACAACCGTAACTAACTGAAGATCATGTGTCAGATAGTTGCCTTCATGCGGCTTGAGTTGTCTAGAAGTGTACGCCATCACTTTACCCTCTTTTTTCAAAACACAATCTAAACTAGTGTAAGATGCATTACTATACACGAAAAACTCTTTTCCAGATTCAGGTTGTATTAGAACAAGTGCTTGAGTAAAAACCAACTTAAGCTTCTCAAAGCTCGATTGTTGATCATCAGTTCACACGAAAGACGTATTCTACACAACATCTTAGTCAAAGGAGCTGCAATAAGTGAAAACCCTCAACAAATCTCCAATAATACTCTGCTAGTCCAAGAAAACTCCAAATCTCCAAGACACTCTTAGGATGTTTCCACTCAAGAGTAGCCTCTATCTTCTTCGGGTCCACACGAATACCCTCGGCAGAAACTACATGTCCCATAAACATAACTTCTCTCAACTAGAATTCACACTTGCTCAACTTAGCATAAAGCTTCTTCTATCGAAGAATCTGCATAACCACTCTAAGATGCTCATCATGCTCAACCTCGGTCTTAGAGTATACCAGAATATCGTCGATAAACACAATGATGAATTGATCCAAATACGGCTGAAACATCCTATTCATGATATCCATGAATGCAGCCAGAGCATTAGTCAGACCAAAAAGTATAACTAGGAGCTCATAATGACCATAACGAGTACTAAAGGCGGTCTTATGCACATCGGATTCTTTTACCTTCAACTGATGGTACCCAAATCTCAGATCAATATTGGAAAACACAGACGCCCCTCGAAACTAATTGAACAAATCGTCGATCCTCGGTAGTGGATACTTATTCTTTATTGTTCACTTGTTCAGTTGCCAGTAATCCACACATATCCTCATAGTACCATCCTTCTTCTTGGGAAAGAGTATTGGTGCTCCTCATGGAGACACACTGGGTCTAATAAATCATCTATCAAAAAGTTCTTAAAGCTACACTTTCAGTTCCTTCAGCTCTTTTGGTGCCATACCATAATCTCGTTCGTGCATGTATTACATTTGGACGTATGTAATGTAGAGACTAAAATTACATATAATTAAGTTCCTATTATTCATTTATTAATTAGATAGTTATTTAGTCATAAAGTCAAACTACTAAAAATATCATTATTAACTCTTGGCAGATGTGAAATAAAAAAAGTTAAATTCCTTTTAAAAGATATAAGGCAATTATATATTTATATATATAAGGTTATTATTCTTTAAATTGTCAATAATTTTTTTTAAATTTAATTAGTAGAGTTAAATAAAGGATATTTGTCTGTTTTAATTTATTTATATATATATAATAGTTTACTTAGGGCCCCTTTGAATAGGCGTTTACTTTCAGTGCAGTGCGTTTAATTTTTTTTTGTCTCACATTACAATATCTAATTTCACTGTCACAGTTGTTTTTACACTAACCACATATAAACACAAAAATACCAAATAACTTTCAAATGTATTGGAAGAAAATATATTAGATACCCTATTTACCAAGAGTACATATATATATATATATAGATTTTTGTGGGAAATTTTTTTAAGGAAGATATATTATAAAATTTTATATAAATATTAGATGAGACTTTACTTTAGTAGTTAAGTTGAAGTATTGAAATTTTTGATATTTTAGGTTGAAATTGTATTATAAAAATATAAAAACACAAAAATACAGCATTAAAGACATGCAGGTTCTTGAGATTGTCTTGAAAATGTAGAAGATTACAAGTGGCTGTTTTATATATCAATCCAAGATTCCAGCCTTCTTATAGCTCTCAATGGAATCCACAAGAGTTTCTTCCAAGGGCCGATAGCTCCAACTCAGTCTCTGTAATTTTTCTGAACTAAGAATATCTTCCTCCCCTCCCTCAATAAATCTGCCAATGCACAAGTGATTGAGGATCACAAAGAAGAAAATCATACACCAAGCCATGTATAATAATAACATACAGATTCTGCTGCAGCAAGAGATGTACATTTTAGGATAATCGTATTGAGGGAATATACTTCTGAGCTTATCAACAAGGTCACGTGGGTTGGTCAAGTGAGCCATGCATATGTACCTTCCTTCAGCCTCTGCCTTCTCATACACCAGAAGCAATGCCTCAGCTACATCGCGCACATCAACTATCATTCGAACTTTGAATTCAACTATCATTCGAATTTTTTCTTCCAGAGTATCGTATCCTTCAGCGCATCGACATGAAATCCGAACAGAATTAGGATTGAAAAGAATGCCACAAGAAAAGATATCATGTTTTTTAGACCTTTACTTTATAATACCAAGTCTAAGATGAATCTTAAAAACACTTTTTAACGTTAATGTTATCATCTTTCCACAAAAACAGGGAAGCAACTAGATGTCGCGGTGGAGTAGTGCAGAAGCATACGTAGGCATGGTAGAAGTAGAATCCACCTTTTAAAAGTCTAACGAGAGCCAAGCTACTAGCATTTATGGTGGGCTGCAGAAGTGGGCCCAATATGAGAGAGGGGCAAACAGTGACAACATCAAGCCCAGAGCTTTTTGCAAACTCAAAAGCTTCACTCTCCGCTTCTGTCTTTGAAAAGCAATACCAATTCTGGCAGAAACACTCAGACAAGTCATATTTGCTTATTAACAATGAAAAAGAATATCAGGAAGCTTGTTTTGAGTCACATATTCATTACCTTTGTTGCTGCGCAGTGTTCCTTGTCAGACCAACAAGCCTCATCCTTGATCTGACCCACCGGCCACCTAGGGTTGAATGCAACAGCACCTCTAGAGGACACAACAACAACTCGTTTAACCTTGGCTTCAACACATGCTTTAAGCACATAAGTGTGCCCTTTACGGCCGGTTCAATCACTTCCACCTGTAAACCAAAAGTAATCGTATATCTAAATTGTAATTAAATGATGTCTTTTGTTAGATAAATAATTATGATTATGATTTAATCACATTCAGTTTTTAAATCCATAACTACCAATAACTAGTGTAATCAGCCCAATCTGCCCGGGCCCGTACCATAACCAAAAACAAAAAACCAAATAAAACATTATAATTATTAAAGTCCATTAATAAAAACAGTCCAACATTACAAGCCCGATAACAAAAATTATAACAGCCCAAACGGCCCAAAACATAAAGCAAATCAGAAGCTAAAAAAAAAAACCCTAGCCTTGCGCCGCATGCTTTCAGCCGCCGTACACCCACGCGCGAGCCACCACCGCCTCCACGCCACATCAGCCCCTCCGTACGGCTTCCATACATCCACGCGGCCTCGTACCTGTGCAAGAGAACAAACGACAGCAAATACAAAGGAATAAAAAAAAAAAGAGCATTGTATTTTTTGTTTTTTTCGGCTATATAAATAAAAGCCAACCAATGTATTTTTTGTTTACGAACGATTTGAAATAAAAAAAACACAGAAAACAGAGGTATTATTCAAATTCTTATAGTCTATTTGCTTCAAATATATTATACATATATATAGAAATACAAAAAATACAAACTTTTACCTTTTCATGACGATCGGAGTCCCGAATCCGAAATGTTTTTGGTTTGTTTTTCGATTTTGGGGAAGGATTTGAGTGTTTAGAGTCTAGATCTGTGCTTAGGGCGCATGAAAGGTCTGAAAGCGCCGACTTTTGGGGTCTCCGACCACCGTGCACGACGGCGAACGGTGGCGGAGTGCGGCGGCTCGGTGACGGGCTAGGTCAGAGCCCTAGAGGGCTTTCAGAGCGTTTTCCTTTTTTTTTTTTAGAAATGGTTTTAAAATGTTCTTTTGTTAAGATTTTTGCTATTTAAGGCTGAGTACGACGTCGTTTAGTGGCGGGGCTTTAATGACCAAAACGGCGTCGTTTAGAGGCTATATCCGCGCGAGTGACCCGACCCGGGGAAGGATCCGCGCGTTTTATGGAATTGGGTTATTTACCCATTTAGTCCTTCCGCATTTTGTTTCTTTTCTAATTAAGTTCTATTTTATTTTAATTTCGCTTTTAATTTTTGTTCTGTTTTAATTTAGTCCCCATGTATACACTGCGTTTTGGATCTCAGAAATATTTGCTGGTTTAGCCCCTGATAATTTACGCGCATTTCAGTTTGATCCTTGCATATGTTCAAATGATTTTATTTATTATAAATTAGTCTTTTAATTTTGTTTTGCTTCAATTAAGTACTTTTTTCATACACAATATTAGCATTTTTATTAAGTTTAATTCATTTATTTATTTAGTTTTAAACTATTTTATAATATGATAAAAATATATTTATATACTATCTATTTTAAATTATTTTAAATTATTTTATATACCTTATTTTAGACTCTATTTATTCATTTTAGAATGTTTTAATATTATTTTGTACTTTTATATGTATATTTAAACGTTTTATATATCATTTGTTTTAAATTATTGTATATTATGGATTTTTTAAAGCTACTTTTTACATTATTTTAAATTTATTTATTATTATTTTTTAAGGGTTTATATTCTATTTATTTTTAATTTGATTTAGATTCATTTCCTATTAGGGGTGTGCAAAATTCGGGTAAAACCGAAAAATTTCGGTTAACCGACCTAATTCGGTTAATCGGTCGGTTAACCGAATTTTTTTCTCGAAAAGTCGGTTAATCATTTTGTTAATTTTCGGTTAACGGTTAATTCGGTTCGAAACGGGTCGGTTAACCGATATTTTTTCGGTTAACCGAAAAAATAATAAATAAATTTATAATAATATTTAAATACCCAATAAGTAATAAGCCCACAACTATTCTCTATTCACCAACCCAAACCCAATAATAAAAATTAAACCCAACTCTCAAAGTAATACTAAAACAAAAAATAAAATTACCCCTAACCCTAAGACTAAGAGGCTAGAGTTAGACACACGACAGAAAAAAAAAAAAATACACCCCAACTCGATATCTCTTCTCCTTCCTGGCTTCCTCAACTTGAAATCCCTAATTTCTCAATCCCTAATTGTATGATTGATTTTACCTTCACCTAATTTCCTCGTGGAAAAAAAAAAGCATTTCTATATTACTCTTTTGCTATTAAGTTCTGTTGTTATTCTAACTTAATTTCTTCTCTTTTTTTTTCCTCCTTAGGGATATGTTGGTAACAAGTCAAAGATTTTCCTCTTCAACTATTAGGATATGATGTGGATCCAATCAATTCAAGCAGATTTTAATCATACAGCAAGTCGCTTATACTCTCGGGAAAGTCTCAGAGTACTGAGGCTGATATATGGAGTCTTTGTCATTTTGTAAATTTGTATAAGTTTGGGTTTGGTGTTCGACCAAAATACAACATCTTCTAGCATAGTTTAATCTATCTGAAATTTGTGCAGGGTACCCAACTTTTAAGGGTCAAGTTCTAAACGGGCAACAATTATTGGATTTAGTAGAAGGCCTTGAAGCAAATAATTTATTGTACTACTACTACACCCATTTACTAATGTGTATTTTATTTCTCAGTTGCTCTTTGACGATGACAACTTCTCCATGCTATAAAATTCTCTAGATTGTTTTAATATTCATCTATGAGGGGGAAAACAGATTGTTAAACAATATTTAAAAGAAAAAGGAACATATAGCATTATTTACAAAGAAGAGAAATTCTCTTACGTGTTAAATGAGTGGTTCTCTCTGAATTATCTACCCATTATAGAGAAAGGAAACAAAATAAGTAAATAAGACATCCTATGTTGTGTATTTAGCAATTTGTATCACAAAAAGGTATTCACTAGGATGCTTCAGTAGTGGATTTTGTTTATTTTATTCATTCTTTTTTTCTTTTAATGTAGCTTTTTTATTTTTAGATATTTGACTTGATACCGACCGGGGAAGAAAATTGCATTTAAAGTTATAGTTTCTTATCAATGAATGTCTAAATTGTGTAAAAATAATAGTTTCTTAACAATTAATGCTTGAATGGTATAAAAATCATTTTATTCTGGTCAAATTCCGATTTAAATAATCTCTTAATTTGTTTAGGCTCCTTTTGTTTGTTGACTTCCAAACTTGATTTTTCACTTTCTCAAAAATTACCAAGTAAATAGAAATGGTATAAAGGCAAAATCATAATCAATTAAAAATTTAACAAATAACTAAAATGCAACTTCATTTTAATATATTTGTGCTTTCATTGGTAATTAATTTGAATGAGTTGATAATTCATCATTGCTTTGAGACATTAGAGTTGAATATTCTGGGCAGTTGTATGTTACAAATCATCTCTCAGAAATGTAAATGATATTCTTTATTGTACCAAGACCAGATTGAAATAAGCAATTAATTTATATTAATTTGCTATGGCAGGTGTTTGTTTGATCTTTAAAATATAATATGATTTAGATATGGTGCTGAATCTAATATGTTTCTGACCTTCCAATCTTTATTTGAACGAAAATTAGTTTCTCTTATTCATATTTACGCATTGTTGTAAGTAGATCTAAAAATCTAATCCAAAGAAAACCAAAGTGTTCTTTAAAGGGAACAGTGTTAGTAGAATTTGATTGACTAAAATAAATTGTATTTTTACATCAATTTATCCTAAGATGGTACTAGTGTGACTGGATTTGGCTCCTATTTTACTTGAATGAAGTTCTAAAGGATTGTATTACATTGTGTATTTAGCGAGACTTTTTAAAACTTATTCTAAGTAGAAATTACTACTTTAAATAGGATAGTCAAAGGATTCTACTGGTATAAAACCTTGATTTAGTTGCATTAAAGCATTTTGAATCAGCCATCCCTACTTTAAATTGCGTTTTGCAATGGATGTTACCTTTGTTAAATATCTAAACTATGTTTGTTCTAAAACTCAACATCAAAATATGTTTAATATCATAAATGTATTTTAATTTATTATATATGTTTTTCTTGCAGAATGTCAACTGAACCAACATCTATTGAGGCTAGTGTTACACCTCCTACTTCGATAGATTCTGAAAATTCGGGAGTTGGAGCTTCAAGCCAAGGAAAGGGGATTACTGGAAAAGAAAAGCCACTCTTCCAAGGTCAGAAGTTTGGTCTCACTTCACTAAGATTATTAATAGTGAGGGTGCAAGTAAAGCTAAATGTAATTATTGTCAAAAGGAATTTTGTTGTGATATGAAAAAAAATGGTACGGGGTCATTAAAATATCATATTGGTTCATGTAAGAAAAATCCTAGTAATGTTGTTGAAAATAGTCAAGGACAACTAGTTTTACCTAGAAAGGGAGTTGAAGGGGGGGAAGGAAATCTTTCAACTTGGAGATTTGATCAAGAAGCATGTAGGAAAGGATTAGCACAAATGATTGTGGTTGATGAATTACCTTTCAAGTTTGTTGAAAGTGAAGGTTTTAAGAAATTTATGTTTATGGCATGTCCTAGGTTTCATATTCCTTCACGAACTACTATGACTAGGGATGTTTATCAATTGTATTTAGATGAAAGGGCCAAGATAAAACAACTTTTGAGAAGCTCTTGTTCTAGAGTTTGTTTAACTACCGACACATGGACTTCTTTGCAAAGAGTTAATTATTTGTGTATCACTGCTCACTTTATTGATAATGATTGGAAATTGAATAAAAAGATTTTAAATTTTTGTCCAATTTCTAGTCATAAGGGTGAGTCCATTGGGATGGTGATTGAGAAATGCTTGTTGAATTGGGGGATTGATAAGTTGTTTACTGTTACTGTTGATAATGCAAGTTCAAATGATGTTGCTATTGGTTATTTAAGAAAGAAATTTAACCCTCGAGGGGGTTTAGTTCAAAATGGTAAATATCTTCATATGAGATGCATGGCACACATTGTGAATTTGATTGTTGTTGAAGGCTTAAAGGAAATGAATAAATCTGTTGAACGAGTTAGGGGGGCTGTTAGATATGTGAGACAATCTCCATCTAGATTACAAAAGTTTAAGGAGTGTGTTGTGGTGGAAAAGATAGAGTGCAAGAAGATGTTGTGTCTTGATGTTTGTACTAGGTGGAACTCAACCTACTTAATGTTAGATACTGCTCAGAACTTTGAGAGAGCTTTTGAGAGATTTGAGGAGCAAGATACAAATTTTAGGGCTGAACTTGAAAGGGGTGATGGTTGGCCTAGTGTGGATGATTGGGATAATGTTAGAAACTTGAGGGATTTCTTGGAACATTTTTATGAAGTCACTTTATGTATATCCGGCACTTCATATGTCACGTCCAATAATTTTTTGATGAGCTTTCTGAAATTGATATTCTTTTACGAGATGCTCAGTTAAATAGTAATATTGATTTCAATGTTATGGCCATCAAGATGAAAGAGAAGTATGATAAGTATTGGGGTGATATTGATAAGATGAATATGCTTATGTTTGTTGCTTGTGTTTTAGATCCTAGACAAAAACTAAAGTATCTTGAATTTGCACTTAGTGAAATGTCTAGTTCTCAAAAGCTTGTGAAATGATGCAAAAATTGAAGGAATCTTTGTATGAAATGTTTGATGAGTATAAGCCTCCACTTCATAGTACTTGTAGCCAATCGAGTGTGCCAACACATGCTTCTCTTGGTGAACCACAACAAAAAATGAAAAGGCGAATGCAAGCTTTGTATAAAAAGCGTGAGTTGGAAATTTGTGGTGAGGATAAAACATCTGAGTTGGATAAATATCTAGCTGAGGCTAATGAGGAATTTGTTGAAGATTTTGATATTTTATTGTGGTGGAAAGTGAATGTTCCCTAGATTCCCACTCTTTCAAAAATGGCCAGAGATGTGTTAGCTATATACCGGTTTCTACTTGTTTGCTTGAGTCTGCATTTAGCACCGGGGACGTGTTCTTGATCAATATAGGAGTTCTTTAACTCCTAAAATTGTACAAGCTCTTGTGTGTACTCAAGATTGGATTCGAAAATCATCATCACAAGAAGACATCAAAAGATTGAAGAACAAATCCAAGAGCTTGACAAGATTGAAAATGGTATATTTATTGTCTTATGTTAATAGTTTTAAATTTTTTTACCATATCACTCCTACTTATTTAATTGATTCAATGTTTAGACTTTTCTTGAATGCATCGAGCCTACCCTTAATTCATGAGCATTCGTGAGTTGAAGGGTATACTTACTATCTTATTCTTGTTAACTTATAATCTATTTGTTTGTTTATATTATTTGATTTTTTTAATTGCGGATATTTCTATTATATGCTAAACTTTTGCACTTGTTTTTTCCTTTTTGTAGGTTTAATGCAAATGAAGATTTTTTGGAGAGAAGAAATAGATACAAATGAACAATATTAAATACTTACATTTCAATTATGTATTAATTTAAAGATTTATGTAATGTTTTTAAACAAATTATGTAGTGTTAAATCGGTTAAATCGGTTAATTCGGTTAATTCGGTTAAGTCGGTTAAGTCGGTTAAGTCGGTTAAGTCGGTTAAGTCGGTTAAGTCGGTTTCGTTAATTCGTTAATTCGTTAATTTTCAACCAAGAAATTTTAAAAAATAATTTTTTTGGTTAATTCGGTTAACCGACCGAATTAACCGAAAAATATTCGGTTCGGTTAAATTTTTTTGAAAAAATTTCGGTTCGGTTAACGGTTAAAAAATTTGAGAGGTCGGTTAATTCGGTTAATAACATTTCGGGTCGGTTAACCGGTCGGTTAACCGAATGAACACCCCTATTTCCTATTGTGATTATATATGTTGTTTGATCCATTTTTAAAAATTCGTTAGTGTGAATATTGGAATAATGTAGGTTGAATGATTATTTGTTTTATGCGTCGCAATTTGAATTCATCGCTTTCGTATTGTTCATTGGTATCATATTCGATTATTTATGCTTCCCAACACCATGTTTCATTAATGCTTTTATAATGTGTTTTGGCATGATAATATGTCATTGTTCTTATGCGTGTTGTAAAATTTTTACTATGAATGGCCATTTAAATGTTTTAGTTCAATCAATTATCTTTTAATTAAATCATCAATTCTTTTTATTTTAAATAGTGACTAAAGGAACCTTTCGAGAATAAGGCAATATTTCGTGTTTGGAAATTCGAGAAATCGTGCCCTATCGTGCTGGGTTTCGGTTTTCCGTTTGACCAAATAACCAAATATCCTTTTAAAATTTTATCCATATTTTCCAAATAAGGCAATATTTCGCGTTTAGAAATTCGAGAAATCGTGCCCTATCGTGCTGGGTTTCGGTTTTCCGTTTGACCAAATAATTGAATGTCCTTATAAAAATCTCAATGCATGAACTTTAGAAATCACGAGAGGATCTTGGCATCGAGGGTTTGAAACGTCATATCCTATCGTGCTGGATGTCATATTTTATTCCTTCGGAACAAGTGAATCTCAACATCCAATTCGAGTTATTTTAATTTTTTTTAAAAAGGAATTGTATTCTAAAATCGTTTCAAATTTTTGGCATTAGGACATCAATTAATCAAGTTGGTACCAATTTTGGGGCGTTACGAGGGTGCTAATCCTTCCTTGTACGTAACCAACTCCCGAACCTGTTTTCTTAGATTTCGTAGACCAAAATTATTGTTTTAATAAATCAAAATGTTTTATTAAAATAATCCATCTCAAGGTGATCCGATCACACCTCGAATAAAAGATCGGTGGTGACTCCATATTTCTTTTTAAAGTCGATCCCCGTTTTTTCAAAACTACAAAAAATGGTTTCGACAGCTAGCTTAAGGGCGGTTTTTTTGGTGGGAGACTAAGGCTGTATGGTAATTTTAGTGTTTATATGTTGAGTTAGACCCATACAAAGTATTTAAACTAATTTTTCAAGCTCGGATCTGACTTAAAAAATAAGTTTATTTTTTGTCCAAATCCGGCCCAATTTAAAAACGATAAATTTGGATCTGACTCGATCTGTCCATATTTGTTTTTTTTAGATTAGTTTTTATTTAAAAATAACTTTTAAAAAATATAATACATTAAATGCACTAAAAAGGCTAAAATAAAAGTTTTCTAATACATTAAAAAATTATTTATATTAAAAATACTGCCATAAATATAATAAATATTTTATTATATTAAAAAGGACATAAATATAATAAATATTTTAGTGTATTAAATATAATTTTTAAAATTTTATATTTTGGGTTGAGTTTTTTAGTTGGATAAGTTTTTTTTTTAGATTTTGGGTAATGGGTTTAATTGTTATTAGATTAGTGATTTAATATAAATATATATAATTATTATTTAACATATATAATTAATATATATTTTTTATAACATAATATATTCGGGTCGGATCAGGCTTGAGCAAAAAAAGTCTTGCTCAAGACCCGACCATATAGAAAACATGCCTTAAATTTTATCCAAGCTCATTTTTTGAATTTTGTCCAAACTCTTCTAATTTTTAGACGGGAGCATATGTTTAAATATTTTGGTATTTCAAACTTTCAAAGGAATGCCAAAATTTTAAAGGAAAATTATTAGGAATTTTGGTATACCTTGAATCAGTTACCCAAGACTATACTAAAATTTCAAACAAAATATCAATAATTCTAAACAGCATTTCATTAGATATTTTGGCATATAAAAAAAAATAGTAATGGAAATGCCAATAATTTTATAGATAATTGTTAAAAATTTGGTATTTGTAATAAATAAAAAAATTGTTATAAAAGAATCTTATTACCCAAGTCTTTACCAATATTTCTTACGAAAAATTCCTTGTCCTTAGATTTCTAAGGGAATATCAATATTTCTATGGAACCTTGTTAGAAATTTTGGTATACCAAAATTATATTACACAAACCTTTACTAATATTTTTAACAACATATCAAAATTTCTGAGTGCATATCCTTAGATATTTTGGTATATATCACAGTTTCTAAGGAACGTAGTTAGAAATTTTGGTCTACCAAATCCGAATTTAGAAACCTATACCAAGATTTCTAATAAAATGTCTGTAATAGTATCTCCATTTTAGTATACATCAAAATTTATAATAAACACCCAAATTTCTATGGATTTTCGTTAGAAATTTGAGTATACCAATGTTTAAATGTATAAACTTTTACCCAAAATTTTAATAAAATACCAAAATTTATATTCTCAGAAATATTGGCATAGATTACTCAAATTTAGTAAAGAAAACACCAAATTTCAAAACTTCTTATATATTATTAATTAATTAGATAAATTTTTATACTTTTAAATATTACAACTTTTTGCATTTACAATATAACCAAAAAGATTTTATGGTTTTGATTAAATAATATCAAAGAAACTAGTAATTTAATTAAGGGTAAATTGCACCTAAGGTTACTAAATTATTAATAAGTTTATGTTTTGACCATTTAACTTTAAAAAATTACAAAATGATCACTGAACTATTCGAAAATTTTCATTTAAGTCACTAAACTATTCAAAAGTTTTTATTTAAGTCATTAGAATGTTTAGTGTTTTTTTTTTTAAATCCGGCTAGTGAGCTCTAAGTGACGATTCGATGATTAACATGGTGGATCAATACTCATTAATGAGAAGAATAACATACCTTAAATCCAAACATTTTGTTAATTAAAAGTTAAATATAGATATAACGAAATACTATAATATGAAAAAAAAAATATGACTCAAATATGAAATAATAATTGTATAACTAAATATTTTTATAGATATTAAAATTTCTAAGGATACCAAAATTATACCCCTTGATATTATGGTTATAACACTAATTTTAAGGCAATACCGAAATTTCTATGGAACTTCGTTAGAAATTATGATATACCAAAATTTCTAAGCGTATGTCCTTAGATATTTTGGTATATACCGCAATTTCTAGGGGAATACTAATATTTCTATGGGGGCTTGTTAGAAATTTTGGTATACCAAAATAATGTTGCACAAGCCTATGTCAAGAAATCTAACGAAATACTACAACTTTTAAGAGCTTATCCTTAAATATTTTGATATATACCAATATTTCTATGGAACTTTGTTAGAAATTTTGGTTTACCAAAATTCACATTTTACAAACTTATACCAAGATTTTTAATAAAATATTAATATTTGTAATATCATATCCTTATATATATTGGTATATACCAAAATTTATAATGGATTATGGAAATTTCTATAAACACCGTTAAATTTTTGATATACCAAAATTCGAATGTATAAACATTTACCAAAATTTTTAATGAAATACCAAAAATTATTTATGAGAAATATTGGTATAGGTTACTCAAGTGATACTGTTTTTTTTTTTAATAACAAAAACACTAATATTCAAATCTTTTATAACATTTTTCATTAATTAGATAATTTCTTTAAATATTCGGAAATATCGAAATTTTTGCATATACACTTCCACCAAAAAAAATTATATTCTTTTGTTAAATAAGTGTTATTAAAGAAATTGTTAATTTAATTAAAAATTAAATATAAATATGACAAAATATATAATATAAAAAAAATTAATATGACCTAAAAACGAAATAACTAAATATGAAGTTTCTAAAGATATAAAAAATTATCCTCTTAGATATTTTGATATATATTACAATTTTCAAGGGAATACTAATATTCCATGAGGCTTTGATAGAGATTTCAGTTTATCAAAATCATGGTTACACAAGTTTTTATTAAGATTTCTAATAGAATACAAAAATTTCTAAGTACATATCTTTAGATATTTGGGTATGTACCACAATTTTTAAGGGAATATCAATATTGTTAGAAATTTTGGTATATCAAAATAATGTTGCACAGGCTCATACAAAAAATTCTAACGAAATACTAAAATTTTTAGAGCTTATCCTTAGATATTTTGCTATATAACAACATTTCTACGCCAAAATTTCGATTTACAAGCCTATACCAAGATTTCTAACAAAATACCAATATCTATCCTTATATATTTTATTATAGACCAAAATTTAATATGGAGTACCGATATTTCTATGGATATGCGCTATACCAAAATTTCTAAAAGCATCTCATTAGATATTTTGGTATAGGTTTCTAAAGTAACAACAAAATTTCTAATGAAAACCAAAATTTCGAATAGTTTCAACTAATTTTCTTTAATTAGCTAATTTTCAATATTTTTAAATATATCCATATTAATAAAAATCGAATAAAATTATATTATTTTGATTAATAAGTGTTATCAAGAAAACTGATAATTTAATTAAAACTAAAATTACATATGAATTTTTTTTATATGAACCAAATACGAAATACTAAAATCCCTAAAATTATATAATTAGATATTTTGATAGATATCAAAATTTCTAAAGATAATCGTTAGAATTTTGATATACCAAAATTTCTAAGTGCATAACCTTAGTTATTTTCGTATATACCAAAATTTCTAAAACGTTAGAAATAGTGGTATACCAAAATTTATAAATTCATATCTTTAAATATTTTGGTATATACCACAATTTTTAAGAATATATCCTTAAAATTTTTGATATTTTGTAATTGGATCATAACAAATTTTTTTATATTATTTTTTATATAGTAAATTAAATAACTGATAACATTTATTAACCAAAACAATATAATCTTTTTCAATTTATTATTAGTTCAATTGTATTTATAAGAAAATTTGTCTAAAAGAATCAGAATTTTGAGTTTTCGTTGGAAATTTTTTATGATTTTTCTTTAAAAATTTTGGCATTTGATTAGAAATTTTGTTATTGACTCGTATAATGAAATTTAGTATTTAACAAGTATCCTTAAATTTTTTGATATATACAAAAAATAACCCAATCTTAATAAAAGAATTTTAAAAAGAAATTAGTTTTATAAGTGAGCTCTTGGGAAATCAATGTTGCTTGGATTAGATCGGGTGATCAGATTAATTGAATCAAAAATTGATTAAGGTATTGATATAAAAAGAGGTTTTGAATTGATTGATCTGAGAATTGGTATGAATCGAAGAAAAAATTGGTTTAACCGAACAATTGAACCAAATTTTTGGATATTATTATTTTATTTTTTAAAAAAGTAATAATTTTTAATTAAACTGATCAGACTAATAAATGGTTCAACATGGGTTCAATTTTAAAAATAATGTATCAAATAATTTAAAAATATAAAAGGAAATGAAGAGATTGAAGGTAGGGCCTTGTCATGCCTGAGGATTCGAAACGGTGGTGGTGGGAACGGGAGAGGCAACATGGAAGACACCGGAGCAACCTGCAATGGCGGAAAAAAGAGAATCGTAATCGAGAAGATCAGCCTTGAAGAGTTGGAGGTTGTGGGATGCTCCCTCAAGTTGATTCAAATGGGCATATTTGGAATCCCCTGCGAAAGCAATGAAATTAAAAAGGTGTGGGAAGTCCCAAGAAGAGAAGTAGATGATGAGTTAGTAGTGTAACAAGAACCAGGCTGTCTAACTGTGCCGTGGACTGTGTAGTTGTTGGAGAGAAGATGCTTGACAACCCAAGAGCCAAGGTAGCCGCCGGCTCCTGTCACACACACTTTTCCAGTGGTCTGAGCCATATTTTCTCTCACAATATTTGTTTATCTCTACTATAACATTCTGGACTCAACGCCTATTTATTTACTTCGAAGTTTGTTCCTGAGTCAATTGTCTTAGACTCATCACAACCATGGTCGGTGACTCTTTTTTAACAAAATAGAGTTTTTTTTTTTTCTTTTTCTGTCACCAGCACTTAAAAGAGTATCAAATTGTTGTTAATTCTATGAAGCTTAAAAGAGTATCAAATTTTAGGGCACCTAACGGCCCTTATATTCGCCCCAGCTCACATCAATATTTTAATATAGCAGCCCCTATATTCCCGCTGCTTCCATCAATATTTTAATATGTTAGTGATTGTTTCTGTGTCTCATTTCATTTTAGCTAATACCAACGGGTAACAGGTTGATAAAATTTTCATCATTTAAACAATTTTTTAAATATTTTTCCCTTTCAACCATTTTATTTTAAGGTTAATATTTGATACATTGATGATAAAAAATTGATTCCCGTTTTTTCATCTGCTAGGGTTTTTACGCTAGCACGCTTCAGGTTTTTTCTTCGTCTGCTAAAGGCACGTCTTTCTTTCTTGATTTTTGAATTGTATTATTAGTGTGGATCTAGCTAAACTTTTTTGGGTAATGGAGGCAAAACTTGCAAATTTAAACATTGATGATGAAGAAAAGGATCCAATAACGTGTGAAAAGGATCAATTTGCAACAGAGGATAATTATCAGTTCTACTTGGTAGGGAGAGCTCTAACGGATTGTGTGGTTCACTTTCTCTCTCTGAAAAGAACTTTGGCAGACTTATGGCACCCATTGGGAGGAGTTATTATTTCAGATTTAGGGGAAAAAAGGTATTTATTCTGATTTTTCTATGAAGTGGATATAAAAAGGGTATTAGATGGCATCCCTTGGTCTTTCAATAGGCATCTTATTGTTTTTCATCGTTTAATTAGAGGGGAAGACCCACTGAGAGTCCCATTGGTTTTTACTAATTTCTGGGTCCAAGTTCACAATCTTCCTTATGGGTGTATATTAGAGGTTTTGGCAAGACAACTAGGTGATTTTATTGGACAATTTTTACAATATGATGCTACATTGATTACAAAGGGGAACAAAGATTTATGAGATTTAGAGTCAAAGCTGATGTCAGACTTGCTTTGAAACGTAAGAAAAAAATGAATTTGGGGCAGGGGCGAGAAGGATATGCCTTCTTTCAATATGAACGTATAACGTTGTTCTGCTACTTATGTGGAAAATTGGGTCATGGGGAAGGATTTTGCCCAATACGAATGACAATTGGGGTGCAAGAAGTTAAATTTGGGTGGGATTTATCGTTAAAGGCGCCGACAAGGAATGAACGTTTAACTGGAAGTAAATGGTTGAGAGAGGATGTGACGTGTGATTTCTAAAGGCCCACTGGTTCTTCAACCATGGATGTGGATGAACGAAATAATGAGTGTACAAGAAGAGTTGCAGTTGATATAGAAGCACGTAGAAGTGACCAAAGGGAGGAAATAATAGAGAATAAGGCAATTACGATTTGTGAAGGTAAGAAAAGATAGAGAATAAGGGAAAAAATTACAATGGGGAATGCACCTATTAGTACAATCTATTGAGAGATCGACGGCCGCTGGTAAGCGTGCCGACCGGGAGCAATGAAAATATTAAGTTGAAACATTCGTGGTTTGGGGTAACCATGAGCGGTAAATCGCCTTAAAAATAAGGTGAGGCATGTTCAACCCCAGATTTTGTTTTTAATTGAAACAAAGTTAAGCGAAGAAAGAATGGAAAAGGTTAGAATAAAATGCGGCTTTAGCAATGTAATTGATGTGGGAGTAAGGGGTTCTAAAGGGGGATTATCGATTGGGTGGAAGGGAGAGTATGTGGTACAATTGAAAAGTTATTCGGCTAATCATATTGATGTGGAAGTTATGGAAAGAGAGGATATGCCACACTAGAGATTTACAGGGTTCTATGGTGCCCCAGAAGAGAATAAAAGAAATGAGTCGTGGGAACTACTAAAGAGGTTGGGATGTCATCAAGATCTACCTTGGCTGGATGTAGGCGATTTTAATGAAATTATGTATTCTTTTGAAACAAAAGGAGGGAGGTTAAGAAACGAAAGAAATATGAATCATTTTAGAGAAGCATTGGAGGAGTGTGATCTTTTCGATATGGGTTTTTCGGGGAGATGGTTCACTTGGGAAAGAGGGAGGTTACATGAAAATAATATCAGAAAGAGAATTGATAGAGGGGTGGCAAATTCAGTTTGGTGAGGGACTTTTCCAGGATACCATTTAAGACATTTATTGCATGCTTTTTCTGATCATTGTCCTATCTTGGTGGATTTGGGAGTAGAGAGTACTGAAACTTCGAATCGAGGAAATAACTTCAAATTTAATGCGAATTGGGTTATGGAGAATGGCTGTGAACAAATAGTTAAAAGAGTTTTGGGAAAGAAATATGGATGAGATTCTTACAAAGTTGAGTAAATTAGGGGGACATCCTTAGATGGGACGAATATTGGCCAATAAAAAGGAAGCGTCAACTTTATTGAATAAAAGATTGGAAGATTTGTGCTCAATTGATCCAGGCGATGAGACGTTGGCAAAAATGGAAGAAGTTAAGTTAGCTTTAAATTTGGAAGCCGATAAATAAGATGTTGAGTCTTAAATAACAAAAACAATAAAATTTGATGTTTGAAAGCTCAAAAACAGAAGCAAAACGAATGAGCAATTGAAGGAACAAGCTAACAATTCACATTGCTTAAAAAGGAATTAATACATCAACTTAAGTAGCAAGTTTACATTGGAAGAAAATAAAGCTTGCTTGTGCAAGTAGCTAAACTGTTAAATCACCATAATGAGTACCTAAAAGCTACCAAATCAGCTAAGTACTTAACTAAACCTTAGCTAATACAAAAGTGACAATGAAACAACAAAAGTCAACTATCACATGAACTAATTTAACAGATTACATAATGGACAAAAGATTGCTTCTACTGGACTGCTTGGTTACTTGCATGCATGTGCTTGGTTGCATGGCAGCTTGCATGTTGCTGCTGAAGTTGCCACCTTCGAACACTCCTCCTTGGCAATGAGGCAGCAAACTCCAATCTCTTTTCTCAAACTTACAAATCTTGTGGCAGCCAATGGCTTGGTCAAGATGTCAGCAAATTGATCCCTCGAACTGCAATGGACCAAGCTGATTTCCTTTGTCAATTCAGCCTCTCTCACAAAATGATATCTAATCTTAAAGTGCTTGGTTTTGCCATGAAACACAGGGTTCTTGGCAATTGCAACTGCTGACTGATTATCAACTTTGATCTCAGTTGCTTTTGCTTGATTAACATTTAAATCATCTAGAAGCTTTCTAAGCCAAATAGCCTGATTAACAGCAGTAGTAGCTGCAATGTGCTCAGCTTCTGCAGTGGATTGAGCTACTGTCTGTTGCTTCTTTGAACTCCAGCTGAAAACACTTGAGCCTAAAGTGAAGAAGTAGCCTGAAGTGCTCTTCATATCGTCAACTGAACTAGCCCAATCACTGTCCGAATAACCAATGAGCTTTAACTCCTCTGCCTTTTTAAACTTCACACCAAAGTTTAAGGTTCCTTTGACATATCTTAGGACCCTTTTAGCAGCCTTAAAATGTGCAACATTGCAGCAAGGCATGAACCTCGGGAGAAGACTAACTGCATATAAGATGCCTGGCCTTGTTGCTGTCAAATACAGTAGACAACCAATCAAACTCCTGTAGCCCTTTTCATCCACTCTATCATGTTCACTAGAGGTTGACAGTTTCTCCCCTAATGCCACTGGGGTGCTAGCAGGCTTGCACTTTGACATGCTGAACTTGTTTAGAACTTTCAGTGCAAATGCATGCTGACTTATAAAAATGCCTTGCTCTTCCTGATTTACTTCCATACCAAGGAAGTATGTCATTGAACCAAGATCAGTCATCTCGAAAACGTCTAGCATTTGCTTCTTAAAGTCTTCAATCAGCTCACCTTCATTGCCAGTGACTAACAAGTCATCAACATACAAGGAAACAATTAGCAAGGGCTCCTCTCTAGCCTTCTTAACATACAGAGTAGGCTCACTTATGCTCTTTGTGAACCCGAGCCTAGACAAGTAAGCATCCATCCTGTCATACCAGGCCCTTGGAGCCTGTTTTAGGCCATACAAGGCCTTTTTGAGCTCAGACTCGTGTTTCCTCACTGTGGATCTTGAAGCCTTCAGGCTGATCAATGAAGATTTCTTCATTGAGAAATCCATTTTGAAATGCTGATTTGACATCCAATTGATGCACTTTCCACTGTTTTTGAGCTGCCAAGGCAAATAACAGCCTTATAGTGTCTAACCTTGCAACAGGTGCAAAGGTTTCAAAGAATCGACCCCTTGCTGCTGACTGTATCCTTTTACAACCAACCTGGCCTTGTGCTTGTTCAGAGACCCATCTGCATTATTCTTGGTCCTAAACACCCATTTGACACCAATAACCTTCCTATTTGTTGGTCTATCAACCAGCTCCCAAGTTTTATTTTTTTGAATCATTCTCATCTCAGCTCTCATTACTTCTTGCCAACAGCTTTCTTTTCCTGCTTCTTCATAGCAGGAAGGTTCAACCATGGTCATAGCACACCTTTCATAAACGTCTGCTAGTGTCCTAGTGCCTCTAACAGGTGCATCATCATAGTCATCTTCAGCTTCAGATTCAATCTCAGCATGCTGCAGGTCAAAATCATTCTTATCTTCTTCAAGCAGACTTGAATCAGTTTCATTCCATTTCCAGTAGGTTGCTTCATTGTACTTTACATCTCTGCTTACCACAATCTTCTTGGTTGATGGATCAAATATCCTATACCCCTTTTTTACACTACTGTAACCAACAAGTACCCCTGGCATGGACATTTTTTCCAGTTTAGTTCTCTTCTCAGCTGGCACCAGTGCATAGCACAAACAACCAAATACCTTTAGGTGTGTGACAGTTGGTTTCTGTCCAAACCAAGCTTCAAATGGTGTTTTGCCCTGAACAGCATTAGTTGGCAACTTATTCAGCAAGTAAACAACTGTGTTTACAGCCTCAGCCCAAAAATTGCTAGGCATTTTGGCTTCAAACAGAAGACACCTAGCCATATCGAGGACTGTCCTATTTTTCCTCTCACAAACACCATTTTGCTGTGGTGTATAAATGGTGGTTAATTGGTGTTGGATCCCAGCTTCATCACATATCTTTTGGAACCTATGGGAGACATACTCGGTTCCATTGTCTAACCTTAGGGATTTTAGCTTGCAACTGGCTTGGTTCTCAGCCAATGCGTTGAATTTGCAAAAAAAAATCAACAACATCTGACTTTTGCTTCAAGAAGCTTACCCAACAAAACCTTGTGCAGTCATCAATGAACAGTACAAAGTATCTGTTGCCATTTAAGGAGGTGGTCTTCATAGGTCCACAAATGTCTGTATGGACTAGTTGGAGCCTCTCCTGAGCCCTCCAAGCCTTGTTGACAGGAAAGGGCAGCCTGGTCTGTTTGCCTAGTTGACAAACATCACACACATCTCCTTTTGGCTCGATCTTGAACATGTCTTCAATCAAGTTCATTTTGTGCAGCAAGCCAAGTGACTTGTAATTCGCATGCCCCAACCTCCTATACCACAAACTTGATTCATCAGCCTGAGCTGTATGTGCACTTGGTTCTAGCTGATTCACATTTAAAATGAAAGCTCGATCATTCATGGCTACAGTTGCTAGCACTTGATCCACAGCATCTTTAATCACACAAGTTTTGCCTTCAAAAGAAAGAGAGTAGCCCTTCTCTAGTAGCTGACCAACACTCAACAAGTTTTGGTCAATATCAGGTACATAAAGAACCTCAGAAATAGTTTTGTTACTTGACTTGGTGCCAATAACTGCCTTGCCCTTACCTTTGGCCTCGAGGAGCCCACCATTTCCAATTCTGACTTTGGACTTAAATGTGGTGTCTAGCTCCTTAAACATGCTCTTGTTTGAAGCCATGTTGTAACAGACCGAATTTGACCTAATCGGAATGGTGGTTTCGGGACCACGAATTCGAGTCCGAGAAATATTTTGATATTATATTTTGTGTTTATTATATGTGAATTAATGTGTGTGAAAATCTCGTAGAAAAATTTTATCGTTTCTGTGTTCAATTTAACAAAAAGGATTAAATCGCGTAAAGTGTAAAAGTTGTATACTATAGTGTAAAGTGCTAGATTGATGATGGCTTTTTAATATGGGGCATTAAAAGGGCAATTAGCCCATTTTCAAGTTAGTGGGTGGCATATGTCATAACTAACCTTAAGTTTTATATTAGTTTTATTTTATTTTAAAGGTTAAATTAGTAATTAAATAATTATTTACTTTATATGTTAAAAGATTATAATAATAAGCCATCATCTTTTTCATCCATCTTTGGCCGAATGTGGGAGAAAGAATGAAGCTTTGAAACCCTTTAATTTTCGGAAATTCTAAGCTAAAATTCAAGGTGAGTTTTTAGTCGATTTTTGTTAATTTTGACGTTTTTGAGATTGTTGCTTCGAACGGTAGCTTACCCATGTTGAATTTTTTGAATCTAAGCATGTTTGATATTCGGCCATTAATGTGTTCATGTAGTTTTTGATGTTTGATAATTTTATTTTAAAGATATGTTAAAGATTAATATATTTTGTATTGGAAATTTTAGTGAATTTGAGTATTTTGGACTAAATTGCAAGAACAAAATTTTAGAGGGGCTTATTTGCAAAATAAATGAAAGAAATGGACTTGTATAGTCCCTATACATATTCGGCCCTTAAGTAGTGTTGAGAAATTTTGTGTATTTTGTGTTTTATGCAATAGGACTAAATTGTGAAAATGTGAAATAGTAGGGGTAAAATGGTAAATTGCCTAATTATATGCTTAGGGACTAAATTGAGATGAAATGTACTTGAATGAGCTAAATTTTAATGTGTTTAGATCAAGAACAAAGAAAAATGGATTTGGATCGGGGGAAAACAAAGGTTCTCGAGTAGCCGGTTTACGCGGTCCGTCGACAGTCGAGGTAAGTCCTTAAGTGAACATATGTTAAAGAATTATTTACGAATTTAATGAATGATGAAATTGATATATTTATAGTATAAATTCTTGAGTTGGCCGAATGTGAGGATAATAAGTTGGTTGATGGTAATTTTATTTAATGTGATTCGAATAAGTATACTTGGTTTGATATATGATTGTAATTTGTAAAATATGAATGGTGGTGAAGTTAGCATTATAAAATGCGGAATGAATGGTTAACTATATTGATAATCGGGCTTCGTGCCTAGCGAGCTTAGTGCCTGGTGTTATATTCGGGCTTTGTGCCTAGCAGTGCTTAGTGCCGTGTTATATTCGGGCTTCTTGCCTAGCGTGCTTAGTGCTTGGTGACATATTCGAAGCCGTGCCTAGCGTGCTTAGTGCCTGGTGTTATATTCGAAGCCGTGCCTAGCGAGCTTAATGCCGTGATACTTTAAAATGAAGGAACCATAAATTTCTCGAGTTGTAACGTAGTTAATCTATTGAGTTAAAAACTCGTAAGCATAAGTCTCATTTAAATTCATCGAAGTAAGGTAAGTTGTGATTAATGTTACTTGATTTGAAATATTATGTTAAGAACGGTGTTATGTGAATTTGAGCTTATGATCGACGTGTATGAATATAGAAATAATAGAATTTTTAGTGTGATAATGTAATGGATATGAATGTTAAATTTATATGATTATAAACATGCGATTCATGTAATACATGTACTTTGTGCCTTGATGAGTTGCATGTTGATGACATGAAAGTATAAGTAATTGAGTTAATATATTACTAGTATTCAGCTTTTGTATTAATTGCATATCGAAATATACATATATAATGTACTACAATTTATTGATTATAAATGTTAAAGTGCCGATTAGTGAATTATCTTTTGCTTAAGACTTACTAAGCTAGCGAGCTTACTCTGTATGTGTTTGTATTTCTGCTTTTTATAGATCATTGATTCAACTACGAACTCGGGGATCATCAAGAAAGTCAACCACACTATCACTCTATTTGGTATATATATATGTTTGCTTTTTGAATCAAAGGCATGTATAGGCTGTATTTTGATAAGTAATGAATGATGTTCGATTTTGTAAATGTATATATATATGGCCTTGCGAATAAGGTTATTATCTTTAGGTTAAACATCGTTTGTATGTTTGATATAATCTTCTGCTTTTAATCTTTGATATAAGACGTATGCACATAAGGCTTGGAAGTTAGATGTAGTTGTATAGAAATGATCATATATATGTATAAGTATGCTTATTATGTCGTGCGAATATCTCTACTTAGATTATTATGTGCTTGGTATAATTCAGGGATGATCATGAAAATGTATATACTAATGCTTTGGGTTGATCATCGACGTTTTATTTTGAGAACCGAATATATGATCAATGAATTGGTTGTATTTATATATAAATTGAATTAGTCACATATCATGTGTGTTTGGTAGGTTATTCAATGATCTTGTAACCATGGATTAATAAGGTAAAATGAATTGAAAATTTTGGATTGACATGTCTTTTGTTTAGGGACAATGCGCATATTATGGTAGTATAATGTGTTTGTTTGGTCATGCTATACTTGTCAAGTGTCATATGTGTGAATGACAAGCTATTTAAGTATTATGGACCTATTCGTTTTAATATGCATATTTGCAGAAAGTATAGAATAATATGCTGATATTCGGCTAATGAGATAGATGTACTTACATATGTTTGACATACGAAATTTGAGGTTTGTTAAGTGGAAGCTTGATTCAAACTTGTATAGATTATGAGTTATAATGTATTGCATTATGAAACATGGTTTGTAATGTAAGTCTTGTTTATTATTGTGGATATGGAAAAATTTAAATATACGTATAGGGTTTATTCCATAAATGATCGTGAAAAATTGTGTCTAGTTCGAGTAACGCTCATAACCCTAACTCGCGACGTACAAAGTTAAGGGGTGTTACATTTAATTGGTATCGAGCTAGCTACGGTTTAGTCGATTCTAGGACTATCGTAGTGTGTATGAGTCTAGCTATACACGCCTTTGAATTGTATATATGATAGTGTGGTGACTTCGACAATTTTAATTGTATTTTATATAGTAAATGGATCCCGATCCCGATAGAGCCGTAGTGATGATGTGGAGAGCGTTGCACCTGGTCTCCGTGTGGATCGGATCGCAATTAGACTCTCGCCCGATTTCGGGTAGCCATGAGGGGAGGCTAAAAAAGCCTTCTACCGGATGATGAACGAATGGTTTACCCGGTTTATTCGGACTAATCCGGCTGTACAACAACCTCCACCCCGAATAATCCAACTCCTGGTACCTTCAAAGACTTCGATGATAGATCCGATGAGATCTAGCAGCCTCCCGTTGATAAAATCGGAAATATGGGGCCGAGGAATTCAAGGCCAATGATGATGATGACGCCGAGAGAGCCGAGATGTGGCTTGATAACACTATTCGGGTACTTGATGAGCTATCCTGCACCCAGGATGAATGCCTAAAGTGTGCTATATCTCTACTTGGGACACTTTGCTTATCACCGTGGAACACACTCGGTATCCGTGGTTCCGAAAGAAAAAGTAACTTGGGACTTCTTCCAAATTGAGTTTCGTAAGAAATATATCATCAAAGATTCAACGATCGTAAACGAAAAGAATTTACGAATTAAAACAGGTCGCATGATCGTGATGTAATATGAGCGGAAGTTTGTCGATTGAGCCGTTACGCTTCGGAGTGTATATCTACCGCCATTATGTGTAAAAGATTTGAAGACGGCTTTGAATGAAGACATAAAGTTACTTGTTGGCATTCTTGAAATCAAAGAGTTTGTGACATTAGTCGAAATGAGCTTGTAAAGCCAAGAGCTCGGAAATGAGAAAAGAAAAGTCAAGTAGAAGCTAGAGACACTCGAAAAGACCATCGAGTAAAATTTTCCATTCTGTGCATAAGAAGTTCGAGAGATGACCCCATCGACATAAAGCCACTTCGGACTTGCCTAGACGTGATCGACCTCCGGTGAGTTCCCGAGCCACTTCGATAGCTAGTGTCGATAATGTTCCACAGAACCGGGCTGAATGTAAACATTGTGGAAAATGGCATCCTGGGAGTTGTAGAGTTCGTGATCGGTCCTGCTTTAAATGTGGATCGTCAGATCATTTTATTCGAGAGTGCCCGATGTTAGCCGAGCAAAATGCGACTCGTAACACTAGACCGAGCAAAGTGTGCCAAAGACGGGTAGACCACTCGGACATTCGTGCAATGTAGGTGGCGATCGAGAGAGACGACGAAGGACACCGTAATACGATCAAGAGGCTAGAGCTCCATCTAGAGCTTATGCTACACGAGCCGAGAGGATGCTTCCTCCTCCGATGTCATTACTGTATTTTCACCCTTTATGATACTACTTGTGATTGCATTGATTGATCCCGTTCGACTCATTCATATGTGTGTGAAACTCTAGTATTCGATGAAGACTCGCCATTGAGTCTCACGAGTTTGTGATTCGTGTGTCCAACCCTTTGGGTAGATGTGTACTTGTTAATAAAGTGTGTAGAGGTTGCCCGTTGATGATTCGGGATTTTTGCTTTCCACCGATTTAATGTTGTTGCCCTTCGATGAGTTCGATATAATTTTGGGAATGGATCGTTAACTTCGCATGATGCAAAGTGGTGAATTTCAAAAGAAAGCTTATTGATTTGAGACGTCGAATCTGAGATCATTAGAATTGAATCCATGATTTAAGTGGGTTTCCTACGATAATATCCTCGATGTTAGCCCTAAGTATGTGAGAAAAGGGTGCGAAGCTTATTTAGCCTATGTAATCGGATAATAAAGTGTCCGGCAGATTGAATCATGCACTTGGTTGTGTGTGAATACCCAGATGTGTTTCCTGAAGAACTACCGGGTTTACCACCAGTACGAGAGATTGAGTTCGGCATTGAATTAGTACCGGGAACGACTCCGATTTCGATAGCTCCGTATCGGATGGTACCTACCGAGTTAAAAGAGTTGAAAGCACAGTTGCAAGAGTTAACAGATAGGGGCTTTGCACGATCGAGTTTCTCTCCTTGGGGTGCACCAGTTTTGTTGTGAAAAAGAAAGATGGAACGATGCGACTGTGCATTGATTATCGGCAACTGAATAAGGTAACTATAAAGAATAAGTACCCGCTACCTCGGATTGATGATTTGTTTGATCAGTTGAAAGGGGCTTCGGTATTTTCGAAAATAGATTTGAGATCGGGTTATTATCGGTTCATGAGGCGTAGATACGAGATGTGCCAAAGACGCATTCGGACGAGGTACGGACATTTTGAGTTTCTGGTTATGCCTTTTGGACTCACTAATGCACTCTTTGCTTTTATGGACTTAATGAATCGAGTTTTGAGCGCTTTTGGATCGGTTTGTAGTAGTGTTTATTGATGATATACGATCTACTCAAAAGATAAAACCGAACACGCCAACACTTGAGACTAGTATTACAGACTTTACAAGATCGCGATTGTATGCAAAGTTCGATAAAGTGTGAGTTCGGATGAAGGAAGTCACTTTTTGGGTCATGTTGTTTCACCTTTCAGTATTCGGGTTGATCCGAACAAATTATCGGCTATACTTGATTGGAAACCACCAAGAATGTCTCTGAAATTCGAGCTTTTTGGGACTTGCGGGATACTACAGACGATTATCTCAAAAGGCTTTTCCATGATAGCTACACCTTTGACAAAGCTACTACTGAAAAAGATGTCAAGTTTGAGTGGTCGGAAAAGTGTCGTAAAAGTTTTGAGCAAATTGAAAGCCCTTTTGACCAAAGCTCCAGTGTTAGCTCACCGAATCGGGTAAAGAATTTGTCGCTTTTAGTGATGCTTTTTGAATGGGTTGAGTTGCGCTTTGATGCGGGAAGGCAAAGTTATAGCCTACGCTTGAGACAGCTTGAAGCCGTCGAAAAGAAATTATCCGACTCACGATCCGAATTAGCGACCATTATTTTCGCATTGAAAATTTGGCGTCATTACTTATTCGGCGAAATGTCACGCTTATTCGAATCATAAAAGTCTAAAGTATTTGATGACTCGTAAAGATCCGAACTTGAGACAACGCAGATGGTTAGAATGTTGAAAGACTATGAGTTGGTAATTGACTACCATCCGGAAAAGCTAATGTTGTGGCGTATGCGTTAAGTCGAAAATCATTATTTGCTCTTCGTGCGATGAACGCATGATGGTTATGTCCGGTGATGATTCGATCATAGCCGAGTTACAAACAAGACCAATGTTTATTCAAAGAAATTTGTGATGCATGTAAAGTTGACAAAGATTTGATTGCTAGACGAATTCGATTGTGAAAAAGATGCGTAATCGAGTTTCAAATTGATGCAAATGACTCGCTTGAACTTTAAAAGCCAAATGTGTGTTCCAAAGAACTCTGATTTGATTCGGATGATTCCGTGAGGCTCATAGTGGTCGATTATCGATACATCCGGTAGCACGAAAATATATAATGATTTGAAACAGCTTTTATTGGTGGCCTCGCATGAAACGGGATATATCCGAATTTGTGTCAAAGTGCTTAATTTATCGCAAGTAAAAGCCGAGCATCAAGTGCCTTCACGGTTACTTCACCATCATGATACCCGAATGGAAATGGGATAGAATCACTATGGATTTTGTATCCGGTTTGCCTATGACACCGAGCAAGAAAGATGCGATGCAGGTTATAGTAGATAGATCGACCAAATCAGCTCATTTTGTACCGGTTAAATGCGGACTTTTCACTAGATAAACTTGCTGAGTTGTATATATCTCAAATCGTGAGATTACATGGTGTGCTTAGAGTTCTATTATCTCGCATGAGACCCGAGATTCACATCGCGATTGTGGAAGAAGTTACAGGATGCTTTAGGTACTAAACTCCATTTTAGCACCGCCTTTCACCCGCAAAGCAGGCGGTCGATCTGAGCGAACTATTCAAACACTTGAGGACATGTTGAGATGTTGCGCTTCTCGAGTTTGAAGGTACGTGGGAAAGGTACTTACCTCCGATTGAATTTGCTTATAATAACGCTTTTCAATCAAGTATCAAAATGGCACCCTATGAAGCTTTATATGGCCGCAAGTGTCGTGCGCGCTTTGTACCGGACCGAGCTCGGTGAGAATAAGATATTAGGGTCGATTTGATTAAAGAGACCGAACAGAAAGTGGCTATAATCAAAGATAGTTTGAAAGCTGCATCAGATCGTCAAAAGTCTTACGCTGATTTGAAACATAAAGATATAGAATTTCAAGTCGGAGATCGAGTATTCTTGAAAGTATCTCCGTGGAAGAAAGTACTTCGTTTTGGTCGGAAGGCAAAGCCGAGTCCGAGATTTATCGGACCGTATGAAATCATCGAACGTATTGGGCCGCTGTTGCCTATAGATTGAAGTTACCTTCGAGTTAGAAAAGATACACGATGTATTTCACGTTTCGATGCTTCGTAGATACAGATCAGATCCATCAAATGTGATTACTCCGTCTGAAATTGAAATCCGACCCGATATGACGTATGAGGAAGAACCGATCCGTATCTTAGCTCGGAAATAAAAGAGTTAAGAAACAAAAGGATTCCATTAGTGAAAGTACTATCGAATCGGCACGGAGTTGAAGAGGCTACATGGGAGCCCGAGGACTCAATGAGGCAACAATATCGGGACGTTGTTTAACGGTAAGATTTTCGGGGCGAAAATCCTTAAAGGGGGAGAGTTGTAATGACCAAATTTGACCCTAATCGGAATGGTGGTTTCGGGACCACGAATCCGAGTCCGAGAAATATTTTGATATTATATTCGTGTTTTATTATATGTGAATTAATGTGTGTGAAAGTCTCGTAGAAAAATTTTATCGTTTGTGTGTTCAATTTAACAAAAAGGATTAAATCGCGTAAAGTGTAAAAGTTGTATACTATAGTGTAAAGTGCTAGATTGATGATGGCTTTTTAATATGGGGCATTAAAAGGGCAATTAGCCCATTTTCAAGTTAGTGGGTGGCATATGTCATAACTAACCTTAAGTTTTATATTAGTTTTATTTTATTTTAAAGGTTAAATTAGTAATTAAATAATTATTTACTTTATATGTTAAAAGATTATAATAATAAGCCATCATCTTTTTCATCCATCTTTGGCCGAATGTGGGAGAAAGAGTGAAGCTTTGAAACCCTTTAATTTTCGGCAATTCTAAGCTAAAATTCAAGGTGAGTTTTTAGTCGATTTTTGTTAATTTTGACGCGTTTTGAGATCGTTGCTTCGAACGGTAGCTTACCCATGTTGAAATTTTTGAATCTAAGCATGTTTGATATTCGGCCATTAATGTGTTCATGTAGTTTTTGATGTTTGATAATTTTATTTTAAAGATATGTTAAAGATTAGTATATTTTGTATTGGAAATTTTAGTGAATTTGAGTATTTTGGACTAAATTGCAAGAATAAATTTTTAGAGGGGCTTATTTGTGAAATAAATGAAAGAAATGGACTTGTATAGTCCCTATACATATTCGGCCCTTAAGTAGTGTTGAGAAATTTTGTGTATTTTGTGTTTTATGCAAATAGGACTAAATTGTGAAAATGTGAAATAGTAGGGGTAAAATGGTAAATTGCCTAATTATATGCTTAGGGACTAAATTGAGATGAAATGTACTTGAATGAGCTAAATTTTAATGTGTTTAGATCAAGAACAAAGAAAACGGATTTGGATTGGGGAAAACAAAGGTTCTCGAGTAGTAGCTAGCTGCGATCCGTCGACAATGAGGTAAGTCCTGCTTTAACATATGTTAAAGAATTATTTACGAATTTAATGAATGATGAAATTGATATATTTATAGTATAAATTCTTGAGTTGGCCGGATGTGAGGATAATAAGTTGGTTGATGGTAATTTTATTTAATGTGATTCGAATAAGTATACTTGGTTTGATATATGATTGTAATTTGTGAAATATGAATGGTGGTGAAGTTAGCATTATAAAATGCGGAATGAATGGTTAACTATATTGATAATCGGGCTTCGTGCCTAGCAGGCTTAGTGCCGGTGTTATATTCGGGCTTCGTGCCTCGTAGGCTTAGTGCCGGTGTTATATTCGGGCTTCTTGCCTAGCAGGCTTAGTGCCGGTGACATATTCGGGCTTTGTGCCTAGCAGGCTTAGTGCCGGTGACATATTCGGGCTTCGTGCCTAGCAGGCTTAGTGCCGGTGTTATATTCGGGCTTCGTGCCTAGCAGGCTTAATGCCGGTGATACTTTAAAATGAAGGAACCATAAATTTCTCGAGTTGTAACGTAGTTAATCTATTGAGTTAAAAACTCAGGTAAGCATAAGTCTCATTTAAATTCATCAGAAGTAAGGTAAGTTGTGATTAATGTTACTTGATTTGAAATATTATGTTAAGAACGGTGTTATGTGAATTTGAGCTTATGATCGACGTGTATGAATATAGAAATAATAGAATTTTTAGTGTGATAATGTAATGGATATGAATGTTAAATTTATATGATTATAAACATGCGATTCATATAATACATGTACTTTGTGCCTTGATGAGTTGCATGTTGATGACAGTGAAGTATAAGTAATTGAGTTAATATATTACTAGTATTCGGTTTTGTATTAATTGCATATCGAAATATACATATATAATGTACTACAATTTATTGATTATAAATGTTAAAGTGCTTGATTAGTGAATTATCTTTTGCTTAAGACTTACTAAGCTAGCGAGCTTACTCTGTATGTGTTTGTATTTCTGTTTTATAGATCATTGATTCAACTACGGGCTCAGGGGATCATCAAGAAAGTCAACCACACTATCACTCTATTTGGTATTTATATATGTTTGCTTTTTTAATCAAAGGCATGTATAGGCTGTATTTTGATAAGTAATGAATGATGTTCGGTTTTGTAAATGTATATATATATGGCCTTGCGAATAAGGCCATTATCTTTAGGTTAAACATCGTTTGTATGTTTGATATAATCTTCTGCTTTAATCTTTGATATAAGACGTTATGCACATAAGGCTTGGAAGTTAGATGTAGTTGTATAGAAATGATCATATATATGTATAAGTATGCTTATTATGTCGTGCGAATATCTCTACTTAGATTATTATGTGCTTGGTATAATTCAGGGATGATCATGAAAATGTATATACTAATGCTTTGGGTTGATCATTGAAGTTTTATTTTGAGAACCGAATATATGATCAATGAATTGGTTGTATTTATATATAAATTGAATTAGTCACATATCATGTGTGTTTGGTAGGTTATTCAATGATCTTGTAACCATGGATTAATAAGGTAAAGTGAATTGAAAATTTTGGATTGACATGGCTTTTGTTTAGGGACAATGCGCATATTATGGTAGTATAATGTGTTTGTTTGGTCATGTCAGATCTTGTCCGAGTGTCATATGTGTGAATGACAAGCTATTTAAGTATTATGGACCTATTCGTTTTAATATGCATATTTGCGTAAAGTATAGAATAATATGCTGGTATTCGGCTAATGAGATAGATGTACTTACATATGTTTGACATACGAAATTTGAGGTTTGTTAAGTGGAAGCTTGATTCGAAACTTGTATAGATTATGAGTTATGATGTATTGCATTATGAAACACGGTTTGTAATGTAAGTCTTGTTTATTATTGTGGATATGGAAAAATTTAAATATACGTATAGGGTTTATTCCATAAATGACTGTGAAAAATTGTGTCTAGTTCGGTAACGCCTCATAACCCTAACTCAGCGACGGGTACAGGTTAAGGGGTGTTACACATGTGGTGAGTGCATCCACTATCAATCAGCCACCTCTTGCTGACCTTGCTCGAGCTGACAAAACAGGAGGCTGTGAAAACAAACTCCTCCTATGCTTCAACATCCTCAGCAGCCTGAGCTTGATTCTGATGTTGTGGCTATGGTTTTGGCTTATTCTTGCACAGTTTCTCAATATGGCCTAGCTGTTTGCAGCCTCTACATTGAATATCTGGCCTGTACCAGTAATATTTCTCAAGGTGAGTAGTCTTCTTGCAATGAGCACAAGGTGGAAACTTTTTCTTGACAGCTTCCTTCTTGCCTTTATCTTTCTTTTCTGACCAAGGCCTTTTGCCTTTGAAATTTGTGTTTTCTCTGCTTCTTGCCTGAAAAGCTCCCTCAGAGTGCTCCTCCATTCTGTTTGCTCTTCTTTGCTCTTGTGCATAAAGAGCATTTATCAGCTCTGTCAAAGGAATGGATGAAAGGTCCCTTGAATCCTCCAAAGAAGAGATTTTTGATTCATACTTCTCTGGCAAGGTTGTTATGACTTTCTCAACTACCCTTTGGTCACTAAAATCATCTCCAAGCAGTCTTATGTTGTTGACAGTGGCCATGATCCTGTCAGCATACTGCTTGATAGTTTCTGACTCCTTCATCCTCAGATTTTTGAAGTCCTTTCTTAGGTTGATTAGCTGCTGTTGCCTTGTCTTGTCTGACCCTTGAAACTCCTCTTTGAGTTTGTCCCAGGCCTGCTTTGGAGTGTCATAGGCCATTATCCTGGTGAAAATCACATCTGAAACTCCACTTTGAAGACAAGACATGGCCTTATACTTCTTGGCACAGTCTTCATTATGCTGCCTGATCTGAGCTATGGTCGGATTAGCTCTCAAAGGTGGTGGCTCTGTGTCATTCAGAACGACATTCCACAAGTCATGTGCCTCAGGTATGTTCTCATTTTCACAGCCCAAATGTTGTAGTTTTCACCAGCAAAGACAAATGGTGGTGGTGGTGAGAAGCTCATTTTGTAGCAACCAAAACAAAATAGCTCCTGTTTCTTTTCTTTCAAAATCGTGTCACTCACAAACAATGCATAACAAAGGCCCTTCAGAGATAACAGGCTCTTGATACCATTTAGTCTTAAACAACAAAAACAATAAAATTTGATGTTTGAAAGCTCAAAAACAGAAGCAAAACGAATGAGCAATTGAGGGAACAAGCTAACAATTCACATTGCTTAAAAAGGAATTAATACATCAACTTAAGTAGCAAGTTTACATTGGAAGAAAATAAAGCTTGCTTGTGCAAGTAGCTAAACTGTTAAATCACCATAATGAGTACCTAAAAGCTACCAAATCAGCTAAGTACTTAACTAAACCTTAGCTAATACAAAAGTGACAATGAAACAACAAAAGTCAACTATCACATGAACTAATTTAACAGATTACATAATGGACAAAAGATTGCTTCTGCCGGACTGCTTGGTTACTTGCATGCATGTGCTTGGTTGCATGGCAGCTTGCATGTTGCTGCTGAAGTTGCCACCTTCGAACATAAGAGCTTTTTTGGGAACAACGAACAAGGGTTAATTGGCTTCGATTTGGCGATAGAAATACATCTTTTTTTCCATAACTTTGCAAATCAACGGAAGAAAAGGAACAATGTAAAAAAACTGAAAGGGCAAAACAAAGAGTGGATTGTGGGAGAAGAGGAGAAGGCAAGGGTGGCAACAAAATATTTTAAAGAGTTATTCACAGCATCAAATACGAAGAACACTGATAGAGTACTGTCAGGAATTTTGACATGCATTCAAGAAAACATGAATGCTAAGCTTGACAAGGAGTTTAAACCAGAGGAAATTCTAACGGAAGTTAAAGGTATTGCACCACTGAAAGCTTCAGGTATGGACGGTTTCCCAACTTTTTTTTTCCACAAGTATTGGCATATCGTGGGGGAGGAGGTCACAAAGTTTTGTTTAGAAATTCTTAATAGAAAAAAGGAGCTCAACGTTATTAACTATACTAGTATAGTACTTATTCCAAAAGTTGATTCCCCAAACTGCATGACGCAATTCAGGCCAATTAGTTTATGCAATGTGGTATTAAATCTTTATATATTTATACCTATCTTTCATGCACGTTTAATCTTCCCATTGATGATAAAATGTCGCAACCAATCAAGTTGAGTATTAAATCGATATTTTGGATGTCACCAGCTTTGGATAACCATTTAAACTTCTTTCACACCAGAATAAAAATTGGCATAACATAATAATTAAAGTTTCTGTTTTGGACAGCATTGATACAAGTTTTGGACACATTAAAACTTCAAAGGAACGAGTCTTTAGATTCAGTAAGCACATATTCTACTTTGGACAAGAATAAATATTCAATTTAACCAACAATAAAGCTCAACCGAACAACCATAAAAATGTTAAATTTTGACAGCTTTGAATCCTCAACATGTTTTGCCTAATCGAATTATCATAATTTTTTTTTACATTGGACAGCATGTAAAACCACATTCGGTCATGCACTTAATCCAACCGAATTTGTCTTAAAATTTTCACATTGGACAGCATGTATAACCTCAACAAGATAGCACTTAATTCAACCAAATTTGTCTTAAAAATTTCACGTTGGACAGCATGTATAACCTCAACAAGACAGCACTTAATTCAACCAAATTTGTCTTAACATTTTCGTATTGGGTAGCATGTATAACCTCAACAAGACAACACTTAATTCAACCAAATTTGTCTTAAAGTTTTCATATTGGACAGTATGTAAAACATCAATCGGACATACATTTAATCTATACCAATTTGGACAGCAACAACTTTTTAATAACATAATTAATCAATGAAATTAAAGCTCAATTTACCATCTTTATGCAAATTTATCATGTTTATCAGTAGTGTAGGTACCAAAACCGAAAATTTAAAGGTTCAAGCCCTTACCAGCAATATTTTCTCCAAAGCCCATTCCTCCTACACTAACTTGCCCTTGCCTTTATTCCTTTGACCGTCTCCCTCTTTGTTAGCAAAGCTTGAGAAGTTATCTTCTAAACATGAAAATTTTGATTTCCTCTCCCGTCACCATCGTAAGAACCAAAGAAATGAAGAAGGAAATGAGCTAAGTTTCCTTCTTTCTTTTTCACTCACCGTCCCTCTTCCTCTCACATTTCCCCCACTTCGGCCGACCCAATCAACAAGCATGCAGGCCACAATCCCACCAAATCCATCATTACCCTTCCACTAACCATTAATGTTCAACTAATCTAGTTAGCACTTAAGGACTAGTTAAACTATCCCATAACCAATTAGTTGGCCGGCCCCTTTAGTTCACTAATTAGTTTGTTATTTCCTTTTCCTTTCTTTAAATTATTACTTAGTTGCAAATAAAAAAAATATCACTAACTATGGTATTAAATCAAAACTTAGACCCGGCTGGGTTCATTTGCTCCCGAATTGAAAAATTCAAAAATTTTGCGTGTGACAATGGGTTTTTTTTTTTGATACTTAAATATATTTTTTTGTCATAATTGATACCTAAATTATTTTTTAGTTATCCATTTAACACCAAAATATTATATCTATTAAAAAAATCTAGTTAATAATAATCTATCACATCATATAAACTTAAAAAATATTTTTAATTCTTTTAATTCTCTTTCTTTTCTTTTACATTATTTCTCTCTTTATTTTTTTCCCTAATTTTTCCTTTTTTTTCTTCCTTAATAATGTCCACTGATACTAACAATGCTCAAAATTCCCCTCCAAAGTCGAGATGCTAGTGATTAATTCTAGTTTTTGAACTTCATTGTCCGCTTGCTCGACTTGACAAGATCGAAAAACTTATTTCATCAATCAAAATTAGTGTTTTCAGAACCATATCTAATCTCGCAATTGGGGTACTAGTTTGGAGATTGGGGTTGAACCAGTACAAGCCGATTGAACCGATTTTCTCTATATCTAAATATTTTTTATTTTTATGAATTTTTAATATTTTATCTAATCGAACCAAACGAATTGATCAAATCAAGAATTGGTGGCCTGATCAGTTCAACTATCGATCCAGTTTTAAAAAATAAAAAGCAAAAAATATATATCTAAGAGAAAATAATGTCTTTTTTTTTCCACATGACAAATTTTATTTGTTTATCTTTTTTGAAATAAACTTAACTATTTAGCTAACGATTAAGCTAACAGAGGTACCAACTTGAGAAAAAAATATAGTTAGGTACCACTTGTGACAAAAAAATGTTTAGGTACCAAAATGGAAAAAGAAAACATAGTTTATGTACCAATTTGCGGGTTAAGTATTTCTTTAAATAAACTTAACAGTTTGACTAATAGAGGTACCAACTTAAGAAAAAAACTAATTTAGATACTACCTGTGACCAAGAGAAATTTAGGTACCAAGATAGGAAAATGCTATAGTTTAGGTACCGATTTGTGAGTTAAGACTTAAATATTTTAGGCTTAATTCATGATTTGACCCATCAAGTATACCCATTTTCTCACTTTGGTACCAAAACTTTTTTTAGTCCCAATTTGGTACCTAAAGTATCAATTTCCACTATTTTTGGTCCATTTTGTAATGTCCATTAAAAAGATCCGTTAAGCAACTTTGGCCAATGGAAAAGCTATATGTGGCATGTTTTGACCAATGAAAAAATCTCGTGGAAATTAAAATTAAAATATTAAATTTAAATTTAAAAAATAGAAAACTATAATATTAAATTTTAAAATATTAAGAAACGCCTTTGGAAGATGAAAACGAAGTACAGGGGGCACATTGGATATTTAGAAACTTTAGGTACACATTAAACATTTTGCTAGAGTATAGGAGGTAAATATGTCATTATCCCTTAAAAAGTTATTATGTGTCTTTTTTTATAAATATTTTACTATACCCTTAGGACACTTGTCAACCCCTTAACTTTGTGGAGTCTAAAAACTCCATTGAAAGATTACCAAATACTATTCCTTTTCAAATATGTAACGTATAAATTATATTAGATAATAAAATATAATAGTTTAACTTTCTTTTCACATATTTGATAATGGTTTTCAGTGTACCGATGACACAAGTATGTGTGCTATTGTTTCGGACTACTTTCATAGTCTTTTTTCAGCCTCATCGAGCCTGTCCCTTGATGTGTTCTCTGAGTCGACGGCTTGTATTGGTGAGGGTGATAATGAGTTCTTAATGGCACCTTTTAGTCTAATTAAGTTTGAACGAGCTATTTTCAAGATGCACCCAGATAAGGCGAGTGTATGGATATGATGAATTATTTTATTCTTTTTAATGGTACCGATGTAGCACCCTCTACCTGACCCGATCGCTAGGTCCGGGTATCGAGTGCTACACTAATCAGAATGACTTAACACAACTTTCTGTTTCAGGTTTAATTATATATTTAGACAATGTGTGTTTGAAAAATCTAACTGAATATTACAACTTGTTTTAAGCTAGAAATAAAACTTTAAATCTTTGATTCCTACAATTGGTTACAATTTTTTTTTTAATAGAGACTCGATAATACTTATAGACGACTTGAACCTTGAGGCGAAGCCTCTACAGGTGCCCCTCTATACACGGGTACAGCTATAGAGTTTCGCCTAGCTCCTAGCAGAGTCTGGCTTGGTCCCTTTCATTTACTGAATCTTCAACTATCTTGCATTCAAGCAGAAATCTTATAAGTTCAAAGGAACTTAGTAAGATCCACATGTAAAATTTTAGAAAAAGTGTGACATCTAGCATAGGATTAATCTCCTTGACAATCGCATTTATTATTTTTGGCGGCGATGCTTAGCTACTACCTAAGATTTCTACACCTGTGATCTTTACCATGTTTCAATGTTCTAATTGCCCAGGAGTACTAGAGCTCTCTGAACAACATCGTAGCCCTTGCTCTGTAGATCTAGTTCTCAAAGAGGCTTCTTAGAACCTACAGTTCCTACCCTTGATAGATCAACAAGGTCTCTATCATTCTTTATGATTTTGTCTGACCTTCGCTCTCCGATATACACTAACGGACCTTACTGGCCATTCAACCTTGGATATGTTTTTCCTCCCATGAAGACCCTGATCAGTCCATTAAACCCTTCGACTGACTTTTGTCAACTTACTTTATATGATTGCGCCCTAACACGGGCTAGTCCGTGCCTGTTTAAATAGTGTGGATCTTGCAACTTCTTTGGCAGACTAGTATTGTTGTACTATGTGCACCTCTTATCTAAGGAGCCTAATTTCTTTTCACCATATTTGGGTTGAGACGCAACCTTGGCGTCACTCATTACTCTAGTGTGTTAGAGTAATACATACAGTTGGTTAAAACTGTTAGTTGGTTAATGGGTAGTTGTTAGCAGCAGACTGTTATTGTTAGTAGTTAGCAACTAAAGAGCAGTTACGCTACTGCTATATATGTAAGCTTTTGTGATGAATACAAGCTAAGCAAATTCAGTATATTTCTGTATCTTCTTGGTTCTATAATATAATAGCTTCCTCCTTTTATGCTATTGTTTAACATGGTATCGAGAGGCCACCGATCCTCCTTCGATCCGTCTGGCTCATTGCTCAAATTGCACTGCGATGGCCTCCATGTTGTTGCCGTAGCGTTGATGACAAGAAGTTCTTCTCTACAAAGAAGGTTAGTGTACTTCTTGATGACACTAACTATCTCTTATGGTGTCAGTAAATCTTGTTGGTGGTCAAGACGTTTAATCTTCAAAGCTTCTTGGAGTCTTGTACGGTTGCTCTCGTGAAATTTCTTCCGGATACTAATGGTGTTCTTCAAGAAAACCCCGAGTTTCTACGGTTTGAACAAAGAAGATAGTGCTCTCGCGTCTTGGCTCTTATCGTGCGTAAGTCACTCGGTTCTTCCTCATCTTATTGGAATGGATACTAGTGCTCGATTTGAACTCTATTGTTAATCTGTATGGTAGCAAGACAACGTCCGGATTAATGTTTCTGAGAGAGCTCTGCACTCTCAACGTAAAGGGGATCTTTCTATGAAAGATTTTCTCATGAAGATTAAAGGTACACGTGCGGCCTTGCTAGTTGTGGTGAGATCATCGGTGATCATGAACATATTATCGCTATCCTTAATGGGTTGTCCTCGAGTTATGAATCAGTCATTACAATAATTTCGACTACCAAATGCCCTATACAGATTCAAGGAGTCACCACAATGCTCTTGGATGTTTGAAAGCGCGACAAACCTCATCATTACTTGACGTTCCTGCGTGTGCCAATATGGTCTCTCATCAGCCAGCAAAGAAGACTGACAATGTTGATAACCACCAACCTATCGACCTTCTAACAGCAACCGTGGACGAGGTCGTGGTCGAGCAAATGGTTCACGGTTTTTGATGTCAATCGTGGTGGGAAACAAGGACACCTTGTTGATCGCTGTATCATAGATTCGATGCTTCATACAAAAGTATCGGTTATAGACCATCTCCGCCTTCACAGCCAATATGTGTATGTTTGGTGCTGGTCCACCCATGGTACCTTGGACATCACCTTCAACTCCCACTGCTCAATCTAACTGGTTTTCTTCACCCACAATACCATTTCCTGCCTGGTCAAATCCATTTGTCAACAATGGTTTTCCACCACCAATAATACCGCCGACAAGCTCACAACCTCAAGCTTATCTAGCCACACAGAGACAGGTTGGTGATACAAAGATGGTATCCGGATTCTCGTGCCACTCATCATCTCACCAACTCCCCCACTGCAATCACAGAAAGCTCACCGTATAAGGGACCAGGTAAAGTGTATGTTGGTAATGGTGCTGCCCTTCCTATACTTTCCTCTGGTCAGTCTTCTTTGCTAACTCGCTCAAGACCTTTATTCATGCAGTCTTTATTATGTGTTCCTGGCATAACAAAAAATCTATTGTCTGTGTCAAAGTTTACTAAAGATAACAGGGTGATCTTTGAGTTTCTGCCTACACAGTGTCGAGTTCGTGATATGCACACAGGGGAGGTTCTTCTTAAAGGATCTGTTCAACATGGTTTGTACAAGCTTCATGCTCTTGATTCGGCAAAGTCTACCTCATCCTCTTCAGCTCAATGTTTCACTACTAGCTCAGTTGTGGATCTTGATTTGTCGCATTGTCGGCTAGGTCATCCATGTAAAGATATACTTACAAAGGCCCTACACATGTGTAATATTCCTTTTAGGGCAAAATATGATTCTTCTTCTTGTATTGCCTGTCATTTGGGAAAAGAACATAAGCAACCATTTTCAAAGTCGACGACTGAATATACTACACCACTTCAACTTGTAGTTGCTGATGTTTGGGGACCTGCTCCTATTTCTTCTAATGGTTTTCAGTACTATGTTGCCTTTACAGATGCTTATACAAGGTTCACGTGGGTTTATTTTTTAAAAAGAAAGTCTGAGGTTCTAAATGTGTTTTCCCATTTTCACAAACAAGCTGAAAGGGTTACGGGTTGCAAGCTTAAAGTTCTTCAAACAGATGGGGGAGGTGAGTTTCAAGCCTTAAAGATGTATCTTTCTCAACAAGGGATTATCCATCGTCTCACATGTCCTTACACCTCACCTCAAAACGGTTTGATAGAGCGAAAACACAGCGAGATAGTTGAAACTGGTCTTTCTATGCTTGCACATGCTTCTATGCCTTTAACCTCTTTGGAATGATGCCTTTGCTAGTGCTGTTTACTTATTAAACCGATTACCATCTCAACCTTTGAACTATGTTTCACCCTATGAAAAACTATTCACAGCCCAACCTAACTATTCTTTCTTGCGTGTTTTTGGTTGTCTCTGCTTTCCCAACTTGAGACCTTACAATAAACATAAACTCCAGTTTCGATCTGTAGCTTGCACCTTCTTAGGCTATTCTTCTTTTCATAAAGGTTATAGGTGTCTAGATCCTTTTGGCAGAATATATATCACAAGACATGTCACTTTCAATGAAAAAGTGTTCCCATTTAAAAACATCATCTCATCACCTACTTTTTCCATCACTTCAACGTCTAATTTTTCTTCATCACCCCAACTTTCCAGCTCAAAACTTCTTGTCTTATCCTCCAACTATACCCCACCCACTAACTTTACACCACCCACTATTTTTAATCAATCACCTACACCACTATCGTCTGCACCTATTGTCCTATTTTCTATTAATTCTCCCACTCAACCTTCTACCCCTACTTCACCTAATTCTACCCACTCTTTGTCTCCCACATCTAACCACGTCCCTCCTCTCTCCTCTCCTGTGCATGTCCCATGCAATACGCATAAAATGATAACCCGTAGCAAGGCGGCGCGCTTTAAACCAAAAGTTTTCATGAGTGTTGCACCCCTTGTTGATGTCCCTGATGATATACACGTTGCCATGAAAAATTCTTCTTGGAAGGCTGCTGTTCAGACTGAGCTTGAGGCTCTCGTTCGAAATAATACTTGGTCCTCTTCCTGCTCACAGACGGGCTATTGCTTGTAAATGGCTATTTAAAGTCAAGACAAAGGCTGATGATACTATTGAAAGATACAAAGCACGTTTGGTGGCAAAAGGTTTTTCTCAGCATGCTGGTTTGGACTATCGGGATACTTTCAGCCCTGTAGTACGTGCTACAACTATACGCACTATTCTTGCTATGGCAATTATAAAAGGATGGACTTTAAGGCAAATTGATATCAATAATGCCTTTCTTAATGGGGACTTGACCGAAGAAATCTACATGGAGCAGTCTCCGGGTTTTAAAGAAGTTGGTTCTAATGGACAGAGACTTGTGTGTCATCTACACAAAGCTTTATACGGACTGCGTCAGGCCCCTCGTGCATGGTTCCATACACTTCGCCAATATCTCCTGTGTCAACTCGATTTTCGTGCATCTCATGCTGACCCTTCTTTGTTCATTCGGGGCTCCTCTGGTAGTTTGTTACTTCTTATGGTTTATGTCGATGACATAGTCCTTACTGGTAGTTCTGACTCGGAGATTACTACTGTTGTGCAATAATTACATTCACGATTTGCTCTCAAGGATATGGGACCACTCAATTTTTTCTTGGGTGTGGTAGTTCATCGCACTTCCCAGGGTCTCTTTCTTAGTCAACGTATACATAAGTGAGATACTTACCAAAACAAACATGGCTATCGCATCGTCCACACCAACACCTATGGTGAGCTTTCCAAAGTTAGTAGTCACGATGGTGATTCCACTCCTGTTGATGGATGTTTGTACCGCAGTACAATTGGCATGCTCCAATATGTGTGTATCACTCGACCAGACTTATCCTACTGTGTCAACAAATTAAGTCAGTATATGAATGCTCCAAATGTGGTTCACTGGAAGGCAGTCAAGCGAGTTCTACGTTATTTACGTGGTACATTGCAACATGGGCTTTTTTATTCCAAGGGTCAATTTCAGCTCACTTGTTACACGGATGCTGACTGGGCTTCTTCTGTTGAAGACAGGCGCTCAACCACAGGATATGTTGTTTATCTTGGGCCGAATCTGATTGCATGGTGTTCAAAGAAACAGGCTGTCATTTCTCGTTCTTCTTCTGAGGCTGAATATCGCAGTCTTGCGAACGGTGTGTCTGAGTTACTATGGATCAAACAACTATTGTCTGAGGTTGGGGTGGTTCTAAGTCAGTCTCCAGTTGTTTGGTGTGATAATACATCCACGGTGTCCATGGCTGCCAACCCCACACATCACACTAAGGTGAAACATGTTGAGATAGATCATCATTTTGTTCGAGAAAAAGTTTTCGATGGCACTATTCAAGTCAATTTCGTTCCCTCGACAAACAAAGTTCTTTGATGTCCTTACTAAGCCTATCACACCTGGACGTTTTAATTTCTTCCAACAAGCACTTTGTGTGTTACCTAGAGATCTTATTTTTCATGAAGACAAGAAAGAAGAAAACCAAGGGAATGTTAGAGTAATACATACAGTTGGTTAAAACTGTTAGTTGGTTAATGGGTAGTTGTTAGCAGCAGACTGTTATTGTTAGTAGTTAGCAACTAAAGAGCAGTTACGCTACTGCTATATATGTAAGCATTTGTGATGAATACAAGCTAAGCAAATTCAGTATATTTCTGTATCTTCTTGGTTCTATAATATAATAGCTTCCTCCTTTTATGCTATTGTTTAACATAGTGGTCTATATTCCTTAGTCACACCAACTCATTTCTTCTAATGACTTATCATTCTAGTCACCCCCGCGAACTCCACTTTTATCATTGACATTCTTCATGAACCGCGGACTTTCCAATTACGATCCTCACATCTTTAGACCCTGGCGAGCTACTACCCTGTGTTTAGTGTCCCGACGGACTATCTTATGTTTAGTGTCTCGATGGTCTAAACCACAGTTGATAGAGTGTGAAGGTTTTATGGTTTTTGTTCATTCACAAAACATTATCCAACCCAACTTCTACTGTTTTCTTCAACCTTTCAAAAATAAAAATAGTTCTATCCATAAACATGTAAACATCTCTCTGTTTATTTAGATAGTCACAATGTTTAGCATGAAAGAAATGCAAGTTGTATGACATTATTATTTTGAAAATGTTGAACACAACAAGTGGGCAATCTCATGCCACCAGGAGGAAACTAGAGCACATAGTGAATAGAAATTAAAATCACAACCAAAAGGCTGTTTTATATATTAATCCAAGATTCCAGCCTTCTTATAGCTCTCAATGGAATCCACAAGAGTTTCTTCCAATGGCCGATAACTCCACCCCAGCCTTTGTAATTTCTCTGAACTAACCGTATCTTCCTCCCCTCCCTCAGTAAAGCTGCCATTGCACAAGTGATTGAGGATCACAAAGAAGAAAATCATACATGAAAAATCCTAAGCCGTGTATAATAATAATGATGAAGTAACATACAATTTCCTAAAGGGTTAGACTAGAAGATGCTACATATTCTACTGCAGCAAGAGATATACCTTTTAGGATAATTGTATTGAGGAAACATACTTCTCAACTTATCAACAAGATCACGTGCCTTGATCGTGTGAGCCGTGCATATGTACCTTCCTTCAGCCGCTGGGTTCTCATTCACCAGAAGCAGTGCCTGAGCTACATCGCGCACATCAACTATCATTCGAATTTTGTTTTCCAGAGAGTCGTATCCCTCTGCACATCAACACATCGCAATGGTGTAAACCAAAAAGATTCATAATAGAAAAGAATGCCACAGAAAAGCTATCATGTCTTTCACTTTAAACCATATTTTCCTCGTAACTTCTACTGAAAGACCACGGTTGGAAGACAAGAAAAGTAGAATAAAGACCTGGCTCCAGCAACAATGGACTCCAATCCATTACCACAAGTTTAAGATTAAAATCTGATAAGCCAAGTAAATTAAGCTCCAAGACACTATTTTATAAATTGCAAGGCCACAAGGGCTTAATGAATCTATGCCTAAAGAAGTAGCAGAGTACCAATCTAGAATATCAAGTAATTTCAGTTTCGAGGTTACAAATTGCTTGAATCTAAAACCATAAGAAGTATCATTGACATTGAGCTCATGCAAACCCGTTGCACAAAGCCAAGCAACTAGCTCTCAGGTTGGAGTACTAGTGCAGAAGCATGAGTAGGAGTTGAGACCACCTTTTAAAAGATTAATGAGAACCTTGCTACTAGCATTGATGGTGGACTGCAGAAGTGGCCCCCATATGAGAGTAGGACAAACAGAAACAACATCAAGCCCAGACTTTTTTGCAAACTCAAAAGCCTCACTCTCTGCTTCTGTCTTTGAAAGGCAATACCAATTCTGGCACAAACAATTAAACAAAGCAATTTTCTTATTAACAATGAAAAAGGATATTAGGAAATTTAGAATTTTTGTAGTGATTCATATACCTTTGTTGCTGCGCAGTATTCCTTGTCAGACCAGCAAGCCTCATCCTTGATCTGACCCACCGGCCACCTAGGGTTAAAGGAAACAGCAGCCACAGAAGACACAACAACAACTCGTTTAGCATTGGATTCAACACATGCTTTAAGCACATTAAGTGTGCCCTTTACAGCCGGTTCAATCACTTCCTCCTGTAAAGAAAATAAGTAAATACATACATACATACATACATACATACATACATACACACACACACACACACACATACATACATATGTATATCAGATTACGGGGTGACGGATGAGGCTTGAGGAGGAAATGAAACTATAGCTAGCGAAGGACGGAGTCCGGTTTAGGTCCCTTAGATTCTGTGTTGAAGTGGAAGTAGGAATAGTTCCTTTCCAACTGTGTATACTATGCTATAAGGGCAACTAACGTATTCCATCTAGCTGACTTATTTTCCTCTTAGGTCCAGGGCCAGATGGATTAACTAACCTAACCCCCAAGGGGGCTTTGCCATGGTAGGTGCTCTGCTTTAGGGTGATCGACAAAGGCTAGGCTAGGCTAGATCTGGTAATACCCAAAACTAATGGGAAAAGATCATCCCCAAAAAAAAAAAAAAAAAAGGAAAAAGGGACAGCTCTAGTTCTGGAAATAAGTCGGAGCCCTTTGACCAAGTTAATGAAGAAATGTAGGGTAGGGCCATGTCATGCCTGGGGATTAGAAACGATTGTGGAGGGAACGGGAGAGGCAACATGGAAGACACCGGTGCAGCCTGTAATGGCGGAACAAAGAGAATCGTAATCCAGAACATCAGCCTTGAAGACTTGGAGGTTGTGGGATGCTCTCTCAAGTTGATTCAAATGGGCATATTTGGCATCCCCTGCGAAAGCAATGAAATTAAAAAGGTGTGGGAAGTCCCAAGAAGAGAAGTAGATGATGAGTTAGTAGTGTAACAAGAACCAGGTTGTCTAACGGTGCCGTGGACTGTGTAGTTGTTGGAGAGAAGATGCTTGACAACCCAAGAGCCAAGGTAGCCGCCGGCTCCTGTCACACACACTTTTCCAGTGACCTGGGCCATATTTTCTCTCACAATATTGGTTTATCTATTTCTTTTATCTCTACTATAACATTCTGGACTCGACGCCTACATATTAATTTTGAAGTTTGTAGATGAGTCAGCTGTTTTCACTCATCATATGGTAGTCACTTCTCTGACTCTATGCGATGGTTGTTTTTTCGAAGTTCATTGACTGTTTGATCCACTTTGAAAAGATGGAAAAAGTTATTTCATCAGAATCAGATTTAATAGGTTAATTAGGGAAATAGTTTAAAGATAGCAGTTCAACTAATTTTCTTTATTTTTAAATATTTTTTTATTTTTATGAATTTTTAATATTTTATCTATTTGAATAGGAAGAGTTGATCAAATCAAGAATAGGTAGCTTGATCGGTTTAATCATCGATCCGGTTTTAAAGAATTAAAAAATAATATATCGATATAAGAGAAAATAATGTTTTTTCTTGTCTCATGACAATTTTTAATTGTTTATCTTTTTTTTTTAATAAACTTGATTGTTTAAGTAACGATTAAATTAACAGAGGTACCAATTTAGAAAAAAATATATAATTTGGGTATCAATTTGTGAGTTAAGCATTTTTTTTAAATAGACTTAAAGTTTGATTAACAAAAGTACCAACTTAGAAGAAGAAAAAAACCAAAAAAAAGTTTAGATATCAAGATGGAAAAAAGTTATAGCCTAGGTATCGATTTGTGAGTTAAACCTTAAATATTTTAGGCTTATTTCACGATTTGACCCCTCAAGTATACCCATTTTCTCACTTTGGTACTTAAACTTTTTTTGTCCCAATTTAGTACAAAAGTATCAATTTTCTCTACTTTTAGTCCATTTTGTAACTACCGTTTAAAAAATTCGTTAGGCAACTTTGGCCAATGAAAAAGTGCCACATGGCATGTTTTGACCAATGAAAAAATGTCATGTGACAATTAAAATAAAAACATTAAATTTAAATTTTATAAATAGAAAACTATAATATTAAATATTAAAATATTAAAAAAAACTTTTTGGGAAGACAAAAACAAAGTACAGGGGCACATTAGACATTTAGAAACTTTAGGTATCACATTGAACATTTTACTAAAATATAGAAGGAAAATATGTCATTATCTCTTAAAAAATTGTCATATGCTTTTTTTTTAATATTTTACTATATATTTAGGATACTGTCAACCCCTTAACTTTATCAAGTCTAAAAATTTCACTACAATATACCAAATTTTATTTCTTTGTTTAAATATGTAAAGTATAATTTGTATTAGAGAATAAAATATAATAGTTTAACTTTCTTTTTACATATTTTTTACACGCATATATATTTCATTGTGAGCATGGGGTAAAAAATATTAATTAATTAAAAAATAATTTTTTTTAACATAATTAAAAATTAAGTTAAATTAGTTAATTAAAATATATTAATATATTTTTATTTTTTATAATTTTATGAATATATGATAAATAATTTTAAACATATTATTTCATAATTAAAAATATTAAAATTAATAAAAGATATTATTAGGTGAAATGTAAACGGCTAGTGTAGTTTAAAAATAATTAATATATGTTCATTATATAGGATATATAAAAAAATTTAATTTTTAAATTTTTAATTAGATAGTGTATTTTTTAAATAAAGTAAAGGGATAAATATATGATAAATAATTTTAAACATATTATTTCATAATTAAAAATATTAAAATTAATAAAAGATATTATTAGGTGAAATGTAAACGGCTAGTGTAGTTTAAAAATAATTAATATATGTTCATTATATAGGATATATAAAAAAATTTAATTTTTAAATTTTTAATTAGATAGTGTATTTTTTAAATAAAGTAAATGGATAAATCTTAAAATTCATAATGAAAATTTACTCTCAAAACCCTCTAAAACTTTTTATTTTCTCTCTAAACTTTTACTTTTCACCTTTTACCATCAAATAAAAAATCAAAATCATCCAAAAAAATCCCTAAACCTGAATAGTAATAATTTAATTTATATATACTATTTATATTATTAAATTAAATTTCATATTCTGTACTATTTATATTATTGAATTGTTTAATTATATTAAATCTTTATAAATTTATTTTAAAATTGAATTATTGATGATGCTATAAAATATTCATGTTAAAATTTTATATTGGTATCAATTTCACATTTTATCTTTAAAATAAAATTTATCAAAAAAAACATATTTTTTACATTTAATATATTTTTTAAATTTTAAAATACATAGTGACAAGAATCAAAAGATAATTTTATTTATATATACAATTTATATTATTAAATTAAATTTTACATTTTGTACTATTTATTTTAATGAATTGTTTAATCATATTGAATTTTTATAAATTTATGTTAAGATTGAATTATTGATGATGCCATAAAATATTTGTGTTAAAATTTTATATTGGTATCAATTTCACATTTTATCTTTAAAATAAAATTTATTAAAAAATTATATTTTTACATTTAATATATTTTTTAATTTCAAAATACATAATGACAGGAATATGAAGATAATTGAAGCAATTGAGTAAGCAAAGAAGCTAATCCGTATACAAAGATTAATAAATTATGAGGGGATGAAAGTTAATAACAAATTTGATTACGGTGGGCAAATTTGATTATGGTGGGTGACAGTTGTTAAAAGGAATCAAAATCATTTTTTTAAAATTTAACTCGACTTGGTTCGAATTCCATCTCACTCGACTTGATTCGATAAAATTTCAAATTGAGTTAGGATGATAAAATAGGATTCGTCAACTCAATTAACTCGAAATTTTTTCATTCAATTCGAGCGAACATTCACCCTTAGATGCAGTCAGATAAGGTGTTCGAGCTAGATGGTATGAACCAAACATTTTCTCAAAAGTGTTGGTCTCTTATTGGCTGCAATGTGGTTTCTCAATGTTGCCAGGAGCTCGAGACAGTCAAGTTTTTGGTTTCTGTTAACGACTTGATTCCGAAAAAAGATAAACCTCCCTCTATGAGAGATTTATGACATATCGCGTTATGTAATGTTGTGTATAAATTGGCAGCCAAAGTTTAAGAAATCAGCTTAAGGGTATTATCATAAAATTATTTCTCCTATGCAGTCAGCATTTGTTCTGGCTGATTACGAACAATGTGATGGTAACCTTCAAATTAATTCATCATATGAAAAATAAAGGCAGGGGTAAGGTTAGCGAGGTGGCCTTGAAGATAGATATCAATAAGGTATGCAACTGTGTTGATTAAAATTACTTGCGTTTCATTATGATTCAACTGCTGCGTGTGATGAAGATGAATTATTTTGTTCTTAATACTACCTGTAACACCTAACCTGTCTCTATTGCCGAATTAAGGTTACGAAGTATTACAACACAAATCATAATAATTACTAACATTTAACCATTCTAATATCAAATTAAATAACAAATAATCAAATTAAAATGTCATTCATAGCATAAATACAATTATTGACCTTAAATCGGGCTTATGGAGCTTTAAAAATAATTTAGGCACAATCAATGACTAATTTAAAACAAAACTGAAAGTTTTAGAAAAATTTAAAAAAATTAAAAACAGGGATCACACGGCCTTTGTTCAAGCCATGTGACAAAGCCCAGGCTATGTGGCACAGGGACATGGCCGTGTGGCCAACCGTGTGATAGACCATGTAACTTTCGAAACAATGTCACATGGTTGTGTCGCATGCCGTGTGCCAGACCGTGTTCAAATCGATGTTGGGTCACATAATTGTGTTGCAGGCCGTGTGACACACTGACTTGAAACACATTACCGTGTAAAAAGACCGTGTGCAGCACACGACCGTGTGATAGCTCGTGTCCCACGCCGTGTGCCCCTAATTTTTCCTTCAAATGCAGGCTTGCCAAAACGTGTTTACTTGAACATCAAACAGCCCATTTATCAACAATTAAACCTATTCAAAACACACTTAAACAAGCCCGAAACATGCCAAAACCATCCAACCTAAGTGCCTAACTAATGTGCCTTCATTGACACCACAATTCAATTAACAAAACTTATCCACAAATCATATCAAATAAGTTATGTTCTAACTTATGAGTTCATACATAAAAACACATACCAACTTACCATTTTATTCTATTTATTCATATTTGATCCTACCACAATTCAAACATTTTCAAATGATTTATATCAACTAACCAAACACCAAGGTTACATGCACACTTGGTTCCAACACAAAAGGCATATACATAAGTGATCTAAACCCAAGTTTAAACAACTTTACAACAACCATATATGAACACATAGAAATATGTATTCGACATAAATACAAAACAAAACTATTACATTTCATGTCATCAAGTTAAATCCACCTCATATCAATTTCAATATCACATTCAAATCTCTAAATCAAGCTATCTCTAAATCAAGCTATGATCAACCACATTATTAGCCACAAATAATCAACTTATAAACAAGTACAAAATATGCCACTTATAATGAACACTTATATACAAATTACAAGATACTCCTATTACATGCCACATATTCCAAAGTAAACATTTTCAAAGTCTATTGAAGATAGCTGGATAGTGTGATCTCCCACTTGATCCGATTGTCCGGTTCCACAAAACAAGATCTACAAGAAATTAGGAAAACAACACGAGTAAGCTTTTACGAGCTTAATAAGTTTACAGGTTGAAACGCTATAACTTACTATATAACCTGTAACAGCCCATTTTCGGTGAAATCGGAATAGTGGTTTCGGGACCACAAATCCGAGCCGAAAATAAAATTTATTTTTTTATTTTATTTTATGGTCCATAATATGATATAAAAATCATGTGATAATTTTGATAAGAAAATTTTACCGATTATGTGCTTAATTACGAGAATGACTAAATCGCATAAAATGCGAAAGTTGGATTCTAGTAGCTAGAATGATCAAATAGCTATGGAATTCAAAAATTGAGGTCCTTATATGGTAATTAGACCATTAATGAAAAGTTAGTAGATATTTTTGGATGATTCATCCATGGAAATTAGAAAAAAGGCTAAGGACTAAATTGGAAAGTGATAAAATTAAAAGATGATAAATAATTAAATAGAAATAAAAAATCATTTTATATCATATTCTTCCCCAAATATTCCATGGAAACCCTAGGAAAGAGAAAGCAAGCTTTCTTGGTCAAATTGGTAAGTTTTCATGTCCCGTTTTTAGTAATTTTTATATTTTTGAGATCGGGAAAGCTTAATTTGTCTATTTGGGGGATTAATTTGAAAAGATATCAAATTAGAGAATTTTTACCATAGATGAATATGCTGAAATTATGAAATTTATGGTAGAAAATGAAAGGTTGTTGATAGATAAACAACTTTTACAGAGTGAATTTTGATGAAAACTTGATTTAGGGATTAAATTGTAAAAATGTGAAATCCATAGAAAAATTCTGAATTTTATAGAATACATGTGCTGTAAATTTTATATTGAAATTTTGGTTAGGCTTGGAATAAGGAGTAAATTGCATGAATTTCATTTTTCGAGCCTAGGGACGAAATTGTCATTTATTAAAAGTTTAGGGGCAAAATGGTAATTTTGCCTAAGATGTAAATTGGACTAATTTGAGTATGAATTGCATTAAATTGATGTTAAATTTACTCGTATAGATCCGGATAAATCGAATACGGAGTTAGAACGAGGAAAGGAGAAAATGTCAGATTAATAGACTTTATGTATACAAACATTTATCAAGGTAAGTTCGTATAACTTAGCTATGCTTGTTTTTATGCTTGAATTGAATTGTGTATGTGATTGTATAAATATATATGTGAAATGATTACATATCTGATAAAGCCCGATAAATGATAACGTTTGAAATAAATGATAATACCCGTAAACTGATAAATGATAAAAATGTTATTTTTGTGCTTGAGTTGAATGTGAAAATTTGAATTACATAAATGCATAAATATAAGAGATTGAACATATACACGATAATTTCCTAATAAATGTTAAATTTCGTTTGAATAAATGGAAGTCGATGGATAATGGTGATTTCCCTTATTGAATGAGGTCCTGCATTTGTTGCTGAAAGGATTTAGCTCGGACGAGTAATCCTATTGACCTCATTATGGAAAGGATTTAGCCCGGACGGGTAATCTGAAATAAGCCTCTCGAGTACATGCTTTAATTAGGATTTAGCCTGGACTGGTAATCCTAATTGACTGGATTTAGCCTGGACTGGTAATCCAAAATGGACTCTATAGGGAATTCTTTGTCATATAAAGGATTTAGCCTGGACTGGTAATCTGACAAAGCCCTTAGAGTATATGTTATAGCTAGAATTTAACCTGGACTGGTAATTCTGCTGTATAATATGTGGCTCGAGAGTGTACCTAAAAGGTACTACTGAATATGAATTGACGGACTATGGAATTGTACACCTCAAGTGTACTATCTGTGTATCCATCTATGTTTTCAATAATTCAACGGGTAAAATACTGATATGAAAAGAAAAAGGGATTTTTACATGTATTTACTTGAAAAATATGAAATGATGTTACATGAAATGGTTTGATGAATACGTTCATCTATGAGAATAGATTTGTACACCTTGAGTGTATTATCCGAGTGATTATCAATACTGCAATTGATTGTTGAGTAAAGTCCTGACATGAAATAAACCAGAACTCAAAATGAATTAATATGAAATAAATTTGAGATACATGGAAATAATTTTTATATATGTTATGTGAACACATGTTGTGGAAAAACATATGTGTATGAGAATCTGAATATTGTTGGACTCATATATGTGTTTCTTGATGTTTATATGAAATATGTGTTTAGCATGGGTATTGAGAATATGTGTTAGGGCTTGTGACCAAATGGTTTCGTTATACCTTGCAATGTTTAACTTAAATGTGAATGGTTGGTAAGTTATTTATCAAATTATACGGACTTACTAAGCATTATATGATTACTCCGTTTTATTTTTCCCTGTCTTATAGTAAATCGGAATGCTCGTTGGATTGGAAGCTTGGCGGAGATCACTCCCACTATCCAACAGTTCATTTTAGTATATAAGGTAAAACAATTAGGGTTATAATGGCATGTATAGGTTAAATTGGTCAATGAATGATATGTAAATATTTGATAATGACTAGCCATTGGAATGGCTAGTTATGGACATGCTTTGGTGTTTATGTATGAAAGCTATCATAGTATATGTTTAAAATGGTTGATTGATACAAAATGTACAAATGTGACCATTGTATATAGGTAAATATGAGTACAAGATTGATATGGAAATAAATTGTGGTGCATAAATGCATATTGGTTGAATGTTTATATGGCCATGAGAATGTGTTTAAGTTTTGGTGCAGGTATAAGGCAAAAAGGGTGAGGAATAAGGCTTGGAAAATAGCCTTATTTTGTCCACATGAGTAGACACACGGGCGTGTGTCTTGACTGTGTGTGACACACGGCCTAGCACATGGGCGTGTGGTCTGGCCGTGTGTCCCCTGCATCCTAAAATTTAGAAACAGAACGCTCAGAATTGAGCACACGGGTAGAGACACGGGCGTATGTCTCAGCCGCGTGGGTGACACGGCCTTGAACACGGGCATGTGTCATGGCCGTGTGAAACATGCATCTAATTCGAATTAAATTAATTAACCACACGACCTAGCACACGGGCGTATGGCATGACCGTTTGGCGCAAGTCAAAGATCAACCTAAATCGGACATGGCTTGATGCACGAGCGTGTCTAAGAGTCACACGGGCGTGTGACCCCTGCACCTTGGAAAATTTTTGAAATGTTACGAAAAATTCTTAGAGTTTTCGATTAAGTCCCGACTCGATTCTAATGCTTGTATTGGACCTCGATGGTCCATCTAAGGGACGTTACGAATGATCTCGATTAATAAGTAGTGATTGACATGATTTATCTGAATATGTTCTGAAAAGTTTTGGTAACGCTCTGTAACCCTGTTCCGGTGACGGAATCGGGTTAGAGGTGTTACATTTAGTGGTATCAGAGCTATAATTTAGTCGATTCTCGGACTAAATGTAGCATATGTGGAGTCTAGAAATACATGCCATTATATAACCTTTGATAGTGTGATATCTTCCGACTCTGATGAAATTTATTTTGCAAATAGACAGAGATGCTTTCCAACTGAGCTAATTCCGATACTGTTGGAAGTGATACTCTCGTGCTTGAGTAAAAATGTTACATATGATAAAAGGGGACTTATAAAGGTACGGATAAATGTTTTATAGTGAACGTTGTTAATGATAAATGTTAAGTGATATGTGTGTATTTACGAAAGATAAATCTTGAGGCTTACGATCTCTACCCCCTTACCAGTATAGTTTTATACAATGAAATTCACAAGATTTATATGGATTAAACTCATGAATGTGAAACTAAAGAGTTCAATGGCTGAATGATTAATATGTAGTTAGAACCGAGAATGGGTTAGTAAATAAAGATGGGTTCTGAAGAGAGATTTCATATTTTTCTGAAAACTGTTTAAGATATACAATGCCTATTAAAGAAAGAATTTATTTATGAGAAATTGATTGATTCAGATATGGTATCTACAGAATGGGCTAACTGAAAAATTTCTTCCGAATAAGCTTCGTGAGTGAACTGAATGATGTAAGATTATTGATGACTATATATGTTAGTGGAATAGTGATGAAATTGCAAAAATATTAAATATAGTTGTTATAATCGGGTATGTATTACAACAATCCCTTTTAGGTATTTTATATGGGTATTCTATATGTACTGTTATTCTCAGAGGCATGTGAAATTGTGCATGTTCAGATGCAATATTTATCGTATTGAAAGGCTAGTAAATTATGATAGATGGAATTACTGTAAGTCTGGTTGATTCATGAACGGTATCGCTCTACCTTACTTGGGTTCCTAATTCATCATGATTGATATAAGATTTAATGATAAGGTTCATATGATGTTATTTACTACTTCTACTGATTGAAGCCCTAAATTGCGAATATGCAAATTATATTGTCTTTATCATAGTTGTTTCTACCGATGTATACGTGATATTACTCTTCTGAATTTTCTCTGAGATATCATCAGTCTCTCTATTATTTAAACATGGTTTATCTGAGAAAGATATTCATTGGTCGGAGGTAATTACATTCATTACCGTAATAAATATTAACTCGATCATAAGGTATGGTGGTAAAGATCACAGATTATAGAAACTGAATTACTGCATTGGTTATTCTTGGGGCCACTTTCGGTTCTCCCTCTTTTGATTTGAGGTACACTATTGATATTAAAGTGTTGCTTTATCTATACAGTTGAAATGTCGGTCATATTAATACACTATGGTTTTGAATCTATCTGATGGTTGTGGCTTTGGAAAAACTCAAAAATTCAATGTTAATAATTGAAGTAGCTACATTGATGACATAGCTATTACAGAGAAGATGTAAGAGTTGAATAGACCGATAAATATCAGTAAAGTTCCAACCAGTTGAAAGCTTTGTTGATCAAAGTATTGATTCTGAGTCAGCCTGAATTGGGTAAAGAACTTGTTATTACAGTAATGTAACATTGAATGGGATTAGATTGTGTCTTGATGCAGTAAGGCAAAGTAATAGCCTGTACTTTCAGACAGTTAAAAACCACATGGAAAGAATTACCCGATATATGATCTAGAATTAACGGCTATTATTTTTGTATTGAGTTGATAACATTACTTGTTTGGTGAAAAATGTTGTATATTCATCGATTATAAAAGTTTGAAGTATCTGATGTTGCTAAAAGATTTGAATTTGAGATAGCGTATATGGTCTGAAATATTGAAAGATTATGATTTGATAATTGTATATCACTTGGAAAGAATGAATGTGGTTACAAATGTTCTGAGTAGAAAATCTCTGTATATTTTGCAAGCCATGGATATCGAATATGATTGTTTGATAATAACTTAATTGTAGCTGAGTATAGAGCTAAACCGGTGTCTCTACAACAGATCAGTGAAACTCAGAAAAGTGATAATGAGTTGTGAGTTAAATGAGTACAGTGTGAAATAATTTCTGAATCAGAATTACATAATAGATTCGGTAAATGTCTATTAATCAGAGATATAGTTTGTGGACTGAAGAAATTAGAGCTTGTACTGGAAATTTTACATGAATATTCACAGTGGTACTACGCCTGTTTATCAGGAGAATGATAAAATGCATAATGATTTGAAAAAGATGTATTAGTAGCCCGGAAATGAAATGTTGTATTTTTGAAATTGTACCTAAATGATAGATGTACCAGCAAGTTAAGGATGAAATTTTTAAGATGGTTATAGTCAGAGAAAATACCGAAGTGGAAATGGGACAAAATTACTATGAACTTTATGTTGGGATTATCCCTGTCTATGAAAAAGAAAGATACTATTTGAGTAATTGTTGATTGTTTGACAAAGCTCGCACATTTTATTCTCGACATGAATGGATTTCTCGCTTGATAGATTGCTTGAATTACTGCTTTTGAGATTGATGATTATATGATGTGCTAGTTTCATTATTTACGATAGAGATCTACGGTTTATATTCGATTCTCAAACAAGTTACAAGAAACCCTTGGTACATGGTTACATTTTAGTACGGTATTTCATTCTCAGATGGATGATCAATCTGAACATATGATTCAGATTTCTGAAGATATGCTTCGATGATGTGTACTTGAATTTGAAGGTAACTGAGAAAAGTATTTGCCTTGGGTTGAAATTACTTATAACAGTTAATAGTCAAATATAAAATTTTACTGTACAAGGCTCTATATGGTCATAAATGTAAAACTCCGGTGTTTTGGATGGAGCTCAGTGAGAAAAGATACATGTAGTAGGTTTGATTCTTTGAAACCGAAGAAAGATGAAAATGATCTAAGACAGTTTAAAAGCAGTAATTGAACGTCCGAAATCCGATGCGAATATAAAATGAAAAGAAATGGAGTTTCAGATTGGCAACAAAATATTTATGAAAGTTTCACCATGAAAGAAAGTTCCCTGGTTTGGCCATAAAGGCAAATCAAGCCCGTGGTCTATCGGGTCATATAAGATTATGAAAAGAATTGGACCTGTTGTGTATTGACTGATACTATTATCAGAGTTCTACAGAATTCACAATGTTTTATGAGTATATGTATTATGACAAGATGTCGATCGGACCCATCATCCATTATTGCTTTGATAAATGTTAAATTCAGCCTGACACGACTTACAGTAAGAGATTGATTGAAATTCTGGCACTAGAAGAGAAAAACTGAGAAATGAAAAGGTAGCTTTAGTAAAAGTTTCTGACAGTGACATGATATAGAGGGAGCTACCTAGGAATTGGAGGAAACTATGAAAGAGAGTAATGTCTGAATCTCTTTACTGGTAAAAATTTCGAGGACAAAAATTTCTTAAAGGGGGGAGAGTTGTAACAACCCATTTTTCGGTGAAACCAGAGCAGTGGTTTCGGGACCACAAATCCGAGCTGAAAATAAAATAAATTTTTTTATTTTTTTTATGGTCCGTAATATGATATAAAAATCATGTGAGAATTTTGATAAGAAAATTTTACCGATTATGTGCTTAGTTGGATTTTAGTAGCTAGAATGATCAAATAGCTATGGAATTCAAAAATTGAGGTCCTTATATGGTAATTAGACCATTAATGAAAAGTTAGTAAATATTTTTGGATGATTCATCCATGGAGAATTAGAAAAGGGCTAAGGACTAAATTGAAAAGTGATAAAATTAAAAGATGATAAATAATTAAATAAAAATAAAAATAATTTTATATCATCTTATTCCCCAAATATTCCATGGAAACCCTAGGAAAGAGAAAGCAAGCTTTCTTGGTCAAATTGGTAAGTTTTCATGTCCCGTTTTTAGTAATTTTTATATTTTTGAGATCGGGAAACCTTAATTTGTCTATTTGGGGGATTAATTTGAAAAGATATCAAAGTAGAGAATTTTTACCATAGATGAATATGCTGAAATTATGAAATTTATGGTAGAAAATGAAAGTTTGTTGATAGATAAACAACTTTTACAAAGTGAATTTTGATGAAAACTTGATTTAGGGATTAAATTGTAAAAATGTGAAATCCATAGAAAAATTCTGAATTTTATAGAATACATGTGCTGTAAATTTAATATTTAAATTTTGGTTAGGCTTGGAATAAGGAGTAAATTGCATGAATTTCATTTTTCGAGCCTAGGGACGAAATCGTCATTTCTTAAAAGTTTAAGGACAAAATGGTAATTTTGCCTAAGATGTTAATTGGACTAATTTGAGTATGAATTGCATTAAATTGATGTTAAATTTACTCGTATAGATCCGGATAAATCGAATACGGAGTTAGAACGAAGAAAGGAGAAAATGTTAGATTAATAGACTTTATGTATACGAACATTTATCAATGTAAGTTCGTATAACTTAGCTATGCTTGTTTTTAATGTTGAATTGAATTGTGTATGTGATTGTATAAATATATATGTGAAATGATTACATATCTGATAAAACCTGATAAATGATAACGTTTGAAATAAATGATAATACCCGTAAAGTGATAAATGATAAAAATATTATTTTTGTGCTTGAGTTGAATGTGAAAATGTGAATTACATAAATGCATAAATATAAGAGATTGAACATATACACGATAATTTCCTGTTAAATTTTAAATCCAGTTTGAATAAATGGAAGTCGATGGATAATGGTGATTTCCCTTATTGAATGAGGTCCTGCATTTGTTGCTGAAAGGATTTAGCTCGGACGAGTAATCCTATTGACCTCATTATGGAAAGGATTTAGCCCGGACGAGTAATCTGAAATAAGCCTCTCGAGTATATGCTTTAATTAGGATTTAGCCTGGACTGATAATCCTAATTGACTGGATTTAGCCTGGACTGGTAATCCAGAATGGACTCTATGGGGAAATCTTTGTCATATAAAGGATTTAGCCTGGACTGGTAATCCAACAAAGCCCTTAGAGTATATGCTACAGCTAGAATTTAGCCTGGACTGGTAATCCTACTGTATGATATGTGGCTCGAGAGTGTACCTAAAAGGTACTACTGAATATGAATTGACAGACTATGGAATTGTACATCTCAAGTGTACTATTTGTGTATCCATCAATGTTTTCAATAATTCAACGAGTAAAATACTGATTCGAAAAGAAAAAAGGGATTTTTACATGTATTTACTTGAAAAATATGAAATGATGTTACATGAAATGGTTTGAGGAATACGTTCATATATGAGAATAGATTTGTACACCTTGAGTGTACTATCCGAGTGATTATCAATACTGCAATTGATTGTTGAGTAAAGTCTTGACATGAAATATACTAGAACTCGAGATGAATTAATATGAAATAAATTTGAGATACATGGAAATAATTTTTATATATGTTATGTGAATACGTGTTGTGGAAAAACATATGTGTATGAGAATCTAAATATTGTTGGACTCATATATGTGTTTCTTGATGTTTATATGAAATATGTGTTTAACATGGGTATTGAGAATATGTGTTAGGGCTTGTGACCAAATGGTTTGGTTATACCTTACAATGTTTAACTTAAATGTGAATGGTTGGTAAGTTATTTATCAAATTATACGGACTTACTAAGCATTATATGCTTACTTCGTTTTATTTTTCCCTATCTTATAGTAAATCAGAATGCTCGTTGCATTGGAAGCTTGGCGGAGATCACTCACACTATCCAACAATTCATTTCAGTATATAAGGTAAAACAATTAGGGTTATAATGGCATGTATAGGTTAAATTGGTCAAGGAATGATATGTAAATATTTGATAATGACTAGCCATTGGAATGGCTAGTTATGGACATGCTTTGGTGTTTATGTATGAAAGCTATCATAGTATATGTTTAAAATGGTTAATTGATACAAAATGTACAATTGTGACCATTGTATATAGGTAAATATGAGTAAAAGATTGATATGGAAATAAATTGTGGTGCATAAAGGCATATTGGTTGAATGTTTATATGGCCATGAGAATGTGTTTAAGTTGTGGTGCAGGTATAAGGAAAAAAGGGTGAGGAATAAGGCTTGGAAAATAGCCTTATTTTGTCCACACGGGTAGACACACGGGCGTGTGTCTTGACCGTGTGTGACACACGGCCTAGCACATGGGCGTGTGGTCTGGCCGTATGTCCCCTGCATCCTAAAATTTAGAAACATAATGCTCAGAATTGAGCACACGGGCAGAGACACGGGCGTGTGTCTTAGCCGTGTGGGTGACACGGGCAGAGACACGGGCGTGTGTCTCAGCCATGTGGGTGATACGGCATTGAACACGGGCGTGTGTCATGGCCGTGCGAAACCTGCATCTAATTCGATTTAAATTAATTAACCCCACGGCCTAGCACACAGGCGTGTGGCATGGCCGTGTGGCGAAAGTCAGAGATCAACCTAAATCGGACATGGCTTGATGCACGGACGTGTCTAAGAGTCACACGGGCGTGTGAGCCCTGCACCTTGGAAAATTTTTGAAATGTCACGAAAAATTCTTAGAGTTTCCGATTAAGTCCCGACTCGATTGTAATGCTTGTATTGGACCTCGAGGTTCCATCTAAGGGATGTTACGAATGATCTTGGTTAATGAATAGTTATTGACATGATATATCTGAATATGTTCTGAAAAGTTTCGGTAACGCTCTGTAACCCTATTCTGGCGACGAATACGGGTTAGGGGTGTTACATAACTACAGTTTTATAATTAACAAAATCAATAACTAACCTTAACCCTGTCAATCATAGCCATTCAACTGGTGAGTTTCATAAATAAAAGTCATTTAATCGCCTCATTTATACAGTATCAACCATTACCAAGTCACAATAAAATATCGAAAACCATAAACACATGTACAAGTCTTTCATAAGAAATATAACCAAATATCAGTTACCCATCATCATTAATTCATTTAACTATTCAAAATTCGGTCCGATGAATGGTATAACAGATATGGATACACGGTTATCCATCCAGAATACACCAGAACGCGCAAATAAGCCAAACTCACCGAGAACACACCTGGGCACCAAATGCCTAGCCCGTAGGCTAACATCCTTTTGGAACACATCTGGGCTTTACATCCGCCTCGATAACACATCAAAATCACTGTAAATATAACACGATAATCTGCAACAAATGCTGGACTTCGGTATATGCAGTGGATAGTAACAAGTCAATAATCATCATCTCATCACAAGTCAATCTCGTACCGTGCAATATAACCTATTGACATGCCAATTGTATCCTATCCTATGTTCATCTGGGCTTAATACAGGTAATCGTATAATATTTTATAATTCAATTCATTTTTCTCATCTTGTACCAATTTATAACAATTCAATTATATCTATATATTTATTAACATACCACAACTCAAAAATCAATATAATATTACAAATTATTCTAATTTAAACCGTATGAACTTACCTAGATTAAGCTTTCGCTCGACTCGTAAGGACTAATCCGTAACTTTCTTTTTTCCCCGATTAATTTCCATACGATTCAATTCTTGATCTTTATAATGATTAAATTCAATATATCAATTTCAAATATACCATAAAACTTATTTCTATGCATATACCCTTAAATTTTCATATTTAAAAATTTTCCCTAAACTTTTGCATTTCTCTCAATTTAGTCCTTTACACAAAAACTTTCCAAAATTTCACTTTTAACGCCTAACATTTCTAGCAGAATTTAATAGTGTCCCAAAAAAACTCTTACACATACAAAAATTTGCAATTCAATAGACCTAATTTTACAAAATTTCATATTAGTCCCTAGATTCAAAACTAACAAAAATTCCTTTATCAAATAGTCTTAAACAACAATGAAGATCATAAACATTTCATTTAAAATCAAAAGCAACTAAAATTCATTAATGGCAAAATTCAAAATTTTTAATTGTTTTGAAAACGGAGATACAGGTTAGCCAAACCTAATTGCAACGATCTCAAAAACATAAAAAGTACAAGAAACGGATAGGAAAATCACTTACATGCACGAAAAAATTAAAGCCAAAGCTTCAAGGTCCTTTAATGATGGTTCGGCTTTGGAAAAATGAAAAGAATGAAAGAGATGAGTTTTCTTCTTTTGTTTTATTATAATTAAAACTAATCATTTTAATAATTTAATAATTAGTAAAACAAACTTAATTCACATCCCGAAATCGTCCACTAGCTAAATTATGGAAAAATTTCCTTTTAAATCCCTTCCACTAACTTATAAATACGATTTGGCATTCAAACACTAATAGCGATTGACTTTTGCAGATTTACGATTTAGTCCTTTTTCTTTAATTAACTAATCAAATGATAAAATTATTGGACCGAAATTTAATATAACTATATGGTAACTCCATAAATATTTATTAAAAATATTTACGGGCTTGGTTTACAGAAATGAGGTTTCAATACCTCATTTTTCAAAACCACTTGACTTTAGAGGCAAACCACATGCTTAACTATTTGTTCAATTAGTAAAAATTATTAAATAAAAAATTCAATATAATACTCTATTTGAATCATAAATGTTAAATAATTAATTTTTACGAAACCTCACATCAGAATTGTGGTACCGAAACTACTATTTCTAACACCATTGGGAAACAGGATATTACAATACCAAGGTGGGGCCTATTAAGCTGAAGTATGGAGTGCGGTAAGGGGACCCTCTCTCTCCTATACCTTTTCATTTTTTTTATGGAAGGGTTGAGGTATCTACTATGTCGGGTTGAATGTCAAGTGGATATTTACAGCATGGTAGTTTGTTGGGGGTAGTTCGAGTGTCTCACACTTGTTTTTCACTGATTATAGTTTTTAATTCTTTTGACTGATTAATTTGAAATGGGGTTTTGTTAGGAACGTTTTAGCTTAGTTAATTTTTAGAAGTTGATTATCATGTTCAATTCTAACACTACGGAGCAAGTTTGTATTAGTATATGCTCATTGTTGGGTGTTGATACCCCTTTGGACCACAGCCAGTATCTCTGGTTGCCATCCCTAATTAGGGAAATAAAAAATCTATTTTTGCTTTTCTTTGAGATCGACTGAGCAAACGTATTCTGAGCTGGAAGAATATGATCTTGGTGAGAGCATGTAAGGAAATGGTTTTGAAGACAATAGCTCAGGCTTTGCCGATTTATAACATGAATGTTTTTCTTCAGCTGTTAAACATTTGTGACGTGCTGCAAAAAATGTAACACCCCAAAACCCAACCAAGAAGTCTAGACCGAATCATGGATGTTACATTAATCACCGAAGTGATCTAAAAGAAATTTACAATATGAATTGTTAAAAATCTCATACGAACATAGTTTTGCAAAATCGAACTAAACCGTTTAGGATTTAAAACAGAAAATTTGGGTTGCATTAAAAACATTCAGAAATACAATTCTACAGTTCCCAAAATTTAGTCCAAAATAGTACTTTACAAAATTAGTCCAAGATTAAAGTTTATGAAAATTCGGAATTTAACTTAAACCACAGTTCTTATAAAATCTTACAGTTCAAAACAGTTTATCAAAATAGGAACTGAAAAGGAAGACTTATTAACTTGTTTTTAACCGTGACTATCTGATACCTCCGGTATGCCAAGTCCAGCTATAGAAAATGTGAGTACTTGAAAAGGAAAAACTAAGGGGGTGAGCTACACGAGCTTAGTGTGAGTTCAAAGATATACTAAAAGGTTGAAAACAGAGTGACACGACTAATATTCCGGAAAACAGTATCCTAAATGGAAACTCAACCGATGAGACAAAATAAATCAACATAACAGTCATCTCAATGTTACCACATCATAGATACCTTAGTACTCACATAGTCAACACACACATATATATATACTCAAATATTTAATCAGATGCGTATGAATGCAACAAGTAATAAAAAATCACCCATCCAGCCAAACACCTCTCCGACCACCCTGCACACCACATAGGACCTCGAAAGGCCCATCCAACCCATGACACCACGTATGTGGACCAAGCCACTCAAATGATAATATGCAGCTGAGCTGACATATGCAAAGTACAATGCGGTAAACCACAGTACTAATAAGTCACAATTAGGACTACTCAGAACAGATCAGACTCCCTTCTCTCTGCAACCAAACCCAAAAAGAGTGATGCCAATGCAAAATACACACCATTTAAAAAACAGACATACAAAAACAAAATACAGAACTAGAAATGCACACATTCAGTTGCCCAGATTCAGAATCACTTATGACATAACATCCATTAACACATAAACGAATCGTTTAACTAGAGCTATGATTGCGAATAACACATAAGTCCAAGTCGAAACAGAGTTCCGACCACCCTTACTAAGACCTAGCCAAGGGTCGGAACACACAAAAACACAATTAGATCAAAAACTGACACAGTACGAAAATTGGAGAAATAGGGCCACACGGCTGTGTGCCCGGATCATGTGGAAGAGCCTCGGCCGTGTAGAGGTCAACACGCCCATGTGAAGGAGGCAGACGCTCATGTGAAGGAGGCACACACCCGTGTGAAAAAGCACACGCCCATGTGAGAGGAGGCATACAGCAGTGTGACTATGACACACGCTCATGTGACCCAAGAATATGGCCGTGTGGACAGCTCGTGTAACTCTCTATCCATTTGCGCTAAAATAGGGTGCAGGACAGACACAGTCGTGTGGAAGTCTCACATGCTTGTATGCCCACGAGACACAGCCATGTATCCAGAACACACGCTTATGTGAAAAATCGACTAAAATCCCCAAAATTATCCACACGACCGTGTGGCACCAAAATTTAGCTGAAAACCTTAATTCCCAAATGCACACGGCCATGTGAGGCACACGACCGTGTGGTCACGAAACCACACCAAAATTGGCTGTAACTCACGCAATTCACCACCAAACCATTTCCCCCAGTTGCCTAAACTTAAAAGTATACCAGAAATTGCAGATTGTTCTATGATTGATCGCTGTAAATCAGAGTTTTAAAATTTATAAAAGAATGATTGAACCTGAAAACTAACTCTGACAACGATGAAAGGCAAGTGCACATATCGAACAGTAGTATAGTTTAGGCAAGACCGGATTATCGAACCCAAAGGAACTAAAAGTACTAATACTAACTTTATTTTTATTATTTAGCCTAAAATAAGTGAAGTTGTTTATTAATCTAAATTAATTAACTATTAAACTAAAGACTCTAAGACAAAGAAGAATGAATTTAGAAAATAACTTGGGAAAAACTCAGTTGATTTAGACGATACCCTAGGAAGAATCCACCTAGACTTCACTTGTTATCTAACACTGAACCATACGATTTATTTACTTAGTTTGATCCGTAAGACTCCCTAACGTATATTAAACCCTCTCTCGAGGTGAATAACGTCTAACCCTGGGTTAATTAGTGGAACTCTTGTTCTCTTATAATAACCCCTTAGAATAGCAGTAAATCGATCTGTGGATTCCCATATTAGGTTTCACCCTAATCCGGCAAAATCTCGTCACCCTATCTCTAGGCGTGCGATCAACTCCGCTTAATTATGTTGGATCTACTCTTAGGCAGGGTCTATTCCTCCTCCACCTAAGCAGATTAAATTTGGATTAAGCTCACATAATTAAGAACAAACTAAGTATTTATCATATAATTCAAATAATCAAATAACAAGATTCATCATAGGTTTTATCCCCTTCGGGTATTCGAAGGGTTTAGTTCATAACAATAAAGAAAAACATCTCAAGAGAAAAGATAAAACAAAATATAAGAAATCCCTAAAACCCCCTGGAGGAATTGAATGAGAGATCCTCCGTCTTGAGTAGAATTTCGGCTTCTCGAGATGGATCAACTAGCTATCCCTGAGTGAATCCCCACAAATCTGCCTTCTCTAGCCTAGCACGACGCCCCTAGACGATGGCTTTGGGCTCCCCCTTTCAGGTCATACTTGGGGTGTATTTATAGGCTTTTGAAATACGTTTCTTTCTCCCTAAGTATCCTTTCCCGAATGAAATTGCTCTTCTCCGCGGCAGAGGCACCGCCATGGCACACGCCCGTGTAAATCATGGCCAGGCCGTGTTCGGATTTCTTTAATGAGACACGACCATGTAAATCGGGGTTAGACCATGTTTGAGATCTTTAAGGAGGCACGGCCGTGTGATCTTTGGTCCAGGCCGTGTCGATTTCATGCTTTGGCCCATTTGTCCCGTTTTAAGCCCGTTCTGCGTTCTTTTCATCCTCTGGTGCTTTCCTGAGTATAAGACATGAAAAGAAAGGATTAAGAGCACCTTTTTACATAAATCAAGGGATAATTCATCCAAAAGCATACTAAATGTGGGCCTCAAATATGTTACTATTTCGGTTTATCAAATACCCCCACACTTAAGCTTTTGCTTGTCCTCAAGCAAAATTCTCAACTTACAATTAAAACGAACTTCCTATAATTCATAATAGTCATTGATAGTGTCTCATCATAATTCAGAGATAATTTATACGTGGATAATTCAACTCAAAGCGTCCTAAAAATTCAAACAATATAAGTCATAGATTTGTAGCTTGAAAACTTAGGCGTCTCCCCTTATCTAGATAATTACCTTTAATTTGAAATCGACAATGATTGACATCCTCACAAAAGATTCACTCAAATCACTCAAAGTGTTTAAGGTTCAAAATTTAGGCACTCAAAAGTCGAACATGAAGAGTTAATCCCATAGGCTTACATGAAAATCAAATCTCCACCACTGAAATATGAGATGAAACACAAATCAAAAGGTCTTTGTTAGGGTTGTAACGGGGCTAGGGTTAAGGTGTGGAAAAAGGCTAAATTAGAGGATTAGAATCGAGATTGAATTGACAAATTACCTAACTAAGAACTAACGAACTAATAATAATAATTACATCAATTGAAAACTAATAATACTAATAATACGAGCTTCTTCTTCGATATTTGGAATTTATGTATAAGCTAATAATGAATAATGGATATACTTCATTTTTTTAAGAACAATCATAAATACATAATAAAAGATAAATTACTGAAATAAAAACATAGTTAGGCTATTAATCAAATCAAATCTCGATATAAGGGTAGTCAAAAGGAATGGTGATAACAAAAACAAAGGGGTTCTGGGTTAATATTAGTGGTTATGTCAATAAAAAGGTTGTTAGGATTCAATGGGGTTCACTAGGGGTTAGTTATGGAGGTAGGCTTTTAGTGGAGTAAGTGGGTTAAAACCTAGGTGCCTTCATCATCTCTGTATATCAAATCATAGGTGTGGTCTTGACATGTATAATCGATGCAAGTTCTAGAATAACAAATCAATGTTGACATACTCATAATCAATAAAGTGGGCAAGAAAAAGAATATATGCTCTATAAGGCTCAAATTCTCACAAAAATTATGGGTATTTTGATGTCAACCTCGTAAATTTCAAACTTCAAAGTAATATTTAAATTCAGGTAGACAACCTAAAAAAAAAAATTTTATTCTGAAAAATAGACTTATCATGCTTGACTCTCTAGTATCCTTCAAATTTAATCATCAATGCACAATTATCAATGATTTAATCCAAAACATATCAATAAACTCATAAATCATGAAAATTTCATCCTAATTAGTAATATGAGAAAATTACTTAAAAATAAGACTAAATTCAGGGATTTGAGAATAATGCAAAGAGTTTAAGTACTGTTACCCCCCCCACACTTAAGACGTACATTGCCCTCAATGTACAAAGTTATGTAATAAATCATGTAATACTAAATCAAAAGAGAAGGGGAAAGTAACACTTCCTGAATTTTCGGATGGATTCCTTGAGATGAAGGATGTGGTAAAGGATGACTTATGTATTTAGTGAATTACTCCTAGTGATTTGTTTGTGTATAAGGAGTGCGTGGTTGAGACTGCAAAGTCATCAGTTAGATAATTTGGCGGTGTAAATAATTGTTAGGCATACTCGAAGGTTAGATAGCCAATTATAATCATAAAAATTTGTAATACATATAGAAAAAGTTCAGCTTAAGACAAGTAAAGATAGATAAAAATAACATTAAAAATGCAAACAAAGATTAGATAAAAGGACTTAAAGGTCCTCATCATCGGCCGGGTCCTGCGGTGGTTCTGCTGATGAGATGTGGAGGTGCTTGCATATCTGTTGGAGGGTAGCCTCAATCCCATCAAACCGTTGCGCTGTGTCAGTGAACTGCTGTGTGCAATACCGCTCAAACTGTGTAAAGCGTGCCGAGAGATCTGATAGTGAAACTGCTGTATGAGAGGGTCGTTGGGCTGGGACTGGTGCCTCCTGTGGGACATCGTCAGTAATGCCCTCGGGTTCTTCTGTGTCAGTGGAATGGGCTAATCAGTATTGGAGAGGATCATTCCCACGATGGTGTTTAATCATCCTCATATGCAACATCGTCTGAATGCTCTGAGGTGCCATTTGCCCAATCAGTGTGAAGGAAGAGCTTTGGGCATCGATTTCTAGGAGGCCGAAGTGTCGGGCTAATCGTGTGATATAAGGGCCCATCGAAAGAATCCCTTCCCTGTGTGACTCTGTCTGGTGCTGAATCGCACAGGCAATAAAGTAGGCGAGGTCAAAAACGTGTTCGTTCAACATGCAGAATAAGTAGTAGGCGTCGTATGTATTCACCACGCCGGTGCTTTCGCGTCTTCCTGTAATTGTGTGGGCCAAAATGGAGTAGATGTACCTCAGAGGTGGGGTCATAGCTGTCGCTTTGGAACGGCTGGGATCGTAAGGGCCTTTTCCTGTCTCGTACCAACAACTTGCAGGGGTGCAATGAATATGGCGGTGTAGTTCGGAGAGGTCATGCTCTTCTACAAATTCATCGGTGTACAGTCCCAGTGCGGCTCCAAATTATGACACGTTGAGTTGTCGTATGGTACCTCCGAGACGAAAGTAGAACAGAGTTCTAATGTGAATTCCAAATATGTCGGCTCTATGATTGTGAAGAATTTATCCCACGGGTCGGTGGTGAGCAAGGCTCGAACATCGTCTGCGAGGCCTACTTGCTCTAAAGCGGTCCTATCGATACGCCTACCGGTTCTGAGTGGTCGTTCTCGTAGTGCCTTAAATCGATCCTCTTGGATTCCCTTGGGAAAACGTAGAAATTGATGGTGCACTTCGATGGAGGCGCTTACGGAAGATGAGCCCGGTCCCTTTCGTTTCTTAGAAGTGCCGGCTGCTGTTTGCTTTCCTTTTGACGTCGTCATTTTACCTGAAAGATGGTAATATTCAAGTAAAATGTTTTCAAATGCAATTCAATCGTATTGTTATTTCAAATATCTAACGCAAATATTTCAATAAGGCAATCAAGTGAGTTTTGCAAGAGATAACTTTAAAGAATAATTAACACAAATAGGGGAAGAAAAACTAAATGAATATTTATACTAATGTAACATCACAAGCAAACATTCAACTATAATTGTTCCTAAGGTTCAAGATATACTAGTTCTAATTAGTAAAGTAACAAAATAGGATGAGATATAAATTAAACAATTAGTAAATAGATGCAAGTAAAGTGATAAAGGGAACCAGCAGTGGTTTTGGCCGTGTTGTGGTGTGAGCAGCGAGCACACGGGTTGAGCACGGGCGTGTTCGTATTTTTTTCCGGTGGTGGCAAGGGCGTGGGTTTTGTTCGACACGGGCGTGGCTGCGTTATTGTATGGGTATTTGAGAGGAGGAACAGTGGAAGGGTTTTGGGGGTCACAATATGGTTGATGGTGGTCGGATTTTGGGGGAAAGGGGTTGAGAAAATTGATCCAAGGTTGGGGTTGGGGAAGATGAGCGGTTGAGTCTCTTAAATAGGGGTGAGAGGCACGGACAGGGGCCACGCCCGTGCTGGGTTTTAATACGCCCTTGTTTTTCGTGATTTTTAAATTTTTGGGCGCATTCAGGTATTTTGCCACGTCCGTGGGTAACAGGGCACGCTCGTGTGTTTCTTCACACGGTCATGTAGAACGGGCGTGTTCTACCCGTGTTGACAAGTCAGTATGTTGGCACGGTTTGGTGGCACGGGCGTGTCTTACCCGTGCTCGACAAGCCAGTAACCTCACACGGGTTGGTGGCACGGGCGTGAACTTGTATCGCAGCCCGTGTTGCGAAAAGAAATTCTTCTCTGTTTGTTCACGGCTACTGGCACGCCCATGGTTCGTCCCCTGTTTTCTACACGGCCACGGGCACGCCCGTGTGTAAGGCCGTGTGGTCTAAAACCTACGCTTTTATTAGACTAATTTAGTAGGGGTTTAGACGCTAAAAAATAAAAATAAAAATAAAAATAAAAACAATGATAAGAATAAAATTTGTTAGTGAATTAGTGCTCGGGTTGCCTCCCGAGAAGCGCTCGTTTATAGTCTTAAGCTAGACTTACCACTGTTTTCATTTCTAAAGAAGGCTCACGGAGCTGAAACTCCTCTTTCATATCTCTGAAATCTTCACCATTATAGATTTTGAGTCGGTGACCATTTACCTTGAATGTGCCCTTAATGGGGCGAGTTACCTCGAATGTGCCATATGGAAAAATTGTTTTGATCATGAATGGGCCGGACCACCTTGATTTCAGTTTCCCTGGAAATAATTTAAGCCTTGAGTTGTATAACAGGACCATGTCCCCCACTTCGAATTGTTTCGATTTCTTTAGACGGGCATCATGACGTCGCTTTGTTGCCTCATTGTATAGCTTTGAGTTCTCGTAGGCTTCAGTTCTCCACTCGTCTAGCTCGTTCATCTGCATCATTCTTTTCCTTCCTGCAACTTTAAGATCATAGTTTAAAAATTTTATAGCCCAAAAAGCTTTATGTTCTAGCTCGAGTGGTAGATGACAGTTTTTCCCGTATACAAGTTTGTATGGGGATGTCCCTAAGGGTGTTTTGAATGCTGTTCTATAGGCCCATAAGGAATCATCTACTTTTAATGCCCAATCTTTTCTATTTGATCCAACCGTCTTTTCTAGGATGCGCTTAAGTTCTCGGTTTGCTACTTCAGCTTGCCCACTAGTTTGAGGGTGATAAGGGTAGGCATCTGTGGTGTACTCCATATTTTTTAGAACTTTTTCAAATTGAGTATTGCGAGAAATGAGTACCCCTATCACTAATGATGGCTCTAGGTGTCCCAAATCGAGAAAATAGTTTCTTGAGAAATTTCACTACTACCCTAGCGTCATTAGTAGGTAAGGCTTCTGCTTCTACCCATTTTGACATGTAATCAACTGCTACTAGAATGTATTTATTTCCAAATGAACTAGGGAATGGTCCCATAAAATCAATACCCCATACATCAAATATTTTGCATGATAGCATATATGTTTGGGGCATTTCATCACGTTTAGAAATATTACCTATTCTCTGGCATTTATCACACGAGGTAACGTACCTGTTGGCATCCTTAAATAGAGCCTGATTCGAGTATTTTATGTGCTGTCTTGATGCCACTGTAATGTCCTCCTGATGGTCCTGAATGACAATGTTCCATGATTTTGCTTGCTTCTATTCTTATAACACATCGTCGAATTACCTGATCTGCACATATTCAGAAAAGAAAGGGGTCTTCCCAAAAATAGTTTTTTGTATCAGCAAAGAATCGCTTCTTTTGGTGATGTGTTAGCCTTTTTGGTAAGATGTTAGCGGCTAAATAATTCGCAATATCTGCAAACCATGGTACCTCGGAATGAGTTATCGAAAAGAGTTATTCTTCTGGGAATGAATCATTTATCTCATCTTCATTTAACTCTTCAATATGGGGGTTTTCAAGCCTAGAGAGGTGATCCACCACAAGGTTCTCAGCTCCTTTCTTATCCTGTATTTCCAAATCAAATTCCTGTAAAAGTAAAATACATCTTATGAGTTGTGGTTTTGCATCGGGTTTAGTTAGTAGATAACGAAGGGCTTAATGATCAGTGTAAACGACAACTTTAGATAATAATAAATATTGTCTAAATTTGTCAAAGGCAAAGACTACAGCTAGCAGTTCTTTCTCTGTGGTGGTGTAATTTTCTTATGCGGGTGTCAAAGTTCTGCTAGCATAATAGATTGGCTGAAAATGCTTGCCTCTTCGTTGTCCTAGAACTGCACCTACTGCGAAATCACTTGCATCATACATTAGTTCAAATGGTAAATTCCAATCAGGTGCAATCATAATCGGAGCATTTATTAGTTTATCCTTAAGGGTATTAAATGCATCTAAACATTCCTGATCAAAATTAAAAGGAACATCTTTTTCTAGTAATTTTGTTAAAGGCTTGGCTATTTTAGAAAAATCTTTAATGAACCTTCTATAGAATCCTGCATGCCCTAAAAAGCTTCTAATAGCCTTAACTGAACTAGGGGGAGGTAATTTGTCGATAGCTTCAATCTTTGCTTTATCTACCTCGATCCCCTTACTAGAAATTTTATGACCTAGTACAATCCCCTCCTGTACCATAAAGTGACATTTTTCCCAATTTAAAACAAGGTTTGTTTTCTCATATCTCATTAAGACTCGTTTTAAATTTTTAAGGCAAAGATGGAAAGAATTACCATATATGGAGAAATCATCCATAAATACCTCCATAATATCTTCGACGAGTTCATCGAAGATTGCTAGCATGCATCGCTGAAAAGTAGCAAGAGCGTTACATAATCCGAAAGGCATTCTACGATAGGCAAACGTACCGTATGGGCATGTGAACGTTGTCTTCTCTTGATCTTCAGGTGCTATTGGGATTTGGAAATAGCCAGAGAGTCCGTCTAGGAAGCAGTTGTAAATATGACCTGATAGTTTTTCTAACATTTGATCAATGAAAGGCAAAGGAAAGTGATCTTTTCTAGTGGCGTCATTCAGCTTTCTGTAGTCGATGCAAACTCTCCAACCTGTGACTGTCCTGGTGGGAATTAGTTCATTCCTTTCGTTAGCCACCACTGTCATGCCCCCTTTCTTCGGAACAACCTGCACAGGACTTACCCACTTGCTGTCAAAAATAGGATAGATTATTCCAGCATCTAGAAGTTTAATTACCTCGGCTTTCACGACTTCTTTTACGTTGGGATTTAGTCGTCTTTGTGGTTGCACACATGGCTTGTACTCATCTTCCATTAAAATTTTGTGGGTACAAAATGTTGGGCTTATTCCCTTAATGTCAGAGATTTTCCAAGCTATGGCTTTTTTATGCTCTCTCAGTACCTGTATCAACTCTTCTTTTTCCTTGGGTTCTAATTCTGAAGAGATAATTACTGGTAACATAGAATTTTCCCCAAGGAATGCATACTCTAGGTGCTTTGGCAGTTGTCTTAATTCTAAATTGGATGGTTCATCAACAGAGGGTTTTTGTTTGAAATCGTCATCAAATTCGATGCTTTCTTTTTTCGTTTGTTTTGATGATAATTTTAGCTCGGAAGCTTCATCTTCTTCCCCCTCTTCTTGGGTGAGACACAGTTCCATCGTGTCATCATGCAGGATTTCCTGTAATGAGTTTTGAATGAGATGGTCATTGGTATCAACAAAGTAACATGAATCATCTTGTTCTCTAGAATATTTCATGGCATCATAAATTTGAAAAATAATTTCCTCATCGCCTATCCTTAATGCAAGTTTACCATCACCTACATCAATAACAACCCTAGCAAAGCGCTAGCTAAAAAGGCGCCCTAGAATTAAGGGGACCTCAATGTCTTCATCCATGTTAAGCACAACAAAATCAACGGGAAAAATAAATTTATCAATTTTTACCAAGACGTCTTTGATAACTCCTCTAGGATATTTAATAGATCTATCAGCTAACTGAATACTCATCCTAGTTGGTTTTGGTTCCCGAGAGCTAGTCGTTTAAACATCTTATAAGGCATTAAATTAATACGGCACCTAGATCAGCTAATGCTTTCTTAACATTTAAACTGCCAATTAAACAAGGAATAGTAAAACTTCCTGGGTCTTTTAATTTGGTTGGTAACTTGTTTTGGAGGATGGTCGAACATTCTTCATTAAGCTCCACCATTGATATTTCTTCAAGCTTCCTTTTATTAAATCGAGGAGTTCTTTCAAGAATTTCGCGTGCGTCGAAGATCATCGTGAAATGGCTTCGACAAAAGGTAAGTTAATATGTATTTGTTTAAAAAGCTCGAGAAACTTACCATATTGGGAGTCTAATCGTTCTTTCTTCAACCTTGCGGATATGGGATCGGTGGTTTACTTTCTTTATGTACTGGAATTACATCCTCAATTCCCATATCCTTTGCTTTGTCATCTACGGGTGGCATTCTTTTTTCTGGTTCGACTAGCTCCTTTCCACTTCTTAGTGTAACTGTCTTTACCTGTTCTGTTTCTTTAGAGAAAACCGCTGATCGAATTTCAGAAACCATCTCAGTAAGTTGTTCAATTGACTTAATAAGTTCCCCAACTCGATGTTTGTTGATTATCTAATGTTGTCTCAGTCTTTTGGAAGCGAGCCTCTGCTGATGCTATGAATTTGTGCAGCGTCTCTTCAAGATTCAGCTTCTTCTCTTGCGGATAGGGCTGATTTTTGAAATTTTTAGGAGGTTGTTGCCTTTGGTTTCCCTGATTTCCTTGTCCTCCCCACAAAAAATTTGGGTGGTTCCTCCAACCTGGATTATAAGTATTACTATATGGGTTATTATTAGATCTGAAATTGTTACCTATATAGTTCATTTGTTCGCTCTCTGGTTGGTATGGTGGGTACTCAGGATTCGCCACGGTTCCACTTGTGTCGTACTACATGACTGGATGTACCTGCGAAGAACACAAACTATCAATCTTCTTATTCATCAACTCTACCTAATTTGATAGCATGGTTACTGCGTCGAGGTTGTAAACTCCGGCTGTTTTTGTTGGCCTTGTTCTTGTAACTTACCATTGATAGTTATTCAAATGACATCTCTTCAATAAACTCGTAAAGTCAGCCTCGGAGTTCTATTATTCAAGGTTCCACCACGGCTGAATCAATTAGTTGTCTCATTGAGGGGTTTACACCGTTATAGAAAGTCTGGACTTGGAGCCACAAAGGTAAACCATGGTGCGGACACCTTCTCAAGAGATCCTTATATCTCTCCCATGCATCGTATAATGTCTCTAAATCCATCTGCACAAAAGAAGAGATATCATTACGTAATTTGGCCGTTTTGGCCGGGTGGAAATATTTTAATAAAAGTTTTTCGGTCATCTGTTCCCATGTAGTGATTGACCCTCGTGGTAACGAGTTTAACCACTGTTTAGCTTTATTCTTTAATGAAAAGGGAAATAACCGAAGTCGTATGGCATCATCAGAAATACCATTTATTTTGAAGGTATCACAAAACTCTAAGAAATTAGCTATATGAGCGTTTGGATCTTAAATCCCAGAAACCATCAAATTGAACAAATCTGTTGAATCATTTGTATAGTGTTAGGCTTTAATTCAAAATTATTAGCAGCTATAGCAGGCCTAGCAATACTAGATTCGACTCTTGTTAAATGAGGTTTAGCATAATCAAACATAGTACGAGGAGCATTATTTTCTCCCACATCTTGTGGTGGAAGATTATTTTCGTCCATCCCTTCAGTAGGATTGGATCTGTCTTCTCGCTCTCCTTGGTAATTTAGGGCTCGCCTAATTTCTCTACGATTTCTTCAAGCGGTAGCTTCAATATCACTGTCGTATTCTAAAGGTCATCTCGGGTTCCTTCTAGTCATAAACTAGAGGTACCTGCTAGGGAAAGAAAGAAAGAAAATTTAGCAAATTTAAAATTAAAACTAAAAATAAAAATAAATTGCGAAAAATAAAAATAATGGCTAAAGTAATAAAAATAGAGCTTTCTTAATATTTTAGTTCCCCATAGTAGCGCCAAAAACTTGATCATTTGTAAATCGAGTTTTAAAATTTATAAAAGAATGATCGAACACGAAAACTAACTCGACAACGATGAAAGGCAAGTGCACCTATCGAACAGTAGTATAGTTTAGGCAAGACCGGATTATCGAACCCAAAGGAACTAAAAGTACTAATACTAACTTTCTTTTTATTATTTAGCCTAAAATAAGTGAAGTTGTTTATTAATCTAAATTAATTAACTACTAAACTAAAGACTCTAAGACAAAGAAGAATGAATTTGGAAAATAACTTGGGAAAAACTCAGTTGATTTAGACGATACCCTAGGAAGAATCCACCTAGACTTCACTTGTTATCTAACACTGAACCATACGATTTATTTACTTAGTTTGATTCGTAAGACTCCCTAACGTATATTAAACCCTCTCTCGAGGCGAATAACGTCTAACCCTAGGTTAATTAGTGGAGCTCTCGTTCTCTTATAATAACCCCCTAGAATAGCAAGAAATCGATCCATGGATTCCCATATTAGGTTTCACCCTAATCCGGCAAAATCTCGTCACCCTATCTCTAGGCGTGCGATCAACTCCGCTTAATTATGTTGGATCTACTCTTAGGCAGGGTCTATTCCTCCTCCACCTAAGCACATTAAATTTGGATTAAGCTCACATAATTAAGAACAAACTAAGTATTTATCATATAATTCAAATAATCAAATAACAAGATTCATCATAGGTTTCATCCCCTTCGGGTATTCGAAGGGTTTAGTTCATAACAATAAAGAAAAACATCTCAAGAGAAAAGATAAAACAAAACATAAGAAATCCCTAAAACCCCCTGAAGGAATTGAAGGAGAGATCCTCCGTCTTGAGTAGAATTCCGGCTTCTCGAGATGGATCAACTGGCTATCCCTGAGTGAATCCCCACAAATCTTTCCTTCTACGGCCTAGCACGACGCCCCTAGACGATGGCTTTGGGCTCCCCCTTTCAGTCATACTTAGGGTGTATTTATAGGCTTTTGAAATACGTTTCTTTCTCTCTAAGTATCCTTTCCCGAATGAAATTGCTCTTCTCCACGGCAGAGGCACGCCATGCACACACGCCGTGTAAATCGTGGCGTGCCGTGTTCGAATTTCTTTAATGAGACACGGCTGTGTAAATCGGGGTTAGACTGTGTTCGAGATCTTTAAGGAGGCACAGCCGTGTGATCTTTGGTCCAGGCCGTGTCGATTTCATGCTTTGGCCCATTTGTCCCGTTTTAAGCTCGTTCTGCGTTCTTTTCATCCTCTGGTGCTTTCCTGAGTATAAGACATGAAAAGAAAGGATTAAGAGCACCTTTTTACATAAATCAAGGGATAATTCATCCAAAAGCATACTAAATGTGGGCCTAAAATATGTTACTATTTCGGTTTATCAATGATTCAACACCATCTCAACCTAAAATAACACCTCTATCAAATAATTTGCAGAAACACACAAAATTTGTCGAAAATCATAGAACCCAAGCAGTAATACGTTAAAGGAACAGAAGGGTTTTCGAACACATACATGAGTACGCGATTTTGAATGCCCAAAACGAAGACCCCCAAAACAAGTTTTAAGATCAAAACCATAAACTTGAGAAATCCAAAAATTGAAAGAGGAAGAAAAAAGGAAACGTGCCACGGAGAAAAGAACCTGAAAACCTTTCTCCTTTTTCTCAAATAAAAAAATAAAATGTAAAAATAATTAAATAAATAAAAATAAATATTTAAACTTTTAAAACAAAAATAAAACAACTCTTCAAAACGCTCATGAGGATTCAAACCCAGAATCCAAAGGTACACTAACACACAACCAACCACCAGACCCATTTTGACACTAAAACGTGGAAACACGCAAAATTGGTCGTGCTACGCACTGACCCTAAACGCGTATTTTAAAACTTCTAACCCTAAAATTCAGGGTGTTACAAAAAATAATGAATTCTTTTTGGTGAGGTCGAATGGAAATGATTGTCGGAATCTTTATTAGGTATCTTGGGATAAATTCTATATGCCAAAAAAGTTTGGTGGCTTGCATTTTTGAAACCTCCACTGTAACACCCTTGCCCGTCCTTATCACCGTGGTCGAGTTACGGAATGCTACAGTTAAAACAAAACAAGGATGACTCGAAACATTACCATATAAGAGATTACGTAAGCTCTAAAGATGACTCGAAAATAAACAAGGATCAAACTACAACATTTTCAAAAGATAAAAACATTTTTACAAAACATGAGACACAAGGCCGTATGCCCAGGCTGTGTAACAATCGAAAATCATGTGGCCCTAAAGTCTCCTTTTTACCAAAAAGCACATGGCCGTGCCACCAGGTCGTGTTTGTCACGCGGTCGTGTGGTGCAAAATAGGTCACTTTTGATACTTGTTCAAACCAACCATTCCAAAACCTTAAAGCATGCATTCTGCAAACTTAAAACCTGCAAAAATCATCTCAAAACCAAGCCAAAACATAACATATAACATTCTCCTAAACATCTAACTAATATGCCACATTGTCACCAATACAAATCAAGGTAACATGAATTATTACAAGCCATTCAACTACTTATACCATTCAAGCTTAACCTACAACATTGCCATCATGCTTTCATACCAAATCCCTAATGCCATTTTCATCACATTAGCACAAACAAGTCACATTTATCATTACCCATTTATACACACTTATAAGCAATATTTGCAAGTTTCAAAACTAGGCATCAAATGTGGTTCAACTTGTAAACTTTCAAATTGACCATAAATACAATACATCCCCTATATACATGCCACATAACCGAGTCCAGTACGTTAAAAATCTACCGAGTCAGAAGTTAGATAGTTTGAGCTCCAAGGAGATCCAATTGATGTGTTTCCCAAAATGACCACTACAGAAACAAAAAATCAAAACAGAGTAAGCATTCTGTATGCTTAGTAAATTCATAAGTTTAAAACAGTAAACTCACCTCAATACACAATTAACATATCAAATTAGCTACATAAATATAATTTCCTGTTACCAAAATAACAAGGTGAATATGTCAAATAATTGAGTCACAAACATTTCAAACTGTACATATCAATCTCGTTCAGTGTTATTCAATCGAACTCATCAATTGCATTTCATTTACATCATTCGTATATCAAGTAAAATTTTCCAAAAACAGTATATATCATCATTCAGTCATTTCCCTTTTTGCATTAACCAATTAGCCCGATGAACAATAATATAACCATACAGAACATAATAATCTATCATATAACATATGCTATTTCAATCATACTCCAATTGTAACACATGTAATTCCATTCAAACTACTCCTACCACTATATTTTCACTTTATCTTGAAATTTTCCACTTTACTTTTGTTTGATAAAATCTTTCCATTAAAATTTGATTTTTGATTGAATTTTACTATTCAATTTAAATTTAAAAATATTTTGAAGACGACGTTAATAAAAAATAATATTATAATTTAATATTTAAAAATAATAATTTAATATAATATCAACAATTAATAAAAAAGTTATTTACAAAAAAGTAAACTTAATCTTTTTTTATTTTTTATTTTTCAAGTCTTTCTTTTATTAAATAAAAGTTCTATGTTGATGTATTATCTTTTAATATTTTATTAATTTATTATTAACTATTAAAAAAATATTTGAAATAATATTTTCTAGTAAAATTTTATTTTTAAATCATCAAAATCAATATTAATTGGTAAAATTTTATTAAAAATCAAGATTAGTGGCAAAAATCAATAAAGTTTAAAATTTAGTGATAAAATTCAATCACATAATAATTATTAGTGGCAAATTCAATCATATGCTTAAAGTATAATGAGAAAAATTAATCAAAATAAAATAAAGTTATAAATTTCAATACCCACCAATGCATTTTAACTCAAAAAAATTATATGAAAAGAAAAGAATCTGGGAAATAATTTTGAACTTTCCGACTATGAGCAGATCCTTTGTCCTTACGACGTAATAGATTGGTCATTTGCATATTAAACGATACAGATAGACAATTTAGATGATGAGGCATGAAATTTTGATAAATTAGCATTATTAGTGTTTCAATATCTTGGCGACTAAGAAATGTTCAATATTTTCCTTCATTTCAGTAAGCAAAGCACCAATTCGATTCCAAGAATACGTTATCAAACCAAAAGCTGCACACTGGTCTAAACCACAGTTGATAGAATGTGAAGATTTTATGGTTTTGTTCATTCACAAAACATTATCCAACCCAACTTCTACTGTTTTCTTCAACCTTTCAAAAATAAAAATAGTTCTATTCATAAACATGTAAACATCTCTCTGTTTATTTAGATAGTGCTAGAAACACGTTACTGTATGCATGCTGAAAAACCATTCTTGCTTATCATTAATGAGGGAACTTCATGTATTTAATACAAGAGAGAGAGACTTTAGTTACTAACTGATTACTAACAGATTAACTAAACCCTAACAGCTTAACCTACTAACTGCAAGCTGTTAACTCTATCATGCCCCGAGCTTGTCGAACTCCTCTCCAAACTTGTAGGTTCATTGACTAGAACTCGAAGTCGTCTCACAAACTTGTTGAACTGGTTTGCGGACAGAGGTTTGGTTAGTATATCTGCAACTTGTTCTTGCCCTGGAATATGTCCAACCTGAAGCAGACCTTGTACCACTTTCTCTCGTACAAAGAAGAGATCTAATTCGACGTGTTTAAACTTGGAGTGTAGAACTGGATTCCCTGCAACAGCTACTGCAGCCGAACTATCGCACCAGACAATAGCTTTGCCTCGGGGGGTAACATCGAGCTCAGCTAACAAGGACTGGATCCAGACCATCTCAGTAACAAGTTGGGCAAGACTTCTATATTCAGCCTCTGCAGACGAGCGGGAGACCACCTGCTGCTTTCTGGAACTCCAAGACACCGGATTACCTCCAAGAAACACACAATAACCAGATGTAGATCGTCGGTCATCTATGTCAGACCCCCAACTAGCATCCGAAAAACCTTCAAGCATGAACTTTGAACTTTTTGTAAAGGTAAGACCATAATCAAGGGTCCCATGCAAATAACGCAGTATCCGTTTTACAGCTTTGAAATGTGTATCCAGTGGTTGATGTATAAACTGGCAAACTTTATTGACAGCATATGCTATGTCTGGTCGCGTAATGACGACATACTGCAGTGCCCCTACTAGGCTTCTGTAAAGATGAGCATCAGCAACAGGAGTACCGTCATGAACCGATAACTTAGATGTTATTACCATAGGTGTTGGTGCAGCATTTGACTTATCCATGGAGGCCTTTCGCAAAAGATCACAAATGTATTTTCGTTGGTTAAGGGAAATTCCAGTTGGAGTATACTGAACTTCGATACCAAGAAAATAGTTTAGGCGACCGAGATCTTTTAATGAGAACTGAGCATCAAGTCTTTGAACAAAACAATCGATGACCTGAGAGTTGGTCCCAGTAATGATAATATCGTCGACATAGACTAGGACATACACTAGCTGTGATCCTGATCGGTGAATAAAGAGAGAGCTGTCGGCCTTGGAAGCAACAAAACCAGTTGCTAGTAAAAACTCCTTTAACTTGTGAAACCACGCTCTAGGTGCCTGCTTGAGACCATAGAGGGCTGTTCGTAAACGACACACTAGTTGTTGCCCCTCGTGTCCTTGTTGCTCAAACCCCGGGGGTTGCACCATATAGATTTCTTCCTGGAGCTCGCCATTGAGGAAGGCATTATTAATGTCAACCTGCCTGAGGGACCAGCCCATCAAGACCGCAAGATTCAAGACAACCCGAATAGTCGTTGGCTTCACAACCGGGCTGAAAGTCTCCTGAAAATCTATCCCTGCTTTTTGGAGATAGCCTTTGACCACTAGGCGACCTTTATACCGAGCAATTGATCCATCAGCATTACGCTTGAGCTTAAAAATCCATTTACACCCTACTGCTTTCCTCCCTGTAGGTAGAGGCACAACGTCCCACGTATGGTTAGCGAGTAAAGCATTATACTCAGCATTAGCAACTGCAGCCCACTCCGGATGTTGAAGAGCTGCTATAATGGAAGTTGGTTCTGCATCGTCAATGATAGTAGTGAATAATCTCAGCTTAAAAATCCAACTTTTATATCTAGTCTGCATTGGATGACCATTGAGAGGAGGCACAGACTGTGAGGCAGTGTGAGAAGTAGGAACTGATCCGGACGAATGAGTGGGAACCTCCATTGCCGATGAAGCTGACCCATTATTACCTTCAGGTAGAGATAGTGTTGGAGGAGAGGGACGATACAAAGAGGAGAAGAAACACCGCCGATGAGACACTCTTCGGGAAATGTGGTGACAACGGGCGGACCTTCGATGTGAGAATGAGTCGAGGGAGAATCCTTGTTGAAAGGGAAAACACGATTCGTCAAAGAAAACATGCCTCGAAACAAACACTCGACCATTTCTGTCAAGACATTTATACCCTTTCTGATTCGTCCCAACACCCAGAAATACACATTGAGCAGACCAAAATTGTAACTTTTGTTGATGATATGGTCTCAAGCATGGGTAACATGCACAGCCAAAGACTTTGAGATGTGAGTAGGATGGTTGAGCTTGATGCAATAGCTCATAAGGACTCTGCTGCTGTAAAACTGGCGTTGAGAGTCTATTTATTAAATGAACACCATGGGCAAAAGCATAGGACCAGTAGTCCAAGGATACACCAGACTGTGCCATAAGAGTCAACCCCATATCCACAATTTGTCTATGTTTCCTTTCAGCCACCCCATTCTGCTCGGATGTATGGGGACATGTAATTCGATGCTGTATTCCAAGACGAGCAAGCTCTCTAGAGAGTGAGCGATACTTCCCACCCCAGTCAGACTGAAGAATCTTGATGGTACGACCAAACTGAACAGACACCATTTGTTTGAACTGAAGAAAACAGTGTAAGACTTCAACCTTGGACTTAAGAAAATAAATCCATGTATAACGACTATGCATATCAACAAAGGTAACATAGTAAAGAAATCCATTCGATTTGGTATGAGAAGGACCCCAAACATCAGAGGCTACTAATTCAAATGGTTTAGAATACACAGTTTGAGAAGCATTGAAGGGTAGCTTATGCGCTTTACCCATTTGGCAAGCAGAACAAACAGATGAAAAATTGTTTTTGTTGAAAGGAATGTTACAACTTTGTAAAACAACTCTAAGAACATTAGAACTCAGATGTCCAAGTCTCCTGTGCCATAGCTCTGTGGAGAAAGTCTGTTGTGCCGTATATAAGTGGGCAGAAGTAGACTGAGACGAGACGCCTGTGGATGGTTTAGAAATATCGAATCGATAGAGACCCTCATGCATGTAGCCCACTAGGAGTGTGTTCTTTGTACATGTAAGGATGAAACTCAAAATAGACTGCATTATCTCTAGCAAATTGACCAACTGACATCAATTTTTTGCATACAGTAGGGACATGAAGCACATTTTGCAGGCGCAAAAGGCGAGAACCAATCATCATACGAGTGGTACCTATATTAGCAATATGAATAAAAACACCATTGCCCATAGAGACACGTTGCGTACCTGTGTAAGGAGCAACATTCGAGAGCGACGCCACATTCGGAGTTACATGATTTGCAGCACCAGAATCCGGATACCACACCTGACTAGGAGGTCGAGGAGATGGAGGAGAAACCGATGACGTGGTAGATGAACAACAAGTACACTGGTGAGAACATGTGGGCACAGAGGAAACACCATGACTGTCAACTTGATGATAGTTAACTGAAACGGACTGATTGGAGGGAACTCCTGAATAGGTTTCATCAAACCGGTGGTAGCACGTCTGAACCAAATGCCCAATTTTTCCACATAACTGACATTGCGGTCTAGAACGAGACCACCCACGACCATTCATTCGACCCTTGCCTCAAGACCAGCCTCGACCATTGCCCCGATGACCAGGCTTATACTCTCGCTGATAACTTCCTGAAGACTCAGCATGTGTGAAGTTGTTAGCAGTATCGGGTTTAGAACGAGACACCATATTAGATTGCAAGAGTGGCTCTGTTAACATCTGAAGTTGTCGTGCCTCACAGTCAAGTAGCATATCAGTTAATAGATCAATATTCATAGGAGTAGCAGATGCAAACACACGAACGGATTCATACTCCATCGAGAGACCAGCTAAAACAATACTGACCTGTTCTTGTTCAGTAATATGACTCCCAGCAGCAATAAGAGCATCACATAGATTCTTGATTTTGGCCAAATAATCTTTAACAGATAGATTGGCTTTCTTGATGGAATATAAGGCATGACGCATGCTTGAGATTTTTACATTGGACTTGGCACCAAATCGTCGCTCAATAGTCTGCCAGACATCAAAACTCGTCTTGGCCATTGTTAGATGTACTAGAATTTCATCTGTAACCGTGGAAAGTAGCCAAGAAGCCAGGAATTTATCCTGCTTCTTGTGAAGAAGGTACAATGGATTAGCTACAAGTTGCCCATCAGATCCAGTAACAAGGGAGTCCGGAGATGAAACCGTGCCTAGTACAAACCCCTCAAGGTCGTACCCTTCAAGAATTAGCAGAATCTGATGCTTCCATAACAAGAAGTTGCTTTCGCCAAGTTTGACTGTTTCATGCTTGGAGAAGTATTGTATATTGGACAAAGAAGAAGAAGCCTGACCTTGTGAGAAGAATGCCCCTTCGGTGTTGGAGGAATGCCTCGGAGTATCAGTCATTAGAAGAACTCAGGAACTAAACTCGCAAACAAGAAAAGAAGAAAAAAAATTATGGCTCTTGATACCATGCTAGAAACACGTTACTGTATGCATGCTGAAAAACCATTCTTGCTTATCATTAATGAGGGAACTTCATGTATTTAATATGAAACACCCCAAACCCGACCCACGAGCTTTGACCAGATTTGGTATGTTCCTCAAGTAAATCGGTTCAAAAATTCTTTTGTTCTTAGGAAAACTTGTGTGATTTTAAGAAAAATATTGTTTTGGGTTGGGCTTGTGTTGAAAACAGGTTCGTTTTATATTGAAATCCCTTTTATCTTAAGTGACAAATTATTTAGGGTTTAGTTTAAAAGAAATTTTAATTAAATTTTAATAGATAAAATTCATAATCATAATAAATAATAAGTGTAAAGTAATTCAACTATGGCCTTATGGCCTTATTACATCAAATAATTCCCAAAATAATTCAAAGTACTAAAATAAATTCAAGAGTCCTCAAAAATATAAACTTCATGTTGAGCATGGCCACCACAAGTTCTGCCGTCCTGGTCCATCACTGTTCATCACCTGAAAAATGTTCCCCAACGGGGTGAGTCAAACAGACTCAATGTGTACACGACACTAAAATGTTCCCCAACGGGGTGAGTCAAACAGACTCAATGTGTACACGACACTAAATCATAATAGAATCAGGCATATCACATATTACACATTCATAGAATACAGGTTATGATGCATTCCCAAACCCAAACCTAGTTGTCCATCCGCTACACACCCCGTGCTGCGGTCACACCATGGGGACTACTAAGTCAACCCTCCATCCGCTACACACCATCGAAGCGATCATTGCGATCGACGTGCTCATCGCCCATATAAAATTTTGTGGCATAGCCACCAGATAATTGTGTCATGAGACACCACATTCAGATAATGTAACCGAAGTTACCACATTCAGATAATGTGACCGAAGTCACCATATTCAGATAGTGAGACCGTAGTCATCACCTTCACTTCCCCTTTTTCATATATCCCGAATGACCCATATTATTCATATCATGCATATCATACTTAAATTCTCATTCTTATAAATTTTCACATGTTATAAATAACATATTTCATAATCCTAGTGGAAGTAGGAAACATACCTGAGTACTTTGTACCATATCATGGTACCTTAGCCACTTTCATATTCTTAATATCACATATTTTAATTAAACACAGCCATAAAACATATTAAGAATTAGTGTGGGGTACACACCTGATTCGCTTAAAATTTCCTTGAGATCCCGAAAAGCTTGATCTAATGCTTGGATCCTTAATCCCTACATTTGATTAATCACCTACTACTTTAATAAAAAGCCATTCGGCCATAAATCCAAATCCTAGTAGGATTAGTATACTTAAACTTACCTTGTGGATTTTAAATCCCGAAACTCACCGAATAACTAGGGAACACGTGGCCTATGGTGTACCTTCGGGAAAAGAACTTCTCCTTCCTTGTAGTCGACACTTAGTAAATCCCGAAAGATCTCTTCAAAGTTTCGGCAACAAGATATTAATGGGGTTAGTCCTAGATTTCGCAAATCTTAAGAAAAAGGATGAAACCGAATGAGATCTTACCCTTACTTGAAGAAATCGATTGCACCTTCACTTCAACCTTCGGAGATTCGGCTATGGCTAGATGATGATCTCACAACTTTCGGCTTTTGGAGGGATTAGAAAGAAAAGAGAAGGAAGAATAAAGATGGAGGATTCGGCTAGAACACAAGGTATTTCGGCTTGGAAAAAATAAAAGAAAGAAAAGAAGAGAAGAGAGCACTAAGAATTCGGCGAGAAAGGAGGAAGCACAAATTGATGAGTAGCCCTCCTTCCTTCCTTTTATAGCCGAAATTATCATCTAAGGAGTCCCTTACTTGGCCACCACTCCTCTATCCGATAACTTTATCCTTTAATTATCACTTAAAATAAAAGATAATTCAAAGAACTATCCTTACTTAGCTGAAATTATTAAACTCAAAGTCCCTTACTTGGCCATCACTTCTCCCTTATTTTCCTCTTTATCTCTTTATTCAAATTAAAAGAATTTAATTCAACAATTATCTCTTGAAAATAATGATAAAAATCCCTTTATTTATCCACTATTTATAAAATAATAAAAGCTCCTAATTTATAGCCATGTGCCGTCCACCTCTCTGCTCTTTGTAGCAAAATAAAATTTCTTTTATTTGCTTCCCATGTGACTCGAACTTAGGCCCATTCCTCTTGCATATGGCGCCATTTCCATAAGCCCTAAGTGGCATCTTCAGACCACTTTTCCAAGCCTGTTTGTGTGTCAAATTTCACAAACTTTTTCTTTTAAGGCCACCTTGCCTTAATTTCCCCTTTTAAACCTTAAAACTCGTCATTTCTAGGTCATTTCTAAGTTTCCAAAAATTTTTGATCGGCTCTGTAAACTTGACATTTCCTTACATTTCCATGACATTTCCTTACAAGACATTTCCTTACATTTCCAAGGTTCTAAAAATGTTCACTTTCCTCTTTTAAACTTAACATTTCCATACATTTCCAGTGTTTCCAAAAGTGTTCAAAATATATTCATAACACATAAGATATGTCATTTCGTACAATTAAACCAAAAATGCATAGGCCCTTTTCAGATGTTACAGTTCTACCCTCCTTAAAAATAATTTCGTCCTCGAAATTACTTATTAACGAATAATCGCACATCTTAACTCACCGCACTACGCTTATGCTGCGCACTCGATCTTAATAAAACCATCATACTTTCTAGGCACAATCTCTAAGTTCACGTCCTCGAACTCATTTCTAACGTCGCGATTTAATCGATTAAAAGTTTTATGCATCGTAAATTTTGTTCCACTCGATTATTCGCGAACAGTTTTATGAAAAGAGATGTTCAGAAGTAGTTCTTTCGATCAACCAAAGTTTCTAGTTCAAGTTCACTACTCTAACTCAGGGAGTCACATTCACATTCATAAGCAGAGACAAATTCATTTTTCCACGAAGTCACATTCGTTCACAACATCATTCACTACACTTTTATGGCCATTCCATCCATTTCCCTACCCAGGGGTAATTTCGTCTTTTCCCCTACAGGGGTATTTTGGTAATAAATCGGGGTAAATTTGTAAAGTTTAATAAATCAGGGATATTTCAAAATTTGCAAAACTTTGAGGGTTCTTTTTGATAATTTTACTTTCCAAAACGGTGATGTTGCGAAAATTTTAAAAATTAGGGTCATTTTGGTAATTTTGTGAGTTAAGGGCAATTTCGTAATTTTTCTCCAAATCAAGGTATTTTTGATAATTTGCAAATTAGGGTTTTTGAACATTTTATAAAGTAATGAAATTTTGGCAAAACTGTTGGGTAGTTGGTCATTTTATAAACCAAGGGTATTTTGGTAATTTTACCACTAGGGGTATTTTTGTAATTTTATAAATCAAAAATTTTTCGAAAGAATTTTGTAAAAATAGTTCTCAAAAAAGGTAATTTTAAGAGTTTTAAAACTAGGGTTTATAAAAACACGGCTAGTTCCCTTTCGGGTTTTAGTCATTGTGTTTAGCCTATGACCGAGTCCTCTTGGTTAGGGTGAACCAGGTTACGCACTGTGCAGATTCCAAAGAAGAGGAGGTGAGTCACTAGGACTTTGCTTAAGTACCGAGGCTCTTCCGATCCAATCCTAGACATGCGCACAATGGTTACCACACCCTAACTCGGCGTCTTAGTCATAGGTTTGTTTAATGGAATTAAGTCTTATATGTTTGTGTTTGAGTAAACTAGTCCTAGGGTTCAAGTTCCTATCATGCTATTCCACGTTCCATTCCTCTTCTACCCTTCCATAATTCATAACATAAACCACATAATCACACAAATGGTTAGGGGTACTTACTTGGTGGACTGCGGGTCGGAGACTTAGGTGCCATGCCAGAAAACCTGCTCATTTTCAAAAATACTTTCATAAAACTCATTTGGGCTCGATTTGAAAACATTTTGGGCCTTAGCCTACAGGCCGAGAGTTTAAAACTGGGCTCTGATACCAAACTGAAACACCCCAAACCCGGCCCACGAGCTTTGACCAGATTTGGTATGTTCCTCAAGTAAACCGGTTAAAAAATTCTTTTGTTCTTAGGAAAACTTGTGTGATTTTAAGAAAAATATTGTTTTGGGTTGGGCTTGTGTTGAAAACAGGTTCGTTTTATATTGAAATCCCTTTTATCTTAAGTGACAAAATATTTAGGGTTTAGTTTAAAAGAAATTTTAATTAAATTTTAATAGATAAAATTCATAATCATAATAAATAATAATAAGTGTAAAGTAATTCAACTATGGCCTTATGGCCTTATTACATCAAATAATTCCCAAAATAATTCAAAGTACTAAAATAAATTCAAGAGTCCTCAAAAATATAAACTTCATGTTGAGCATGGCCACCACAAGTTCTCGCCGTCCCGGTCCATCACTTTATTCATCACACGAAAAATGTTCCCCAACGAGGTGAGTCAAACAGACTCAATGTGTACCACGACACTAAATCATAATAGAATCAGGCATATCACATATTACACATTCATAGAATACAGGTTATGATGCATTCCCAAACCCAAACCTAGTTGTCCATCCGCTACACACCCCCGTACCTGCCAGTCACACCGTGGGGACTACTAAGTCAACCCTCCATCCGCTACACACCATCGAAGCGATCAGCTGCAATCGACGTGCTCATCGCCCATATAAAATTTTGTGGCATAGCCACTCAGATAATTGTGTCATGAGACACCACATTCGAGATAATGTAACCGAAGTTACCACATTCGGATAATGTGACCAAAAGTCACCATATTCAGATAGTGAGACCGTAGTCATCACCTTCACTTCCCCTTTTCATATATCCCGAATGACCCATATTATTCATATCATGCATATCATACTTAAATTCTCATTCTTATAAATTTTCACATGTTATAAATAACATATTTCATAATCCTAGTGGAAGTAGGAAACATACACAGTACTTTGTACCATATCATGGTACCTTAGCCACTTTCATATTCTTAATATCACATATTTTAATTAAACACACCATAAAACATATTAAGAATTAGTGTGGGGTACACACACGATTCGCTTAAAATTTCCTTGAGATCCCGAAAAGCTTGATCTAATGCTTGGATCCTTAATCCCTACATTTGATTAATCACCTACTACTTTAATAAAAGCCATTCGACCATAAATCCAAATCCTAGTAGGATTAGTATACTTAAACTTACCTTGTGGATTTTAAATCCAAAACTCACCGAATAACTAGGGAACACGTGGCCTATGGTGTACCTTCGGAAAAGAACTTCTCCTTCCTTGTAGTCGACACTTAGTAAATCCCAAAGATCTCTTCAAAGTTTCGGCAACAAGATATTAATGGGGTTAGTCCTAGATTTCGGCAAATCTTAAGAAAAAGGATGAAACCGAATGAGATCTTACCCTTACTTGAAGAAATCGATTGCACCTTCACTTCAACCTTCAGAGATTCGGCTATGGCTAGATGATGATCTCACAACTTTCGGCTTTTGGAGGATTAGAAAGAAAAGAGAAGGAAGAATAAAGATGGAGGATTAGGCTAGAACACAAGGTATTTCGGCTTGGCAAAAATAAAAGAAAGAAAAGAAGAGAAGAGAGCACTAAGAATTCGGCAGAAAGGAGGAGGAAGCACAAATTGATGAGTAGCCCTCCTTCCTTCCTTTTATAGCCGAAATTACATCTAATGAGTCCCTTACTTGGCCACCACTCCTCTATCTGATAACTTTATCCTTTAATTATCACTTAAAATAAAAGATAATTCAGCAACTATCCTTACTTAGCTGAAATTATTAAACTCAAAGTCCCTTACTTGGCCATCACTTCTCCCTTATTTTCCTCTTTATCTCTTTATTCAAATTAAAAGAATTTAATTCAACAATTATCTCTTGAAAATAATGATAAATAAATCCCTTATTTATCCACTATTTATAAAATAATAAAAGCTCCTAATTTATAGCCATGTGCCGTCCACCTCTATGCTCTTTGTAGCAAAATAAAATTTCTTTTATTTGCTTCCCATGTGACTCGAACTTAGGCCCATTCCTCTTGCATATGGCGCCATTTCCATAAGCCCTAAGTGGCATCTTCAGACCACTTTTCCAAGCTGTTGTGTGTCAAATTTCACAAACTTTTTCTTTTAAGGCCACCTTGCCTTAATTTCCCTTTTAAACCTTAAAACTCGTCATTTCTAGGTCATTTCTAAGTTTCCAAAAATTTTCGATCGGCTCTGTAAACTTGACATTTCCTTACATTTCCATGACATTTCCTTACAAGACATTTCCTTACATTTCCAAGGTTCTAAAAATGTTCACTTTCCTCTTTTAAACTTAACATTTCCATACATTTCCAGGTTTCCAAAAGTGTTCAAAATATATTCATAACACATAAGATATGTCATTTCGTACAATTAAACCAAAAATGCATAGGCCCTTTTCAGGATGTTACAGTTCTACCCTCCTTAAAAATAATTTCGTCCTCGAAATTACTTATTAACGAATAATCGCACATCTTAACTCACCGCACTACGCTTATGCTGCGCACTCTGATCTTAATAAAACCATCATACTTTCTAGGCACAATCTCTAAGTTCACGTCCCTCAGAACTCATTTCTAACGTCGCGATTTAATCTGATTAAAAAGTTTTATGCATCAGAAATTTTGTTCCACTGATTATTCGCGAACAGTTTTATGAAAAGAGATGTTCAGAAGTAGTTCTTTCGATCAACCAAAGTTTCTAGTTCAAGTTCACTACTCTAACTCAGGGAGTCACATTCACATTCATAAGCAGAGACAAATTCATTTTTCCACGAAGTCACATTCGTTCACAACATCATTCACTACACTTTTATGGCCATTCCATCCATTTCCCTACCCAGGGGTAATTTCGTCTTTTCCCCTACAGGGGTATTTTGGTAATAAATCGGGGTAAATTTGTAAAGTTTAATAAATCAGGGATATTTCAAAATTTGCAAAACTTTGAGGTTCTTTTGATAATTTTACTTTCCAAAACGGTGATGTTGCTAAAATTTTAAAAATTAGGGTCATTTTGGTAATTTTGTGAGTTAAGGGCAATTTCGTAATTTTTCTCCAAATCAAGGTATTTTTGATAATTTGCAAATTAGGGTTTTTGAACATTTTATAAAGTAATGAAATTTTGGCAAAAGCTGTTGGGTAGTTGGTCATTTTATAAACCAAGGGTATTTTGGTAATTTTACCACTAGGGGTATTTTGTAATTTTATAAATCAAAAATTTTTCGAAAGAATTTTGTAAAAATAGTTCTCAAAAAGGTAATTTTAAGAGTTTTAAAACTAGGGTTTATAAAAACACGGCTAGTTCCCTTTCGGGTTTTAGTCATTGTGTTTAGCCTATGACCAGAGTCCTCTTGGTTAGGGTGAACCGAAAGCTACGCACTGTGCGAGATTCCAGTGAAGAGGAGGTGAGTCACTAGGAATTTGCTTAAGTACCAGGCTCTTCCGATCCAATCCTAGACATGCGCACAATGGTTACCACACCCTAACTCGGCGTCTTAGTCATAGGTTTGTTTAATGGAATTAAGTCTTATGTGTTTGTGTTTGAGTAAACTAGTCCTAGGGTTCAAGTTCCTATCATGCTATTCCACGTTCCATTCCTCTTCTACCCTTCCATAATTCATAACATAAACCACATAATCACACAAATGGTTAGGGGTACTTACTTGGTGGATCATGGGTCGGAGACTTAGGTGCCATGCCGAAAACTGCTCATTTTCAAAAATACTTTCATAAAACTCATTTGGGCTCGATTTGAAAACATTTTGGGCCTTAGCCTACAGTAGGAGAGTTTAAAACGGGCTCGATACCAAACTGAAACACCCCAAACCCGGCCCACGAGCTTTGACCAGATTTGGTATGTTCCTCAAATGTAAACCGGTTAAAAATTCTTTTGTTCTTAGGAAAACTTGTGTGATTTTAAGAAAAATATTGTTTTGGGTTGGGCTTGTGTTGAAAACAGGTTCGTTTTATATTGAAATCCCTTTTATCTTAAGTGACAAAATATTTAGGGTTTAGTTTAAAAGAAATTTTAATTAAATTTTAATAGATAAAATTCATAATCATAATAAATAATAATAAGTGTAAAGTAATTCAACTATGGCCTTATGGCCTTATTACATCAAATAATTCCCAAAATAATTCAAAGTAATAAAATAAATTCAAGAGTCCTCAAAAATATAAACTTCATGTTGAGCATGGCCACCACAAGTTCTGCCGTCCCGGTCCATCACTGTTCATCACCTGAAAAATGTTCCCCAACGGGGTGAGTCAAATAGACTCAATGTGTACACGACACTAAATCATAATAGAATCAGGCATATCACATATTACACATTCATAGAATACGAGTTATGATGCATTCCCAAACCCAAACCTAGTTGTCCATCCGCTACACACCCCGCACCGCCACACACCGTGGGGACTACTAAGTCAACCCTCCATCCGCTCTGAGACCATCGAAGGCGATCATTTGCGATCGGCGTGCTCATCGCCCATATAAAATTTTGTGGCATAGCCACTGATAATTGTGTCATGAGACACCACATTCGAGATAATGTAACCGGTTACCACATTCGAGATAATGTGACCGAAGTCACCATATTCAGATAGTGAGACCGTAGTCATCACCTTCACTTCCCCTTTTTCATATATCCCGAATGACCCATATTGTTCATATCATGCATATCATACTTAAATTCTCATTCTTATAAATTTTCACATGTTATAAATAACATATTTCATAATCCTAGTGGAAGTAGGAAACATACCTGAGTACTTTGTACCATATCATGGTACCTTAGCCACTTTCATATTCTTAATATCACATATTTTAATTAAACACAGCCATAAAACATATTAAGAATTAGTGTGGGGTACACACCTGATTCGCTTAAAATTTCCTTGAGATCCCGAAAAGCTTGATCTAATCCCTTAATCCCTACATTTGATTAATCACCTACTACTTTAATAAAAAGCCATTCGGCCATAAATCCAAATCCTAGTAGGATTAGTATACTTAAACTTACCTTGTGGATTTTAAATCCAAAACTCACCGAATAACTAGGGAACACGTGGCCTATGGTGTACCTTCGGGAAAAGAACTTCTCCTTCCTTGTAGTCGACACTTAGTAAATCCCGAAAGATCTCTTCAAAGTTTCGGCAACAAGATATTAATGGGGTTAGTCCTAGATTTCGGCAAATCTTAAGAAAAAAGGATGAAACCGAATGAGATCTTACCCTTACTTGAAGAAATCGATTGCACCTTCACTTCAACCTTCAGAGATTGGCTATGGCTAGATGATGATCTCACAACTTTCGGCTTTTGGAGGGATTAGAAAGAAAAGAGAAGGAAGAATAAAGATGGAGGATTCGGCTAGAACACAAGGTATTTCGGCTTGGCAAAAATAAAAGAAAGAAAAGAAGAGAAGAGAGCACTAAGAATTCGGCAGAGAAAGGAGGAAGCACAAATTGATGAGTAGCCCTCCTTCCTTCCTTTTATAGCCGAAATTATCATCTAAGGAGTCCCTTACTTGGCCACCACTCCTCTATCTGATAACTTTATCCTTTAATTATCACTTAAAATAAAAGATAATTCAGCAACTATCCTTACTTAGCTGAAATTATTAAACTCAAAGTCCCTTACTTGGCCATCACTTCTCCCTTATTTTCCTCTTTATCTCTTTATTCAAATTAAAAGAATTTAATTCAACAATTATCTCTTGAAAATAATGATAAATAAATCCCTTATTTATCCACTATTTATAAAATAATAAAAGCTCCTAATTTATAGCCATGTGCCGTCCACCTCTCTGCTCTTTGTAGCAAAATAAAATTTCTTTTATTTGCTTCCCATGTGACTCGAACTTAGGCCCATTCCTCTTGCATATGGCGCCATTTCCATAAGCCCTAAGTGGCATCTTCAGACCACTTTTCCAAGCCTGTTTGTGTGTCAAATTTCACAAACTTTTCCTTTTAAGGCCACCTTGCCTTAATTTCCCCTTTTAAACCTTAAAACTCGTCATTTCTAGGTCATTTCTAAGTTTCCAAAAATTTTCGATCGGCTCTGTAAACTTGACATTTCCTTACATTTCCATGACATTTCCTTACAAGACATTTCCTTACATTTCCAAGGTTCTAAAAATGTTCACTTTCCTCTTTTAAACTTAACATTTCCATACATTTCCAGGTTTCCAAAAGTGTTCAAAATATATTCATAACACATAAGATATGTCATTTCGTACAATTAAACGGCTATAGCAACAAAAGAAGACACAGAGAAATAAAATTTGATATGTATAAACGGCTATAAAAGCCGGATTCAATGTAATTTTTTAGGGGATAAAAAAAAACAGAGATCGAAAACAAAAAAGAAAAAACACAAGATTAATCAAAAAGACTCAAAGCAAAAGGTTATTTTTCATTTTTTCTCTTATTTCATTTCGAAACAATAAGAAGAAGAAAAAATAGTGTTTTTTTATTATTTTTTGAAACCCTTAAAAAAAAGAAAATACTTATCGGAGGATCGCCGCCATCGTAGTCCCTTTCCCTCCGACTCGCAAAGCCGAGGAACCCATCAGGGTTCCGTCGAAGGCCTCGTCGGGAAAGGGCGAAACCTTCCGGTTTCTTTGCCCACGGCTGAGCATCGGTGAGATTTTGGGGATTTAAACCCCAGATCAGGGTCCCTTTCGAATAGAGGGTTAAAAAGGGAAATCGTTTAGTCTCCCGGCCGTCGCGACGGCAGCGGGCTGCCGTCTGTTGGCGGTCGTGCGATCTGCCGCCGATGGCGGAGCCAAGGCGGACGAGGGCTTCTTTGCAGAGAAAGAGAGAGAGCCCTTTTGTTGTTTTTAAAACAGGTTAAGAATGAAATTTTTTAAAAATTTTCTGCTTTAAATAGCAGTAGTGAAATGGTGCCGTTTCACTTAGGCACTTTAACGCCGAAACGGCGTCGTTTAGGTGGCCAACCCGAAACCCGACCCGCTCTAGGGGGATCCGCGTGTTTTTGATTTTTGGGTTATTTACGCCCTTAGTCCTTCCGCTTTTTTTATATTTTGCAATCTAGCCCTACCTATATTTTATATATATTTATAATTTTTCCACAAAAGTTTGTTCTCGTTCCATTTAGGTCCTTTATGAAACGGTGCGTTTTGAGGACTGGAAATAATTTCCCATTTAGCCCTCGTCCCTTTACGCGCGTTACATTTGGACGCCAATTCTTTTTTTCTTTTTAAATCTGACCATTTAATTTTATTTTAGTTTCAATTCAGTCCTTATTTAATTATTTGTGTATTATAATTTAGACCCGCGATTTTGTTTTATTTCCAATTTGATCCTCATTTATTTAATTTCCACCATTTATAGATTTATTTATTTTTTATATGTTATTTTATTTATTATTTATTTATTTATTGTTCCTTATTTTTTAGTACTTAAAATTAATTTATTTCCTTTTATCGTACATTTTATTATTATTATTTAATTCCAATTTGATCCTCATTTATTTAATTTCCACTATTTATAGATTTATTTTTTTATATGTTATTTTATTATTTATTTATTTATTTATTGTTCCTTATTTTTAGTACTTAAAATTAATTTATTTCCTTTTATTGTACATTTTTATTTTATTTTATTATTATTATCTATTGTACTTTATTACAATCTCTCATTTATATTTTAATTTGATCTTTTATTTTCAATATTTTATAAATTATTTTTCTCAATATTTATTTATGTATGTATTTATTTCTTTGTCCTTATTACATTTAAAAAATTGGTATTTTCTTTTTGTGTGCATTTTTTTGTCATTATTATTGTTATCATTGTTGTCATTTATTTTATTATTTATTTTATTTTTCTTTGATTGTTAATATTGGTAGTAAAGTGATATGTATCATGTGATTGATGTCATTATGTATACTAGGAATCACTTATTAGTATATTTATGTTGTCGTCATTCATCAACGTAATATTTTATTCGTATATCATTAATTTTTACCCAAATACGTCAACAAAATTTTCAAAAAATAGGCAATGTTCCGTATTTGAAAGATTCGATAAAATTGTGCCCTAACTTACGGGGTTTCAATTTTTCTCATTGAATTCGAATAACCGAATATCCTTTCAAAAATTGAAATATATAATATTTCAAATAAAAAGAAAAGGCAAGCTTATTCGCAAGGATTCAAAGTGTCGTGTCCTAATTTACGGCACATAACATTTTGTTGCCACGAGATGAGAAGGTCTTTAGCATACTTTACGTTTATTTCAAGCAATTTGTAAGCAAATTTAACATCAATGCAAAGAGGAGTTGTATTTTTAAATTATTTTCAAGTTTTCAACTTTCGACATTAAGACGCAAATTAATCAATTAGGTACCAATTCTGGGTGTCACGAGGGTGTGTTAGAATTAAGTGACCCGAATCCTTATTTAAATAAAATACAATGGTAAAATAAAATAAAAGAAGAATCCCTATAGAACTACACTTCTTTTATTTTATTTTAAATAAGGTTTTTTAAACATTATTAAACTCCATCTATTTGATATTGATTAGAATAAGGTGTTTCAATCTTACTACACTCCTATTAGAATATGGTTTTACAAGCCTATAAATAGACATAGTTTATTCCTCTTGTAATTATTCGAATTTGACATAGTGAATTTTCTTCTCCTCTGCCCGTGGTTTTTTTCCAGAAAGGGTTTTTCACGTAAAATCCGTGTGTTCTTTATTTTTATTTCTCTTTTCTTTGCGATATATTTGTCATTACCGACGTTATATTTTTAACAGGGTGCTAATCCTTCCTCGTGCGTAACCGACTCCTGAACCCGTTTTCTGGATTTCTTGTAGACCGAAAAACATTGCTTTGATAAATCAAACATTTTATTAAAACGATCAAATTACGAGGTGATCCGATCACACCTCATAAAAAAGATTGGTGGCGACTCCGTTTTCGTTTTAAATAAAAGTCGATTTCAAAAATGGTTTCGACAGCTTGGAGACTCCACTGGGAATAAAAATTAAGAGAGTCAAGCACGATTTGATTATTTCTTGTCTTTTTATCGAAAATTGATAATTTGGTTTAAATTTACGATCCTTTCGTTGCATTTCATTTTTATGGTCTGCATCATGTTGATAAGTTTGTTTTATTGGTTCGAGTCTTTTAATATATCTCCGCATATTGCATCGCATAATCGGTCAAATTTACCCTTTAAGTGGGAGCGAGAAACTATTCCTTCGTAAGGTCTTCACCTCCGTATAGGATAGCGGATCACTTTCGGGATACATGTGTACCTATGTCTTCGTGAGATTTTCATCTCCGTATAGCCATAGGGAAATGTATTCCCCTAAATTGAACTCGGTCCGTATGAGCCTATAATGGGTGAGGATCGAGGAATCTGCCAGTTCAGGTACCCTTACTTTAGAACCGAACTGCATATAATAAGCCCTAAGAGCTTACCCTAGGTAGAACCGCACCAAACCCTAGTGGTTACCCGAATAGGCGCTTTATTTATTATTTCTTGCTTACTTTGAATTCTAGCTTTGTAGACTTGTTTGTTTTGCTTTGACTGTGATTGCATGACATTTTTAACATAAAAAAGGTGTTGATTCACGTTCGATTACTAAATAGAGAGCTTTCTATGGAGAATAGATTTCTTGATAAAGTGGAAGATAATGCGGCTGTCCGAATATGGTCTGAGAAAACGTAACTAGAGAAAGGTGATAGTCTGATGGAGGGTATGTATAAGAATTATGATACTTCACTCATATCAGCGTGACCCAGAACAATCTCCAAGAATTAAAAGAGATATGGGTCCAATGAGATGAAGAAATCAAGCATTTATTTTACTGTAATTATGGTGATTTGCCCTACCTACTCGATATCAAAGTGGACAAGCACTTATTTCGAGCTCTGGCTTAATTTTGAAATCCCGCCTACAGCTGCTTTACTTTTGGAAAAGTGGACTTAGTACCTACTGTGGAAGAATACACGACCTTACTTCGTTCCCCGAAAATTTGGCCCGACAAGGTTTACTCGAGAGCCGCTAATGTCCCAACCTTCCTAAAGAAACTAATGAATATCACGGGAATGAGTGAGCAATGGGTTGCAGCCCGGATCAAGCAAAAGGGAGATAGAAAATGTATCCTTTGGAATAGTTTGCGAGATTTGATCTTAGCACACCCAGATATGAAGAAAATGGTTGATGTCTTCGCTTTGAGCATTTATGAGCTGGTTGTTTTCCCTAAAGCACTAGGGCACGTGGACGAGGCAGCTTCAGATTTGTTCGACAGACTTGATAAGAGGGTCACGCTCGTCCCTACAATTTTGACCGAAACATTCCAATCTTTGAATGCATGCCGAAGAGCGGGTGAATGAAGATTCATTGGACGCGCGCAACTCTTGTTGGCATGGTTTCATAGCCTCTTTTGGAGGGCAGACAATTTTTTTTATCGAGTATTCTCCGAGAACTACTTTCCATTAAAAGAATTAGTGACTACACCGAGGCGAGACAACATTTCAGAAGAAAAATGGATGACGATACTCCAGAATCTCCAAGATGAGGACGTCGAACGGAGAGCCCCTTGGATGATCCCCGATGAGATTCTATATCGGTGTGGAGATCTCGACTGGGTTCCTCTACTTGGGATTTGGGGAGCTGTTGGAGATTCTATACCAAACCCGCTGAATGAAAAGATTTGCTGCAGGTCCGACGACGACCCCCGAATATAATGGATGGTGGGGTAAAAAAGTCAATGATAACATCCCTGGGCCAAGTCAAGAAGGCACTCAACCAATGGAGGAATACCTGCGAGTGATCCCATCTGAGCTAGAGATCATAAAGCAAGATTTTGAAAAAAAAAATTCAGAGCTAGGAAAGAAGATAGAGCAATTGGAAGAAGAAAAGATGCAATTAGGACTAGATGTTGACATCCAAAAACTAGATGCCGATCAGCTGAGAAAATGAAAGAATAAGGCCGAAGAAGATCTGGACAGTTTAAAAACGGATTACAAGAAGCTGCGCTTATCAATGAGGACTGCCAGGCTAGGAAAGACATCAGAACAATGGCGGCAAGAGATCAAAGAAGAAAAGAATAGAGTCGATCAGTGGGGGAAAAAATACCAAGATGCCGAGGTTCGAGAAAATGCTCTAGAAAGAGACCTATTGGAATGTCAAAATGAAAAAGGTCAGATTAAAAGCCAGGGTAGCAGAACTAGAAAAGTCATTTCATCAATATCGTAATCGCAACTCCACAATTGAGCTAAAAGCGAGCTTAAACAAGATTGAAGAGCTGAAAAGGAAAATAGAAGAGCTCGAGATCGCATTACAAAATTGTGTACTCCGAGTTGAACTCCTTGAAGCAAATAAAGAGCAGTGGAAAGAGCAACTTCAACGTTCTCAAGGTTAAGTCAGGGATAGAGACTATATCATGGGGGAAGCTGTGGCTCAAATCTGAGAAGTGGCCGATCATTTGCAAACCCTAGCAGTTCAGGCTAACATGCTAAGCTTGAAGTATGAATCAGAATCGGATCGGGGTCAAGAGTTGGTTTGGCTTCTTAGGAAGGTTAAGGCTTTGAGCATTAGGGCAAAGTCGTATATGTAATTCTTTTTATGTAAAGAAATTTGTTTTCTAGAAAAGTTGTTCTAACAGAATTGAATCAGAGTCAATGCCTCTTTTTGCATTCATTTCATGCATTTGCATTACATTGCATCATATGCATTAAATTTTACAAAAAGACTCTAATTAAACAAAATTATTTCAGTTAATCTGGAAACCAACAAGAATCAACCAACCGAACATCGTTACAGTACTCGCGCCAAAACCAAAGTAATGGACCAAAGATTGGAAAGGCTAGAGAAAATTCAAAAAGAGATGCAAGACCAGTTGCAAGCACAACTGCAAGAACGGTTAGAAAAAGTACAACAGGAGATGAGGGATCAAATTATGGAATCCCAAAGAAGTATGATAAGCCAATTGGCGTAGTTGCTGGCTAGAGAACGTGAAAAACGGAAAAGCACTACGACAAACTCAGGGGACGGCAATAAGGATCCTATTTACCCCCTAAGTTTTAGCCCGGTAAACACCCAGGTACAACCAGAGGTGTACCCACGAAGGGTACCCATCACAATCAGACCCCAACAGTATCAAACCGGTACCTCGGCGTCGATGAATTACCAAACAGGCTCAGGTTCCAATCCATGGGATAACCCAACCAATCCCGTTGTTCCTGATCTAGATGATATGGCAGAAATAGAAAAAATAAGAGTGGAACTGCCAAAGTAACTTGAGGATCGATGCAGATGGCTAGAAGAAAAATTCAGAGCAATGGAAAATGCTGATTATCATTGCAGAATTGATGCGAAAGACTTGAGTTTGGTCCCAGATTTAGTACTCCCTCCCAAGTTTAAAACTCCAGAGTTTGAAAAGTACAACGGGACTAGTTACCCTGAAGCTCACATCACTATGTTCTGTCGAAGGATGACAGGATATGTCAATAATGATCAATTGTTGATCTACTACTTTCAAGACAATTTGATCAGGTCAGCAGCTAAATGGTACAACCAACTGAGTCGTGCCAAAATCAATTCATGGAAAACTTAGCACAAGCTTTTATGAAGTAATATAGTCATGTGACGGACATGACACCCGACAAAATCACATTGCAGAACATGGAGAAAAAGTAAAATAAGAGCTTCAGACAATATGCCCAAAGATGGAGAGAGGTGGCAACGCAAGTCCAGCCACCTCTTCTGGAAAAGGAAACCACAATGCTTTTCATCAACGCTTTAAAAGCCCCGTTCATCAACCATATGTTGCGGAGCGCTACTAAGATCTTCTCGGATATAGTGATGTCCGATGAAATGATTGAAAATGCAGTGATAAGTGGTAAGATAGACGCGGGGAAAAACTCCAAAAGATCAGCCCCGAGGAAGAACGAAAACGAGGTGAATAATGTAAGCACATACAACAAGGGTTATTCGAAACCAATTACTGTTGGCCCGCCAAGGACAGTAACCCTAGCCATCAGGGCCCTCCAAGGCAAGAATCCAACCCAAGGCCAAATATAGAAAGGCTCCAATTCACGCCCATCCCGATAACATATAGGGAGCTGTATCAGAGTCTGCTTGATGCACATGTGGTATCCCTTTTTTACCTGAAACCCATGCAACCTCCATTCCCCAAATGGTATGACACAAATGCTCAATGCGAGTACCACGCGGGAATCACGGGACATTCGATCGAAAATTGCACTGTATTTAAAAAGTTGATCGAAAGGTTCATTAAAATAGGAATTGTAAAGTTTGACGACCCATCAGGACCTAATGTGGTAGGAAATCTGTTACCCAGTCATTCTGATAAAGGGGTAAATACGATAATCGATAATGGAGAGAAAACAACCAAGATGGATGTAGAAAAAGTAAAAACCCCGCTGAAATGGGTTTGGAAGAAAATGGTAAAGGGAGGATTAATCAAACAGAATTCAGAAGAGAAACCTGAAGGGATAAGAAACTACTGTGAGTTCCATACTAAGGAGGATCATGAGATCCAGGAGTGCATTGAATCCAGGGCCTTAGTGCAAAATCTGATGGACAATAAGGAGCTAGAATTCTTTGAATATGCTATGAGTTTCGAAAAAGAAGATGTGTGCGCCTCAAAAGAGGGGTCAATAGAGAAGGTCTATAAAGTCAACCACCCTGTGGTTATTATTTCACGACCTAGAAGCAATAAAGCCGGAGTACAAATTGCACCAAGGGTCATAATCTAGAAACCTGTAGCTTTTCCCTACAAGGATAGCAAGAAGGTTCCCTGGAATTATGACTGCAACGTGACGATTCCGGGAGAAGAGAACCCGATTAGTACTTCAGAAGAAGGCCAATAGGTGGGTTTCCACACGCGCAGTGGGAGGCGCTATGACCCATCAAATGCAGGAGCTAAGCCTGTTAAAGGAAAGACCCCAATAGTTGAATAAGAGAAGGAAAAGACGGCCAGGCTCAAATCGCCAGTTAACGAGCGAGTAACTGAGAACGAAGCTAGGGAATTCTTGAAATTCTTAAAGCATAATGAGTACAACGTTGTAGAATAGCTACACAAGCAACCGGATTACATCTCAGTGCTAGCTTTACTCTTAAGTTTGGAGACACATCGTGGCGCGTTAATGAAAGTGCTAACCGAAACTTATGTCGCTAACGATATCTCTGTAAACAAGCTGGACTGCCTAGTCAACAATATAAGTGCCGATAACTTTATCTTCTTTAATGATGATGAGATACCACCAGGGGGCATGGGATCTACAAAGGCTCTTCACATCACCACCCGCCGTAAAGGATATACATTGCAATGGGTGTTAATTGATAATGGATCTGCGCTAAACGTCTTACCCCTATCCACGCTGAATAAGTTGCCTGTGGATAGCTCTCATATGAAGACATGTCAAAACATAGTGAGAGCATTCGATGGAACCGAAAGAAGGGTGATGGGAAGGATTGAAATACCCCTCTTGATTGGTCTAAACATGTATGAAGTAGATTTCTTGGTAATGGACATTAAGCCTTCTTATATTTTTTTGTTGGGGAGGCCTTGGATTCACACGGCTGGGGCAGTGCCATCATCACTGCATCAGAAGCTAAAGTTGGTAACTGAGGGTCGGCTGGTAATGATAAATGCAAAAGAAGACATTATTGCATCTCTAATCAGTGACACGCCATACGTAAGGAGAGACGATAAAGCGATAGAATGTTCCTTCCAATCGTTAGAATTTTTGAATGCAACCTACATTGTCGAAGGGAACAAGATCTCGATGCCCAAAATCTCTCAAACTACAAAAATGGGCCTGCGACTGACGGTCGTGAAATGAGTTTTGCCGGGGAGAGGACTTGGAAAATGCCTATAAGAAAGGGTCGAGACACCCATGCTCATGGACAAACGATATCGTTTTGGCTTAGGATACAAGCCAGATGCGAGGGAAAAGAAGAGAGAGCAGGAGAAAAAGCACGAAAGGAGAAGAGCGCGACTGAGCGGGGAAGAGGTCAAGTGAGAACTGATGACCTTTCCCAATATATCCAAGATTTTTGTATCAGGAGGAACTATTCACCCTGAAAGAGAGATGCCAAGAGAATAGACTGCGGAAGAAATGTTGGGAAACCTGAACATCAACGCCATATCTGAAGAAAGAATCTGGGGAGAAAATTTATTAGACATCTGCCCCTATGTACCTGGAAGTGTTCTGAACAGCTAGATTACGAAAGAGATTCCTGTAGTTTTTAGAGCCAATTCAGAGTAATGTTCAAAACACGCTTATTTCTCTAAGCCTAGGAGCAATAAGAATCATTTTGTGAAATAGGCTTATGTCCAAAATCCTTATTTCAATAAAGTGCATATTTGCGTATCATCTTGAGCAAATATTCTTCTATTCTTTTCATTTCATTCATAATCATACCATACAAATAATAATTCTTAGATTCTTTTGTTCTTTGGATTTTTCTTCATCCCTATAACAGGTCTCCAGATATCAACGATATGAGCGACGTTACTGACTCAGAATCTCCTTTTGAGCAAGATATGTGCACGGAGGATTCTCAAGATTTTAAAAATGATCGAGGCTGTAACCTATCTCCTGATTTGTTGAGGATGGTAGAACAAGATGAGAAACAAATCTTGCCTTATAAAGAGTCAGTAGAAATTGTGAGCCTAGGAGAGGAAAAAGAGGTGAAGATAGGAGCTTGCATTACCGCAGAGACGAAGCAAGACCTCATTGAATTACTCCAAGAATTTAAGGATGTCTTCGCATGGTCATATCAAGACATGCCCGGGTTAAGTACTGATATCGTGGTACACTGGCTCCCCATAAAGGAAGAGTGTAAGCCGGTTCAACAGAAGCTCCGAAGGATGAGGCCCGATGTTTTACTGAAAATAAAAGAAGAAGTCAAGAAATAATTCGATGCTGGTTTCTTACGGGTGGTTAAATACTCAGAATGGGTAGCCAATATCGTGCCCGTCCCTAAAAAAGATAGGAAAGTATGAATGTGCATAGACTACAGGGACTTGAATAAAGCCAACCCGAAAGACAAATTCCTATTGCCACATATCGACACTTCAGTGGACAACACGGCAGGTTACTCACTATTCTCCTTCATGAATAGTTTCTGGGATACAACCAAATAAATATGCATCTTGAAAACATGGAGAAAACTACATTCGTGACCACGTGAGGAACATTTTTCTATAAGGTGATGCCATTTGGACTGAAAAATGCGGGGGCAACGTATCAAAGAGCCATGGTAACTTTATTTCATGGTATGATGCACAAAGAACTCGAAGTTTATGTTGATGATATGATCGCAAAGTCCCAAACAGAGAAAGAGCGTGTACAAGTCTTGAGGAAACTGTTTTTGAGATTGAGAAAATTCCAACTTAAGCTCAATCCAGCAAAATGTACTTCCGGGGTTAGGTCGGGAAAATTTCTAGGATTTGTAGTCAGTGAAAGGGGATTGAGATCGACCCAGACAAATTAAAGGCTATACAGCAATTGCTTCCACCACGCACTCAAAAAGAAGTTTGAGGTTTCCTAGGAAGACTAAAATTACATTGCCCGGTTCATTTCACAACTAACTAAGAAATGCGACCCCATATTCCATCTCCTTAAGAAACACAACCCAGACATTTGGGATGAGGAGTGCCAGAAGACTTTTAATAAGGTCAAACATTACTTGTCCAATGCCCCAGTACTAATGCCTCCCAGCCCAGATAGGTCATTGATACTGTACTTGGTAGTATTAAGGAATTCCATAGGATGATATGATTGCAAAGTCCCGAACAGAGAAGGAGCATGTACAAGTCTTGAGGAAACTGTTTTTGAGATTGAAAAAATTCCAACTGAAGCTCAATCCAGCAAAATGTACTTTCAGGGCTAGGTCGGGAAAATTGCTAGGATTTGTAGTCAGTGAAAAGGGGATTGAGATCAACCTGCACAAAGTAAAGGCTATACAAAGAATTGCTTCCACCACGCACTCAAAAAGAAGTTCGAGGTTTCCTAGGAAGACTAAATTACATTGCCCGGTTCATTTCACAACTAACTGAGAAATGTGACCCCATATTCCGTCTCATTAAGAAACACAACCCAGGAGTTTGGGATGATGAGTGCTAGAAGACTTTCAATAAGGTCAAACATTACTTGTCCAATGCCCCAGTACTAATGCCTCCTAGCCCAGATAGGCCATTGATACTGTACTTGGCAGTATTCAGGAATTACATGGGATGCGTGCTTGGTCAACATAATGAGTCAGGAAGAAAAGAAAGAGCGATATACTATCCCAGTAAGAAATTCACCGAATGTGAGACAAGGTATTCGCCAATCGAGAAGTTATGATGCGCCTTGATCTGGACAACCCGAAGACTGAGATAGTACATGCTGTACCACACAACTTGGCTCATCTCAAAACTTGATCCTCTAAAGTACATGATGGAGTCGACTGCTTTGAATGGAAGAATGGCCCAATGGAAAATTTTGCTTTCCAAATTTGACATAGTCTATGTGAACCAGAAGGCAGTCAAAGGAAGCGCAATAGCGTATTTTCTGGCCAGTAGAGCTCTAGAGGATTACGAGCCATTGAACTTTGATTTCCCGAATGAAGATCTAATGTATGTTGCAACCACTGAAGAAGACTCTCAGGAAGGTCATCCTTGGAAGCTAAACTTCGACGGAGCCTCAAACGCTGTGGGTAACGAAATTAGAGCAGCCATGGTATCCCCAAACGGAAATCATTATCCCTTCACTAGCAAATTAGACTTTGATTGTACGAACAATATGACAGAATACGAAGCATGCATCATGGGTATCCGTGCAGCCATAGAACGTAAGATCAAAGTGCCAGAGGTATATGGGAATTCTACACTAGTGGTCTATCAGCTCAAGGGAGAATAGGAGACAAGAGATCCTAAGTTAATCAATTATCGAAGGCTGGTTCTTGAGTTAATTGAGGAGTTTGATGACATCACCTTCTATTACCTCCCACGAGATGAAAATCAGATGGCTGATGCCTTGGCTACTTTGGCTTCGATGGTTAAAGCAAATAAACAAGAGGATGTAAAGCCTATCCAGATGAGTATTTATGAGACTCCGGCTCATTGTTACAACATCGAAGAAGAAGAATAAGAGGACGGTCACCCTTGGTACAATGATATATTGCGATATGTGAAGAATCGTGAATACCCTGACCAAGCAACTGAGAATGATAAAAGGACGTTGAGAAGATTGGCCAACAACTATGTCTTAGATGGGGAGATCCAATATAAAAGGAGAAAGGATCAGGTGCTACTAAGATGTGTAGACGCTGTCGAGGCTAGAAAAATCTTGGAAGAAGTCCACAAGGGTGTCTGCGGAACACATGCCAATGGTTTTACAATGGCCAGACAAATCATAAGATTCGGGTATTATTGGTCCACCATGGAAGGAGATTGCATTAGTTATGCCAAGAAATGCCACAAGTGACAAATTTATGGAGATAAAATCCATGTACCTCTCTCACCTCTTCATGTTATGACTTCTCCGTGGCCTTTCTCTATGTGAGGCATGGATTTCATTGGGCCAATTTCACCCAAAGCTTCTAACGGGCATCGATTCATCTTCGTGGTCATCGATTACTTTACAAAATGGGTAGAATCCGCTTCATATGCCAATGTCACGAAGTCGGCAGTCATCAAGTTCTTCAATAAGGAGATCATATGTCGATATGGAATGCCAGAAAGGATCATATCTGACAATGACTAAATTTGAGCAACAACACGATATCAGAAGTCTGCAGTCAGTTCAAGATCAAACACCACAACTCATCACCATATCGCCCAAAAATGAATGGTGCAGTGGAGGCAGCCAATAAGAACATTAAGAAAATTGTGGGGAAAATGACTGTGACTTATAAAGATTGGCATGAGAAGCTACCATTTGCCCTCTATGCTTATCGAACATCTGCCAGGACCTCAACCGGGGCAACGCCTTTCTCTTTGGTTTATGGAATGAAGGCAGTTTTACCTATCGAAGTCGAGATTCATTCTCTCCGAGTTTTGGCAGAATTGAAGTTGGATGAAGCAAAATGGATCCAATCCCGATATGATCAGCTAAACTTGATTGAAGAGAAAATGTTGAAAGCCATCCGTCATGGTCAGATGTACCAAAAACGAATGATGTGAGCTTACAACAAAAAGATTTTTCCTAGAGAATTCCATGAGAGGGACCTAGTATTGAAAAAGATCTTGCCCATACAAAAGGATTTCAAAGGGAAATGGATGCCAAATTGGGAAGGACCTTATGTGGTAAAGAAGGCCTTTTTTGGAGGAGCGTTGATTTTGACTGAGATGGATGACAAAAGCTTGCCCAATCCTGTGAATTCAGATTCAGTCAAGAAGTACTTCACCTAAAAAATAAAAAAAAATAAAAAAAAGAGGAGAGGCCAAGGTGAAAACTCGCAAAGGGCGCCTTGAGACCAAAGGGGTTTTGAATTGAAAACCCAGGAAAAGGGCAATTCAAATATTAATCGAAGATTGAACATGTGATAGTTGAGTCTTCTCAGAAGGAAGAGCGTTACATCTTAGGGCATTAACAAAATATTTTGGATCTCCGAAACACATATCAAGTTCAAAAGGGCCCTCGAGAAGTTAGTGCAAAGAAACTCATGCTATGATATTCGGGGCACCTATTTTCTTCTTATTCACTTTGTATTTAAGCAAATTTGCTATTTTGATTAATCTATTCATTTCGAGCCTTGCTCCTAATAAACTTCGATTTTGTCCATTACTACAATCTTTTCAAGCATTTTTACATTGAAATAACGATTAATGGACTAATAATATTCAAGTAAAGAGAGTTCTGCATATTGCTCTGAAAGGTTTTCTAAAATAGTACAAGGATCTGAAAACAGGACCACTATTCAGAACTAACCAAACTTAGGGGTTTGGAAACATTTGAGAAAAAATAGTCTAAATTGTGACTATTTCTTTGGATTTTCTGTTAAAGATACCGGCTGAACAAGAAGGCATGGTAACACATCAGTAATAGAACCTTGATAAATAGTGAGCAATAACAACCTAAGCATTAAAAAGGATCATTCTCGAAAAATGACATTCTGCATTCGTACAAATATCATTCATACACATCTAGTTAGGAGCACTTGATTCATCCTGATCATGATATCCTAATCACTAGGCATAAATAGGCCATGAAATGGATTCTACAGGTCATGTTCCCCAGAGAATGGTGTAACAGATCAGTGAAACCACAAATCCTATACCCCTGAAGTTACAGTGGGATGGACTATAGTCATCGTGGCGAGTCTTATCTCCCTGAAGTTGCAGTGGAGTAGACTGAAGATAGCGAATCCTATTTCCCCGAAGTTGCAGTGGAATAGATTAAAGCTACAAGTCACAAATCCTATACCCCTGAAGTTGCAGTAGGTCGAATCAAATCTACCAAGGCGAATCTTATCTCCCTGAAATTGCAGTGGAGCAGATTGAAGCCACTACTCTTATTTCCCTGAAGTTGCATTGGAATAGGTTAAAGCTACAAATTACAAATCTTATCTCCCTGAAGTTGTAGTGGAGCAGATTAAACTAGCAAGTCTTATCTACACAAGTTGCAAAGCGAGAGCAGATCAAGATAGCAAGTCTTATCTCCCCTGGTTACAAAGTGAACAGATCAAGATAGCAGATCTTATTTCCCTAAAGTTGCAATGGAATAGATCAAAGCTACGAGTTTTAAATCTTATCTCCCTGAGGTTGCAGTGGAGTAGATTGAGGATGCAAATCTTATTTCCCTGAAGTTGCAGTGGAATAGATAAAAGCTACAAGTTCTATACCTCTGAATTCGCAGTGGGTTAGAATGAAGCTACTGAGAGAAGAGGAGCACCAAAGAAGTCGAGATTCAGAGACCGGGCAGAATTGGTCCTTCTTAAAGGTCTTTGCTCCATCCTCGTTACACGACAATGAGCAAAGAGGGGCAGCTGTAATAACCCAATTTGCTCGGGCCCATCAAATTAAATAAAACCAAAAATAAATAAATAATTCCAAAAATCAAAGTACATTTACAACAGCTATAGCCCAAACTACAGCGGCCCAACATAGCCCAAAATTACGAGGCCCAACATACTTAAAGAATTTTTCAGAAACCCTAGGGTTTCTGGCGCCACAGCCTCTCTGCGTCGCTCCGATCTTCGCTCGCACATCGCCTGAGGCGCCTCGTCCTGAGGCCTGGCTCACCCCTCTGGCGCGCCTTTGCCGCCATTTCACTAAAATGGAAAGGAAAGGCTTTTGCCCCGCCGTTGACCCTTCAAGAATACTTACAAAAGGATGAAAAGACAGAAGCAAGGACAACAGCAACAAAAGAAGAAACAGAGAAATAAAAAATGATATGTATAAACGGCTATAAAAGTTGGGTTCAATGTAATTTTTTAGGGGATCAAAAAACAAAAATAGAGATCGAATACAAAAAAGAAAAAACACAAGATGAATAAAAAAGACTCAAAGCAAAAGGTAATTTTTCATTTTATTTTCTCTTATTTCATTTCGAAACAATAATAAGAAGAAAAAAGAGTGTTTTTTTTTAATTTTTTGAAACCTTAAAAAAAAGAAGAAAATACTTACCGGAGGATCATCGTCATCGCCGCCGTTGTAGTCCCTTTCCCTCCGACTCGCGAAGCCGAGGAACCCATCAGGGTTCCGTCGAAGGCCTCGTCGGGAAAGGGCGAAACCTTTCAGTTTCTTTGCCCACGGCCGAGACCGGTGAGATTTCGGGGATTTAAACCCCAGATCGGGGTCCCTTTCAAAAAGAGGGTTAAAAAGGGAAACTGTTCAGTTTCTCGGCCGCCACAGGCGGCAGCACCGATGCTGGCGACCGGAGGTCAGCACGACGGCCGATGGCAGGAGCCAAGGCCGGACAGGGCTTGCTGCAGAGAAAAGAGAGAGAGCCATTTAAAAAAAAAAAACAGGTTAAGAATAAAAATTTTTAAAAAATTTCTGCTTTAAATAGCAGTAGTGAAATGATGTCGTTTCACTTAGGCACTTTAACGCCGAAACGGCGTCGCTTAGGTATCAACCCGAAACTCACTCTAGGGGGATCCGCATGTTTTTTATTTTTGGGCTATTTACACCCTTAGTCCTTCCACTTTTTTTATATTTTGCAATCTAGCCCTACCTATATTTTATATATATTTATAATTTTTCCACATAAGTTTGTTCTCGTTCCATTTAGGTCCTTTATGAAACGGTGCGTTTTGAAGACTGGGAATAATTTCCCATTTAGCCCTCGTCCCTTTGCGCGCGTTACATTTAGACCCCAATTCTTTTTTTTTTAAATCTGGCCATTTAATTTTATTTTAGTTTCGATTCAGTCCTTATTTAATTATTTGTCTATTATAATTTAGACCCGCAATTTTATTTTAATTCCAATTTGATCCTCATTTATTTAAATTCCACCATTTATAGATTTATTTTTTTATATGTTATTTTATTTATTATTTATTTCTTTATTTATTGTTCCTTATTTTTTAGTACTTAAAATTAATTTATTTCCTTTTATCGTACTTTATTATTATTATTATTATTTAATTCCAATTTGATCCTCATTTATTTAATTTCCACCATTTATAGATTTATTTATTTATTTATATGTTATTTTATTTATATGTTATTTATTGTTCTTTATTTTTAGTATTTAAAATCAATTTATTTCCTTTTATTGTACATTTTTATTTTATTTTTATTTTTATCTATTGTACTTTATTACAAATTGCACCCCAACTCTCATTTATATTTTAATTTGATCTTTTATTTTCAATATTTTATAAATTATTTTTCTCAATATTTATTTATGTATGTATTTATTTCTTTGTCCTTATTACATTTAAAAAAATTGGTATTTTCTTTTTGTGTGCATTGTTTTGTCATTATTATTATCGTTATCATTGTTGTCATTTATTTTATTATTTATTTTATTTTTCTTTGATTGTTAATATTGGTATTAAAGTGATACGTATTATGTGATTGATGTCATTATGTATACTAGGAATCACTTATTAGTATATTTATGTTGTCGTCATTCATCAACGTAATATTTTATTCGTATATCATTAATTTTTACCCAAATACATCAACAAAATTTTCAAAAAATAGGCAATGTTCCGTATTTGAAAGATTCGATAAAACCGTGCCCTAACTTACGGGGTTTCGATTTTTCTCATTGAATTCGAATAACAGAATATCCTTTCAAAAATTAAAATACATAAGATTTCAAATAAAAAGAAAAGGCAAGCTTATTCGCAAGGATTCGAAGTGTCGTGTCCTAACTTACGGGACGTGACATTTTGTTGCCACGAGATGATAAGGTCTTTAGCATACTTTCTGTTTATTTCAAGCAATTTGTAAGCAAAATGAACATCAATGCAAAGAGGGGTTGTATTTTTAAATTATTTTCAAGTTTTCAACTTTCGACATTAAGACACGAATTAATCAATTAGTTACCAATTCTGGGCGTCACGAAGGTGCTAATCCTTCCTCGTGCGTAACCGACTCCTGAACCCGTTTTCTGGATTTCTTGTAGACTGAAAAATACTGCTTTGATAAATCAAACATTTTATTAAAACGATCAAATTACGAGGTGATCCGAACACATTTCATAAAAAAGATTGATGACGACTCTATTTTCGTTTTAAATAAAAGTCGATTTTAAGAATAATTTCGACAGGCATATTTGGCATCCCCTGCGAAAGCAATGAAATTAAAAAGGTGTGGGAAGTCCCAAGAAGAGAAGTAGATGATGAGGTAGTATTGTAACAAGAACCAGGCTGTCTAACGGTGCCGTGGACTGTGTAGTTGTTGGAGAGAAGATGCTTGACAACCCAAGAGCCAAGGTAGCCGCCGGCTCCTGTCACACACACTTTTCCAGTGGCCTGAGCCATATTTTCTCTCACAATATTGGTTTATCTTTATCTCTAAAATAACATTCTGGACTCCGCGTATGTATTAATTTTGAAGTTTGTAGATGAGTCAGCTATTTTCACTCATTACACGATAGTCACTTCTCTGACTCTATGCGATGGTTGTTTTTCCGAAGTTCATTGTCTGTTTGACCCGCTTTGAAAGGATGGAAAAAATTATTTCATCCATCAATACTAATGCTTTCAGAATCAGATTTAATCGGTTAATTAGGGTATTAGTTTAAAGATTGTGATAAAATCAGATCAGTTAAACTGATTTTCTTTATTTTTAAATATTTTTATTTCTATAAACTTTTAATATTTTATTTGATAAAATTGCTGAATTAATCAAATCAAGAATTGCTGATTTGATTGATTTAAACATTAATTTAATTTTGAAAAAATAAAAAATAATATATCCAAGAAAATAATTTTTTTTCTTGTCACATCATAATTTTTAATTATTTATATTTTTTTATAAACAAAATCTGGTTGATTTTATAAGATTAGGGCCCAAGTCAATTGTCTATACAAAAGTTTTTAAAATAGCAAACAAACTGAGACAGAAAACAAACTACTCCTACTTTTTCTTTTTAATAAACTTAATTAAGTTAAACTAACAAATGTATCAACTTGGGAAAAAATATATAATCAGGTATCACTTGTGATAAAAAAAATGGTTAGATATCAAAATGAAAAAATAAAAAGTTTAAATATTAATTTGTGGGTTAAGCATTTTTTTTTATGTATATAAAAAAAAATATACATTGCACATGTAGAAACTTTAGATATCACATTGAACATTTTGCTAAAGTATAGGAGGTAAATATGTCATTATCCCTTAAAATTTGTCTTTTTTTTTAAGTATCTTACCATTCTCTTAAGGCACTTTAACTTTGTGGAGTCTAAAAACTTCACTACAGTATACCAAATATTATTCCTTCTTTTAAATATGTAAGGTATAATTTGTATTAGATAATAAAATATAATAGTTTAACTTTCTTTTTACATATTTTTCACACGCATATATATAATTTCATTGTGAGCATAGGGTAAAAAATATTAATTAATTAAAAATTAAGTTTTTTTTAAAATAATTAAAAATTAAGTTAAATTAGTTATTACTTGTGCTCATGATTATATGTAAAAATTAAAATATATTATTTTTTTTATTTTTTATAAATTTTATGAATATATGATAAATTTTATACATATTATTTCAAAATTAAAATATTAAAATTAATAAATGATATTATTAGGTGAAATGTAAACTGATAGTGTAGTTTAAAAATAATTAATATCTGTTCATATCAACATATTATAAATTGATAACGTAAGTCTCATATGAACTTCACTAGAAAAAATGATAATAAACGAGGTGTTAGGGACTAATTTGCAATTTTCTCTTTTCTTTGATTAAGTTCTGGTTGACTCAAATCTTGATCTAAACGACAATTTATTTCAATTTATTAGTTCTAAATACCTTATGACATTCAATTTCATGCATATGACAATTTACTTTTACTTTTTACAATTCCCCTCAAGTTTTACATTTTATTCAATTTAGCCCATAAAACCAAAACAAACATAACTTTTACATTTAAGCATTGTTTTACAATCAATTTTGAAACCCATCCTTCTAAGGCTATCTACTATCTATTTTCATCAAAAAATCATGATAGTTTCACAAACTATTCATTTTAGTCCTTAAGTGAAAAACTAGTTTTTATACTTTACAAATTAGTCCCCTTTCTATTTCCAAGCTTAAAAGATAAAATTTAACCACCAAAAGCTTCAAAATTCATCAATGGTAACTTTTACAAACTTTATCAGTTTTGAAAACGAAGATACGATTTAGACAAATCGAGTTACAATGATTTCAAAAACATAAAATTTATGAAAAACAGGCTTCAATTGGCTTACCATGCAAAGGAAGTAGTTTGGATGAATTCTTCAAGCTTTTAACAATGGTGATTTTGATCTTGGAGAGAAGAAAAGATGGTGAATGACTTTCTAATTTTTGTTTTATGTTCTCATTTTACTTTTAACATCTTTTATTATTAAACTAATCTAAATTTTAACACTTAATTATTTTATTCACATGCACTAACCGTCCACAATAATCAAAAAATGGTAAATTTCCACTTTAAACCTTAATATTAACTTTTAGACCCTTTTAACTAATAAAATTCAATAACGATTAACTTTTATGATTTTTACAATTTAGTCCTTATATCTTAATTAGTCACTAAATCGAAAAAATTACTTATCAAAAATCTAATTCACATATACAATAACTTCATAGATATAATAAAAATATTTACGAGCTCGGTTTATGGAAACGAGGTCCCGATACCTTATTTTCCAAAGCCATTGACTTTAAGGTCAATACACTTGTACATTTACTAACTTTCCAATTATCAAATTCGTCGAAACAAAATTCAGTATATCTTTAAATTAGACTCGTAAATATTAAATAATAATATTTACGGACTCGATCATCAAAAAATAGGGTTCCTAAACCAGCGTTTCCTGCACCATTGAAAAATGAGCTATTACAACTCTTCCCCCTTAAGAAATTTCGTCCTCGAAATTTTACTTGAGAAAGGTTAAAGTATTGTGATTTTATAGTTTCTTTCAGCTCCCCAACTCTTCTATACCATGTCGATGCCATAACACTTTTACTAATGATACCCGCTTGTTTCACAGTTCTTTTACTTCTTGAGCTAAAATCTTTACCAATTCTTCATTATAAGTAAAAGCAGGCTGTAACTTCATCATCTCAGGAGATATCACATGAGAAGAATCAGATATATATCGTCGTAATATCGACACATGGAAAATATCGTGAATCTTTTTCAAATTACGCTAACAGCATTAATCAATATCCTCTAATATCTAAATCACCCGTTCTGGTTATCCATTAGTCTAATGATGGATTACTATGCTATGATTCAATTAACTTTTCATGTGAGTATTCGGTTCAGACAGGAAGGAAGTGCGCTAACTTGGTCAAATTGTCAACTATAATCCAGATTGCATCTTTCCTTTTCAGTGACACGGGTAAACCCGATACGAAATTCATAATAACTTGTTCTCATTTCCATTCTAGAATTACCACAAGCTATAGCAAACCCAACAGAACTTGATGCTCGACTTAACTTGCTGACATGCCTGACATTTCACCACATATTCTGAAACCTCTCTTTTTATACTTGACTATCATTGCAACTATATAACTGTATGGAATGAGTAGATACTACTAAAGTCTTCACGTAAGATATCTCGTTTCGAGTCTGAAATTTATGGTACACAAAAATAGTTTCAAGAACATGGATTTTCGTTATCATCAACACGAAACCCCGAGGTTTGATCATTTTAAACAAGTCTTCGTTTAACGAGCAATTCTGAATCATTTTTCTGTAAATTTTTAGAATTCTTCAAAGAAATACCAGTTTAGTTCTTAAGTCCGCTGGAATAAAATCATCATGTTCCAAAGTCAATAAGCATTTTTTAACGACAGATACTTCTAGATCATGTGTAGGTCAATTCATTTCGTGTGGCTTAAACTGTCGAGAAGCATAGGCAATTACCTATTCTAACTACAATAGTACATAACTCAGACCGTTGGGCAAAACATCGCTGAAAACAACAAATTCTCTCTCATATTTGAGCTGAGTCAACACTTAAGCTTCTATTAATGGTAATGCAATCATCAAAAAACTTTTAACTAACTATCTATGATGCCTAGCCAATTTTAGAAAACTGAGCACTTCCGTACATTCTTCTATGGTTTCCAAATCACACCAGGTGACATTTTTGTTTGGTTCAAAACAAATATCTTTAGCCTATATTACATGTTTCAAAAATATTATTTTTAGAAGCCAGAATTCACATTTGATGAAACTCGCATACAGCTGCTTTTCTTGTAAATCTGTAACCCCATTCTTAGATGTTGATCATCTTCGATTTCATTTCTCAAGTAAATTAGTATATCATTAGTTTGGAGCAACATGTGTCTATTATTTACAGTAGTTTCGTTCAACTGTTTGTAAGCAACACGAAATCTCAAAGTTCCATATTTCTTTTTCACAATTAGAATAGAAGCATCCTAAGATGACACACTCAATTAAATGAATTCTCAGTTTGATAACTCTTGCGATTGAGTCTTCCATTTTTTCAATGTGGTCAAATCTATTCTATACGGTGTAATAGATATTGGAGTAGTTTCCAGTGCTAATTCAATAAAAATATCAACTTTTTTTCTTTCAGAAGACAACTCTGACAAATCTTTTGGGAACACATTGGAGAATTTGAAAATGGTTGGAACTTGTTTTTAATCTTTGTATTCTGGTATCTAAAATGCAAGACCTTCCATGATCCATTTTTGTGTAGATAACATTAACATTAAATTTGTGGAACAATTAGATCTGTTACCACTAATATTAATCAATTCACTCTTTTGATATCACTATACAATTTGCTCATGTTTACAGTTTCTACCATATCGTAAAAAGTCAACCAAACCATATTGAGAATAATATCAAATTTATCAATGACAATAACATCTGGTCAATAGAAAATTCATAGTTTCGTATTTCAATGGATACTTTTTACATAAGTTAATAGTGATAACATGTAACGACCCGATAGTCAGGGGTGTTGGAAAATCTAGTTCCGAGACTCTGTTTTCGTAAATCGGACTTGTAAATATTTAACTAAATATTTACGAAGTTAGTTAGGTAACTAATTAATTTTTGGAATAGTGAATTTCGTGAAATTAGGAGTTATTAAGGTACATGGTCTAAATCACGTAAATGTTAAAAGTTGAATTATGGATTGAAATAAATTAAAAGGACTAAAAAAACAATTATTCCCTTATTTCTATGTATATATGTCATAATAAATAAATTGTAAATGTATGTATATTATATAATAAGAAATAATAATTTCTATAATAATAAAAACAAAAGAAAGAGAAGATTCATTCTCTGTTACATGCAATTAGAAAAGAAAAAAAAGAAAGAAAAGAAGAAGACTCACGCACGGTTAGGGGTTTGGAAGTTCAAGCTCAAATTGGTTAGTGCAATTTAGTCCCTACTCTTGTAATTTTTATATTTTTGGAATCCCGGTACTTAGGGCTACTTGACCCATATGATAATTTTTGGTATTGTCCAAGATTTTAGATATTGACATTGTTGAATAGTTTAAGTATTAGGGATTAAATAGATAGATTTTTAAGTTAGAAATGGAAAAGGACTAAATTGTGGAATTAATTGTTGATTTTGAACAAAAGGGACTAAATTGTGAAAAATTCAAAATTAAGGGGCCAAATTGGAAAAGAGGAAGCTAAATGTGGTCTAGAGTGAAATTAGTATAAAAATATGAAGTTAATTGTGAAGGTTAAAATTAGTCTCGGTTTAGGGACTAAATTGAAGAATAAGAAATATATAGTGTGAAAATTGAAATTTAATGTGAAGTTGAAATGTGTAATATTAATGTGATTTAATTGTTTTATTCCGTGGCTAACGTCGTACCAGAATCCTCGAGTAAAAAAGGGAAGGATAAAATCGACGTCCAATAGCTTGGAATTCATGGTTTGTGTTTCTATAATCCGAATTAAATAGTAGATTATTGCATGTATAATTGTTTGCATATGGTAAGCATTTGAGGTGAGTACTTTGGTACTTTGGGATTGAATTAAATTCATAATTGAAATGAAATGGATTGATTTTGTATATTATGAAATATATTGATTATGAATATATGTGTATTGAGAAAAAAAATGTGATTATTATCAAATTGAATATATGCTTATATGTGATGATATACATTCATGAAATTGAGACATTGGTTGTATTGAAAAGTGAAATGAATCTCTATTAACTGTATTGGACTGAGTTGGATATAGATGGCATGCCATAGGATAGGAAGAGTTTAGGAATTACTTCGACCTCAAGTCGATGAGGCACTGGGTGCCAATTTGCTTCGGTTTAACTGATGAGACACTAGGTGTCAATTTATATAGCGTTGGGTGCAATTATTAATTCAGATTTATCCGATGAGGCATTGGGTGCCAAGCTGGTGTGTCGTGTTAATAGGGGAAAGTAAATTAATAAATTATGTGATTGATATTGAAATGGCAAAGATGATAAATGAATATGAGATGAGAAAATATTGAAATGACAAATATGAGAAATGATTATGAGATGAGAAATGAAATATGAATTGATGAATTGAGATGTGAAACTTGAATGAATTCAAATATTGATCAAAGATATGAATCATTCCATTGCATGAGATGATGTATTCAAATGTTAAATGAAATGCCATTGATATATACTTATATATTTGAACATGTGAAAATCTTAGTAGATGTGAATAAGGAATGAGAAAAAATTATACTATTGAATTGAAACACATGAACATAGCTTACTTCTTGCATTTTGCATTTTAAAAATACTTATATCAAGTTTATGTTATTCAGATTATAGAAATACCACTGAGTTTTGCTCAGCCTGCGGTTTTGTTTTTCGTGTGCAGGCTAGGTACTGTTCGAATTATTGCCGACTCAGCATCAAATCACAAATCCCAAGCTCAAGTGTGGTGATATTTCATTTTGTAATGGCATGTACCTAGAGAGTCTTTTGTTGATATCGTTTATAAGATGTTGTTAACTTAGTTTCTAGTGAAATGATGGTTAAATGTGTATATGATTGTGGTTGAGGCTATGTTGGTATGCTAGCCTAGTTTATATTTTGGTATGTGATAGTTTAAATTTTGGTAGCTTAGCATAATGCTTGGTATGTGCTTAGCTTCAAATTTGGTAACTTTAGAAGTTTGAAAGTTAGTTCAAATATGGTAAATGTGATATGAATGAAAATCTTGAATGTTTGATGTGTTGTTGATGTATTTGAACATATAAAATATGGTACCAATGAGGGTACATTGGTTAGGCATATTAGGTGATGAATTTGGTGTATTTTGGGCATGTTTAATCGTGTTTTGAATAGGTTAAACGATTGATAATTGAGTTGCTTAGTGCCCAAGTAAATAGGAAATGGTAAACTTGAGTTTTAAGGTACTTTTGTGTAACGCCCCGATTTTTCTGTAACTTCGGCTTTTGTAAAATTGTCACACAACTGTCTATCTGCTTCAGTGGTTATGAGTTCTAGGTGTGTGCGTGAGGTCCCAAGTTCAAGTCTCAACTTGGGTAGCTTTTGGTATTTTTATGAATAAAACCCAAACTCTGGCTAATAGGCTTATAAGTTAAAGTGTGTAAGTAACTAACAGAATGGGCTTGCTGGTCTGGTGGTTAAGGAAAGTGTTGGTTATGTTTGAGGTCTTGAGTTCGAATCCCTGTGCGAACAAGGGATTTATTTTTTCTACTTATACCGTGTGAAGAGGTTGAGATGGACTAAAATTCTGATAGTAGAGAGAATTAAGGGGAGAGATTAGGGGATTAGAAGATTTCTTTTTGAATTTTCATCTATCACCCTATTTTCCCCAAATATTCTTCCTTTCTTTTTGACATTTTCTGCCAAATTCCCTGCCGAAATTCCCTTGTCTTCCCCTCTTTTTTGGCTTTTCTCGATTTGTTTCCTTCTTGTGAAACAGTGGTGTGCTATTACGGTAAGTCTCTCTTCGCTTAATCTGTCTTCTTTGAGTTAGGCGTCTGATGAGGGGTTCGTTGCGCTCTTTTTGATCAGGTGGAAGGCAATAAGTGATCGGTGCTGCTGCAGAGAGTAGGACTTGCAATTTCGATTGTTAACGGTAAGGGGTTCGTTAGATTTTCAACGTTAGATTTTGATAGACTTTGATTGAATGACGAAACAAGTGGTTAAATGAGTGTTTCGTTGGTTGATTTTTAGGTTCTGGAGGCTTAGGGGAGCTTACGCGTCAAAATCAAACCAGGTGTGTACCCGTACACGCAGAAAATGAGGTTTCAGCGAAAGCCAAAAACCTTTCTGTCGACGCCACACGGGTGTGTGGTCGCTCGTGTGGTAGGCCGTGTGCAAGACTGTAAGTCACCACACGGCCATGTGATCGAGGAGCCCGACAGTGCGTATGAGGGCCGAGCGAGGCCGTGTACGACACACGGGCTCGACCAATTAGGTCGTATGGGCCACACGGGCATGTGGGCCCATACGGGTGAACCACACGGGCGTGTGGAATTCTAGGCCAGGCCGTATGATCCACACGGTCAAGGCCAATTTGGGCCGTATGGGCCACACGGGCGGGCCACATGGGCGTGTGAGCCCATTTTTCTGAAAAACTCTGTAAGGTTGCACGGGTCACCCAAGTCGACTGTGGACCTATCGTATGGTCGGTAAGCAATACTTAGACCCCTATATGAATGATCTGTTTGTCTGATTTCTGTACTAAGCATGTATACTGATCTGAATATATGATTTTAAATTGCATAGTAGCATGTCATTCTTGTATGTTGCATTGCATCGGGGTGGGTTGATTATGATTGGAGGAAGTATCCGAAAGGCTCTTAAGCTCATTATCCGCAAATTCGGCTACAAATTTCTCGATTATGTGCCGCATTCTGCATACAACATGGTGTGTAAGGTCGGGTGGGTTGATTTTATCCCACATGGTGTGTAGGGTTGGACGGAGTTGGTGTGTAGAGGCCGGTGGGTAAGACTTTGTTTTCTCGTGATATTCATGCGGAATGGGCTAAGGCCCTATAATATGTCCGATTCTCAATCTGAGTGGGCTATGGTCCACACCGCTTTACAGTAACGCCTGCACTCCGAACCGTGAATTGATGTCTGCTTTACGATATTACTTTGTGTGCATGTTTTCTCGTGGGGTTACACATCGAGTTTGCGAAAACTCACCCTTTTCTCATTTAATTTGTTCGAGTAATCCCCAAGATGAAGAGACGGATCGGTGCAGCGGAGGACTCGGCGGTGACCACGATTATGGATATTTGTTTTTATGGTTTATTTTTAATTATGATTTAGTTATTTTGGGGTAAATTTCATGTTATAAGGCCTTTACGGATTTTTGCTTAAAATTTGGGATAATTATTTTATGAACTGCTAGCAATAGGACAAGACGCAAGTTTTCAAAATAAGCAAAGATTTTATCAAAATACGTACGACCTCGCAAATCGTTTTAAAAAGCTTCCGCAACGTATAAAGTTTTGAAAATGGATAATGAATATATAAACGACACGTTTTGGCGATAGCTTAAGATACCTAAAAATGGTTTTAACGTAGTTGCTTTTTCTAAAGCACTATCATGTAACATTGCCAGATTCGGCCATAACGTCCAGGTCGGGTTTGGGGTGTTACATTTTGGGTGCACATGGCCTGGCCACACGGGCGTGTGACCCAAGTCAGAGAATTACACGGCTTGGCCACATGAGTTTGTGACTCCTGAAATCAAAATTTTTGTAATTATTTCCTAAACTTCCAAAATTGTTTCAAATTAGTCCCTACCTATTTTTGAACTACTTTTAGGGTCCCATAGGCTCGAAATAGGGGTTGTAAGAGTAATTTTTATCTTGTATTGGGGTGGATCAACAAACCTAAATTAAGTGCATTCCACTAACATCATCGTAGATAAATTAAAAAGATAATCGTAGACGGAGTATGGACTAATACTCTGATGCTAATAATTGGAATAGTCTTGTATGTATCCGAATTCTGTCATTCTAGAAGGGATAAATAGTGATAAGAGTGTAGACAGTGGAAGACTAAGTTTAGCAATATATAAATAGTGATAAGAGTGTAGATAGTGGAAGACTAAGTTTAGAAATGTATAGCATAATTTATTATTCGAATGTATAAGAATCTAGCATGAAAGTATTAGATTGTCGTGACCTGCCCCTGCATATTATAATGTTATTAGTTAATTTATATGTTGATCATTATTGAATTAATTGTTTGATTCGTTAGTAATGCTCGTGACCTTAATCTGACAACGGAGAGGGGTTAGGGGTGTTACATAACATACTGACCTGACAAGTTTGTTACTCTAATATCATACTCAGCCAACTTTATCGGTGTATTTCTTTCAGTTATTAAAGCAGTGCGATTGTATAAATGTAATTATTCAAATTCAATTAATGTTTCTACAAAAATATTGAATAGAAAATAGTACTAGTAATAACATCAGGAATAGAATCCTCCTCACGAGCTTGAATAGCATAAGTTTTGACAGGTACCCAAGTTTTAAATTTGATAGCCATATCTTTAGTCCCAATGCTATTTCTTTCTACGCTACCACCGTTTCCTGGTCATCTAACTTTCTGAGAAGTAACCATAGATTTCGCAGTTTTTTCTTTGTTTCGTTTCACCTGATCTGGACAATCTCGTTTCAAATGTTCCTTGGAATCACACAAGATACAAGCTCCACTTTTTAACCGGCAGTCACCTCGATGAGTTTTTTCCACAGTAAATACAAACTAATCTATTCAAATTACAGACACTGTCAACACTAACTACTGGTGTAATATGAGATTTCAAGTTACTTAGTCTTCGCATAACTCCTCTCAAAGATTCTGACAGAAAAATGAGGTAGTTATTAACATCTTTTGACTTTTTCGGTATTGGATTCGGAAATGATATTGTCCTATTTTGTTTATCGGAGTCTTAAAGTTTCAACTCGACTTGTTTCTTGTCATTACATATATCTTTCATTTTCTAAGCTCGTTCAGATAAAATCACAAACTCTTTCAATTCCAGAGCTCTTACTAACATTCAAATATCCTTACTCAATCCACACTCAAAACGGATGCACATATCGATCTCTATCGATACAATTCCCCGAGCATATTTGCTAAGTCAAATGAATTACCATTCATATTCAGCTACTGATTGGTTTCCTTGTTTCAGCTCCAGAAACTCACTATTTTTCTTCTCTAAATACAATCTACTGATATAGTTTTTTTTTTCTAAAATTCAATTCAGAAGAAGTCCCAATTCACTCGTTTGTTCGGTACAATTGCTATCAATGTAAACCACCACTGATAAGCTTCATCTTTTAACAAAGATACTGCACATCTTAAGCAGTCATCAACTAAACATGCCATTTCATAAAAAACACTCTATGTATTCTCTAGCCAGTATCCAGCCCTAGTCGGATCATCTTCTATCTTTCCACGGGCTTATCAACCCCAAACTTTTTGATCTTATCAATTAGAGGTCGTCATACATTTTCTATATACGAAAGATGAGAGGGTGTCACAGGAGGCACGTTAGGAGGCGGAGGTTGCGAAGCCGCAGGATTTGCTCTCATAAACTCTAAGAACCACATATTCATCATTTGAAAGACCATATTTTTCACATCATGTTTAGACATTTTTGGAACGAAAATATTATAACTTGCTTCCTGGTCGGAAGCAAGAACATTATCATCAATATTATCAGGTATGACACGATTATATTCGACCGACATTTTTATATTTATAAGAAAATAGAGTCAAATTTGATAAAAAGGCATCACAATATCACAGGTTAATGTGGCATGTAATTTCTAGACTCAATACGCGCTAGGTTGAGTCTTAGAATTGACTAAATCGTAGCTCTGATACCACTAAATGTAACACCTCTCGCTCGTTCCCATTGTTGGGATCGAGTTACGAAATGCTACAGTACAAAAAAAAGCAGTTATGGATAATTAATAGTCAAAATTCAATAAATTTAATCAAATCAGTCATTTAATACAATGCAAAACCTTTCCCGAGTCTTATACGAACTTAAGTGAACTTTAAAGATGACTCGAGAATGAACAAGAATCAAACTACAACATTTTCAAAAGATAAAGACATTTTTGCAAAACAAGGGACACACAGTCATGTGTGCAGGCCGTGTAACAATCGAGAATTCTGTGGCCCTAAAGTTTCCTTTTTACCAAAAAGCACACAGTCGTGCCACCAGCTCGTGTTTGTCACACGACTGTGTGGTACAAAATAGATCACTTTTGATCCTTGTTCAAACCAACCATTCCAAAAAAAAAAAACCTCAAATCATGCATTTTGTAAACTTAAAACCTGCACAAATCATCTCAAAACCAAGCCAAAACATAACATATAACATCCTCCTAAACATCTAACCAATATGTCACATTGGCACCAATACAATTCAAGGTAACATGAATCATTACAAGTCATTCAACTACTTATACCAGTCAAGCTTAACCTACAACATTTCCATCATGCTTTCATACCAAATCCCTAATGCCATTTTCATCACATTAGCACAAACAAGCCACATTCATCATTAGCCATTTATACACACTTAGAAGTAATATATGCAAGTTTCAAAACTAGGAATCAAATGTAGTTCAACTTGTAATCTTTCAAATTGACCATAAATATAATACATCCCCTATATACATGCCACATACCGAGTCCAATACATTAAAATTCTACTAAGTTAAAAGCCGAATAGTGTGAGCTCTGAGGAGATTCGATCGACGTGCTCCACAAAATGACCATTACAGAAACAAAAAACAAAACAAAACAAAGTAAGCATGCCGTATGCTTAGTAAATTCATAAGTTTAAAACAATAAACTCACCTAAATACACAATTAACATATCAAATTAGCTATATAAGTATAATTTCTTGTTACCACATTTCACAATAACAAGGTGAGTACGTCAAATAACTTAGTCATAAACATTTCAAACTGTGCATATCAATCTCATTCAGCGTCATTTAATCAAACTCGTCAATTTCATTTCATTTACATCATTCCTATATCATATAAACATTTCCAAAAACAATATATATCATCATTTAGTCATTTCCCTTTTGCATTAACCGATTAGCCCGATGAGCAATAATATAACCATACAGAACATAACAATCTATCATATAACATATGCTATTTCAGTCATATTCCAATTGTAACATGTATAATTCCATTGATCAGAACATTCTTTTTAATCATTTTTTCCACTTAATACCATTTCCACTTCTGTCTTTCGCACAAAGGCTAAAGTATATTGAACTCAAATGCGCAAAACTGATTTTCTTGTATATGCTGACGTATTTGGGCTACTAACACTATCTTCGGATCAAGATTGCTAAGATTAGCTTCAAATAATCCACAACATATGATATATCTCAAGCCGTCGAATTAATTCCTGATTGCAACACCCATTTGTTCATATAGGCTGATATATTTGAGCCGCTAACACTAGCTGTAGATCAGGGTTGCTAACACTAACTTTGTTCTATGCTGCTAACCCTAGCTTCAGAGAATCAGCAACATATGTTGGATCTCAGGCCATCGAATATGCCTTGATCATGACACCCATTTTTCTTTTCGAAATCTTAATGGCATGTCATTCATATGCAAATCGTTACCAATTTCACTCATGTCTTGTAACAGCCCAATTTTCAGTGGTGCCGGAAATAGTGATTCAAGATCACTAAATCTGACGAGTGAGTTCGAAAATTTTATTAATTATTATTTATGAGTCAAGTGTGATTTTAGAAATATTTTTGAATTAGTGATTTATGTTTTAGAAGGAGTTATTAGGTAAAATAATTTCAAAAATGAGGAATTGAGACCTCGATTTCTTAAATCGAGACGCAAATATTTTTAAAAATATTTACGGAGTGTCATTGAGTTAGTATTAAAGTTTTTTTAGAAAATTTTAACGTTTTGATAGTTAATTAATTAAAAAGGACTAAATTGAAAAAGGTGGAAAACTTGTTAAAGTGATAAAATAGCTTAAATATTAAATGAGGGAGGACTAAAAGGAAATATTAGCCCAAAATGGAAGGCTTGGGCGGCATAAGCAGATAAAAAAAATCAAAGGGTTAGTGTGAAAAGGGGTAAAATTGGAAAAGAAATAAAATTAAATAGTTAAAATTGGACTAAATTGAATCTCTAGACATTTCTTCCCATTTCTTCAGCCAAAAACACCATATAAGGTCTCTAAAAGCTGGTTTTTCATATTTTTCTACAAGTGAGTTCAATTCTTGCTCTTTTCTTGAATTTTTTGTGTTTTTAAGACTTTTACAATTAGGTCCAACTATCTAATTCCTTAGTTTTTAATTCTATGTGTAATTTTGAAAGTTACCATTGATGAGTGCTGAATAATTATGATGAATTAACATGGAATTGAAGCTTTAATTTTGTTATATGATGATTTTATCAAGTAATTTCAATAGAAATTGACTTTAGGACCAAATTGTGAAAAAGATTAAATATTAGGGTTTGGTATTAAATTATATTTATCAAAGGCTGTGTAATAGCTTATAATATTTAGATAAGGTGTTAATTGAGAAAAATTAGCTTATTTGATAGGTTAATTGATGAGGGACTAAATTGTAAAAACTGTAAAAGTTGGGGTATTTGTGCAATTTCAAAATTTGAAGGGTATAAATTGTGAAGTGAATTAGAATTGAAATATGTGCTAATGAATGAATAATTTTACATTTTAGATCAAGAGCCTATAGATCAACGAAAAAAAGGGAAATTAGCAGAATAGTCCCTAACTACTACAAATTCTACAAATCTACCTTAGGTAAGTTTATATGGTTAAACTTTAATGTTTATTTATTACATTGGTGAATGTTATTATGTATTTATTCATATCTAATGTTGAAAATAAAATTATCGTAGAATTATGAAATTGAAATAAATGTTCAAAACGAGTGGAACGCAGGATTGAGTACATTCGTTCTGTGGCAAAGGAAAAAATGACGGATAAGACCATGGTAAGACCATGGCATGTTTATATTTAAGACCATAGTTGGGCTATGGCATTAATGTAAAGGATGAATTGACGAATAAGACCATAACTGGGTTATGGCACTACGAACGTAAGACCATGGTTGGACCATGGCAGTGAGTAAATATAATACCATAGCTGGGCTATGGCATTCTGATGATAAGACCATAACTGGGTTATGGCACTATGAATGTAAGACCATGGCTGGGCTATGGCAATACATGTGTAAGACCATAGTTGGACTATGGCATAAAGAATACGACGTACTCACATCCGTAAGTCATTCCTCGATTCAATCAGAATTGGAAAAAGACTTATGTGAATGAATGGAAAAATATATTGATTAATAATGTTATTGATCTGATGGAAGTATGTTCATTGATTTATGTTGTGTTTGACAGGGAGAATGTATGATTTATTTACAATTTAGTTTATTATATTAAGTTCGGTAGATCAGTGTTTAACCTAATAAACTTACTAAGCTTCATTAAGCTTACTTGTGTCGTTTAATTTTCTTTGTAGATTTTCAAGAAGTTCGGAGGATCGGATCAACACACTGGGTCACACTATCCAGATTGCTCCGGTAGATTTTTGTTGTACATTTTATGGTTTATATGGCATGTATAGGGTTGGTGTGGAAAATAGTTAAATTTGAAGTATGGTTGTGAATGACACACACACAGAGACTAACACACACACACACACACACATATATATATATATGTTAGCATGCATGTATTTAGTAATAGATTTTAGTGAATCAATGAATGAGGTTACTTTGGTAAGTTTAGGTTATTGAGTTTGTGATGATATATTATGTTTAAAAACATGGTTTTTATTTTTTTTGGCTTGTGTTGATTGTTTGATTGGGGCTATTTGATGTATTGAAATATTGTGTGTAGGTTGATGTCAAAAAGGGTGAGAAAAGTGGCTTTAGAATGGCCTATTTTCGTCCACATGACTGAGATACACACGGGCAGAGACACGGGCGTGTGTCTCAACCGTGTGTGACACACGGCCTGGCACATGGGCGTGTAGTCTGGCCGTGTGTCCCTTGCACCTTAAAATTTCAAAACAGAATGCCCAGGTTTTTACACACGGCCTACCACACAGGCGTGTGGTTGGCCGTATGACCCAAGTCAGTAGCTACCCTAATTTGAACACGGGTCTGGACACGGCTGTGTGCCTCACATCGAACGCCCACACGGCCTGGCCACACGGGCGTGTGTTCCCTGTTCCTAAGAAAAATTTTAATATTTTGAGAAAAATTCCCTGAGTGTCCGGTTTAGTCTCGATTCACTTCTAAAGTGTATTTTGGGCCTCGAGGGCCAATCTAAGGGACAATATGAGTGTTATATGATTGATTTTTGATTTGTATAATAAAAGTAATGAAATATTCGTAATTAGTTCGTAAAGATTAGTAAGGCTTCGTAACCATGTTCCGGTGACAGATAAGAGTTAGGGGAGTTACAGGTCTATTATCAATTTCATACCATTTCAATCTCTGTAATTGTATACACTTTTCATATTTCAATAGCAAACCATATACATTTTAAATCGTGTAATATCAACATGTATGTAAATCAATCACATAACAATTGCACATTCATATGAAAGAAACAAGGACTTGGTTTATTTGGTGGGCAAAGATTATGTTTCTACAGTGAAGAAAAAGGAAAAAAAAAAGAAGAAAAAATTAAATTGTTAAAAAAAGAAAAGTATAGAAACTATTTTTAACAGATGGAAAACATAGAAAAACTATGTTAAAAGAAATGAAAAAGGGAGGAAAACAAAGGGAAAATGAGAAGAGAATGGGAAAAAGAAAAGAAAAAAAGAAAGAAAGTTCAAAGAACATAAAAGAAAAGTTTTAAATTGCTCAAAACGAAAAAATATAGGGACCAATTGTATAATTTAACCTAAAATTTTCATTTGAAATGATGGTTTAACATGCTATGTCAGCTTATCGTTATACCGTTAATGGCAATTAACGCTAAATGAATAAAATGTTACAACCTGATAACGTAAGTGACTAAAACATAACATTTCAAACATAAATTACTAAAATATAACCTGAGACAAATAAAAGTAATTATTTTAATAGTTTACCATTAATTGTATTATTAAAGCTTTTTGTTTTAATTATTGGTAAACTATTTTAATAGTTTACCATTAATTGTATTATTTGAAAAAATTATTTCAAAATTCCTTGATTTGACTAGGTAAATTTTTTCTTGTAAAACAATGCCACATGATAGTATACGAGCGGTCCACCTGTCAAAAGTTGTCAAAATTCAGTACTGTTAGAAGAAAATACTACATTCGTATATAGAATTAAAGTACAATTATCAAATTTGAACTTTTGAAAGTAGAGGTACCGTTTGACCCAAAAAAAAAAAAAAAAATATATATATATATATATACACACATTAGAAAATTTGATAAAGTATAAAATAAATATGGAACTATCCAATTTTAGGTTTTTTTATTAAAATAACCTAAATAAATTAATTAATTATCAAAATAACCCATCTTTTTAATAAAATACCAAAATAACTCAAAAGCTACAGTAAAATTAGGTGGAGCCAAATTAAATGGCTCCACCAACTTGCCATGTCAGCATAAGGGATAAAAAAATAATTTTTTGGTGGAGCCATATTGAATAGCTCTACCTGTATAAAATACAAGGGAAATACTGCAAAATCTGAAAAATTGGGGGCTTTTAAAATAATTTCTCAATTTTTGGTGGAGCCATTTGAAATGGCGCCACCACCCCTCCTGACACTTTTTTTTAATTTTGTCTTTTTTTTTTTACTTTTTTCAAGTTTTTGAAAAGTTTGGGGCCTTAAAAACAATTTCTCCTTTTTTGGTGGAGCCATTTGAAATGGCGCCACCACCCTCCTGACACATTTTTTTTTATTTTGGTTTTCTTTTTTTTTTTACTTTTATATTATTTTCTTATTTTATTTTGTTTATTTAATTTATATTATTAATTTTAAAAAATTTGTAATGTATATTTAAAACATTTTATAATATATTTTTTAAAATTTTAAATATTATTTTTAAATAATTTTTTTAACTTTAGATATATATTTTTAATTATTTTAAATATTATATTTTTTACTTTTTTCTAGTTTCTGAAAAGTTTGGGGGCCTTAAAATTAATTTCCCCTTTTTTGGTGGAGCCATTTGAAATGGCCCCACCACCCCTCTTGACACATTTCTTTCTATTTTTTTAATTTTTTAAAATTAATAATATAAATTAAATAAATAAAATAATATAAAAAATAATATAAAAGTAAAAAAAAGAAAAAGACAAAAAAAAAAAAGGTGTCAGGAGGGTGGTGGCGCCATTTCAAATGGCTCCACCAAAAAAGGAGAAATTGCTTTTAAGGCTCCCAAACTTTTTAGAAACTAGAAAAAGTAAAAAACATAATATTTAAAATAATTAAAAAATATATATATCTAAAGTTAAAAAAATTATTTAAAAATAATATTTAAAATTTTAAAAAATATATTATAAAACGTTTTAAATATACATTACAAATTTTTTAAAATTAATAATATAAATTAAATAAACAAAATAAAATAAGAAAATAATATAAAAGTAAAAAAAAAGAAAGACAAAATAAAAAAAAAAGTGTCAGGAGGGGTGGTGGCGCCATTTCAAATGGCTCCACCAAAAAAGGGGAAATTGTTTTTAAGGCCCTAAACTTTTCAAAAACCTGAAAAAAGTAAAAAAAAATAAAATAAAAAAAAGTGTCAGGAGGGGTGGTGGCGCCATTTCAAATGGCTCCACAAAAAATTAGGAAATTGTTTTAAAGACCCCCTAATTTTTTAGATTTTACAGTATTTCCCTTGTATTTTATACAAGTGGAGCCATTCAATATGGCTCCACCAAAAAATTATTTTTTATCCCCTATGCTGACATTGGCAGTTGGTGGAGCCATTTAATTTGGCTCCACCTAATTTTACTGTAGCTTTTGGGTTATTTTGGTATTTTATTAAAAAGATGGGTTATTTTGATAATTAATTAATTTGTTTGGGTTATTTTAATAAAAAAACCCCAATTTTGGGATAACAAAACACTCTAATAAGAAATTTAGGTATTTTATTTTTATACTAAATATGAAGCATTATATGAGAGAATTTTAGACATTTTAATTTGGTTTTTGAAACTTGCTGGAAAATTTCGAGTCCCATCTCTATGAAAATTATGTATGAGTTAGTTAATTGAGTTGAGTTGAGTTGAGTTAGTTTTACTCAAATTTTTAATTTAATATTTGCAATCATCGGTTGTTATTAATTAATTAATTAATTAATTTGTAACTTTAAAAATAAAATGTAAAAGTTAAAATGTGTTGTTAGTTGTTGTAATTTGATAAAATTTGAGATATAATCCCTATATTTTTTGACTTATTTTTCTAATTTAAAATTCTCATTCCAATCATTAACTTTGTTAATATATATATATATATATATATATATATATATATATTTGTTGTCAAAATTGTCAACTTGACATTAATTAGGATGTCTTTATATGAAATTGTATATTAAATTGATAATTTTTAACAAAAATATCAAAAACAATAATGATTGAACTACTATTTTCAAATTCAAAAAGCAATAGAATTAGAATTTTTAACTTTTAGATATAGAAATTAAATCTTAAATCTTGTAAAAATACAAGGACTAATGACATATTTTAACCAAATACAAATTCCTTAATTTAAAAAAAAAAATCTTAAGGAGCAAAAAACAAATTGCAACAACATTTCGACTCAACTACAATATCCAGAAGCCAGCACATATATTCTTTCTACAGTGTATTTTGCTATAAAAGATTAAGCTACCATTAACCAACGATTCCAACTACATTACAACTTTCATATAAGTATTAAGGAAAATTAACTTCATTATTGCACCCACATTACCAGCCTACCAACCATCCTATTCTTATTTTATTAACATAATTATTTATTTCATCCTCTAATCTTATAAAAAATTTATTTTAATCTTTCATTTAATTTTTTTTGTTCTTTTTAACCTTTAAATTTGAGGGTTTTTTTTATATCGATCATCCCAAAATAAATAAAAAAAAGTTAATTTTTTTAACTTTCCTGACATTACATACAGGATGACACATTTACATTTAATTAGTTTTTTAAATTGTCAAAAATTCAAAAAAAAATTAATTTTTAAAAAATTTAATTAAATGTTGATGTATCATCTAGGTGATAATTCATGTGTATACTACATCAATAAAAGTAAAAAACGTTTATTTTATTTATCTATTTCAGAGTGATTTAATAAAAATACAAATTTAATAACTAAAAAAATAAAAAGCAAAAATAATATAATTTATAAAGTTAAGGTAAAAAATAATCATTATGCCTATTTTATTTGTACCAGCACAAATTTTATGAGTAGATTTGCTGTCTACGTCAAAACTCATTGATTGATTTTATTTTTATAATAAAGAGAAATTCTGTCCATATTAAAATTTAAACTTATTAAATATGGACTTTTAAAAATTAATTATATTTTCATAATTCATATATCAATATGCTTTGATTTGAGGATTAAAGTTGGGTTGACGCTAATCTTAAATTTTGAGATTTGAGTGTTATATTTTATAAAGTTTAATAAGAAGATAAACGAACAGAATTAAAATATCGACACTTTTTAATACAAGTAGGTAGATGTGTTGATTGTAATTATATTATTATGATTAGCTTAATTATACTTTTGATCGTTTGCTATTGTAATAATTGAATATATTAATTGTAATTATAATAGTATTTGCCCACAAGATACCGAATTGCTATGTGCATTAGTTGACAAAGCCACATCAAATACAATAATGAGTTGGTTTGTGAAATTAAGAAAATAGGAAGTCTAGACTATAATTTCTTATTATCACGTTGCAGCGTTACTCTCCCTAGAAAGCAATATATTGGGTAAATTAAACCGGGAAAAGAAATTGAAGCCGCAACAATGAGGTCCAACTCCAAACCTCAGTCTCCATCTCAATCTTCCGTCAACATCAAGCTCATCCTCATCTGTGCTTTCTTTCTTCTTTTCCTCCTCCTGGTTTTTAGCACTACCTCTTCTACCAGGCAACAACCCGAACCATCACCATCATCCTCCATTTCAGAATCCCACATTGCAAACTCAACAACAGCCTGCCCGTCTCTTCCCCTCACTCCATCATGCACCAAAGCCCCGCCGTCTCTGGCCAATGCCCTCATCCACTACGCAACAACCAACATCACCCCACAACAGACCTTCAAGGAAATCTCGGTGTCGGCAAGAGTGTTAGAGAAGAAAGCACCCTGCAACTTCTTGGTCTTCGGCTTAGGCCATGACAGTTTGATGTGGACAGCTCTTAATCACGGTGGGCGTACAGTCTTCCTGGAAGAAGACAAGGCATGGATCGAGCAGGTGAAGCAAAAGCTTGCGGGTTTGGAATCGTACCATGTTGAATACGACACGAAAGTTCACCAAGCAGATGCACTGCTAGAGACAGGGATGAAAGAGGAATGCAAAGTTGTGAGTGACCCTAGATCCTCCGACTGTGAACTTGCTCTCAAAGGGTTTCCGAGTGAGATTTATGAGATCGAATGGGATCTGATCATGGTTGATGCCCCCACTGGGTTCCACGATGATGCCCCTGGGAGAATGAATGCTATCTACACTGCAGGGTTGATAGCTAGGAACAGAGCAGAAGGGGAGACAGATGTGTTTGTGCACGATGTGAACAGAGTTGTGGAAGATAAGTTCTCAAAGGCTTTTCTTTGTGAAGGATATTTGAGGAAGCAACAAGGATTGCTAAGGCATTTCACCATTCCCAGTCACAGGGCTCGCTCTGGTAGACCCTTTTGTCCTTGATTACTTCAATTACAAGCACTGCGGCTCTCCTCTGGTTCTGTTCTGTTCATCTACTTGTATTCACGCATTATCTTCACTACTTTTGTTGGTTACAGTTCACAACCCACTCAAGGCATATATATTAGCAGTTAAACCCAATCTTCAATTTCTTCCCCCATTTTTGTTATCCCTAATATCTTCCCAAGTTGAGTGTTTCATTTACAGATGTGGGGGTATGTATGTATTTTCATGTAAAGCAATACAAAGAAATTGAAGGATTAAATTGATGAATTGGATACGTTTTGCCATACCTTATCTTAGTTTTAACATTAATTTTCGGCTACAAAGGACTAAAATTTGGATTTAAATAATTTAAGTTTCTATATTTAAATAAGTTTATTAGATGGCTGAAAAGATTAATGTAATAAATAAATTTATAAAAAAAATAATTTAAGGATGAAATGAATTTTTAGTTGAAATAACATATACATTAAAAATTATGGTGTTTTAGGTTCAAATCTCATTAAGTGTATTTTTTTAGATTTCACATAATTTGAAATGACAAAAATATCATCACAATAATATTTACTATTTTATAAAATGATTGATTTTCGATAATTCTTCAATTAAGTTGGGACACAATTGAAGTTTGACATCAACTCAACAAGACTCTCAAATATAATATTAAAAATCCTGTCACATGTGTATGCTTGTGGAAACCACAAATTTAGGATACAAATGTGTGTTTAAAAATAACATACTTTAAATAATAAAATGTATGGTTTGGAATTAATTAATAATAACACATGAAATATGTATGTTATTAAAATGAAAAAAATAGATTAAATTGTTTATCATAGTGTTGTCATCAATCTTGAGTCCGTGTCGAGTTAATTTGTGACACCAACTCAATCAAATACATAATTAAAATACAATTGATGGAGATAATAAAGTAGACCGATTTACCCAAAAAGTCTCATTTGCAAACAAAATTACGGAAATGGGCCAACTAAACCATTATTTACGGAAAAGGGCCAGTTTTGGCAAAACCCGCCTACGTGGTAGCGTTTTAGGGGGAAATTTCCAACAAAGTGCTCCCCTAGGGGCGCGCTTTGCTCCGTGTTTTTATATTTAGGGATATTTGCATGTTTAGTCCCTAGGGTTTTTAGGATTTTTAGTGTTAGGGTTTTGCTAAAATAAGTTAAGGTTTAGTGGTTATTTTTTTTTTAAAAAAAAGGTTAGGGTTTAAAGTTTTAGTAGATTTTTAAAATAAATCAGGATTTAGTGTTATTTTATAAAAATGATTTAAATTAGGGTTTATGATTTTTAAATGAATTAAGTAAATTAGGGTTCTAGGGTTTTAAATAAATAAAATTAGGGTTTTAAATAAATTAAACTAGGGTTTATGGTGTTTAAATAAATAAATTAAATTAGGGTTCTAGGGTTTTAAATAAATTAAATTAGGGTTTAGTGTTTAAGGTTAAAATTAATTAAATTAGGGTTTATTTTTAAAAAATAACATTGTGTTTATTTTTTTTAACAAAATTGACTATTTTGACCCTGAAAAAATAATTTTGAGAAGACATTTCTGAACAAATAGTATCAAAAACGCTTCAAGAAGGATGAACTGTCAGTAAAATTACAGAAATAAGCTCCCACGTGGACGCTCTTTTTCTACAGTAGTTCCTGAAAAAATAATTTTGAGAAGACGTTTCTGAACAAATAGTGTCAAAAGCGCTTCAAGTAGGATGCACTTGTCAGCAAAATTTCTGAAAAAAGCTCCCACGTGGACGTTCTTTTCTCTGATAGTTCTGAAAAATAATTTTGAGAAGACGTTTACGAACAAATAGTGTCGAAAACGCTTCAAGCGGGATGCAATCGTCGGCAAAATTTCTAAAAAAAGCTCCCACGTGGACGCTCTTTTTCTACTGATAGTTCTGAAAAATAATTTTGAAAAGACGTTTCTGAACAAATAGTGTCGAAAACGCTTCAAGCAGGATGTACTGTCAGCAAAATTTCTGAAAAAAGCTCCCACGTGGACTCTCTTTTTCTACAGTAGTTCCTGAAAAATTAATTTTGAGAAGACGTTTCTGAACAAATAGTGTCAAAAACGCTTCAAGCAGGATGCACTGTCAGCAAAATTTCTGAAAAATGCTCCCACGTGAATGCTCTTTTTCTACAGTAGTTCCTGAAAAAATAATTTTGAGAAGACGTTTCTAAACAAATAGTGTCAAAACCGCTTCAAGCAGGATGCACTGTCAGCAAAATTTCTGAAAAAAGCTCCCACGTGGACGATCTTTTTCTACAGTAGTTTATGCTTGGCCTTAGGCTATAAACAAGGCAAATATCATTCTCAGGTTGCATAAGTTACAGCAAGAAAAATTAGAGAGGCTAAACAGAATAAAAATTGAAGATGAGTGAACGTATTAGTGTTGTTATTTACTATGATGGTGAAGTCTGTGACACCGAGAACGGTTTTGTTTTTTTATCGGAGAACACAACGCGAATGGTTTTTAACCAGAGTATAGATTTTACAGAATTTCGTAAAAGAATTAGGCGCAAAATCTTCAGAACGATGCCAAGTAGGGTTTCTTCTATTAAGTATCGATTTTGTGCTTCGATTGATCCCATGACATATGATGCATTTGATATCAAAGGTGTTCGTAGCTTTGAGGTGATTGTGTAGACTCATCTCGCTAGTGGATCACCCTATCTTGAGATATATGTTCAATTTTCATCGCCAAATGAAACATTTGCGACTTCAACATCAACTGCTGTTCGAGAGGAATACACGACCCCTAGTCGACACTCCTTAGTGGGAGGCAGAACACGGAAGCACCCGTGTTTGGTGGCAGTATGGAAAACACAACTCCTGCACGACACTCGGTTAGTGAATGGGACATGCACATCGGTGGTTTGATGTTCGATGCTGGAAATACGTATTGGGGAATGACATCAACTTCTAGTGGTTGGCAATCCACATCTGATTGGGGACGTTACGAAACATCCACAAGAAGGGACGATGTACTGCCTACGACGTCCACCGGCGAGGGGATCTCGTACGTTGCAGATAGAGGTGTGCATGGGCCGGGCCGGGCCCAAAAAAATTTTCGGCCCGTTTTTCAGGCCCGGCCCGAAATATGGGCCTAAAAAATTGTCTAAACCCGGCCCGACATAAAATTTGTAGGCCCGAGCCCTGCCCGAGCCCGGCCCGGCTAATATTAATTTTTTAACTTATTTTATTAAAAAATAAAATATAATAAATCAAATACATTTAAAAAATAAAAACAAATTTTAATGGAGAAATTAAAGGGGTTGAGGCTCAGGGGTGCACTGAAATTGTAAAAGAGGATGAAAGGACTTGAAATATTTGTTTATTTACTGTTGTTGCACATTGATAGAGCTGTGTTGTCCCTTGAATTGGGGTAATTGAACATATATAAAGATCCTACTATACGTTATTTTTTATTGTATTTGTAAGTATGTAGACCATGCAGGAAAACTTCAAATCAAATGCCTGCAAACGTGGGGTCTAAAACAATAGTTGCAATTCCCCTTATAGTCGGCCATTAATATGAAGTGCGACCAAAGTATTAAAATTCAAAAAGAAACCATTTGGAAAAATGCCCCTACAGGAGGACTAAAAAGTTGACTATCTATGTGCTCAACATTGACTAATCTCCATTCCCAGCAAATAAAATCAAGTAGCAAACTATAGGATCTCAAAGATCATATCGAAATAATATTAAAAACGACAACAGAACAATAAGAAGTAGTTATATTAAAATTGAAACAACTTGTTTGAACTAAAATAATAACCAAATTGATAATAAAACAAAAGTTCTACAATATCAAAATAATATTAAAAACGACAACAGAACAATAAAATACCATAAAAGAAAAATAAAACAACATCAAAACAAAGCACCAAAATAGCATCAAACGAAAGAACAAAACGATTGCCAAACAAAGATAAAAATAGCGAAGCAATGCAAAAAACAACATCACCAACATCCCCAAAATGCGATACCAAAACTCGCAAAATATAATCAACCAACCAAAATATCTATACATTAACCAATTAACATATTTAATTTTATAAGAAACTATAAATTGTAAGCTAAATTAAATTGTCAACAGTTAGAAAGGAAGGTAACCTAAAAAGCAACCGAAGAAACATCATCATCATCGTCCTCATCGTCCTCATCGTCCTCATCGTCATCGTCATTCTTGTCATCAATTTCTAACATGAAATAAGAATAAATAATTAGATTATCAAATTGATAAAAAATAATATAAAATTAACAATAAAACGAGAATAATAATTACCCGTTGAAAATCCTTTAGCTCGCATCCAATCATCAAGGCAAACAACGGCTTGGACCATTTTTGGCTTAAGTGAACTTCTCAAAGGTGTGATAACTTTCTTACCCATGCTAAAAGCGGACTCGAAAGCTACAGTCGATATTGGAATTGCCAAAAGATCACGAGCCAATAATGAAAGCTCATTATATCGAACTGAACTTTTGCTCCAATAATCCAAAACATCTATTTGACTATTCAACTCAAGCTCCGGTTCTTCCAAATAAATGTCCAACTGTGACTTTTCACTCTTAGTGCTAGATTCATTTAAATACCGTTTATAATCATCACTCTCATCAAAATCTCCCCCAAAACCAACACTATTAACATTGTATTGATGCAAACTAGAATCAACGGGATCTTTATCTGAGGCATTAGAATTCTCGGCCAAAGAGGAAGACGTGGATTTGGATTTCTTAGCATACTCATCAAGCAAGAGTCTAAGATTGCTAAGAATGGTTTCAACAAAATCTGAAGCATGAATACCATAGATTGTAGTAAAGCAATCACGCATAATTCAACTTGTAACGAGGATCTAAAATTACAAAGACATGACAATATCAACGAATACTCATTTCAATATTTATTAAATTTCTCTTGCATTTGTTTAACCATTGGAGTTAAAAAAGAATAAGGACCTTTAACTGTATCAAGCAAGACTTTGTGAACCTTCCAAACCCTTCTGAAATAAAGATTGGCCGTCGGATAATTAGAACCAAAAAAAATACAAGTCACATCATAAAAGACTTTCAAAAATTTGCAAAGAACAGCAACATTTCTCCACTCCTCGTCAAAAAGTGCAAACATTTTATAGTCTTTATCCCGTTGGCCCCAATAATCTAGCACATCTTTATAGTAGAGAGAAGATTCAAGCATCAAATAAGTAGAATTCTGTCACACACACACATCTTGACGCAACTTTTTGGTCACATTCAAATGAAAACTTTTGTCGGCCACATCATAAAATCTTTTCCTACGAATTCCTGACTTTTTTATGTACTTAATTCCATTTCGAATCTTACCAACAACATCATCAGCAAGTTCCAAACCAACTTTAACTATAAGATTCAAAATATGTGCACAACATCTAACTTGAAAAAAAGCACCATCACATAAAATAGCTCGGTTCGCACAAAAACGATTTTTAAGACAAGAAACCAACACATCATTATAAGAAGCATTATCCAAAGTGATGCTAAAAATTTTCTTGTCTATACCCCATTGAGATAAACATAAAACAAGTTCATCCGCTATGTTCAAACCATCATACGGAGGAAATAAAGCTCTAAACCTTATGATTCTCTTTTGTAGCTTCCAATCTTTATCAATCCAATGAGCAGTAATGCAAATATATTCATCATTAGTATGCTCTGAATTCCAATTATCGGAAGTTAGACAAATTAAACCGGGTGCTTTAGCTAACTCTTCTTTAACATGATCTCTCTCTTTTGCATAATACATTAGGACATCCCTAGCAAACCAGAAATCTACTTATATTCTTAAAATTAAGACTAGCAATTCTCATCATGTATCTAAATCCTTGTTCTTCAACCTGTCCTAAATGAATGCTTGCCACACACAAGAAAAGTAGAAAAACTTGACGACACTCATCAGCATCAAACTTGTAGTTTTTTTATAGATGGACCACCTCCTAATGATGGTTGATTGGCTATGGTGTATTGAGTGATGTCCTTATTAAATTTTTTCAAACATTGATTTAGATGACGTCTTAAATGAGAGGTTCCATTAGAACATTTAGCAGAAAAGATACTCTTACAATGATTACATTGTGCCTTCAATTCATTTTTGTCCTCGCATTCAAGCTTTGTCATTTCATCCCACACCTTTGAAGTGGTAGACTTTTGACGTTTGGTAGCACTTTCATACTCATTAAACCCATCGTCCACAGGTATAGGAGTGTTCGAACTAGCCATAGTCATAAAAACTCAAGTCCTGGAATCCAAATAAACCAAAAGTTAATATAATTGTTAAACAATTATATATAATATATGAATCATTCCATATTATTATTTACTACTACCATAAAATGTTAGCTAAAATTAGCCCAAATTATTCCTGCCACAAATTCAATTAGAAGCCATTACAGTGGGAAGCATTGAATTCTCCAAACAAAACACTTTAATGTTTCAAAACTAAGATTCAAATGGCATGGATAAGACAAAATGTGCCATATGCTGCTAAACTTGAAATTAGAAGTATGAGAAAAAACTCTTGTAAAGAAATAAGACATCTTCAAAATAAGCAAAAAAATTTCTACCTCTTGCCAAATATAAATCATAAAAATAGTTAAATATTACTTATTAAAATTAATTTATTACTAAATTATATACTAAAAGATGAAGAAAAAATAATAGTCCTACACAAACGCAACATAAATGAAATGAATGAGTAAATATCTAATATAATGATTTTTAGCATTTTTTTCACAAATAATATTTAATAAATGCATCTATTTTTTAAAAAATAAATTAATTCTTAACTTCGATCGTTAATTAATTATACTTGAAGACATATTCCAACGATGTGGATACAAATTAAATTATGTAATCAACAATAAATGTACTTTTATAAGAGCAATAAAATGTTTTTGTTTTAAAGTTACGCATATAACTACTATAGTTTTAAATTATTATAATTATATAATAAAAGATTATAAAGTAAAAATAAACTGAAAATCGGGAAATCTAATCAAAAGAAAATAGGAAAAACCACAAGATAAATTAAATTAAAAATAAATATAGAGAAAGTCTGTACAGAATTGATTCCAACTTAAATAATAAAGATTTCATGTGATTAAGTGAAAGCTTCATTCTGAACAATAAAATTATTTAAAAGGATAAATGATTTTTAATGAAAACAATGGAAAATCAGAAATGATGAAAAATTAAATGAAACATTAAATGGAAAATTATTTTGTGAAGAAAGATACAAAATAACAGAAGAACAATGGAAAATCAGAAATGATGAAACATTAAATGAAACAATAAAGGAAGAAAACCTAAAAGAACTAGAAAAAAAATATAATTTATTAAGCTGTTTTAGACAATTATTTTGTGAATTATGACCTTAAAACCTTATAAAGATCTTATAAAAGACTTACAAATTAGACAAAAATTTCATTAAGTGATAAATTTAAAAAAAAAAAGAAGAAGAAGAAAAAGAAGTAGAAGCTTACAGCGTGGGTAGAGAAAATAAGCTGAGTTTGAGGTGGATAGTGGAGGTGAATAGGTGTTCGGGCTGTATCGGAGTTGAGCTTGAGCTGGATCGGAGTTGAGCTGCAGACGAAAAGTTGAGCTGCGTCGTGAGGTGGGACTTAGGAGCCTGGGACAGAAAGTTGAAAAGAGGGAAAAATGAAGTCAGGGCTGATGATGGATATGAAGGTAAAGGTAAAGGTAGAAATGAATTAATGAAGTCGGGGAAATTGAAGGTAAAGGTAAAAATTAAAAAAAAAGGATTTAAAAATAAATTATTTAAGCCAAGAAATTCTTACCCGAGGCCCGGCCCGTTTTTTAAACGGGCCTCATTTTTTTCCCAAGCCCATTTTTCGGGCCTATATTTTTACCCGAACCCTTCAATTTTTTGGGCGGACCTTCGGGTCGGGCTGGGTGGCCCAGCCCATGCTCAGCTCGAAAAATGGTGGGTTGGATGATGAGTCTGATATGGATCCACCTCGAGAGCCAGGCCCTGATGGTGCAGAAGTTGCTTTATTTTCTGAACCGAAGCCTGTTCCATCCGAACCTGAAGATGTTGAAGGGGGTTCAGATGAAGAAGAAGAAGATTCGCGATTCAGGGCGTACTTACCTCCAGCCCACATGCATAATGTCGACATATCGACAGATGATGCGTTGGAGTTTCCAGAGCTAACACACAGAACTCGTGACCGTACAAGTTCGTCATTCGATTCGAGTGATTTGGAAGTTGGTAAGGAGTTTTCCAGTAAGGATAGTTTTCTTGGTTCTTTGAAACAATATAGCATCAATCACGGGGTTAACCACAACGTTGTTAAATCTAAATCTGAGAAATTCGAGGCCAAGTGTGTAGTGCAAGACGGTATATGTTCATGGAAAATCATGGCTTCTCTTAGGAAAAAGACAGGCTTGTGGGAGATAAAAAAAAAACAAAGGTCCACATACCTGTGTTGCCGGTACAGTATCACTAGGTGTTTAGGGTTTTGAATAATAATGTTATTACTTAATGTTGCATTATTTAACGTACTTCGTTGAGAGGTGTTTCACAAGGTCATCCCAAGATGGATTCAGGCATGATAGCTACCTTAATACTACCGATGTTGAAGGCAGATCCCAGAACTTCTGTGTCATGCATAATTGTCAGTATTCGTAGCCAATTGAGGTACACACCATCTTACCACAAGGCTTGGATAACTAAGAAAAAGGCGTTGGAAAAGATGCATAGTGGGTAGGACGCTTCATATAATAAGGTTTGGCAGTGGTGTTAGGTGCTGGAGAGGTACATCCCAGGTTGCATAACAGACCTTGAAACGGTCCCTGCGTACTACAGCGACCGATTGCTCCGTGGATGCCAAGTGTTCAAACGTCTTTTCTGGAGCTTTAAGCAATGTCGAGATGCATTTGTGTACTGCAAGCTATTGGTACAAATTGACGGTACATTTATGTATGGTAGATATACCCATTGGCTATTGCTAGCTGTGGCATATGATGGCGGTGGGAGAATCTTTCCAATTGCATTTGCAATAACACCGAGGGAGTCAGCTGATGACTGGGATTTCTTTCTTTCTAGGTTAATGAGGCATGTATGCCCCCAACCTGATATCTGCGTTATATCGGATCGGGGCACTGGAATACTAGCCATAATGAGCAACATGGAAGCCTATGAGATCGTACACACTATCGGTATTATCTAAGACACGTTGCGTCTAACTACTACGGGCAATATCGGTCTACGACTGAACGAAAGTAAGTGACCAACATGGGTATTTAATCTCTATTAATATACTTTTGGTTGTAATATTCAATTTATTCTGAATGGAATATTGGTATGCAATTTTTGCTATCAACTTATATTGGCAGGGTACGAGATCAATAAGGACCGTTTTCATGAGATGTTAGGGAATTTGCGTTCAGTTAATGATTAAGGCACAGACTACCTCTGTAACATACCTTTCGAACAGTGGACACAAGCATACGACGGCGGCCTATGATATGGTCATATGACCACAAACCTGGCTGAATGCATAAATTCTGTTCTAAAAGGAACGCGTCATTTACCGATAACCTCGGTTGTGCGAGAGACATATTTTCGTTTGGCGGAACTATTTTCAAAGCGAGCAACGAGTTATAAAGTCCAAATGCAGGGAGGCCATGTATGGTCCCGGAAGGTATTGCAAGAAATTAACAAGGCGAAGGCACGGGCCAACACCATGCACACAGTGTGTCATGATCGCGACAACCTATGGTTTCGTGTGACGGAGTTTGAAAGACCGAGCCAATGTATTACTGGCGGACAATAAAGTGTACATTTGATAAATAGGACTTGTGACTGTGGGACGTTTGACGCACTTCGTTATCCATGCGCTCATGCAATGGCAGCTTGTCAGAATCTTCGTTTGGATCCCATAAGATATGTCGACAAAGTGTACAAAATAGAAAACATGTACAATATTTGGAGACACGTATTCCCACCAGTCCCAGATGAACGTAAGTGGCCGTCTGTATTGCTTGCTCCGTTTAAGCTGTTACCAGATAGAGAATTGCGTCGCAAACCGAAAGGTCAACCTTACTCGAGTAGAATACGTAACAATATGGATATTCGGGAAAGAACGAACCAACGAAATTTGTGTGGATGGTGTAGGAACCCAGGTCATACAATTCGATCATGTCCAAACCGAAATAGTTGATAATTACTGTAATGAAACGATGTTGCATTATTTCTATTCTGCCTTATTCAAAAGAACTTATATTTTATTAAAAAATATAAAATTAATTTACAATTAAAATATTAAAAATAACTTATTTTTTATTAAATGAAACAATATAGAAATAACGTCTATAAATATATTAAAAAATCAATATATATGCCGGTCAAAATCAGTGCCACATAGGGGTGGACGACGATTACGCGCTGGCTTCCTCCTTGGTTACTCCGGCGGGGGTTGTGGTTGCTTCGGCGGGGGTTGTGGTTGCTCCGGTTATGGGTGTTGGGAGGATGACCTACTGATAAACCGAAATAGTAACATATTTTAATCCCACATTTAGTATGCTTTTGGATGATTTATCCATTGATTTATGTAAAAAGGTGCTCTTAATCCTTTCTTTTCATGTCTTATACCCAGGAAAGCACCCAAGGATAAAAAAAACGAGAAACAGGCTCAAAACGAACCAAAATGGGCCAAAGAAGAAATCGACATGGCCTGGACCTTAGCCCACACGGCCGTGCCTCCTCACTGATCATTTAGAACACGGTCTTCCCTCGATTCACACGGTCGTGCCTCATTAAAGAAGTCTGAGCACGGCCTGGCCACGATCCACACGGGCGTGTGCCATGGTCGTGTCCCTGTCACTGGAAAGAGCAATTTCACTCGGATTTGGATACTTAGGGAGAAAGAAACGTATTCCAAGAGCCTATATAAACCCCCTAAGGGTCACCTGAAGGGGGGCGGTTAGCTAGGCCAAGGAGCCAAGCCGAAAAGGTCAGAGTTGTGGGAATCACTCGAAGGTAGCCAGTTGATCCATCTCAAGAAGTCGGGATTCTACTCAAGACGGCAGATCTCTCCTTCAATTCCTTCAGGGAGTTTTAGGGATTTCTTATGTTTTGTTTTATCTTTTCTCTTGAGATGTTTTCTTATATAGTTATGAGCTAAATCCTTCAGATACCTGAAGGGGATGAAACCTATGATGAATCTTGTTATTATTTTCTAAATTATATGATAAATACTTAGTTTGTTCTTAATTATGTGAGCTTTATCCAAATTTAATGTGCTTAGGTGGAGGAGGAATTGACCCTGCCTAAGAGGAGATCTAGCATAATTAAGCGGAGTTGATCGCACGCCTAGAGATAGGGTGACGAGATTTTGCTGGATTAGGGTGAAACCTAATATGGAAGTCCATAGATCGATTTACTACTATTCTAGGGGGTTATTATAAGAGAACGAGAGTTCCACTAATTAACCTAGGGTTAGACGTTATTCGCCTCGAGAGAGGGTTTAAAATACGTTAGGGAGTCTTACGGATCAAGCTAAGTAAATAAATCATATGGTTCAGTGATAAATAACAAGTGAAGTCTAGGTGGATTCTTCCTGAGGGTATCATCTAAATCAACTGAGTTTTTCTAAAAGTTATCTCCCCAATTTTATTTTTTTCGTCTTTGTGTCCTTAGCTTAGTAGTTCATTAATTTTAGATTAAAAGCAACTTCACTTATTTTAGGTTAAATAATAAAAAGAAAGTTAGTATTAGTACTTTTAGTTCCTTTGGGTTCGATAATCCAGTCTTGCCTAAGCTATACTACTGTTTGATAGGTACACTTGCCTTTAATCATTGTCAGAGTTAGTTTCCAGGTTCGATCATTCTTTTTATAAATTTTAAAGCTTTGATTGACAGCGATCAAGTTTTTGGCGCCGTTGCCGGGGAACTAAAATATTAAGAAAGCTTTATTTTTATTACTTTAGCCATTATTTGTTTTATTTTCCGCAATTTATTTTATTTTTTGTTTTGTTTTCAAATTTTGCTAAATTCTCTTTCTTTCTTTTCCTGGCAGGTACCTCTAGTTTATGACTAGAAGGAACCCGAGAGGACCTTTAGTATACGATAGTGATATTGAAGCGACCGCTCGCAGGAATCGCCGAGAAATCAGGCCAGCCCTAAAGTACACAAAAAGAGAGGAAGAAGACAGATCCAATCCTACTGAAGGGATGGACGAAAATAACCCACCACCACAAGATGTGGGAGAAAATAATAATCCTCGTACTATATTTGATTATGCTAAACCTCATTTAACAGGAGCCAAATCAAGTATTGTTAGGCCTGCTATAGCCGCTAATAATTTTGAATTAAAGCCTAACACTATTCAAATGATTCAACAGTTTGTTCAATTTGATGGTTTACAGGACAAAGATCCAAATAATCATATAGCCAACTTTTTAGAGTTCAGTGATACCTTTAAAATAAATGGCGTTTCTGATGATGCCATACGTCTTCGGTTATTTCCCTTTTCATTAAGGAATAAAGCCAAACAGTGGTTAAACTCGTTACCGCGAGGGTCAATCACTACATGGGATCAAATGACCGAAAAATTCTTATTAAAATATTTCTCACCGGCCAAAACGGCCAAATTACGCAATGATATATCTTCTTTTGTCCAGATAGATTTAGAGACATTATACGATGCATGGGAGAGATATAAGGATCGCTTGAGAAGGTGTCCGCACCATGGTTTACCCTTGTGGCTCCAAGTCTAAACTTTCTATAACGGTGTAAACCCCTCAACGAGGCAACTAATCGACTCAACCGCCGGTGGAACTCTGAATAATAAAACTCCTGAAGCAGCCTACAAATTTATAGAAGAGATGTCGCTGAATAACTATCAGTGGCAAGTTACAAGAACAAAGCCAACAAAAAAAGTCGGAGTTTACAACCTCGACGTAGTAACCATGCTATCAAATCAGGTAGAGTTGATGAATAAAAAGCTTGATAGTTTGTGTTCTTCACAGGTACACCCAGTAATGCAGTGCGACGCAAGTGGAACTGTGGCGAATCCTGAGTACCCACCTTACCAACCGAGCGCAGAAAGTGAATAGATGAACTATATAGGTAATAATTTCAGATCCAATAATAATCCTTATAGTAATTTTTATAATCCAGGTTGGAGGAACCACCCAAATTTTTCATGGGGAGGACAAGGAAATCAAAGACAACAGCCTCCTTAAAATTTCCCAAATCAGCCTTATCCACAAAAGAAGAAGCCGAACCTCGAAGAGATGTTGGAAAAATTCATGGCAGCCATCGACACTCGTCTCCAAAAAACCGAGACAACACTTAATAACCAACAAGCATCAATCAAGGCAATCGAGAACCAAGTTGGGAAAATTACTAAGTCAGTTGGATTATTCACCGAGATGGTTTGTGAAATACAAACAGAGATTTGTTCTAAAGGAACAGAATGGGTAAAGGCAGTTACACTAAGAAGTGGAAAGGAATTAGTCGAACCAAAGAAAAAAATACCACACGAAGACAACAAAGCAAGAGAGGAGGGAGTAGAGGATGCAAATCCCGTACGCAAAGAAAGTAAACCACCAATCCCATATCCAAAGAAGGTTAAAAAAGAACGATTAGATGCCCAATACGGTAAGTTTCTTGAACTTTTTAAACAAATACATATTAACTTACCTTTTGTTGAAGCCATTTCACAGATGCCGACGTACGCAAAATTCTTAAAGGAACTCTTGACGAATAAAAGGAAGCTTGAAGAAGTATCAACGGTAGAACTTAATGAAGAATGTTCAGCCATCCTCCAAAACAAGTTACCAACCAAATTAAAAGACCCAAGAAGTTTTACTATTCCTTGTCTAATTGGTAGCTTAAATATTAAGAAAGCATTAGCTGATTTAGGCGTCAGTATTAATTTAATGCCTTATAAAATGTTTAAACGACTAGATCTTGGGGAACCAAAACCTACTAGGATGAGTATTCAGTTAGCCGATAGATCTATTAAATATCCTAGAGGAGTTATCGAAGATGTCTTGGTGAAAATTGATAAATTTATTTTCCCTGTTGATTTTGTTGTGTTAGACATGGATGAAGACATTGATGTTCCTTTAATTTTAGGGCATCCTTTTTTAGCTACTGCTAGGGCTGTTATCGATGTAGGGGATGGTAAACTCGCATTAAGAATAGGCGATGAGGAAATTATCTTTCAAATTTATGATGCCATGAAATATTCTAGAGAACAAGATGATTCCTGTTATTTTGTTGATACAACTGATCATATCATTCAAAACTCATTACAGGAAATTCTACATGATGACACGATGGAACTGTGTCCCACTCAAGAAGAGGGGGAAGAAGATGAAGTCCACGAGCTAAATTTAAAAATATCATCATCAAGACAAACGGAAAAAGAAAGCATTGAAGTCGATGACGATTTAAAACAAAAACCCTCTGTTGATGAACCGCCCAAATTAGAATTAAAACAACTGCCAAAACATTTAGAGTATGCTTTCCTTGGGGAAAATTCTACGTTACCAGTAATTATCTCTTCAGAATTAGAACCCAAGGAAAAAGAGGAGTTGATACAGGTACTAAGAGAACATAAAAAGGCCATAGCTTGGAAAATTTCTGACATCAAGGGTATAAACCCATAATTCTGTACCCACAAAATTTTAATGGAAGAGGAATACAAGCCGTGTGTGCAGCCTCAGAGACGCTTAAATCCCAACATGAAAGAAGTGGTCAAAGCCGAGGTAATTAAACTTTTAGATGCAGGAATAATTTATCCTATTTCTGACAGTACTTGGGTAAGCCCTGTGCAGGTAGTTCCAAAAAAAGGAGACATAACTGTGGTCCCCAATGAAAGGAATGAGTTAATCCCTACAAGAACAGTTACAGGATGGAGAGTCTGTATAGACTATAGGAAATTGAACGATGCTACTAGGAAAGATCACTTCCCTCTGCCCTTTATAAATCAAATGTTAGAAAGACTATCCGAGCATATGTATTACTGTTTCTTGGATGAACTTTCCGGCTACTTCCAAATCCCAATAGCTCCAGAAGATCAAGAGAAAACAACATTTACATGTCCATACGGTACGTTTGCTTATCATAGAATGCCTTTTGGATTATGTAATGCTCCTGCTACTTTTCAGCGTTGCATGTTGGCAATCTTCGACGAACTTGTGGAAGACATTATGGAGGTATTTATGGATGACTTCTCGGTATTCGGTAATTCTTTCCAACTTTGCCTTAAAAATCTAAAACGAGTTCTAATAAGATGTGAGGAAACAAACCTTGTTTTAAATTGGAAAAATGTCACTTTATGGTTAGAGAAGGGATTGTGTTAGGACATAAGATTTCTAGTAAATGGATTGAGGTAGATAAAGCAAAAGTTGAAACCATAGAAAAATTACCTCCCCCTAGTTCAGTTAAGGCCATTAGAAGCTTTTTAGGACATGCAGGTTTCTATAGAAGATTTATTAAATATTTTTCTAAAATAGCTAAGCCTTTAACAAAATTACTAGAAAAAGATGTTCCTTTCAATTTCAATCAGGAATGCTTAGATGCATTTAATGTCCTTAAGGATAAACTAATAAATGCTCCGATTATAATTGCACCTGATTGGAATTTACCCTTTAAACTAATGTGTGATGCAAGTGATTTTGCAGTAGGTGCAGTTTTGGGACAACGAAGAGACAAGCATTTTCAGCCAATTTATTATGCTAGCGTAACTAACACTAACACCCGCACAAGAAAACTACACCACCACAGAGAAAGAATTGCTAATCAGAGTTTTTGCTTTTGACAAATTTAGGCGAGATCTAATATTATCTAAAGTTGTCGTTTACACTGACCATTCAGCTCTTCATTATCTTTTAACCAAACTCGATGCAAAACCTCGCCTCATACGATGGATTTTGCTCTTACAGGAATTTGATTTGGAAATACAAGATAAGAAGGGAGTTGAGAATCTTGCAGCAGATCACCTCTCTAGACTCGAGAATCCACATATTAGAGAGCTCGATGAAAATGAGATAAACGACTCATTCCCCGAAGAACAACTCTTCTCTATAACACATTTTGAGGTACCATGGTTTGCAAATATTGCGAATTATTTAGCTACTAACATCTTGCCAAAAAGACTAACACATCATCAAAAGAAGCGATTCTTTGTTTGATGTAAAGAACTATTTTTGGGAAGATCCCTTTCTTTTCGTGATATGTGCGATCGGGTAATTAGAAGATGCGTTACGAAAAGCGTATAAGCAAAATCTCGAACATTGCCATTCAGGGACCTTCAGAGGACATTACGGTGGCATTAAGACAAAGACATAAAATACTCGAATCGAGTTTTTATTGGCCCACTCTATTCAAAGATGCCAACGGTATGTTACTTCACGTGTGATAAATGCCAAAGAGCGGTAATATTTCTAAACGTGATGAAATGCCTCAAACATATATGTTATCATGTGAAATATTTGATGTATGGGGTATTGATTTTATGGGACCATTTCCTAGTTCATTTGGAAATAAATACATCCTAGTGGCAGTTGATTACATGTCAAAATGGGTAGAAGTGGAAGCTTTACCTACCAATGATGCTAGGGTAGTAGTTAAGTTTCTCAAGAAACTATTCTCTCGATTTGGAACACCTAGTGCTATCATCAGTGATAGGGGCACTCATTTCTGCAATACTCAATTCAACAAAGTTCTAAAGAAATATGGAGTACATCACAGGATAGCTACCCCATATCACCTTCAAACCAGTGGGCAAGTTGAAGTAGCAAACCGAGAACTTAAGCGCATCCTAGAAAAAACAGTCGAATCAAATAGAAAAGATTGGGCATTGAAAGTAGATGACGCCCTATGGGCCTATAGAACAGCATTTAAAACACCTCTAGGGACATCCCCATACAACCTTGTATACGGAAAAAGCTGTCATCTACCATTCGAGTTAGAACACAAAGCTTTTTGGGCCATAAAGTTTTTGAATTACGATCTTAAAAATGCAGGAAAGAAAAGAATGATGCAGATAAACGAGTTAGATGAATAGAGAGCTGAGGCCTACGAAAACTCGAAGCTGTAAAAGGAAGCAACAAAGCGACGCCACGATGCTCGCCTAAAGAAGTCTAAACAATTCGAAGTAGGGGACTTGGTCCTGTTATACAACTCGAGGCTTAAACTATTTCCTGGGAAGCTAAAATCAAGATGGTCAGGCCCATTCATGATCAAAACAATTTTTCCATACGGCACAATCGAGGTAACTCACCCCACTAAGGGCACATTCAAGGTAAATGGTCACCGACTCAAAATTTATAATGGTGCAGATTTTGGAGATATGAGAGAGGAGCTTCTGCTCCATGAATCTTCTTCTAGAACCGAAAACAGGGAAAGTCTAGCTTAAGACTATAAACAAGCACTTCTCGGGAGGCAACCCGAGCACTAACTTCCCTAACATTATACTTTTAACTGTTCAGCATCTAACTTCATACTAAATTAGTCTAATGAAAGCGCAGGTTTTAGACCACACGGTCTTGCACACGGGCGTACCCGTGGCCGTGTGGAAGACAGGGACGAACCATGGGCGTGCCAGTAGCCGTGCACAAATAGAAAAGAATTACTTTTCCCAACACGAGTTACGATACCAGTCCACGCCCGTGCTAACTACCCGTGCGAGGTTACTGACTTGTTGAACACGGACGGAACACGCCTGTTCTACATAACCGTGTGAATACAAACACGGGCGTGCCACAAACACCCACGGCCGTGGCCAAACATCTGAACGCACCCAAAATTTAAAATCACGAAAAACACGGGCACTTTAAAACAGAGCACGGGCGTGGCACCAGCCCGTGTCCCCTCCCCTATTTAACCAAATTAAACCGTCACTTTCCCAAAACCTACCCTAAAAACAATTTTCAACATTCTTCCTCCCAAAATCCGGCCACACCCATATTCCTCACCTTCCCAAAACCTCCTTAACTCCCTTTTCTTCCATAAAAACACACTACAAACCACCCCACGCCCGCACCACCGCCGTGCTGCCAAACTCCACGCCCCTGCCACCATCGTGTTCGTGCTGCAAAACTCACGCCACCGCCGTGCTCATCCCGTGTCCGGCAGAAAGCCACCACTATCACCCCTGGTTCCTTCCATTATTTCACTTTCTTAACTAAAGTTTGCTAAATTTCATGTTATTTTGTTTTATTTATACTCTTTGTTTAGTTTTAGGTATGATTTTTCTCATGTTTATTATATCATTGTGATAAGTGCTATTAGTTATTTGACTGTTATTTTTATATAATTTTTTTTTGCTTAGTTTTAAGTGTGATTTTTCTCATGTTTATTTCAATATTTCATTCATGAATATCATAGTGATAGTGCTATTAATTATTTCTCATTTATGCTATTACAAATTCTTATTCTAAATTGGTTGCTTATTTGAATATCTTAAACCTGGATTACATTTTGGTACAAACCTTTTTTTTTCTTCAGATAACATGTCATCATCACGACCAAAATGATCCACAGCCACCCCAAGCAAGAAAAGAAAGGGGCCCGAATCATCCTCAGCAAGTGCTTCTTCCAAGTTTCGACACCAATTCCTCCGATTTTCTCAGGAAGCTCAGGAAAAGCGTTACAAGGCAATCCAGGATAGACCCCTCGGCACCGGTAGGTGCATCGATTGGGACGCACTGGAACAAGTCGGGCTCACAATCGATATTCGAGCCCTCATCTCGACCGACCCGTGGGAGCAATTTTTCTCAATCAACGAGCCCACATACTTGGAGCTCACATTAGAATTCTACACAACTTTCACCTTGTAAACAGTGATGGCACAGTTTGACGACCCGGGTACAGTCCAATTTCGTTTAGGGGGCACGATAAGTCGACTGAGCGTACCGCAATTCGGCTCGACACTCGAACTCTATACGCCAGAATTTATAGAAGCAAACCCACTCTCCGAGTTAAACTGATAGCTCCACTGCACTCCCTTCTACTGCTGGCGCAGCTTACACCCCATCACTGGCGTCTACGACCCCAGTCGATCGAAGGCGACAGCTCTCGCCCCATACTTGAGGTACATCTACGCCATTCTCGCTCACACCATTACAGGCCGTCGTGAGAGCACCGGCGTGGTAAATCGACACGATGTATATTACTTATCATGCATGTCAGAAGGACACGTGTTCGACCTTGCATACTTTATCGACGGTGCAATGCAGCATCAAACAGAGGTGCACATGAAAGGAATTCTATCGATGGGCCCATATATAACACGGTTGGCTCGACACTTTGGCCTCCTTAACACCGACGACCAGAGATCCTCCCTCACGATGATTGGGCAGATGGCACCTCAGGGCATCCAGACGATGCTACACATGAGGATGATTAAACATCATCGAGGGACCGACCCCCCTCAATACCGATTAGTGACACCCACTAACGAGGGGGAGCCCGAGGACATTACTGATGATGTCCCACCACCATCACAAGAGGCACTGATTCTGAGCCAGTGACCATCCCATGCAGCAAACTTATTGTCAGATATCTCTGCACGCCTCGACCAGTTCGAGCAGTATTTCATTGACAACACTCGACGTTTTGATGGGATAGAGGCCACCCTCAAACAGATATGCTAGCACCTCCATATCTCATCACCAAAGACCACCACGGGACCCTTACTGATGATGAGGACCTTTAAGTCCTTTTATCTAGATTTTCTTTTCCTTATTTTAAGTTTTTACTTTTATTTTCTCGTTATTTTAATTTTGATTTGTCTTAAGTTTGAATATTTTCCTCATACATTGACAATTTTTATCAAGATTATCATCCACATCTAACCTTCGAGTATTCCTAACATATATTTAATTACGCCTCCAAGATTTCTAACTGATGACTTAGCAGTTTTAAAAACATCACTAGGAGCAATTCACTTCTACACAAGTCATTAGACACCACAACCTCCACCATCCACTCCAAGGAATCCATCCAAAATTCAGGGAGTATTCTTTCCCCTTCTCTTTTGATTTATCCCTTAAAATGTCATATCTATCTTTGTACATTGAGGACAATGTACATCTTAAGTGGGGGGGTGAATCTTAGACGTGCCTAACTTTTTTTCATTATTCTCAAAATCCTGAATTTAGTCTTGTTTTTAAGTAATTTTCTCATATTACTAATTAGGATGAAATTTCCATGATTTATGATTTTTATTGATATGTTTTAGAGTAAGTCATTGATAATTGTCCATTGATGATTAAAATTGAAGAATACTAGAGAATCAAGCATGATAAGTCTATTTTTCAAAATTAAAATTTTCTAGGTTGTTGAACTAAATCTAAATATTATCTTGAAGTTTGAAATTTACGAGGTTGATGTCAAAAATACCCATAATTTTTGTGAGATTTTGAGCCTTATAGAGCATATACTCTTTTTATTGCTCACTTTTTGATTATGAGTGTGTCAACATTGATTTGTTATTCTAGAACTTGCCTCGTTTATGCATATCAATACCACACCTATGATTTGATATACAGAGATGATTAAGGCATTTAGGTTTTAACCCACTAACTCCATTAAAAAGCCTACCTTCACAATTAACCCCTAGTGAACCCCTTTTAATCCTAACAACCCTTTTTATTTATATAACCACTAATATTAACCCAAAAACCTTTGTATTTGTTATCACCATTCCTTTTGACTACCTTTTTTGTCGAGACTTGATTTTGAGCAGTTACCTAACTATGTTCTATATTTCAGTTGTAAAAAGTTCTTTCCTATTATTATTTGACTTGTTCTTAATTAAAAAAAAATCAATCAATCAAATAATATTCAGTATTAGTACGATGAAAGGCGAGCTTGTACAGTTAAAGTCTATTTATTAAAGAAGAAACTCGTATTATTAGTTTAAAAGTTTCAATCCATTTTGTAATTATTCAGTTTACTGTTTCTAGTTAGGTAATTTATCAATTCAATCTCGATTCTAACCTTTTAATTCAACCTTTATCCACACCTTAACCCTAGCCCCGTTACAACCCTGTCAAAGACCTTTTGATTTGTGCATCATCTCATATTATAGTGGTGGAGACTTGATTTTTAGGCAAGCCTATGGGATTAACTTTTCATGTTCGACTTTTGAGTGCCTAAATTTTGAACCTTAAACACTTTGAGTGATTTGAGTGGATCTTTTGTGAGGATGTCAATCCTTGTCGATTTCGAATTAAAGGTAATTATTTAGATAAGGGGAGACACCAATATTTTCGAGCTACAAAATCTATGACTTAGATTGTTTGAATTTTTTAGAACTCTTTAAGTTGAATTATCCATGTATAAATTATCTATGAATTATGATAAAACATTGTTGATAGGAATTATGAATTATAGAAAGTTCATTTTAATTGTAAGTTGAGAATTTTGCTTGAGGACAAGCAAAAGCTTAAGTGTGGGGGTATTTGATAAACCGAAATAGTAACATATTTTAATCCTACATTTAGTATTCTTTTGGATGATTTATCCCTTGATTTATGTAAAAAGGTGCTCTTAATCCTTTCTTTTCATGTCTTATACCCAGGAAAGCACCCAAGGATAAAAAGAACGAGAAACGGGCTCAAAACGGACCAAAATGGGCCAAAGAAGAAATCGACACGGCCTGGACCTTAGCCCACACGGCCGTGCCTCACTGATCATCTAGAACACGGTCTTCCCTCGATTCACACGGTCGTGCCTCATTAAAGAAGTCCGAGCACGGCCTGGCCACGATCCACACAGGCGTGTGCCATGGCCGTGTCCCTGTCACTGGAAAGAGCAATTTCACTCGGATTTGGATACTTAGGGAGAAAGAAACGTATTCCAAGAGCCTATATAAACCCCCTAAGGGTCACCTGAAGGGGGGTAGTTAGCTAGGCCAAGGAGCCAAGCCGAAAAGGTCAGAGTTGTGGGAATCACTCGAAGGTAGCCAGTTGATCCATCTCAAGAAGCCGGGATTCTACTCAAGACGGCGGATCTCTCATTCAATTCTTTCAGGGAGTTTTAGGGATTTCTTATGTTTTGTTTTATCTTTTCTCTTGATATGTTTTCTTATTTAGTTATGAACTAAATCCTTCAGATACCTGAAGGGGATGAAACCTATGATGAATCTTGTTATTATTTTCTAAATTATATGATAAATACTTAGTTTGTTCTTAATTATGTGAGCTTTATCCAAATTTAATGTGCTTAGGTGGAGGAGGAATAGACCCTGCCTAAGAGGAGATCTAGCATAATTAAGCGGAGTTGATCGCACGCCTAGAGATAGGGTGATTTAGATTTTGCCAGATTAGGGTGAAACCTAATATGGGAGTCCATAGATCGATTTATCGCTATTCCGGGGGGTTATTATAAGAGAACGAGAGTTCCACTAATTAACCTAGGGTTAGACGTTATTCGCCTCGAGAGAGGGTTTAAAATACGTTAGGGAGTCTTACGGATCAAGCTAAGTAAATAAATCATATGGTTCAGTGATAGATAACAAGTGAAGTCTAGGTGGATTCTTACTGAGGGTATCATCTAAATCAACTGAGTTTTTCTAAAAGTTATCTCCCCAATTTTAGTTTTTTCGTCTTTGTGTCCTTAGCTTAGTAGTTCGCTAATTTTAGATTAAAAGCAACTTCACTTATTTTAGGTTAAATAATAAAAAAAAAGTTAGTATTAGTACTTTTAGTTCCTTTGGGTTCGATAATCTGGTCTTGCCTAAGCTTTACTACTGTTCGATAGGTACACTTGCCTTTAATCGTTGTCAGAGTTAGGTTCCAAGTTCAATCGTTCTTTTTATAAATTTTAAAGCTCTGATTCACAGCGATCACCCACCTTGGTAAAATAAAGAATGTGGAGGTGTTTGCATACCCCACGGTGGAGGTGTTTGAATCCCATAAGACGATGGGGAATGGTAATGAGATGAGCTCGCCGACGGTGTCTCGTGCGATCCTTCCGGCGACGATGGCCTATATATCATTGGTTGAGTCGTCGGAGTCATCGGGAAAGGAGATGCACTGGGCCATGCATTCCAACCTGTCATAAGACTGGGAAAAGAAAACATATGGGTTAGGATACATATAAGGGTTAAGATACATATAAGGGCTAGGATACGCAGCTGGCATAATCTGAAAGGGCTGTGATGTGGGTGTCATTGATTGAGGCATTGGGCTCGGTGATTGTGAGGGTACTGTTGATGGGCCTGGTGATTGTGTGGGCGCTGTTGATGGGCTCGTCCCATCATCCATTCTTCTTGGATTTAAAGGGCCCCGTCGTTCCCTTTCCACACGGATTTGCCGACGCCTCTGCTCTTCCAACAGCAAATATGGCTTGCCATGGATCCTAAATCATGGTATGTAATTCGGGGAGCACGCTAACTCTGGGACGATGATCGGTTCACGATCAGGTATATGATCATACAGGTTTTCTCAAATTTTGATATATTCAGACCAGAATACTGACGAATTCGTATTCGTTTACCGTAAGTCGATTCTATGCTGGTCATCGAGCACCTCATGTTCCTCAGGAATCGGTTGTCGAAATCTAAATTACCGCAACACTCTATCCGTCTAGTGCATCTCGACAATAGCATAGTTGACCAATGAGACCTTAACATGCCAAATGTTCGGATTTTGAAAGAATTCTTCCAGAATTACTGTCCGTATTGTCGAATCCTTGTATAGTGTCCATTAAAACTATATGAACGGGATAAAAATATTAGATATATGCATAATACTAAATACTAAATACTAAGTACTAAATATGAAACGATTATTTTATGTATATATATTTTATTTAATACTTACTTGCGCTTCCGACCGTTGGTCTAATAGAAATCATATATCTTCAAGAGCGATAGGTATTCCAATATAACTCATGAATGGTTCCACCTAATTAAATAAATTTTCAGCTTACAATTTTATTTTTAAACCTATGGAATAATTGTAAAATCAAATAAAAATTTTGCCTCGTTATGAGTGGGAATGTATATGGGTGGTTCACTAGAGGATATAAAAATGGAAAGCGAAACTGAGCCCATGACTGTAGTAGCGATAGACAACCTCCGAATTTGGCTTTATTTGGTTGCGTCGCCTCGCACATCTCCCGGTACAATGTTGCCAACACGGCAGACCCCCAACTAAGTTCGTCAGCTGCTCTAAAATCAACGAGTTTCAGCAGCCATCTCAGATGTACGAGGTTTCGTGACAAGTCCGGCATCAGATAACGTTCAATCATCTCAAGAATGTATGCCAGAGCATATCGTATTCTTTCAAATTCAGTAGAATCATTCCCCGGCTCCGGGAATGTGTCTCATAACCAGATCATCTCAGTCCGACCTCCATAAATATTATCCGGAATCGCACCCAAAAGATCGTAACATATGGCTCCCAATCAGCAGATTGAATGGACACGGTGAGTGCGGACCCATCCACCGGCAATCCTAATTGTAACTGGATGTCCTCCAAAGTGATAGTACACTCTCTGCATGGAAGATGGAATGTGTGCGTCTCGAGTCTCCACCTCTCTATTAACGCGCTGATGAGTTTCGGGTCCAACTTGCACCCTCGACCTATAGTGGCTGCGTGCCAAAAACCCGCTTCCCTCAAGTAATTTTCTATCAATGGTGATGGCGGACCAGACATATTACGAATATAACATTGTAACACCTGATCTACAGACTGTTATAAAAAATTATAAAATACAAATTAATTAAAATTACATAAATGAAAAAAATTTAAATAATATTCAAAAATTAAAATTAATTAAAATTACATAAATGAAAAAAAATATTAAATAATAATCAACATTTAAAATAAACCGTTACCATTTTCATTTGTTCGATGGAGATATGTTTATGATCGAGACGAATTAATTCCCCGGCCATTGCTAACACGATCAAATATTTTTGAAATTATAAAAAAATAATATTAAGTTAAAAAAATAAAGTAAATAACTAATTATAAAGAGCTTTGAGAAATTTAATGAGAAATTTGAGAGCTTTAGGGAGAATTTTTAGAGATTTTTGGCTAAATTTTGAAGAAATTCAGTGTGAAATATAAGAATGGGGTTTTATAGTTTTTTTTACCGTTGGACCCCCCAACGGTCAAATTTTTTTTTTAAAAAAGTAGCCATTGCTGCCAGCAAAGCGCTCCCCCAGAGACGCGCTTTGCTGGATTTTTCCCCTTAAAACGCGACCACGTGACGCGCGTTTTGCGAATCGCCCTTTTAAAGTAAATAATGTGTTAATTGGCTCATTTTCGTAATTTTGTTTGGAAATGGGCCTTTTTGGGTAAATGGGTCTAATAAAGTATCATAATAAAACTAAATTGTATAAAATTATTAAAACAAAAGCTTTAGTTGAATAATAAATTAAAAGTTTACTAACCCAATCGGTATGGGTTTAAATCCCCCCATATGTATATTTCCATTGATTTTTAAAGCCAAAAAACTAAAATATTCTCAAATAATATGTAACGCCCCAAAATTCTTATTTTTGTTTCTGTTAAAATGTGACACAATTATGTATCTGCTTCAGTGGTTAAGTGTTTTGGGTGTGTGAGGGAGGTCCCAAGTTCAAGCCTTAGCTTTAGCAAATTTTGGTATTTTTCTGACTTAAGCCTTATACTTGCTCAGTGGGCTTATATTAAATTACTTGTAATTTCATATTAGAATGAGCCTATTGGTTCGAGTGGTAGGGGAGTATGTGTGTTGTGGGGAGGTCCTGTGTTCGAATCTATGTGTGAGCGTGGGTATTATTTTTGCTCAGATGCGTGCAAGAGTTTCGGTGGAGTCAAACTTCTGAGGTGGTTGAGATGTAGTGGGGTAGTGGGTTTATTTTGAAAATTCTTCCCTCTCATGCCGAAAATTGATGTGCATTGTTTTTGACGATTTTCCAAATTCTCAAGTTCTTCTTCTCAATCTTTTGCTGCCATTTCCTTTTTCTCTTGGTTGGGTTTCTTTTGGTTATTGCATTTTTGTTCGAAGTGTGGAGGGGGTAATCGATCTGCTTTTGGTTATTCCGTAAGTTGCTTTATTTTTGTTAGTCTCAATTCGATCTCATAAATTTTGTTACGGGGAGTACATTACAATTATCTGAATGCTAGATTAATTGGGATTACTGTTGTCGGTTTAGGGGGAATCACAAGGAGCATTTAATTCTTCAGCGATTTAGGTGTTGTGGAGCATCGTTCGTCTAAGGTGAGCACTTCAGCTTTAGGGGTTCTTAGTTTTTGTGTGGTAGGCCGTGTGTGACAACACAGCCGTGTGATCGACGAAGGCTAGGTCGTGTGCAAGACATGGCCGTGTGATGGCTGGAGTGTGGCCGTATGGGCCATACGGGCTAGACCGAATTGGGCGTGTGGGCCACACAGGCGTGTGATATCTAGGCCAGGCCGTGTGATCCACACGGGCAAGGCCAATCTGAGCGTGTGGACCCACACGGGCAAACCACATGGGCGTGTGGGCCCATTTAGCTAAAATGTTTACTAGGATTGTACGGGTCGCCCAAGTCGACTGTGAACCCACTGTAGGGTCGGTAAGCACTACTTAGACCCTAGATCGTGTGACCTGAATATATAATGTATGTATTGAGCATGTTAAATTTATGCATGTTTACTGATCCGTATGTATGACTGATAACTGGATTTTAGCATGTAGGCATGTATTTCTGTATGTCTGCATTGAGCATGCTTAGTTGCACCTGCATTGGGGTGGGATGATTGATTATTGGAGGAAGTGTATTGAAAGACTTTCATGCCTATTATCTGGCAGCTCACCTGCAATATTACTGATATGTGCCGCATTCGGTACGACATGGTGTGTAGGGCTGGGTGGGTGTTTTAAACCCCACATGGTGTGTAGGGATGGTCAGAGATGGTGTGTAGAGACTGGTGGGTAGGATATTGATTTCTGTTATTGTGTGCATACTGTATCTGAGATGGGCTAAGGCTCTAAATTATATCTAAAACTGTATCTGAATGAGATAAGGCCTAAACTGTATTTGAATCTGTAATGGGCTTAGGCCCCAGACTACATTTGACTGATAACTGTTGTTTGACTGTATGCATGTCTTCTGTGGGATTAGACACTGAGTTTACGTAAACTCACCCCTTTCTATTTTATCTGTACAGGTAATCCCCAGACTTAGATGGATAGGTGCGGCGGAGGACTCAGCGATGACCACATGTTTATCGAACTGCTTTAAATTCATTTATGGTTTTCATTTCCTATTTTTGTTTGAGGTATTTTTGATGTAATTTTGGACTTTTGGACTGTTTGCCTTTATTTTGGATTTTAACTATATTCATGGACTTTTAAACTGCAAACTCAACGAAAACTCGGTTTAATTAAAAACAATATTTTTCCTAAACGCGAACGGTTTTTTTTAAATATCATGGTTTTAAAAGCTTCCGTTACATAATATGTTTTTAAACGAATCAAATTTTCGAGAAAATACTTTTGAAATTGACGAGAGATAATTAGAAGCTAGTAAACGGAAACGGTTTAGACTTGATTAGTTCGATTTCAAAACCCATTCTATGTGACATCGCCAGATTCGACCATAACGTCTAGGCCGGGTTTGGAGTGTTATATAATAATACTTATTTTAATTATGAAAATACATTCTTATAATTTTTTAACTGAGTTGGTAACCAGTTGACTAGTGATACCAACTTAGTTAGGAATTTAAATAATAGTATAGATAATATGTCATATATATTAGATTAGATTTCACATGATTTGAAATGACAAAAATATCCTTACAATAATGTTTATTATTTTATAAAATAAAGGGCTTTCGATAATTGTTCAACTGAGTTGAGACTTGATTGCAAGCTTATAGCAGCTCAATAAACCTCTTAAATATAGTAGGAATGTTATCTTAAACTCAAGCGATTTTGATATAAGTTTCTTTAAGTTGGTACTATTTTGAATCAAATTAGTTTTCATTTGGACAACTAAAATGGGTTCAAATAATATTGAAATGGTTTAAGTTATAAATATTTTTTTTTTTATTTTGATGGTAAGAAATAGTTTTATATTTATATCAATCATTATTAATTTTTAAAATATTAGTTTTAGTTAATTTAGTTAAGAATAGGCTTAAAAATCATTCATTTTAAAAAATATTATAAGAGTATTTTTATCTTTTTTATGTTTCTAAAAAAAATTAACGATTTGATTATTGGAGTACCAAGTTGAGAAAAAAAATTTATGTATCACTTCTGACCAAAAAAATTAGGTATCAAGATGAAAAAAAAAACCATAGTTATTTATTATATATTATAAATTTATATTTATATATATGACCATTGTACATTTCTATATCTTTATATCTTATTATATAATAATATATTATATATCATAATATAAAAAAATATTTAATACTTCAAATTTTTTTTTAAAAAAAATCTTCACCAGTAAGATAAAAAAAAACTCTACCAATAAAGTTGAAAAATTGCCCAACGAAGATAACAAGTAGCAACTCTTATAATGTTACTAGTTATATAAATATTTGTAGTTTCTTTTAAATTAAAGAACTTGAACTTAGTTTTTTTAGGTAATTATTCTAATAGGTATAAAGTTAAATTTTTTAATCTGCTTGATTTATGACACTAATTCAATTATATACTTTATGTTAGAATTAAGTGACCCAAATTCTTATTTAAATAAAATATAGTGGTAAAATAAAATAAAAGTAAAATCCATATAGAACTACACTTCTTTTATTTTATTATAGAATAAGGTTTTTTAAACCTTATTAAACTCCATCTATTTTATATTGATTAGAATAAGGTGTTTCAATCTTACTACACTCCTATTAAAATATGGTTTTACAAGCCTATAAATAGACATAGTCTATTCCTCTTGTAATCATTCGAATTCGACAGAGTGAATTTTCTTCTCCTCTACCCGTGGTTTTTTCCCTAAAGGGTTTTCACGTAAAAATCTGTGTGTTCTTTATTTTTATTTCTCTTTTCTTTGTGATATATTGTCATTACCGACATTCTATTTATTTTTACAAATTGGTATCAGAGCTTCCGGATTGTTCATCTCGATCACGGTAATGGTGTCTTTGAAGTATGAAATTTCGCTGTTGGATCGCAACACCAGATTTGCGTTGTGGCAAATTAAGATGCAAGCAGTTCTTGCGCAGATGGATCTGGAGGATGCCCTGCTAGGGATAGATAAGATGCATTCGACATTAACAGATGAAGAGAAGAAGCATAAGGGTCGAAAGGCGTTTACATCTGCATTTTTCCAACGAAATTTTGCAGGATGTGATGAAGGAGAAGACCGTCGCTGCATTATGGAAGAGGCTGGAACTAATATGTATGTCGAAAACTCTAACAAGCAAGTTGCATATTAAGCAGCGTCTTTATGCTCATCGTTTGGAGGAAGGTGCATATGTACACGAACACTTAACAGTGTTTAAAGAAATTCTCTCAAACTTGGAGGCCATGGAGGTTCAGTATGATAAGGAAGATCTAGGGTTGATTCTACTTTGATCATTGCCCCCGTCTTATTCAACCTTTAGAGACACGATTTTATATAGCTGCGAGTCTCTCACAGTTGATGAGGTTTATGATTTTTTGACCTCGTATGATAAGATGAAGCATCTTGTGGTTAAACCCGACTCTCAGAGAGAGGGTCTCATTGTTCGTAGGAGGCAAGATCGGAATGCTTATGATGATCGTGGAAGGACACAGGAATGGAATCCTCGCGGTAAATCTAAGGGTAGATCGAAGTCTTCAAACAGAGGTAAAACTTGTAACTTCTGCAAGAAGAAAGGGCACATTAAATTTGAGTGCTATAAGCTACAGAACAAGATTAAAAGGGAGGTTGCGAATCAAAAGGGAAAACAACCAGAAAATTCAGGTGAAGCTGATGTTGTAGAAGACTACAGCGATGGTGAACTTCTAATCGCTTCTGTCAACAATTCTAAAGTGAGCGAGGAGTAGATACTTGATTCAGGCTGCACCTTCCACATGAGTCCCAATCGGGATTGGTTTATAACTTACGAAACAATGTCTGAAGGTGTTGTTTTGATGGGAAATAATGCTTCGTGTAAAATCGCAGGTGTTGGAACAATTAAAGTTAAGATGTTTGATGGAGTTGTCAGAACACTTAGTGACGTATGACATGTTCCAGAATTGAAGAGAAATTTAATTTCGTTGAGTACTCTTGATTCAAAAGGGTACAGATACGTAACTGAAAGTGGGGTTTTAAAGATTTCCAAAGGTTCTATTGTTGTGATGAAAGGGTAGAGAAAGACTGCCAATTTATATGTTTTGCAAGGTTCTACTGTTACTGGTGATGTAGCTACCGCTTCCTCTTCCTTGTCATATGATGATATTACTAAACTTTGGCATATGCGCTTAGGGCATATTTGTGAGAATGGCATGGCAGAATTGAGCAAAAGAGGACTTCTTGATGGGCAAGGAATTTACAAACTGAAGTTCTGTGAGCACTGTGTTTTTGGGAAGCAAAAGAGAGTTTGATTCACCAGAGGAATCCATAACACGAAAGGAATGTTGGAGTGTATTCAATCTGATCTATGGGGACCATCTAGAGTGCCTTCGAGAGGTGGAGCTAATTATATGCTAACTTTTATTGATAATTTTTCCAGAAAATTTTGGGCGTTCTTCCTGAAGCAAAAAAGCGATGTGTTTTCCTCATTTAAGTCTTGGAAAATTATGATTGAAAAACAGACGGGAAAATAAATAAAATACCTCTATACAAATAATGGCTTAGAGTTCTGTTTTGATGAGTTTAATAGACTGTGCAAGTCAGAAGGGATCGTGAGACACTTGACAGTTCGTCATACTCCACAGCAAAACGGCGTTGCAGAACGAATGAACAGAACGATCATGGAGAAGGTTCGATGTATGTTGTCAAATGCCAACTTACCAAAGTCGTTTTGGGCGTGACGACCTCTCATCGCATGTTTTTGATCAACCGATCTCCATCCGTTGCCATTGAGAAAAAGACTCTACAAGAGGTATGGTCTGGTAATCCTGCTAGTTATTTTGATTTAAAGATCTTTGGGTGTCCTGTGTATGCTCATGTTGATAATGGAAAATTAGAACCGAGATCCATTAAATGTGTTTTTCTTTGTTATAAAGCTGGTGTAAAAGGGTATAAGTTATGGTGTCCTGAAAATAGAAAAGTTGTGATTAGCAGAGATGTTATTTTTGATGAAACTGCTATGCTACCTAACTTATCTCTTAAAGACTCTTCCAATAAAGAAAATCAAAAGCAGGTGGAGCATCAGATTAATACAGAGTCGACTCCTCAAGCCAGTATAAAAATTAAGAATAGAGTTGCTTCTTCACCACAATACTCTATCGCCAAAAATAGAACTAGAAGAGAAATTAAACCTCCAAAGAAGTATGCCGAGGCTGATCTAGTTGCTTATGCTTTAAATGTGGCTGAAGATATAGATGCAAACCAAGAGCCATCTAATTATTCTAAGGCGGTTAGCTATGAAGACTCAGAAAAGTGGTTCTTTGCTATGCAAGAAGAGATAGAATCACTCCACAAAAATAGAATATGGGATATTGTGAAACTTCCTATAGGTAAAAAGGTTGTTCGTTGTAAATGAGTGTTTAAAAAAAAAAGGAGGGACTCTAGGAGTTGAAGAACCCAGATATAAAGCAAGGCTTGTTGCAAAGGTTCTGATCAAATTCCGTGGAGGGACTTCACAGATGTGTTCTCGCTTGATTGTGAAGCATAGTTTGATTCGAGCTTCGCTTAGTATTGTGGCCATGCATGATTTGGAGCTTGAGCAGTTAGATGTAAAAACTACATTTTTGCATGGAGAACTTGAGGAGGATATTTACATGCAACAATTAGAGGGTTTTATAGTCTCAAAAAAAGAGGACTATGTTTGCTTGCTGAAAAAGTTCCTTTACGATTTGAAACAGTTACCAAGACAGTGGTACAAGAGGTTTGATTCTTTTATGACTTCTCATGATTTCAAAAGAAGTAGTTTTGACAGTTGTGTTTACTTTAAGAAAAATAGTGATGGTTCTTTTGTGTATCTACTTCTTTATGTTGATGACATGTTGATACCAGCAAAAGATAAAGGAGAGATAAGAAAGGTCAAAGCCCAACTGAGTGAAGAATTTGAGATGAAAGATTTGGGACCAACAAAAAAGATACTTGGTATGGAGATTCTCAGAGATAGAAAATCAAGTAAATTGTACCTAAGTCAGAAGGGGTACATTGAGAAAGTTCTTTGCAGGCTCAATATGTAAAGTGCTAAGCCTGTTAGTACTCCTTTAGCAGCCCATTTCAGACTTTCATCGGCTTTGACTCCACAATCAGATGATGAGATTGAGTACATGTCACATGTTCCATACTCTATTGCAGTGGGATCTCTCATGTATGCTATGGTTTGTTCACGTCCAGATTTATCATATGCAGTCAGTGCAGTTAGCAGATACATGGCGAATCTGGGTAAAGAACATTGGAAAACATTTTAGTGGATTTTAAGATAATTACGAGGTACCACTGATGTTTGCTTACAGTTTGGAAGAACTAGAGATGGAGTCATTGGGTATGTTGATGCTGATTTTGCTGGAGACCTTGATAGAAGAAGATCTCTCAAAGGTTATGTCTTTACAATCGGAGGTTGCGCAATCAGTTGGAAAGCCACTTTGCAAACTATAATCGCTTTGTCTACCACTGAAGCTGAGTACATAGCGATTACTGAGGCTTGTAAAGAAGCTATTTGGTTGAAGGTACTCTTTAGTGAACTCAATGAAGACCTTCAAATCAATACAGTATTTTGTGACAGTCAGAGTGCAATCTTCCTTACAAAAGATCAAATGTTTCATGGGAGAACAAAACACATTGATGTTCGGTATCATTTTGTTCGTGATATTATTACTTGTGGTGATATTGTTGTGAGCAAAATTAGTACTCATGAAAATCCTGCAGATATGATGACTAAGTCACTTCCTATAACCAAGTTTGAGCATTGCTTAGACTTGGTTGGTGTTCATTGTTGAAGTTAAACCCTTAAGGGGTTTTATAGAAGAGGTGGAGAACTTGTTTGTTGAGAGTTCGCGATGAAGAACTTGTTCATTGAGAATTCGTGTCAAGGTGGAGATTGTTAGAATTAAGTGACTCGAATCCTTATTTAAATAAAATACAGTGGTAAAATAAAATAAAAGTAAAATCCATATAGAATTACACTTCTTTTATTTTATTTTAGAATAAGGTTTTTTAAACCTTATTAAACTCCATCTATTTTATATTGATTAGAATAAGGTGTTTCAATCTTACTACACTCCTATTAGATATGGATTTACAAGCCTATAAATAGACATAGTCTATTCCTCTTGTAATCATTCGAATTCGACATAGTGAATTTTCTTCTACTCTGCCCGTGGTTTTTTTCCGAAAGGGTTTCCACGTAAAAATTTGTGTGTTCTTTATTTTTATTTGTTTTTTCTTTGCGGTATATTGTCATTACCGACATTCTATTTATTTTTACACTTTATATATAGTATAAACAGATATTATTGGGCTGCTAAGACACCAACAACGCAACAAACAATAATTTTCAACAAACTTGTATCATGAATTCATGTGCGAGATAAATGATTTGTGAAAAAAATATTCCTTCAATCAATCTGAGTAGATGAAATCAAGTCTGGTTGGAAGCTCTTGCTGCAAAAAGTTGAACAATAATTGCAACTTTTTTCTCTAGTCTCTACCATAACCATCTAGTGAGACATGATCAAAATACTCTCTTAAACCTTTCATGGAATCTTGAAAAACCCTTGTGTGTCAGCAAAGTATTTTAGGGTGAAGATAGTGAAAGAAGGGAATAATTGATTCTTTTATTTAAAACTGATTCCGAATAACGTAAATCACGTAAAGGAATTTGAGGAATTCAAATCCAACATCTCATATCATTTTATTTTAATTCCAAAATAATTTCCTTAACCGAAATTCATTAAATACCCTATTTAATAAATTTGGTAAAGGAGATGTTAGCCATTTAAAATATGTGAAACAAAGTTCACATCATTTTAAGTGGACTCTCCATGCATATATATATATATATATATATATGCGTCAAATATGCACATATATTGTGTTTAATTTTTAATCCTGATAAATTAATATGAATATATTTATAATTAATTTAACTTGTGAGACATGTTAAACATTTCCAATTTTTTTCGTATTCCAATCATTTCAATCATAGGGTGTGATCATGTAAGATCATGTAACATTGACAGTAATATTTAAATAGTTCTAATGTTACAAATAGTGAATGAGATCTAGCAATGCGTCATTGCTATTCAAGTTGCAGGAAGTCGTAGTATGACATAACCTTTTTGCGGTAATGTGACTATGTAGTTTACCCATTTGTCCGTGATATCTAGATTGAATTTTAACATCCTACACCTAACTTGGAAGTTGATCAATTGCAAGATGTGACATTTGTTGCCAAAGCAACTCAAAAAAACATTAAAATCGATCACCAAAGCTAAAATAAGGAAAGTGTGTCACGTACATTTCAAACATCATACAAGTGTTAAACGAACATAAATGAACTTAAATGGGCCCACATACAACAATTTGGGGTCAAAGATGAAGTCAGGTTACAAATCTTGGATAAATCTAGCAAAATGCAGGGTTGTCTCGAGACATGCCTCACTATGTTTTCGAATTTTAGGTTCGAAGTTTCATGTCTCGAGACAATGAGACCATGTCTCGGGATATTGACCTTATGTCTCGAGGCAATGACACCATATTTTCGAATTTCTTTAAGTTCTTTAGCTTCTTCAAACTTCGGCCTCTTCAAAGAATTCTGTAGAGATTTTTTGAGCTTATTGAATTTGTGTATGTTTACAATGACTTGGGATGATCTTTTTTTAAATGGTGTCAATTACACAAATACAAGAGTTCTTTTAAAACTTATGTACTTCGTTTGATTATTCTACAAGAATTCAAACTATTTTATTTATTATTTAATTAATTAGAGATAAAATAATAATTTAATATTATCACTTAATTATTTTATTTTTAATTAGTGTTAATATATAATTTTAATACTTATCTCTTAATTAATTTAAATTAATTAGAAAAAAATAATTATGACACATATATGATGTCATTATTTTTACCATGGTAATTTTGACTTTGATCCACAGTATTTTTGGCTTGACACGTGACGCTTTATAATTGGTCCGGAAAATTTCTTCGTCTATAATTATATTAAATAAGTTTGGAATTAATTATTATAAAGGCCCAATTTTGCCTGGCCCAAAACCAAAAATAAATAAACAAAATATAAAAACCAAAAATAAATAATAATAATAATAATAAAATCCAAGTCCAATTACAAAAACGGCCCAAATACAAAAAACCCCAAGGCCCAAAATAATATAACCTAACCCTAAAACCCAATAACCCAAGCCCAAACTATCAACATTCCACAACCTTATGTTTTCAGAAAAACTAAAAGAAACCCTAGCCCTCTGCGCCGCGCCCCATGTCAGCATGCTCGCTGCCCGAGACCTGATGCGCCCCTACCGCCATTGCACCAAAATGGAAAAGGTGCGCTTCCCACCGTCGCCGTTGATCGCGCACCGCTACCTGCAAAGAAAAAACACAGAAACAGCAAAGAATAGAAGCAAAACAGTAGAAAAGACAAAAAAAAAGGATAAACGATTTTGTAATATGGCTATAAAAGCCATAACAATGGCATGTAACTTTTACGGAGAAATATACACAAAGAAATAAAAAGAAAACAGAATATAAAGAAAATTTCAAAGGTGATTTTCTTGTTTTTATTTTTTTATTTCGAAAAAATAATAAATAAAAAGATAGAAATCGTTTTGTTTACCTGAGTCGATTCACCTCCCTCCGTCGTTGGAAGTTTTCTCTACACCAAAAAGACCCAGAACCCATTAGGGTTCGGTTTGGGTTCGACGGAATAGGGATGGTCATGCGCGCTGGTTATGTAAAAGAATCGAAAGCTTTTTTTGGTCTTTTGTGAATAGAAGGCTTTGCCTTCGAGATCGGGGCCAAAAAATGTTTAAAAGGTTTTTTAAAAAAGGAGGCTAAAAAGGGCATTTTTTCGGCTAGTGGAGGCGACGGCCGCCGTCACCGATGACTGGTGGCCACGGTGGCCCACGGCGGCTCAAAGGCTGGATCTAGGAGGGCTTTTGAGAGAAAAAAGAGGGTTTCAAAAATTTTTTTAAAGGGGGACTAAAATGATTTTTTGAATTTTTTTTTTGGTATTTATAGGGCCATTACACGACGTCGTTTGGGGCTGGCCTCAGAAGTGCCAAAACGACGTCGTTTCGAAGTGCCAACCCGACAACCTGACCCGAACCGCACAGGATCCGCGTGTTTTTTACGTGGGGGTCTATTTGTGTCTTTGGTCCTTTCGCTTTTGCGGCTTGTTTCAATTTAGTCATATTCTTTTTAATTATTTTATTTCATCCCCTGTAATTTTAAATCGCTTACAAATTAGTCCCTTGACTCAGCACCGACCTTCTAGGGAATGATGCGTGTCCTAGGTTTTGGTATATTTTCCCATTTAGCCCCTGTTATTTTTCACGTATTATATTTTAGTCCTTTATTTGGGAATATCCTCTATTTAGCCCCTGTTATTTTTTGCATGTTATATTTTAGTCCTTTATTTACTTATTTATTTATTTATTTTAAAATTTATGCTTTTAATTTCATTTTAATTCTAATTTAGTCCTTGGTTTATTTAATTTTAACCTTTTGTGAATTTATTTATGTAACGCCCCGAATTTGGGCCTAGAAGGAATGGGCTTTGAGTGGGGGTTCAGCTAGGAGACTACACATAAAAGTTTACGTGTGCAAGAAAATGACACAAATTGCTTGTTTGCTTTAGTGGCTAAGTGATTTAAGAAGAGTTGGGAGTGTTGGAGAAGTCCTGGGTTCAAACCTGGGCTTTAGCAAAATTTTTACTTTTTGCTCTTAAGTGAATCTTGGCCTTAGCTTGACGGCTTTATAAATATTTTTGGTGAAATAATGACACAATGAGTCTGCTGGTAAAGGTGGAAAATGGTGTGTGGAGTGTACTAGTGGTCTGAGGTTTGAATCCCTGTTTATGTAAATGGTGATTATTTTTACTGTTGGCCATGGGAGGAGTTTGTGTTTGACTGAAACACCAGAAGTTTGAACAGATTTGAATGGGGTTGTTGTTAGCCGAATTTGGGGAGTGAAAGTTTGTCACCGGTTTCTAAAAACTGTTAAGCTCTTTTCTTTCTTTGCTCTCCTGTGCCGAATTTGCAAGTGGTCATTTGTGCATTTTGGGTATTCGACTCCTACCATTCGGGTAAAGCAAACTATTTTGTTTTCAAGTCCATTCCTCTCCCCTCATTTGTAACAACATCTGCCGAAACCTCCCCTTCTTCTCTATTCTTTTCAAGTTTCGGCCAACTCCCTTCGTGCCTATTGATTTCTTTCGGCCGAACCTATCACCCTAGCCTTGTGACTCTTTCTCTTTTTCGGCTTGTGACCGAAAGTTCTCCCCTCCATTTTCGATTCGGATTCTTCTCTTCTCTGGGTGGTTCCTACTCTGGCAAAATCAACACTTGTTCCTCAACTGCTTTGATTTACGCAAGTATTTCTGACAAGTCGGCAAGTGGTTGTATTCCCTCCTTCCATTCAAATCTGGTTTCGTTAAACTTTTCTAAAAAGCCGAATGTATTTGTTTGAGAAAATGGTATTCGTGGATTTAAGCCACATTTACAATCGATCCTATCTAACAAGATCTGTTTATAATTCAGATTCTCGACAAGGCGTGTGATCAATTTTGGGTTAGCGATCTTAGAGGATTAAGCCACCCTCATTCAATCAAGGTAAGGTGGTGTCTTTTAGGGCTAAAAGTTAAGAAGTGGTTAACTTGAATCGTCAGTTAATTAACTGAAGGTCTTGTTGAGTGTAGGTTCGGTACACGTGGAATTCTTCGCGCGTCTCGTTAAACAGGTGTGTAATCACACTATCGTTTCTGTGAGTCGGCAAAAGCTGAAAAGCTGAAAAGCTGAAACTTCAGTATTTGAGGCCTCACGAGCGTGTGGGCGAAACTCGTTTGGCTGAAATGGGCCGTGTGGGCTCAATGGGCTCGTGGGCCCCACACGGAATAAATCCATGATAAGTGGCAAATACTGGACTGGGCTATATCATTCGCATAGCCGTGACTGAAATTGAGCTGAATGGGCCACACGAGCGTGTGGGCCCACTTGGGCCGAATATTGGGCTTTGGGCCCATTTACACCGTCTTGACCATATATGTTATCTGTGTCGCTCGGGGCGACTGTAAACCTTTGGAAAGGTTGTTAAATGACCGAAATACCTCCATAGGGTAGAATGACCGTAATGCCCCTGTAAGGTAAAATGACCGATATACCCCCATAGGATAAAATGACCAAAATACCCCCATAGGGTAGAATGACCGTAATACCCCCATAGGGTAGAATGACCGTAGTGCCCCTGTAGGGTAAAATGACCGTGATACCCCTGTAGGGTAAAATGACTGTAATACCCCTATAGGGTAAAATGACTGTAATACCCCTGTAGGGTAAAATGACCGTGATTCCCCTGTAGGTAAAATGACTGTAATACCTTTGTTAGGTGAAGTGGCCGATATTACCCCAAAGGGTAAAATGACTATTTTGCCCCTCGAGGGTAAATGATTGATTTGTCTGCGATGTAAATGATTGATTTGTCTGTGACGTAAATGACTGATCTGTTTGTGATTTAAATGACTGATTTGTCTGTGATTTGTATGACTGATTCTGAACATGGCATTTTGCATACACGACATACTGCATGGGGTTGGGATACTGTTATGGAGGAAGTCTTTCATCTCGGTGGCTCTGCCACAATCATCGCATCGTGGCTTTGCCACATATACTATTATTGCGCGACTTTCTTTGCGATCATCGTGCGGCGGTGTTGTTGCGATACCGTTCTTTGGCGACTTTGCTCGCGATGCTCTGCGATGGTTGTGTGCCGATCATATCATCGCTCATCGATGGCTTTGTGCCGATCATATTACCATTATCGATGGTCGTGTGCCGATCATATCACTGCTCTTGATGGCTTGTCGTGCGGTCATATTACCATTATCGATGGTGTGTGCCGATCATATTACTACTACGATGGCTTTGTGCCAAACATATTCTTCGTACTCATGGCGTTATAGCTATCCTGCTTCTGACTCTTAGCCATTTTGATTCTTGGCGACTTTTGCCGCGATCACGATTAGTGCCGCAACCGGTCTTGCGATATTAGTGTGTCTTTGGTGGGTGGGTCGACTTTGTCCCCACGTGGTGTGTTGGGTTGGTACGGGTGGTGTGCTGGCTGGATTGGGGTGGGGTGGGTTTGCATACTTGCACCATACTGATATTGTATCGGGCTTAGGCCCACACTGTTTCTGTATTGGGTAAAGCCCACACTTTATCTTTATTCTTGAATAGGGCTCGTGCCCATACATTCTTGCATGATGGGGATTACACACCGAGTTCTCGTAACTCACCCTTTTCTTTTAACTGTACAGGTAATCCCCAGCCTTAGATGATTTGGAGTTGCGAGGGACTCGAAGGTGGCCACACGATCGAGGCTGTTTGATTAAACGTAGTTATTTAAATATTTTTTTATTGGGTTGATATTATGTAATAAGGCCTCTGGTGTTTTTATTTTCTTTTGATTGAGTTTAATTTCTTATTTTGAAATTGCCAAACTGATACAAATAAGTTTTCAAAAATAATAACTGTTTTAAAAGACAAACGAATATTTTCAAAATTCAAAATGACAGTAATTAGAGTAGCTTCTGCGGGTTTTTAACCAACTAAGAAACCAACTGTAACAAACATGGTAACCGTTTTACTAAGTGTTGGTTTTTATGACTTACCAACTGTTTCCCAAGAAATAAAAACTAAATGGATTTTAACTCGAACGATTTCTCCCAGCAATCCTTGATTTCGAAAAGCACTTCGATGTGACACGCCAGATTCGGCCGTAACGTCTAGGTCGGGTTTGGGGTGTTACAATTTATTATTTCTTTAACCCCTTTTAATAATTAAATTCATGTTATTTATATTTCCTTTTATGATGCATTATTCACCCTTATTATTTTTATTATTATTTTATTATTCATGTTAATATTATGATCGTAACTATAATATAATTATCGCTATTATTACTATAAATTGTCGTTTTGTTGTCATCAAAGTTGTATTATTATTACTCACTTGCATAGTACTTTTATTTTTTTATACTTATTTGTTCATTTATTTACTTATCATTTCTTTAACCCCTTTTAATAATTAAATTGATGTTATTTATATTTCCTTTTATGATACATTATTCACCCTTATTATTATATTATTATTCATGCTAATATTTTAATAGTAACTATAGTATAATTATCGCTATTATTACTATAAATTGATGTTTTGTTATCATCATAGTTTTATTATTATTACTCACTTGCATAGTACTTTTATTTTTTATACTTATTTGTTTATTTATTTACTTATCATTTTAATATCATCATTTCATTTTTACTCGTTATTATGTTATTTTGCTAACATCCGTGCCGTGTATCGCGTTAAAACCTATTCGTCCATTTTATTACTAGGTCTAGATAAAGAAAAAAAAAAACATATCATTAAAAGGTTGCATTCGTCTTACCACATGAATAGGAAATATTTTAAAAGAAAAAAAGAGGTAATGTTCATTATTTTTGGAATTAGAAGAGTCGTGTTCTTAACTTACGAAATATGACTTCTTTCTAAAATCGAAATAGTCGAATATCTATTTTACAAATTAAAAAACGAGATTTAAGTAACGATCAAATGACGTTTATTCTTGTTTTCGAGGATTTAAGGCATTGTGTCCTAACTTACGGGACATGATCTTTTCTTCTCGCTTAACTTGAATTAAGCCCTTTTCGTGAAAATTAATTTAGTTAAGTAATGTCTTAATACAAAAAGAGATCATGTTTTAAACTCCTTTCAAATTTTTAATTCTCGACACTAAGACATCAAGTAATCTACTAGGTACCAATTCTGTGCGTCATGAGGGTGCTAATCCTTCCTTATGCGTAATCGACTCCCGAACCCATTTCCTGAATTTTGTAGACCGAAAAGTATCGTTTTAAATTTAACATTTTATTAAAATGAGTTTTGAGGTGATCTGATCACACCTAATAAAAGGATTGGTGGCGACTCCCATTTCAGTTTGTTTTAAAATAAAAAGTCGATTTCCAAAAAAAAGTTTTTGACAATTACTTTTTATGATTTTGTAATTAAAAAAATATTGGGTTAATGTGTAAATTTGCCACTACACTTTAGGTTAAATTTGAAAATTTTCACTATACTTTATTTTGATTGATATTTACTATTATATTTTTGAACTAAACATAAATTTACCACTACATTTTCACTTTACTTTTGTTTGATAAAATTTTTCCATTAAAATTTAATTTTTGATTGAATTTTACTATTCAATTTTAATTTTAAAATATTTTGAAGTCGACTTTAATACAAAAATGTTATAATTTAATAATTAAAAAATAATAAATTAATATAGTATCAACAATTAATAAAAAACTTATTTACAAAAAAGTAAACTTAATCTTTTTTTTTTTTAATTTTCAAGTCTTTCTTTTATTAAATAAAAATTCTATGTTGATGTATTATCTTTTAATATTTTATTAATTTATTGTTAACTATGAAAATAAAATATTTGAAATAATATTTTCTTGTTAAATTTTATTTTCAAATCATCAAAATCAATATTAATTAGTAAAATTTTATTAAAAATCAAGATTAGTAGTAGAATTCAATAAAATTCAAAGTTTAGTGATAAAATTTAATCATATAATAATTATGTGGCAAATTTAATCATATTCTTAAAGTATAATGATAAATATTAATCAAAACAAAATAAAGTGACAAATTTCAATACTCACCAATAGTATGGTTATGAATTCGCATTTTAACCCAAGAATATTATATAAAAAAAAGATTGTCTGGAAAATAGTTTTGAACTTTCTGAGTGTAAAGATCCTTAGTCCTTGCGACGTGATCTATTGGTTATTTGCATATCAAACAATACGGATAGACAATTTAGATGATGAGGCATGAAATTTTGATAAATTAGTATTATAAGTGTTTCAATATCCCTGGCGACTAAGAAATGTTCAATATTTTCCTTCATTTCCGTAAGCAAAACACCAATTCAATTCCAAGAATACGTTATCAAACCAAAAGCTGCACACTGGTCTAAACCACAGTTGATAGGATGTGACGATTTTATGGTTTTTGTTCATTCACAAAACATTATCCAACCCAACTTCTACTGTTTTCTTCAACCTTTCAAAAATAAAAATAGTTCTATTCATAAACATGTAAACATCTCTCTGTTTATTTAGATAGTCGCTATGTTTAGCATGAAAGAAATGCAAATTGTATGACAACATTATTTTGAAACTGTCGAACACAACAAGTGGGGACTCTCATGCGACTAGGAGGAAACTAGAGCACATAGTGAACAGAAATTAAAATCACAACCAAAAGGCTGTTTTATATATTAATCCAAGATTCCAGCCTTCTTATAGCTCTCAATGGAATCCACAAGAGTTTCTTCCAATGGCCGATAACTCCACCCCAGCCTTTGTAATTTCTCTGAACTAATCGTATTTTCCTCCCCTCCCTCACTAAAGCTACCATTGCACAAGTGATTGATGATCACAAAGAAGAAAATCATACATGAAAAATCCCAAGCCATGTATAATAATGATGATGAAGTAACATACAAATTCCTAAAGGGTTAGACTAGAAGATGCTACATATTCCGCTGCAGCAAGAGACGTACCTTTTAGGATAATTGTATTGAGGAAACATACTTCTCAACTTATCAACAAGATCACGTGCCTTGATCGTGTGAGCCGTGCATATGTACCGTCCTTCAGCCTCTGGCTTCTCATACACCAGAAGCAGTGCCCGAGCTACATCGCGCACATCAACTATCTTTCGAATTTTGTTTTCCAGAGAGTTGTATCCCTCTGCACATCAACGCATTGCAATGGTGTAAACCAAACAGATTCATAATAGAAAAGAATGCCACAAGAAAAGCTATCATGTCTTTCACTTTAAACCATATTTTCCTCGTAACTTCTACTGAAAGACCATGGTTGGAAGACAAGAAAAGTAGAATAATATCCTAGCTCCAGCAACAATGGACTCCAATCCACTACAACAAGTTTAAGATTAAAATCTGATAAGCCAAGTCAATTAAGCTAAAAGACACTATTTTATAAATTGCAAGGCCACAAGGGCTTAATGAATCTATGCCTGAAGAAGTAACAGAGTACCAATCTAGAATATCAAGTAATTTCAGTAGAACAAATTTCAAGGTTATGAATTGCTTGAATCTAAAACCAAAAGAAGTATCATTGACATTGAGCTCATGCAAACCCGTTGCACAAAGCCAAGCACCTAGCTCTCAGGTTGGAGTACTAGTGCAGAAGCATAAGTAGGAGTTGAGACCAGCTTTTCAAAGATTAATGAGAACCTTGCTACTAGCATTGATGGTGGACTGCAGAAGTGGCCCCAATATGACAGTAGGACAAACAGTAACAACATCAAGCCCAGACTTTTTTGCAAACTCAAAAGCCTCACTCTCTGCTTCTGTCTTTGAAAGGCAATACCAATTCTGGCACAAACAATTAAACAAAGCAATTTGCTTATTAACGATGAAAAAGGACATTAGGAAATTTAGAATTTTTGTGGTGAGTCACATACCTTTTTTGCTGCGCAGTATTCCTTGTCAGACCAGCAAGCCTCATCCTTGATCTGACACCTTTAATCTTGTTGTTTATCCAGACTTCCAGCAGCATCCCAGCACCGATTCCACCCGCAACGCAGGCTCCATAGAAGGCAATAGTGGAAGGCGTGGGCATTCGAGGAAGGAAATAGCAGTCCGGAATTTGTCTAATCTTCTTAGGAAGTCGTTTCTTTATAACAGGTTTATTACTGGCACTGGGGTCCTTCTGCAACTCACTACCAATTGCTTTCCAATCAACCCCTTTCAATGGGTCTTTAGCTTCCTCACTTCCCATTAAAGACTCTATTATAAGCTCTCAGTTATTTTGAATCACAAATAATACAATCCTAGATGAAAAGGAAAAAGCAATAAATCGCTACAGCAACATACTGTACACTTGGGACATTTTATATTGAACTGAATTACTTAATCTTATGAATCTTTTGTCGAAATAAGTTTTTGTTTTAAAAATAATCACAATTAAATAATAGAGAAGAATAAGAAAAAAAATCAAGATAAAGGAATTTATGTGTTTGAATATTTATGTTTATGAAATCATTCATTCAAAAGAAAAATGTTTAGGAAATCATAAGCTAGAAATTCATTTAAAATCTTTAATACTCTTTTTTTTGGATTTAACCCTAATATAAAAATTTAGAAATTATATTGTGTTATAACTTGTAATATATTTGTTGGGATAGTGTTGGCTTTCATTTAATATCAAAATTTAATTTGTGTTTACAAAAGATGAGAAGGTGGTTAAGATGGTAAATTCACCCTATTTAGGATAAAGTCGTGTGTTTGGTGATTGAGATATAAAGATAGAGATAAGAGGGAATCTGAATTTGGTGAGAGAAGAAGATTGTATCCTCCACTTCTCGAGTTGCTAACCTTATATACAAAGCATCTTTTATTTTGAGGTACCATGTGGCAATTTGATATTAGTGAGTCAAAAGTAAAAAATTAGTAACCAAACACTTTCAAGCGTGGTAGGTTGGTGCTATGATGACTCGTGATCCCTCTTGCATCTTAGATGGTCCAACCTAATTCTATAATACAACCAATGAGTGGACTCATCTCTTTGGCAAGTAGTTAGTTGAGAAGAGTCATTGTGAGGAGTTGCTTAGGTTGTGATTGCTCGGAGGGTTCTAGCAAGACGTAACAATGTGATTATGAGATACTGAATGATCTCATAAAAAAAAAAATCTTATTTTTCTCACTTTTATATTTCAGAACAATCTTTTGAAAATTCATTTTAAAATTATTAACAATTTTTATCAGATTGAATCAACTAATATAGGAAATTCAATACTTGACCTTTCATTTGATGGCATTTCAAGCTTAAAACAAAAAAAATAATCTGAGTTGAATTAAGATTTATTTGCAGTTATGTATATATATAAGTAAACAAAAACATGGGGTAAATGAAGAGATATTTGGGGTAAAATGAAAGGCTTTAATAAAAGAGGACAATCTTATTCATGGCATTACCAATACATTACCAAAGGACCAAACTAGACAAACAACCTAAAGCCTATTAAAAAACATCACCAAACTAAAAACATCATTATTGTTCAAAGCTAATAACATGAAAAACAACGAGAAAGAAACATCAAAGCTGGAAGCCAACAACAACTACAATAGGAAAGTCCTCAGTTTTGTGTTCTAAAATGGATCTTTACTCACTGCCCATCGAGTTCCCTCAGGATGAGAACCAGATGCTCAGGATCCAAAGGTTTCTCAATGAACACGTCAACACCAGCTGCCAGAAATGCCTGCCTTTCACTTTCTACCGAGCAAGCTGGGACCCCCAGTATCTTACAACGCACCCCCATTTCACGAATCTGCCTTGTTACCTGCCCATTAATAATAATAATAAAATAGATGATTACACATGTTTATTCTGCATAAAACATGAAACACTTGTTTTTTTTTTTATAAGTAAGGTTAGGTCAAGGCCATTCAGGACAGGAAGAATCTTTTCGATGATGATGAGATCGAATTTGACACCGGATGCAATGAGGTCGGCTACATCTCTGCCGTTGTCGACACCTAGAGTTTGAACACCATAAGAATAAAGAAGTTCCTGCACCCGAACCCGACGCGTCTTGACGCCATCAACCACAAGAGTTATCATCATGTTCCTCAAAACAATTTCAGTAAGTAGTTGTCGCTTGTGTTCTAGTCCTCCATTATCCCAGTTATCCTTGTCCGGTGCTTGATCGCTCGAAGGTAAAGTCATTGCCATCGATTTCCTGATATTAAAACATGTTATTGAATAACAAGAGCAAAAAACCAATGTAAAACAAGACCAAACTTAATTACTTAAACTACAATAAACTAAAAACTATTTTGCTTAAATTGTTCACCAATGGAGAAAAACACCAATGGAGAAAAAAAGAGAGTGTGTCTATGCCTATGCCTTGAAGAGGCAATGTTGTTGCTTAAACAACTTGAAAACTGAATTGATGTGAAAACAAGAGGCTGCATATTCAAGTTTATATAGTGAGTGTAAGGGTTAGTAATTTTGGATTTACCTTTCATGTTCAGGGAACTAATTTGCAGATTGAGACAAAAAAACAATTAGATGTAAAAGGAAAGTGTTTATTGTTGAGATATGTAAAAGTAATGCGTAATCTAGAACTAGATTTTTTCTTCTCTATGTTTAAAATTCTTAAACTTTTTTAGCCCTCAACATTTATAATTTTTTTGTCAATTTGGTTCATACACTTGAAGAGTACATACATCTTTTAAAAAGAATTTTTTTAAAAAAAATTCTGATTTTAGGGAAAAAAACATATTTTTTAAAAAATAAAAAATAAAAACTCACCAAAATTCAAAACTAAAAAATAAAAATATTTTTTTAAATATAAAAAAAATCTAAAATTCAATGATATTTAATTCAGACTGGATTGATTGGATTAAGATTCAACTGATATATCGATCTGATGAGAGGTAAAAAAGCTGCTTAACTCACGAACAGATACAAACTGGTTGAACCAAATTATAAAACCAGTTGAACTAACAGTTGGGTAGATTTTTATAATTTTTATTTTTTGATTTTTTAATCATTTATTTGCTTTGAACTAGACGTTTTGGGAACCAATTGGTCAGACTAGTTCGAAATCAATTCAACTTTCGGATCAACCGATTTTTTATTTTGGTTCAATCAGTTCGTATCGGTTAATGGGCTAATCGGTTTTTTACCTCAGGTCGGACCAATACCCCAATCGGTTCCCAATCCGATTGGCTGGTCCAGTCCAGTTTAGAAAACAATGAATCTTTGGATTTTTTTTATATTTTTAAAATCATTTTTATTTTTTGAATTTTAAGGAGTTTTTATTTTGTAAAAAATTATTATAATTTTTTATGTTTTTATTTAAAATATGAAAAAAAAATTTACGTAATGACCAAATTGAAAAAAAATTGTAAATATTGAGGGCTAAAAAAGTTATTTTACATTCGACACCATTAACTTTAAAGGTAAAATTAGACAGAGAAACCAAGATTTTTAAATAAAAAAAAGTACAGGGGCTCAATGTCTCAAAACTAAAGTATAGGGATTAAATTTTACATTTCAAAATAGTACAGGGACCTTTGGCATATTTAAAACTAAATTAATCCTTAATGTTTACAATTTTTGTTAATTGGGCCTTTATTATTATTTTTTAGCTAAATTTAGCTATTAATCTTTCAAAAACAATCAAATTGCTTATTTTTAACAAAAAATGTGACTAAAAAAATAATATTTTAACAATATTAGCATGTTAAACTACGTGTACTTTATGTTAACATGGCACTATTTAAAAAAAATTATCATAAAAATTCAAAAAAATTAGCATGAAGTACATATAAATTGCCATGTGGGTTGTCGTGTTTAAAAATTTAATGTTTTAATCTTTATTTTTTGTAAAAAAAAAATACAAATAGACTATTTTGGAAAGATTGATGATCAAATTATTCCTTTAAAAAGTTAATAGTTAAATTTAGCTAAAAATAATAATAAATGCCAAATTGGCTTTAAAAATTAAATTTCTCATTAGTGGAGAGATCCACTTACACCCATATAAAACTACTTTAATTTTACACATTTTTATATCTCTTTGTATAATTGATATTTTAATAATTGATTTTGAAATAAAGATAGATTAGGACAAACAAAACCTAATGTAAATTAAAGACTTAAAAAATACTGCCAAAAGAGAAGCAACAAAAAGTTGGAACCATAAAAGAACTAAACAAGTCTCTAATTTTAGATATTCTATAGCGCTCACCGTATCAAATACAGACAGACAAACTCAGGTTTCCTTAACTTTGAATAGAACAATATCTCTGAATCTCTAATCTTCTTCTACTAACATTAATTAAATATTGCTCATTTAATATGGTTATAATAATTTATTTGTTTTTTATAAATAAATTATAAAAGATAGCATATTAAATAATATAATAACTCTATTTTATTTTTCATGACTTTAATATATGTTGATATAAAGATGAGAAAGTGGTGAAGATGGTTGATTCACTCCTAGGGTCGTTATATGGTGATTGGAGATATAAGGAGGGAGAAATGGGAATTTGAGTCTGGTGAGGGAAAAAGATTATGTTCCACCTCTTCTCGAGCTACTAACCATATATACAAATCATCTCTTGTTTTGAAGTGTCATACAGTGATTCGATATTAGTGGGTTAAAGGTTAGAAGCCAATAACTAAATGCTTCCACGCTAGGTAGGTTGGCGTTATGATAACTTTAAGTGGTCACACCTACATCTTAAATGGTTCAACCTAACTCTGCAGGACAGCTAATGAGTGAACCCATTTATTAGGGAAATAGTTAGTTGAGGAGAGTCACCGCGAAGAGTTGTTTGGGCTGTGATTGCTTGCAAGGTCCTAGCAAGATGTAACAATGTGATTAATGGATATTGAAAGATCTCATGCCAAAAAAAATTCTCTTACTTTTATGTTCTGGAATAATCTTCCAAAATATTTTTTTAAAATTTGTAACAATTTTTATTGGGTTGGATAAATTTAATATAAAAAATTCAATGCTAGACTTTGATTTCATGGCATTCCATGCTTAAAACAGAAAAAAGTTTGAGTTGAATCTTAATATATATATATATATATATATATATATATAAACATAAACTTGGGGTAAACGAAGAGATATTTGGGATAAAATGAAATACTTTAATAAAAGAGAACAATCTTATTCATGCCATTACCGGTGCATTACCATAGGATCATACCGGACAAACAGGCTATAGCCTACTAAAAAATATTACTATTGTCCGAAGCTAATAACATGAAAAACAACGAAAAAGATGTATCAAAGTTGGTAGCCAACTACTACAACAGCAGGATAGTCCTTATTTTTGCGTTCCAAAATGGATCTTCACTCACCACTCATCGAGTTCCTTCAAGATGGGAACCAGATGCTCAGGATCCAAAGGTTTCTCAATGAAAACATCAACACTAGCCGCCAGAAATGCCTACCTTCCACTTTCTTCCGAGCAAGCTGTGACCCCTAGCATCTAACAACGCACCCCCATTTCACGAATCTGCCTTGTTGCCTGTCCATCAATAATAAAAAAACCAAATGATCACACATGTTGATTCTACACAAAACATGAAACACTTGTCTTTTATATGAAAGGTTACCTCAAAGCTATTTAGGACAAGAAGAATCATGTCGATGATCATGAGACCGAATTTGGCACCAGAGGCAATGAGGTCGACTGCACCCTTGCTATTGTCAACACCTTGAGTTTTAACCCCATAAGAATGAAGAAGTCCCTGTTCCTCAGAGCAATTTTAGTAAGTAGTTGTCACTTGCGTGCTAGTCATCCACTGTCCCAGTTATCCTTGTCTGATGCTTGATCGCCTAAAGCTAAAGTTGATGCCATTGATTTCCTGAGATTAAAACAAGTTATTGATTAACAAGAGCAAAAACCCAATGTAAGACAACACCAAACTTAATTACCTAAACTACAAGAAATTAAAAATTGATTTACTCAAACTGTTTACCAATGGAGAAAAAACAAAGAGTATCTATGCCTACGCCTTAAAGAGGCAATGTTGTTGCTCACTTAATGTTAGCAGACAACTTGAAAACTGAATCAATGTGAAAATAAGAGGCTACATATTTAAGTTTATATAGTGAGCGAAGGGTTAACAATTTTGGATATACCTTCAATGTTCAGTGAACTAATTTGCAAATTGAGACAAAAAAATAATTACATGTATAGGTATTGGATTCCCAGGAAAGTGTTTATTGTTGAGAAATATTGAAGCACTGCGTAATCTAAAACCGAATTTTCTCTCTCTGTGTTATTAATTGGATTTATTTATTAGTATATGAATATTAAAGGCTGCCTAACCAACTCCTTTGGATCAATTAACCGTGAGAAAACATGGGATAAGATCCTTTCCATGTAACTCTCAATGGGCTTTCAGCATGATGGAATAATATCAACAAGGGTTGAAAGGGCAACCTGTGCAACTTTATGGTGGGGATCACCCAAGTGCTGGAAAAACAGTTTCCTTACCTTCTCGAAGTTTTGAACCACTTCCTGAATACCTTTTGGGCCTTGCTGCAACAATGACCGGAGATAAGTAAAAGCAGCAACCCTGGCAGACCAATCTGAACTAGGACTGAGCCCCTTGCTTAGGGCATCATTGAGAGAAGCTGGACCTTCAACATAACTTTACATCTCTCCAAGTGACAACTGACTATCATCAAAACTCTTCTCCTTCCAGCAGACATCCACCCAGCTACATGCTTTCTCAATAGTGGCCTCTAGAAGTTTGGAACATAATTGTTCTGTAAATCCTGAGAGTTTACATCTCAAAAGTGGATTTACATCTCTATAAGTTTTGGAGAACATTCTGTTGCACATTCTAGCAGTTGATCGTACCTGTAAAGTTTACAATTAACTAGTCATCATCATCAAATTTTAGAAGGGCTCAAACAAGTATAAGAGAAAAGCAAATAACATCGAGGTTTAAGAATTAGCTTTATAAGGTCATCTTTCCAGATTACCCTATTATACAGAAATATGAGTCCATTAAAAGATACCAAGTGAAGAATCAGCCATGAAGCAGTCATGTTTCCAAGAAAGAAGCCAATCATCATTATCAACTTACACCTTTGAACAAAGGGCTGACTGCATAACCATTTACAACAACCATCTATAGATATCAAACAATAGAAGCAAGTCCAAATATCGATACCTCACTCATTACATCTGCAACACAACACCTAATCAGATCCTCGTATAAAACCAAACCATATTGCAACTCAAGTCATCCCAACAATTAACGAAATGCTTGACTTGTTTTCATTATCCCTACTGTGTCTCCGAAGAGACACCCCAACTGTTAAAACATGAACTTCAAACTGGAAGCCTAAGATTCTAATCTTGGAAAGGAAAGGTGTTTACAGGATAGGAGAGAGCTACTTGTTTTTTATAGCTCAAGTCACATATACAAGAAAAGGAATTAACTAAAAGCATCCATACACCGTGAATAGAACCTAAAAGTGCTCTATGAATTCTCAAATATCAACATATAAATCATCCTATACGTTAATTGTTGAATAAACCTTAAATTTCAGTTTTTTAGGAGAATGAAAAGTCAAGAGTCTTGTTTTTTTAGTGAGTTTTTAATTTTGGTTTATGGCTATTATTAGATTTTAATACTTTCAGTTTTTTGAAGGGCAGACTATAGCCTATAAATAGTTTGTAAGCAATTGATATAATATAGAGAAGAAAGAAGTAAAAGAAAAAGTTTTTTGTGAAGTTTTTTTTCTCCACAAGCCCTCACGGCATAGCTAATAAATAGTTGTTCATTTTTTTGGTTCTGTCTTGAGTGATTCACAAATTGGTATCAATAGCCCATGGAGAGTGTGACCAGTAATGTGTCGCTGCCTCGACTAACGAAGGCGAACTACGAGAATTGGAGCATTCAAATGAAAGCTCTTCTCGGGTCTCAAGATGGTTGGGAGGTGGTCCAAGAAGGTTTCGTAGAACCAGCAACTACCGTGGGATATACGGAGGCTCAAAACAAGACGTTGAAAGAGATGCGATTGAAAGATAAGGCGGTATTGTACATGTTGTTCCGAGTTGTTGATGAGTCGGGCTTTGAGAAGATTGCGAGTGTGACAACTTCAAAAGAAGCGTGGGACATTTTGGCGAAGGTGTACAAAGGAGTCGACCGAGTTAAACAAGTCCGCCTTCAAACTCTTCGCGGCGAGTTGGAAGGCATGAAGATGAAGGAATCGGAAGGTGTCTCCGACTACATCACGCGTGTTCAAACCGTGGTGAACCAACTCAACCGAAACAGAGAAGCGTTAACCGATGCATGAGTTGTGGAGAAGATTTTGAGGTCGTTAACTGACAGTTTCGAGAATGTCGTATGTGCCATAGAAGAGTCAAAGGATCTAGCAATGCTCACAGTCGACGAGCTCGCCGGTTCTCTCGAGGCACATGAACAACGTAAGAAGAAGAAGAAAGAGGAGACACTCGAGCTAGCGCTTCAAACCAAGGCATCAATCAAAGACGAAAAGGTTCTTTATTCTTAAAACTTTCGAGGTAGAGGGCATGGCCGTGGAGGTCGAGGAAATGGTTGCGGTGGAAGAGGTCGCGGTCAAGAAGGGTATTATGAGGAGAAGGAGCAATCAAACCAACAAAATTGGCGTGGAAGAGGACGCGGTCGTAGAAGAGGCTGTCGGTCGAATTATTCCAACATCGAGTGCTACAAGTGTGGCAACTATGGTCACTATGCGAAGGATTGCAACTCTGATAAGTGTTACAATTGTAGCAAGGTGGGGCATTTCGCGAAAGAATGTCGCGTCTTGAAAAAGGTGGAAGAGACAACCAACCTAACCACGAACGATGAGGAGGCGAAAGAAGGTTTTCTCTTGATGGCACACAACGAAGTCAACACCAACAACAACATGGTGTGGTACCTTGACACGAGTGCAAGAAACCATATGTGCGGGCACAAGCACCTATTCAAAGAGATGCAAAAGGTTGAAACGGGACATGTGTCGTTTGGAGATGCGTCGAAGGTTGAGGTAAAAGGCCAAGGTACCGTTTTTTATTTACAAAAGGATGGGTTAGTTGGGTCAATCCAAGATGTGTATTACGTACCAAACCTCAAGAGCAACATTTTGAGTATGGGGCAACTCATAGAAAAAGGTTATTCGGTACTTATGAAAGACCGGGTGTTAAACTTGAAAGATAAGCAAGGGCGTTTGGTCGCTCGAGTTGAAATGGGGAGAAATCGCATGTACAAGTTGAATTTGAGAAGCAGTTGATAAAAATGTTTGCGAGTCGACGTAGAAGACAAGGCATCGCTATGGCATCTCCGTTTTGGTCACCTACATTATGGAGGTCTAAACGAGTTGGCGAAGAAGAACATGGTGCACGAGCTACCGGACATGGACTACGAGGGAAAATTTTGTGAAGAATGTGTGCTCGGCAAGCATGCGAGAACTTCGTTTCAAAAGAAGGCAGAATATCGGGCTAAGCAACCTCTCGAATTGATTCATACCGACATATGTGGACCAATCACCCACGAATCTTTTAGCGGTAAAAGGTATTTCATTTCCTTTATCGATGATTTCTCACGAAAAACTTGGGTTTATTTTCTGAAAGAAAAATCCAAGGCGTTCGAGGTGTTCAAAAAGTTCAAAGTGATGGTGGAAAAGGCAATCAGTAGACACATTAAATCTGTACGATCCGATAGAGGTGGCGAGTATACTTCGACGGCTTTCATGGAGTATTGTGAGGAGCAAGGCATAAAACGATTCCTAACCGCATCGTACTCTCCCCAACAAAATGGTGTGGCCGAGAGGAAGAATTGGACTGTTCTCGACATGGTTTGGTCAATGCTCAAGAGCAAGAAGATGCCGAAAGAATTTTGGGCGGAAGCCGTGCAATGTGCCATCTATGTGCAAAATCGGTGTCCACATACGAAGTTGGATGATCAAACACCACAAGAGGCATGGAGCGGACAAAAATCGACAGTTTCTCATCTCAAAGTATTCGGTAGTGAGGCCTATGCACACGTGCCGGATCAGCAAAGTACGAAGCTAGAAGACAAAAGCAAAAGGTTTATTTTTATTGGGTATGATGAGAAAACAAAAGGATACAAGCTACTCGACCCGATAACCAAGAAGGTTGTGGTGAGTCGTGATGTACGAGTTAATGAAGCAAGCGAGTGGGATTGGAATAACTCAACGGAGGTTATTATCGAAGATGGAGGATCATCAACCGCTACACCAACAATAATACCGACAAATCCTGAAACTACCGATGATGAAGATGAACCGCAACAACCCAAAATGCGAAGTTTGCAAGATTTGTATGATTCAACAAATGAGGTACACATCGTATGTCTTTTGGCAGATTCCGAGAATATAATTTTTAAAGAGGTGGTGCGAGACACGAAGTGGCAAACTGCCATGGACGAGGAGATTAAAGCAATTGACCGCAACAACACATGGGAGTTAACGGAGTTGTCGAAAGGAAGTCAGCCCATTGGTGTGAAGTGGGTGTTCAAGAAGAAGATGAATGCTCAAGGCGAGATAGAACGGTACAAGGTGCGACTTGTTGCAAAGGGATACAAGCAAAAGGAGGGAATCGATTATGAAGAGGTGTTTGCTCCCGTTGTAAGAATGGAGACAATCCGATTGCTCTTTTCACAAGCGGCTCAATTCAAATGGCTGATATTTCAAATGGATGTCAAGTCGGCATTCTTGAATGGTGTGCTCGAAGAAGAAGTCTACATCGAACAACCATCCGGGTACATGAAAAATGGAGAAGAGAAGAAGGTGTTGAAATTGAAAAAGGCACTTTACGGGTTGAAGCAAGCACCGCGGGCATGGAATACTTGTATCGATACATACTTCTAGGAGAACGGGTTCAAACAATGTCCCTATGAACATGCCCTTTACGTGAAGAAGAATGGAGGTAATATGCTATTTGTTGCTCTTTATGTTGATGACCTCATTTTTATGGGGAACAATGGTGAGATGATACAAGATTTTAAGAGCACAATGACACAGGAATTCGAGATGACAAATTTGGGTTTGATGAAGTTTTTCCTTGGTTTGGAGGTAAGACAAGAAGAGACAAGTATTTTTGTGTCACGGGAGGCATATGCAAAGGAAATTTTGAAGAAGTACAAGATGGCATATTGCAACCCGGTATCAACACCAATGGAACCAGGTGTAAAACTCTCGAAATTCGATGGAGGAGAATGAGTCGACGCGAGCAAATATCAAAGTTTGGTGGGAAGCCTTCGCTATCTCACTTGCACAAGGCCTGACCTTTCGCTAAGTGTTGGCATTGTAAGTAGGTTCATGGAGGAGCCGATTTATTCACATTGGAAGGCGTTGAAGCGAATCCTACGGTACATCCAACGAATGGTGTCACTCGGGTTATTCTATTCAAATGTGGAAGATTACAAGTTGATTGGGTACTCCGACAGTGATTGGTGCGGAGACTTAGACGATCGAAAAAGTACATCGGGATATGTGTTCTTTATGGGCAACACGGTGTTTACTTGGCTTTCAAAGAAGCAACCAATCGTGACGCTCTCGACATGTGAAGCTGAATATGTGGCAGCATCTTGGTGTGTGTGTCATGCTATATGGCTCAGAAATTTATTGGGCGAGTTGGAGCAACCACAACTCGGTGCGACTGAGATACGAGTTGACAATAAATCAGCAATTGAGTTGGCAAAGAACCCAGTGAATCATGAGAGAAGCAAACACATTGACATTCGATTTCACTTCATTCGAGATCATGTAAAGGAAGGAAGTGTGAAATTAGTGCACGTGGCAAGCCGGGACCAAGTCGCGGATATCTTCACGAAACCACTACCGATGGTACTTCTCAACAACTGCAAGAAATTAATCGGCATGAAGGATGGCAGAAACATTTAAGTTTACAGGGGAGTTTTGTTGAATAAACGTTAAATGTCAGTTTTTTAGGAGAATGAAAGGTCAAGAGTCTTGTTTTAATGGGTTTAATTTAACAGTTTTTTAGGAGAATGAAAGGTCAAGAGTCTTGTTTTTTAGTGAGTTTTTAATTTTGGTTTATGGCTATTATTATATTTTAATACTTTCAGTTTTTTGAAGGGCAGACTATAGCCTATAAATAGTTTGTAAGCAATTGATATAATATAGAGAAGAAAGAAGTAAAAGAAAAAGTTTTTTGCGAAGTTTTTTTTCTCCACAAGCCCTCACGGCATAGCTAATAAATAGTTGTTCATTTTTTGGTTCTGTCTTGAGCGATTCACATTAATGGTATAAAATTGTGTCTTCTATAAAGGATCAAGCAACTAGTTGCATATCTGGTCATGCACAATTTCTTCCATTTTCTTTCTGTATGCCATTAATTGGATTTAGTTATCTATATATATATATATATATATATATATATATATAGCGTTTTGACTACCATTTGTTATATTTCTTACAATTGTTCGAGTACAATAATATCTTTTGATATTTACAATTTTTTTTAGTTTCCACAATTCATTATAATTCTTTTAAATTCAAAAATCAACCTTTATGTTTATACATCCATTAACATTATGGGCAATGTTGTTGCTCACTTGCTGATAGCAAACAAACTTGAAAACTAGAGGCTACATATTCAAGTTTATATAGTGAGCGAAGGGTTAACAATTTTGGATTTACATTCCATGTTCAGTGAACTAATTTGTAAACTGAGACAAAAAATAATTAGATGTAAAGGTATGAAATTATGAAGAAAGTATTACATAATTTAAAAATCAGATTTTTTTCCTTTTTGTGTCATTAATTGGATTTATTTATCATGATTCATATAAATTTATCATACGTAATGCGTTTTGACTATTGTTTGTTACGTTTTCTACAATTGTTCGAGTACAATAATAACTTTTGATATTTACAATATTTTTTTGTTTCCATAATTCATTATAATTCTTTTAAATTCAACAATCAACCTCTATGTTTATACATCCATCAGCATTATGAATTTCACATGCTTAGTTAATATTTGCTACATTAAAAAATTGTTATGGTAAAAGAAACTAAGAAGTTATATGATGAAGTTAATGTATGACATACTCACGAAATTGTTTATGGTTAATGCATAATCTGGAAATTGGATTTTCTTTTGGTTTTATTGATTACCGTCTGTATATATTTATTATACGTAACATCGCTTACAACTGTTCGAGTATAATAAAAACTTTCGATATTTACAATATTATTTGGTTTCGAAAATTCATTATAATTCTTTTAAATTCAACAATAAACCTCTATGTTTATACTTTCATCAAACTTATGAATTTCACATGCCATAGCTAATTTTTGTTACACTAAAAGAATGTTATAGTAAAAGAAGATAGAATGCTATATAAAGTTATGTGCGTATGAATTTTGTTTACTATTACTCATTTGTCCAATTTAATCAAGGAGAGATTATAAAATAGGTTAGATTTTGAGGATAGTCTCCGTACTTATTGATTTGTACATATTTAATTTTTTTAGTTTTATTTACTCAAAATTAATCCTTCCATCTTTTGATTTGCTCATATTCAATCTATCCATTAACTTTTTGCATTAATTCTATTGAAAAATTAGGTACAATAAAAAAATTAGTCCCATAACTTTTACAATTGTTATCAATTTGACCATATTTGATTACAACATGAGGATAATAGTATTACAATTCCCTATTTGATTTCACTAAACAAAAACACTCATTCTCAAAAAACACACCAAAAGAACACAAAGATAACAAAGATTTATTGAAAAAAAAAACAAATCACCCCTCAAATGCATTCACATAATATACCAAAAAAAAAAAAAACACAATAGTAAGAAAGCCTGATTCATCTACATCATGACTGCCCAAGCGTAGCTTTGATTTGGAACAGTCTCTTACCTCTCCAAAGGCGACGTTTGTGTTTTTCTCTCCCATTGCAGGATTGGTTACAAGTGAATCCGACTAAAGCCTTTAATATTCAATTGTTAACGTGAATTGGGTCACTTTCTATGGCATAGTGTGTTGGTGTACATCAAAACATTGAAACTTATTAGCGTTTGGAATAGGGAATTTTAGCAAAAAGGATATGGCTGCGCATGTTGGAGGCTATGAGTGGAACACGAAGGTCGCAGTCCTTGACCAATCGAATATGGACACTATCGAAGGAGGGCTGGGTGAAGTTCAACTCTGATGGGTCCATAAGAGGAGGGGGAGCGCAGCTGCTAGAAGTGTGTTGCGGGATCACTGTGGCAATTGGTTGCTGGGCTATTCTCGCTTCTTGGGAACTTGTAATGAACTCGATGCGGAGCTTTGGGGACTTGGGACTGCGTGCGATAGCATTGAGGCGGTACAGCTGGTTACGACAGTTCATGAAGGCAAAAGCAGTATTCAGCTTATGCGGGATATAAAGTCCCCGTGTGAGCGACCGTGGGAGGTTTCATTTAAACATGTTTATGAAGAGAGGAATCAATTGGCGGATGGAATGGTGAAGCTGCTACATGGACATGGTTTTGGATTGCATCGGTTCAATTCCCCTCCATCTCAACTGATCAACGTTTATCAGTATGACTATTTAGGCCTTTTGCATGGGCAATGAAGTCATTTTTTAATTTCTCTGTAACTTATTGAACTAATAGTTAAATGCAAAACAAGACTGGACAAGTCAACGAGACATCCCAACTGTTAAAACATGAACTTCAAACTGGAAGCCTGAGGTTCTAATCTTGGAAAGGCATTTTCTCTTACGTGTTCCTTAGAACAATTAGTTGTCGCTTGCGTGCTAGTCTTCCATTGTCCCAGTTATCCTTGTCCGATGGTTGATCATGTAACACCCCTAACCCGTAACCGTCGCTGGATTAGGGTTAAAGGCGTTACCAGACAGATCGAAAAGCATTTACAGAAATTCATACATTCATTCATCATTCTCAAGCATAGTGACCCTTAATACGGTCAACAAGACCCTAAGCATGCATATAAACCGAGTTGGGACTAAACTGAAAACACATACAGAATCTCATGGAAAAATTTAAACTTTTCTAAAATACAGGGGAGACACGCCCGTGGAAGGAGACCGTGTGCCCTCCACGGCTACTAGACACCCCCGTGTGTCCATCCGTGTCTATATACTGACTATATCAACATGGTCACTAGGCACGCCCATGTGCCATGGCCGTATGCTCTTAGCTAGCTACTGACTTGCACACCACGGCCAGCTGACACGCCCATGTCGAGGCCGTGTGCTATTAAGCTACATTCTGGCAACTCACCCACGGTCTATAGGCACCGTGTGCCATGACCGTGTGACATTATAGGCCATTTACAAAGCAAAAATGCCACCCATAAGGTCAAACCTACAAGCAACATGTATTATTCCATCTCATTCACATATAACCACCAAAATATACCAAATAACCATCCCAAATCATGCATATTTGAAAACTAAGGAAATCACACCATAATACATTCAATATCCATTCCATCTTTACATTCCAAACCAATTCCAAACATACCAATTTGCATGACCAAATCATAATTATGCCCAACACCATTCATCTATATACTTACCATATCATAACTATTTCATATATCAACTAATCTTACCAAAACAACTTCACATATCACATTCCTTTAAGCATATTACCAAAACATAACTAGCCAAATCACATGGCTAAGTTCACATAACAAATCATATCAAGAACTAGCCTATACATGCCATATCTAGCCATATACATTTTCAAAGTGTACCAACATAAGTTTAGTAGTGTGATGACGATCCGTGACGGTCCCGAGCCCTCAGTAGCCTTGACGGCCTATAAAACAGAGAAAACATACATAGAGTAAGCTTTCCAAAAGCTTAGTAAGTCAATATACAATTAAACTTAACATGGATTGCACATAACTAATTTAATAAGATGATCAATATGGTTCTCATGACAAGAATCACTTCATTCTTTCTCAAGCTCATATGCTTATTCATAACTTACCATATATACATATAGCTCATATAGTCAAGACTTTAGACATCGTATTATAAATTCCATATACATAACATCATGATATAATCACACGGATACTTACCTTATATACACGATCAGTGTATAAGCAACGTGCCTGAAACGGATGTTCATTCGTTAATTTTTATCAAAGTTCATATTTTTATATACACGATCAGTGTATAAGCAACAGACTTGCATGTTGATTCGTAAGGAATCTAGTAGGATACTCAGAAAGCTCGGAATGGTCGTACAATGCCAACGTCCCAGACGAGGTCTTACATGCACTCAGACATCGATGCCATTGTCCCAGACAGGGTCTTACACATAATCAGATATTGATGCCACTGTCCCAGATAGGGTCTTACACGTAATCAGATATTGATGCCATTGTCCCGATGCGGTCTTACACGTCGATATTGATGCCACCGTCCCAGACGGTCTTACACGTAATCAAATATTGATGCCACTTGTCCCGAGCAGGTCTTACACGTGTCGAATATTGATGTCACTTTCCCGCATGTGGTCTTACACGTAATCAGATATTGATGCCACTGTCCCAGACAGGGTCTTACACGTAATCAGATATTGATGCCACTGTCCCAGACAGGGTCTTACACGTAATCAGATATTGATGCCACTGTCCCAGACAGGGTCTTACACATAATCAGATATTGATGCCAACATCCTAGATGTGGTCTTACATGATAACACATAATAGATACTTTTGTATTCCTAAGTTCGTACGGAACTTCTCAGAATTATCACTAAATGGACCTTATCCCAAAATTCATATACATAGCATCTCATTATCATTTATAGTCATGTAAATAAACTCAATTCAATACAATTACATTTATTTGCAATATGACTTACCTCGGATTCGATTCTACGGAAATGGAAACGGCTACTCGGTTACTTTCGCTTTCCCGCGATCTAAGCCCATTTTCTTCTGTTCTTGATCTAAACATGTTCAGAATTAACCCTTTTATTCACTATTTCATTCAATTCAATCCAAAAACACACATTTAGGGTAATTTGCAAATTAACCCTCACATTTGCACAATTTATCAATTTAGTCCATTTTTCTAAAAACATCAAATTCACAAAATCTACCCATACACATGCTTAACTGAATATCCATACATCACATATAAGCCCATATTTTTCATAAAATTTACAAATTAGTCCCTCAATTTTCCATTTTCTCAATTTAGCCCTATTAAGCTAAATTCATCAAAACTTCAAGAACAAAACATGTTCATCTAGCTCATATCTTTCATTTAACACCAAAAATCATCAAAAAGCTTGACATATCATCAATGGCATCTTACACAAACATCATCAATACATAAAATTGAGACATGGGCTTGATAGTAGACAATGCAACAATCTCAAAAACATAAAAATCATCAAAATTTAAATCAAAATCATACCTTAATTTTAACTTGAAATAGCTGAAACCCTTAAGCTTATTATTTCTTTTTCTTTTGGCATTTTTCGGCAAGAACAATGATAAAATGAAGCCACTACCCTTGTTTCTTTTATTATATTATAACCTTTTAATATAAATATAAAATATCATATATCATTATTATATAAAGCAAACATATAAAAACATAGTATAAATTTGCATGTTGTCGTCCACTATAAGTAAAAATGGGCTATTTGCCCTTTAAGGACTTCACAATAATAAAGCCACAACAATTTGCCCATAAATCAAATGAAAAGCCACTTTTAAACATTATGCGATTTAGTCCTTTTATCAAATTAAGCATTCAGACGGACAAATTAGCTTACGGAAATTTACCACATGCTCAATCACATTCCAACGACACAGAAAATAATATTAAAATATTATTCAGACTTGGATTCGTGGTCCCGAAACCACTGTTCTGACTAGGGTATAAACCGGACTGTTACAATTCTCCCCCTTATGGATTTTCGTCCCCGAAAATCTTACCGTTAAATAGATTCGGGTATTGCTGTTTCATTGAATCTTTCGGTTCCCACGTTGCCTTTTCAATTCCGTGTCGATTCCATAATACTTTTACTAACGGAATTTTCTTGTTTCTTAACTCTTTTACTTCACGAGCTAAGATACGGATCGGTTCTTCTTCATATGACATGTCAGATCGGATCTCAATTTCAGATGGGGCAATTACATGTGACGGATCAGTTCGGTATCTACTGAGCATCGAAACATGGAACACATTGTGTATCTTTTCTAACTCAGACGGTAACTTTAATCTATATGCAACAGGCCCGACACGTTCAATGATCTCATACGGTCCGATGAACCTTGGACTCAACTTGCCTTTACGTCCGAAACGGAGTACTTTCTTCCACGGTGACACTTTCAGAAATACTTTGTCGCCGATCTCAAATTCTATATCTTTTCGTTTTAAGTTCGCATAAGACTTCTGAGGATCAGATGCTGCTTTCAAACAATCTTGAATCAATTTTATTTTCTGTTCTGAGTCTTTTATCAAATCAACTCCAAGAAACTTCTTTCCACTGAGTTCGGTCCAATACAGAGGGGTACGACATTTACGTCCGTACAAAGCTTCATATGATGCCATCCTGATACTCGACTGAAAACTATTATTATACGCAAATTCGATCAATGGCAGATACTGTTCCCACGAACCATGAAACTCAAGTATACTGCATCTTAACATGTCTTCGAGAATCTGAATGGTCCGTTCCGACTGACCATCTGCTTGCGGATGAAAAGCTATACTGAAATGTAATTTCGTGCCCAAAGCTTCTTGCAATTTCTTCCAGAATCTTGATGTAAACCTCGGATCTCTATCTGACACAATGGATAGTGGCACTCAGTGCAATCTAACAATCTCGAAAATATATAGCTCAGCTAATCTATCAAGTGAATAATCAGATCTTACCGGAACAAAATGGGCAGATTTCGTCAGTCGGTCAACCACGACCCATATCGCATCTTTCTTTCTCGGAGTCTGAGGTAAACCAGAAACAAAGTCCATGGTCACTCTATTCCATTTCCATTCAGGAATCAGAATTGGTTGTAACAACCCAGACAAAACTGGATGTTCAGCTTTCACTTGCTGACATTAAACATTTTGAAACAAAGTCAGAAATATCCATTTTCATGCCAGACCACCAGTAGTGTTGTTTCAAATCATGATACATTTTAGTACTTCCCAGATGAACAGATAGATGACTATTATGTGCTTCATTCAAAATCAACTGAATCAGCTCTGGGTTTCTCGGAACACAGATACGATCTCGAAATCTCGAACAATCATCAACAATTTGAAATTCAGATTCGGATTTCATTTTACACTGAGCTCGCTTCGCTAGCAATTCGTTATTAGATTTCTGAGCATCATATATCTGTTGTAAGAACAACGGTTTGGCTTTTTATTCAGCTATCACAGAAACGTCATCAGTCAAATCTAATTGAGCATTCATAGCGTGTAGTGCAAATAATGATTTTCTACTCGAGCATCTGCAACAACATTCGCTTTACCCGGATGTTAATCTATCACATGCTCATAATCTTTGAACAACTCAAGCCATCTTCTCTGACGCAGATTCAAATCTTTTTGAGTCATTAAATACTTCAGACTTTTATGATCTAAAAATACGTGACATCTTTCACCGTACAGATAATGGCGCCAGATCTTAAGTGCAAACACAATCGCGGCTAACTCTAGGTCTTGCGTCGGATAGTTCTTTATTGTCACCTTATTCAACTGACGATAATCGATGCACATTCTCATCATGCCATCTTTCTTTCTTTTTTACATAACTTTGAGCTTTCAAAACCGATATCACAGCAGACAATCCATTCATATCATTAGACTCCTACAATTTCATTATTCAAACATCTCAAATCAATAGTCTTTCTTTTACAGTTCACCACAACATCATGCAAAAACAACCAATCCATACCCAGAATAATATCGAACTCATCAAATGGCAAAAGCATCAGATCAGCAGGGAAACAGATATCTCGAAACATTAACGGACAGTTCTTGCATACTTTGTCAACAAGAACACTTTTACCTAAGGGGTTCGATACTTTTATAGCAAAATCAGTAGACTCTACATGCAAAGTCTTACTGAATACTAAATTCACGCATATATATATGAATGAGTAGAACCAGGGTTTATCAATACATTCACAAAAGTATCATAAAGAGTAAACGTACCCGTAATAATATCTGAAGATGAGGTTTCCTCACAAGCTCGAGTATTATACGCTTTAGTTGGCTCTCTAAATTCAGATTTTTCAACAGTATCCCTCGTAGACCTCTGACTATTACTGACATTTCTTGTATTTCGGGAAGGTCTATTTCTCTCTAGGGCATTATCTAATCTCGTATTCTGAGTAGTCTCTTATTCAACAGACTCTGGACAGTCTCAAATAAAATGATCTAACGATCCACATCTGAAACAAGCTTGATTATTCAATCTACAATTCCCCGAATGTCTTTTACCACAACGCTTACACTTGAGTCGCTCAGATCTGACATTTTCAACACTCACCATCTTTGGGCAATCTCGAATGAAGTGATTTCGTGATCCACATTTATAACAAACTCTATTGTTATACTTGCCCCAACAATTTCCCACATGTCGTCTTCCACACTGTCTACACTCAGGTTTGTTGCTTTAAGTACTTCCATCATTTGATTCAATTGGAGCTTGAGTTCTCAGACCAACAATTGGTCTCACACGATCTCTACTCGTATGCCCGATTGAAACGTTTAATCTATTGCTTGCATCTCTATATTTCTTTGTCAAAGGTTGAGAAAAATTACTCATCGATCTTTTTCTTTCATTACAAGCTTCAGAATCGGCTTTCTCAATATTATCATCATTAGTAACCCTAAACTCTCGGGTCTCATACTTACGAATTTTGTCAACCAGAGACTTGTTCATCAGATTCAGATTCATGGTCGAAAGCATAGCAGATGTCTGAGGGAGGTTAACCGGGGGCGAAGGTTGCAAAATAGTCAGGTTATTTCTCACAAATTGAGTGAACCACTCACTCATCAACTAGAAGAAAGCTTGTTTAGCTTCTCCCTTAGGACCGCTCGTAGCCGATCTCGAATCAGAAGGCGCTGTCCCTTGCGCGGGAGCAGGTGCATTACTTTCTACGTCGTCAGCTACGGCTCTTTCGGGATCCATTACTATACGAAAATCACATTTTATACATCAGGATTCATCACACTATCATAATTCAGATATATGGCATGTATAGCTAGACTCTGACACACTACGTTAGTCCGAGAATCGACTAAACCGTAGCTCTGATACAAACCAAATGTAACACCCCTAACCCGTAACCGTCGCCGGATTAGGGTTAAAGGCGTTACCAGACAGATCGAAAAGCATTTACAGAAATTCATACATTCATTCATCATTCCCAAGCATAGTGACCCTTAATACGGTCAACAAGACCCTAAGCATGCATATAAACCGAGTTGGGACTAAACTGAAAACACATACAAAATCTCATGGAAAAATTTAAACTTTTCTAAAATACAGGGGAGACACGCCCGTGGAAGGAGACCGTGTGCCCTCCACGGCTACTAGACACCCCCGTGTGTCCATCCGTGTCCATATACTGACTATATCAACACGGTCACTAGGCACGCCCGTGTGCCATGGCCGTGTGCTCTTAGCTAGCTACTGACTTGCACACTACGGCCAGCTGACACGCCCATGTCGAGGCCGTGTACTATTAAGCTACATTCTGGCAATTCACCCACGGTCTATAGGCACACCCGTGTGCCATGACCGTGTGACATTATAGGCCATTTACAAAGCCAAAATGGCACCCATAAGGTCAAACCTACAAGCAACATGTATTATTCCATCTCATTCACATATAACCACCAAAATATACCAAATAACCATCCCAAATCATGCATATTTGACAACTAAGGAAATCACACTATAATACATTCAATAACCATTCCATCTTTACATTCCAAACCAATTCCAAACATACCAATTTGCATGAACAAATCACAATTATGCCCAACACCATTCATCTATATACTTACCATATCATAACTTTTTCATATATCAACTAATCTTACCAAAACAACTTCACATATCACATTCCTTTAAGCATATTACCAAAACATAACTAGCCAAATCACATCGCTAAGTTCACATAACAAATCATATCAAGGACTAGCCTATACATGCCATATCAAGCCATATACATTTTCAAAGTGTACCAAAATAAGTTTAGTAGTGTGATGATTTATCCGTGACGGTCCCGAGCCCTCGAAGAGCTTTGACGACCTATAAAACAGAGAAAACATACATAGAGTAAGCTTTCCAAAAGCTTAGTAAGTCAATATACAATCAAACTTAACATGGATTGCACATAACTAATTTAATAAGATGATCAATATGGTTCTCATGACAAGAATCACTTCATTCTTTCTCAATCTCATATGCTTATTCATAACTTACCATATATACATATAGCTCATATAGTCAAGACTTTAGACATCGTATTATAAATTCCATATACATAACATCATGATATAATCACACGGATACTTACCTTATATACACAATCAGTGTATAAGCAACGTACCTGAAACGGATGTTCATACGTTAATTTTTATCAAAGTTCGGATTTGCAATTCGTATCACAGACTTGCATGTTGATTCGTAAGGAATCTAGTAGGATACTCAGAAAGCTCGGAATGGTCGTACAATGCCAACGTCCCAGACGAGGTCTTACATGCACTCAGACATCGATGCCACTGTCCCAGACAGGGTCTTACACATAATCAGATATCGATGCCACTGTCCCAGACAGGGTCTTACACGTAATCAGATATCGATGCCATTGTCCCAGACAGGGTCTTACACGTAATCAGATATTGATACCACTGTCCTAGACAGGGTCTTACACGTAATCAGATATTGATGCCACTGTCCCCGACAGGGTCTTACACGTAATTAGATATTGATGCCACTGTCCCAGACAGGGTCTTACACGTAATCAAATATTGATGCCACTGTCCCAGACAGGGCCTTACACGTAATCAGATATTGATGCCACTATCTCGGACAGGGTCTTACACGTAATCAGATATTGATGCCAACATCCTAGATGTGGTCTTACATGATAACACATAATAGATACCTTTGTATTCCTAAGTTCGTACGGAACTTCTCAGAATTATCACTAAATGGACCTTATCCCAAAATTCATATACATAGCATCTCATTATCATTTATAGTCATGTAAATAAACTCAATTCAATACAATTACATTTATTTGCAATATGACTTACCTCGGATTCAATTCTACGGAAATGGAAACGGCTAGTCGGTTACTTTCGCTTTCCCGCGATCTAAGCCCGTTTTCTTCTGTTCTTAATCTAAACATGTTCAGAACTAACCCTTTTATTCACTATTTCATTCAATTCAATCCAAAAACACACATTTAGGGTAATTTGCAAATTAACCCTCACATTTGCACAATTTATCAAATTAGTCTATTTTTCTAAAAACATCAAATTCACAAAATCTACCCATACACATGCTTAACCGAATATTCATACATCACATATAAGCCCATATTTTTCATCAAATTCATAAATTAGTCCCTCAATTTGCCTATTTCTCAATTTAGCCCTATTAAGCTAAATTCATCAAAACTTCAAGAACAAAACATGTTCATCTAGCTCATATCTTTCATTTAACACCAAAAATCATCAAAAAGCTTGACATATCATCAATGGCATCTTACACAAACATCATCAATACATAAAATTGAGACATGGGCTTGATAGTAGACAAAGCAACAATCTCAAAAACATAAAAATCATCAAAATTTAAATCAAATCATACCTTAATTTTAACTTGAAATAGCCGAAACCCTTAAGCTTATTATTTCTTTTTCTTTTGGTATTTTTCGGCAAGAACAATGATAAAATGAAGCCAGTACCCTTGTTTCTTTTATTATATTATAACCTTTTAATATAAATATAAAATATCATATATCATTATTATATAAAGCAAACATATAAAAACATAGTATAAATTTGCATGTTGCCGTCCACTATAAGTAAAAATGGGCTATTTGCCTTTTAAGGACTTCACAATAATAAAGCCACAACAATTTTCCCATAAATCAAATGAAAAGCCACTTTTAAACATTATGCGATTTAGTCATTTTATCAAATTAAGCATTCAGACGGACAAATTAGCTTACGAAAATTTACCACATGCTCAATCACATTCCAACGACACAGAAAATAATATTAAAATATTATTCAGACTCGGATTCGTGGTCTCGAAACCACTGTTCCGACTAAGGTATAAACCGGACTGTTACAGATCACCTGAAACTAAAGCCAGTGCCATGGATTCCTAAGATTAAAACATGTTATTGAATAACAAGTACAAAAACCCAATATAAAACAAGACCAAATTTAATTACTTAAACTACCAAGAAACTAGAAACTACTTTGCTCAAACTGTTCACTAATGGAGAAAAGAAAGAGTATCTATGCCTATACCTTGAAGAGGCAATGTTGTTGCTCACTTACTGTTAGCAAACAACTTGCAATTGAATTGATGAGAAAATAAGAGGCTACATATTCAAGTTTATATAAGGAGTGACAAGTTGACAATTTTGGATTTGCCTTTTGTGTTCAGTGAACTAATTTGCAGATTGAGACAAAAAAATTAGATGTAAAGGTATCGAATTCTTAGGAAAGTGTTTATTGTTGAGATATGTTAAAGCACTACATATCTAGAAACTAGATTTTCTCTTCTTTGTGTCATTAATTGAATTTAGTTATCAATATTTGTGTAACACCCCTAACCCGGAACAGGGTTACGGAGCATTACTAGACTTATAACTCAAACAATTATACATTTCATGTTCATTTATCAATCCAACAAAAGCCAATCAAATTCAATCGTATAGTCCCTATTACGAGCCCTCGATGGCCCTAAATAGACATTAAAAGTGGTTCGGGACTAAACCTAGTACTTAAGAAATTTTTAGAAAAACATGGAAAATTTTCAAAGTGCAAGGGACACACGCCTGTGTGGCCAGGCCGTGTGTCTCACACGGCTAAGAAAACGCCCGTGTCTCAGGCCGTGTGGGCATTCAAAATGGGATCACATGGCCATGTCCCAGCCCGTGTTCGACCCCGTGTAACTCACTGACTTGGGTCACACGACCAAGCCACACGCCCGTGTGTCAGGCCATGTGCTAGGCCGTGTGAAGCTACTGACTTGATTTCTATAGAAGTATCAGGGGACACACGACCGTGTCACCTGATCGTGTGTCACACACGGCTAAGACACACGCCCGTGTCTCTGCCCGTGTGGACAAAAATAGGCTATTTTCCAAGCTATACTTCTCACCCATTTTGGTACCAACCTAAACTCAACAATGTTCATACAACCATGGCATAAACAGACATTCAAAACCAATAAATATCAAGTTTATAACATGTTATAATACCACACACAATCATGATACTCTTAAGTACCTCAAAGGACCATTTATAACATGCCAAAATATGCTTCCAAAATATACCTAAATGGTCAACACATATATAAGACATTGTGCCTAAATTCAACATGCATACCACATCTCAATTTTAACCATTTGGTACCCAAAATACCAATTCACAAACAAGGCATTTACATAGCAACTATACACCACATACCATAAGGTCATTTATACATGTTTACATAACCAAACATATACCATTTTCAAGCCAAATTAAATGGCCAAAACACAATAAGACATATAGGCTACATTAACCAAACACCTATACATGCCATTTAACCAAAATATACAATGTCCAAAATACCTAAATGAGAGTTTGATAGTGCGACACGATCTCCGACAACTTCCAAACCGAGCGAGCTTCCAGAATCACTATAAAACACGAAAATTAAAACGGAGTAAGCAATTAAGCTTAGTAAGTTCGTATGATACGTAATAGACTTACCAATTGACTATAATTTACATAAGAAACTCACAGCAAGGCACAATTCAATTTGGCCAAAGCCTATCATACAATCCATAATCTTGTTAGTCATATATTCACATAAAATCGAGAATCATATATGAATTCATCATTTAATTGAATTCCTTGTACATAAAACATCTATGCCATGTAAGCATATATATATCAAATATCAACCATTTCCATGTAAATACCTGTGCTTGTTCATATTGAACTTGTAGCATCTCATAATAAAACTATGCCCGTTGAACCATTTAGAAAAGTTATTAGATACGCGGGTAGTACACCCGAGGTGTACTGAACTATAAATCTGTCAATTTCTGTACATGTATGCTCTTACGAGCCATAATCGGTAAGCTCATTCGAGCAGAAATACGGTAAGCTCATACAAGCTAAGAATCGGTAAGCTCATACGAGCTGTGGTAAGTCCGCAACACATGCAGGACCTCAACCAAAATGGTAACCCTAATGACATGTCATTTGTATCCTACAAATTTTTAAGGTTCAAACGGGGCTCGGTATTCTTCGTACTTCATCGTTTATGCTTTCGATAATTACACATTGTAACAACTCAATTCACATACATATGTTTCAAATAAAGTATATAGATAAACAATGTAATTTCACGAACTTACCTCGAATTAGCACGGAGTAAGTCAACCGATCAATCCACTACTTTTTCTTTCCCTCGATTTAATTCCGAACGTAGCTTTTCTTGATCTATAAAATCAAAATTTAACTAATTTAATAATTATTCTATTCAATCTAATCCAATTTCATGTTATGGAAAAATTACCATTTTGCCCCTAAACATTTGACCTCTTTACAATTTAGTCCCTAGGCTCGAAAAATAAAATTCATACAATTTCATCCCTAACCAAGCCTAGCCGAATTTACTATATGCTCATAACAGCCCATACAATTCACAATTTCACATATTTAACACACAATTTTCACATTTCTCAAATTAGCCCCTATTTGACAATTTCATTAAAAATCCTTTAACAAAAGTTGTTTATTTAACAACAAAGATTCATTTTCTTCCATTAAACTTCAAAAAAAACCAATATGATCTCATGGGAAAACCCTAGACTTTCAATCATATTGCAAATTAGTCCTCCATTTAGCTAGATTAAGCTACAACGGTCCCGAAAACATAAAAATCAACAAAAATGGGACAAGAAATCACTTACATGCAAGTAAAAAGGCCTGAACAAAATTTCTCTTCTCTTTTAATGGTGAATTTCAGCTTAAGCATGGATAAGGGAGGAAGATGACATCTTTTCTTTTATTATTTTAGTCTTTAATTACCTAATTACTATTTACCCTTACCTAACTTTAAAATTTTCATAATTACCATGCCATGCACATCCACTATCTCATTTAATGGTCTAATTACCATATAAGGACCTCCACTATAATGTTCTATAGCTATTTAACACTTTTAGCTAATAGAACCCAACTTTCGCACTTTACGCGATTTAGTCCTTTATCACAAATTGAGCATATAAACGATAAAATTTCTTAACTAAATTTTTATACCATAATTCTAACATGCTGTAAACCACAAAATAATATTAAAATAAATTTTTTGACATCAGATTTGTGGTCCCGAAATCACTGTTCCGGTTTCACTGAAAACGGGCCATTACAATTTGTATATATTTATTATAAGTAACATGTTCTGAATATCATCTTTTATGTGTCTTACAATTGTTCGAGTACAATAATAACTTTTGATATTTACAATATTTTTTTGTTTCTATAATTCATTATAATTCTTTTAAATCAACATCAACCTCTATGTTTATATACATCCACCAACATTATGAATTTCACATGCTTAGTTAATATTTGCTACATTAAAAAATTGTTATGGTAAAAGAAACTAAGAAGCTATATGAAGTTAATATATGAGATTCTCAAGAAATTGTTTATGGTTAAGATACGTTGAAGTAATGCATAATCTGAAAATTGGATTCTCTTGGTTTTCTTGATTACTGTCTGTATATATTTATTATACGTAATACGTGCTAACTATCGTCTGTTACGTCTCATACAATTGTTTGAGTATAATAATAGCTTTCGATATTTACAATATTATTTGGTTTCGATAATTCACTATAGTTCTTTTAAATTCAACAATCAACCTCTATATTTATACTTTTATCAACCTTATGAATTTCACATGCCATAGCTAATATTTGTTACACTAAAAGAATGTTATAGTAAAAGAAGTTAGAATGCTATATAAAGCCTTTACAAAAGTTGTGTGCCTATGTCCTCAAATTTTGTTTACTATTACTCACTTGTCCAATTTAATCAAAGAGAGATTGTAAAATAGGTTAAAATTTGAGGATAGTCTTTGTACTTATCGATTTGTGCAAATTTAATTTTTCAATTTTATTTACTCAAAATTAACCCTTCTATCTTTCGATTTGCTCATATTCAGTCCATCCATTAACTTTTTCCATTAATTTTGTTGAAAAATTAGGTACAATAAAAAATTTAGTCCCACAACTTTTACAATTTTTATCAATTTGACCCCTACTTGATTACAACATAGCATAATAGTAGTACAATTCCCTATTTGATTTCACTAAACAAAAACACCCATTCTCCAAAAACCCAGCAAATCACCCCTCAAATGCATTCACACAACATACCAAAAAAAGAAAAAGAAAAACACAATAGTAAGAAAGCCTGATTCATCTACTTCGTGACTGCCCAAGCGTAGCTTTGATTTGGAACGGTCTCTTACCTCTTCATAGGCAACGTTTGTGTTTTTCTCTCCCATTGCAGGATTGGTTACAAGCGAATCTGACTAAAGCCTTTAATATTCAATTGTTAACGTGAATTGGATCACTTTGCATGGGATAGTGTGTTGGTGTACATCGAAACTTATTGGAATACATTTGACCAACGTTTCTCCAAGTACCGTAGGAGCAGCTAAATCTGTCTTAAGGAAACTGTATTTCACAAGCCTCAACGTTTCGTAAAATCTCTATTCTTTCTTTTTATTTCAACTTTTGTTAACAAATTTTATTCGAATTGTTAGACAAAAAAACGTTAGCGAAATAAAATAGATAAATATAAATAAATAAATATTTTTATATATAATGAAATATAAATAGAACAATTTATAATTAATTTTCGAAATACAAATAATCAAATAAAACCGTAACAAAAGTTAAAATAAAAAGGAAGAATAGAGATTTTACGAAACGTTGAGGCCTGTTAAACATAGTTTCCTTAAGACAGATTTGGCCGCTCCTACGGTACTTGGAGAAATGTTGGTCGAATGTCTCCCAGGATACAACAACACAAAGATCAAAGCAGCAGTACCTCTGCAGTGATCAATGAACAAACGATACATTTTTTTATCACCAGAATGTTTGAGAAATACAGAGAGGTAAAAGAATAATTTTGAGAGCAACAGAATTTCGGTTTGAGAAAATATCAGAATGTGTAAAACCCTTCAGAAAACATAGCCTTTTATAGGTATTGAGAATGTTAGAATTTTGGAAAATTTCCCCAAAATCTGCCATTAATGAGCCAATAAATCAATTTGATTTAATTGATTGGTATCAAATAAATAAGTTGTGTCCTTATATAACCAGATTATGTCTGTTGAGGAAAAAAATAATTTCGTGTTGGGCTAAAATATCCATAGGCCCATTTGGGCCCCAATCGGTCCAGACATTTCGTGTCGCCCACGTCGTGCGGGTGTGCCTCAACCCAATCGGGTTTGGACCTGCACCCCCCTTGCGCGCGAAGCAAAATTCCAAACTTAATCATTCAATCATTATTTAAGAGGGTTCTCATATATAAACACATTTTACACTTGGAATTTAACCAATGTGGGATCTAAACCTTTACTTTTCCTCAACAAATATTTCCAAGTAGCTTACTTTGAGCATTAATTTCTCATTCATCACTCAACCATTTTGAGCATATGATATATTGTTGTAAAGGTCTCATGGAGTAGAATATGAAACCATAATTTTATGATTCAACTCTCCATCTTTACCTATTGAGAATATGCCTCAAAGTTTCATAAAAATGCAATTTTTCCAACATATAATATATACAATTAATATGGATTAAGTAATTAAGTAATTTTGGATTGTTATGGAACTTTTAATTTGTTTGAAATTTATTATCTTTAAAGTGTTAGGTATATTTAAATTGTTTTAAAATTGTTATATTTAATTTGTTTGGATTGTTATTTTAACTACTTTTATTAATTTACATTTATTTATTGTTTATTATGAATAAATTTTATTTAAAATTAATTTCTTGGCTTGATTTTATATCATTTTGCATATTTAGATTCGGGTTTTTGTGGATTCAAATATAGATTTTTACTGATTCAAATATCCGACATATGATTGAAAAGGTTAAATTTAGATTTTTTGCAGATTGTTATGAAACTTCTAATTTGTTCAAAATTCTTATGTTTAAGTTATTAGGTATATTTAAATGTTGTAAAATTATCATGTTTAATTTGTTTGGATTATATTTAATTACTTTTGCTCATTTGCATTTATTTATTATTAACTATAAATAAATTTTATTTAAATTTAAATTTATTTTATATTATTTTGCGGGTTCAACATGTGATTGAAAATGTGAAAATTAGATTTTTCGCAGATTCAGATATCTGACAGATAGTGATATTTAATTCGGATTTGGATAGTATTACTCGAATAGTTTTCAGATAATTTGCAGATTCAAATTTTTAGGCAGATTTACAGATTCAGATTTGGATATTTCAAAAATTGTAGAGATATCAAACCCGCTATCATTCCTAAACAAAGAAGGAGTATGAAGGAGAGTGTGGTGGTAACAACAAAGGTCAATTCATCCGATTGAGGCAGAAAGTCGGAGATTGCAAAGAGTGGAGGTGGAGAAAGTCTAAAGATTGGATGCCAAAGATAAAACAAAGTATAGGCTAGTATATTTGAAAGTCGACCCCTTCTTCATTGTCTTTAAGGGTATTTATAGATGGGTCTCGTGTTGAATGATGTTAGCGCATAGGACTTGCCATCAAACCATCATTATGAGATGTGTAGGGCGAATGTCTTCAACGGGGCGAGGATGTTTATGACTAGACAGATCTTGTCATTCATTCTGATTTGGTGGTACGAAGTAGTTGAACCCACGTGGGGGTTTAGTGACCAAGAAGACCGTGTTCTTAACAGAAGCCGGGAGCTTGGAGGAGTTGATGGCTAACCTCCTTGAATGGCTACCTCCTGCTTGTCTGGATGGTTAGGATGGGAGGTGAAGCTTCTGGTGACCTTCCAGTCAATAGCTAATGGTGTAACACCCCAAACCCGGCCTAGACGTTATGGCCGAATCTGGCGTATCACATTGAAGTGTTTTTCGAAAACCATGTTTTCATTGAAAACCCTTCTTGAAATTTCAAACTTCTTGCCATTTAAAACTTGTACAAAACCTCAGTTTGCGTTTGTTTATTTTCAATCGTGGTCTATTAAAAAGTTATTCCCTTTTAAAACGTTATTCCCTTTAAAACCTTATTTGTTGCGGAAGCTTAATTTAAAACAAAATGATTTACGAAAATGTGATATTTAAAAATTGAGTTGCGGAAACGTAGTGTTTGAAAATGTTATTGTTTTGAAAAATCGTGTTCTACGTCTAGCAGATATAGATAACAATCAATAAAATCCCAAATTTAAAATCCAGAAATTATAGAGGCTTTATTACAACCCGAATCAAAATCAAAGTGCTTAAGTAAATGAGCAAAACAGAATAAAACATGTGCAGTTGTGTGGCCCTCTCCGAGTCCCTCGCAGCTCCGAACCGTCTAACGCTGGGGATTACCTGAAAGGTTAAAAACGAGGTGAGTTTACGAAAAACTCAGTGTGTAATCCCCTTATTAAAGAAAAATTTAGTATACGTAAAACATAATCGATGCTGGGCTCGAGCCTTTTAACAATGAAAATGCATGAGTTCAGTTCAAAGTATATGTGGGCCAAAGCCTAAAACAATATCATTTGGGTCACAGCCCATAACAGAATCAATTGGGCCTAGCACATCACGATGAATGATCTCGGTATGAATGATGCATGATGCATGCAAACCCATCCAACCCTACACTTGCCTCCGTCCAACCCTACACTACATGTGGGTAATAAATCACCCACGCCATCCCTACACTTACAGTGTTAGCATCGGTTGCGAAGACTAATCAAATCACAAAGAAAGTCGCTAGTATATATACGACTTTAAGCCTTCATAACGGTCTCATAATTGGCACATAGCCATCGATAATCAGAATAAGATCGGCACATAGCCATCGCTTCTGATAACATAAACCGACACACACACGACCTTGGGTAAGTATGACCGACACAAAGTCATCAATAATTACGATCGGCACCACGACCATGGATAAATATGATCGACACCAAGTCATAATCAAGGCGACGCAGAGCCATAATTAGGTTGGCACGAGCCATAATCGGATTAATCGGCTTAAAGCCATCGGTAGGTCCACGATCGTCTCGTCGCGACTGTGTGACCCTATCGAAACGATATTTCCTCCATAACCAATATCCCAACCCCATGCAGTATGTCATGTATGCAGAATGTCTGGCTTGCAAATCATTATATCATTCACAGTTAAGTCAATCAAATCACAGTCATACAATCACAGTCAAATCAGTCAAATCATAGCATAAATCAGTCATTTACCCTCGAGGGGCAAAATAGTTATTTACCCTACAAGGGCATTACGATCATTTTACCCTACAGGGGTATTACAGTCATTTTACCCTACGGGGGACAAAATAGTCATTTACTCTACAGGGGCATTACGGTTATTTTACCCTACGGGGGAATTACGGTCATTTAACCCTACGAGGGTATTACGGTCATTTAACCCTACAGGGGCATTACGGTCATTTTACCCTACGGGGGCATTACGGTTATTTTATCCTACGGGGGCATTACGATCATTTTACTCTACAGGGGTATTACGGTCATTTTACTTATTTTAGGGTCTCGGTGCAGATAACGACCTCTCCGAAGGTCTACGTCGCCTCGAGCGACACAGATAACCTAGATGGTCATAACGGTGTAAATGGGCTCAAGGCCCATTATTCGGCCCAAGTGGGCCCACACACTCGTGTGGCCCATTTAGCCCAAATTCAGTCACGACTATGCGAACTACATAGCCCAGTCCAGCATTTGCCACTTAACGTGGATTTTATCCGTGTGGGGCCCACGAGCCTATTGGGCCCACATGACCCATTTCAGCCAAACGAGGCCCAAGATCACGAGAACGCTCTTAGTGGCCTCTATAATCTATCGCCCATGATTTGTGGGCTCGGTTTACCACACGAGCGATCGCACGCTCGTGAGGCCTCGAATGCCGAAGTTTTGGCTTTTCGGCTTTTCGGCTTTTGCCGATTCACAGCAGAGATAGTGTGATTACACACCTGTTTAAGCAACCGTTCTAAGTTTCTTAAGCGCCCAACCTACATTCATTCCACATACAGTCAGTCTTTCATATATTATTGTTCAAAGCACTTAATCCCCAAACAATAATCACTACCAACCTTGATTGAGTACCACGCGATCTACTCCTTTTAGATCGCTGACAAAAAACAATCGTATGTCTCTTGCTGATTTACTGCCTAACAACCGATCTTATTAGAAAGGATCGATTGTAAATGTGGCTTAAATCCACGAATACTATCCTCTCAAAAACAAATGAATATTCGGCCTACCCAAAAACAAGGTATCGAAATTACCTTAATCGAATAACAGAAGAACGGATCTCGACGGCTTGGTAACCCTTGCACCCCTTCACTTCTTAGGAACACCTAACCCATCGATCACCATATCGCAAAGAAGGAATGAGAACTGCAGTCAGAGAATATATGGAGAAGAAAATTCGGCTTTTTAGAAAATGATTAGAGAGAACAGATTTGAATGAAAGGAGGAAATATGGACACTTACCGATTTGCCAGGAACACTTGCGGGCCCGAAAGAGAGAGGGGACAAATGAGATTCGCCAAAGTATGAAGCACCCAGTGAAAAGGGAAAAATCAATTCGAGGAGGGAAGGGTAGAACTTCGGTCACAACCTACTAGAATGCCAAGAAAGAAAAAGAACAAGAAAGAGGAAAAGAGGATGAATTCGACCCAGAAAACAATAATCAATGGAGCAAAAATAATAGGCAGGATATTCGGCCAAAGCTTGGGAACCGAGAGGAGACAGGAGCAGAATTGGTGATTTCGGCACAGGTTGAAACAGAAGAAAGAGAAACAGAATGGCTTAGAAAAAGGTAGCACAGAAAATTTGCATGTAACAACAGAACCAAAACAAAATGCACAAAAGATCAAATGCAAAATTCGCACTACTGAGGAGAAGAAAGGAAACAAATTGGTGGCAAAACAGAAACTGACCAAAACTGAAAATTCCCTACCAAAACCAATTACTAGGGAGTTCAGAGTCCAAATTCGGCACACCTATTCCCTCACTCCCCCATCCTCCTTGATTGGCTCTATAATCCTTTCCTTGATTTTCTCCACCATCATCTCTTGACCAATTCAAATTCCACCTTGCAGAGTTTCAGTCGACTTCTGCTTCTCACATGGCAAGAGAGCAAAATAAGTACTCTTTTTACCTTGCCATAACTTGAACCTTAGACCTCGAGATAAAAACCACAGGCTCTTTTTGTGTCATAATTTAACCACAAATATTTAAGAACCTTCTATCTAGATCCCAATGATTTTATTCACTAAAAATATTTTTTTTGCTAAAGCCCAAGTTTGAACCCAAGACTTCTTAGACACTCCCAAACACTGCTAAATCACTTAACCACTGAAACAAACAATCAATTGTGTTATTTCCTCGCACACATAAACTTTTATGTGTTCCTACGCTCAAGGCCTATTTCTTTTATGCCCAAATTCGGGGCGTTACAAATGGAGTTTTCCAATCTGCCACGCGTCTTCATTCTTGGGGGGAGGTATAACACTTTTTTTATACAAATTTATTGAATTGAGCTCTAGAATGTTAGAATTTTTATCAATTCAATTTTTTTACATGTAACTTTAATGATTAACCATTAAAGTAAAATTATTATTGTTTTTAATTTTTTTTTGAGTTATTTTTACCACGTGCCACATTAAGATTGTGCCGCATCTTCTTTAAATTTATTAAAAAGTCATAATAATTATAAAAATATTTAAAAATAAAAAAATATAAAACAACATATAGAAAAGTTTATATATATATATATATATATATATATTATAGACAAATAACCTGAACGATAGTTTAATAAATCTAGAAAGTTGAGTAGGGGAGTCAATAATAAATTCCATTCAGAGCTTTCAAAGACTCAATGAATGGGATTAAAAACTATTCGGCCAGAATGAATTAAAAACAATATATATATATATATATATATATATATTATACAATTTCGTTGGTTAAATAAAATAAAATAAATGTATAAATTAGTAGATTAAAATGGGCGAAAGTAATTGACATGCAATTCCTCTTTCTTAAGTAGATAGAAGAATCATACATAAATAACTGGATTACGGATATATAATTGTTTAGCCCAAAATCAAACATCTTAATTAATAATTTACACAGCTGTAGATGGCCCAATAAACACACAACTGTCAAGAAGACAAAGACAATGCTAAAACTTGATTTAACAAAGCCTACCTACCTCACCAACGCCACTTCCAGCCAACAAAACCTTCATTAATTTATTCCAAATAAAATATAAAAAATCAGTAAATTTGTTGTGTTATTTTTTAATTTTGGATGATATTAAATTAATTTTAACAATTTCTTTTTATCTCAGATAAAAAAAAAACCAAATAATAACCTACAAAACATATCTATAAAAAAATGTCAATCCCGGTTGATCTATACTAATTTTCTCTTCATTACCTCAACATTTTTTTGTCCCACTTTAGTATTTAAACTATTATTTTATTATCTGGTTTAGTCTAATTTTTATAACGGTATTAAAAATATCAGTTAACATAAGATATCAATTAAGATGTGCCACGTAGCATCTTCAATCATTTAGAATATAACATGTGACAGTCAAGTTTATTAAAATAAATATTCATAAAATTTAAAAATAAAAATATTTTTAAAATTTTAATTATTAATATACCGTTGACTTTGATCAATGGACGTTTAATCGTCGTGGACCGATGTTCACTAATAGCTGTTTAACATTGACCTACTGTTGTTGGCGAAATTTTCATTTCAATTTTTAATATTTTTAAATTTTATGGATATTTTATAGAAATTATATATATGCAATTTTTAAAATTATTACAATTTTCTAGAACATATATATATATATATATATATATATATATATTAAATTTTTTAAGTTAAAACATTTTTATTTTTCAGTTTTTAGAATTTATATTTTGTGAGTTAAATTTTTTTTCAAATTTTTGAAGTTTTGATATACTATTTTGAATTTTTAGAATTTCTAATATATTTTGGGTGTTTTGAAAAAAAGAAAATTATTATAGTTTTTTCAAGAATATATATTTGGAAAATTTTGAGGTTTTTTTTTTAACTTTTTAAAAATTTAACTAATTTTTATTTTTTAAGTACTATTTCGAATTTTATATAATTTACATTTATGATTTTCTTAATTAATATAATTTTTATAATATTTAAAAAATAAAATAAAACCACATGGCACGTTTTAATGATGTCACATGTCTAATTTTTAACCCATAAGTTAAATGGTTTAACAACTTAATAGTTGAAGTATAAAAGTGGAATAAAGAAAAAAAAAATTACCAATTTAAGAGCTAAATTGAGAATTATTTATTAATAAAGTAGTCTTAATTAATGTGTAATTATATATATATATATATATATATATATATAAATTTTGATTTTGTATAATTTTATATATGAAATTTTAATTTGATTCAATTCTTGTAAATTATTATAAATTATTAACACAATTATTTATATAAAATTATTTTATATTTATACATTACATACATAAATAGTGGCGTATTGGGGGTTGATAGGGGCCCAACTCCCTAAAATGGAAAATTATCTATTTAGGCCCTTTGAAAATTTTAAAATTTTAAATTAATAAAAGTAAAATTGTATTTTGCCCCCTAACAATAATAAAAATTTGATTTAATCATTTAAAAATTATAAAGATATAAACTATTAAAAATTAAAATTTAATTTCGACTCCTTAAAAATTTTTTCTGGCTTCGCTCCTGTATATAAATAATTATATTGATCAAATATAAAAATAAATTGATGTATTTATTTCTTTAAATGTGTATGATTAAATCAATATTACAATTACACATTAAATTAAAATTCATGTATAATTTTAAGATTTATCTCGTATCTTTATTATAATAATAATTTTGACTAAGATGTGTGAAATTAATAAGATTGAAAAATAATTAAACAAATAAACATGTTTTCTTTTTAAAATTCAATAACACGTGTATTACTAAAAAAGTTTAACCAATAGTGCAAGAGGGTGTAATATATCATTTTACATAATATATTTGCTGTCATTCATATTGTGGTTGTCGCTGCTTGTAAATTCCTTGAAAGAAAATAAAATAATCTCAAATTAAAAAAAAAAAAAAAACTGAAAAAGCTTACGGCCTTTCTGGTGGAAGTACAGTTGAAAGACACTTTCCTCTTCTCTAGCTTCCCAAGCCTTTTTTCTGATCCTCAGTCTTTGGGTTTCTTTTATCCTTTGATTTCTCCCCATCTTTTTGATGATTCGCTCTGTTGTTGTTGGTTTTGGACATTGATTTACAGTATTCATCATATCTATTGTTCATCTTCCTCTGTTAGATATGGAAGCTATCAAGAAGCAGGCTACCAAGCTCAGAGAGCAAGTTGCCAAGCAACAGCAAGTAGGGTTTTCTTTCTTTTCCTTTTTCATTAAGCTTCTAAGTTTCAACTTCAGGCTTTTGACTGATAAAAAGCACTCATATAGATCACTATGCTTCACCAATTTTCCTGCTATCTTACAAATAGTTGATTTCTAATGTTTAAGTTTTCCTTTTTCTTCAATTTCATAGAATACTTGGGATAGAATTGTTAAGATATATACCGTTCTTTTGTTACTCTGTTTTTTCATTACTCTCAGTAGTTTCTAAGGTAATTTTCAAATATATGGTTCAAATCTTTTCTATATTGTAGGCAGTACTTAGGCATCTTGGGCATTTTAGTAATGAAGACGTTAGTGTTGATGAAGCTGATCTTCAATGTCATCAAAAGCTTCAAGACCTGTACAGTTCTACAAAGGCAGCTAAGGTACATTTTTCAATCCTTTCTGAACTTGTCCTAGTTTCTAATAAAGTGGTTTAACTTTTAACTTGTAAGTAAATGCATATCAACTTACACTTCTAAACTATGCTTGCAGCATGTGCAGCGGAACATCGTTCGTTGCATAGAAGGTTTTATTGCAACAAGCTCAAAGCTGATAGAAATATGTAAGCATGGTTGGTTCATTTACTGGGTGTTGATCCCTGTACAAAGCTGATTCACGGTTTTCACCTCAACTGTTTTAGCTAGGAAGTTGGCTGATGATTGTTGCAAGTATGGTGTTGAAAATCAAAATACTGGTTCTTCTCTTGCAAAAGCCGCTCTTCGCTTTGGCAATTCACATAAATCAATAGAAGATGAAAGGGAGACCTTGCTTGGGATCCTTGGTGAGCAGGTAATTTCTTAACTTTATTACCATATACTAATTGTTCTTAGGAGCTTCTTTTGGAGAGGAAATTATAGGTATTGTTAAAGATAATTGAAATCTACTTAAAATATTATTATGATGAAATAATTATAAGAGATGTAGAAAACTAACTTGGAACATTTATTTTTTGGGTTATATAGTTTCGGGTAGACGGCAATATGGTTTGTGAAAAAGAAATGAGATATTTAGAGACTAGAACGCAAGCATGCAAGTATGCCTTCTGATTGTTTCTTGTTAGGCATTGTCTTCACTCTTCAATAGTTTATGCAGTTGATGATCCCCTTTGGCATTGTCTTCAATTAAAGAACTAAATATTCTTTCGCTAATTTGTGTATGGTTTGCTCTCATGAACTAGTTTTTTGTGAAGCTGTTTTGTGCTAAAAATAAGAATAAAACTTTTCAGAGTTCATTTGTGAGGAATTTTATATTAGTAATTATTATAGTTCAGTAGCTTCATGAATAAAATAGACTTTATACGTAGTTGGTCAGCAGAAGCAATCACTGATGTGAATCCTCTGGCATTAATAAGAAATGAAACTTGCGGATTGAGAGCAGAAGAAAATTAAAATGTGAGTTCAATGAATTTGAGTTTTCAATTCTATTATACAAGCTACCTTGAAAGCAGTGGCCTTCAAAAGGATGTGGTGCAGATTACAAGATGGAGTGTTTGATGCCTATTGCTGATTCTAGGCATTTATAGACTAGAAGTGACAAAATTTACTGATTTATTGTTTCCTGAGCATGATTTCTAGTATGTATATATATTTATACATAATGTACATAACTGCCTTACCAATTGTATGCAGCCTTTTGTATCAAAATGTGTGGTCGAATAAGGACTTAATTATCTATAGCTTTTCCAAATTTAGTTATAATTAGTTATCTTGTGATAGTTGTTGCTAGCAAACTTGGACTGATTTCCAAAAAATTGGATATTTTGATTTGACCATATTCGAATAGATTATTTGCCCTTCTGTTCTGTTCTCTTTGTTTTAAACATGCCAAGGGTGCACTTGATGCCAAGTATTGCTAGGAAACAGTATTGAAAATTTAAGATAACATTTATATATCCTAGCTTTGATATTCCCTCCTTTTTTCCGTTTTCTTTTTCTTTTTCATGCTTCTAATTGTGTTACAGGTTTCATATATGTAGGTTTCTGAGCCACTACGGGCATTAATTACAGGAGCTCCTCTAGAAGATGCTCGGCACTTGACCCACCGATATGACAGATTCCGCCAAGAGGTTGAAGCTCAGGTATTTCATTGTTTTAAATTTTGGAGTTGACCAATTTCAACTGTCAGAATCTAGCTGTGCGAACTTTGGTTGGTTAGACCATTGAACAGAAAAGGTATCAGAAATTTGGATGTACTGTGCTGACTGCAGTCTACTGTAATCTCTTGAAATTATTGTCATTGCATGGCTCAGCCAATTCATCAAAGGTTTATCTAGTTAACACAAAAATTAATCTATGTGTTCACTGACAGGATAGGCAGGGTAAATTTTTTCCTAACACATTAACAAGCAAAATTATGCTTATTCTTCCTTCTTATTCCAAAAGAAATATGGAATGAGTTAAATGCTTTTTCGGCTCAAGTGTCTAACCTTTAAACAATTTTTTCATATCTTTTTATAGCTTTCTTCTTAATTCATTTTTATATGTTTATTTATTCTCAGCCTTTTTCCTTCCCCCCCCCCCCCCAACAAACAGGCGGCAGATGTTTTGAGGCGTAGATCAAAAACCAGGGAAGCTGATATATCTGCAGAAAGCTACATGAAGCTTAAACAAGCAGAAGCAAGATTGGCTGACCTTAAATCCTCAATGATGGTTTTAGGAAGAGAAGCAACTGCTGCCATGTTGTCAGCTGAGGATCAGCAGCAAAAGATTACTTTCCAGCTGCTTCTTGCAATGGTATTGCTAATTTTAGTTTAACCATTTTTTTGCAATGCCTGTAATGAGCCGGTTTCTTTGGTTCAGAAAACAAAACTGTTTTTCTGGTTCTCAGCATCACTATGTTTACAGCTACATAAGATTGACCATCAACTGAAAGAAGTTTTGCAACTGATATTTATGCAAAAAGAATGATCCCTTTTTTGAGGGTTCCATTTGAATGTACATTGGTAGTCATAAATTTAGTTTAGCAAATTATTTAGCTGCTTTGTTTGACTTGTAGTCCAGAACAAAAAAGTCCTTGTCAGATGAAGATGAAACTTTAGTGGATCAAGGTGAAAAAATATTAACACGCTATAGCTTTTCACTTATCAATTTTTTTAAAAAAAAAACTCTAGTAGTTTTTGAGTGTCCAAATGTGTTGTGTCTGTTTTTAAAAAAAAAAAATTGACATGCTCTCATTTGACCGACTTGTATGTCGTGTCAAATTCATGTCTATATTTGATACGGGGACACTTACCTGCATGGTCTGTCCTTCATAGAATGAGAATCTCTCTCCCTCCCTCTCTCTCTCCATGTGTGCGTGAACACACATATATATGAAAGTAGCAAAGATTTTTCCTTCCAAGGCTGTATCACAAGGGTATTGTCTGTCTGATGTTTCAGACTTATCTGTGAGATAACTGATGTAGTCAACTTAGTCTTGACTCTTCAGTGAGTTCATATTTAATGCTCATCACCCCTAGATGTAATGCTTAGGTCCTTGGCCCTCACCAGAATCATTTTGCAGGTTGACGCCGAAAAATCTTATCATCAACGTGTTCTTGCTAGTTTAGAGAAGCTACATGCTGAGGTTTGTACTTAATCCCCCTTGGCTGCGTTATTGTTCTCATGACATCTATAGGCATCGGCATCAAGTACATGAATTTTATGGGGGCCAAATTGCTGGTACTTTTCAATTATTTTTTGTATATCCAAAAGGTTATGATCAAAGTTTGCTGCTGGATAGATGATTCTAGAGGGGCAGATGAACGAGTCATTGAACTCAGTGACGTTGCAGAGAGAGGTGAATGTCGCCTCTGCACATGATAACTTTAGTTCGAATAAATCTGAAGCTCAGGGAAGCAATCAAAGCGATGTATTTTTCATAGCAAAGGTTTAGCTTTTGAACTCTTCTGTTCCCTTTTTTTAGCCCCTCTGTAGATAAATTAAAGTCGGGAACGTATTCTCTGAATAAAGTAAATGTAGACATGTCAGTTTACTCCTCTTATATTCTATGTATCTGTTAGTGATCATATCAAGCAGGCCCATCTTATGTTAGGTAGAAGTTTTTAGAGATTTTTGAAACAAGTGTACTTTGACAGTAGCTAAAATTTACTGAAAATGGCCTGGAGTGTTGGTCTTGTGTAATGAAGGAAAAACATGAATTTAACACTGAAGTTAGCTATGGTTTCTGCAAAATTTGATTCAGTCCTCTTATGCTTTCTCAAATTTAGAATTACAGGAATTTTTCCACTAGGGTAAACAGCCAGTTAGAATAGCTGATTGACAACCATGAAAACGTGTACATTTTAGGATACTTGAACCTCCTCTTCTTGTTTTGCCAAAAACAAAAAAGATCCTCTTCCTAGATTGGAGCTTCAGTTAGCCACTTAGAGTGATTATTTTTCACTTTTTCACCTTTCTGTGTTCCTTTCTACAGCCTTCTTTGAGTCTCTTATTTGTCTTTATCTTGTGTCTGTTAGAAAAAAGAACATTTTTTTATTTATTGCTGGAAAACTCATTGGAGGCTGATTGAAACCCTTCCTTGATGTTCGTACTGCATTTGAGTTGGCTAGGGTATGATCAACCTTGAGACTTGTGACGTAATTTAGCAAATGGACGTAATCATTTGTGGCATCATATACCATTATTTTTCATTTTAAAAGTAAAACTTTATTGAAGAAATCCCCAGATATTAAATCGATTAGTGGGATGCCAATTTTTAATCAGTTTTTATATTGTTGTGCGCCAAGCTTATGTAGTTGGTATATATATATATACACATATTTTTGGTTGTTTGTGAAACTGGCTTGGTTTCAAGTGCTTTTAGTTTACAGTTGCGGACATGATTGAGATGTTTGTTTTAACAGGTTGTACACCCATTTGATGCTGAAGCAGATGGGGAATTAAGCTTAGCGGTTGGTGATTATGTTGTGGTTCGCCAGGTACGGGCTGTTTCTAACTGCAGTGCTGGCTAGCCTGGTTAAATGTTTAACGTTAATATTTTAGGTGATGATAATCATATGTTTGGTTGTAATGTAATACGAAAATTAAGGTGGGTCCTAGTGGATGGTCGGAGGGAGAATGCAAGGGCAAGGCTGGATGGTTTCCCTCTGCTTATGTAGAAAGACAAGAGAAAGCACCAGCAAGCAAGTTAATTGAGCCGAACTCCGCAGCCTCAGCCTGATCTACTATCATAAGGTAACCGCTCTGAGGGAGTTGAACAGCATAGTGGTAAACAAAAAAGTTGAACACGCCCCTCCTTTGGCTTCGTAATAATGTAAGTATTACAGAGTACATTTATTAATACTATACATGTACAATTGTGTTTGTATTTGTATTTGTATTTGTATGGTGAATCATGAAAGCTAGTATGATTCAGTTTTGCGAAGAAGATTCAAGAACCATTTCTTTTTCTTGTTCTAAAATAAATAAGTCTCACACTTTTGTCTTGTCTCTTCATTTCTCAATATTCCGTTTGATTTCCTGTTTAAATAGGCAATATAATTACTCCTGTTTGTTTAAATTAAATAGATAGTAATACTTTGGTGGAGCAGATTGGAGGATCTTTCTCCGAATTGTTTTTCTGTCAGCTGTCCTAGTTAGTTAATTTAAGAGCATTCATAAGTAGGCCATGGCTTGATGAAAATGGCATTGACTCTCTTTAACTCTTTAACTCATTATTCACTAACCCCAGCTCAAAACAAATACAAAATCTGAACCCAGAGGTTCCATGATGACATAGTGCCCTCAAATCCTGGCTCATTCCCATTTCGCACCAAGTCAAAAAGTTTATGAAGATTGAAAAGACCCATAGGACATAGTTTGCCAGAAATGTGTTACACTGAAGAAGCTCTGCTGTATGCTGTGTTTTAAATTGGTTCTGCAACAATTTACTGAATAAATCTCTACTGCTGATAAACTAAATTGGGTGCACTAAAAATGCCGAAGTTATTTCAAGAGTTACCAGATTTCTCTGTATTTTCATTTCAAGAAAATTGCTAATGGCAGATTGGCAGGCACAGATGCAGTATAGTAGAGGATTTTGAGAAGCAGAAACCTACAGTTTTTGTTGGAACATTTTGAAAACATTCTTTTATAAGTAAAAGAATATGTTCCATAAATGAAATGTTATGTCTTCAATAAGAATTATCAAGAGTTGCATCTTTTGATTATTTAGTATTTTCCAATGTCCTAATCACTTCATTTAAAGGTTTTTTTTTTATCGAATATATTTATAATAATTTTAAAAGAATAAGAAGTCAAAATGCGACAAATTTAATGGGACAGAAGTGTAAGGTTTTATGCATGTATATCTCTTGTATATTTATAATTGTTTTATAAGAGGGATTTGAGAAAAAATAGATGCTGAAAACATAAAGGTTGAAGGCCACAGATGAAAGTTTTACCCTTAAGACATTATGGAAGGATACAAGAAGAATATGTTAATGTGGTGGCTGTCCAAGTATGCGTATTGTTGTTTGATTTAATGGTTATGTTTTTAGTTGAATAATAATTATATGTATAAATTAATAATTTCAAAGCAAAGATATCTCTTCATTCTGATGGGAATGTGTTGAGCGTTGTAAACTTAAGATGGAAAGGTAGGTTTTTTTACAACTCAACAAATGAATGCGACATTTTTGCTTCACTTTCTAAAAAACTCAAATGCTTGTGCACATAATTTTCTAATCAACAGGCTCTGCCTGCACAACCCTGCCCTTATCAATTGTGTATGAATCATATTAACAAAGAGCAACGATGAAAATAGGAAGTAGGCACCAAAATGCAGTTGCAATAAGCAAAGCCATTAAACCAGCTGTACATAAAAGGCACAAGGTAATTCGGGAAGGGAAGAGCTCTGTAATGTTTTCTAATTGCTGCCAAATATGTCACTCCTATATATTCATCTAAACTTTCACAACCTCAAAGCCTATGTCCTGCTACTCTACACTTACACCCTTCTAATCAATTTTGTTATCATGCTTAAATTGATCATTTAATGTCTCTTAATGTTAAGCTTAAATTGCTTGAAATTTTCACCATCTCTAGAGCTTTGAACTTCATTACCTGTAACATAACATTATCTGAAAATAATTCAGAATTCGTTACTAATGGATCTGGTTCAGACACTATGTTTTAAGAACTGGGCACATGCAATGCAAAGCCCCAGAAAGGAAAAAAGGAAATGAGTGAGAGATACCTGCCTTTACAAAATAAATTTTTCACATTCAGTTCAATGGGACTTTTGCTTTCCGGATCCTATGAACAAGGAATATGTAAGCTTTCACAATCTCCTCCTTGAACATGAAAAGTACAGAAGCAGCAAAAACACTCTGTACTATTTTTGTGCTCATCCCCTTGTAAAAGCCAGGCAATCCCTCATACTTCATCATTTTAATTATTGCATCTACTGTACCTGTGCAGCGAAATTTTCCAGTTAGCATTCTTGCCCAACACCAAATGAAACATGGATATCAATGTCACATAGCAGATAAGCTTAAGGCAAAGTCTTCATACTTCAGACAAGGTTACAATGGATGTAGATGTCAATTGATATTTTACCTTACTTCTGCACGCAGATGAATAAGATTGAAGAAGACAAGGGAAAGGGATATTGGTAACTAAACTAGAATCAAATCATAATGCAGCTTTGTATAAGGTAGAACATGAATATAGAATGGAACTAAACTAAAGCATGTAAGAGATGTAGAACATTCATAATGCAGGCATAATTGAATACAAAATTCCTGTAACTTATAAATGCAGCTTCCTGAAAGCACCTTATGGGCATCAGGTAGTTACTGGCTACCCATCAGAAACAATAAAGGTTTGGAGAAATGGCACAAAATCTGACACTCAAAAGATGAAAAATAGTAAAATGTAAACTATAACCATTATAAGTTCACCTCAGCCAGTACAATATCTTACTACAGATAAACTCTGGTATCAGGAAGATGATAAGAATTTGTCCAAACTCCAAAAAGTTTTAAATATCATGATAGGGCCGAATTCCTTTGGTAAACAAACCTGAATATCTTAGTGATATATTCCCACCAATCTCCTGTTTTGCTTGAAGCCGAGACTGTTCAAGTGTTTAAGAGAACAAATAAAGTAAGAATATGCTTCAAAAGTGTTGGTGCAAGACAAAGGACATAACAAGGAATTTTAATACTTGCATTTCTGCCAAAGTTTACCTTGACGACCAGCAGTGGGTATGTTGTTACAGTTGCCCCAAGTTTTGCCAAGGCTCCTAATAAAAACACCTGCTCATAGAAACAGCAAGGCAGAAAAAAGTAGAAATTTAGACAAGACTACCATTCAGATATTTTATGGAATAGACCAGCTCCATAGTGGGGAGGTTGAAAAGTCATTGATGGTATTTAATTTTTCAACAATAGGTATCAAATTGAACATTTGACAGTAGTTAGTGTACCAAGTATGTGATTAACCTTTTCTGAATCTATCTTTTGTTCCAAAAGTAGAAAATTTGATAGGCAAGAAAGTAGTCTACCAATCAGATGAACCATGCATAACAAACAAGGTTTTTAAGTATTTTGACATCAATGCTGAAAAAGGAGAAAGGAAATTGAAATAAAAATGCAACTCCAAGATGATCATTCGGTAATGCATCTCAAAGATTATGTTGTACCTCCAAAGCTGATACATTTTTTAATCCATGCTTATTAGCAGAACGTTTTTCCTTCAGACGCTTTAATGAGGTCTCATATATCATGAACTGGATTGAGGGATTACAGACCTGGCATAAACAAAATCTTCATTAGTCAGATTCAACTAGATAGTTTATCCCAGGTTTACATAGATTAAATAGAGACTAACCATAATGAGTGTAGGTATGATGCCTTTCCAGAATCCTCTAATTCCTGCTTCGGTATAAACTTCACGGGCCTAGCAATGAATGAATATCACGGTTGTCATTTACATCATAATCTGATAAAATTATGCATAGTTTTGAAGATCAGAAAATGTATGACTAGCAGTTTTTAAGAAGCTTTCCACTAAAACTAAGGCTAACTAAAAATCTATTTAAACCAATAAAAAGAAAAGCAACCAGAGAACATGGTGAAACTAATTATGTCAATGGCAACCGTTCCTCAAACTCTGAACCCACAAGGCATTAAAAAGAAAAGGCAAGAGAGATACGAACCGCATGAATGGTTCCATAAGGATGAGGCTTTGTTGACTCAAGCTCATCCAATTTTTCTTGCAGTGTTGAACCTATTAAGCCGTTTTCAGAAGCCTCCTTTAATAGAGCTTCCTTTTTGGACTCCATAATTTTTCTTTCTGCTTGAGTATGAGTCTGAAGTAAAGACAGAGAACGCCCCGTTTATTATCTTCAGGGGATCACAAGCACTATGTAGACCAAACAGTTGTTTAGTGAGCATTCCATTCCATGATTTTGAATTTTTGTTCTTTCAAAGCCACTTTGTATTTGTAGGAAGTTAGGTGGAAAATTAAACTCAAATATAGTTAGTACTGATGAGATAGAGCATCATTCATAAACATCAATATTGGAATATTCACAAAAACTGAAATTCCACACATCACTAGTTGTACAACGGAAAAAAAGGCACAAAGAAAGGCAGCAACAACAACAACATTAATAATAATAGAGGTATAGTAAAGGGAAGAAACACAAGACCTGCATACGGGTCACAAGAACCCATATTGGGTTTGTCAGCAATACATTCAAGGACCTGCAGGGTCATTGGGAGAGATCATTTAGTCAATTATTATTGTTCGAAGTGGATGGAAAGCATCTTCTTTATTCATAATTATGACATGAGAAGACCACATTACTTTTCCTAACTTTCCCTAGCCCTGGTCCGACTAATTTTAAAGCAAGCTGGGAATGTATATTAAAATTGAATAAAATTATTATTAATCCTTATACCATGTCTTAGCACTCAACTGGACGGACAAAAGGACGGGAAATTAGTATTGTATATTAGATAGGATTGGAATGGAATGGCATATAATAAAAGGGATGAGAGTTACCCTGCAAGAGCTGCTACAACAAGCCAAGAAAAGATGCCAAGGGTGCCATCCCCAAGTCCCTTGTGCTTACGGACAACAGCAATAGCCTCAGCCTTATTTTTGAATAGCTGATAAAAGTAGTAGTAAATGCCCTGCCAACATCACAAGTAGAGCATGAAGAGGCGAAAAGCAGTGGAGGGGGCAAGCCAAAGTCAAAGCCAAACACTACCTGCGAAGCAGCAGTTCCAAATAAAGAAGGCTTAAGACCAGAGTAAAGTCCTCCCCAGCCTTCGGTTTGTAGCACCTACATGAAGAAATGAGAATCTCAAGTGGAGGCAAGGAAACAGAAGCAATTTGAAAGAGGAAAAACAAGGGACGTACATGGAGGATCTGAAGAAGCGTACCAGCAGCCGCAGTGGGGGGTTTGGGTTTAGACTTGGCGATTCTTTCCGTTTGTTGACGCGTATTCACCTTCGTTATGGAAGCCATTTACATGAAAAATTGAAAGACAAAAAGAGAGAGAGAAAGAGAGAGAGAGAGTACCCACCGTCTGAAGTGGATAAGTGAGGATCTGAGCAATGATTCCAGCGCCAGCTCCTGCCACTCCGTTAGCTATAGCATTGGAGTTGGACATAATTGGTTATTCTCCTGCTTTCACTGCCTTCTCAGTCTTCTTCAGTTACTCACCAACTTATCCTCTACTTCCTTCACTCTTTCCTTGCCAGCCTTACTTTCTCTTTTTCCTTATAGTTTACTTGCTTCTGACTTCATTTTCATTAGCCCACTTGGGATATTGGTATTTACAGCAATGCTACGTCCTGCTTTCTAATTAATTATTTAGTTAATTGGTTCAAACATATTGTTGTTATCCCTTTCCCTCATTTTTAACATGCAGATTTCAAGCATTTAATTTTTAATTAATGAATATTATTGATAATTTTTTTTAGTTTTTAAATAATATATAAATTTAGAATTATAATAAAAAATAAACTATAAAATTAATTTGAAAAAAATAAAAATATTGGGTAAAGTAACATGCAACAATTTTAATAATAATTCATGATAAATACGAAAAATATTCACAATTAAAAATTAAACAGTGTTTGTTTCACACAATATAAATAACTTAAAAGAATTTAAAAAAAAAACATATTTTAATATCATATTACCTCATCAGCAATTAAAATAATGTTAGATCACTCTTCGATGTCGTGTCATTGTTGTTCGAATATGATTTGATATTATTTATTCGATGAACCATTGCTTTAATGCTCAATTCTCTTTTATATAATTCTAACTTATTAATACTAACAATCTCCATTTTACTGGTAAATTTTTTTAGATGTTACTTTATTGAATGTGATTAATTATTGGATGTTATTTATAAGACTAATTTAAATTTGAATCGATATAACTCTAATATTAATCCCTAATATCAAATCGAAATTCAATTTAATCATGAATTTATATTTAAATTTAAAGAAGTTCACGACAAGTTTTTATTATAATATATTTCTTTTTCCAAATAATAAATTTAAATTTATTATGATTATCACAACTTTTATTTTAATATAATTACAATGATAATTTTTTTACTTTTTTAAATTGATTTATAATTATTTTTAAATGTCAGTAATATGATGGAAAATAAATGGTATTCTTATTGATTCAAAAGTTTTTTTTAAACTCACAATTATATATATTATAGATATATTAAAAAAGGGGGAAAAAAATAACCAATGAAGTTAGCAATTGATATATTGTTGGTGAAATATTTAAACTTTATGTTAGTGAGACTTTAGCAATGCTAATAAAGGGTTAATGTTTCATATACTATGTGTGGATTCTCGATGCATATTTTATTTTGGTTTATGTTTTGGTGTGTGAAAATAAAATGAACTTATGAAAAATTAAATGAAGGCTTCAAGGTATGTAATTATGTTATTATCTTTAAGGTTTTATTTGTCTCAATTTATATTTTGGTGTGCAAGAGAGTTATTGGGAAATGAACCTCGATGATACACTGAAGCCAAATGACTGTCTGCATTTTGCATTAACGAAAATAGTTCACTAAACATTGAGCAGAGCATAGTAAGAACATCAAAATCTATAAAAAAAACTTATGCGGTAATTCTTTATAGAATAATTTTTTAATATAAAATATGGTGGGAAAATAGAACAAACTTTTGCTTCTCAATTTTTGATGTGCCATACAAATGAAAGCTCACTCCTATTTATGGGAGTTATCGTGTTTCTTTATAGAGACATAACTATTCAATATATGTCTATTTGGATTGTCACATCTATTAAGAATGAACACAATTGTTCATTACATATTACTTGAATAATAACTTTTTGTTAATAATCAAGTAACATAACTTTCAGTAATAATAAACATAACTCATTAGTATGAATAGTGATAACTCTTAATCAATTTACCTAGTGACATAACTTTTGATTACTTTTAACTTTTTATTTGCAATTGTTAGAACACTATATATATTTTGAAAATGTTACAACCATCTCCCCCCATTTTCAAAATATTCTAGATTTTAATAATCTTGAAAATCAATTATATAAATGAAAGTGTCTTATGAATGAACCTTGACTTAGTGAAAACATATTAAAGTTAATCAAAATTGCATGGTAGACTAAGCTTTGAATCAACTATCCTTTTTTTATTAACTGAATACATCTTACACAACAATTTCAACACCAATCAATACACAGTATCAAGGGACACTATTATGGTCATGTGTCTATGACCTCTTTTCATGAGTATTATTAGAACCAAGCCCTTGAGCTCCTAGAAGTGGCCACATTTCCACTCATATTGGTAGATCTCATCGAGAGTGTTCCCGTAATTATAACACTCTAACATATTTATATTATGGGTCTATTAAGAGTGTAATACTCATCTTTCCTCTTTTCATTATTGGTACCTAACACTTTTCACCTTGGGATGATTTATTATATAACATTTAATAGTGTTAGTAGTCACATGTTGATGATGTACTTTGTCTCATTGAACTCAAGACTTGAAATTATACCAAGCGTTAAGTCGAGTTTCCATCATGGGTGACTCAAATATTATACGTTTGTACCTCATCCCTAAATTTCCAAATTTCCAACGTAGTTAAGTTAATTATCTATACCACATGGTGAAACTTTATATTTATTTGAGTCTTGAAAGTTCACATGACCAATACCACTACCATGTTCAATTATCCATTCTTTTGCAAAAGAATGCTATCAAAGATATCATTTGTACAATTATCAATTCATTGTATCATAATATTCAAAGTGACCACTTTTATCTTTTATAATTATGGTTCCACATTTACTCATTTTATGTATTTCTTGGAATCCAAGAAATTAAATTTCACAATTAACAAATATATGAAACCATACATGATGTCTTTTCTACCAAGTAAATTGTTGTAAAGAGGCCTTAAATCTTTTGGTGAAACAAGACAGCATATTTACTATTTTTCATAGTTTCTTTTCATAAACAATATATAACCTTAAAAATTTATCATGTATGCATGCTCAAATAACATTTTTTTTTTAACACAAAGGTGTTCCATATATTATTTTAGAACAGAGTCATATTAGAGAACCATCAACTGTCGAACCATTTGACTATAACATCACACATTTATACACTCGTTATCAATGAGCATGGTAGTGGTATACTCAATACCATGTCCATCACTTAAATGAGTTAAATAACTTCATATTTTTATTTCCTTACGAGATCTTTGATTCATGACTTTTAAAATGAATTTCAAATTTTCACTATATTTCAAAATTATAAAACCATGAGATTATAGACCAAATTCAGGTCATATATATACACACACACCATGTGCACCATCAACATGCACAATATAATCTTTATTTTCAAATATATGATTATCACGTTCACATTTTCTCTAGAAGATTTATATCAGAATAGTAATTTTGTGATATTAGCTTATGCTTTCCACTATTTTACCTTGACTAGAGAAATTAACCATGCAAATTGCATATAACTTATTTCATTTTTAGTCAAAATCACTTTTAGTCCGACCTTTATAGCATAGACTAAAAAATGTGCAAACATATATAAAACTCATTTAGCTTATGAGCATTCTTTTTCAAAACCAACCAAAACTTTTCATATTATATGACAATCTACAAACTTTCATTTAAGCAATGAATACACTTAAAATATTATCTCATCAATAACATCCAAATGCTAATTACTAATATCATGATTTGAATAAACAAATAATATCATATTTCAAGTTAAATATATATCATGAAAAACAAAGAATACTTTTGTATTAAAAAGTTTCACTCACAAATTGGATAGAATGAATTAAATTTTAATTTTCCAAATTTATTGTCTATTTATAATGTACCAATAGGTGCCTAAGTGACTTTTTAAAACGACATCACTTCTCAAGTTGCACTTTTTGGTTTTAAGAAATAATTTCAACTCAACCTTTTGAAAGTAACTGTTGGATTAATAACACAACATTTTGGTCTGGGAAAGGTCACTAAAATTGTAACAACTCGGTTTCCAGTGGTATCAGAAATTGCAATTTTGGGACATTGTTTCCGTAAATCGAGTCTGTAAATATTAAATAAAGATATTTACAGAGTTATTATATAGATGAGTTGAAATTTGGATAGTCGATTTAGCCAAAATTGTGATTAATTGGGGCTTAGGAACTAAATTTTAAACTCTAATCGCTATAGATTTTTAATTAGAAAATGGCTTGAAGACTTAAAATTGCAATTAATCAAAGGCCCAAAATAGTAATTAGACCCTTTAAAATTTAGAGATAGTGGATGGAAATAAGCATATTCACTAAGTTTTGATTAAATTTAAGTTAATTAAATTAAGATTATGTTAATTAAACCAATTTAATTAAGCTTAACTAGATTATATATAGTCTATGGTAGTGAAAAAATGTCATCTTCTTATTTTTGTCATCTTATTTTCGTCTAAAGGAAGAAGAAAAACCTAAGAAATTTCTTTGATATTCGGCCATCAATTGGTAAGTGCAATTAAGTCTTTTTCTTGTAATTTTTATAGATTTGAGGTCATGGGAACTTGATTTAGTTAACTCATGTATCAAATTGTAAAATTGTTAAAGTTTTAGAAAGTTTTCTTTGTTGATTTCTTGAAGAATTATGTGTGAAATTGATAGAAATTAAGCTTAGTTTAAGAAAATGACTAAATTGTAAAGCTTAATTGTTAGTTTAGTACATTAGGGACCAAATTGAATAAAATGTAAAATTGATATAAAATTTCTATAGGAGTAAGAAATAGGAGGTCCCTAATGAGTATTTGTGAAATCGGATTTCAATTCAAAGCTTTAGATTGAAAGTTATGTTTATCCCGGGTTTAGGGACTAAATTGAATAAATTGTAAAATATGTTTGATATTTTGATTGGTTCTAATTTGAACGGAATTTGATAATATTAAATGTTTTATGATTTTATTTAGCTAACATTGACACAGAACCGTTGAGAAGGAAAGGTAAATTGAAAGTCGTTGACTAATTGCTCAGAAATTAGATTCATATTTCTATGATTCGGGAATCATTTATTTTCTTCATGTTCATGCCATTTTGCATAATATGACATTGAGGTGAGTTTTTATTGGTTATTTAAGCTGAATTGCCATGATAGTGATTGAATACAGAGACAGGGACTAAATTGAATAGAATAAAAAGTTACATGACTTACTTGATATGTGATGATTGGTATGAAATTGGGTTCAAACATGTTATAAAATGTTATGAAGTTGTGAAATGATGATGAATGGAGTATATTGGAATGTAAATTTGAACTATATATAATGAATTAGAAATTAGGTACCCTATTAGTTGTCTGGGCCGAGTCGGATATAGTTGGCATGCCATAGGGTTAGATTATTGATTGAAAACCATCATTTATGAGCAATCCGAGGTGGTAGATTGTACTTTTAGTGTCATCATTTTTGGGCAACCTGGGGTGGCAGGATAAATAGATTGTGAAAACCATCGTTGACGGGCAACTTAGGGTGACGGATCTACATATCCGTTTCGAGTCCATGTTTGGTTAATAGGGTTATAAACATGTGAATTGGCTAATGGTATTTGAAAATGAAATGAAATTGAAAAGTGGTATGTGATAAAATGCAAAATAAGTTCAAACCGAGTCCTAATGACTGAATGCATATGAAAGAGCCATTAGGCTCGGATATGGTTGAAATACTGATATTGGATTGAACATATATGCTTAATGGTTGTTGTTGATAAATGAATAAGTATAAGCACATTTGGATGTTAGTAAAAATTGATTAAAATACATAAGAAGTGAATGATATATGGCAAGTTAGTATGCTTATATAGTAATTTTACATGTTAATATGTTTGTATGTATGCTTATACTGTATAGTAAGTAGTTGGCATGGAATTATACACTACAATTACCTATGTATCGGACTTGAGTAGAGCAAATTCATATTGATTTTGAAATTTTTTTATATTGACTTAAATTATGAAAATACCACTGAGTGTTTTTGCTCAGCGTACGGTTTGTTTTCTCCTTGCGCAGGTATAGTTGATTCATGAGATCGTAAGTCGTAGATCTAGCATCCCAGAAGCAATCCTCAACTCAGCAAAGTTTGTACTATATTGTTTTGAGTTAAGTATGGCATGTACCCAAGTCAAGTTGGTTTCGGATAAGTTTAATGATTTTGTTGTATTGAAGCTTGAATAAATAGCTTGATAATGGATAAAAGATATAGTTACACAAGTGAATTGGCTTGTATATTTTGCCATATGAAGGTTGGTCATATTGGAATTTCATACATAAATGTATGTATATTATCTTGATTAACATATGATAGATAGCGTAGCTGTTTAATTAAAGTATGTGTATAAGTAGTTTAAGGACATAGAATTAAGCCTTTATGAATGTTGTATTTGATTGATTTGATGAATGATATAGGTATAAATTGATGTTCTAGGTGCAGCTTGTTGGAACCAATTGGCAATTTGCAGTAATAGAATATCACGTTACGATGTTGAGTGTACGTCGTCGCGACGAGATCAGGCCACCATGCCACAACGTGACGTTGAGCATGGTTCGTATTTGAAAAAATGTAACATCCTGAATTTTTGGGCCTATGCATTTAATGGGTGAATATGTGTAATGAGTTAATTTGAGCATTAGGGGTCCAAATTGGGCTCAGGATTGGGCTGAAGCCTTAGTTAAATTTTTTTTTGGGCACTATAGGGTTTAAAAGGTGGTATCTGAGTTTAAAATATCAAAATGGGCTTGTGGCCCAGGTGGTCGATGGCGCCACTTAGGAGCAAGGAGGTGACGCCACACAAGGGAGTAAGGGGCCCAAATTTAAGTTACATGGAGCCCAACTCTTTTAATTTTAGTTAGCTAAATTTCGGCATTAGGGTTAGGTAGAGTGGACGGCAAAAAGGCTCAAAAATAGGAGGATTTATGTGAATGGGATAATGTAGATAATATAGTTGATAATATGGAAGAAAAAAAAAAGAAAAGATAGGAGCTATCTACAAGGCTAAGAGTTGGCCAAATTCCATCACCTAGAGAAGTGAAGAAATCGGTTTCTTTATGGCAAAGGGGTGCTGAATTTTCCTTTTTTATTTGATTAATTTTTAGTTATCAAGAAGGGCACTTTCGGTTTTTCATAGGTAAGTGCCAAAAATTTCTATAAATAGGAGGGTTCTCTTCTTTATTTTTCTAGCATTTAGGGTTTCCACCTTTTCTTTCTCTTCTTTCTTCTAAAAGTCGAAACTATATTATTCTCTTTTTTCTTCTAAAAGCCTAAAACTCCATTATTCTCTTCTTTCTTCTAAAAGCCGAAAACCCCATTATTCTTTTCTCTTCTTTCTCCTAAAAGCCGAAAACTCCATTATTCCCTTCTTTCTTTTAAAAGCCAAAAACTCCATTATTCTCTTCTTTCTTCTAAAAGCTGAAAACTCAATTATTCTCCTCTCTTCTTTCTTCTAAAAAGCTGAAAGCCAAAAACTCCATTATTCTTTTCTCTTCTTTCTTCTAAAAGCCGAATCTCTATAGATTTCTTCGAATCATCTTCTCTTCCTGATTTTTCGCAAAAAGCCGGAATCCTCTAGGAGTAGCCGAATCTTCTCTAGTAAGATCTCTTAGATCTAAAAGCCGGAAACACTAGTTCCTGAATCTCATATCACTTTTTGGGATTTCAATGCAGATAGCAGTGGTGTTGGCTACGGATAGCGTCGACTTAGAGGGTCTCGTTTTTTAACAATGAATCGTGTGTGTAGATCTCTAACACACTAATTAATCTGTACTAAATATATGTTATGGGCTAAAAGCCGAAAAAAGGCTGTATAGTAATCTGTACTAAATATATGTTATGGGCTAAAAGCTGGAAAAAGGCTGTATAGACAGTCGGATTACCCAAAAATGGTAGGCAAGGGATGCCAGGTACGTAATCATAGAAACTTCTCTATGTGTATCGATGTATGTGATAGACTGTGAACTTTTAGGTAGTATATTGTTTTGATTCTGCATGTATGTATGCATGGGATGGGATTGATATGATGAAGGGGAAGAAGGTTGCATAGCGATCGGTGGCTTTGCCACATAGGTCACACAGATGATCGGTCTTTATGACAGCAAACTCAATTGTCGAAATGCTACGATGTATTATTAAGGTCACATGGCGATCGGTGGCTTTGCCACATAGGTCACACAAATGATCGGTCTTTAAGACAAAGAAGACAAATTGTATCGATATGGTGTGTAGCGGTTGGAGGGTTGATTGTAGAAATCCCAAGGTGTGATGGTTGGTACGGATTGGTGTGTAGAGGATGGATTTCTAGGTCGGGATGGGCCATGATGCATATATAGTTACCCTTGTATACGGGCCAAGGCCATAATGTGTTTGTGGGCCAAGCCTTTGATGTGTTTTCTGGATTTACACACCGAGTCTTGGTGACTCACCCTATTATTTTTCCCTAACTTTGCAGATGAGCAAGTAGATCGTGGACATGGGAGCAAAGGCGGACTCGAGGGCCATCAAGTTTTTATTCCTATAGATTATTTCTGGTTTTCCTTAAGTTTTTATTTTGGAAACATTTATGTAATAAGGCCCCATAGTTTATACTCACTACTTAGTTTTTAATATTTGCAACTTATGGAACTTTGTCAAAGATTTTATTATTCAAAATAATAATAATACAAGGTTTTCTTTTCAAAAGTCACTTGTTTATTCGAATTTTGCCTAATAACTTATGATTTACTAAAACCAACTTAGCAAAAGTTTTCAACGTACAACCCGTAGCACACCGATCCGGTCGAAACTTATGGGCCGAGTTTGGGGTGTTACATTTTAATATCGAGCCCGCCCAAAACTCGGGCCGTGAAATGGGTCTAGTATCTTTTTTTAAAGTTGATAAGAATTTGGAAAAGTTTGGGTTGAGAAATGGCCTTCGAGTCTACCGGCACCCGATCCACGCAGGTAAGTATTCTAAACTTTTGGATGTGATATGTATGTGGGCTTGATGGGCTTGATGGACGTAGACTAGTATGTTAGGCATTGATGGACTATAGGCTTAGTTAAAACAACTCTTTAAATTCATAAGACTTAATCTATCCAAACAAACCCGTGAACGAAGTCGATGGGTTAGGGGTGTGGCAACAGCATACGCATGCCTAAGATTGGATTCAGGAGAGCTTGGTACTTAAGCGATCCCTAGTGACTCACCTCCTCTTCGCTAGAATCTTACATGGTGCGCAGTGACTGTTCACCTTAGCCACGAGGATTTGTTGACGGGCCAAAATCTATAATTAAAACCCGAAAGGGACCAGCCACCCTATTTCGCAACCAAAATACCCCCAAGTTTTGTAAAATTTCCAAAATACACTTGATTTGTGAAAATTTCCAAACAACCGTGATTTTATAAAATACCCATGTTTTGCAAATTTACCCGAAAACCCCTAGATTTACAAATGTGACCCGGTTTGAAAAATTAAATTTTCCAAAATACCCCTGCTAAAAAAAAAGCGAAAACAACAACAACACCAAGATACCCTATTTTGAGAAAATCACCAAGACACTTTATTTTGGAAAATACCCTGTAGGGTAAAACTACGGAAATACCCCTGGGTAGAGGAATGACGGAAAAAAAAACCTTATGCGATGAATGTGTGTGCATGGATACTACTTGTGTGATTGATGTATGCGGGTTGATGTATGTGGTTTCTAGAATTAGGAGATAAACTTGAGACTGAAACTGTAGATAGGTTCAAATTTGAAAGAACCACTCTTAAAACTACTTTCCATAAGATTGTTCGTGGTTAATCAGTGAAAGAAATTAATAGTTCATAAAATTTCTAAATTCAGATACTACGAGAATCAACGATGAGCGCTAGGAGAGGAAGAAGAGGCCGCGGTCGAGGCCGTGGAAGTATCCGGACTGATATGCTGACTCAGGTAGTTAGGGAGGTACTGAAGGAGGTTAAAGAAATCGGTGAAACATTTCGGGTTGGGTGCGTGGACTGTAAGAAAAAAGAGATCGTAGTTTTCTAGGGTTGCGCCTCGCTTACATGTGAAGCATGTTAAGGTACGTCCAAACTTTCGGGTTTGCGAATATCGCAGAAGGCGTCATCCGGGTGAATGTTGGAGGAAGTCAGGAACGTGTTTAAGATGCGGGTTTGAGGAGCATAAGGCTCGGGACTGTTCAATCACCATTAAGTCGGGTATGTTTTGTGTGGATGTTATATTTTTGGGTATAGAAAGCGTATGCGTGCAATGGTTATATATTATTAAATTAGAGTCTTGTGGCAATAAAGCATAGTGGTGAGACTTGGGTAGTAATGATTAGTAGTTAGTTGGAAATTTCGAGGACAAAATTTCTCTAAGGGGGTAGAATCTGTAACATCCTGAATTTTTGGGCCTATGCATTTAATGGGTGAATATGTGTAATGAGTTAATTTGAGCATTAGGGGTCCAAATTGGGCTCGAGATTGGGTGAGCCTTAGTTAAATTTTTGTTTGGGCACTATAGGGTTTAAAAGGTGGTATCCGAGTTTAAAATATCAAAATGGGTTTGTGGCCCAAAGGGTCGATGGCGCCACCACTTAGGAGCAAGGAGGTGACGCCACACAAGGGAGTAAGGGGCCCAAATTTAAGTTTCATGGAGCCTAACTCTTTTAATTTAAGTTAGCTAAATTTCGGCATTAGGGTTAGGTAGAGTGGACGGCAACAAGGCTCAAAAATAGGAGGATTTATGTGAATGGGATAATATAGATAATATAGTTGATAATATGGAAGAAAAAAAAAAGAGAAAAGATAGGAGTTATCTACAAGGCTAAGGCCACGTTTGGTTCACTGTAATGGAATAGAGCTGTAATTGAATAGAGGTGTAATGGAACAGAGGTGTAATGGAATAGAGCTGTAATAAGTAATTCAACTGTTTGGTTGAATGGAATGGAATAGAGCTGTAATAGAATTCTTGTGTTTGGTTGAATGGAATGATGTTGTAATAGCATAAGGAAAAGAACTAAAATGACCATAATACCCTTAGCAGAATTTTTTTTAGATAGATGATTATTGTTATTGTTATTAAATTTTAATAAGATTATTATTGAAAATAATTTAATAAAAATAATAAATAATTTAATCATATTTTAACATAATTATTATTAAATATAATTTAATAAAAAATAATTTAATAACATTCTTAATATATTTATTATATGAATTTAAAAATCAAAATATATAATACTATAAAAATATATATAATCTATTTTATTATTTTTAAATTGTAATGCATATTTAATGTGCTAAAATATCATTATTGAAACAAATAATTTAATTATTATACAATAAAAAAATATTAGAAGTAATAAATAACTTGAGAATTTATATTTTGCATAAACATAATATTCATATATTAACAAAAGGTTACATGAAACATATATAAGTAAGTTAATTTTAACTTATGCCATGCATCTTTAAAGGCTAATTTTAATCAAAATAGATGAACTCCTGATCCTTGCTATGTATTAGTTAATTAATTTATGTGATTAAAGTACATGTCTTGCATGCTTTATATTATAGTATAGTATACATTTCTATTGCAATCCCTATAGTTTTTATATCTTGCTTTGTGCACCTTATCTAAGGATTGAAACATATGATTGACATGTTGATTTTTAGAAATAATTAGAAGAAATAGATTAATATAATACCAAGCTAAAACATACCGTCCCAAATATTACAAACACAAAAAGTTATCAAAATATCATCAATAAAACTATGATTTTTAATGGTCAGCAAGAAATCTTCTGACCCATTCCAATCGTACAGAAGAAGGTAAACTAAAGAAAATGAGCATTTGCGTTGGATGATCTGGAATTTTTTTCAATGCTCGAAAACGTTCATCCACAGTTAAACCTTCTATTTCACATAATGTTGGATATAACTTTATAGCTTTTTCTTGGATGGTCTGAAATTCTTCTGACTTTTGTTGAATTACCGCATCGGAGGCAATACTCCTACTGATTTGTTCGCCAATAGCCCGCATGTTTTCCGCCAATAAAGTGGCAGCATCATGAAATGAAGAAGAAACATGATCACTCGAATTAGAATTCCTTTTTTTCTTCTTTGAAGATGTAGAACCCCCTTGGCTTCTAGCTGGTTGCGATTCTGTAGCTGAAACATCCATGTCATCTAAAGAGATATTAGCTTCACAATCATAGAATTCGTTTCTTTCTTCATGAATATTTGTAGCAGCTACATCCTCAACATTTATTTCTTCAATGATATCAGCGGCTGTTTGAGAATCTTTCCCAGTGGCTCGATCTTTTGCGTAAATGGCAGTAAGTTGGTCATAATAAGGGAAACTACGATGTTTAAATTGACCAGCTTCTTTATGACTCTATAAAAAAGAGGAATTCATATTAGTTATAAGTTTGGTGAAAATAAGATAATAAAGACTTGAAATAATTCTTACATTTATATATGAGTTCCACACCGTATCTTCAGCAACAACGAGCTGCCTATGCTCATCCCAACCAAAACCGCTATTGTTTTTTTCCATTAAACATGTCATAAACGATTGACCAATCCCTTTTCAGTAGTCTAATCCTCGATTCAATATTAGGTTTAGCCTTCAACATTGAATTGGGTAAAACTTTTCTAACATTCTTTCCAACTCATTTAAATAACCACTTTTTAAATCCTCAGATCGCATTAAAGGTTCCAACATTGTGCAAGTCGAGCATACAAGAAACCAACGCAAAGATCTTCTTCCGGAACCCATTTCCTTTTTGGTTCATCGAGAACTTTGGGAAGAAATATTTGATTATGAAAAACCGACATAATTATCTTAAGAAAAAAACAAATTAACATTTGACAACATTAAGACATAATAGGTAGCTAGATACCGAATGTGCGCATAAGTGTGTGTTCTTTGAATACAAATCCCTAGGGTTATCTATACTAGGTCAGTAGCATATTATTGAACTTAGCCCAAGCTTTCAAGGCTCAAATAAACATCAATAAAATTTTCAAATTCCAACAAACAAATAACCCCAAAAAATATTGATTAAAAACCGTTGGTGAGATTCTCGCACTAATTTGATAGAACTCGTGAAATCTCAACAAAATTGTCTAGAAACATCCGATGTACTAAATTAAGCTATTATAGCCAATTAACATTAGATTGAGGAACATACTAGCCCCATGATATAAATAGAAGTAACACAAGATTTATTACAAAAAGATAAAGCTTGACAATAATCTTCAATTTTCTAGCAAATTGCATAATTGAATATCTCATATAGTTCCTAGAATAGGAAAAAGCAAACTAAGGTAAGTGGATGACATAGCATGTCTTGGAGTACTTAAAACCCCATGTAACAACTCATCTAAATTTCCAAAGAACTAAATGATTCAATTTGCGATTTAAAACAATTCAATTTGCAATGAGCTTTACACTTCAATTCACAAGATGTAAATACTTCAACTTGCAAAGACTAAAATAATTCAATTTACACTCATATTTTTTTCTACCCTAATATTCAAAGAAAGCTCATATCAATCCAGCCATATACATGTACGAAATAGTTCTTGAAAAGCAAAGCAGGATACTGATATCACAAAATTCATCACAGATAAGCGTGGATACCAAATATTTGCAATTTTTATATACCAAATCCATTATTGATCATGCAACACTCCTTAGAACTAGCAAAACATAAACTAAAATCTCAAGTTAACTAGCAAGACATATAAACTTATGGACTTGTCCAAGTTTGGGTGTCCTAATTTTGCAAAAGCTCAAGCGGTGTTGTATCAGTATCGTATTATGCATATCCGTTCTTCCCGAAATAAACTAAAAGCTGCAGTAATTCTTCTATCTCGTGTTCACAAATAAACCTCGCAATTCTACATGCGTTTCAAAAGTAAAGGAACATAAAAAAGCGGGATAAATTCCCAAAATTTCGGAAAAATACAACTTAATAAAATATCAAAGAATTGTAATGAACATTAACTAAATCCATGTTTACAATCGACAAAAAAAAACATTTTGTTATGTCAAAAAGAAAACCAGAGTCCAAAGCCTAAAAATTATAGGTGTTTCTAAAACAACCAAATACAAGATGAAACAAAATAGACTAAACAAAGAACATAGTATCGGATAAAACATAGTTCATTGGAAACAAAGTGACAACATACTGCAATTTCAAGAAGGATAAAAAAAGGTCAATAATAATAAGCATATACCGAGAACAAAAGGAAAACGATGAAACCAACATCCAAGGTCGATTTGCAATCTTTAGCAAAAAAAAAAAATTTGATTTTCAAAGTCGGATGATCTCATGCAAAATGGATAAAATTACCAAAGCATCAACCTTCGAATTTCCAAAATGACAACAGATTTTAATTTATCCAAAACAAAAATCAATCAAAAGTTTCCATATATTCAAGCTCCAAATTAAACAATATAAGTAATATAAAACATTCACTTTCTGCAACAAAACTAGCAGTGCAAAATCCTTTGATATAAGAACCAAAGCTCACTTTCCAGAACACACAGCACACACATATATATTGGATATACATTCGCTCCATTACAGTGCAAGAAACACAATCCATTTGCAAGCCTAAAAACCAACTCAAATTTTTGCATAAAAAAGACAAATAAGAAATAAGCGAGATAGGTTTTAGCTCTTACATGACAAGGGCACAAGAATAAAAGCATGAAATTTGCAGGCAGGGGAATGTTATAATCAACCAAATGTTAACCAATACTATGAACAAAAAATGATTCATAAGCAATACTCACAAGAAGTAAAAGAAAGCAGTGGGGGGTTTCTTAGGCATTTTAGCATCAATTTTTTGTTTTATTCTTCAGCTTCGATTTGGGTATTGACTTCGACTTGGGTCTCTTTTCTCTCTCGCTAATAACACTTTCTTCAGCTGTCTTCTTCATTTTCTCACTTGATTTTACCCTTAACGCCATTTGACAAAAAAAAAAATTTTCAAGCAAAAGTGTCTATTTTTAGCCCCAAAAATTCCTAACAAGCAAAACAAACTAAGAAAGCCATAATTTATTCTGCAAAAAATACTATAAAGCAAAGGGGTAAGAGAGAAATACTGATTGGAGGCTGTTGATGGGTTCTTAGCGGAAGTAACGGAGGTTGAAGATGAATCAGTAAGGAACAAACCCGTTTAACCATAAAACAAAAATGGAAAGGAAAAAGACAAAGTTCAAGTTAAGATGATGAAGGAAGATGATGTGCGAGGAAGCGATAAAAATGTTTACTCGACCTTGGATGAAGAGGAGGAATGCCCGAGTCGTCGAGGGGGTACGTGAAATGGTCTGCCGATTGATAGTGTTTTTTGAGGTGAAATTTTGGTAAGGGTAAAAAAGGGTTCTTCAAGCAACGAATAGCTAAACGGTGAAGAAGGAAGGTAATAGAAATCCCCAAAAATCGCTGCTTAAGCACGGCATGGAATAGACCCGTAATAGGGTATTCCATTCAACCAAACGTCTGCTTGTGTGGGCTTGCTGAATAAGCATGTAATAGGCATGTAATGGAATAGCCATTACATTGAACCAAACATGCTGTAAGATTTGGCCGAAATTCCATCACCTAGAGAAGTGAAGAAATCAGTTTCTTTATGGCAAAGGGGGTGCTTAGAATTTTCCTTTTATTTGATTAATTTTTAGTTATCGGGAAGGGCACTTTCGGTTTTCATAGGTAAGTGCTTGAAATTTCTATAAATAGGAGGGTTCTCTTCTTTATTTTTTGGCATTTAGGGTTTCCACCTTTTCTTTCTCTTCTTTCTTCTAAAAGCTGAAAACTCTATTATTCTCTTCTTTCTTCTAAAAGCCGAAAACTCCATTATTCTCTTCTTTCTTCTAAAAGCCGAAAACCCTATTATTCTTTTCTCTTCTTTCTCCTAAAAGCCGAAAACTCCATTATTCCCTTCTTTCTTTTAAAAGCCAAAAACTCCATTATTCTCTTCTTTCTTTTAAAAGCCGAAAACTCCATTATTCTCTTCTCTTCTTTCTTCTAAAAAGCTGAAAGCCGAAAACTCCATTATTCTTTTCTCTTCTTTCTTCTAAAAGCCGAATCTCTATAGATTTCTTCGAATCATCTTCTCTTCCTGATTTTTCGCAAAAAGCCAGAATCCTTTGGGAGTAGCTGAATCTTCTCTAGTAAGATCTCTTAGATCTAAAAGCCTAAAACACTAGTTCCCGAATCTCATATCACTTTTTGGGATTTCAAGGCGGATAAGCGGTGGTGTTGGCTACGGATAGCATCGACTTAGAGGGTCTCATTCTAACAGATGTCAGTGTGTAGATCTCTAACACACTAATTAATCTGTACTAAATATATGTTATGGGCTAAAAGCCTAAAAAGGTCAGATATAATCTGTACTAAATATATGTTATGGGCTAAAAGTCGAAAAAGGTCAGTATAGACAATCGGATTACCCAAAAAGGGTAGGCAAGGGATGCCAGTGCGTAATCATAGAAACTTCTATGTGTATCGATGTATGTGATAGATCGTGAACTTTTAGGTAGTATATTGTTTTGATTCTCGCATGTATGTATGCATGGGATGGGATTGATATGATGAAGGGGAAGAAGGTCGCATAGCGATCGGTGGCTTTGCCACATAGGTCACATAGTGATCGATCTTTATGACATGACAAACATTGTCGAAATGCTACGATGTATTATTAAGGTCGCATGGCGATCGGTGGCTTTGCCACATAGGTCACACAGATGATCGGTCTTTAAGACAGCAAAGACACGGTTGCCGATATGGTGTGTAGCGGTTGGAGGGTTGATTGTAGAAATCCCCAAGGTGTGATGGTTGGTACGGGTTGGTGTGTAGAGGATGGATTTCTAGGTGGGATGGGCCATGATGCATATATAGTTACCCTTGTATACGGGCCAAGGCCATAATGTGTTTGTGGGCCAAGCCTTTGATGTGTTTTCGGGATTTACACACTCGAGTCTTGGTGACTCACCCTATTATTTTTCCCTAACTTTGCGGATGAGCAAAGAGATCGTGGACATGGGAGCAAAGGCGGACTCGAGGGCCATCAAGTTTTTATTCCTATAGATTATTTCGTTTTTCCTTAAGTTTTTAATTTTGGAAACATTTATGTAATAAGGCCCCATAGTTTATACTCACTACTTAGTTTTTAATATTTGCAACTTATGGAACTTTGTCAAAGGTTTTATTATTCAAAATAATAATAATACAAGGTTTTCTTTTCAAAAGTCACTTGTTTATTTGAATTTTGCCTAATAACTTATGATTTACTAAAACCAACTTAGCAAAAGTTTTCAACGTACAACCCGTAGCATACTAGATCTGGTCGAAACTTATGGGCCGGGTTTGGGGTGTTACAAAAAATCTGATTTGAAAACAATTTTCTTACACAGCGAAAAATAAAAATTTTGAAAACCGAGCCGGTTTGTGATATTTATAGCAATAAACCCTTAACCAAATTTGCACATGTGTTTTGGCTAGACAAATTCTGGTCATTCCCGACTTTCAACCGAACGACCTTCTCTGTTATTCTTATACCACGAACTGCTTCGAGTGAAAAATCTCTTCTCATTGGAAACCGACAGAAATTGTTATTCCAAAAAATAGATTTAATAGTTGAGAATAAATTCTCTCTATTTTCGAGCAGAGTAACAATATCTTAAATTTATGTGTACTGCCCTACCGGTGCCATCTATTTATAAGAAGAAGAATTAAAGCCCTTGTTAATATGTAGAAGTTTATTTCAACTAGAAAAACGAACTCCTAGTCTAACTAGAAGTATAGGTGGTAGCAACCCTAGTTAATAATACTAGGGTTTGTCATCCCTCCCTTTAAGATAAGAGGCTTTTGGGCCTCTTCCATTTTGGGTCCAATTACAAGTACTTATTGGACTTTTAACCTAGTACTTTACAATTCGATTCAACCAAATATTTGTTTTTTATTTCCCAAAATAAACATCTCAATATATTTCAATTAAATAATCTTCTCAACTCAATTCTATTTCCGTTAAAATCATGACGACTTTATCGTAAAAGAATCTATGAGAAAATATATTTTATATTTATACATTCAACGAGTTCATTATGATCAAATGATTTATTTCCATTTTCAAACTTCATTTAATTCAAAAAACATAAATTCATTTCCAAGTCATTTTCATTTTCTTTTTCATTTTTGAGAAAACCACATTCATTTCCAAATGATTCCATTTCTCCATTTTCATTTTCATTTTGGAGAAAACCATAATCATTTCCAAATGTTTCTCATTTCTCCATTTTCATCATTTCTATCCATTTTTCTTCATTTGATTCAACATGTAATTCATTTCTAGTTTCAACGAGCTAACAGAGAGACCAATTGGACATATGTGATTAGGGCTCAAATGATTTATAATTAAGTTCCAGTTTTTCGCCTATTAATTATAAACTCATTTAGTTACGAAGTCATTTCACTATAGTATCGTGGTTAAGCTCTCCCCAATGGCATATCATTATAAAAGCAGCTCGATCAGTGCTCATCCAATGACCTTACCATAAGTGTGTTACCCTCATAGGATATCCTTAATCTCTTTGGAATAATATTTATTCTCCAATATGATCCTATTTTATCTCATGGTAACCATTACATCTTCCTTCATAAAAAGTTAATTACTATCAAATAGTAATTAATTCGTTCATCACAAAGATGAATATACCCGTGGCCAGAATAGCGTAGCAACATCAACCTGAACTTTTGAAAATCTTATAGTTTAGTCCTAATACGATCTCGAGTTAGCGTTAGAGCTTTCATAATCTTGTATAAAACCCGAAAATGAATACAAATCATTTTCTATACCTATTTTATTAATATTTGAATGTTTAAGGTTATAAATCAAATTGTAATTTGATCATAGTTGCTCCAGCAACGAATGTGACACCTCATAGCTTGAATCCAACGATCGGGTTGGGTATAGGGTGTTACACAAATGGTCATAATGCTTTTATTGTACAAAAGCCTGTTCTACTAAGGTTTAAACAATTTCATTACCATTCAAAACAAAAGTAATGTTTCGATCTATTAATATATCCTTTCCCAATCGTGCATTTTCATGCTACCCATCTTCTTTCATTCTTATATGATATATAAGATATATCATATAATTTTATATATGTTATACCACTTTGCCAAAAAGACACGTGTCAAGCCTAAAAGGCATCGTTGACTCTACATTGACCCTTTGAGCACAACCATTCGACCCTTCAAACGGAACCTATCACTCATGTTCATAGGAGAACGTTATCCTAATGTGAACACTCTTTCAAGACAATAAGGAGTCTATTTAGGCTTTATTACCTCATACTGATAGAATCCCATAATACATGCCCATGATTATCCATTACGTGTTTAACAGGATTAAACATTTATCTAGCCAATATCATATCAGTGGACAAGGAGACTATTTCCTATAAATACCTTAGAAAACTATGGGCAAAGGATCGACCCTTTTTTATAACCTAAAGTTACTCTTAGCATTTATCTTTTCAATCAGCATGTCCTCTAGTCTTTGTTTTGACTCTCTGCCTCTACAGGTGAATCGGCCTCCACTACACCACCTTGATCTCCTCCTCACTCCACCTTGTCTTTGTAACACCTCTAACCCGTATCCATTGCCGAAACAAGGTTACAGAACATTACCGGAGTTTACAGAACAAATAGACAGAAATTTCAACATTTCACATCATATAATATTCATATCATAAACTAATCGAAATCAAACATATTGTCCCTTATATGAGCCCTCGAGGCCCAAAATACACATTAGAAACAAGTCAGGACTAAATCAGATGCTCAAAGAATTTTTCGAAAAACACTAATTTTTTTCAAACTGCAGGGGTCACACGGCCAAGAGACACGCCCGTGTCTCAGGCCGTGTGGGCATTCGAAATAGGGACACATGCTTGTGTTCCAGCCCGTGTCCGTACCTGTGTAACTCTCTGACTTGGGCCACACGGCCAAGCCACACGCCCGTGTGCTAGGCCGTGTGATCATACTGACTTACGCAATTTAAAAGATACAAGGGACACACGGCCGTGTCACCTGGCTGTGTGTCACACACAGTTGAGACACACGCCCGTGTCTCTGCCCGTGTGGATGAAAATAGGCCATTTTCCAAGCCACATTTCTCACCCAATTTGGTACCAACCTAAACATAACAATTTGCACATCAACAAGCCATAACAAGGCATTCAAAACAAGCCAAAATCAAGTCTTAAACATAAAATATCACCATATACAACCAATATGCCCTTAGGCACCTCAATTGACAATTTAAAGACATGCCAACAAGTATCTCAATTTACCTAAATGACCAAATTCATGTATGCATATTCAAACCACATTTAACTTTCTTTCATTCTACCATATCAAACACATAACAAATATGATAAGGCCACTTATATACACACCAAAATATACCAAACACAAGTCATTCAAATGGCTAGTCTCAACAAAACATTTATATACCAACATTGGCCAAAATAACCTTTACATGCCATTATATCCGAGATTAATTTACTGAAAGTACCAAAAGGACTGATGGATAGTGTGAAATAACTCCGACCAGCTTCCAACCCGAACGAGCTTCCGAATTACTATAAAACATAGAAAAATAACACAGAGTAAGCATTTAAGCTTAGTAAGTTCGTATAACACGGAATTTAACTTACCATATATCTATACAATAGGTAAGTAAACATAACATATCTCAACCAATTTGGCCAAAAGCCTAAACACATTATCACCAACTTATTAGCCATGAAAATCACATATAATATCCAACACACATGGTTGAATTCATCAAATAATCACATTTCATGTTTTTCATATAAATATCAATAATAGTTCATATCGAACTCATATAATCTCGTAACATAACTATGCTCGTTGAACCATTTAGAATATCGTTGGATACACGGGTAGTACACACGAGGTTTACTGAACTGTAATCCGTCAATTCATATACATGTATGCTCATACGAGCCGTAAACAGTAAGCCCTTCCAAGCTAAATAATAGGAAGCTCATGCGAGCTGAATAACGGGAAGCTCATAAGAGCTGAAATCGATGACCCTAATGACATGTCATTTGTATCCTACGGATTCCTAAGGTTCAAACGGGGCTCAGTAATTATCGAATATACAACCGGTATTTATTCATGGAAATTGTACAATTCACAAACAATAATTCAATCTAACACATATAAATGTACAATTTAATTACACGAACTTACCTCAACGAGTTTACGTAGATACGAAGGTGACCAATACGATATTTTTCCTTTGCCTCGATCTAACTCCGTACTAGATCTAATCAGATCTATACGAATGAATTTAACTCAATTCAATATAATTCATATTCAATTTAGTCCAACACATATTTTTGGAAAAGTTACTATTTTACCCCTATACTTTTAATTCATTGCAATTTAGTCCCTAGGCTCGAAAAATAAAATTCATACAATTTAATACTTACTCAAGCCTAGTAAATTTTTATACATATTAATAGCATCCCACGTAATTCACAATTTCATAATTTTTACCATAAATTTATCATCTTTTCAATTTAATCCCTAATTGATAATTTCATCAAAATTCTCTTTGTAAAAGTTATTTATCTAACATCAACCTTTCATTTTCTATCATAAAACTTCAAAATTCAAGCATACTCATCAATGGAAAAACCCTAATACTTTAACGATTTTGCAAATTAATCCCCGAGCTAGCTAGATTAAGCTACTACGATTTCGGAAACATAAAAATCATTAAAAACGAGACAAAAATACATATCTAATTGAGCAAAACAAGCTTGCTAACATTTCAAGCTTCCATGGCTAGGTTTCTTTCTCTCTTTTTTTGTTTGGTGGATGATGATGGGAATAGATTGTTTTATTTTATTTATTTTAACTTAAATCATTAATTTCCAAAATTACCCTTAATAATTCATTAAATTTCCAATGATGACTATTCATACTTATCCACTAAGCATTTTAATAGTCTACTTACAATATAAGGACCTCCAATTTAAAATTCTATAGCTGTTTAATACTTTTAGCTATTAGAACTCAACTTTTGCACTTAATGCAATTTAGTCCTTTTTATCAAATTAAGTATGTAAACGGTAAAAATTTCTTAACAAAATTTTTATACTGTATTTCTATTATACAGTAGAACATAAAATAATAATAATAATATAAATTTTCTGACTTCAAATTTGTGGTCCCGAAACTATTGTTCCGATTTCATTGAAAACGGGTTGTTACAGTCTTCCTCCCTTGTTATACTTTGTATAAAAAATATCATTAATAATTATGCATGGTAAAATATCATGCATATGATAAACTAGCATTTCATTTCCTTCAAATAAATAATCCACGAGACAATCGTACTTTTTGCATAATATAATAAATACCAATATAACTTAACCATTGAAATCTAATTTAATGCAACACGAGTAAAACAATAAATTTAACATACATTTTCTCGCGATAAATATTTCTAAGTCAATGATATAATCACTGAACTCGATGCAACCACATTTATCGATGTCCATCTGAAATTTTTCAATAGAGCATTTAATAAAACTGTTCTATTTTTTATTAACTAAAGAACTGAACTTAAATAGAGAAAAGAGTCCTAATCCTAATTGGGAAAATAATTCCCTTATTCTAATAAACTACTAAAAGATAAAATAAAATATTCCTAGAATATGAATAAAACTTATCTACCTAAATAAGATTTATCTACCTAAAAAATTTAAAATATATCCTTAAAATATATGGGTTTCACATATTTCAACACCCTCCCTCAAGTTGGTGCATATATATCAATCATGCCCAACTTGTTTACAAGAAAATCAAAGCTTGTCTTAGAGAGCCCCTTGGTAAGTATGTCAGTAATTTGTTGTTTTGAAGGAACAAACGGCATGCACACTTGGCCTTCTTTAATCTTCTCCTTGATAAAGTGTCTATCAATCTCAACATATTTAGTTCTGTCATGTTGGACTGGATTGTGAGCAACACTAATGGCAACTTTGCTATCACAATACAACTTCATTGGTAAAGTTATTGGTTTCTTCAGCTCTTCCATAATTCTTTTTTTTTCACAAATTCCTTGAGCCATTGGTCTAAACTCAGCCTATGCACTACTTCTTGCTACAACACTTTGTTTTTTGCTTCGCCAAGTCACAAGATTTCCCCAAAAAAATGTACAGTATCCTGATGTAGATCTTTTATCTGTTATTGAGCCTGCCCAATTTGCATCTGTATAAGCTTCAATTCCTCTTTGTTCGGATTTCTTGAAGAATAATCCCTTTTCCAGGTGAACTCTTCAAGTATCTTAGAATCCGAAACACTGCTTCTTCATGTTCCTCCATTGGGGAATGCATAAATTGACTCACTAAGCTCACTGCAAAAGCTATGTCTGGCCTTATATGTGATAAGTAAATTAACTTACCAACTAATCTTTGGTACTGCCTTTTATAAACAAATCGACCTTCTTTATTTCCGAATTTTGCATTTGGATCAATTGGTTTGTCAGCTGGGTGGCAACCACTCATCCCAGCCTCTTTTAAAAGATCAATCACATATTTTTTCTGAGAGACCACAAGACCCTTCTTTGATCGAGCAACTTCCATTCCAAGAAAGTATTTCAAAGGACCCAAGTCTTTAATCTCAAACTCCAATGCTAGATGCTCATTGAGACGCCTTATTTCATCAACATCATCTCCTGTAAGAATGATATCATCGACATAAACTATAATAAATACTATTCTACCTCTTTGTGAATGTCGATAGAACATTGTGTGATCAGCTTACCCTTGTGAGTAACCTTGTTTTTTAACAACTTGAGTGAACCGCTCAAACCAAGCTCGAGGAGACTACTTTAGACCATACAAAGATTTCTTGAGTTTACATACTCGAGTTCCAAATTTTTCTTTAAAACCTAGAGGAGGATCCATGTAAACTTCTTCTTCAAGTTTCCCATTTAGGAAAGCATTCTTCACATCTAACTACTGTAAAAACCAATCAAGATTAACAACAATTGATAAAAGAACTCTAACGGAATTTAATTTGGCTATTGGAGCAAATGTTTCAAGATAATATATCACGTATGTTTGAGTGTACCCTTTAGCCACCAACAGGACTTTGTATCTATCTAAAGATCCATCCAGTTTGAATTTGGTTGTGAACACCCATTTACAGCCCATTGTTTTTTTTTCCTCCAGGTAATTCCACTATTTTCCATGTACCTGTTTTTTCAAGAGCACGCATCTCCTCTAAAATAGCCTCCTTCCACTCAGGAACCTGTAAAGCATCTTTCACATTTTTGGGTATTTTCACAGTATCGAGACACGAAACAAAGGCTGAGAATATAGAAGACAAGGCTTTATAGGATACAAAGTTAGACATGGAATATTTGACAATATTTCTAACAACTTTTCTTTTAGCAATTGGAATATCTAAATCAGAAAATTCATTGGCTGGATTATGAGCTTTACCTAGACTTTTGACAAGATCTTGCGGGTTGGATTCTTGGTGATGAATCTGGTGGATTCCACTTTCTTGATTTCGATTTCTTCTTGAGTAAACAATTAACTCCTTTATTTGTTCATTATTCTCATGATCAGACTCTACACCTTCATAATCTTTTTTTATTAACAACATTAACATCATTAATTTTTGTGTTAATCATAAATTCGCCTTCCCCGTTATTAGAATCCCTATGTTGTATATTCCTAATCTTTTCTTGATCAATTTTAGAATCTTCCTTACTATAATTCCCTCCCTGAAGATTAGAATCAAAATAAGGTTGCGTTTTAACAAATGTAACATCCATGGTAATAATAATCTTTCTATCAATTGGATCAATATATTTGTAACCCTTTTTATTAGAAGTATAGCCAACAAAGACACATTTTTTTTGCTCTAGGATCTAGTTTACCTTGGTTGTGAACATGAACAAAAACACTACACCTAAAAACTCGAAGGGATAAATCTGTGATCAATTTAGAGTTAGGAAAGTTATCTTTAAAGAGACGAAAATGAGTTCAATAGTTTAGAGTTTTACTGGGCATTCTATTAATAAGATATGTAGCTGTTAACAAGGCTTCGCCCCAAATATAACGTGATACCTGACTAGTGAACATCAAGGCTCTAGTTACTTCTAAAAGATGTCGATTTTTTCTTTCTGCAATCCCATTTTGTTGTGGTGTATTTGTACAAGAACTTTGGTGGACTATTCCATGTTTGGTTAAGAAAACACCTAATTGGTCACTAAAAAATTCCCCACCATTGTCACTCCAAAATACTTCTATTTTCACACCAAATTGTGTTTTCACCATAGCATAAAAAGATTGAAACATTTTTTTAACTTCAAACTTATCTTTTAATAAAAACACCCAACAAATACGAGTATGATCATCAATAAAAGTGACAAAACAACGTTTTCTTGAAAAATTTGAGACTCTTGAAGGTCCCTAAACATCACTATGAATTAACGAAAAAGGTCTGGAAGCTTTATATTTTTGAGGTGGAAAGAATGACCGATGATGTTTAGCCAATTCACAAAATTCACAGTGACATGAAGAAGGACTTTTATTTTTTAAATAGATCAGGTAACAAATATCTTAAATAGTAAAAATTGGGATGTCCAAGCCTATAATGCCAAATCATAACCTTATCAAAACCAAAAACTGAATTTAAACATAAAGTAGTTGTTGGTTGACTTAGATGGTCGTCGTCAAGAAAGTAAATTCCACCAGATTCTTTAGCATTGCCAATCATCCTCCCTGGGACCATGTCTTAAAATTTAACATAGAGTAGTCAAATGTAACATGACAATTAGAAGACTGGAATAATTTACTGACCTATATGAGATTACAAGCTAGATTTGGCATATGTAAAACATCATGTATGTAACACCCCTCACCCGTATCCGTCGCCGGAATAGGGTTACGGAGCATTACCAAACTTATTACACAATCGAGTATACATTTCCCATACAATTATCAAATTCAAATACAATTCATTCATAATCATTAATCATGTCCCTAATATGAGCCTATGAGGCCCAAAACATGCATTCGGTGTGGTTCGGGACTAAACCGATAACTTAGGAAACTTTTGGAACACTTAGAAAATTTTGCAAAATACAGGGGACACACGCTCGTGTGTCCCGGCCGTGTGTCTCACACAGCCAAAGACACGCCCGTGCCACAGGTCGTGTGGACATTTGAAATGGGATCACATGGCCGTGTCCCAGCCCGTGTTCGACCCCATGTAACTCACTGAATTGGGTCGCACGGCCAACCACACGCCCGTGTGACCAACCCATATGCCATTCGAAATGACCTTACACGCCCGTGTGCCAGGTCGTGTGCTATGTCGTGCTAAACCTGTAGGGTATACTGACTTATGCCACGCGGCCAAGTCACATGCCCGTGTGCTAAGTCGTGTGGAGCATAGTGACTTGATTTTTAATACAACACCATGGGACACACGATCGTGTAATCTGACCGTGTATCACATACGGCTGAGACACACGCCCGTGTCTCTGCCCGTGTGGACAAAAATAGGCTATTTACGAAGCCATTTTGTTACCCAAATTTGCATACACCTACATCAAACCAAATGGAACCAAAACATCGCATAAATGGGTACTCAACCAAGCATGATTCATACCATTTCAATACCAAAAACAACAAGGCACAATATCACAATATGTCATTCAATTTATACCAAATTCACATTCACAAATCAACTAGATGGACACTTTTCAAACATGCATTATTTGGCCTAATCTCACAAACATACCAAATTCAGTTCTCAACCATTTAGTACCCGTAATTACCAAATACCAACTAGCATCACATATCTATAATCAAGCACATAACAAGAGCATTTTCACAAATATATACACATCCAAATCAACCAAAAAAAGCCAACTCTCATGGCTATATACCAAACCAAACATTAAACAATTACATGCCAACTCAAATGGCTAAATTCGTTACTATCACATATGTACCATAATGATCAAACTCCTATACATGCCATATAACCAAAACATAAACTCAAAAGTACCAAAGTGATAGCTTGATAGTGTGATGAGATCTTAGCTTGATAGTGTGATGAGATCTCTGACGATTCTCGAATTCGAACTAGCTTTGATTTCACTATAAAACACGAAAAAATAAACAAAGTAAGCTATAAAGCTTAGTAAGCTCGTATGAAATAATAAGCAAAGCTCACCATTCAATTATCATTCCATAATATGAACATAACATGCTACAAAACATTTAACCACGTTGTTAACATGTATTCAATCACATAATTAACCATGAACTCACAATTTCCATAGATTCGATGCTTACATAGTTTCCTTACATACCTGTACTGATACGTATCTATTTCTCACCATCTCATATCTTTGATAGACCCGTTGAACCATTCGGAATACTATTGGATACCAGGGAATCTCACACACTAAGTGCTACATATATAGCCTAAGTTATCTCAATCTCATATCACATATAATGCTCACTCTTGAGCTATCAACTGTCTCTGCTCACACAAAGCCGATGTGATCATGACGGTTACTACTACGTCGCTCACACAAGCTGACAAGAATCCCAACACATGCAGGATAACTCAGCCACCGGTAGAACGTACAGACTAGCACCTAATCACATAACCCTTAATGACATGTCATTCGTATCCTAATCTATTCCTAAGGTTCAATCGGGATTTCACATTTGCCGAATCGTCATCAAATATGTCCGCAAGGTCGTATTCATAATTTATGCAATATCAAAGCATTTAAAACACAAATATAATAACGAACTTACCTCGATTACAAAAACGGCGAAATAAGTCAATTAATCTGATACTTTATTTTTTCCCCGATCTAAATCTGAATTTCACTTTTCTTGATCTATATGTAATCAAAATTAACTTATTTAATCATCACTCTAGTAAATTTAGTCCAAAATACACATTAAGGCAACTTTACACTTTTGCCCCTAATATTTCAACATTTTTACAATTTAGTCCTTATCTCATAAAAATTTAATTTCTTCAACATATACCCATGCTAGATGAATTTTAATTAAGTCCCTAGAAGCCCACATTTTTCATTTATTTTACAATTTAACCATGATTTTTACATATTTCACAATTTAATCCCTATTTGGACATTTTACTAAAAATCACTTAACAAATGTTGTTTATCTAACAACAACCATACATTTTCTATCATTAAACATCAAAATACACATAGATTCATCAATGGAAAAACCCTAAACCTTTAATTTTTTTGCAAAATAGTCCCTGGGCTAGCTAGATTAAGCTGCAACGATCTCAAAAACATAAAAATCATTAAAAACGGAACAAAAATGAACTTACATGAAAGGATGAAACCTAGCCGAAATTTCAAGCTTCAAACATGGTGTTTATTTTGCTAATTTTCAGTGGAAGAGGATGGATAAAGATGATATCCAAGTTTTTTTTTTATTTTACTTAATTTATTTTATTAATTTACACTTTTAACCGTGGTTATAAAACATGAAAATCACATAATACCTGTCCAAGAATGTCCACTAACTTTATAAATGGGCTAATTACCACATAAGGACCTTCACTTTAATATTCCATAGCTATTAGATACCTTTAGCTAATAGAACTCAAGTTTTACACTTTACGCGATTTAGTCCTTTTTATCAAATTAAGCACTCAAACGATAAAATTTCTTAACAAAATTTTCACACAAGCATACCATCATGCTGTAGACTTCAATTTAATAATAAAAGAAATTTTTTAACCTTGGATTTGTGGTCCCAAAACCACTGTTCCGATTTGACTAAAAACGGGCTGTTACAATGTAAAACCAAGGAAGATGAAATTTTAACAGTGCCTTTCCTGGCTATTGCCGAGAACGACCCATCTATTACATTGATCTTTTTGTTTCCTGCACAAGGTGTGTAAATTGAAAAAAGAAAATAGCAACTAGTCATGTGATCACTAGCTCCAGAATCAACGATCCACGTGTTTGTTTTACAAGGCTTGACACTGAAAAAAACAAAAAAATCAGTACCTGGTTGGGCAAAAGAGGAAGAAGGATTATTGGATGAGTTGAACAAAAGAATTCATCTGAAACTGTGTGATTGAAAAAGCTTGTATAGATGCTCTAATTGTTTCTTAGTGAATGGAAACCATCCTAGAGAACTTTGGCCCTCATAATTTTAATTAGTTGTTTGGAAAGCTTTGCTATCCCCTGATTGTGAACCACGACCATTGCCACTCTTTTTTCTTCCATCGTCGTTTTTCATGGAGCTTCCAACACGTTTCTCGAGTGTGCCAATATTTTTTGCAGTGATCGCACTAAGGTTTTTTTTCCTTTTTTCACTATCATCATTATTTTTAATAGTTACAAGAGCAAAATTATCATCATTAGCTTCAAACCCTGGCCTTAACATTACTTTTCTTCTTGCCTCCTTTCTTTTAACCTCAGAAAAAATCTCACGGAGTTTTGGAAGCGGTTTTTTTCCTAATATCTGAAATCTCACTTCATCAAATTCTTTATTTAAACCAGCCAGAAACAAATAAGCTCGTTCATTCTCTTCTTTTTTTCATAGCTTTTACACCATCTACAGGACACTCCCATTCATCATTATAACATTGATCCAATTCTTGCCAAAGAGACATCATCTCATTATAATAAAAAGTAACTTCCTTTTCCCCTTGCCTAGCTTTCCAGAGTTTTATTTTTAACTCAAAGATCTGTGAAGCGTTTTCTAAATCTGAATATGTGTCTTTCACAACGTCCCAATCATCTTTAACAGTCGGGAGAAAAAGAAAAGGTTTACCTACAGATGCTTCCATGGAATTAATAAGCCACGCAATTATCATAGAATTTTCTGACCTCCACTTGCTCATCTTTGGATCACCCACCTGTGGTTGCTTGACTTCTCCAGTTAAATGACCTAGCTTGTCGCGCCCATCAATTGCTAATTTTACGGACTGCGACCATTCCAGATAATTCTTGCCATTCAGGTTGTAAGATGTTAGCTGAAAAGAAAGGTGAGACGCCTCTGTCCCTTGAGTCATTGTACTCTCGGTAGTTGTTTCAACGGTAGAATTTTCTTCCTCTGTTTGATTGTTAGATCTCTTATCTCCAGTAAAGGCTGTTTTAACCATGATGTTGCTAGAGATTTAACCTAACTCTGATACCATGAAAGTTTTCAAGAGAGCATTTAATAAAACTGTTCTATTTTTTATTAACTAAAGAATTGAACTTAAATAGAGAAAAGAGTCCTAATCCTTATCGGGAAAATAATTCATTTATTCTAATAAACTACTAAAACATAAGGGAAAATAATCCCCTTATTCTAATAAACTACTAAAAGATAAAATAAAATATTCATAGAATATAAATAAAACTTATCTACCTAAATAAGATTTATCTACCTAAAAAATTTTAAATATATCCCCAATATATATGGGTTTCACATATTTCAACACCATCCTCATAGTATTATGCTTGTAGTGGCATGTGAATGTGCGGTAAACAAACACACCTTCTTTAATTACTCATAAATTGCAAAAAGAGAACCTTAAAATTGTTGGTGTGAGGGATAAAATAAACTCATGAGAACCATGCCACTATCTTTAAGATTTTATTCTCCTCCACCTATATTTTGGTGTGCAAGAGATTTACTGGAAAATGAACCTCGAGGATACAATGAAGTCCAATGGTTATTTACGTTTTGCACTAACGGAAGCAGTCCGCTGAACATTGAGCGGAGCATAGCAAGAATATAAATTCTATAAAGAACTTCTGTAGTAATTCTTTATAGAACAATATTTGAATACAAAAGATGGTGAGAGAATGGAATGAACTTTTGCTTCTTAATTTTTGGTGCGTCATACAAATGAAAGTTCACTCCTATTCATAGGAGTTCTTACATCTCTTCATAGAGACATAACTATTCAATAAATGCCTATATGAATAGTCATATCTATTAAGAATGAACACAATTTTTCATTACATATTACTTGAATAATCATAACCTTTTGTTAATAATCAAGTAACATAACTTTTAGTAACAATAGCATAACTTATTACTATGAATACTGACAACTCTTGATCAATTTACCAAATGAAATAATTTTTGGTTACTTATAACTTTTCATTTGCAACTGTTGGAATATTATATATAATCTAAAAATGTTCCAACATGTTTCATCATGTGTTAATCATGCCTAGATTTGAATACCCCACTTCTTAACTAAAGCCAAAATATTATCCTACTTCCTTTTAGTTTCCATCAAAAAACATAGTTTGGGATTTAGGTTGAGAATTTATTGTTGAATGTGATGAACTATGAGGGGTCAACCCAAGCCTAAAATGAAAAAAAGATTCTTTATTCTTCTAAAGGCTGTTGTGGGACAACTTTCTATAAATCAACTAGATACATTAGGATCTTACCATAAAAAACTTCAAGATTCCCAAATGTACACCTAACTCGCTTACTATTGACTGGAGTCCAACCCGAAAGTACAACAAGGATTAAAGAACGTCTTAAAGCTCGCCTCTTTGCTTTCTAAAAAAAAAAGCGGACTACGCAATAAGAGGCTCAACCATAAGCCCAACTCTAATGGTGGGGGGGAATGTTGAAAACAATCTTATTGGAAGCGGCTTTCGAGTGAGGGCAATCGTCATAGTCAGCCAGCGAGCAATCCCAAGAAAGCCAGCTACCTAGCCTTTCTTATTTCCATCGCTAGCTTAAACTGAGAAATAATAATAGGAAAAACCTCCAAGCCCCTATAAAGTAAGCTATTTTTGTCATATTCTTCCTCATTTCATTAGAGTTCTCTCATTGGTCTTTGGTGGCAAGTCAATACTAGTAGCTTTTTCAACATTTTGGGAAATGTTCAGGGTCAGGGATGGTGCCATGAGAGACAAGAAAGGGCCTAGCCCCCTATTAAAATGGCCATTTTAGTCCCTTTAAGTTTTTAAAATTATAAGTTAGTTTAATGGTAAAAATACACTTTGGCCCCTCCAAAGATGAAAATTTTCAGTTTAATCGTTTTAAAATTCTAAAATAACAAGCATATACAAAAATAAAATTATACTTTTGACCCCTTTAAAATTTTATAACTTAATTTTGGTCCCTCCAAAGATAAACTTCTGGCTTCATCTCTGTTCAGGTAGCTTCTTAGGACACGGCAAGACTCGCACCAAGGGGTATATTCAACTGGGACGAATCTAGAAACTTTTTTAGTAAGGGTCAAAATTTAATTATAACTTTTTCGTAGATCAAAATATAAGCTTATTATGTATCATTTTTAAGGGATTAAACAATTTTTTTTCATTTTTAAGAGAGCTAAAGTACGGAGACGTAAGCGTCTCAACAAAGACAGGAGACAAAACCCCACTACGACTCGAGGACAATACCGACCATTGTTAGAATCCGATTGGCTACTCGACATACAATACTTCAAATATTTCTCCCGAGAGAGTAGATCCCCTCAACAAGATGCATAGTAATGTCCTCCCTGTTGTTTTTAGTGATGAAGGGCATGACTTTGGAGTAGCAGGCAATGGGATTCTTAAGTAACTTTAGAGCTTGGTGTTTTTGGAATAAGCAGAAGAAAAGCGGAGAGAAAGTACACTCTTTGATAATCAAAGGGTAGAGATAAGTGATGGTTACAATACTAAATGAATGTAACCAACCTCTATTTATATTTGTTTATTATTTTTAGTTTATATATGTTCATTAAAAGTTTAGAATTATGCTTTGTGTTTGTTTGTTTAAGATTATGTATTAGTAATTTATCTTTCAAATTAAATGTAGTTGTTTGTGAACATTAAACTTCCACAAACATTTAATCTCTAAGTTCAACAATTTTCTTTCAAATCGGTCATTGAACTTTTTTTGTCTATATTAATCCAACTTGATAATATTTTTTTTCAATTTAATCTCTGAACTTAAATACCATTCTAAAATGTTGATGTAACATTCTAAAATTATGCCACATGATCACTTAAAAATTTAATATATATATATATATTATAAAATTAAAAAAACAAAAAATATTAAAAATATGAATAAATTATATTTTTTATAAAAAAAATTGAAATATTAACGTAAAATAATTTCAAAATGTCACGTCATCATATCTTAACAAATTCAAATTCAAAGTTCAAAGACCACAATAGAAAAAGCCACCAAATTCTAGACAAAAATATTAAGAGACCAAAATAAGGAAAGTAAACAAGTTTAGGGATAAAATCTTACTTTATCTTGTGAATTTAATAGCAACAAGATTAATAATTGAACAAGAAATTTGAAGTCTAAAAAAAATAATTAAATTTCTAAAAATAAAAAAATATTAAGACTATATTTTTTTATATATATGACGAGTACTAAAACTTAAAAATATATTTTATTATTAATTATATAATAATAAAATAATAAACAAGCTTTAAATAATTTTTTAAATAAGTTTTTTTTTTATCATTTCTTGTAATGGGAAAATTGGGAAAAGGGAAAAGTGATACCAATGTTTGAACCAGTATCATCTTAAATTTCAGACAAGATAAATAAATTTTGAACAAACATAAACAGGTTTATCCATTAACATATATACTAAACATGCATTATTAATATCCGACTGTTTAACAAACATGCCTGAAGATTTTGTTCATTTCACTTATTTAGTGAGATAATCGAAACAATGCTGCATTCATTTATAGCCCTTGTGGTGACATACAGAGGCAAAATAATAATACAGTATATAAAACAACAGTCCCACACAGGACCAAAATTACAGAATAAATTCTAAAGGTGTAGGACTTGAATTGAAACCAGAAACAGGAGCCCAATGAATTGATACAATTAACACTAAATAATAATGGTACAGTTTCATAAGACTCGCAATTCCCGTTCACAACCAATTCAACCTCCACCAAAGTCAAACTACATAAAATTCCCACTGAAAATCAAACCGTCAGTTAGACCACACATGAACTAGACCATACCTATTCCCCGTATAGATCTCATTGCGCTCTTCATCATAAAAAAGAGCAGTGATATCTTCCAATGCCTCTGCCACCGTGCTTCTAATTCTAGATGAACTGCTTTGCACCTTTGACCTGCAACCACACTCGACATCACAGCAGCTACACTGCTTTTCCACTGGGAAACCGTTACTTGCCCTTATTTTAGCAAGGCATTTTCCAGTCAATATATTGCTGATGTTAATGGACCCTGCCATGCCAGGAACTAGATATAAAACCTCACAAGTGATATAGTTATTTAAAGGAGGAAGAGTGATGTAAGATGCAATCTAAGAAAAACGTTACCAGAATAAAAGGAGACACAGGAAAGAAAGAACATAAGAAATACAAAGTTCAAAGAATGAAAAAACAAACCATTTCCTTCAGACAATGGATCATCAGAATCAGCCTTGCAGTAAGAGATGATAAGATCCTGATCACTTGTGATGTATATATTATTAGTGTTGCAGTCAGGATGCCACAAAAGGTGATCCTCAAATGAAGTAACAAGTTCTCCACGGAAGTTCCAGACAGCCACTGTCCGGTTTCTAAATGTCAGGAATAACTGGTTCTCATACAGAAATATAAATGCTGATGGGGTCATAAATTCATTTTTGCTAACTTCTGTTAGCTCAGAGTTGCGTACCTGTATGATAATAGATTAGATTTTCATTTTTAAGCTTTAACAAATGAATAAGATTGCAACGTATTGACAAAGATACTTACATCAAGAATCTGAAGGTTTTCATTTTCCTGCTTCACAAGAAGCTTTTCATTGAACTGTTCGATGAAATCCACCTTCTTATTCCGGTGAAGAAGGTGGCTAAAAGATTTGAGAACGGTACCATCCTCTATTGAGAGAATCTTAAGAGGAACATGGCCGCCAACTTTAGTGAAAATCAATAACATGATCCCTGGACTGTCAAAAATCATACAATGAAACAAAGTCAATTACATACAGTGACGAGAAGCAAACAAGATACCATTTGATTGTTAATTAGTACTTTACTTTTGATTCCATGAGAAAGATGAAAGCTTGTTTAGACTAAACGATACTTATTACAAAACTATAATTCTTCTGGAGAACAAAAATGATTGTTTATATTTTTTTCAATCCTATCAAACTGTTATTCTACAATGTTTTAATCTCATTTTACCCCAATTTTTGCTATCTATCATTTGATTTTACTTTTTAGGAAGTAGAAAGCAAGTTGTACAAAAAACAACTATAAGGAGACTAAATTACCAAATATTGATAGAAATAGAAGATAAAAATATCATATAGGTTTCTGTTTTCCCATCATTGAATGAATTTTTACTTTTGTAGCAAGGAGATATAACCATCGTAAAAGAAGCATTACCTGATCTTAATCTCTTGAACATTTTTATCCGATATGGAGTATAACATCGTATAATTTTTGAGGTCAAATACCTTGTATATACTGAGCAAAAGATAAAAACAGTATACATCAAACTCATGAATCTAGTTATGGATCCAACTATTATAGTTTAACATAAAGGTACGTTCATATGGATGACTACTTACCTATCCTGTGCTGAATATGTGAGTACCTTTCCATTCACATCATCAAACTCCACAAACCCAGGCCACTTCAGTGATTCAGATTCAAAAAGTGCAAAACCAGCATCAGGTTGACCTCTTCGAATGTATCTGCCCATAAAACCGAATTGTTTCAGAAAGAAAACACATGAACATTACAAATTACAATGTCTAGATGCAGTATTTCATCTTTTTATTTGAGTCTTTTTTCCCACTTTTCTTCTTTCGGCTCCAGTTGGGATAAGTTTAAGGTTGTAAAGAGGTTTTAAAAAAAATGACATACTCAATCCTCGTGCTTCTGCACTTCAAGGAGCTGAAGTTGTCAGAAGCATAAACTGAGACTGTGATAAGTGAGTCATTGTTTTTGTTGTAAAACAAGCTTCGTATAACTTCATCAGCAGTGACATTTAGAAAGCATATTCTTCGATTAGTCTCTGCACCCAGGAACAATAAAACATCAAGATTCCTATTCTCATTTTCAATCCAAACAGAAATAGAAAAGCCCATCCAAATAAGATTAGAAGTGTGAAACAAGGATCCTACCTCGACTGAATGCCGCACATACACCAGATTGAGCAAGAGCAAATACAATGTCTTGTGCAGCAACAATCTCTATAATCTTTGATCTCTTCCTCAGAAATGGTAATACCATTGAACAATGTCCTTTTGGATCATGAGTATCATATTCCTCCTGTATGTTACGCAAAATATAACCAAATCTAATAAGCAAGCTCAAGTAGAACAGTAATACACAGAGGCTAGATGAGTAACAGACTTGGAAACTGATCTTGTAGTTGATAGACTTCCAACTAAATGAGAGGAAGAGATGTCCTTTTCTACTCTCCTACTTAATACATGTAAACCAAAGGTGAATCGCTTTTAAAGATAACATGCTAGTCAGAATACCATCAAATGTAGATAAAGCACCTACATCTTGATATCAGCCCAAGGTATTCTCCTACATTTCTTACTCCAAAATTTCTCAAGTAAAGCTTTACTAATTATCATTCATGGAAATTTTAAATTCAACATCAGAAATCTTTTGATACAACAACGAAAGTGCATCAGGTTTGCAGAGCAAAATCTCATAAAGCCAAAATTGAAAATTGTCGGCGCTCCAGCTACTCTAGTTGTTTATTATAAAAACAAACAAGTGCTTGAAGCAGAAACTCTTAAATGGACAATATGTACAAAACCAATTTGAACATATTAATGATGCAAAGCTAAGAGCTTCCTTCGTTCCCTTCCACAAATTTGCAACTAGGGTTAAAATGTTCAAAATTTTATTCGTATTTTAATTTTGAAAAATGAAAAGGAAAAGGATGTGAAGCGTCAAGCTAAGGTTTAAATGCAGAAGCGAAAATTAGCGCAATAAATAATAAAATAAAAAATAAAAGTTAGGGCAAGTAAGTAAAAAAAGAAAGAACCTGCAAGCGGATGTTACGGAAGCGCTCCTGGGCGTTGGTGACGGAGAAAGCACGGTGCGGCTTAGAGCAGATTTCTCTTCGTTGAAGTTTCTTGACACTGTTAACGAAGGCATCGGGTCTCCCTCTTTTCTTAGATGCGAGTATTCTCCGTCCGCTGCAAGGCCTTGGGCTGACGGCTATCCTCCGCCCACCATCCATATCTTTTATTTAGCTCTTAAAGAAAGCCCTAAGTATGGCGGATATCAGCTCCCATCAAATTCTAGGGCAGCGATTATCTAAACCAGAATAGTCCCTCATCTTTAACATCTAGCAGTAGCAGTAGCAGTAGCGGAAAATAAAGATTTTATTTTTAAAGAGAAAAACTAAAAGGATAGAAAAATAAGGTTTCCTAGTACTACTAGTAAGAAGAAGTAACTAAGAACCTCTTCGCTTTTGCTTCTTTCCTTTTCTTGTCTGTGAGTTCAGATTCCAGTGAGCATTGCATTGCCGTCCGATCTCTTTTTCAATTTTTGAAATTGTAAATATTAGTACTATTTATTATTATTATCCCTCTGTCGGTCTATATGTTTCCAACCTTGGGCTTTTGTTTCTTTTTCATTAAGCACCTTAGGTACTGCCAATACTGTTATGTTTGTTTCCTTTTTTGCTTTTTTTTATACATTTAAATTTTAGTTTTTATTTTTTATTTTTTTATTTTAGAAATTTATTTCTCTATTTTTCATATTTTAAATTTAGGTTCAATTGTTAATATTGTTAAAATTATTTTGTTAAATTTAAATTCATTATAACGTCATCTTTTTATTTACATTGCTATCAGATGATTTTTTTATTTTAAAATATCATACTAATTAATAAAAAAATTTTAAGGTTTATATGTCAAAAAAAGTTTTTAAGAAAATGTAAAAAAAAAAAATCAATTAAGCCTTTATATTAAATTTACATCCAATTAAGCTCTCATGTCGTTAATTAAAATAATCAATTAAGCCTCTCCGGTAACAGTTTCCATCATTGATCACGTTGATTGTTAAAATAAATTGACAAACTAATCAAATGGTGACACGTGACGACTTCTAGTTTAATCTAATATTTTTCTATAAAATTATTAAAAATCATAAAAAAAATAGGGGAAAAAATTCAGAAAAATTATCAAAAAATATAAGAATTATTAAATATTTAAAAATATGAAAATTGATATAAACTTATAAATATTTTCAATATTATTAAAATTATCAAAATTCTAATAAATTATAAAAAATTATAAAAGTAATAAAATATATTTAAAATATTTAATTTTTTTTATAAAAACATATTAAAATTCTATAAAAATCATAAAAATTTTAAAATTTATTAAGATTGATATAAACTTATAAAAATTATAAAAAAATCATAAAAACTTGAATTGAATCGGATCAATCGATTGGACCGATTAGACCAAAATTTGCAAGGGTGTCGGTCCAGAGAAAGCCATTAGATCAGTTGACCTAGAAATCGGGTGATTGAATCGATTTTTTTTATTTTTTTACTTAACTGAACTGGACGGAGTCGAATTGGCAAACCGGTGACCTGACTGATTCAACCACCGATTCAGTTTTGAAAACCTTGATCAAAATATTTAATTTTGATGTATGTTAATAGTTGGATAATGAAATTTTAGTTTGAGAAAAAAAATATTAAAAGAATAAAAAATCGGTTCAACCACTCAGTTCCCAAGTCAACGGCTCTAATGGCTTCTCTCAGACCGATACCTTTGTCGATTTTTGGCTAACCGGTCCAGTTTAAGTTTTTATGTTTTATATAATATTTATAAGTTTATATCAATTTTAATATTTTTATATATTTTTTTCAATTTTTATTATTTTTAAGAATTTTAATACGTTTTTTTTTAATTTTAAATAAGTTTATTAATTTTATATTTTCATAATTTATTAAATTTATTAAATTTTATAATATTTATAAGTTTTTATATTATTTAGAATTTTAATAAGTTTATATTAATTTTAATATTTTAAAAATTTTAATATTTAATATATTTAATTTTTTAAATTTTTTTATAATTTTTATATTTTTTAATATTTTTTAATCATTTTTATGAGAAAAAATATTAGACTAAACTATAAGCTACCACATGTCACTATCTAATTGGTCTGTCAATTTATTTTAATGGTCAATATGGTCAATAACGAAAATCATTAACAGAGAGGCTTAATTGATTATTTTAGTTAACGACATGTTCTTAATTGGGTATGAAATTAATATAGGGGCTTAATTGATTATTTTGCATTTTCTTAAAGGTTTTTTTTTACATATAAGCTAAAATTTAATAAACAATTTGTATTAAATTTTGAAATTTAAAAATAAAAAAAAACTAAATTCTTAAAGATAAAAATACATAAATTAAATTTCAATTTTACAAACAACACAAAAATTCATGAATTATTGTAACACCTGAAAATTCCATATCGAAATTCATGACATTCCAAAATATATACCAAGAGGTTTCCCAGGAACTAATACCATATTGTTTCGAATAATATCGTTCATTCAGAATTTTCATTAAACAAGTTTAGACTGAAAATTTGTTAGTTGGGATATGGACTACTTTGTAAGAAGAGTTAAATTGGTAACAAGTCTAAGGCATAAATTTTATCAAAGAAAGAAAATGAGGGGTTTATGTGGTAAATAATTCAAGGGTTATTTTTGTAATCTCGTCTTTTCTAATGCTGATCAAAGAGTAGAGAAAGGGGAGGGAGATTTTCTTTTCATCATTTCTTCTTCTTTGTGCCAGAATCAACCATTCAAGAGAGGTGAGTGTGGTTTTCTTTTCTTTTTTTCATGCTTTCCTATCCAATAAAAAATCGTTGAAACTATTTTTTTGTTTGGAAAACGGGTCGACTTTAAAAAGAAAAACAGAGTCGCCACCAATCTTTTTGAAGTGTGATTGGGTCACTTTTGAAAATGTTTTGGTCTACGAATTCTAGAAAACGGGCTCGGAGTCGGTTACGCATTTGAGGAAGGATTAGCACCCTCGCAACGCCCAAAATTGGTACCTTATTGATTGATTAATGTCCTAATATTGAAAATTGGAAAATATTTTAAAATATGAATCATCTGGAAAATGTTTGGGTAATTCGAATTTGGATATCGAAATTCTCTTGTTCCGAAAGGATGAAATATCACGTCCAGCAAGTTAGGATACGATGTTTCAGACCTTCGAAACCAAGATCATTTCATGATTTCCAAAATTCAGGCATTGTCATTTTAAAAAAAGGGTATTCCATTATTTGGCCAAATAAAAGAACCAAAACCCAAAGACGTTAAGGCACGATTCCTCCAAATTTCCAAACATGAAATATTGCCTTATTTTGAAGCTGGGGAAACATAATCAGAACTTTAAAAAGGATATTTAGTCCTTTGGACGAGCGAAAAATTGAAACCCAGCACGTTAGGGCACAATTTCTCAAAACTTCCAAGCACAAAATATTGCCTTACTTTTAATTAAAAACGGACACGCTTTTAAAGGATATTTAATGATTTGGTCAAACAGAAAAATCAAACCCGGACGTTAGGGCACGATTCCTTGAATTTCCAAAACATGAAACATTGCCTTGTTAAAAAAACTTTTTTATGAATTTTAAAAAAGCGTAAAAAGAAAGAAACAAAATAAACGATCATATTAATATTAAAGAAAATGACAAATAATAATAAAAGTAATAGGAATGATAACAAAATAGTCACAAAAATATAAGAAACAATAACAATAATACTAACAACTATAATAAAAAAAAAATATAACAATAATGATAGCGAAAATGGCAATAACAATGTTGATAATAAAAATCAAAACAGAAAATTATAATTATAAGAATAATATATATAATAAAATGGTGATAGTAGTAAAATAATAGTATTAATAAAAACATAGTAACAATAAAAAGGTAACTTGATAATAATAAAAATAATTGATATAATAATAATAATAATAATAATAAAGTAAGCAATAATATACATAATAATAGTAAATACAATGGGAAGAACGGTTAAAATAATAATAATATGCATATAAAAATAGTTGTAATAAAAACATGAAAAATAATTGATTTAATACTAAAAACAATCAAAAAGGGCTAAATTGGATCAACATCAAAATTTTTAGGGCCGAATTCAAAATAAAAGAAGAATAAAGGGCTAAATCGTAATATGCGCGCGACATAGAGGGACCAAAGAAGCAATTAATCCCACCCTCTAAAACGCTGCATTCAAGCAGGGACCAAATTGCAACGGAGTATAAAATTCAGGGGCAAAACTAAATAAATAAATAAAATGAAATGGGAGAAATTAAAACAACGACGCAAATGGGGAGGGCTAATCGCATAAATTTTCCTTTTAAAGCATGGTCTCCTTGTAATACTTAAAAACTAATACTTAAAAACTAAGAAAACCATTCTCTTTCATTTCCTTTGTCAGATTCATTTTAACAAAACAAAAACCCTTTTCATTTCTTTCTTTCATCGCAAAAACAGAAGGCCAAAACCCCACCCTCCATGCGCCGCCGTGACGCTACTAATCGTGCATCTAGTCGTCCGCAAGAATGAAAACCCGTAAGTTTCCTCTTTTTATTCTGTAGATCTATTATATTAAACGGTTTTTTTGAAAAAGAGACGGAAAGAAATTATACATAAATAATGACTTAAATAAAAGAACGAAAAGGAAAAAGAAAACCTTTTGATTCTGTTGTATTCAAAAAAGTAGTATTGCCTCTTGTATTTTTTTTCTGTAAAAATCCCCTACTGATTTCCTATTCGGCTTTTATAGCCCCTATTTACAACCATTTTCCTCCTATTTCGTAGATACGTGCTAGAGCGTGCACGATGTGGTGTGTGTGCGAGGCGTGTGGCGTTGGGGCTCGAAGGTGACGTGCACGCAGCGTGGGACTCGGAGTTGTTGGCGGCGCTGAGTTTCCTAGGGTTTTCAAACCACAAATTTTTTTAAGTTATGTTGGGCTTGGGTTAGATTGGTATTTGGGTTTAGGTTTAATTTGGGCTTGCCTGTAAAAAAATGGACTTTAATTGGGCTTCAGTTGGTCAAAAATTGGACTCTACAGCTGCCCCTCTTTGCTCGTTGTCGTGTAACGAGAATGAAGCAAAGACTTTAAGAGGACCAATTTTGCCCAGTCTTGCTGAGTCTTGATTTCTTGATGCTTCCTTTCTTCAGGTAGCCTCACTTTAACCCACTGCATCTCCAAAGGTATAGGATTTTGTTTCAATCTGCTCCGCTACTGCTTATGATTTGTAATCTTCAGCCTGTTACCCTACTGCTTAGGGGATTAAAGCTCCTCATCTTCGATCTGTTCCACTCCTGCTCAGTGGGATAAGATCTGTAGTCTTCAGCCTGTTACTCTACTGCTTAGGGGATTAAGGTTCCTCGTCTTCGATCTGTTCCACTCCTACTCAGTGGGATAAGATCTGTAATCTTCAGCCTATTACCCTACTGCTTAGGGAATTAAGGCTCCTCGTCTTCGATCTATTCCACTCCTGCTCAGTGGGATAAGATCTGCAATTTTTAGCCTGTTACCCTACTGCTTAGGGAATTAAGGCTCATCGTCTTCGATCTGTTCCACTCCTGCTCAGTGGGATAAGATCTGCAATGTTCGGCCTGTTACCCTACTGCTTAGGGAATTAAGGCTCATCGTCTTCGATCTGTTCCACTCCTGCTCAGTGGGATAAGATCTGTAATTTTCAGCCCGTTACCCTACTGCTTAGGGAATTAAGGCTCAACGTCTTCGATCTGTTCCACTCCTGCTCAGTGGGATAAGATCTGTAATTTTCAGCCCGTTACCCTACTGCTTAGGGAATTAAGGCTCAATGTTTTCGACCTGTTCCACTCCTGCTCACTGGGATAAGGTCTATAATCTTCAGCCCGTTACCCTACTGCTTAGGGAATTAAGGCTCAATGTTTTCGACCTGTTCCACTCCTGCTCAGTGGGATAAGGTCTATAATCTTCATCCCGTTACCCTACTGCTTAGGGAATTAAGGCTCAACGTCTTCGATCTGTTCCACTCTTGCTCAGTGGGATAAGATCTGCAATTTTTAACCCGTTACCCTACTGCTTAGGGAATTAAGGCTCAATGTTTTCGACCTGTTCCACTCCTGCTCAGTGGGATAAGGTCTATAATCTTTAGCCCATTACCCTACTCGCTTAGGGAATTAAGGCTCAATGTTTTCGACTGCTCCACTCTCGCTTTCGCGGGGGATAAGGTCTATAATCTTCACCCGTTACCCTCCCATCGCTTAGGGAATTAAGACTCAACGTCTTCGATCTGCTCCCACTCCGCTCGGTGGGATAAGATCTGTAATCTTCACCCGATTACCCTCTTTGCTTAGGGAATTAAGGCTCATCGCTTTCGATCCGTTCCACTCCTCGCTTTCGGTGGGATAAGATCTGCTATTTTCACCTGTTACCCTCTATCGCTTAGGAATTAAGACTCATCGTCTTCGATCCGCTTCCATTCTGCTTTCGGTGGGATAAGATCTGTAATTTTCAGCCTGCTCCCTTGCTATCTTCGGAAGACAAGGCCATTGGTCTAAATCTGCTCCATTGCCGATACATGGAGATAAGATTCGCCAAAATCTGTAATTCTGATCAATTTTGCTACATTGTCCTCTGGGGAACCTACCTGTAGAATTGATTTCATGGGGTCTATGCTTATGCCAAATGATTAGGATGTCATGAAAAATGCTTCTAACCATATGTATTATGAATGAATGCAAAATGTCATGAGAATGATCCATTTTTAACACTTGAGCTGTCATTGCTTGCTATCTATTAAGGTGATATCCCTGACGTATATCTTCTTTGTTCAGCTAATACTTCTAACAGAGAATCTGAAGATGTCGTCACTACTTAGTCCCTTATCTTAAGTGCTCCGAGCCCCTTAAGCCTGGTTAGTTCTAAATAATTGTCATGTTTCGGATTCCTGTATTATTTAGAGACTTTCAGAGTAATACGCAAGACCTCTTTTGTGAAAGCATTATTAGTCCACTAATCGTTATTTCAATACAAAATGCTTGAAAGAGATCATAACAATGGACAAGAAAGAGATTAATTAGGAGCATAGCTCGAAACAAATAAATTAAGCAAATAAGGAAAATGCAATCAAGAAGGAAATTCATTGGTGGTGTATTTTGGAATGGGCAAGTTTAGAATGGGTAAGATGGAAACTAGGTGCCCTAGATATCGTAGCCTGAGCTTCTCTGTTCAAACTTCTTGAGGACCATTTTAAGCTCAACATGTGTTTAGGGGATCTGGAGTACTTTGTCGATGCCCCAAGACGTAACAAACTTCCTCATTGTTAATTCAAGCGTAGCAAGACTACTGTATGCCCCATCACAATTTGATCATAATTTGAGCCGCCTTTTTCAAGTTTTCGACTCAAAGCCCCTTTGGTCTCAAAGTGCCATTTGCGGGTTTTCACCTTGGCCTCTCCGTTTTTTTTTTGCGGAAAGCCTCAAAGCGCCCTTTGCGGGTTTTCGCCTTGGCCTATTTCACCGTGTTTCTTGACTGAGTCTGCATTAATTGGATTTGGCAAACTTTTGCCGTCCATCTCGGCTAGTATCAATACTTCTCCAGAAAATGCCTTCTTTTTAAAACATAAGGTCCTTCCCAATTCGGTACCCACTTTTCTCTGAAGTCCCCTTTTGCATGAGAATGATCTTTTTTACCATCATGAGATTCTCTTGGGTGAACCTTTTTGTCATAAACTTGTATCATCCATTTTTGGTGCGTTCGACCATGATGAATACTTTCAATCCAGCTTACTGGAGACATTCTGCTTCATCCAATTCTTAATTCAATCCAAGCTCAGAGAAGAGGAATCTCCACTTCCAAAAATTATTTCCCTTCCAAAAACCAAGGTGTTGCTCCAACGAAGGTCTTGGCCAACACTCGAGAAGCAAAGATGGTAAATGGTAGCTTCTCTATGCCAATATTTACAAGTCTCATTCATCTTTAAAAAATCTTTTTGGATGTTCCCCTTTTTTTTGCACTGATATGACGTCTGATCTTTGAACAGACTGTCAATTTTGACATTATGTTAAACATGTAACTTTGGCATATGAAGCGACCTCCACCCTCTTAGTGAAGTAATTGCCAACCACAAAGATGACGATGTCTGTTAGAAGCTTTTGACTAGATCGTCCCCGTAACATCTATGCCCCACGTATAGGAAAGAGTGGAGGAAGCACCTAAGTCTTGTCTTCCTCTATTTGGCATTTATGGCATAACTAATGCAATCTCCTTTTCATGGTAGATCAGCAGTACCCGAACCTTATAATCGGCATGGCTATCGGAAGACTGTTAGCATGTGCCTTTTCGAACACTCCATAGCCTTCTCGTGCCTAGGCATATCTTGATGCGATCATGCAAGGACATCTTTAAATTCTTGGAATAACTCAATGACGTCTTGCTTTGTTTCTGTGGTGGGCAAGGCTTCGATCTTCACTCCTTTCCCAGAGTCGCAATGTCCACTGACCCTTTGTGTGGTAGAGTCTATTTTCATTTTGTTCTACCATCCTTAACAAATCATAAGATAAGTTACAATCTCTGACATTTTCAAAATCCTCGGATCTTTTTAGACTCATATTTCACTCAAAAGGGAGTCAGTAACAGCGTTGCTCATGTCTTGATATCTGGGTACCTATTGTAGGTACGAAGGCAAATTTCAAAGAATAAATGATTCTAAGGATGATTATTTATATGGTATGGGTAAAGAGATATTTACTCAGCATGAAACATAAAAATGCACTTTTTATTGAAAATAAAGATGTTTGAACATGAGCCTATTTCACAAAAGATTCTTATTGTTTCTAGGCTTAAAACAACAAGTGTGTTTTGAACATTACTCTTTGTTAGCTCTAAAAACTACAGGAGTTTCCTTCATGAGTCCAGCTTATTCGTAACACTTTCAGGCTCGTAGGCGAATGCCCCTAGGTTTCCTTCATTCGACCCTCTTCAAATAAGGCGTTGAGTCTCACATTTTTCAACATGTCTTGGTACTGCTTCTTCATTCATCATCCCCTGCCTCGGGAAGATAATTCTTTCCGATATGAATGCCTTGGATATATAGGGAAAATTTATTGATCCCCATTTAACTTCGGCGTCCTTCTCTACCGACTCTCCTCCTATGGTACACACGTTTTCTCATTTAGAAGAGTCAAAGAACTCCAACTCTTTATTATCCATTAACCCTTGTACTAGGGCTTTGAATTCGTTGCACTGCTGGATCTCATGGTCTTTCTTGTTATGGAACTCACAGTAGTTCCTTGCATCTCGGGATTTGCTCCCCAACTCTTGTGGAACTAGACCTCTTTTCAGCATTTCCTTCCAAACCTCTCTCAATGGGGTTCTTACCTCTGCAACATTTCGTTTGATTCTCTTCCCCATGTACTCGACTATCGCGTTTACCCCTTTCTCGGTATGACTGGGTAACGAATTTCCTACACCTGGTGCGTCGTCGAATCTCACAACACCCGCCTTAATAAGCCTTTCAACTAGCCTTTTGAAAGGGAAGCAATTCTCTATCGGGTGCCCCACTATCCCCGCATGGTATTCACATTGAGTGCTTGCGTCGTACCATTTTGGATATGGGGATTGCAACGGTTTTGAGTAGCAATGGGATACGGCGTGCGCATCGAATAGAGTTTTATACAACTCCCTATACGTCACAGGTATGGGAGTAAACTGGAATTTCTCGATATTCTGCCTCGTGTTGGCCTCCTGCCTTGGTAAGGCTGGCGGCTCATGACTCTCGCTCTTGGCTAGCTGACAAGAATGCAGGGGTTTTAAATAACCCGAGCTCATATTTCCTACTTCATTCTCCCTTTATTCGAGTGATCTTTTCGTGCTTCCTCCGGTTTCTATTTTCCCGCATCTTATCGCGTTTCTCTATCATTTCACCGACATCACTATGTCTCGCGAAACTTTAGTGGCGCTCCCCAACATATGATTGATGAACGGTGCTTTTAGGGTATTAATGAAGAGCATGGTCATTTCTTTTTCTAGCGTTGGCGGCTTGGACTCGTGTAGCGACCTCCTCCATCCATCTGCAGGCATATTTCCTGAAACTTTCGCCCGACTTCTTCTCCATGTTTTGTAGCGTGATCCTGTCTGGCGCTATATCAGTCACATGGCCATAATGCTTCATGAAGGCCTGTGCTAAATCCTTCCATGATTTGATTTGGGTGCAACTCAGCTGATTGTACCATTTAGCCGCGCTCGATCGGACTATCACGAAAGCGATGTATCAACAACTGGTCATTGCTGACATATCCCGTCATTCTCCGACAGAACATTGTAATGTGGGCCTCAAGGCAGCTGGTCCCATTATATTTTTCGAATTCTGGCATCTTAAACTTTGGTGGGAGTACCAAATCAGGGACCAAACTCAACTTTTTTGCATCTACCTCGCATTAGTAATCAGCGCTTTCCAATGATCTGAACTTCTCCTCCAACCATTTGCAACGATCCTCAAACTCCTTTGGGAGTTCCGCCTTTGCTTTTTCTCCCTCTGCTGCATCATTGAAGTCAGGGACCATTGGTTTTGTCAAATTATCTCCGGGGTTGGAGCTCGAGCCTGTCGGGAAGTTTATCGGTGCTAAGGTACCGGATTGATACTGAGGTCTGATATTGACGGACACTCTTGATGGCTGTTCTTGGGCATTTACCGGGGCAACGCCAGGAGGATAAACAGAGTCTTCATTATCGTCCCCGGTATCGATCATGGGGCTCTTTCCTTTATCAGGCCTTCTAGTCAACAACTGTGTTAACTGGCTCATCATGCTTCTCTGAGATTCCAGCATTTGATCCCTCATATCCTGTTGGATCTTAGCCAACTGTTCTTGCATCTGAGTTTGCAGTTGGTCCTGCATCTCTTTCTGCATCTGTTCTAACTTTTCTATCATTTGATCCATGACTTTCGTTTTTCTTCAAGTGTAGTAACGGTGTTCTAATATAACTATAATATGATCTCTAGTTAATAGGGCACTTTTGTGATATTAAATGTATATGATGTGATGTAATGCAAATGGATGAAATTCAATGCAAATGCATGGAATGAATGCAAAAAGAAATAGAGGCGTTGATTCTGAATTCAATTCCATTAGAAGAACTTTTCTAGAAAATAAATTTCTTCACATAAAATGGATTACATATGCGGCTTCGTCCTTATAGTCCAGGTGAAGACACCAAACTCTTTCTTCGTATCCGGATGTTACGGTCGTGTCCCATGAACCTTCTCAATACATGCCTCTTCTAGCTCCTTGTTGATTGATCCAGGCCGTGACTCTTCACTCACTTATTCTCCGCGACACTTATAAGCTTCTTTGAAAAAGTCGAGACGTGACGGCTCTTGAATAGTCTTTGTCAACTTGAATCCTCGGGCAAAGTCTTGTATTCTTCTGCAGACTATCAGCCTTCTCTCGTTGTTTACCTGGACTATATTCGAACGACCGTATTATAACTCACTTTATCAAGTAATCCATTTCCTTATGACAAACTCTTCTATTTAGCAATCGAATATGAATCAACACCTCCTTTCTATGATGATGAAATGCAATGCAGTCATAAATAAAAGAAAGCATGTTAGTATCATATACAGATGGTAAAAATCAAACACCTATCCAGATGACTGCTAGGGTTCAGTATAGTTCTACCTAGGGTAAGTTCCTAGGGCTCTCTATATGTGGTTTGGCTCTAAAGCAAGGGTACCTGAACCAGCAAATTCCTCGATCCTCACCCATTATAGGCTCATACGGACCGAGTTCAGTTCAGGGGAATACATTTCCCTATGGCTACACGGAGGTGAAAACCTCACGAAGACATAGGTACAGATGTATCCCGAAAGCGGCCCACTATCCTGCACGGAGGTGAAAACCTCACGAAGGAGTAACTTCTCACTCTCACTTAAAGGTGTGACCACTACAGTCATGCAATATGATGCAAATGTACCCTAGACACTTAAATCACAACAAACATATGCGATGGGAAAAAAGTCAAAATCAGATTTTAATTTTTAATAAAAGGACATTAATCAATCAATTCTACGGCTTGACTCTCTTATCGGTCCCCAGCGGAGTCGCCAAGCTGTCGAAACCATTTTTTTGTTTGGAAAACGGGCCGACTTTAAAAAGAAAAACGGAGTCGCCACCAATCTTTTTGAAGTGTGATTGGGTCACTTTTGAAAATGTTTTGGTCTACGAATTCTAGAAAATGGGCTCGGGAGTCGGTTACGCACGAGGAAGGATTAGCACCCTCGCAACGCCCAAAATAGGTACCTTATTGATTGATTAATGTCCTAATATTGAAAACTGGAAAAGATTTTAAAATATGAATCATGTAGAAAATGTTTGGGTAATTCGAATTTGGATATCGAAATTCTCTTATTCCGAAAGGATGAAATATCACGTCCAGCACGTTAGGATACGATGTTCCAGACCTTCGAAACCAAGATCATTTCATGATTTCCAAAATTCATGCATTGTCATTTAAAAAAAAAGGGTATTCCATTATTTGGCCAAATGAAAGAACCGAAACCCAGCACGTTAGGGCACGATTCCTCCAAATTTCCAAACATGAAATATTGCCTTATTTTAAAGTTGGGGAAACATAATCAGAACTTTAAAAAGGATATTTAGTCCTTTGGACGAGCGAAAAATTGAAACCCAGCATGTTAGGGCACAATTTCTCAAAACTTCCAAGCACAAAATATTGCCTTGCTTTTAATTAAAAAACGGACACAGTTTTAAAGGATATTTAATGATTTGGTCAAACAGAAAATCGAAACCCAGCACGTTAGGGCACGATTCCTTGAATTTCCAAAACATGAAATATTGCCTTGTTAAAAAAACCTTTTTTATGAATTTTGAAAAAATGTGGTAAAAGAAAGAAACAAAATAAACGATCATATTAATATTAAAGAAAATGACAAATAATAATAAAAGTAATAGGAATGATAACAAAATAGTCACAAAAATATAAGAAACAATAACAATAATACTAACAACTATAATAAAAAAAATATAACAATAATGATAGCGAAAATGGCAATAACAATGTTGATAATAAAAATCAAAACAAAAAAAATATAATTATAAGAATAATATATATAATAAAATGGTGATAGTAGTAAAATAATAGTATTAATAAAAACATAGTAACAATAAAAAGGTAACTTGATAATAATAAAAATAATTGATATAATAATAATAATAATAATAATAAAGTAAGCAATAATATACATAATAATAGTAAATACAATGGGAAGAACGGTTAAAATAATAATAATATGCATATAAAAATAGTTGTAATAAAAACATGAAAAATAATTGATTTAATACTAAAAACAATCAAAAAGGGCTAAATTGGATCAACATCAAAATTTTTAGGGCCGAATTCAAAATAAAAGAAGAATAAAGGGCTAAATAGTAATATGCGCGCGACATAGAGGGACCAAAGAAGCAATTAATCCCACCCTCTGAAACGCTGCATTCAAGCGGGGACCAAATTGCAACGGAGTATAAAATTCAGGGGCAAAACTAAATAAATAAATAAAATGAAATGGGAGAAATTAAAACAACGGCGCAAATGGGGAGGGCTAATCGCAGAAATTTTCCTTTTAAAGCATGGTCTCCACTCCTCCCCCCAACAAACGGTGACGTTTTTAATACTTAAAAACTAAGAAAGCCATTCTCTTTCATTTCCTTTGTCAGATTCATTTTAACAAAACAAAAACCCTTTTCATTTCTGTCTTTCATCGCAAAACAGAAGGCCAAAAACCCCCACCCCTCCATGCGCCGCCGTGATGCTACTAATCAGGCATCTAGTCGTCCGCAAGAACGAAAACCCGGTAAGTTTCCTCTTTTTATTCTGTAGATCTATTATATTAAACGGTTTTTTTGAAAAAAGAGACGGGAAAGAAACTATACATAAGTAACAGACTTAAATAAAAGAACGAAAAGGAAAAAGAAAACCTTTTGATTCTGTTGTATTCCGAAAAAAGTAATATTGCCTCTTGTATTTTTTCTGTAAAAATCCCCCTTACAGATTTCCTATTCGGCTTTTATAGCCCCCTATTTACAATCATTTTCCTCCTATTTCGTAGATACGTGCTAGAGGCGTTCACGATGTGGAGTGTGTGCGAGACGTGCGGCGTTGGGGCTCGAAGGTGACGTGCACGAGCGTGGGACTCGGAGTTGTTGGCGGCGCTGGGAGTTTCCTAGGGTTTTCTGAAACCCTAAAATTTTTTTAAGTTATGTTGGGCTTGGGTTAGATTGGTATTTGGGTTTAGGTTTAATTTGGGCTTGCCTGTAAAAAAAATGGACTTTAATTGGGCTTCAGTTGGTCAAAAATTGGACTCTACAAAGATTTTTGGTGTTGTTGAAAGGAACACATCATCTTCCTGCATCACTCCTAATTATCTTTGGGGAGGAAAGAGTATGATTTCTGGTGTTTCTTTGATAATCTTTGAGAGGATTTGGGTGCGTAATGAGAAATCCTTAGGAATCAACTTTAGGGGGAATTGAGTTGAGTTAGATAGGATTTTTCGATGGGCTTATGAAAGTGAGAGATTTAATTGCATCCATATTAGTTGATTAAGGTTTTTAAAAGATTAATTTTCATTAATTTTATTAATAACGATTTTTTATTGTGTTATGGAAGCGAAAAATGAAAGACAACTTTTTAAAGGGAAAAAAAGGAAGGCGACAATGGTAGAGGATTGATTGAAATCAAAGCGTTTTTTCTCTATTTTTTAAAGTACTCCATGAATACTCTAGTAATAATTAATATTAAAAAGGATTTTGATATGTGTGGATATTATGGTTAGTTTAATAATTGGGAAAATTTTGGAAATAAAATTTATTTCTGATATGAGAATTGATTGTTAGTTTTGTTAAGTTGAGTTGTGTTGTTTGATTGCGAATAAAAGATTTACTAGTATTCTATGGTAATTTTGATTGTTTCTTTTGTTAGACTTCGTGTTTGAACAACAGTTTTGGTGCGGTTAAAGTTTTTAAGTTGACAAAGTTTAACTTTTTAATGAGATGTCTTATGACTTAATTTTGTTGAACAACAAATGAGGAAGTAATTTAGTGCTACAACGTGTGGTGAGCATTATCCTTCAATTGACAACCTTGAAGAAGGAGAGAAGTTTGAACTTTCATGGATACTCATTATCCTTATAGGCTTGTTATGGGATAATTACTCAATATATTTCAAGTGGTAAATCCAACTTTAAATGAGAGATAAACACTATTGAAGAGGTTGTTGGTATTAGCCTATAAATAGGTTGTTTGTGTTGCACTTGGTGTGGAGTTTTTTGGAATGTCTAAATTGGATACTTTGTTGTATTTTTCTTGTATTTTATTTGGCGCTCTTTTAAGTTTTATTCAAGAGATTTGATTGATTGTATTGTAAGATATTTGGGAGACTAGTTTTTATAAGGGGAGAAATGTAACATCCTTCAAACCTCTTGACTTGGGAAATAGTGTCATTTCAGGAATATACCTAATCAAATTTTAAAGTAAATAAAATAATAATTAACAGTGTTAGTAGAGGAGGGAGATGGATACTAGAGGGAATTGAAAAGACTCGTGTGTTGAGAAAAACAAATTCAATGTATAGACTAAATCGTACGAGAGTGAAAAGTGTTGGGGCAAAGGTTTGAAAATTAAAAGTATAAGATGATTAAATTGAAATGAAGAGAAAAAGGAATGACTAAAAATGTAATTTTACCAAAAATGCATGAATCAAGGATGTAATTGTAGAGATTTAAAAGGGCAAGATGATCTTTTCTTAAATGGATAATTATGAATAAAATATCTCATTTTTGTTGGAAGCTTTTCCACAATTGGATTAAATTGAAAAATAAGATAAAATGGTGACCATTACGTTAAAATCATTACATTTAGATTTTTTTTTATGTTATCTTACTATTTTATTTAATAGATATTTTAATGGAAAGATGAAGAGAATTCTCTCCATCCTTCTTTAACCAACGTCACCCACCATTCATAATAGAAAGAATTTTCATTTATTTACAATCTAATCCATTTCCACCATTTTTAACCAAATCAAGCTTCAAAGCTTCAAAATTTCTTAGAGATTTTTCATAAAATCAATAGACAAATAATATAGAGAGCCTAGTTTCATATGGAGACAAGTTACGTTCATGTTGGAGGAGAGAAAAAAACAAATTAGGATTTGAAATCAAGAGAACAAGGTACAAATATCAAGGTTTTGATATGTTTTTAAGTTTAATCTTGTTAGATAAGTATGGAAGTGACGTTAAAGTAAAGATTTCTCATAAAAAGTTTTATGTTCTTGACATGTTGTTGAAGAAAGAAATTGAGAAAGTGAATCAAGTGATAGGAGAAAGGGAAAACAAGTGATTTGAGGTTGGAGATAGGTAAGTACCCTTGAATTCTCTTGTTACTTATGGACTAAAATGTAAATTTTATGAAATTTATGGTAAACTCGTAAAATAAAGTGTAAAATAATTTGATATTTGAAATAAAATATTACGATAGAAGGCTTATTTGGAGTGATATATGATAGTGAATTAAATATAAATGATGTTAAAGTGATATATCTGAAAAAGGCCCTAGATGTTATCTTGATCAACTGAATCACCCTTACCGAAAAAACTCCCCATCTCGATCGCCCAAGGAGCATCCCCTTCATCGTGTAACCAACAACTTTTGGCCACCATCGCCCTCCTAGGCAACGCCTCAATCGAAAGGTCTCATTCAAATGGTAACTCCTTTTTCCCATGCACAATCCTGATAGGATAGAAACCCTCCATATGCCCCAATCGCCCACACAAGAAATAGAAAACAGTTAGTCTCTCATACTGAAACCTGGTATAGATACAATTCTTCTAAGATGGAGCGATTTTCTTCTTTCTTTTCAACAGACCCCTTATATCAATCCTAACTTGTATCCTTATATAACTCCGAAAACCCCTACTGGTGGATTTCGCATCATAATCCAAGAACTTTCCCAGGAAATCACCAAACTGTTTTGCCACACCTTTAGACATTAAACTAGCCGGGAGATTGTGAATCTAAACCTAGAAATCAACATGGTACAAAAGAACTTGCATCGGATGCTCTCTTGTTTTCAGCCTATGAAATACCAATAGATGGTTATTGAACGTCCATGGCTCCCCTCAACTACTTTATCAAGATCAATCTCATAATGGAATCTGAAAAGGAACTTTTTTTTGCCCAGATATGTAATCGATATTGTAACACCGCTTGCTCGACCTAATTGCAGAGTCTAAACTACGGGATGCCACATCCGTTGCCGAAGTAACTTCCATCAAAATACAGTAAATATATCAATCAAACAAATATTTATGACTTAAACACATTCATAATATGATTCACAACTAAATCCAAGGCTTAATCGAGCTTACGAAAGCTCTTTTGTTGGCCCGAGCATGAAATAGAACCAATTTGAAAAGTTTTAAAAATTCAAGACCGACGTCGTGACGTCACCTTCTCCATGTCGTGAGTTTGTCACGTCACGGCGTTAGGCCACTTGACGTCACGATGTCACATACTGTCGGCTGGTGTTGCGACGAGGAGATGTGGTCATTGGGACGAGGGCTCTGTTTTTCGTACAAATTAGGCCATTTAATACATATTTCAAGTCATCTATGCCATTGACTCGTTTGGTGCATAATTGCACATTTGTTCCTACACAAAATCAACCAAAATACCATCCAAAACAATCGTTTAACCATTTCTAAATTCAATCAACCAAATATGCCACAATTTGGCACCAAACCTACCAATTTAGCTTATTCATACTTCACTTATACTATCATGCTTTTACCCATTCATACCGACATTCAAGTATGTCATTTTAAGCTCATATATGTCAAGTTAAATACCATTCATAGGTCCCAACACAATTTCCAAATTATGCATAGTTACATATATGATCATTATTCAAGATTATAATTAAACCATCAATTCAAAGTTAACAAACATATAAGTTCCTATGTACATGTCACATAATTAGAGTAAAACAATCAATAGATTACCGAGTCTATGGTAGGATAGTGTGGTCTCCAAGCTAATTCGAACGACAGGTTCCGCAAATTAACAATCTACAAAGAAAAAGAAAAGTAACAAGTTCATAGGTATTTAAAATGATAACTTACCTCGATTTATAATTAAACATACTAAACTATTTATTTCAACAAAGATTACTAAACTATTTATTTCAACAAAGATTGCCTAACATAATAAATCACAACAGCAATGTGAGCTTCATTATATAATCAATCATATTATGTGCCTAATTTACAATATGTCAATACATATCATTTAAATAACTATCTCAATCTCATGTTAATCATAGATAAGGTATTAATACATGTATATCCAAACTTTATGTTCAAATCATTCGATAATACCACATTGAACATCCAATACATTTTGTAACATTTTGATATCTCATTTCATATTATTCGTATTACTTGATGAAACTCAGTAAATAAACTCGAATACACTAGTACTATCACATTTGTTGCTCGTCTGAGCTAAACATATAACCGTGTCAAGACTTAGGGGTGTGCAAAATTCGGGTAAAACCGAAAAAATTCGGTTAACCGACCGAATTCAGTTAATCGGTCGGTTAACCGAATTTTTCGATCGAAAATCGATTAATTATTTTGTGATTTTTCGGTTAACGGTTAATTCGGTTCGAAACCGGTCGGTTAACCGAAAAAATTAATAAATAAAATTATAATATATAAATAGGCCCACTATTCACCTAAACCCAATCCCTAAACCCAATCCAAACCCAAATATTCAACCCAACCCAATTACCCAATCATAAAAATTACAAATAATTTAATAAATAAAAATAAAATTCTAAAGCTAAAACTAAAATTATGTAATCTTTTTAATTATGTAGTGATTCATTTCGGGTAATTCGGGTAATTCGGTTAATTCGGTTAATTTTTAACCAAAAATAAAAAAAAAAGCATATAATTTTCGGTTAATTCGGTTAACCGACCGAATTAACCGAAAAAATTTTGGTTCGGTTAATTTTTTTGAAAAATTTTCGGTTCGATTAACGGTTAAATTTTTTGAAAGGTCGGTTAATTTGGTTAATGTTATTTCGGGTCGGTTAACCGATTGAACACCCCTATGTCAAGTTACCCGTTCGAGCTAAACTTTTAAAATGACATCAGGTTACTTGTTCGAGCTAAACCTGTGTCACATGTATCTTCGGGTCTGCAACAAATGCTGGAGCTCAGTAATCACCGATAATCAACCTGTATCCGTATCCATGTGTACGATACATTTACGAAGTTTCATTAGGGTAATTTCAACATTTAAGTTCATTCTTATTTCTTTACAATATAGTCTAATTCTCATATTTTGTACTAAATTGTAAACAATTCAAACTTCAATAAATCATACATAGATTCAAAATATTAAATACATAAAGATTTAAACACAATTACATCATATGAACTTACCTGACAAAATCAACAGACAAGTTGAATTACAAGGACTATTCGATAATTTTACCTTTTCCCTGATTATCTTTGGTTTGATTCAAATATTGATCTATATAATAATTCAATTCAATTTATCAATTTCAAATAGTTTAAAACAATCCAATAAATGTTTAAATCAGTCCAATTTTTTTATTTTTTGAATGTCCTTAAAATTTTACATTTTATTCAATTTAGTCCTTAAAACTGTAATTGCCATAACTTTCAAATTTGATCTTCGATTCCAAAATTCTTGCACTTTAGTCCCTATGTTTAAAACTAACAATTTTCACTTTACAAACTAGTCCTTTTTCATATCTAAACTAAAAATCTAACCATTTAACACCAAAAACTTTAAGAAGTCATCAATGACACTTTTAGAAACTTTAACACAGTTTTACAAATTGGTACCTGAGTTAGCTAAATCAAGTTCTCAGGACCTCAAAAATATAAAAATTATAAGAAAATGACTAAATCAAACTCACCAAATTAAGAGTCAAAAGTTGAAAACTTCTAAACCCTTTTCTATTCTTTTTGGAGAAGATGATAGCAAAATGACTTTCTTTTATTTTTAATTTCGTTTATATATTTTAGTTAGTTTTTAATTAATTACAATTAACTTACTTAACCTAAGTTTAATTAAAATTAAGCTTAATTAACACTTTTGGTGGTTTACAACTCATTGCTCAATTGGTCCCTCAATTAATTAAAATTTCATAGCGATTAAATTTTATAATTTAGTCCTTTTATCTTAATTAACTATCCAAACGAAAAAATTAATGGACCAGACTTTAATTATACTTTATACTACCTCTTAAGTATTAATTATTAATATTTACAGAATTGATCATCGGATATAGGGTATTGAAACCACCGTTTCTAACACCACTAACTTTCGAGTAATTACAATTACACTCCCCAAGGGGATGCCACAGATTAGCCAGAGTTGTATGCATAGCCTAAAACTAGATTACGTTCGTAATAAAAAAACTGCCCACTAAACAAAGATCTATGCCGATCTCACTCTCCTCCTCTCCCAGATTGATTTGCAACGTCTCATCCTCCCCGCCCTTAATGGAAAGCGCCGCCAACTCTTCTGCCATTTTCGTCGTAACACCTCCAAACCCCGATGCCACCCCTTCCATCTTGCAAGAGAAACAACAGCAGAAACCCGACAAAACTAAAATACGTGCTATTAGAAGCAGACTGAAAAACGTGCTAATAAAAGCAGACTCGATGAAGGAATTTTAGTCTTTTTCCATTATAATCTTTAAAATTTCACACTTTTTCCATTATAATCTTTAAAATTTCACACTATAATTGGATTATTATTTGATAACATTGGTGGTGAAGTTTTTTAACCCCACAAACGAGTTTAAAAAACCGTCATGTGTCTTATTTATTTAGTTTTTTTAAGAGGGTAATTATTTGATACATCGATGGAGTTTTTTAAATTTCACAAGAGAATTGAGGGCGTGACAAGTGCCACATTTATTTATATAAATATTTTTTTTTATTTTTTACTACATCGTATTATATAGTTGCCAAATTCTAAATTCATTTGTGGAGTCTAAAAAAAACTCTATTGGTAATGTATCAAATAATTTTTCTTTATAAAATATCAATTAAGCACAATTAACAATTTCTTAAATTCAAATGTAGAATAATCAAGTATAATTTCCCTAAAAAACAAAGAGAGGTCGGAAACATATTAGTTTAATTTAATTTAAGCAGTCAATTTGGAGGGTTTATTTTTTCTTAAAAAAAGAATTGGGGACTAAGGGTGGGTTTGGATGGGCGGTGCGTTTACCTGCGATTAGTGTAAAAACAGCGGTGGCGGTGAGATTAGATACTGTAGCGATACTGTAGCGTGAGACAAAAAGTAAGCTAAACGCATCGCACCACACTCAATCGCCCATCCAAACCCACCCTAAGCAAGGGACCTTAAAGCCCATAGCATATGATAATTATGATACCCAGAATTGCGAGCATTATCCAAATGCCGCATAAAATATATGAAAGGAAATTGTGGGAAAAAGAAAAAGAAAAGATCCAAAAAGAAAAAGAAAAGGAAGTAAAATAAAAGCAGCCACAAGTGAGAACGAATATTTTGTAGAAGAGAAGAAACAAACATGGAGTTGGAAGCTCTGCTGTGCAAGAGATCCGATGATCCAACATCTTCATAAGCTGTCAGCCCTCAAGGTCAGCAGAAACTATCCCATCCCAGAATTTGACTCCCCAACCCCAACTGCAGTGCACCAGCTTCAACTACCAACAGAAGTTTCCCCTCTCCGGTTATGCCAAGTTCAAGGAGGCCAACCACAACCTTGAAGACCCTCCCTGTCGCCTTGGGACCTCAAATGAAGCTCTTGCTCACAGACCTAACTTGACCTCTTGTCACCCAGGTACCTTTTATTTGTTCATTTACTACTGCTATAGCTATTTTTAAGAATTAGTAATTGTTCTAGCATTTCTTTTCTTTCTACTCTATGTTTTAGAACTACCGCTAATAGTAATTGTAATTGTAAAGGATATAAGCAGTAACTATTTCATACTGGTATTGCCGGTTCTTGCTGCCGCTGGAGGCCTTGGCGTTTCTGCTGCTCAAATTGGCAAGGTTTGCGGCGCACTAGTCATTGCTGTTGTCAGGTGCCTACCTATTACTTTCTCTTAGCTAACTTTGATTTTCATCCAAATTGATAATGAATGTTGCAGTAATTTATTTGTGGAGACTATGACAGTAAGGCGCCCACACTCTTTTTTACTTGTTCTTGTTCCGTTTTCATGTATATGTATAGACAAAGAGTAAGGTCATCCAACACAAGAGATGGTGGGGACTGCTATTTCTAGCACCACTTCTACACAGATAATGATAATACAGAGAGGTGGTAGTGGCGCTGCTTTTCCATCCAAATCCATGGAATTGCGATGGATACGCAGCAACAGTAGAAGAAAGAACTCAAACCTAAGTTCAAGGGAGTTCGGCGGCTTAAAATCAATACCACCACCACTGTTGATGCCAATTTACATATCAACGGACCCTTCACACATTAATATTCAAGAGCTCAGTGAACTGTACACTTGTTGCAACCATTCCTGCCACCAATTCCCTAAGGTGGACCCACACACCTGCATAGTTCAAGAAGTCATGGACTTGGACAAGCTCCACATTGCTCTCTCCCACAGTTGTGTGGTTGTTTCAGTCTTCTGCAAACCTCAGCATGTCAAGGTGACTAACACCACTAAACAAAACCAAAGCCAAGAACAGCAGGAGCAA